>CM031239.1:770499047-772899047 GCA_018340775.1 Taxus wallichiana var. yunnanensis | reverse complement strand
AGTAGAAGAATCATGGCTATCAACCACTTCATTAGATAAGGA
This sequence comes from Taxus wallichiana var. yunnanensis, assembly GCA_018340775.1. Classification (NCBI taxonomy): domain Eukaryota; kingdom Viridiplantae; phylum Streptophyta; class Pinopsida; order Cupressales; family Taxaceae; genus Taxus; species Taxus wallichiana. The sequence continues at coordinate 772,899,005 of CM031239.1, read as the reverse complement.
CTCGAGATGATAATGTCACTAAGAATGCTATCAATGGGATCATCAACATAATATGAAGGTGTATGAGAACTAGTATGTGAGGAATGATGAGAAGAAATATTAGAAGCAGAAGAATAATGAGATGGAACTATAGCAATGGCGTGACTAGAAGAAGAATCAATATGCATATGTGAATGATTGTCAATACCAAACAAGTAATTGATAAGAGAATATTCTAAAATTTCCTTAGAAAGATCAGAAGGAGGATCACTAGTAGTCATATAACAAGGTGTAAAATGAGTGACAAAAATACTAATGCCAATGAGAGAATCTTCAAATGAGTGGGCACATATTGTTAGCTTTGTCATCACCAAATAGCACTATGATAATTCTTCACCGGAACTCCTCGTGCTATGATTATTTACTAATGCACACTTTTTAGTTTGGTGGATGTAATCTGAAACAAAACAACAACATAACACAACAAAAATACCATCGACTATGATAAGACGGAATGATGAAAAATATGAAATATCAAAGTAAATTATAATATTAACATGAAATTGTTACAATCTCACCCATGAGGTACTTCAAGTGTTATTGACTTCACTTGACTTTCACCAAGACTATGGGAGAAACTTTACAATTACACCTCTTAATGGCTTCTTCAACACACCTTTAAACTGATGGCTTCCTTCGCACACTTCCTACAATATTTCTCACTACTTCCTTCTATGCTAAATGACGGGGTGGCCTCTCTATTTATAGAACTTCCAGGCTTATCCATCTTATCTCTAAGATAGGATAAGAAATCCACTCTGACGAATCATATTCCATACCTTAACTCTTATCTGTACATGTAAGCTTATCTTCTAAGATAAGATAAACCTTATCATTTTACATGGGTTCCACATTTTTAGAATTTTTACAAATAAAATACACAAAATATTTATGACCTCACTCCTTGTCCTTATTACCAATATAATATTTCTAATTCCTAATCACGTAGACCCTACTTCTCTAATTACCCAAACTTTGACATTTTAACATTACCGGACCACTTACGACAAATATTTACTTTTTACAACATTCCTATTGTACTTTGACTATTACCATACTCCACATTATTGGCGGCACCGTACTGACGGTGCCGTTATCTTCTATCAGACGCTACTACTAATTATACTTAACAACATCATATTCCTAATACATACATTAATGAAATAGAAATTACGGAGGAAAATTTTAGTGTCGACATCTTCCCCCTTCCTAGCTTCTACTCCGTCCTCGGAGTAGACTATTCTGGTGCTTGGAAAATCTTCAACTTGTCGTGGTTGACCCATTTCGTAATGGGAGTGCCATCCAATTCCTCCAATTGGTACGTACCATTTTCATGCACAATGCTATTTTTTTGTAGGGCCCCATCCATTTTGGAAGAAATTTTCTCTCTCTTCTTTTTTGTATCTAAAATCATATACTAGAACCAAGTCATTCACATGAAATGGAGACCACCGGATCTTTTGATCAAAGTACTCCTTCCGCTTCATTTTCTTCTTATGGCTTGTATCCTTTGTTATTTCTCTCATTTCCTCCAAAGAAATGAAGATGTACCAACCTTTCTTTTCTCGAATCACTTTCATCCATCCTTTCATTTTTCATAACTCTCACAAAGGGGGAATATCAAACTCAATAGGAAGAACTAGATCAATGCCATAGGCCAACCGAAATGGGGAGTATCATGTTGCTGACTTTGATGTTTCCCTATATCCCCACAATGCTTTGCATGAATCCTTTTATCCCATTTATGTACCTCGCAAGGCCGCATCTTTTGCTAGAATTTGACACAACATAAAATTTGTTCGCTCCACTGTCCCATTTGTGCTTGGCTCGTATGTTGTTGCCTTCCGTGCTTAATAGAAAACTTATTGACTAAGGCTTCTACCACCTCATTAATGAAGTGGCTTCCTTGATCTGCTTACAATTTCTAATGGGCAACCAAATCTGTGACAATGCGTTCATACATGAACCTTGCCACTTCATCCATGGAAGTTGTTTTCAATGGCCTAGCTTCAACCCACTTGGTTAAATAATCAATGGCAACTACAATATACTTATTTTGGCGTGATGTAGTTGGAAGTGGACCTACAATGTCTATTCCCCACTTTTCAAAGGGACCAAGGGGAAGAATAGGACATAATGGAGCTGATGAAGTCTTACGGTTACCATGTGTTTGAAAAATATCACATGTCTTACAATAATTATAACAATCTTTAAAAAGAGTGGGCCAGTGATAACCTGCATCCAAGATCCTTCTTGTTGTAAGTTGTCCAGAGAAGTGCCCTCCACATGTACCATTATGGAATTCTTCTAGTAGTTCCTTCCCTTGATCACGTCCAACTGCCCTCTTGTACTGTCCATCAGGTCCTATTCGAAATAATACTCCATGCAGAATAGAATATGGATGACTGGCTTGAGTAATCTTTCTCTTAGTCTTTGCATTGGCACCATCAGGAAACTTGAATTCATTCATATAATTCCAAATATCTATGTATTCACTAGGGATTGTGTCAAGGGATAACAATGTTGCATCGGGAAATCATCATCATCACAAGATGATCCTAAACCATCATAGGCTCGAGAGAGTGCATCTGCATTGACATGCTTCTTTCTTGGCCTATCTATAATATCAAATTCAAATTCTTGTAGCAAAATTATCCATCTTGCTATCCTCCCTGATGGGTTAGGCTTATTTATAATATATTTTAGAGCTTGATGATCTGTTACAACTAGAAATTTTTGCCCTAGCAAGTAATTTCTAAACTTCTTTACAGCAAAAATGATAGCCAGAGCCTCTTTTTCAGTTACAGTATAATTCACCTCAACACTGCTCATTTGTTTGCTCCCAAAGTAAATTGGATGTTCATTCCCATTTTCATCCTTTTGGCTCAAAGTACTTCCTAGTGCTGCATCCGAGGCATCAGCAGTACACAATGAATGGCTTGCTCCAACTGGATTCTTCAAAATAGGTGAAGACACCAGTGGCTTCCTTCGCTTGTCCAAAAGCTTCATGCGCCTTATTTCCTGGTTCATAAGTAACATCCTTCTTCAAGAATCAAGGTTAGTGGTCAGGCAATCTTTGAGAAATTCTTGATGAACCTTCTATAGTAACCCACATGGCCTAAAAATGATCTCAACTTACTTCTATTAATAGGAAATGGTAAATCTTTGATTTTTGAAACTTTATCGGATCAAGCACCAATACCATCTCTGGATACAACATGCCCTAACAAAACGCCTTTAGAACATCCAAAGACACACTTTGTAGGGTTTAGTGAGGCTTGTACTTCATCTAACCTTTGAAATGTTGTCTCCATCTCGTGCAGTGGTCCAACTTGCTCCCATAGATGCAAAAATCATCCGTAAATACTCGATGAAGGTCCCAATGTAGGGTTTGAACACCCTATTCATCAAACGCTGGAATGTTGCTTGAGCATTACACAACCCAAAAGGCATAACTCTATAAGCAAATGTTCCCCAAGGAGTGGTGAACGTGGTCTTCAGCTGATCTTTCTCTGCTATACGAACTTGGTTGTAGCCGCTATATCCATCAAAGAAAACTATAGCACTCTGGCCGCCTACTTCGGCCCAAGATCTGATCTCAAAATGGAAGAGGGTAATGATCCTTCTTTGTTGCCTTATTGAGCTTCCTGTAATCAACACAAATGTGTAGCTTCCCATTCTTTTTTATTGAGATCACAATGGGAGAAACCCATTCTGAATTCTCCACAAAGAAATATGAATCCCGCATCAAGCAACTTATCTATTTCTTCTTTTACAGCCTTGGAAAAATTAGGATTCATTCTATATGGCATTTGCTTTATGGGCTTAAAGCACCATCTACCACTCAATACAATGTTCTACCCAACTTACTTGACGGAGTTCCTTGTAATCAAAAGTGAATAGGTGTATGTACCTTCAAAGAGTTGGAGGTAGGATTCCTTTTCACTCTCCATCACAAAGATCACCAATCTTTATTTGTTGGAGACGATCATCAACTTCTTCTTCAAATAATTTTATGGGGTCATGAGTTGGTGTGACTGGAAGGATATCCATGACTGAAACATCAACCTCACTTTCTTCATCTTCAGTGTCCACTTCACTGGTACTAGAGTAATCAGAGGATTTCCAATCATCGCCATCACTTGAATCCACAGTTCTCGCTTTATGATGTCAAGGGATTGTTTTTATCTTCACCCTCTCTCTACCACGTCCAAGTGTCATGAAACCTTCATTCCAGTAGTTTCTTGCATGAACTCTCCTTAGCCATGGTCTTCCCAACAACATTGGGTACGCAACAGTACCATTTTTCATCACCTGAAAGTCTACCACACATACAACACCCATAATGATATTGCCACATTTGAAACGACACCTTCTCGGTTTAGTTTTTCCTTATTTAATGACCTTAACATAAGTGTCAAGGGCGATCAATTTTTAAACCCAACATATTCATTACAGACTTCGGTCATTACATTAATCGCAGCACCTCCATCAACTAAGACATCATGAATTAAAATACCATTACATAATACCTCACCTTGTGGAGCATAGGGATCCGCCTCCGCCTCCAAAAACATGGACCTCAACCTCCTTCCTTCGTCGAGCATTGATTCCACTTCGCAACTCCCGCCTCTTCTCGAAGACATAGCCAAGAGTTGACCATATGTAATATTTGCAGGCCTTTTGGACATCTTCCAAGATGGAGTATGGTCCTTGCCCCCGTGAAATCGAAAATCCCGCACACCCAACTTTCTTCTCCTATGTTTCTTACTAGTTTCTTCTTTCATCTTCTTAGGATCATTTCCATCTTGATTATCTTTTTCTTTCTTTCTTTTTGTTACAAACACATCTACTTCATTATTTCTACTCTTATCTACTACATCAAAAGAATTCACAGTGCTTTTCCTTTATCATTATCTCCTTTACCGATGATGTAGAAGCTCTATCTCGGACAATTATACTTATAATGACCCTTTTATAACAACTATAACATACAACTTCGAAATATTTCTTTTGGACCTCTATCTCCTCCTCCGAGAACTAAATTCTTTTCCTCAAGAAAGATTAATAGTTAACCCACCCATCTTTTTGAGTAGATCTTCATACTCAGTAGATGTACTAGGAGAAATATTTGTGCTCACCGAGAGTGGTTGTGGATTCTGACCAAAGGCGCTGGTGTAGGCTCTACTTTAACCACAATTTCTTTGGGCTCCTCTTCCATGCTTTCTTCTTGCCTTGTTGCGCAATCTCCTTTGCTTGTTCAATGGTAGCTGGGCGGTCATACTTCACTCGTTGTCTGATCTCTAGCTTCATCCCAAGAATGAAGTGCTTACAGAGGAGATTATCCACGCCATTCATCAACCCATCCGCTAATCCTTCCTTCTGGATCTGGGCATCGAGCTTCCTCCTTAGCTCTAGAACACGAGCATGATAATCTCTTATCTTCTCCTTCTCTCCTTGGGATAGCTTTGTGATCTCGATCATGAGATCTGCATATTTCTGTTGTTCACCAAATTCTTCAAGAAAACTTTCAGTTAATAAATCCCATGAATTTTTCACATTATCACCTAGTGTTTTAAACCACCTAAGTGCTTTGAACCATCCAAAAAGGTAGAAAATTTTTGTCCATTGTTCCCTTCTTATAAGGCCATTACAAATACAAGATCGTTTAAACTCTTGAATGAAAGAAGAAGCATCTTCATTAGATTGAGCTGAAAAAATAGGAATCTTTCCCATTTTCAAAAGTAACCACCGTGAAATACCAACCCACAAGTACAATTAACAAGACTTATGTGCACAAATAATTGGAATCACTATACTAGAAAGTGACTTTACACCTTTCTACAGTAAAATAGAAATGACCACGGTAAACTATGGTAAAACTTGACTTACTGCGGTAAAAACTGACTTTACTGTGGTAAACACTATTCACGGTAAAAAGTGAAGTTACTGTGGTAAATACTATTCACGGTAAAAAGTGACTTTACTGCGGTAAATACTATTCCCAGCAAAAATGACTTTACCATGGTAACTACTATTCATGGAAAAAATGACTTTACCATGGTAACTACTATGCACAGTAAAAACAAGGTTACCCTCCAATTGATTTTTGACTAAGTGGGAATATCTCTCCAGAAAATCCACCAATGAGGAATGGTCCCAAAGAACGGAACCAAAATGTCATCACCAATCTGCACTATGATAATTCTTCACCAAGAAATCCTCGTATGATTATTTACTAATGCACAACCTTTTTAGTTTGGTGGATGTAATCTGGAAACAAAACAACAACATAACACAAAAATACCATCGACTATGATAAGACTAATGATGACAAATCTGAAATATCAAAGTAAATTATAATATTAACATGAAATTGTTACAATCTCACCCATGAGGTACTTCAAGTGTTATTGACTTCACTTGACTTTCACCAAGACTATGGGAGAAACTTTACAATTACACCTCTTAATGGCTTCTTCAACACACCTTTAAACCGATGGCTTCCTTCGCACACTTCCTACAATATTTCTCACTACTTCCTTCTATGCTAAATGACGGGGTGGCCTCTCTATTTATAGAACTTCCAGCTTATCCATCTTATCTCTAAGATAGGATAAGAAATCCACTCGACGAATCATATTCCATACCTTAACTCTTATCTCGTACATGTAAGCTTATCTTCTAAGATAAGATAAACCTTATCATTTTACATGGGTTCCACATTTTTAGACTTTTTACAAATAAAATACACAAAATATTTATGACCTCACTCCTTGTCCTTATTACCAATATAATATTTCTAATTCCTAATCACGTAGACCCTACTTCTCTAATTACCCAAACTTTGACATTTTAACATTACTAGGACCACTTACGACAAATATTTACTTTTTACAACATTCATATTGTACTTTGATGCTACCGTACTCCACATTATTGGCGACATCGTGACTGACGGTGCCGTTATCTTCTATCAGACGCTACTACTAATTATACTTAACAACATCATATTCCTAATACATACATTAATGAAATAGAAATTACGGAGGAAAATTTTAGTGTCGATGTGCCATCTAAGAGTTTTTGTTGAATATCACCATGGCGTAGTAAGATTACTATAGAGAGCTATGAGTTTTGCAAAGACAACCTCATCATAGATAGGGTTAACACTAAAATGAGACATGATGGACAGAGAAGAGGATGAAATATCCTTATCCATTAGGGTTTGAAATGGATCCTAGGGGAAAATATTCTAAAGTACGGGTTCACCAAAATGATTAACTAAAATATGAATTTTTAGAAGTTAATCTAAACTAGGAACAACAATGAAATAACTGGTATAAATTGAAATATGAATGCTAGATAATTTATTTGATTTTTAAATGAAATGAAATAAATGAAATAGGAGGGTAAAGGTACTAACCTATGAATGACTTACCTCACAACGATTTGGGATCGAACACGATGATGAGCGGATGGAGTATAATATGATGGCACACCTCACAAAATTTCCGAGATGAAGATTTAACCAGACTGGAGTGTCCGGAGAAGGATTAGGGAGCTTGCAGGTGCCCTAGTCTGTAGTATGGGCACCCTATTTTGTAGAACAACTCAAAACCCGAGTTTGGAAGGGTCACTAGATCTTTGTAATATCTCGATCTTTGTCACGTGAGTGTCGCACTAGCTTTGTTGATGACGTCGTAAACCTGTAATGAAGATTCACCTATAAAACCCCACATAAAGCATCAAACCCATAAAAAAAATATGCATATGAAGGGGTCAAACTATCCTTAGTGGCCACAATGATGGACTTACAACTAAGCATTGCACCACATTCCGCACGTAATGTAGATCTATGTGTTTATGTGTGCAATAGTGTACCTAGGGTTCCCTAGCGCCACCGATGCAGAGATAGTGGTAATAACTAGATAACATTCAAAATAGTGGATGAAATAGAATAGGATTCCCTTTCCTATATAGTGTGTGTGATGCAATTATGTCCAAATGTAGTCCCTTTCCTTAGTAATAGATAATCCGCCCTAATATAGTGTGTATGTTGTGTTTATATAGGGATCTCTTCCTCAAATTGCGACACTAATGACCCGACATGTCGACTATTACCTAGGGAAATGGAAGGGAAAATCATAAATACTGACCTTGAAACTATAAATGAGACCCAAATGAAATCGGGATTGAGGTGCCCATGGGCACCCTAATCCAACCCTAGGATCCCTACTCAAAGACTAGAGATGAAAACTAAGTAATTAATGACAGATGAGACTCCTTGAGAGACAACCAAAACTATGTAAACAACTAACAACCGTGTAAGACACTTAATGAAAATGACTAACTATTTGGCGATAGGACTAGGGGATGCACCATTAGTGAATAATTTTCTTATGCAAGATCCATATATAAAATAACATACTTGGCAGCATAAATGTAATAGTAAGTGTGTGATTTTGTGACTACATTTACCTAGAGCTCGATATGTACTCTTCTAGAATGAGGCTTTGTGTTATTTTCCTATGATGAAATTAGGACACTTTTTCATGTCCTTGAGAGATAAAAACCTCTCACCATATCATATCGGTGAAGTGTGTTGAGATATCCAAAACTGATGTAACAAAGTCTCTGATGCTACAATTGTGCGATGAAGTGTCTTTAGCCACACGTTTCGATCATCTCCCCGGAAAAATTAAGTTGGAACATCCATCCCAAATTGGAAGCTCTTACAACAATTTTTGAGCTTCTATATTTATCTTGAATCAAAAAACTTTCTTATCGACTTTGCAATCAAAATCAATCTTCAAATTATGATCTAGAAGTTGATTAATGATAGAAAATTCTTCATCAAACTAGGGACATACAATACATCAGATAACCTACAATTATGTGTACCAAGAGGTAAAGAAATGTTCCCAATACCTTAAACACTGTAGGATGAGTCATCACCTAATGAGACATGATTTTTGGAGGGTGTGTCTCTCATTTTGGAGAACTAGTCTCTGCGTCTGGTCATGTGTCAAGTGGCTCTTGAATCAACATACCAGGTAACATTAGAAGACATCACTACTTCAATAGAATGGGTAGCATACAAGAATTCCTCATCATCTAAGTGATCCTCTTATTCAATAACACTTGCCTTGTTGATGGGTTTTCTTTCTCTAGTTCCTCTTTTCTCATCCTTACTTTAGATTTTCAATTTTAATATTATTGATTGTTAGGTCCTAAATTGCTAGACAAACCCTTCTTACACGTGTTGTACCAATAATATTTCAAATCATGTCCTTTGCTACAAATAAGACATTTTTTCTTTTGTTTGTCCCCTTGTTGATGCTATTTTTGGGACTTATTGGAAGAATGAGATTTGTTCTTCCATTTTTGATGAGAAAATAATGCCTACTCTTCTTCATCTTTGTTGTACATTGATTCTTATTACTGCAATAAGTTCACCAACTTTTCAAAATTGATGGTCTGATATGAAAAATTGATTGTCATAAAAAAATCATGTATGAGGGAGAAAGTTCTCTCAAAATAATGGGAATGAGAGCGTCGTCTAATATTTCCTCTCTCTAGGGCTAGAAGTGAAGTCCTTAATGTTGCAACTCTTCTCAAGAAAGCCTCAACTTTCTCATTAGGATTGAACTTTAGTGTATGTAGGTAACTCTTCAAATTTAGTATTTTTCTTGTTTTTGGCCTCGTACACATGCTGTGCTCACTTATCCCATGCTTCTTTGGCCATTTAGCCATCTCAAATATGTGGTTGTACATCATTGGACACTCTGAACAAGATAATCAATTTTTCCTTTATATTGGCCTTGTCAAACCGACATTACTTGTTGTATTTACCTATGATATGGTTATGGAACAATCTATAACATGTTATAGTTATTTAAATTCAAGTTGAGTTCAAATTTTTGTCTTCCACATGGCATAATTGTCACCATGGAGTAGTTTTGCATCGGAAAGAATGATTTTGGAGCATTTTTTTTAATTACTAAGAGGTATCAACAACTTAAAGGCACCCTTTGAATGGCTAATGAATCTATTACAAATTTTTAGAGCATTGTTGGACATTGTGGGTGATTAGACGATCCTGATAAAATGGCTCATTAGTATAATATAAATCATTATAATACACTAAAAAAATCAAATTATCTGGAAAAAAGTGACTGACAGGATTTTTTTGTTTTCGTGCCCTAGTGGCCTCCGAGCTCTATTCGCTCAAAATTGACAAATCTGTGAAAAAACATCAAAAATTCCTTTTTAGGCGCCCCTTTAAAAAATTTGTTCGATATCACTTTCTGGACAAAATGGGAGAATTTGTTTTTACCCTAAGATAGGGTTTTTCTCACTAAATTTAGTGGGGGTTTTAGTTATAGCTAAATGGATTTGGTGGAGACTAATTTGGAGGTACTTTGCCAAGTTTGGGGATTTTTCAAAAAAATTCACCAAAATTTAAAACGAGAGGGAGGGATGGGGCTCCACCCTCGACCCCACCTCGCTAAATGAGTTTAACACACCTCAACCGCCAAATGAGCACTTGTAGCACTTTACGTATATAATATAATTGTTTGTATTTAAACTTCAAAATTGACAATGATTTTAAAAAACAATTAGCCAAATCACCGAGTGGCTCGCCACCCAAATTGGGCTCACTTTAACTTACTTGATTCACCACCCAACTCACCTCGGGCTCAATACCGCAACTCACTCTTAAGATCTTATGGCTCGTTTCACAACCCAAATGTAAATCACCCCCACTATAGAGCTGGAAAAGTGTACTAACTTTAGCAAAGTATCCAGATTTGGCTACAACTAAAATGACTTCTAAATTTAGAGGAAAAATCCCTATTGGGAAAACAATTTACTATTTTTTATTTTTATTGATTTTTTGTGTTTCTCTTGATTTCTACAAAAGCTTCACGTAGAGCTTATCGGGGTGTGGAGATGTAGGCATGAGGCTAGAAAGTTACATGAGGGAGATTTTGGCTCTCCTATGCATGCATATTCTTCTCCAAACACCTAAATTTCTTTTTATATCTTCCAATACTCCTTGGTTTGCTTGTACATGCTGCTTAACCTACTCGATACCAAATGTTGATGAGAAAATAGGGAGGATGCCTGAAATTTTTATTAATGTGCAAAAATCTAGTTACAAGGCTATGGAATTGCAACGCTTATATGCATTGTACAACTAGATACAAAAATCAAGTGGTTGCATAGGTTGAACAAACCTTATGTGTCAGCAACATCAAACTCACGTAAATATACAATATGAAAAATATATGGTTTAAACAAATTAAACCACATATCAACTATTAAACAACTAATTACACAATTTACTTACCTAAGTAACACATAATTGCCTAAGCTAAAGTAAATCAATTCTACCTCTGGTAAAAGGTAAACAAAGTAAAATCACTACCACATAATGTTTTACCTAGCAACGTTTTCATCTCATGCATTGATTGCATCTACAAATAAGTGGATTCTAGATTCAAATGTCACTCATCATATGACACATACACATGAGCATATCACTTCATGAAAACTAACAACACTTCACATATAATAGTTGGGGATTCTACAAAGCTACTTGTTTCATGATTATTTAAATGTAGGATGTGTATACCAATGATGTACTCTCGGTTCCTAATATGTCTAACATTAACACCCTAATCACACTTCAACAAAGTGATTTTTTTAATAAAAACTCATTAATTACAATTAATGCCTTCACTGATTTTAACACATGAAAATTAAAATCCAACATACTAGAGTTTACAAAATCCCTTAAGTTCTTATAATGTTGTAATGAATACTATCATTCTCAGCCATTGTTAAATTATTCCAACATTACTTAATATTCAAAATCCATCTAGACAACCTATGATAACCATGTGCAACTACAAGGGTCACTTGGATCTACCTAATCCCCCTCAAACACTCTTTACGAGCCAATATACTTTGTATAACATTTGGTTAAGTCTTATTATAGGATAAGATAACTTGTGAGTCTTCTTAGTGTAAATATAAAAGTCACTACAATAACATCCATCTAAATCTAGACACCGCTAACAAGAAGACTCGGTGAATAGACAATGCAATCCGAGTAATTTGCACTACTCGCCATAGTTATTTGAATTTGCGTTAGCAAGCCAGTTCTGAGACTACACACAAGCCTACTAAACATGTCTTCCCTTCACCGCATAATCATCTCAACATAGTCATCAGGATTTGTTGTTGTTTACGAATTAAGTTTATAAATATTCATCTTAAGTATTCATGTGCATCAAGTAATAAGACCAATTTTTGAAGCTACATATATCAAAACTTGGCATTCGGGTCATAAGGTTCATGCAAACACCACTTTCGGATCCCTACACGAAATTATTTGTTAGCATAATGACCTACACCATTTTATGTCTATTCCTCTCCCTATATCCATCCCAAACTGATACAAGCATGACTCATATGACATGAAACTCATGTCATGATTCTTTTCTTTAATTACCATTCTTTATACTTTTGTTCGATAACAGTTAATAGAGTTTCATTAAGTTATTGATGAGCAAAAAAATATAACACTAAGGAGAGGGAACAAAAAAGATTCATGCATGGGAGCAAGGCATATTTGAAGGTGCAAAAGGATAGGGAAGGAAACATGTGCGAAAGACAAATTGATTTGGGAATTAGCCATTTTCATGATTACACGTTGTTTTTGGAGATAGCATATGGAGCAAACAATGGGATGGATACTTGCACGACACACAAATGTTATTTTTGGAAGAGCATCTAATAAGTGCCATGAATGAGTTCGAGTTAGTAATAGGTCTACCAATGTTAGTTAACCATAAGAGATCTATTATTAGCACACTTGCATGTGTGCATGTTATTGTAAAGGCGCATGACTATTTTCAGCATGCGACCTATTTTGGGAAGTGTGTAAGAAGTGAAGGGAAAGTCCCCACCCATATAAATATGTATTAATCTGTGTAGTTAAAGAGGCACTGTGTATGAGCTATTGTGGTGGTGCGGGGCATAGCCCTCTTTGAGTCAGCAAAGCGAAACTGGTTTATTGCTATTCTACCAGCAGGAATCTGTGCAAGTCTCACAATATTCTGCCTTCGGGGGTTTGGGATCTCATCCCAGTAGGATGTTTCCGACTGCGAAAAGAAAGGAATGAAAGAGAGGATGGAGAAAGATCAGATCCGAAGAAAGAAAAGAAATGAATTCCAAAGCAGAAAGGTCAGAGGGTTTATGTTTTGGGATTGGTAGTAAACAGAGCCAAACCTACTTGCATAAACGAGCAAAGCAATACTGATGAATAAATGACAATAAAATAGAAGTGGATCCAACAGAACAAGCATACAGATCTAACGTAAGAGAGATCCAATGCAAATAACACACGTATTCAGCACAAAGTCTAAATATTGTATTAATAATTCTTTCTGTTACAAAAAGCTCAAAGTCTTTTCTCCTCACTTCTATTTTTCATCTGAAAGATATCCACTCATGCACACCACAACAAGTATTGGGGTATTTATAGAAGAAGGAGAGAAAAGAAGGCAAAAAGGAGCCAACCACCTATTTACAAAGATATTTACAAAATATCTACAAGGAGATACAAAATATCTTAAAGTCATGTTGACTTTTGACAACTTGATGGATGACATCATCTCATGGTGCAACATGGATGATGTCATCATTTGTGCCAACATACTTCAGATATTTACAAAAATAAAGTCGAAGAAGAGAGAGAAGAAGAAGCCACTATTCATCATCGTCATCCTGCGGCCGAAAGGGAGTAGCCTGCTTTTGCTGCTCAGGTGACGAGATGTGGAATTGAGCGCGGTATTCCATGAACTTGCTGATCATGGGCCCTAGTTGATCCTGGGAAGGATCCTTGTGTCACTCACTGATCACCTCGCAAGTCTCCCACTCGTCTATGAGCTTCTCTGGGAGTTTGGAATACTCTTTCTCTGCTTCTATGAGGAACCCGATGAAGTCCCGACAGGCGAGCAGGTTATTGATGGACTCTACGTCAAAAGAGACCTCTGGCCCCAGCCCTCGTGACACGATCTCTTTAAAGATCTGGATGGTTTCATCGACTTTTCTTAAGGCGAAGGAAGGAGTAAGCAGCCCTGGAGACATGTTGAGAATGATTTGTTCCATTTGGTGCATCGTGTCCAGGGCTTCTTCCTTTACCTTATCGATTTTTTCAAGGACAAACTCCAGTTGATCCATCCGGTAGTCCAGAGTGGAAATGACTTTATTGAGGGCCCTGGGATGGCCGAAGATGCTGAACTTGACCAGATCTTCGACTGAACAGTCGAACATTTGTTGAAAGGTCTCATGCTATGCAGCCTAGCATGGTCCAGCTCTTCTGATATGGGTCCTGCTAACGCTTGGAGCTCTTTATTCACCTTTTTGATGTTTAGATATAAATCAGAGAACTTGGCGATCACTCTTTCACTGTCTTTGAGGATCTAGCTCCTCCAAGTGGAAACCGCCATACCACCTGCTTCACCGTCCATCTTTGCATATTCATTAATTTTATCCTGGCTCAGAGGCTCAGGAGTCTCGGTGGCAGTTGTGGGAGGTGCACTGCCCATCTTCTGTAAGGCTTGGAGCAGATGTTTGTTTTGCTCTTTCAGTAGCCTTTTCTCTTCTTTTGTTTCTTGAAGCTTCTTGCAGAGGGCGTCGACTGCAGATAGGGCCTCTCCCTGAAGGCTTTCAGAAGACGTACCCATTGTGACCTGAGTCACTGTGTAATCTGTAGGAGACAGATCCTTTTTATCCTTGAGGGGATTGGGGTATGCGATCTCCATCACCCTCTCTCCCGAAGCACTCTGAGAGAAGCGTGTGACAGGCTTCTGTTTCTTTGCCCCTTTGGACGGGATTACGGAAAAGTCCATCGGAGTGATGGGAACTTTCCTTTTCTGCTGACTTAAGTGCTGGGAGATCCAGGCTGGACTTATGGGAGAAGGGCCAGAAACAGAGAAGGGGACAGCTGCAGTAGTAGAAGGGAAAAAAGTGGAGACACTTGGAGGCGGCATCGAGAGGGAGGCCGAAGAAGTGCTCACGGGAGGAAGAGATACTGTAGGAGAGGAAGACATAGGAAGGGAAGGGAGCTCAGAGATGAGGGAAGAAATGGAGGGGGATAGATCCGCAAGAGAAGAGAAGATGGACGAAGAAGCGGGAGGAACAGTAGAAGAAGGGGGAGAGGACACGACCAAAGGGATGGTCGCTTGAGTCACTTGAGGAGGGGAAGGAGGAGAAGAAGAAGGGACAGAAGGGACCTCGGTTGTTGTAGTAGTGGCGACATCCTGAGTGGATGGGCCTATTGGAACATCTTCTTCCGCTTCTTTCTCTGGGGAAGCCAGAGTTACAACTTGTTCTGGTGCAGCGGAAGGAGGACTTTCAGGAGCTTCCTCTTGAGTGGTGCTGGATTCACCCTCTTTGCCTTTTCCTTTGCCTTTAGGCTGCTGTTTTGATCTAGGAGGTGCGTTACCCAATGGAGAGGTTGTGAAATCAACCCCGAGGTAGATGAGTCCGTTCATTCGGCACCATGCTCTGTTCTACGCAGAGTTTCCTTGACCCTTTCCTCAATTGTCTGAGGTGCTTTGTTTCTATCAATCGCCGCAAAAGGCCAATCGTCCCCACCTGTATCAAGATATACTTGATCCACTTCCTCCTCAGTAGTTTGGTAGCCTTTGGGGATGATGGCTACCCCGTATTGGATGATTTCTGCCAAGGCCAATCGAGAATGGTCCTTCCTCCTAAGCTCCACCTCATGATATAGGTCAATGTAAATATCCTCGATCTGAGGGATGTGGATTGGATCGAGCTTGGCCCTAGGAAGACAATTTCTTGGGTCGAAGGTAGGCCTGGCTGGGAAGTCATGTTTCAGATTGAGCAGCTCCAGCTCTGCAAACATGTCTTTTGCCTTGTGGTGAGTCAGACATGTATATCTACCCACTGTGAGGGGGAAAGGAGTTCCACCCTTCTTTCTTTTTAGGCACTTTTCATGATAAGTGACCAGCTCTGTCTTGACAGCTCTAGTAGAATCAACTTTGGTCCAGCATACCTTGGCAGTCTAGTTGGCTCTCCCAAGAAGTTAGCTGCCCTCAGATAGGTGAATGTGGGGAATTGGGTGAACAGGGCCCCCCATTTCTCAGTGGCTGTCACGATGCTCTTGGTCGTGCGACCGTAAGTCATATTTGGCCTCAATAGGCAGATGATGAAGTAGAAAAATGCATCGTTGATCTTTGTAAATTGAGGGATGCTATTTTCCACCTCAATTCGGATAGTATTCATATATTTTGACACGGGCCAAACCCCACTCCGCATCGAGTTTGGATAGTCCCTTTCGAAGGCAGCATAAACAACATAGGAATTCATGTAGAATCTTCCCGTTGTGGGGAATTGTTGCAGTTGTTCTGATATCGTGCTTTGCTTATAATTTCGCCCATTCAAGCGTTGATCAGGCACATTTTTGTTCATGGTTTCTAAATACCGCAACATCCATTTGTGGAAAAAGTGGGCGTCAGGAAGCCCAAACACCCTGCTCAGGAACGTGATGGTGTCACTGAGCTCCTCTGAAAAATCACTGCGGTGAATGATTTGTGGCCAACGGGTCACTACTTTTTATTCTTTAGATAGACTTCATTCATCAGTTGCATGCACTGATCTTCATGGTCGTCCCATGCCTTGATACAATCTCTTGGCTGATGGCCACAAAGTGCCGGTGATGAGGAATGCCGAGTATTATCTCAAAGTGGCGGGCAGTGAGGTTGATTACGACCTCGCCCTTCTCATTTACGACACACCTTGTGTCTTTATTATAGCACCGGGCAACCACCATCATGAATTCATTATTAACGGTGCTGACTGGGATTCCCCCAGCAAAGTGCAGGGCACTGCCTATTAGCTTGTCCATCCACGGACTTCTTGTGACCTTCTGAGTCCTGACCCAGAATTCCTCCAAATCAATATGACCCAACTCTGAGTCTCTGATGTCCAGGTCACACTCGGCCTGGGAGTCGGGCATTCTGACCCTCTGATATTTATACTTCATTTCTTCCTCTGTGAGCTTGGCCTTGCCTTTGGATTTGGTAGGCCTCTTGCTTGATGTTGACATATGTTCTTCTGAGTTTAATTGCTGATCTGCAAGAATAAGACGTGAAACCCAATCGAAGAAAGCCGTGTCAGCTGCTTGATTTTCCATTGAAATGCTGACAGAAGAAAGAGTTAGCAATTTTGAGGCCTCAGGGCACATGGCGCACATATATTGCAGATTGCAGAGCTAAATAGGTAAGGCACACAGGAAAAGGGTGTTGCAAGGGAACAGGATGCGCTCATGGCGCATGTATCTTTCATGTTGCATAGAACTTTGGTGCACCAAAGGTGCATATAGAGTTTGTGTAATATATGCTTTTGACGCGCTTAAGGGAACTTGGTGCGGCGCATGGAGGGTCTGCACAACATGGTGTTGCTGCGATGAGGAACGCGCTGCGCACCTTTATATAGCTTAGTACTTGGCACATATGAAAGGTTTATTACATGAATGTTGGATGCGCCAAAGGGCGCAGGAATCTTTATGTTGCATCCAAGTTTGATGCGCCAAGGGGCTCATGGAAGCATTTGCGGCATGCGAGAGAAGTGCGCCATGGCGCACTGCTCTTTGTGAAACAGGGCGATAGATGTGCCTGGTGGAGCAATCTGTTTTTGATGTTGCATGGCAAGCTCATGCGCCAAAGGAAAAATGCGTTTCTTTTTAGGTTTGATTCCCCTGAAAAATTAGAGGGTTGGCATATGGCTAAGCTCTCTTTCTGCAAGGTTCATTGTGGGATGAAATGGCTTTAAACCAAGGGGTCCCAAGCTTTATATATATATTTTTAGGAAAGAGCTTCCTCTACCAGCAGATCTGGAAAGAGGAGGAAGAAATGTGGAAGGACAGCAGGGGGGAAAAGCAAAATCATGAATTTTATTCTTTTTCCAATTCAATCCTACCCACAAACAGCCAAAAACCACAAACATGAAGCAGAAAGGAAAGAGGACCTCTTACCCGGCTTTTATAACGAAGAAATGCACGAAAGGGGTCCACAAAGCAATTCGAAAGCGACGGGGCTGGTGCGCTGACAAGCTCAGAGAAAAATCACGTGTTTTGCATCGGTGACAATGACATGCAGACGCGCCTATATATAGGCGAGGCAGCAATAAATGCGCCACCAACTTTTAAAAGGGCGCACCAAAAGAGCTGTCGACATGAGAAAACATGCGCCCTTTGGTGCACCAAAAGACTTGTCAACATGAAGATATGTGCGCCATGGCGCACCGGAAGTGGTGTTGATAGAGGAAAATGTGCGCCTTTGGCGCACCAAAAAGAGGCGCAACAAATGATCTGTCGACAGGAAGGCGCATGCGCCTCGGCACACGCAGGGAAGCCTTAACAGCGGAGGCACACCAAAACACCTGTTGACACAAGAAAACATGCGCCAAAGGTTTTAAAGGGGGCGCATCAAAAGTTGATGTTACATAGTCATTCCATGCGCCCGGCCAAAAAGACCAAAAATGACTAAGTTCGAAAAACCAGATTTCCGGGAAGGGATTTTGCAACGTTCCGAACGCAAGGGAGTCCCTAACGAGGGATCGGAACAAAATTTCGGTATGGTTATCTGTAAAATTGCCCTTGCCAATTTTACGGGATAACAACTGGCTCTTTCTGGGGACTATCCCTGAGTAGACTCGGGGGTAGAGAATCCCAGATCTCATGTGCCTATCCATTGGGCTGGAGAGTCAAAAACAAGGGCGACCGGAGGGCGAACAAAAGGGAACACACAACAAACCAGAAAGCAAACACACGACAAAAACAAACACACAAATAAAGCAAACTGTACAAAGAAGAGAGCAAGCTCTACTTCCTAAAAATTTTCAGATGTTGCCCACTGTAGGGAAGCGGGAGTTCGGTTCCATCCAGATATGAGAGATAGAAACTATTCTCTCCATTGAGCTGCTTTATCTTGAAAGGTCCTCTCCATAGGGAATCAAACTTTCCGTGCATGCCTTTTGGCTCTCTTACTTGTCCCACAGAAGGACGAGGTCCCCACCTAGAAATTTCTTTGCTTAGCTTTTTTATCGAACAGTCTCTTGACTTGATTCTGATGCTCGGTGATCTTGTCGACCACTCTTACTCTCTTTTCTTCGAGCTCTGTCAGATACATGATCCTCTTCTCAAGAGAATTTTGGAAAGTTTCATCTTCAATAGCTCGTGCCAAGCGCAGAGCAGGGATTTCAACAGAAATGGGAAGCTCGGCATCAGTGCCATATAACACTTGAAAAGGTGACATACCGAGAGACCTCTTGGGAGTAATGCGATCTGCCCACAAAGCGTCGTATAAGGACTTGTGCCACATTCGTTGATTCTCATCCACTAGTTTTTGTATGATGGTCACCAAGTTCTTGTTACTGGATTCTGCCTGACCATTACCCTGAGGGTAATAATCCGAGGCGTGAGCCAAAGTTATCCCATATTCATAGCAAAAACTAATAATTTTTCGTGAGGAGAAGTTAGAAGCATTATCAGCAACAATTTTGTTTGGGACGCCAAACCTGACAATGATGTTTTCTTTGATGAAACTGCAAACAACCTCAGAAGTGGCATTCTTAACAGGTATGGCCTCCACCCATTTGGTGAAGTAATCTATTGCTGTCAGGACATAACTATGTCCGGCACTCGATTGGGGATTGAGTGCACTGATAAAATCAATTCCCCACTGCCTGAATGGTTCGTTGACAACGACCGGCCTGAGGGGAAAAGTAGCCATCTTGGGCTTGCCGACGAACTGCTGGCAAGGTTCACATTTTGCTACCCAGGTAGCTGTATCTTGGAAAAGCGTCGGCCAATAGTACCTGGCTCGGATGATCTTGTGTGCTGTCACGGAAGAGGAAAAATGGCCTCCACAGGCCGAATTATGAAAAATTTCAAGCAACTTCACTGCTTGTGGCTTGTCGACACATCGCAAGAAGACACCATCTATCCCGCGTTTGTATAAACCGTCATCCCAGATGACATATTTCACTGCTCTGAGCTTTATAGTGCGCTTCTCCTTTGCAGTTAGGTGAGCTGGGCATTCGCCGTAGGTGAGGAAGAAAGCAATATCGGAATACCACTCATCGCTGGTTGCGACAAATAGGACCAGAGGCAGAGAATGGGCTTTCTCCAGCTGACTTTGTGCTTCGTTGGTACAATCATCCTTTTCCTCAGGACTTTCTGAATCTTTGTTTTCAGCCATAAGCTGACATAGGCCCTTGCCTCTTACCAGCTTGGTTGGTTTTATATCCAGGTCGTACTCCTGGACCTTTGCAATCCAATTTCCTCGCAAGCTTCCTAACTCCTGTTGAGTTAGAATTGATTTGACTGCCATGTCAGGGACCAGCACCACTGTATGAGAATTTAGAATGTAATACCTGAAATTTTTTACTGCTTTGACAATGGCGAAGGCATGCTTTTCCAATTGAGACATTTTTAGTTCATGAGGCTTGAGGGGAGAGCTCATGAACGCAATCGGAGATTCAACATTCTCTGAATTCTTTTGCATCAAGATGGCAGACACAGTATGCTCAGATGCATAACTATACATGATAAAGTCCTTGGAGAAATCGGGACATACCAGGACTGGTGCGTGAGCAACGGAAGCTTTTATTTCTTCAAACGACCTTTTTCCTTCCTCGCTCCATCGGAAATTTGGTGACCCCTTCATCATGTCCAATATATGACGAGTCTTCTCAGCAAAGTCGGGAACAAAACACCTGAGAAAGTTCACCTTTCCAAAGAAAGAATGAACGCCAGTCTTACTTGTAGGCAGAGTAAGGCTCTGAATAGCCTTGACTCTTTCAGCATCTATCTTCGTTCCTTCTTTGCTAACAACATGCCTAGCAACTTTCCTTCCGTGACTCCAAAAACGGACTTTTTCGGGTTCAGGGAAATCCCATGTTCTCGGCATCTGGCCAATACTTGCTCTAGGTGATCACAATGATTACTTCGTTGTTTAGAGAACACAGTCAAGTCATCCAGATAAACGACAATGACTTTCCCCATCATACCTTTGAATGCCAGGTCCATGGCCCGCTGAAAAGTGGTGCGCGCATTGGTTAGGCCAAAAGGCATCCTGCTATAGGCAAATGTACCCCAGGGAGTAGTGAATGTTGTTTTAAATTGATCTTCAGGTGAAACTTCAATCTGATTGTAGCCTGAAAAACCATCAAGCATGGACAACATTTCCGATCCAGTTAGCTTGCAGAACTTGATCCATTATAGGAAGGGGGTAGTTGTCTTTCAAGGAAGCCTGATTCAGGTTTCGAAAATCTACGCATATGCGTATTTCACCGTTCTTCTTGTGCACTGGCACAATATTTGCTACCCAAGTACTGTGATGGATAGGAAAAATGATTCTCGCATCCAGCATTTTCTGAATTTCAGCCTGGATAGTACCTGAGATCTTAGGATTATAATGCCTCTGCTTCTGGCGAAAGGCTTTAACGTCTTCTTTCAATGGGATGTCATGCTGGACATCCTTTGGCTTAAAATACTTTAGATCGGCGTAGGACCATGCCAATACATCCATGTATTTCTTCAGCAGTTTGACAAACTTTCACTTCTCTTCAGGCGTGCAACATTTTCCAATGTTCACAAACTACGGGTGCTCTACCAAACCTAAATTGACCGGTTCGGTTTCTGGGGATGAGTCAGGATCATCTCGCCTCTTCTTTTTCACAAAACGATCATGCCTGTCGAACAACCGTTCCAGAGAAACCAAGCCCTTTGGAATTTTATTTCCTTTGAGCTGACATATGTCGTCGTTCCCTTCGGATTCATTGTCTTGATCGGTGACTGATTCACGGCACATAGAAGTGGATCCTTCGAAATGCAATTCCTTAAAATTTTCCGCCTTCTCTAGAAAGGCAATAAGTTGATTGTCATCGTTGAATATTTGCCAATGTTGAGAATTATCTGGCACGCTCGGGCGGAAAACCACCTCAATGGTGTATTTGTTTGTTTTCAAACCTGGGTGAGGGAGCATGAGGGATGCTGAAACAACCAATGAATCGGCCATGTCATTTTGAGCTCTTGGAATGGATTCAATTGAAAAAGCATCAAACTCTTCAATGCTTGTCCCATACTGCATTACGGTAGTGCCTGAGCCTCTCATTCTTCACTTGATATATCCTCCTAACTTGATTCACGACTAGCTCTGCATCACCTTGTACTCTCAGATTTTTGATCCCTCTCTCTCTTGCTGCCTGCATGCCGAGTAACAAAGATTCATACTCAGCAGTGTTATTCGTATTAAAAAACTGCAACTTGAAAGAGAGAGGAATAATCTCCTCTTCGGGAGATATTAGCATGGCTCCGGCGCCACATCCACTGGTTGCGCAGCTGCCATCAAACTGCAAAGTCCAGATCTTATTAAGATCTTCTTCTTGAGCGAGAACAACCATTTTGTCAGACTCGGTAGACAAGAAATAGTTCCCCATTCCTGATGATTCAAAAATAATTTGAGCTTTGGGGTCCTCAGAGCTAGTAACCAAGTACTTCTTTTGTGATTCTGGCTCCAAGTCTGCATTACACCTTTGACGGGGATTCTAGCCTTAGACCAGTCCATATGAATCTCTCCACCAACTTCGCTGCAAAAGCTTCTCCCCAGCAAAATTCCGTAGGCTGCTGGAATGTCGGCAACGAGGACGGTCATCTTTACTCTTTTCTCTGGGAACGCCGCAAATGTAAATTGCGCATCTTTGATTTGACCAATCAACGGAACCTACTTGGTTTCCAAGGAATAACATCTACCAAAAGGCTTGGTAAGGGTGAGGCCCAAAGCATGGGTGAATTTTACCGGCATGACGTTATCAGAAGCTCGAATCAATTATGCAGTTACTCAACTTGTGACCATTGATTAGGAGGGAGAGATAGAAAGGTTCTATCTTGCCTGATGCAGATGTTGAGGCAACATTTATGTGGGATTCAGGAGGAGTGGAAAGGATTCCTTTTGGGGAAACCTGATTAGATATAACAGCTTGACTTTGAATATACTTAGTCAATCTTACAAGCTGTTCGGGATTTGACTGAAGGTACTCGGCTTCAGACATTTGGATCTTGGTCTTTTTAGCATGATCTATGATATCAAATGCAGCCAAGGGTTGCGCTGGTGAAGGAATGAGTCCCTCACTTCGTGATGGTGGAGTAGGATTACTGGTCTTGATAGGAATATGAGAGGGCTGATTTGGAGGAGAGATGGGGGGAAAAGATCTCCCTGTAAAAGACTTAACAGGGGGTTGAGTAGGAAGAGGATTACCTCTTTTAGCAATGGTTGGAGGCACGTTTGACATGACCTTCTCCTTCTGCACATGGGCAGCGACCTCTGCTTCTTTTCCTTGCGAGTGGGTAAAAACAACATATGATTGTCCACTCGCATAGCCCTGGGTACCCTCTTCTTCATCAGATTCCTCCTCATCAAATTCCATATACCCGATAGTAGAGTCGCCAGTCGGCTCACCGACGTCTTGATCATCTTCACCTTGAGACGAAGGTTCTTCATAATCTTGTTCCTCTTCTTCGATTTCGGCTAGAGCGTTGACCGGAGGAGCCTCAAGCGCCAACCGCGGAGCAGTTGCGGGTAAGCGCGGCCTTTGAGGAACATTGTTGGAAACGAAGTTCCTCCGTGGAATATCCTAGTATGAGGAACTGGGAGAAGCTTGGGCCAACTACTTCTTTAATGCAAGTAAGTCGTTCGCCATCTTTTGAAATACCGGATCAGATGAAGTAGTGGGAGAAGGGTCCAAAGATTTAGGCTTGGATGATTCCTTTTTCAATTCGCCAGATATTATCAAATTATCTTCTATTCGAATGGCAGCGGCCTGGGTGAGAATCAAGGTAGCCACTTGCTCTTGCAGGAGTAAGAAACTTACTTTTGAGCTCATGGCATTCACGAAGAAACACTTCTGATTTTCCGGTGTTGGAAGCATGGCAACAGGGACACGGTTGATTAATGCATTGAACCTGGTGATAAAATCACGCATGGTCTCATTGGCCTCCTTCTTTAGGTGAGTGATCTATGATAATAATGCAAATGCATCTTCTGAAGGCTTGTACCTATCTTCAAAAGCATCCCGCAAGGTGGCCCAACTGGTAATAGATCCGGCCGAAAAATGCTGAAACCATTCAGCTGCAGGTCCTTGTAGAGTTTCCAGAAAAAGGTGAACCGACACATCTTCGTGAGTTACATCCAAGATACTACACGACATGATGAATGTAGATATGTGTGAATCCATGCTTTGGTTTCCGCTCTGTCGAATTTGGGAAAATTCTTTCGGTTTCCGTGAGGGAGCGCGTGAACAGGATGTGGTAATGCGAGAGGACCCATAGCATTTCCCCATGGCACCGCCATTTGGACAGCTGGAAAAAGAATGCGGGCTGGGAGTGTGGTTCCACTGAGCAATAAAGCACTGCAAAGGGATGTAGAGGCTCCTTGTGAAAACCGGCTCTTACGTGGGGGTGAGGCGCTTCTGGTTGACCGATCAGCTGAACTTAGTGATGAAAAGCACGCCGGTGCTACACTGAAATTGTGCCTTTGAAGCCGATCGAAAGTAGGATCGACTTCTCCATGAGCTCGCCTGCCACGCGTAAATGGCTCACCTGCCAGCGTACCTTCCAGATCTGGAATGTTGTGGTGCAGATTTAAAATTTATTTTTGGTTGTACTTGCTGATTTTCTGGTTTTTCTGACAAAAACCAGCAGCATGTACTTTTCTAAATATTTAAAAACTATCCTCTTTTAAAACCGATTGCGGTTAATGACAAATAACAGCGAGGATAAAATGACAGTGAAGATTAGCAAGCTGATTTTCAGATCTAAATTTGACCTTTTCAAAGAGTTAGAAATTTTTGATAAACAGTCAAAAACTTAGATCTACGGCAAAATACAGGTCTTTATAAAAACTCAGTGAACTAAAAATCTTCAGCTAGGCCAGATCTATGGATCTCAGAAGAAAATTTTCAATTCGGAGCATCTTTGCAAAATTTTGGATTTTTAACAAAAAGTTCAAGTTTGCAAACAGGCGGTGATTTTTCTGATTTCTCTGATTTTCTATCCTACCACCATCATAGATCTGATAGATCATTCGATCCCAGTGAGTCACCAAAAATTGTTGGTCCGAAAATCATCGCTTGGGCAGATCTATGGATAGGCAGCCAACGATGTGTGCGGCATAGCCCCTCTTTGAGGTCAGCAAAGCGGCCCGGTTTATTGCTATTCTACCAGCGGGAATCATGCAAGTCTCACAATATTCTACCTTCGGGGTTTGGGATCTCATCCTAGTAAGATGTTTCCGAGCTGAAAAGAAAGGAATGAAAGAGAGGATGGAGAAAGATCGAGATCCGAAGAAAGAAAAGAAATGAATTCCAAAGCGAAAAGGTCGGAGGGTTTATGTTTTGGGATTGGTAGTAAACATGAGCCAAACCTACTTGCATAAACGAGCAAAAGCAATCTTGATGAATAAATGACAATAAAACAGAAGTGGATCCAACAGAACAAGCATGCAGATCTAACGTAAGAGAGATCCAATGCAAATAACACACGTATTCAGCACAAAGTATAAATATTGTATTAATAATTCTTTACATTACAAAAAAAGCTCAAAGTCTTTTCTCCTCACTTCTATTTTTCATCTAAAAGATATCCACTCATGCACACCACAACAAGTATTGGGGTATTTATAGAAGAAGGAAAGAAAAGAAGGCAAAAAGGATCCAACCACCTATATACAAAGATATTTACAAAATATCTTAAAGTCATGTTGACTTTTGACAACTTGATGGATGACATCATCTCATGGTGCAACATGGATGATGTCATCATTTGTGCTTGACATACTTGAGATATTTACAAAAATAAAGTCGAAGAAGAGAGAAGAAGAAGAATCCACTATTCATCATCGTCATCCTGCGGCCGAAAGGGAGTAGCTTGCTTTTGCTGCTGCTCAGGTGACGAGATGTGGAATTGAGCGCGGTATTCCATGAACTTGCTGATCATGGGCCCTAGTTGATCCTGGGAAGGATCCTTATGTCACTCACTGATCACCTCACAAGTCTCCCGCTCGTCTATGAGCTTCTCTAGGAGTTTGGAATACTCTTTCTCTGCTTCTATGAGGAACCCGATGAAGTCCTGATAGGCCAGCAGGTTATTGATGGACTCTGCGTCAAAAGAGACCTCTGGCCCCAGCCCTCGTGACACGATCTCTTTAAAGATCTGGATGGTTTCATCGACTTTTCTTAAGGTGAAGGAAGGAGTAAGCAGCCCTGGAGACATGTTGAGAACGATTTGTTCCATTTGGTGCATCGTGTCCAGGGCTTCTTCCTTTACCTTATCGATTTTTTCAAGGACAAACTCCGGTTGATCCATCCGGTAGTCAGTGGAAATGACTTTATTGAGGGCCCTAGGATGGCCGAAGACGCCGAACTTGACCAGATCTTTGGCTGAACAGTTGAACATTTGTTGAAAGGTCTCATGTTGTAGCCTAGCATGGTCGAGCTCTTCTGATATGGGTCCTGCTAACGCTTGGAGCTCTTTATTCACCTTTTTGATGTTTAGATATAAATCAAAAACTTAGCGATCACTCTTTCACTGTCTTTGAGGATCTGGCTCCTCCAAGCGGAAACTGCCATACCCTGCTCGCCGATCTTTGCATATTCATTAATTTTATCCTAGCTCAGAGGCTCAGGAGTCTCGGCAGCAGTTATGGGAGGTGCACTGCCCATCTTCTGTAAGGCTTGGAGCAGATGTTTGTTTTGCTCTTTCAGTAGCCTTTTCTCTTCTTTTGTTTCTTGAAGCTTCTTGCAGAGGGCGTCGACTACAGATAGGGCCTCTCCCTGAAGGCTTTCAAAAGACGTACCCATTGTGACCTGAGTCACTGTGTAATCTGTAGGAGACAGATCCTTTTTATCCTTGAGGGGATTGGGGTATGCGATCTCCATCACCCTCTCTCCCAAAGCACTCTGAGAGAAGCGTGTGACAGGGCTTGTTTCTTTGCCCCTTTGGACGGGATTACAGAAAAGTCCATCGGAGCGATGGGAACTTTCCTTTTCTGCTGACTTAAGTGCTGGGAGATCCAGGATGGACTTATGGGAGAAGGGCCAGAAACAGAGAAGGGGACAGCTGCAGTAGTAGAAGGGAAAAAAGTGGAGACACTTGGAGGCGGCATCGAGAGGGAGGCCGAAGAAGTGCTCACGGGAGGAAGAGATACTGCAGGAGAGGAAGACATAGGAAGGGAAGGGAGCTCAGAGATGAGGGAAGAAATGGAGGGGGACAGATCCGCAAGAGAAGAGAAGATGGACGAAGAAGCGGGAGGAACAGTAGAAGAAGGGGAGAGGACACGACCAAAGGGATGGTCGCTTGAGTCACTTGAGGAGGAGAGAAGAAGGGACGAAGGGACCTCGGTCATTGTAGCAAGTGGTGACATCCGAGTGGATGGGCCTATTGGAACATCTTCTTCCGCTTCTTTCTCTAGGGAAGCCAGAGTTACAACTTGTTCTAGTGCAGCGAAGGAGGACTTTCAGGAGCTTCCTCTTGAGTGGTGCTGGATTCACCCTCGTTGCCTTTTCCTTTGCCTTTAAGCTGCTGTTTTGATCTAGGAGGTGCGTTACCCAACGGAGAGGTTGTGAAATCGACCCCGAGGTAGATGAGTCCGTTCATTCGGCACCAATGCTCTATTCTGCATAGAGTTTCCTTGACCCTTTCCTCAATTGTCTGAGGTGCTTTGTTTCTATCAATCACCGCAAAAGGCCAATCGTCCACACCTGTATCAAGATATACTTGATCCACTTCCTCCTCAGTAGTTTGGTAGCCTTTGGGGACGATGGCTACCCCATACTGGATGATTTCTACCAAGGCCAATCGAGAATGGTCCTTCCTCCTAAGCTCCACCTCATGATATAGGTCAATGTAAATATCCTCGATCTGAGGGATGTGGATTGGATCGAGCTTGGCCCTAGGAAGACAATTTCTTGGGTCGAAGGTAGGCCTGGCTGGGAAGTCATGTTTCAGATTGAGCAGCTCCAGCTCTGCAAACATGTCTTTTGCCTTGTGGTGAGTCAGACATGTATATCTACCCACTGTGAGGGGGAAAGGAGTTCCACCCTTCTTTCTTTTTAGGCACTTTTCATGATAAGTGACCAGCTGTCTTGACAGCTCCAGCAGAATCAACTTTGGTCCAGCATACCTTGGCAGTCTAGTTGGCTCTCCCAAGAAGTTAGCTGCCCTCAGATAGGTGAATGTGGGGAATTGGGTGAACAGGGCCCCCCATTTCTCAGTGGCTGTCACGATGCTCTTGGTCGTGTGACCGTAAGTCATATTTGGCCTCAATAGGTAGATGATGAAGTAGAAAAATGCATCGTTGATCTTTGTAAATTGAGGGATGCTATTTTCCACCTCAATTCTAGATAGTATTCATATATTTTGACCTGGGGCCAAACCCCACTCCGCATCAGAGCTGGATAGTCCCTTTCAGAAGCTGCAGCATAAACAACATAGGAATTCATGTAGAATCTTCCCGTTGTGGGGAATTGTTGCAGTTGTTCTGATATCGTGCTGCTTATAATTTCTGCCCATTCGAAGCGTTGATCAGGCACATTTTTGTTCATGGTTTCTAAATACCGCAGCATCCATTTGTGGAAAAAGTGGGCGTCAGGAAGCCCAAACACCCTGCTCAGGAACGTGATGGTGTCACTGAGCTCCTCTGAAAAATCACTGCGGTGAATGATTTGTGGCCAACGGGTCACTACCTTTTTATTCTTCAGATAGACTTCGTTCATCAGCTGCATGCACTGATCTTCATTGTCGTCCCATGCCTTTGATACATCTCCCTTGGTGACGGCCACAAAGTGCCGGTGATGAGGAATGCTGAGTATTATCTCAAAGTGGTGGGCAGTGAGGTTGATTACGACCTCGCCCTTCTCATTTATGACACACCTTGTGTCTTTATTATAGCACAGGCAACCACCATCATGAATTCATTGTTACTTGCGCCGACTAGGATTCCCAAAGCAAAGTGCGAGGCACTTTGCTATTAACTTGTCCATCCACGGACTTCTTGTGACCTTCTGAGTCCTGACCCAGAATTCCTCCAAATCAATATGACCCAACTCTGAGTCTCTGATGTCCAGTCACACTCGGCACAGGAGTCAAGCATTCGACCCTCGATATTTATACTTCATTTCTTCCTCTGTGAGCTTGGCCTTGCCTTTGGATTTGGTAGGCCTCTTGCTTGATGTTGACATATGTTCTTCTGAGTTTAATTGCTGATCTGCAAGAATAAGGCGTGAAACCCAATCGAAGAAAGCCATGTCAGCTGCTTGATTTTCCATTGAAATCTTGTGACGAGAAGAAGAAAGAGTTAGCAATTTTGTGGGCCTCGGGGCCTCGGGCGCATGGCGCACGAGATATGTGCAGTTGCGAGCTAAATAGGTAAGGTGCATTTTGTGGAAAAGGGTGTTGCGAGGAACGAGGATGCGCTCGCGCCGTGGCGCATGGATCTTTCATGTTGCATAGAACTTTGGTGCGCCAAAGGCGCATATAGAGTTTGTGTAATATATGCTTTTGGCGCACTTAAGGGAACTTGGTGCGGCGCATGGAGGGTCTGCACAACATGATGTTGCTGCGATAAGGAACGCTCTGCGCCTTTATAGCTTAGTACTTGGCGCATATGAAAGGGCTGTTACATGAATGTGGATGCACCAAAGGGTGCAGGAATCTTTATGTTGCATCCAAGTTTGATGCGCCAAGGGGCATGGGAAGCATTTGCAGCATGCGAGGAAGTGCACCATTGGCGCGCAGTGCTCTTTGTGAAGCAGGGCGTGACAGATGCGCGAGGCGCAATGTTTTGATGTTGCATGGCGAGCTCATGCACCAAAGGAGAAAACAGTTTCTTTTTAGGTTTGATTCCCTGAAAAATTCTTGAGGGTTTGGCATATGACTAAGCTCTCTTTCAAAGCAAGGTTCATTGTGGGATGAAATGGCTTTAAGCCAAGGGTTCCAAGCTATATATATATATATATATTTAGGAAAGAACTTCCTCTACCAGCAGATCTGGAAAGAGGAGGAAGAAATGTGGAAGGACGGTAGGGGGTGCAAAAGCAAAATCATGAATTTTATTCTTTTTCCAATTCAATCCTACCCACAAATAGCCAAAAACCATAAACATGAAGCAGAAAGAAAAGAGGACCTCTTACCCGAATTTTATAATGAAGAAATGCACGAAAGGGGTCCACAAAGTGTTTCGAAAGCGCGGGGTTGGTGCGCTGACAAGCTCAGAGAAAAATCACGTGTTTTGCATCGGTGATAATGACAGCGCAGACGCACCTATATATAGGCGAGGCAGCAATAAATGTGCCACCAACTTTTAAAGGGCGCACCAAATGAGCTGTCGACATGAGAAAACATGTGCCCTTTGGCGCACCGAAAGACTTGCCAACATGAATATATGTGCGCTTATGGTGCACCGGAAGTGGTGTTAACAGAGAGGAAAATGTGTGCCTTTGGCGC
Source organism: Taxus wallichiana var. yunnanensis (assembly GCA_018340775.1). Lineage (NCBI taxonomy): Eukaryota > Viridiplantae > Streptophyta > Pinopsida > Cupressales > Taxaceae > Taxus > Taxus wallichiana. The sequence goes on along the minus strand of CM031239.1, from coordinate 772,868,359 downwards.
ACCAAAAAGAGGCGCAACAAATGATCACAGTCGACAGAAGGCGCATGCACCTCGGCGCATGCGGGAAGCCTTAACAGGCGTAGAGGTGCACCAAAACGCCTGCTAACACAAGAAAACATGCGTCAAAGGTTTTAAAGGGGGCACATCAAAAGTTGATGTTACATAGCCATTCCATGTGCCCGGCCAAAAGACCAAAAAAATGACTAAGTTTGAAAAACCAGATTTCTCGGGAAGGGATTTTGCAACGCGTTCGAACGCAAGGATTCCCTAACGAGGGATCGAAACAAAATTTCGGTATGGTTATCGTAAATTGCCCTTTCCAATTTTACGGGATAACAATATGATGCACATAAACTTATGATACTATTTATTGTAAGAAGCTTTTGTATTTATTGTGTTTAATATAATGGAGTATATTGGGTGAATAATGGTGTTAAACATGACTGTAACTAGTTCTTACATGGTTGATTTCATTATGTTTATCATTTGATTCATGATTCTTTAAGATCTAGATCTGGAATATGCTATGTGGAATGTTTATGCTATTTATGGATCTGAATGCATTATATCTTCATCATGTTCACATCCTGCACAAGAAACTCTAAGGAGGGTCCTGGTACCTTTGCATGCTTTGGGTGAGTGCTCAACTCAGGCTGGGTGATGTGTTAGCATGCCTAGGTTATTCATGGTAAATTCTAGGCTGCATCATTGGTTCCATTTTTGGACCTCTTTTTCAGTTGTTTTCAGATGGTTCATGATGAAGACATACCATTAACCTAGCAAGTGTTGAGGAGTGGATAAAATATCTGGAAGAAGAGTATGCATGGAGGTTCAACATTGGATCTGAGTTTGATGCACGCACATGGGTGGAAAATAATATGTATGACTATTTATATGAGAGCTTATTTGTTATTTTCCTAGTAGAACTATATGAGTGGTTGGTTGCTTATGTGTCTAAATAGAATTGGAGGTATCACACACTTTTCTAGATGCATGAATAATTTCAGGCCCTGTATGATGTTGATCTGATTTGGACACATGTTGTGGATACTTGGTTCTCATGGTGGTGTTTTGAACAACTATATTTTGGAGTACTCAATTTCCACTTATTCTTTCCCAGAGGTAGTTGAGTTCCAATTTTTACGGTATCCTAGGGAACTTACTTGTAAGGCATTCCACTAGGCGATCAAGATCTTGATGGTAACCCTAAACTTAGAGGAAAATCCAATGGCTAGCTAAACCCCACCACATGTGGGGGATAGGAGAAGGTTTAGTGAAAGATGGCGGACCTAATGGCAGAGAGGAGAGAGAGAGAGAAAAAGGTGGGCTTAAGTATAATGAGGCACACGAGAGGGAGATAGAAAAAGTGTGACATTACAGAGTAGATGGCATTGAGGAGAGAGATGGATCATGAAGGATTTGGAGCTCACACGTAGAAGGTATGGAGCCAGAGCATCAAGAACTCCCCCATTTGGGAAAGCATGACAGGAAACCTCCTCGGCCTTACACAAATGCATGTTACAGAGAGACGACCTGGGCCACGTAGGCGTGATCCGAATCTACCTAAAAACCTAGCCCTTGTGCTTGGTTTTCCAGTATCTAGTACATCTAATAGTTAGCAAGCTAATTTGGGCAGTAGGGAAGCAGGAGTAAGTCACATAAAAAGTACATCTATGGTAGGAAAACGTCTTCATTTTTTTTTGGAGGTACCTTCTCAGGTGCATCATCTACATAAAATTTGAGTGCATGTAGAATTTGGGGCTCACTTATGGGAGTAGTACCACCACATAGACTATAGGAGTTCAGTTCAGTACTACTGTTGGGACATAGGGAAGTACATCTTCTGGTCCACTTCCAGCTACAGGTGGAGGATCAGGGGGTATAGGTGGCTCTAGTTTTGGTGGATCTGGTGGTTTTAGAGGCAGAGGTAACACAAGAGGTTCTAGATTAGGTGGGTAGGGTCCGCACCAACCCTAAATATTTACATGGAGATGTCTCTTCATCTTCCAGAGTATAGGGGCATAGAAGATGCTACTAAACATGTGCACATGTGTGAGATATTATGGTATGAAAAAGGAATCATGGCTTCTGAGCACAAGGTAAGTCAATTTACAACTACATTACAGGGATGCACACATAATTGGTACAAGAAGTTTGACCTTGATCAAACTTTCATAGATTATGCAACATTCAAAGATGCATTCCTTAAAGAGTTCTATATCCCTAAATTTGAGTAGAAGAGTATAAGCACGCTCAAGGATATTAAACAAGGCACTACTGAGAGTGTTTAGGAGTATGATGCCCATTTCAAAACACTTTTATCTAAGATTTCTTATGATATTCATGCAAGCCAACATGCATAATGGTTCATTGGTGGTCTAATCACACCTTTTAGAAGGGCATTGTCACATAAGACATACACTGATCCACGTGAAAGCACTTGAAGCATCTTTGCGTGCTGAGGTAGTCAAAGTATAGACACTAGAGTCAGCCCATTCTTGGAAGCACAAATTGTATTATGGAAAAGTAGTTGGAAAAACTATCGGTGAATTCGGCACATGAGACGTGCACTGGGATTTGGTGTACAAATTGTGAAGTGGAAGGGCACACCAAAGATAGTTTGTCCCCACAGAACAATATGTTCATTATTGCTAGACTGTGAGATATGTCATCTAAACCATGATGCCAATCCACTGCCCATTATTACAACACGCGATAAGGAAGAATGTATCCATGCTATTGTAATATTTTCTAATCCATGACTCATGATACATAGAAGACTATAGGTTGATTGGTCAGATCCATGATGCTATAGATATTGGTGTGTGACAATACAGAATATCAGATAACTCTAAGGGTAAAGGTGAGCACCAAGATCATGGAATCACAATCAAGCACTATGATCGAATGAGGGGTGCTATGAAGGAGGACGTGGCAGAGGTCAAGGATACCATGGTGGATTCGAGGTCGAGGCCATGGTGGTGGATGAAGTGAATTCCCTCACAGTGGAACATGCTTTACATGTGGATCACCTGACCACTACAGGCACGAATGTCCTCAAAATATTACATGTTCTTTCTATGGGAAGAATCATAGCTATGAGGAATGCCCGATCTATATGAGCATCTTAACAAGTAACATAAATAAGAGAACAAAGGCAAGGATGGTTAGGATACAACGTGCTGTGGAAAATTAGTGGATGCCAAAGTTGGCACCAGAACCTAAGGTATTACCTATGAAGATCACTACATGCGCTTAAAGCTCACTGCTAGAGAAGCATTACAACAGAAGCCTACCATCACTAAGGAGGATGTTTTGCATGCAAGGTATCCGATCCTACACACTAGAAGGAGGTTTATCAGAGACCATGGAAGTACTCAGAGACCTTCAAGGGGAAATATAATGTTTAAAGGAGCAATCATGGAAGATGGAACAAAAGAAGGCAACAGAGATGGTCCAATCAGATATTGATGACTTGAAGGAGGTATGCAAAATGTTGCGCTAGAGAATATCATTCCATTACTAGGGAGTTGGCTAAAGGGAAACACTCCACGCATGAATATTGAGAATGGATGTCAGATCTTACATGTAAATCTTCCCCCATAGCTTAGATTACAACAAGGAGATCACTCTAATGTTGTTGTCATTGATGGATGGCTCTTGAGTAATATATTGATTGACACAGGTGGAGGTAAATGTGCTTACTTTAGATGCATGGGTATAGATGGGGAGACCTTCATTACAACCATCTTCTAATGTATATTTATGGCTAATCAACTAAGGCCACTCCTATCAAAGTTTTTAAAAGATGCATCCATTACTATACAAGGGGCCAAGTTCACTAGGGATTTTGAGGTTTTAGCACTTGCAGAAGCAGATAGTTTCCCAGCTCTTCTTGGGTGCCCTTGGTGTTACGCAAAAATAATGTTGATCTTTGGTTCAACAAGGGATATATCAGTTTTGAGAACAAGGAGGAAAGAGTTATTATCCCTTTAACATATGGGAAATATTTTCACCCTATGTTGAGCCTTTGAGTGAGGAAGATCTGAATAGGATTTATGTATGCACCATTCGGGACCCAGAAGTACTCGAGCCATCTAAGGAAGGAATCCTTCAATGGGGAAGATGCACAATCTATTAGTGATACTACAAGTATTTCTTGTGATAATTGGGCTCATGGTACTTATGAGATGGTTGGGTGCAAAGTAAGGAGCACATTTGTGTGGAAAATCAAACCTCATTGCATTAGGAGGATAGGTAACAACTTTGTACCTCGGTACACTAGAGAAGGAGACCCTACGGTATTCCTTGCACCATGGAGGAACAATGGATAGACCAATTTGAAAGAAGAAATATGTTAGCATATACCCTATGTGGGACAATAATGTGCATGGTGGGGTGGTTCACAGGATAATCTTGTAGAATGGAATGAAGTCAAGATTTCTCTAACAACTCAATTTTCCAGAGCAATGCACCTACTCAAATATGCACTTATCATGGTAATCAACTTGTTCAACACCACATTCAACAGTGTGAGAGGCTCTGATAATAGGGCAGGAAGCTTTACCACCTTCACTATGGGTGCACAAACTTTATTCCACTTTACAAGGCTACACGTGCACATGCTTGGTATGTATATGTGGAGCTACATAGAGAAACTAGAAATTGATAGGATTTGATTACAGGAATGGTCCAAAATTTTGACTACTTCTCTACTAAACCTCAGTAGAAGAGGCATTAAGGGTTATAAAGCATTTAACTATGGGAGACAATGCAAAGGTGAAGAACTCATTCAGAGTTATTTGATGAGAATGACTCAGAGCGCTCTTTGATGAAGAAGAGATAGATGCCACACTACTTAAGCATGCTTGCTTTGAGAAAGAAAAAGGAAAGATGGTCTACATAGTGGATGATGAAGAAGTAGAAAATATAGATATAGATCATTCAAGTAGGTATGCATGAGGTTTTGGATAGTGTGGATAACAACATGCACATGCCTATCATGAACCTATGAGGACAAAAGAAAGTGAATATTGGTATGGATGTTGAACCTAAGGAGGTAATAATTGGAGATTATTGGTCTAATCTGAAGTGGAAAGATAGTTGAGTTTCTCCATGATTTTTAGGACTTATTTCCTAGGGGCTACCATGAATTAAAAGGAGTGCATGAATCATTAGGAGAAATGAAGATCAAGCTTAAGGAAGGTGTGCACCCGGTCAAGAAGAGACCCTACAGATGAACCCTAACCTACGCGTAAAAGTTAAAGAAGAAATTGACAAGATGTTGAAGTCTGGCATCATCAAGCCCCTAGAAGAATCAGAGTGGGTTAGCCCCATGGTTATCAATATAAATAAATATGGTCGGATTAGGATTTGTGTGGATTACAGAGAACTGAATGTTGCATGTGTGATTGATCCCTTTCCTACACCTTTCACAGAGGAGATATTAGAAGGTGTTGCAGGCATGAAATCTATTCTTTTATAGATGGATTCTCTGGGTATCATCAAGTCCAGATTGCACAGAGGATCAAGAAAAAACAAATTTCACCACTAAATGGGGAATTTTTGCATATACTATGATGCCCTTTGGTCTGAAAAATGTGCACTGTTTGTATTTTCATGAATAGTTGTTCAAGCATTCCAGATTTTATTCACATTTTCTTACAAGTTTACTTGGATGATTGGATGGTGTATGGACTTGTTAAGGATCATTGTGACAATTTACACTTAATGTTTGAAATATGTAGATAATTAAGCATCTCTTTGAACATCAAGAAGTGTGTGTTTTCTACACCTTTTGGCACTTTGTTAGGGCACATCATCTACGTAAGGAAGGTTTGTTAGTGGATCCAACTAAGGTTGTAGTTATTATAGGCCTGGAAGAGCCTACTAGTTAGAGTGAGGTGCATGGATTCTTGGGTCACACTGGGTATTATAGAAATTTATCAAAGGATATGCTAAGGTTTTGCACCCTTGGAAGAGTTACTAAAAGGAAAAGGGACATTTTATTGGGGAGAACCACAAAATGCGCATTTGAGACATTAAGGAGAGACTTACTACAACACCTATTCTACATTTTTTCCTCATGGGACCAACCATTTCATGTACATGTGGATGCCTCTGGCATGACCATTGTGCACGTGTTAGCTCATCCTAGAGAAGGTATTATAGATCATCCTATCTATTTTTCTAGTAGAAATTTGACTCCTGCAGAGAAGAATTATACAACTACTAGCATGAAGCCTTGTCAATGATCTATGCACTACATAAATTCAGACAATACCTTCTAGCAACACCATTCATATTTTACACCGATCACATGGCATTGAAATACTTGGTAAACAAGCCCATTTTACAGGGGTGCATATGTCGATGGGTGCTCTTATTCCAAGAATTTGATTTCACAGTTATGGTAAAACTAGGAAAAGTAATTTAGCCCAGACCACTTATCAAGAATTCAAGGGAGAGATGCATGAAAATTGAAGATACAATGTCGATGCATAGTTATATAGGTTACAACACGTGCCTTCAGAATTGAGGATATTGCTATCTTTTTACATACATGTATGGCGCCATAAGGAATGAAATCCTTAGAGAAGAAACAACTTGTAATTCACAGACACCTTTTATGTTGATTAGTGGTGACCTATACAAGTTAGGCCGAGATGAAGTATTGCACGCGGTGTGTGTACTAGAGCACGAGTGCATGGACATCATGGAAGAGGCTCATGGTGGTATTGCAGGTGGGCACTATGTAGGTGACACCACCGCGCAAGATTCTACTCATTGGATTATGGTGGGAGACCCTCTACAAAGATTGTAAAGCATATTGTAAGGCATGTGATCACTTGTCAACGCATTGGTAAACCTAGGAAAAGAGATGAAATGCCTTTAAGACCTATTCCTAGTGTAGATCCATTTGAGAAATGGGCTATAGACTTTTTGGGTCCTATTTCACCATCCGTGCATAGAACTGGATCACACTACATCATCACTTGCACAAATTATCTTACAAGGTGGGCAAAAAAACACCTACCAAGGATTGTACAACAACTACAATAACTAGGTTCTTATGGGAAAATGTTCTTACAAGGTATGGATGCCCGCTTGAGCTTGACAAGTGATAGGGGTACACACTTTTTGAATGAGATGATCAGGATACTATTGATGAATTTATGATTGCGCACCATAAGACTACACCCTATCATCCTTAGGAAAATGGGACTATTGAGGCCTTCAACAAAATTTTGAGCCAGACATTGACAAAAATTTGTGATGTTGGAAGGAAAGATTGGGATGATAAAGTTTATGTCATGCTTTGGGTATATAGAACAACATATAAGAGGTTGAACAAGGCCACACCATTTTAGTTAGTGTTTGGCACAGAAGTAGTTCTTCCTATGGAATTCATGTTACCTTCTTTATATATTACATGCACGCTGGAGGTCTAGCTGATGAGAAATCCCTAGAAGAAAGAATTGAAAATTGATAAATTTGGATGAGAGATGAGCAATAACATGTTGAGTCAAAGCAAGAAAAAAGGCCAGAAAGGCATGGCATGACATGCACATCAGGACAAAAAGCTTGAGATGGGATAGATGGTGCTTCTTTATGACTCTAAGTTTCTGCGCCATCCAGAAAGCTTAAAGTGCATTGGTTGGGACCATATGTTATCACTCACATACTTGAATCAGATCTTTCTAGTTAGAGATGTTTGATGGAATACGGTTACCCGTTACTTTAATGGAGTAGGCTAAAGCCCTACTATAAATAAGTCTTCTTGGTGTTTGTAATAAGGCAATGTTTCCATTTAGACTAGGTTTTCATTTATGTATTTCCTTAATGTATTTCCTTCTTCATCACTATGCTTTTGTCAATTTAGTTGGTGTTTTGTGTAATAAGTGCATTTGCACGCACTAGAAGCTAATTACCATTTGAAGAATTTTTATGCATGAGAGGACTACACATACCATTGGTGTGGGGTGGCTATTTACAATTGGGTACACATAAAGGAACAAACTACTATAGGTGTTATTCAAGTTTGGAGAGGAGTTTTTAGAAAGGAGATTGCTTTAAAATGACCGTAGATGGAGATAAATGAGGGAACAATATAACGCGAGGTAAGCAAATGGCCATGGAGACTACTAGGGGAAGGCACAATGGTGAGGTACTTAGGCACATGGAAGTGTGTTAAAGAGAAGTCTAGTAGCTAGAAGGTAGGAAGGCACACTAGAAGGTTATAGCTAGGGGTGAAGATGTACCACGTGAGATTGTGAAAATGGTCAATTAATGAGAGGATTGTTGGTTGGTGAAGGAGTAATAAATGCACTAACTTTTTGAAAATCTATATAAGGACGTGATGTGGGTTCATTTTTACCTTTTTGATCACAAGTATTTGAGCGAGCTAAGTGTGATCAAGCCGAGTGAGTCATATTGAGGTGCGGAGAGTGTGAAACCTAGATGTGGAGAGTGGATTATTGTGTGAAGAGGCTTGTGTCCCCATTAGTGAAGGGTTTGAGTGAAGCAGAGGTGTTGAAAAGAAGCTAGGGCACACGGTTTCAAGCTAGGGCACATATTTTGAGCTAGGGTTTGAACTTTCTTGTTACAGAAAAAAAAGGTGGGATTTTTATGATGGCACCAAAGAAAGCACCTGCAAGTAGCACGAAAGGAAAGAAGAAGGTAGAAGATGAAGTTGAAATTGCTCTCGAGAGTAATTTTTTAGAGATGCAGTACCTAAAGGTGTGATAGTCAGACAAGAGTGGGATTCCCACATCCACAGTGTAAAATAAGTGACTACAACCACCATACATCTGACAACAAGAAAGAGTTGGATGCATTGTTGAATACAAAGACCAACAAGTGCATGGTGGAGGATATGCCAATATATGATGACACTGGGGAGAAATTGTTGAAGTAGGTAGGAGTCTATCAGTTGTATGAGCTCCCATATTTTGGAAAGTATGAACCATTATACCAATGGCTGATGAGCAGAGTCCATGAGGACTTCTTCTATTTCACCAGATAAAGGGTTAGAATCACAACAACCCTGATTTTGACACTGACAGATTGAAGGGCACATGGGTAGACCTTGTTAGTGATCTAACTAATAAAGAAACAATCATAGAGACAAGAAAGGAGTTGGGGTATACTAAGGGTCCACATGGAATGGACATTGATAAATTGAAGAAGTACCCAGTGGTGCAGGTAGCAACACACATCTGTAACCAAGTTGAATGATCAAGAGAGATGGTCATAGGTGAATACCATGTGGCTTGCATGTTGTGAAAGAAAATGTCTCAGGGAGTAGTCTACAACCTAGCAGGCTACATTACAGACACCATTATTGAGGAAGCACGCATATGAGAGAAGATAAGTTTTGGTGCACTATCCTACTTTCTCTTGTGTTTGTAGAAATTGGAGTGCCCGATGGGCCAAAGAACAAGATCTGGGAGTATCCCATGGAAAATAAGTCCCTCACGAGAGAGGTTTGACAAATATTTATGTGAAGGATCAATGAGTGGGCCATTTAAGCAGAGGGAGGAGATGTGGTATGACCAACTTCACATGGCATTTGAGGAGGAGTGGCATTCCCAAGGAGCTACCTTCGGTGGTGGGTAAGGCAAGTACAATTTTGGTGTACCAACACTTCGCATCATCACATGATTTTCTATGAGGGATGGGGCATGGAGCCCATGGTGAAAAATGTCATATGCCTTCACAATGCACTACTTCTAGGCATCAGTCCACCGATTTACTAATGCACACTACCTAAAATTTAATGTAGACAAGGTAGACTATGACTACCACACTCTAAGGAAGGCATATGTGTATCCAGGCTGGACTACCTATATTGAGAGGCTCATCTCAGATGTCATAAGTATGAAGCCAATAAGCTTGGCTATTGGGGATAGTGGAGCCACACTCATATACCTTCAGCTTAAGCCTAAGATGGAGAATAACAAGTATGTAGAAAATGAGTTCATGCTCCCAAGGCCACCTAAAGGAAAACATACAATGGAGAACATGTGCAGCCCCACAACCTGTATAAAACTATAGTGGTAGATGAGGAGGATGAAGAACATGAAGATAGTGGTGGCTTAGATCATAGAGGCTAAAGGAAGCCCACAGATAGAGTAGAGACTAAGAGCGTGGGTACTCCACCTCAGGTACAAGAAGAAGATGAAGACTTGGACGTGGAAGCAGTCCATGGAGAGTGCCACTTTAAAAGGGTATTCAGAAGAACAAGGACCCAAGGCGTGGGACCTTCACATCCTATAAGAAGGTCACCATGACTCTCTCCTCGAAAAGACAACTGAGAGGAAGAAGAGAAAACTAAAGTTGAATGAGGAGGCAGGAGGAGTCTCAGAGAGAGCGCACTTGAACCCCTATATAACCAAAAGATGTGGAAGAACCCAGGATGAGGATATGAAGGATGAAGAGGAAGGTGCGAAGGAGGAGAGAGAAATAGAGCATGATATTTCTCAAAACATCAAAGATCCAACTCCAAACCTTGGCGCTCAAATTCCTAAGGGGCCAAGAATGAGAGAACCAGTGGGGAGTATGTTGGGCCAAGTATGGGCTATGCTGAGGACACAAGTAAAATTGTCCACACCCATTTCTAGAGCATAATGGGCCTTAAGGGGTTGTATGGATGGGAGTTGATGGACCCAGACATGGCCACTATGTGTGTAAGGAAATAATTGTCCTGGTCCATGCAAACTCACATGGACGAGCCCAATTTTGATGTATGTGAGGAGTCATGTGTGTCAAGAAGAATGAAGAAGGCACCACAGAGAGCATACATGACTATAAATCCCACTCTCATGTCTGATGAGCAGGTGAGAAATGCCTTGGTTAAGGTATCTATAGAGGTGGCACAGAGGAACATAGATAAGGTTTCCACTATTAGAGTGCTACGAGAAGATAACAAGGCAAAAGCTGCAGAAATAATGTGTCTAAAAGGAGAGAAGGACTTAGAATAGAAAAAGAATGAAGCCTTCATCAACATGGCAGAAGAAATTGGTGATTATGTCCTAAAAGCAAGACCACACTTAGAGTCTAAGGTACCTAAAAATTTTCCTTCAACTATGCATTATGTGTGTACATTAGTTGATTTGGTGCTTGAGGATGGACCAATTTGCATGCCAATGCCAAAGGACCCTAAACAGAAGCAGAGAGAGAAAGGGCCTCCGTGGTTAGAAATATTTCATCTTACGAGGCATTACTCCAAACTTTACAAGATGAGCTGAAGAAAGAAGACCAAGCTTTGAACATATGTGTAGCTCCAAAAGCAGTGATCAAGATCAGAACTATATTAGAAGATAATGAAGTTCTGAAGGCAATGAAGGATGAGACTTTAGGGTGCACAGAGAGATTGGCATTAGTAAAGAAAAAGTGTGAAGCCCTTGCAGCAACACAACATCCGCATAAGGAGAGGTTAGATGAGCTTGGAAAGCTCATAGCACAAAAGATGGATCTTTTGAGAGGAAGGATGTCTGCTATGGCTAACATTGTCCTAGTATTGCAAAATGAAAAGGGAGAGATAACCCAGATGAGTTGGAATCCATCACCGTAGATGTTCCAAAGAAGACCAGAAACACATTGATGATTGGCAAGCCTTGGAGGCTGAGATTAAAGAAGAATATCTAGAGTTGATCCTCCCAATTGAAGTAGAGGGTGCTATAGAATAGAAGTCCATTCTTTGTAAAGTAATTCTTTACATTCTTTCCATTCTTATTCTTTATTCTTTGGGAACATTAGGAGGAACCCCATTGTTAGGATGAAAAATGTAGTTTAGTGTGGGGTAATGTTGAGAAAACAAAATATGACACTAAGGAGAGGGCACATAGAAGATTCACGTGTGGAGCAAGGCATATTTGAAGGTGTGAAAGGATAGGGAAGGAAACACGCACAAAAGATAGATTGATTCGGGACTTAGCCATTTTCATGGTTACGGGCTATTTTTGGAGATAGCGTATGGAGCACACAATGGGATGGAGACTTGCATGCACACACAAATGCTATTTTGGGAAGAGTGTCTACTAAGTGCCATGCATGAGTTCAAGTTAATAATAGGATTACTACTACGCCAGTTAACTGTAAGAGATCTATTATTAGCACACTTGCATGTGTGCATGTTATTGTAAAGGTGCATGACTATTTTCAGCATGCGACCTATTTTGGGAAGTGCGTAAGTGGTGAAGGGAAAGTCCCCACCCTTATAAATATGTATTAATTTGTGTAGTTAAAGAGACACTGTGTATGAGATATTGTGGAGTTATGTTGTCAGATCTAATGCACATAAACTTATGATACTATTATTGTAAGAATCTTATGTATTTACTTGTGTTTAATATAATGGAGTATATTGGGTGAATAATGGTGTTAAACATGACTGTAACTGGTTCTTACATGGTTGATTTCATTATGTTTATCATTTGATTCATGATTCTTTAAGATCTAGATCTGGAATATGCTTTGTGGAATTTTTATGCTATTTATGGATCTAAATGCATTATATCTTCATCGTGCTCACATCCCAAATGGTGCACAGGGGTTATTTGTGGTAAATACTAGGTCCGCATCGGTTATCCAATTTACAATAAAGGTATATAGTGATCTCATCGATTCTATGTACCTCTTACCACATATAGGTCAACTACATAATTTTACGATTTATGGTTAGGTTTAGTCAAGTATGAGACTTAGTCATTTCATAGAGTTAATTATACATCATTAATGCTCATTAATAGACACTTGGTCTATTTAGTTTACTTAAGACAAATATGTACATATGTACTATTTCATGTGTTCATAATGTACCTTTGTACTTTGTTCCATATTTTCGTAACTACTTTCACATTGAATTACAGTGGAATCATGTATGATCTTATGATAATAATACTTAATCTTAAAAATGTATGTTGCTGCTATAAAAAAAAAGGTAGCATTTTATTTCTTATTGTTTCGCTTATAAACTAACATTTATCATATTGTTTAACATTGGATAACAAATACATCTTATATATACTTAATTCTTTTAAGCACACTTTCATAATTCTTATTTATCTTATTGTTTTTGTTATACAATTGTTAGATTGTGCTTACATCTCAAAACAGTAGTATTATCTCATTTAAATATCAATTCCCAATGAATGCTTGTTGTTAAACAATGTCTTAAAACATAAACATCTATAATTTCATAATCAATACAATAATACTTTTTCACAAGTGATTATCGAATATAATCTTATAATACAACATACATATTTTCCTTATAAAAATGCGAGATCTATTCTTCCATATTAACATCAAGTACAATGCATTTATTACAATAATATGAATAAGTATAATATCAATCAAAGTATTTCATAGTTGAATATTTAAACCATTTCATAATACTTTTCCAAACCTGCAATCTGAAAATTAAAATACAACAATTTGCATGATCGAGTTTAATAGAATTGGCATGGATTGACATCTCTTTTCTTAGTTGTTTCACTCTGAAATAATTGAACATCTATTGTTTGATTAAATAATAATAGATCAAGTAGCTTATAATATATACATATAACCAACAATCAACAATTTAAGAACATCTCAATACTTTAAGCCACAATCACTTTTAACTAAAAACATGAATCACCTAAATCAAAACATTATTCCTTTTCACCTAGCTATTTAGGAAAAGTAATTTACATATAAAATTACATTCACAATATCATCTATTTATCCATTTGGAAATAGAAAAAGGAAGTGAAATATTGTTTTCATATCAATATTGCCTCAAGTCAACTCAATCACAACTACGACTATTTAACAGTCCCCTTTGACTTCTTCCATTAATGTCATAATTATTTGCATAATAAACAATTTGTAATGTTTATTTATCAAGTGAATATTAATCATATGTTCCTACTGTCCAAACAACATGCAATCAAAATTAAACAAAATGTTTAAGCATCATGCAAATCACACTATGCAACTTTATCTTCCATTAAAACAATCAATTTCCTTAAGTGGTTTAATCATTCATTGCTCCAAAAATATTCCCAAAGATATAATAGACCTATTTTCCTTTAATCATGACTTCACAAAATGCATACTAAATTGAGTTCAATTTTTAGGGTTCACTAGTTCAATTCAACGTATGTTGATAAAAGAGACCTGCTAATCTTTCACAAAGACTTTATTGGTCCTACACCTTTTAACATGATCAAAATATGAATATAGATTTGCTCTCTTAAGACAATAAAATGAATAAAATAATTCCTCAACTCAAATAAATGAAAACAAGATTGTTGCATAAGTATCAATCCATCCCAACCGAGAACAACTACCACTAGAAACCTCCACATATTTTTGCATAACTATGTTATCCCCAACACTATTCAAAAGGAAGATACCCAGGTTAGGTTAAACTCAAATAGTGTCTCCCATTTAAGAGAATGACATATCTTAGAAATGAAGGCATGAGATGGCATTGAAATAAATAACCCACCCGGTCTAACATTGAATAGGGTTTATGAAAATGAGTTGACTAAGATACAAACAGAGACTCCAACCCTCACAACTCACCGCCGCAACTATTGAAGTAGAGACTCACGATCCTAAAACAATTTATCATGAAAAAAATGCACTCGTAAACCAGGTAGGAATAGTAAAAACTTCGCATGGAGGACTCTCACCATTTTAAAGACTATGTTAAACACAAATTCAAGCTCCCGTATAAAGCAATAAAACTCATTTCACAAATACAAACATTTATAGTCCATGCTTCATATAAACTTCTACCGATCATTCATTTAATCACCTAAAAGACAAATTATTATTTAGAAACAAAATAACCATAGAAGAGGAGTAAACACATGCCTTAGAATCCTATGAAATCTTTTCACTAAATCCCTTGCAAACTCCTTAACATGTCGAGTAAATAAGCATCATGCAAAACAAATAGTTTCTCCAAATAATCGCACCGCCCTCAACTCAAAAAGACAGACTTTCATTTTATATAGGTTTGACGTAATTAAAACTATAACTAACTTGTTATTTTTAGCACCGTCGATCCATGTTTAACCAATCTAAAAAATAGCATCAAAATTATCCATGCATTTCTCGCTTAGAGAAGCTCTACTAAACGAAAACAACCAAAATGATCCCTAGCCACATGCAATTAGATTTCAAAGGAAGCTTCATTGTTTCCAATAAAAATTAATGTTATTAATTTAAGCCTAGGTGCCACATAGTGGCCAACTTAAATTTACCAGACTTCTACTAGAAATGGCGGTGAAGCTAACTTAATCCGTCCAAGGCTCAAGTGACACTTAACTCATTTCTTCCAATTTTCATGGTCAATTGACCAATTAAACAAAATATTCCATATGCCTAAGTCATGGTGAAGAATTTAAATATCAAAATGTATATTAAAACATTAACAATGCTTTATTATCTTGGTCTAAGACAATCAACTTATCCCTTAATAATTTTCCATCATGAGGTCAAAGACCTTTGTATTTAAAACAAAGTGATAATAACAACCAATTACCATTACCTATTTATTTATGGTTATTGAACATAATAAACAAAAATATATAATATTTAAGTCTATCATCAAATACCTTATTAGATTTTCCCGTGATTTATGACCAACACAAATAGTTATAGCAGCAATACCCTTTAGTAGGAAAATATCAAGGAGATGTTTACGATCGATTAACAACTATTTTCATCTACAACCGCTTGATAAAATATTTTAAAAGTACTTTTACCTTAACTTCATATCCATTTTAAGTAGTGAGGGAGACTTCCTTAAGTTTTATGGTCTATGATCGACATACCATGAGAGAGTTAGAATTATGTAGTCATAACTATGTCTCCATACTGAAATACTACTATTACAACCACGTAAATATCCCTCGATTTTTCAATCATTATTTTTCAGCAAGATAGATGAACCATAGTAACAAGTACATAAATGAAGTCCAACACCATTATAAAATCACTTGCATATAATGAGATGAAGAATAATCATACTCTATGGTAATTGGCCATATTTAAAACATCCAATATATATGCCTTGAGGTTCTATACCTACATCACCTCAATAATCCTTTCATGATGGTGCATAACACCTTTACATCCAAGTGCAGATTGACTATTCATCAACAACCTAATAACTTCAGCAATAGGATAAGAAAATATCATAAATAGGTACAAAAACAAACATTTCACCAATGCATTGAATCATCACACACATCAACATAAAGTAAATTTATACTATTAAGTACAACAAGATAAGTTTTAAGCTGTCAAGTACTCTATGAATGTTTGATGAAAAACGTTGTTATGTGGTTGGGTATGAAACTATGCATAGGTGTGCATATCTTTTTTAGAATATACATATGCATGTATAGCTGCATACTTAGATATGCAACATTGCTTATCCCCACATTCGTAAACCATTTTTCATACGGCACTTAACCTTGTGATGAAAAAAAATGAAATTGTGAGATGTGACACTAACAATCTTCTTTCAATTTACTAAAATTTTCATATTAGTAGTGGTAAGATTGGAATTATATCCTCATACTATTTTGATCAAATATTTACAAAAACTAGAGGTTGTGATTGCTTTAGGTAGAATATATATATATATATATATATATATATATATATATATATGATGTTTTGAATTTTTTTTTTATGGACATCACTCATTTCTCATGTTGATTCAAGAACCAAAGTTTGGTGTGAAAATTTTGGACACTTAAAATATAGATATTTATATAATCTAAGTTCACAAAAATGGTGTGTGGTTGTTGTCATGCTAAATGTCTAACATGTAAAATTTAAAATTTTGGTCATGATAACCAAACCCACACTTGAAATTCCCTTTCTCGATTAATGTAAACCTTTCCTCGGCCAAAATTTTAACTATTTCACCCTCATTATGGTTGAGAGGAACATGATAACATGATTTTCAAGTGTGTTTCATATGTAGAGAAGTTTACCTATCTTGTTTCTTGAAGCTACTGAGATCTAAGAAAGAACAACGCTCATGAAGGCTTCAAAAGCACTATTTTTGGTCCTTTTGTCAGCTGGTGAACATCCTCCTGAAGTGTACGGGGAAAAATAAAATAATTTGGTAGTTTTATGGGAGAAATGAAGTTATACGAGGAAATTTAAGAATATTATGTGAAGAAAATTGAGTTTAGGAACAAGTTAAGCAATACCAGGTCTTTTGGGTAAGGCATTGGGAAATTCAAGTTTGAGCTAGTCACCTTGCTCGAAACATTTCAGGATCCTTGTGAATTTTTGGGAGCTCATATCCTAGGAATTCTAAATATTTTAGATCCTACTTCATGGTGCAATAATCAAGGAATAATTCTAGGAGTATAACAAATGTGAAAACATGTTCATCGGTGCGCACACAAGAGTCATTCTACAAGGTTGAACTTGCTTGAAATGTTTTGGACACCCCATAAAGAGTTAGGAGGCTAAAAATCTTGAATGAAATTATAATTAATGCTCTTCATATTGCATATTATGGTTTTTCCGTGGTGGTTGTAAAATCTTCGTACCACTCAGCTCATCAACGCACCACTCTAGGAAAAAGTGGAGATATGGGTAATTGTTTTTGGAGGACTCATTATAAAGTATTCTAAATAGGCTCATTATATTCATTGGCTTGTTTCCATGAAAACTAAATATATTATTTTTCCAAAATTCATTAATTTTCAACTCAAAGGCAAAAAAATTCCGAAGTAAGCTAAAGTTGCAAACTATACTTCGATGACACACTTGGGCACATTTTTGGTGTCCCTTTGCACCCTTGGTGCAATTTTGAGGTCAAATTTCACCCCATAAGTGTGCCTCACTCCTATTGGTTGGAATTCTCAACTTAAAAACATAAGGTGTAAGCCAAAAGGTGCATGGAGAATTTTAAGTGAGTGCTTTAAGTTGTTTTGGGTCTCATTTTCCCTCCAAGGCACATTTTGAACCCCATTTGCACCTTGGGTTCACTTATGAGGTGCAATTGCACCCCAAAACTGTACCATGCTCTATTGGATGAATTTTTTTGCATACATGCATGTCATGTCAACTTAAAAATAAGAAAATCCTTCACTTCCTCATGTGCATGCCATGTTTTATCCATCCCCCATCCTCATGGCACATTTTCCACCCATCCATACACCCAAGGTGAATTTTTAAGGTGACATTTAACCCAAAAGTACACCCAAATGCAAGGAGGCTTCCATTCTCCACCTTTCCTCTCCCACTCCTCCATTTTCCCATGTGTATTCTATTTTTCCACTTCCACCATATAAATTCACTCACCCAAGCTCACCATAACTCAAAATCATAAAAATTGAACTTAAACACATAAAGTAAATCTTGGGAATACATTAAATAGGTTTTTAAATCTGGTTCACCATGTTCAAAGACCAAAATCCTCCTTTTGTGCCCTAAACATCAAGATCTTGTTTTTCTCATAACTTGCAAACCCCAACTCCTTTTTACCACAAGATTTTAAGTGTAGATTCCTTATAAAAGAGGCTTTGGGAAGAGTGTTTAATTTCCCCCATTTATTTTTTCAGATATATTTTACAACCATTTTAAATTTCAAGCCAAAATACTCATTTCTCATATCTACAAAAACCTAACAATTAAAATCTTCCAAAAATAGAGCAAAGCCTTGAAATGCAAAATGGAGACTTCTACAATTGATTTCATTCCAATTTGACACCCGGAAGACCACTTTATATTTTTATTAATCCTCTACCACATGGCCTACTAAAAATAGTAAGTCTAAGAAATATTTTATTTTTAATACCTTGGATCATTCCTCCAAGTACAAAACACTCAAAAATGACAAATTGACCAAATTGCTAAGAATAGACACCCATGCATGACTTAATAAAAATAGTAAGTGCCTTGAATGAGCTCAAAATGGTCACAAGTGTTCCTACCCTACATGTCTCATTGATACCAATCTTCACGGAGGTAAAATCTTTAGTTTGTAATTAAATCCCCACATTTCTGGATGTGGCAAGTGTAATGTATCTTAGAGAAAACATACAAAATTTGGAAATATCTAGAAATAGCCACATGTCATTATGTTGTGATCATATCTTAGGATATTTTCTCATAGGATTGATAAGAAAAAAATTCATGCTTATGGAGGAATGGCAATTGAATTGTGACTCAAGTAGAAGGGAAGCCCTCTTGGTTCCCAATTTTGGTATTAGAGCGCATTTTAGTCCTAGAGGAAATTTCACTTCATCTCATATGGGGTGTTTGATAATAAGGTAAATGAAATTACATTCAACCTCTCTCGCATTCCCCCACTTCTATGTCGGGATAATTTGTTCTTTGATCTCATTGGTCATCAATGTTCTCAAAGTGAAAGAATCATGGATCACGATTGTGTAGGAAATCGTCTCATTTTACACACAAAGTTCATTCCATGTGAATGATTGATCAAGAAGGAATGACAATGTTTTAAGGATTAGAAGGCTTTTTCAAGTGATGGAAGACATCCTTCATTATTTTCAATGGTTTATTTATGAAGTGTCTCTCATCTCTCTTCTTGGAGCACTTGATGGGCTATAATGGTTGATCACTCAAGAGGTGGCTTCTAATAGTGCAAAGTGGTTAGATTTTTTAATTTGGAGTCCATCATTGGAGCATTACTGGAGAGGTCATCAATATTATGATTGTATTTTATTAATGATCTATAATGTCCCCATTTCTAAAGACCCTTAGCCTATACTTTCCTGTAGGCTTTCGGATGTTCATAGGGGAACATTTTATTAATTAAATATTATTGCCTGAAGCAATAATTATTTAATTATTTAATTATGAAGATTATTTAATTTAATTCCCAAAATATAAAAATTAAATGGGGAATTAATTAAATAAATATTTAGGTGGCTTTTATTGATAAAATCACCCTTTGAAAAGGGGACGCCACACCCAGGGAAAACAAATTGCTTTCATTTAATAACTTTCCTCTCCTAGGGATTTCGTATTTTGTGCCTCCTTGCTTATAAAAGGAGTGTTAGGATCATTATTATTATTATGTTATGATGAGATTTATTTGATACTCCATGCTTGGAGTTGGGATGCATGCCCATTGATGTTTTCTCTCTCTCATGCTTGGGAGATCTTTGTAGCTGATCTTTGAATTTCAAATTGAAGAGGTTATTTTTTGTTGAATTTGCAAGTAGAAATCTGCATGTTTTATTGTAGTGAATCAAGGATTCACTGTAGCAGCTAGGTTTTGGGTATGATCTCTTGCTCCTTGCATATTGATTTGGGACTGATTTAAATGCAATTTTCTGTGTAATTCGATTGGCTGGTTATGTGATTGTGTCCTCTAGCTACAGCAATTATATTGGATGTATAATGGTTGACGGTGGTTGAGTTATAACTGTTGTTCTTCATTTAAAATCTGCGACTTTATTCGGGGTGAATGTGAGCTTTTAAATGCCTGTTTTGATCTTCCCAACATCAGCGACTTTGTTAGTATTGGTTTGCTAAGCTAACAACGATGATATTTGGTGTATTGTGACCTGATTTAGGATTAAAGTAAGCTGTTGATCTCTCCTTAACAACAGTGACTCCATTTGGGGCACTATCTATTTGATCTTAGCTGTTATTTACATGATGTTTGAGCCATTCAAGGCAGCGATCTGAATATGTTTGTTTGGGTAAGATATTGAATGCCTGAGAAGGGGAGAATGCATGTTCCCTTGTCTTAATGATTCTCTAAATGATCATACCTGGCAGTGATATGTGTAAAGGTATTTAGGAGTAATTTCAAGTGTTTCATGGTAGCTGGGTTATGATTGCTTAATGCTTAGTAACAGTGGTATGCAATTGATGAAATAAGTTTAGATTTAATTCTTACTCTAAGAGAAATTACTGGTGGCAGCGAAAGGTGGAGTTTAGATCGGAATTTGTCTACCCTTCTTACATGTTTAGTTGGTCAGTGTTTGAAGACTTATTTGCAGCATTCTGAGTTCGGATTAGAATCTGATTTCTGAGGCCATTATTTCAACTAAGAATTAATTATTTGAACTCCTTTTATAAAGGCCGTTAAACCTTTACCTTCGGGTTTATTAAGTCATCTATTTGACGGGTTCAAGTGGTTTGTGGTTGTGTTTTGTAAATTTCAATGGATTAGAGTATTGAAGGGTTGTTGATTTGGATATTTTCTATTGATCCCAGAAGTGGGATATTATAGTGGTATCAGAACTTCCTTCCTCTATTCATGTGGGTCATTTGTGAATGCAGGATTTGTATTTTCATATTTGTATACAGAGATAAGAGGCTGAGTGGAACCATGGAGTTAATGAGTGAAGGTGGTTTGAAAGAAAGGATCATCAAGGTTGGGAAGAAGCTTAAGCATCTGCATCATTCCGAGGATGCCTTGCTTAAGGACTTGGAGGAAATAGCAAATTGTTTGGCCATGGTCGAACAATCAGATAAGTACATGATTCATTCATTGATGTTTCAGTTGATTAAGCCTAAGATATTTTGGCATGAAGATGTGAGAGTGAAAATTATGGTTGTTACTTGCATTGCTGAAGTCACAAGGGTCATAGCCCCTAATCTGCCCTACAGTGATGATATCATGAGAGACATTTTCGAACACATGGTCGGAAGTTTTCAAGGCCTTTGGAACGTCACAAGCCCTTATTACAGCAAGAGGGTAAAAATTTTGGAAACTATGGCAAAGGTAAGATCTTGTGTATTGATGTTAGATCTTGGTTGTAATGATCTTGTCCTTCATATGTTCGAGGTATTCTTTGGGGTCATACAGGATAATCATTCAGAAAATGTAATGGTTGCAATACAGAGTATCATGTCTACGGTGATAGATGAATATGATAATGTTCCTCAACATTTGTTGAATGTGCTTAAGGAAGAATTGAGACAGGAGGCATCATGCATTTCTCACACCTTGGCCAAAGGTGTCATGAATCAAATCAAGATGAAGACATATATGGCAACCAAGTCTTTAGAAAAGGATATGGGAATGGATCCTCAAGGTATGAGTTCTTTGGTGCATACTAATGAGTTTCTTGTATCTAATATTTGCATAGAATGTGAAGGCACAGAAGAATCAGATGCTAAGGTAAAGAACAACCAAGAAATTTTAAAGGCATTGAGTAAGGGATACCCCCCAACAAATAAAAATGCAAATGGCAAGCTTGCTGGTCAGTACAGTACCGCTGTACATATGCAGCGAAAAACAGCGAATAAGGGACAGCCAAGGTCACTTTTGGGTGATCAAACTCATGCCTCAAAAGGGCAGCCACGTAATAAGGTAATGGATTATTCAGATTTTTATTTGGCTAATGAGGATGATGAAGTTATTGTTGATGAACATGAGCATAAGGAAGAAAGTGTAATAGAGGGAACTTTGGCATCACTTTCCGGAAATGATAGAATTCACCTATTCCAAACAAGAGGTATGTTGCATGGCAATCCGATGAGTTTTTTCATTAATAATGATGCTTCACACGATTTCATTGATGCAAGGATGGTTGCAAACTTAAGTCTGAATATTGGAGGATTCCAAGGCCTCAAGGTATCCTTAGCCAATGGATCTACCATACTATGTTGGCACAAGAGTTCCCCACTCATTACCACATTAAGAAATAATGAAGTATGTGATGATTTTTATGTTGTGAGTTGGAATAACATGGATGTGATGTTAGGGTGTCAATGGTTTTACACATTGGGAGAATTCACTCTCACCCTAGAAAAGATGGAGCTCAAATACACCAAGGAAGACAAGGAAAGGGAAATCCAAGGTATGAGAACAAGTTTTCCTAATGATGAGTCTTTGATTATTGACAATTTGCATATGGAAGTTCCTTGCCATGATCTATTTGGCACTTCAAGCAGTTGGGTAAACTTTATTGCTGTTATGCATAAGAAAAAACAGCCACCTCATGCTTTTCTTATAGATAATTTTGTTGGTGCAAAGGCTCAGAAAATTTCAGTTTTTCATGACACAACAAATTGGAAGTTTCTTATGCATGGACTGATAAAAAGAATGCAGTTTAAGGGGGCTGCCAACAGTAATTTTCTAAGAGGGCTGCAAAATCAGTTAGGGACATGCAAACAGGGGTTCAAGGGTATCTATATGATACCAAAATTCAAGGTAACAGATGATGCTTGGGCCTTGAAGAAGAATGATTTATTGTTAGTACAAGCTCTCATGCAACATAAGACTGATGTATTTATCATTTTCAGTTTGTTACCTTCTTCATTTGTTGTTTCTTATGATCATGGACCACATGTTAGGAAGAGTGATGAAGTTTCTGACTCATGTTCTTTTATGAGTAATGAGTTTTTCCACATCCAATGGAGTTTCATGAGGAATTATGTATGGCTTGTTTTTATAGCTAACATTTTGTGGGAAAAAGTGTGGCAAAAGTACAGGAAACCACCGGAAGCATATGACTGAAATTTTGGGACAGCAGAATGAGAAATCAAATCATGCAAGATTGTTTAATTCTACAGTTCAGATTTTTGATGAACACATGATGATATGGTTATGGGTGTTTGTTTGTAACTCATGCATGATTGATTGGGAGAGGCTAGGTCTAATTTTTGAAAAAAAGTGGCATGATTACAATAGTGTATGGGGGTGCATCATTGATTTTGAGGACAGCCCATGCATGAAAGGAAGTTGGGCACCCTCCAAGCCATGGGGGTACCAAGAAAAAGTAGGAAAAGTGTTCTTCAACACTTGTTTTTCTAATACGTTTGTTCCATGTGTAGGTTTGAAGGCATATGAAGGAAGACCGCTGTCCTACTCTCTTCATAAGAACATTTTTGAGTGGGCAGCCTCGAGCTTGGCAAAGCTCATTCCCTTGATGACTCCCCATGCTACACTGAGGACACCATTGCTTGGGGCACATGTTCTAGAGTTGATGACCCATATTTTGGGGTTGACATGAGGAGAAGAAACTTGTTCTCCCCAACACTTCATCATTTGACAGGCACCGGATCGAGGCTTTGGATGCACCACCCCACATCTTCTCTTTGGGGCATGTTGCATGGATCTATGAGCTTCTATATTGCTTGAGGGCAAGAAATTTCCAAGAGGGGAGGACTGTAATGTCCCCATTTCTGAAGACCCTTAGCCTATACTTCCCCGTAGGCTTTGGGATGTTGCAAGGGGAACATTTTTATTAATTAAATATTATTGCCTGAAGCAATAATTATTTAATTATTTAATTATGAAGATTATTTAATTTAATTCCCAAAATATAAAAATTAAATGGGGAATTAATTAAATAAATATTTAGGTGGCTTTTATTGATAAAATCACCCTTTGAAAAGGGGACGCCACACCTAGGGAAAACAAATTGCTTTCATTTAATAACTTTCCTCTCCTAGGGATTTCGTATTTTGTGCCTCCTTGCTTATAAAAGGAGTGCTAGGATCATTATTATTATTATGTTATGATGAGATTTATTTGATACTCCATGCTTGGAGTTGGGATGCATGCCCATTGATGTTTTCTTTCTCTCATGCTTGGGAGATCTTTGTAGCTGATCTTTGAATATCAAATTGAAGAGGTTATTTGTTTTGGTTGAATTTGCAAGTAGAAATCTGCATGTTTTACTGTAGCGATTCACTGTAGCAGCTAGGTTTTGCGTATGATCTCTTACTCCTTGCATATCAATTTGGGACTGATTTAAATGTAATTTTCTATGTAATTTGATTGGCTGGTTATGTGATTGTGTCCTCTAGCTACAAGTGATTATATTGGATGTATAATGGTTGACGATGGTCGAGTTATAATCTTTGTTCTTCATTTAAAATCTGTGACTTTATTCAAGGGTGAATGTGAGATTTTAAATGCCTGTTTTGATCTTCCTAACATCAAATAATTTGTTAGTATAGGTTTGCTTGCTAACAGGGGATGATATTTGGTGTATTGTGACTGATTTAGGATTAAAGTAAGTTGTTGATCTCTCCTTACAACAACTCCATTTGGGGCACTATTTATTTGATCTTAGCTTTTATTTACATGATGTTTGAGCCATTCAAGGCTGTGATGTTTGGGTAAGATATTGAATGCCTAAAAAGGGGAGAATGCATGTTCCCTTGTCTTCATGATTCTCTAAATGATCATACCTGGCAGCGATATGTGTGAAGGTATTTAGGAGTAATTTCAAGTGTTTCATGGTAGCTGGGTTATGCTTGCTTAATGCTCAATAACAGTGGTTTGCAATTGATGAAATAAGTTCAGATTTAATTCTTACTCTAAGAGCAATTACGGTGATGAAAGGTGGAGTTTAGATCTGAATTTGTCTACCCTTCTTACATGCTTAGTTGGTCAGTGTTTGAAGACTTATTTGCAGCATTCTGAGTTAGGAATAGAATCTGATTTCTGAGGCCATTAGTTCAGCTAAGAATTAATTATTTGAACTCATTTGATAAAGGCCATTAAACCCTTACCTTCGGGTTTATTGAGTCATCTATTTGACTGGTTCAAGTGGTTTGTGGTTGTGTTTTGCAAATTTCAATGGATTAGAGTATTGAAGGGTTGTTGATTTGCATATTTTCTATTGATCCCAGAAGTGGGATATTACATGATCATAGTTTCTTCATCCTTCTTCATTCAATTTTGGAGCTCATATGTCTTATATTTCATTTCTTTCTCTCTCTAGAATTCTATTTCTTTGTTGAGGAGATTTTTTTGTAAAAAGTGAATTAAGGGAGAGGAGACAATCATGGATCATGGACCAATAATGGTGAGGGTAGATGTAAATTCAAGGACTAGTACATGTCAATTTTTCACTTGAAATTTGAAAAAAAAAGTATCCAATAGAATGAGTCACATCAAATCACATCAAACAATCACCCACCAAATGATACCACATCATTGGAAAAAATGCATGACATAATGCCCTAAAAATTCTCACCCTAAATTTATTTATATGGAAAACTACTTGATTTAAATACCTTAAAAACTACTTTCCATACATATAGATGCTTAAAAGAAAATATTTAGATTAAAAATAACAAAATATATTAAAGGTTTTTTTCAAATTTTATGGTATTTATATGGTTGTTGTACACCCTCAACTTAGGGTGCACAACCACTGGCTCCTCTCCCTTAAGTCACTTAAAGTTTCTATTTCTTCATTGATAATTTCACTTTAAGTTGAAAAGTCACATGGGAATGTGAAGATCCATTTCGATTTTGATATATATTGTAATGCTCTCTCTATTCCAAAGGAGATCATTTTTTCTCCTCTCTAGCAAATTATGTTTCTTCTATTTCTTGTTTAATGTATTCCTCTCCATCTCAACTACTACTCCAATAGAGCATTATAATCCTACAAAATAAAGGAAAGAATGAATATTTTGATGAATATAATGCAATTAAAATTTGTGTTGATTATGTTTTTGTCTTTCTTTGCATATTGGTGTCTTCTCATTGTTAACTTGGAAATACTCTAGTTTTATGTCAATGAACTCAACTTGTTATTTATTGAATAAAACCACCTTCTCACTTTCTCCACTCTCTCTATACACACACATGTCCTCCATCTCCTTTTGCACATGGTTTTAGTGGAGTATTCTTGTGTGATCCCCAGTTGAAAGGCCACCCCAATGGTTAGTGTACATATTTCCTTGTTTTCAATAAATGGAGTTTCCCCATTCCTAAGAAGAGGGACCTAGTCCTAGAGCATTGGTGAAAGCCCCTAATTTTTACTTGCAAAAATATTTCTCTAACAATTTTGGTGCCCACCATGGGATAGATTTTTTTCTGCACCCTATAACGAACCACAAAATTCTAAAATTTTCAGATATACCAAAAAGCCATAAAAAGTAAAATTTCAAAAACCCAAAAATATGAAATCCATTGCTCAAAAACCCACTATTGATTTTTGTGAATAACCCTTTGTATTCCATAATGAATTTTCAAATTCTGGCTATAAACTTTCCTATTCCTCATTGAGAAATATTTTAGAGAAAAATGTAGCTTGAAGTAGAAATACCTCAAAACATTGTTCCATGGGGAAGGGACATCGGCCCTCTTGCTCTTACACCACCTCTTACTGATTTTACAAAAGGGTCTCGAAAGAAATTTCCAAAATTCAAAGATGATGGTACTCAAATTCTTGAAGAACACATTACAACCTTCATTACTTCATGTGGAGTTCTTGGAGTTATGTATGAGGATGTTTCCATAATACTATTTGTGGAGCCCCTTCAAGAAAAAAAACAAGCGAATGATTCTACCTCTTTCCCTCTCATTTCATAACAAGTTGGGAAGATATTAGAACTAATTTTTAGCAATATTTAAATCATTTGAATACTCTCAAGATATTCTTGTTCAATTGGTCTAAATGAAGAAATAATCAAACGAGCTCGTGAGAGACTTTGTGTCCCTATTCAACAAATTGCTCAAAAGAATACATGTAGAAGCTCCACCATCGATGATACAAAAATAGATTCTTCATCAATGCACAATTACGAGGTTAGATTCATTCGATGATATTTCAACCTCAAAATATCAAAGATAACCAAGATCATTGTAACATCCACTTTTAAGATTTTATAAACAAGGATTTTTACATAATGTTCTAATATAATTTAGAACACACATTCCATTACCAATCCATCTCATAACAAAAAACCATATGTAGCTATAATGACTCGGTGAGACATTGATCTCTCATTCCATGACTCGGTATTAAATCAATCTCTAATGTTAACTTAATAATGTGTATACTATGTATACTTGGTTCCTTTACCCTTTTAGGGGCACCCAAGTGTTGTGTCTAAGAATCCTATCTGAATACCTGCTACCAATATTCATCCGAAATCCTATAACTTAGACTAGATTACATAGTAAAATGTAACCATAAGCTTGTGAAACTTTGGCCAAAGTTTTTAAACATGTCTACCATGTTTACATTCCAAGAATACATACTCATCGAAAGGAATATGTCCTTCACCACACTTGTTCTGTTATCTAGAATGGTCTTTCTTGACTTTTGTCAACGTGATTTCAGCTAAAATTGAGATAACCATAGGAAAAATTTTGGAAAAATCTCTTAAAAATTCCCTTTGAAAGAGATTTTGGGTTGTTGGGTTTTCATTGCATGAAAACATGTTCCTTGCATGGTAACATGTCTCATGTTCCCAAACCCGAAACCCGATTTCCTAAGTCCATTGTGTCGGGTTTTGGAACTTCCAAGCATCGAAACATGCTTTTCCAAATGCATGTTTCATGTCATTTGTTTCCCAAAACCTGAAACCCAAATTGAATCAAATCCTTTGTATCGGGTTTTCAAACGCTCCAAGCATGATGACATGTCATTAATGTCTAGTTTTACATGGTTGGCACACACATCAAGTGAGGTGTAATTAATGTTAGGTTATTATAAATAGTTGGTTTTCCATGTCATTTGTTACCTTATCATTTTTGCTACGTTGGATTTTTGTTTATGCTTCTTCTACCTCCAAACCCGATCGAGCTTCCCAATCGATTTCACCATCCGTCTTTGATCATTTTTGAGCTAGTTGAAGGTACTCTTCTCTTCTTTCTATTTTGAAGCTTTTTGGGTTATTTATGAGGTGTTTGTTTGGGGTTTCCATTTCATTTCCTCCCCATTTTGGTTTAGGGTTTTGGGTTATTTTCCTTGATTCTTGTCTTATTCCCATATGGGTTCTTGTTTGAAATTCACCCTAGGTTATTTACTTATTTTTCATAGGTTGTACCTTGTAGATTTCAAAAAGAGTTTGAAATTCCTAAGTGATCACGAGGTGAGAATTTCTCATATCTGACATGTCAAAAACCCGATATATTTGTTTCAAGTTTTGCGGGTGTTTAACATCTCACTTTTTCCACCTTGTTTCGGTTTTTCAGGTGCTCGACATCCATCAAGATCTACAGTGTGTCGGGATTTTCTACCTACTCGACATCCTCCAGTTCCATCGTGTGTGTGTGTTTTTTCCCACTTGTCCAACACTTCCTCACTTCCACAGTGTGTGGGTTTTCATCGATGCTCAACATGTCCTAACTTCTGACATACACTCCATTGTGTCGGGTTTCCTAAGGTGTTTTACAAGTCTCAAAATATGAACAGTGTGGTGGGTCTATGTAATTGTCCAACAAACTTTCAAGCCCGATTTGCTCTTCCAAAAATCATCAAGGCATTTCTTCTTCGAGACTCCTCATGTCGGACCCCAACCAATCTAAGGATAAGTCGATAGGATAGGAAAGATGAAGTATAAGTATCAGAAGATGGAGTCTCCTTCTTACATAAGCTGCAATTATGACATTTGGGACACAGAGCTCGGTAATATAGATATGGAGGAC
Source organism: Taxus wallichiana var. yunnanensis (assembly GCA_018340775.1). Taxonomy (NCBI): domain Eukaryota; kingdom Viridiplantae; phylum Streptophyta; class Pinopsida; order Cupressales; family Taxaceae; genus Taxus; species Taxus wallichiana. Next base: position 772,838,991 of record CM031239.1, on the reverse strand, counting down.
TTCTGGAAGAGAATTGAGGATTCTTCTCAGAATTCTTGGATGAAGTCGATAGTCGGCAGTGGTCTCCCTCTTGCAGTAGGATTTCCAATATCATCTCAATGCCCTAAATTCATCCTAGCTTGCGCTTCCAACTATGACTCAGCCTCCCACTCAGTAAGAAATCAAGCAGGAGAGTCTATAGTGAAATTGGATGAGGTTACTTTGATCAACTCCTAAGGTTGCCCGACTTTGTGGAATATGTTGATTTAAACCTTAAATCAACACAAAAGGCCTGGGATAGAGATCAGGAAGACTGCATCAAGCATGTAAACAAGAAGTTCTTGATCAAGGCTAAGCCAAGCCATCATTTCTAGGTTTCCCAAGTGGTCCCTAGAAGTGATTTCATTCTCAAAATCAGTGATATCATCACCTGCTTGAGTCGATTATTTGGACTCCCAGAGTCAAGATATTTCCAAGGGTGGATGTACCAGTTCATGGTCATCATAAAGAAGAATGACCAAGGGATTGATTGGGGCAGCCTAATAAGTGATGAGATAGACTCCCAAATGAAAATAATCTTGTCTACCAGCAAGTTCTATATGATGTCATACGTCACCTATGCAGCGGCATATGAGAAACTACCCAGGGCTAGATGTGAAGGGAAACCGGGAAATGGAACACATATATCGGTACTTCCCTCAGTGACAAATAAAAAGGGTCTGAAGATCAATATAGAAGAGTGAATGATGCCTTCTTCTATGAAAACATTTGCAGGTTGAATCTTGATCTGAGGAAAAGAAGGGTTTCTGATGAAGCATGGGCTGAAGTGTCAAAATGGGGTTGCATCTTCTTGTAATTCAAGAAGTTTACCTATCTTTGGGTGGTAAGGTTCCATGGTAACCCTTTCCATTTTCCCAGGTTCCCAGGTGACAAACTGATCCTTATGGAGTTAGTCAGACAATTGTTGGATTTTCACAAATTCCAACAAAGCAAGCACAAAGCCATCATCTCCTTCCCTATTTCCATTGGAAGGTATACATGCTCTACAATGGTTAAGGCCAAGAACATGGTGCATGAGCTTCAGGAAAATTGAAGAAACATATGAAGCTCAGGAGGGATTTGACTTCCGAGGAGTCCTCAAGTCATATGGAACCTTGTATCTACATGTGCCCAATGTGGAAGACATCTGGGTTGATCTTCGGGATGAAGTTTTCCATCGAAGAAAGGACAACAATAGACTAACACTTGAAGAAATTCAGATGTTAGATCTAGCTGATATCCCCAAAGGCACCATGGACAATGAAAGTGTCCTAGACACTATGTATGAAACAATCGAATGGAGACCAACATGGATTCCCAACCATTGATTGGTCTATTGCTGAAAAAATCTTCTATCACTGAAAGAGCTACTCAGACTCTTGTCCATACCAAGGCATGGCTCATTTCTTGGGAATGAGTTATAAGGAAAAGATATTTTCAAAATAGCCACTTTAGAGGTGGGACCCTCCAAGGGAGAGAGGAAGAGGATAAAATCCCTACCAAGAGGTAGATAAAATTTAAGTTTGTCAAAAAAGGAGAAAAGCAAGGAGCCGACATCATCTTGCCACTCCTTCACAAATAGTTGAGATACTGGATTCACCTCCTCCACCAGAACAAGGAAAACTTCCTTCAGAAGATGAGGTTAGTCAACCTCTCATTTCTCCTTTTGTTGATTGCTCATCGAGAGTAAGTCTCTCTCTTGCTTCTCAAGCTTTGACTTTAGAATCTTTACCTCCTCCCTCCCAATCTTCCTCACCTCATATTTCTTCACCACTTTCATCAGCCATGGCCATACATCTTCTCCAACCTCTCACCTCTCTCTGTTGGACCTAAGATGGCCATAGATATGCCTCCTCCTTCTGCACCTTCATTCACTAAGTCTATCCCCACAGTCACCACACTTGCAGTCATCACTACTCCATAAGTAAACCTTCCTCCACCTATAGATGTAACCATAACACCTCCGATAGGGAAAATTCTTCCACTGTACCTCAATGGTTAGTTGATCAGACCCCAAGGAAGAGGAAGGTGGTAGTTCCTCTACCAGCCTTTGACTTTAGTTCCTCAAGGTCTCTCCTGCCAAATCTGCCAAGAAACCCAAAATGGTTTCAAGGGTTTCAGTGGATGCCTCAGGGCATAAGTTTGTAGAGATTGCCACTCCCATGGCCAACAAAACTAAAGGAGGATATAATGGTCACTTGATTATCAGATCACAAGGGTTGATCTAGGGAAAGGTAACAATAGAAGGAGCACAACAGGATGCATGCAGGATGCCATGAACGTGTTGTGCCAGAAGCTGAAGGAAATGAAGGTGAGAAGAGATGAGCTAAAGGAGAAAGTTGAATAGTTGATGGAGGTATTACTCAAGCTCTCAAAGCCTTCTCAGTCAACACATCATCTCCTACCCCTACTCCTATCAGGTTTGATTTCTCATCGGTACCTATGATTGAAAAGATCAACGAGAAGGGGAGAACGGTTGATGAATGGATTCAGAGGCTACTCCTACAAGGAAGAAAGGTCATTGATGACATAGTGGAGGTTTATAAATCCTTGGAGGAGATAAAGAAGGATGGTGAAAAAATGGATGATGAATTTTCACAGGAAGTCGGGAACCTCGAGTTAAATTTTGAGGCTCTCAATGCGCTGAAATAGGTTCCATCCCATATCTTGATGGAAGAAGGAATCATTCCACATGGGGATAAGCATTTCCAGCTAACCAAAGCCATCAGATTTAGGATAAAGATTCTCAGTGAAGCTTGCAGCAAGTTGAGGGAATCTAGAGATCAGTTGGTTGATGCCACCAATGACATAGAAGAGGAGTTGTCCAGGATCTTCACCAAGGTGTTGGATGAAAGCTCGAATATTCTACCTACTTGATGATTTCTATAAACAAATCCAAGAATCAATCCAACATGAACCAGACTTCCTTCTTGATCAACCATTGATAAGTTCATAAGGATTGAGAATGTTTTGGAATCATTAAGGAAACTCAATAAGAGATTGAAGAAACTTCTTGGAAATGCAAGTGACACTCAAGAAACTTGCGAGGTTTTGAGTGACCATTCCAGTGTGCCAGATGAAGCTGAGATGCAGGGCATAATCTAGAAGTTCTAGGAATTTTGAGACAAGCAAGGCTTCATTTGGAGGAAGACAAGGATGACGAAATAGAATAAGCATAATGTTTCATGTCATTTCCATCCAGATATTGACATGTCTTTTTCATTTTCATTTCATCACATAGGAAGAAAATTTTGACTTGTTCTCCTACGTGAGAGTCAAGAAAAATAGGATTCTTGTTAAATGACTATTTTCTAGGATTTATCCTATTTTCTCTCTCTTTTCTATTATAAATAAGGGATGCTTGTGCATTCCAAAGGAGAGATTTTTAGAATATTGAGAGCTATTGTGAAGAAGAAGAAAAACTTTGTATTTTCTTTTAATCATTGAGGAATAGAAACAAGTGTTATTTTGCAAACTTTGTGTTGTGGGATTCATCTATCTTGAGAGATTGTTCTTACGTACAAAATCTTAAGCTATTCTTTGTTTAGTGTTCTTGATTATTTTAATCATTTCAAATATTACATCCATTATCTAAAACTCGTATAAGTATTTCTTGATCTATGTTTGCTTGAAAGAAAATATGTTCCTCTCATTCCCTTCCCATTTTGTTTCATCTATAATAGTTTCCTTTCTAATCCATTCTATTTCTAAAACCGTAACATCTCCATCTCGTGTTGATGTGGATTTCGGGATTGTATCCCAACCCCAATGGTTAGAATAGTGTGAATATTGTACATATTATTTCTGTTGTGTTTTAGATCAGTAATAAACAAGTTGCCTCACCTGTCTTTGAGGAGGGATTTGATCCCATGTACTATGGTTGAACCTCATATTTTGGCCTAAAATATCCAACCAATAGTTTTTGGTGACTCCACTGGGGAATATGATTGATAAGACTAAGCTTATCCTATTGGTGTCTGGTGACTCCGTATTTTCCTTATTTTTGGTAGATCCATTTTCCGTTCAAGCTGGCTAGAAATATCTTCACTCGGTCAAGCTGAGCCAGGGGTGAAACTGATCCATTCTTTGATCTACTTCAACAACACAATTTCAGACTTTCCCCAACAGTGTTGTATCTAGCGAGCAAGAAGTTCTTCACCTATCCAAAGAACTCGGGTTCCTCAAGAACAAGAAGCATTCTAAACCTTTGCCATGCATTATTCTTATCTGATACTTGGATTCCTGTACACACTTCATTCAGAAGGATGGCAACACAACATGTGCCTTGGGGTGTGGCTATTGGTCCTCTTTCCCTAACTCCATCGTTGCATGAGCTACCACATGGATCTCATAAGAATATTCCCAAATTCAATGGTGATGGGAAGCAGCACCCTGATGAACACATCACCTCATTCTTTATAGCATGTGGCATCCTTGGGGTAGCTCATGAAGATGTCTCTGTTTGACTCTTCATTGAAACATTGCATGGTGTGGCAGCAGAATGGTTCTACCATCTTCCAAATGCATGCATTACCAATTGGGCTACCATGAGATCCATATTTGAAGCAAGGTTCAAACTAGCTGAAGATTCTCATGACTTGTTAGCACAACTTACACATATGAAGAAGGAGTCTCATGAGCCCATGCGGGACTTCGTGGAAAAATTCAACAAGCTGATTCGGAAGATTCCGGTGCTAGCCATTCCCACTCTTGAAAATCAAAAGTGTTTCTTCATCAATGCTCAGCCCCCTGATGTGAGCTTCTTATTAAGAAGGTCTTGTTATCCCTGATTTGGCTACTACTCAAGCTACAACCACTGAAATAGAAGATGATCTCATTCTAGCAGGAAAGATCAAAAGAGAGTCATCTAAGCCTAAAAATCAGAGTTCTTCTCAAAGTACTACTGATCCTATGATCCAGAAGATGGCCAATGACTTGATCACTTTGAAGAAGAAAATGTCTCAATAGGTGACCAACGTTCCTTATCGGGATATTCCTAGATGGAATTTCAACAATACCAATGGCACTCCCACAAGAGATAGGAATCGGTTGATTGCTGCTCTCCAAGGTTGGCCATTGAAAGCTCCTCCTGTCAATGCAATAGTGGAAATAGTTGAGGAAGATGAAGAACCAAAGATCAAGGTTCTCACAAAGCTTTTGAAGCTTCAGGATATGTTGATGAGTCTTTTGATGATTCAGCTGGCGACTCCAACATTGGGTACTTGGAATATGAGGAAGACCAATGTGAACATGATGGTCAGTCATTTGTAGTCTTCACTCAGAGCTCAATCTCAAAACCCCAGAAATTTGGTTGAAGGCTCTAAGGAGAAGGGTAAAGAAGCTCCCATGGTTATGGCTAAAAGAGGCTCTCCTATCTCAGCTACAAACTGAAAAGGAGACAACTAAAAAGGTAACTTCTTCTTCTAACTCTCTTTCTCCTACCCCCAAGACCAGTACCTCGGCTCAGACCAATGTAACCAGAACTGAGCCCACCATCATTCCTTCATATACCACTTTTGACATTATTGATCATGCAAAGAAAACTAAGATCCAAATGTCGAAGTCAGTACCTTCAGTCAAATCTTGAGCAATTTGAGAAACTTTCCAAATTCATTAGAAGCAAGGTTGTTATCCCTTCATCTTCAAAAGGCATTTTTCCTAGCCCCACTCAGCCTTTACCTCAGAATAATATGACCTCTGTTGCTTCTTCGGAAATATTGAACCATTTTATTTGTCCTTACTTATAAATGGGTTTAAACTCAACAATTGCATAATTGACTCAGGAGCCTCTGATAACGTGATGCCCACAAAAAGTAGCCCATGCCCTTGGACTTACCTTGACTAAATCTTATGGGTGTGTTACTCCATGGAAACCAAGCAAGTCCCCTTGATTGGCCAAATCAAGGATGCATAGTTTGCATTTGTCGCATTCCCAGAAAAGAGAGTAAAAATGACTATCCTGGTTGTTGATATCCCAGTTGCTTATGGTATTCTCTTAGGAAGAGGTTTTTGCAAAGATGTCGGAGGAGAAATCAATATGGACTGGACCAAAGCTAAAATTCTAGTGAATGGAGTTCCTCGTGTCCTCCACCCTGAAGCACAAGTGAAGTACCTGGTCACTAAATCAGATGACCCCAAAGCTCAAATTCTCTTCGAAGATGCAGGCTTGGGAAATTATTTCATGACATCGGAGGTGCCTTCTATAGGTATCAAGGAAGAAGATCCTAATGCTATTTGGACCCTCGAGTTTGACGGGAGCTGTTCAACTACTGGGTCGTGCTTTGGTGTGGTTCTTATATCTCCAGATTTTGAGATCTTTCCCTTCGCCTTCAAGCTGTAGTTTGACAATACTAATAACACGGCCGAATATGAAGCTTTGTTATTAGGATTAGAAATGGCAAGGAAAAAGGGAATCCAAAATCTTAAAGTGCAGGGAGATGCTTGAGTTGATTGTAAATCAAGTAAGGGGGATCTATCAGGTAAAAAATGATCACCTAAGGCATTACAGGAACAAGGTGTGGGACAACATAGAATGCTTTGATGCTTTTTCCATCAAGGTAGTTTTGAGAGATTACAACGATAAAGCTGATTCTTTAGCCATGTCTTGCATCTCTTCTCCTTCCTCACCCAAAGTTCAAATAGGACAAGTATACCATTGAGATTGTGTATCATCCAAGTGTTCCAGATAATTCAACACATTGGCAAGTGTTCAATGATGATCAACATGTATTGTCTTTTCTTGAGAAAGCTGATAATTTTAGTGAGCTTTATTTTGAAGGATCAGAATCAGCTTTCCATGAGTCCGTCTCAAATTCATATCAAGAGATTGATGGTGAATTCATCTAGCTCAAAGGCAATAAGATTTCGAAGGGATTGGTTTCTCTGGAAGGTCTGTTTGACAAGCATGACCATTTTATTTAGGATAAAAGGCAAGTTGAAGGTGCTTCCTCGTCAGAGGTAGATCAAGTTAATCTGGGCTCTTCTGACCAACCATGGATGGTAAACATCGAAAAATGTTGTTCTCTAAGGAGAAAGGAAGATTCACTTCACTCCTGAAGAGATATATGGACGTCTTGGCATGGTCCTATGTGGATCTGAAGTCTTTCAAGCCCAAGGATGTGCAACATAGCATCCCTTTGAAGTCTGATGTCAAACCCTATAGGTAGAAGCAAAGGCATTACAACCCAAAGATCTCAGGGACTATCCTTGTAGAAATTCAAAAGATGTTAGATGCAAGGATTATCTTCCCAATCCATCATTCTACCTAGGTTGCTAACATCATCCCCATCAGAAAAAAGAATGGTGAGATCCAGATTTGTGTTGACTTTCTAGAACCTTAATCAGTCTTCATTGAAAGACAATTACCCATTTCCTATCATGGATCAAGTATTGCAGATTGTCACTGGATCAGAAATGTTATCCATGCTTGATGGATTTTTGGGGTATAATCAGATCGAGGTAGCCACTGAGGATCAACATAAAACAACATTCACCACCCCATGGGGGACCTTTTCTTACAGGAGGATGCCTTTTGGTTTGATTAATGTTGGAGCCACATTTCAAAGAGCTATGGACTTAGCTTTTAGATATTTGATGGGAAAATTCATAGTTGTATATTTGGATGACTTGACGGTCTTCTCTAAGAAGTGAAGTGATCATTATGATCACTGGGTAGGTACTCTTAAGATGCAGGCATCATGGGATTTCATTAAATCCTAAAAATTCCATGTTTAGAGTAACAAAGGTAAGTTTTTGGGTCATATCATGACTAAAGAAGGAACCAAGATTGACCCAGAGTGGGTGAAGGCCATCCAAAGCCTTACCCTACCTACAAGAAAAACTAGGGTGCATTCCTTTTTGGAAAGGTCAATTTCCTAAGAAGATTTGTACCTGAATTTTGCCGATAAAACCAAGGATATCCTTGGGATGATGAAAGGTAAGACTCCATTTCAATGGAGCACTAAAGGGAAGCTTGCTTTTGAAGAAGTCAAAAGAGAATTTCTCATGCTCCTATTCTAGTATGCCCAGACTTCAAGAAGGATTTCATCATGTATAGCTACACTTCCGCACATACAATATCAACCATCCTTGATGCAGGAGAATGAAGAAGGAATCAAATCTCCCATTGCTTTCATGAGCTTCCCACTAAAGGAACATGAATTGAAGATGTCACAAATTGAAAAGCATGCTTATGCAGTGGTGAGAGTAGTGAAGCATTTTAGGTATTATGTGTTGAGTTCTCACACTCTCGTTCTTGTTCCTGATACTGCAGTTAAGTCCATTTTGACTCAACAAGAGTTGGGTAGTCAATGGGGTAACTGGATAGCCAAAGTCCAAGAATATGACTTGGACATCAGACCTACCAAGTTGGTACGAGGAAGAGGCATGTGCCAATTGATCGCAAAAAACAATTCTGAGATAGAATGCGAAGAAACTAAGAAGTACTTCTTCAGAATTGCCATGGTGCTTTTTGTAAGCACAACCGATGAATGGTATGCAGATATCACTTTATTTTTAACTTACGGTGAATTTCCCCACATTTAAGCCAAAAAGAGAAGAGGACAGTTAAATTAAGGTCCATGAGATTCATTCTATGGGATAATGGTATATACAAGAAGGGTATTGATGGTGTATTCCTGCGTTGTGTCGATAAGTCTCAGCAGATAAGGTTGCTAGAATCCTTCCACAATCTAGCATGTGGAGGAAATTTCTCTTCCTCCATGATGGCTTACAAGATCTTATGGGCTAGGTACTATTGGCCTACTCTCTTTCAAGAGATTCAGCTGAATGGGTGGTTAAGTGTGAAGCTTGTCAACATTTCGTTGGTCATCCTAAGTTGGCAGCTCTTCCCTTAAAGCCTATGATAATTGAAGAACCTTTTCACCAATGGGGAATTGATTTCATTGGAGTATCTGAATCCTACCTCTAGTGCTGGTCATAATTATGTGCTCACCACCATAGACTATTTCACCAAGTGGGTGGAAGTTGCGCCAATCAAGCAAGCAACCTCCGAAGTTGTGTGTAACTTTCTCAAGGAGAATATAATTGTTAGATTCGGTGTGCCTCACAAGATCATTGCTGAAAATGCTTCCAATTTCTCATCACATGAGTTGACATAATTTTTCTATGGATTTGGGATCACGTTGGCTCATTCATCCGATTATTACCCCCAAGGCAATGGTCAGGTTGAATCAAGCAACAAAAACCTAGTGACCATAATCAGAAAGTTGGTCGATGAGAATCAGAGGACATGGCACAAAGCATTGTATGATGCATTATGGGTAGATCAAATTACTCCTAAGTGAGCTATTGGAATGTCCCCATTCTAGGTGTTGTATGGAATTGATGTTGAGATTCCTATCTTTAGAATTTCCAACCTTACGGTTGGCTAAAGCAATTGAGGATGAAACTTTTCAAAGTTCCATTGAGAAAAGGATAATGTACCTAGCCAAGCTAGAAGAAGAATGGAGCAAGGTGGTGGATCACATTGCAGATCATCAGAGAAAAGTCAAAAAGATATTTGACAAAAAATCAAAGCAACGTGATTTCTAGATTGGAGATCTAGTACTTCTGGGATAAGAGAAGGGAATAGAAAGGGATGCATGGCAAGTTCGATTCTTTATGGAAAGGTCCTTTCAAAATCCATCAGCTGAATGGTGAAAATAGCTTTTGTCTATCATATCTTGATGGAGAGTTTCTCCCTCTACCTTTCAGTGGCCAACATCTGAAGTTGTTCCATCAGTAATGCAAGATGCTCTCTTGCACTGTATTATAATTTATTTTCTGTTGTGTGTTTTCTTTATTTCTTTCTTTCTTTGTTTGTTTTTGGTTTTTCTTCTTCTGACTCCATAGCCCAATGGATAAAGCTTTTTGATACATGAGTTCTCTTCCTTTGATGTCTCAAAGAAAGTCCCCAACTGGAGCCAGTGTTATCTCGTTTTAGTGATTTCAGCTAAAATTGAGATAACCATAGGAAAATTTTGGAAAAATCTCTTAAAAATTCCCTTTGAAAGAGATTTTTGGGTTTTCGGGTTTTCATTGCATGAAAACATGTTCCTTGCATGTTACATGTCTCATGTTCCCCAAAACCCAAAACCCGATTTCCTAAGTCCATTGTGTTGGGTTTTGAAACTTCCAAGCATCGGAACATGCTTTTCCAAATGCATGTTTCATGTCATTTGTTTCCCAAACCCAAAACCCAAAATTGAATCAAATCCTTTGTATCGGGTTTTTAGGATGCTCCAAGCATGATGACATGTCATTAATGTCTAGTTGTCTGGTAGTTGGCACATGCATCAAGTGAGGTGTAATTAATGTTAGGTTATTATAAATAGTTGGTTTTCCACATCATTTGTTACCTTATCATTTTTGTTGCGTTGGATTTTTGTTTATGCTTCTTCTACCTCCAAACCCGATCGAGCTTCCCAATCGATTTTGCCATCCATCTTTGATCATTTTTCAAGCTAGTTGAAGGTACTCTTCTCTTCTTTCTATTTTGAAGCTTTTTGGGTTATTTATGAGGTGTTTGTTTGGGGTTTCCATTTCATTTCCTCCCCATTTTGGTTTAGGGTTTTGGGTCATTTTCCTTGATTCTTGTCTTTTTCCCATATGGGTTCTTGTTTGAAATTCACCCCTAGGTTATTTACTTATTTTTCATAGGTTGTACCTTGTAGTTTTCAAAAGAGTTCTAAAATTCCTAAGTGATCACGAGGTGGGAATTTCTCATATCTGACATGTCGAAACTGATATATTTGTTTCGGGTTTTGCAGGGTGTTTAACATCTTCACTTCTTCCACCTTGTTTTTCAGGTTTTTCTAGGTGCTCGACATCCATCAAGATCCATGCAGTGTGTCGGGATTTTCTACCTACTCGACATCCTCCAGGTTTCATCCGTGTGTGTCGGGTTTTCCCACTTGTCCAACACTTCCTCACTTCCGCAGTGTGTCGGGTTTTCATCGATGCTCAACATGTCCTAACTTCCACATACACTCCATTGTGTCAGGTTTCCTAAGGTGTTTTTCAAGTCTCAAAATCCAAACAGTGTGGCGGGTCTATGTAATTGTCTAACAAACTTTCAAGCCCGATTGCTCTTCCAGAAATCATCAAGGCATTTCTTCTTTGAGACTCCTCATGTCGACCCCGACCAATCTAAGGATAAGTCAGATAGGATAGGAAAGATGAAGTATAAGTATCAGAAGATGGAGTCTCCTTCTTACATAAGCTATAATTATGACATTCGGGACACAGCTTGGAATATAGATATGGAGGACTTCTGGAAAATTGAGGATTCTTCTCATAATTCTTGATGAAGTCGATAGTCGGCAGTGGTCTCCCTCTTGCAGCAGGATTTCCAATATCATCTCAATGCCTTGAATTCATCCTTGGCCTATGCACTTCCAACTATGACTCAGCCTCCCACTCAGTAAGAAATCAAGCAGGAGAGTCTATAGTGAAATTGGATGGAGGTTACTTTGATCAACTCCTAAGGTTGCCCAACTTTGAGGAATATGTTGATTTAAACCTTCAATCAACACAAAAAGGCTGGACAGAGATCGGAAGACTGCATCAAGCATGTAAACAAGAAGTTCTTGATCAAGGCTAAGCTAACCATTTCTAGGTTTCCCAAGTTGGTCCCTAGAAGTGATTTCATTCTCAAAATCAGTGATATCATCACCCTGCTTGAGTCGATTATTTGGACTCCCAGAGTCAAGAGATTTCCAAGGGTGGATGTACCAGTTCATGGTCATCATAAAAGAAGAATGACCAAGGGATTGATTGGGCAGCCTAATAAGTGATGAGATAGACTCCCAAATGAAAATAGTCTTGTCTACTCGAAAAGTTCTATATGATGTCATACGTCACCTATGCAAAGCAAGGCATGAGAAATTACCCAGGGCTAGATGTGAAGGGAAACCGGGAAATGGAACACATATATCGGTACTTCCCTCAACTAATAATAAAAGGGTCTGAAGATCAATATAGAAGAGTGAATGATGCCTTCTTCTATGAAAACATTTATAGGTTGGATCCTGATCTGAGGAAAAGAAGGGTTTCTGATGAAGCATGGGCCGAAGTGTCAAAATGGGGTTGCATCTTCTTGCAATTCAAGAAGTTTACCTATCTTCGGGTGGTAAGGTTCCATGGTAACCCTTTCCATTTTCCTAGGTTCCCAGGTGACAAACTGATCCTTATGGAGTTAGTCAGACAATTGTTGGATTTTCACAAATTCCAACAAAGCAAGATAAAAAGCCGTCATCTCCTTCCCTATTTCCATTGGAAGGTATACATGCTCTATAATGGTTAAGGCCAAGAACGTGGTGCATGAGCTTTAGGAAAAATTGAAGAAACATATGAAGCTCAGGGAGGGATTTGACTTCCGAGGAGTCCTCAAGTCATATGGAACCTTGTATCTGACATGTGCCCAATGTGGAAGACATCTGGGTTGATCTTCGGGATGAAGTTTCCATCCGAAGAAAGGACAACAATAAGACTGACACTTGAAGAAATTCAGATGTTAGATCTAGCTGATATCCCCAAGGCACCATGGACAATGAAAGTGTCTTGGACACTATGTATGAATAGTCGAATGGAGACCAACACGGATTCCCAGCCATTGATTGGTCTGTTGCTGAAAAAAGCTTCTATCATTGAAAGAGCTACTTAGACTCTTGTCCATACCAAGGCATGGCTCATTTCTTGGGGAATGAGTTATAAGGAAAAGATATTTTCAAAAATAGCCACTTTAGAGGTGGGACCCTCCAAGGGAGAGAGGAAGGAAGGATAAAATCCCTACCAAGAGGCAGATAAAATTTAAGTTTGTCAGAAAAGGAGAAAAGCAAGGAGCCACATCATTTGCCACTCCTTCACAAATAGTTGAGATACTGGATTCACCTCCTCCACCAAAAAAAGGAAAAATTCCTTCAAAAGATGAGGTTAGTCAACCTCTCATTTCTCCTTTTGTTGATTTCTCATCAGAGGTAAGTCTCTCTCTTGCTTCTCAAGCTTTGACTTTAGAATCTTTACCTCCTCCCTTCCAATCTTCCTCACCTCATATTTCTTCACCACTTTCATCAGCCATGGCCAGCATCTTCTCCAACCTCTCACCTCTCTCTGTCTGGACCTAAGATGGCCATAGATATGCCTCCTCCTTCTGCACCTTCATTCACTTGAGTCTATCCCCATAGTCACCACACTTGCAGTCATCACTACTCCACAAGTAAACCTTCCTCCACCTACAGATGTAACCATAACACCTCCGATAGGGGAAAATTCTTCCACTTATACCTCAATGGTTAGTTGATCAGACCCCAAGGAAGAGGAAGGTGGTAGTTCCTCTACTAGCCTTCGACTTCAATTCCTCAAGGTCTCTCTTGCCAAATCTGCCAAGAAACCCAAAATGGTTTCAAGGGTTTCAGTGGATGCCTCAGGGCATAAGTTTGCAGAGATTTCCACTCCCATGGCCAACAAAACTAAGGAGGATATAATGGTCACTGATTATCAGATCACAAGGGTTGATCTAGGAAAGGTAACAATAGAAGGAGCACAACAGATGCACAGGATGCCATGATGAACGTGTGTGTGCTTTGAAGAAGTCAAGGAAATGAAGGTGAGCAGAGATGAGCTAAAGGAGAAAGTTGAATAGTTGATGGAGGTATTACTCAAGCTCTCAAAGCCTTCTCAGTCAACACCATCATCTCCTACCCCTACTCCTATCAGGTTTGATTTCTCATCGGTACCTATGATTGAAAAGATCAACGAGAAGGGGAGAACGGTTGATGAATGGATTCAGAGGCTACTCCTACAAGGAAGAAAGGTCATTGATGACATAGTGGAGGTTTATAAATCCTTGGAGGAGATAAAGAAGGATGGTGAAAAAAATGGATGATGAATTTTCACAGAAGTTGGAACCTCGAGTTAACTTTTGAGGCTCTCAATGTGCTGAAATAGGTTCCATCCCATATCTTGATGGAAGAAGGAATCATTCCACATGGGGATAAGCATTTCCAGCTAACCAAAGCCATCAAATTTAGGATAAATATTCTCAGTGAAGCTTGCAGCAAGTTGAGGGAATCTAGAGATCAGTTGGTTGATGCCACCAATGACATAGAAGAGGAGTTGTCCAGGATCTTCGCCAAGGTGTTGGATGAAAGCTCAAATATTCTACCTACTGATGATTTCTATAAACAAATCCAAGAATCAATCCAACATGAACCAACTTCCATCTTCAATCTGACAACCATTGATAAGTTCATAAGGATTGAGAATGTTTTGGAATCATTAAGGAAACTCAATAAGAGATTGAAGAAACTTCTGGCAATGCAAGCGACACTCAGGAAACTTGCGAGGTTTTGAGTGACCATTCCAGTGTGCCTAGATGAAGCTGAGATGTAGGGCATAATCTAGAAGTTCCAGAATTTTGAGACAAGCAGCTTCACTGGAGGAAGACAAGGATTGAAACAGAATAAGCATAATGTTTCATGTCATTTCCATCCAGAGATTGACATGTCTTTTTCATTTTCGTTTCATCACATAGGAAGCAAATTTTGACTTGTTCTCCTACATGAGAGTCAAGAAAAATAGGATTCTTGTTAAATGACTATTTTCTAGGATTTATCCTATTTTCTCTACTCTTTCTATTATAAATAAGGGATGCTTGTGCATTCCAAAGGGGAGAGATTTTTAGAATATTGAGAGCTATTGTGAAGAAGAAGAAAAACTTTGTATTTTCTTTTAATCATTGAGGAATAGAAATAGGTGTTATTTTGCAAACTTTGTGTTGTGGGATTCATCTATCTTGAGAGATTGTTCTTACGTACAAGATCTTAAGCTATTCTTTGTTTAGTGTTCTTGATTATTTTAATCATTTCAAATATTACATCCATTATCTAAAACTCGTATAAGTATTTCTTGATCTGTGTTTTCTTGAAAGAAAATATGTTCCTCTCATTCCCTTCCCGCTTTGTTTCATCTATAATAGTTTCCTTTCTAATCCATTCTATTTCTAAAACCGTAACATCTCCATCTCATGTTGATGTGGATTTTGGGATTGTATCCCAACCCCAATGGTTAGAATAGCGTGAATATTGTACATATTATTTCTGTTGTGTTTTAGATAATGTCCTAATTATGAAAAATAAATCTCATATGCTTAGCATAACAAATAATTCATACACATTTATATAATCCAATCATATTCCCTTTTTATTATTTAAGGGTCTACCAAAGAGTATCAACTTAGTTGTGCTCTTTCATGTGAAATGAAATTAACTATAAGTGTAGATCCTTAATCCTAGAATCTTATATATATCAAATAATCTGTTAAGTTGTGTAATCCCATATTACATACATATCTATATTGCCCCCATCATGAATGATATTACTTAGTAATATTACACAACTTATGTCATGAAAGTCTCATAAGTAAATCAGCAATCAACATTAACCAAAGCAATTCATTTATCAAAAGAGATTTCTCCACTCTCTAAACTTAGGAAATATTTCAAAGGATTACAAAATGTCATTGCATCAATATAAAACTAGTTTTAATACATCTTATTTTTCTGAAAAAGTACATTTCAAGTAAATGTCGCTACATAGTCATCATAATAAAGAGATAATTTCTTTAGTAAAACAGATGTAACTTTCTATATGTCTTTCTCCTTTCATCTTTTACGAAATCCATCTGCAAAATTGTTAGCACGATTCAATTCATATGAACTGAGCATGATAAATGCTATAATGTTAAAACAATATGCTTTTATCTAATCTATTTCACAAAAGGAACCTTGTTGTTAATGAAACGGTTCCAAAATCACAAATTAAGATTAACATAAAGACTTTCCCAAAGATTACAAAACCAAGAAGGAGAGAAAGAGATCATAAAATCTACAAGAAGTAAAGTTTAAGTAAGAACTAATTAAATCAACATAATTAATTCTATCTCAATGCAAATATGAAACTCAATACAACTTGTTATTCATCAAAAACAACTAATTGGGAAAGAAGTTTTTAACATACTTATTCTAAACATCAACTTCAAACTAGTTTCCAACTAAAATTCCACAAACTCACTTGCTCTGTATATTCAAAAAGAAGTGAAATGACATAATCATACATCCTTAATAAAATAAGTTTGTTGTTTTAACATTCTAAATGTTAACAACATGCATCAAACTTATAGGATCAATCAAGGAGGTACAAACTACATACCATCCTTTCCAACAACCGTAATTAACCAAGGCACAACTCATAATCTAAGAATTATGTTGATCAAGAATTGGTCCAGACATTACAAGTAAGAAAAGTTTAACCACACAATAGATTTGGTGCAAGCCTAACAAAACAACATAGCTCACGGTAATGGATCCATGTGGGTCTGTATTCCATTCAAAGTTAGGATCACAAAAGCACAAGACATCTAACACAAACCATGCTTCTAAAACATCCACATCTGCATGTTTGTTAATTTCATAAGCTACCAAAGAAGGAAGAGAAAATCATTTTAAACAATGCACAAGTTCAAAACTAACCAATTCCAAATCAAGGAAAGGAACTTAAGAACTATAAGTTCAGAAAAATCACAAGACCCATATCAATCCCAAGGAACAGTCTTACACTCAGACCAATATGCATCGGGGTCAAGGAAATGCCATGATCAAACACAAAAATTCTGAGGTAATAAGATATGCCATCAACAAAAAGGAAGGTTCAACTTCCCTCTGGAAGCCACAAATTCCAAATGAGGATGAAAGATAAAAACGAAAGCAACCCAGGGTGAACAACCCAGGAATTTCCAAAGGACCCACAAACTCAAAGACTGGAATAAACTCCAAAAGAGGGTATCTAACTAAAGAAAAATACATCCTCTCAAGAAGAAAAACAGAGTTAATCTAGACCTCAACCATACTAAACTATTTATAAAATATATGACTTAGCTTGAAAGTTATATCCAAATGTTATTACAGCCAAGTATAAGAAATATTATATCTTATCTTTGCAACTAACAAGTCCACCCATGAAGGGTCATGACTCAATCAATAAAGGTAGATGTCAATTAAAAACAATTTCCCTCTAACAAAAACACACTTCCAGTGCTTAAAAATCCCTAAAACTCTCATTAAATATCAACAAGATCTAACTTAAGCATGTACATAGCCCAGAATGGGTAACTAATAAACTTATCCTCGAAACAAAGTTGAAACCAGAAACATTCAACAAAACAATCTTCCCAAAGTATAACTTTCAATGAAAGTTACAGTATCCCAAACAATGGTTTAGTAAATGAAACAAAGATTTGTTTCAGTCCCTCTCAAAAGGTGGAAACTATTTGATTCCAACAAATAAAACATAACCCAATTTACCAACAACAGGGTACTTCTTGTTTAAGAGTACAGTCATGAAAAAGGCCCACCGGCATAGCCACATCCATACAAGAGTCTCAAAAAGCCATGATGAAATCCACCAATAAATTTAGTCTCTAACCATTAATAACAAGAAGAGAATTCTAAGCTAAAATCCAAAGATTTCATGAAAAACCAGAAACTATTTATGCTTACATATTACCCAGACAAGGTAAACCATCCAAAAGAGATACAAATGAAAACTTATATCGAAGTATCAAAGGAAGCTCAATAAAAGTAAGATAATCACAACAGTCATACTATCAAAATACCCATAATTTTTAGTAATCCAACAAACACTGAATCATTAAATCAAATAATTGAAAAACATTATTGAAGCCAGAAGAAGGAAAAATTAAATACAAACACCAATACTAGAACGATTTCATAAAAGAGAAGATTTATTTTAATGAAAACACTTAAGTAATGAAAAATATTTAATGAGATAGGGCCTATCATGCTTGATAGTGCTCATGTCTTCTTTTCCTCGTTGCAAATCTTCAAGCAAAATCTTGACAACAAGATTTCCATGAAAACACCAAAAACTAGGCTTTGAAACTTTCCTTTTCTTCCTCTTATAGCTTCCTGGCTTATTTTCTGTTACCATCACCGCCATGCAAGGTGAAAATAAGCATGCATAGATTTGAACTGGAGGTTTGAAAAATGAAAACCACATGCAAAGCTACAAAGCTCCCAAAACCAAATGAAACAATGAAAATCGTAAAACCATCTTTTCTTCCAACTTCCCTATTTCCTAGTAGTTTTTACAATGGCCGAGATCAATAAATGCCAACAAGACTGACAAAGTCCTTACCTTATTTCCCACCTTTTCCAACTCCTTGTTGGATATAACCAAATTTTAAAACTCCATGCAACCAAATTTTAGTAGAGTTGACAACTCAGCTTCCACCAAATTTTCCATGCATTCACCAAAATTGGCAGTAACAAAGTGTTTAATGCCACATTCAAACCTCTTAAATACCTTAGAAATTGGTGCCACCGACACCCCTCCTCATGTCATCCACACCATCCCCTTTAGGCTAGTCCATGCCCTTAGGTTAGGTTCATAAACATTATATTATAGAAACCAACTTAGGTCCTTAGGTTAGTTTATTAGTTTAGTCTTAGAATATCCTAGTTACATGACTTAGGATTCCCTTCATCTAATAAACAACCACATTAATAAAATCATCTAGCATAAACTTAGGATAGGATAACAACTTAGGAACTTATATTTAATTAGGCCCCCTAATAATCATCCAAATTACCATTTCAGCATTACCATATGAAGGGCGTGAGCAGAAAAAGTCACCTAAGATCCCGTGGCAAAGATGGGTTCGAAATCCAACATTATGCCTAACTCGGTCAAGATGAACTTGACGTCATAAAATTGAAAGCATGCCTTGGATCACTGAAACTGATCCAAGGTATAGCTATCCATGACATAAATCATATAGACTAAAGCACAAGTTCAAATGTAATATTGGATATGAACGAGTTAAGCTGAATTAATTTCCTCTATCCACTTGCAACAAACATTCAACATAAGAAGAAATGAAATAATTCATTTTAAATTTAGAATATACATGACAGGATTTTATCTATTATAGAAGATAAACATATCATCTACAACAAACATGATTACTTAGTTCACAAGAGTACGTCATCTTCAAAAAGAATCACATATCAACATTTGCAACTTCGAGTAAAGAAGTCATCATAGATATCAACCATGTTAGAGGCATTACAATCATGCCATTGAAGTAGAAGATGATCTAATTATGTCTGCAAAAGTGAATAATCCCAATGGTAAGCAAAGGTTCAAACCCCCAAATAAGGTGTCATTGGTTCTCTTGTTCAAAAATTGGCCAATGATGTGATTTAATTAGAGAAGCAACTTGCAAAGCCACCTTTACGAGGGAGGTTATCTAAATCAAAATATAAACATAATAAGTGGAAGAGAAAGAATATTGGCTTTTAAATCACCTCCCGTGAGTGCCACATGTGAAGCAAGATCCAAAGAAGAGTATGATGAAGCTCAAATTGATAATGGAATTTTGGCCATTGATGAGATTGACTTTGATAGAAACATTTGCTTTTGTGAATATACCCATTCTTCGGATGATGAAAACATTGTTGATATGAATATTCATTCCTATGCGGTGTTCACTCATTTGAAGGCTCAAGAGAGATAATTCTTGCAAATTCAAATATCCTCAAGTGGAAAATCTACGAGGATCACCACTACCCTCTCCCATGCAATCAATGAATAAGAAGCCCAAAGTATCCACAATTTCCTCTACATCTTCCAATGTGGGTAATTCTACCTCTCCTTTTCTAAGTTCTACCCCCATTTTTGCATTCAAATGTAATGATATGAATAAAAATAATACTAGTGCCATTCCAAGAAGTAGTCACCTCTTGCTACTACATTTGCACCTTCACCCTCCTCTGAGTCTCAGTTTGACATAATTGAACATGTTACGAATTCCAAGGTCCAAATTTATAAATTTGAGTATTTGAGAACTCATCCCAAACAATTTGATAAAATTTTCCAGTTTATCAAAGGAATTAATTTGAGTTCATGTTCCACAAACCTCTCTACAAAAGAGCCAATTCCTGCTCCTAGCAATGTTATATCTCAAAACCTTCTTGCCTCCACACCCTCCACTTTTGGAAAAGTATAACCCTTCTAGCTTTCTTTTTTTGATCAATGGATATAAATTAAATAATTGTATCATTGATTCTAGAGCATCGGATAATGTCATGCCTGCAAAATTTGCATGTGCTCTTGGTCTCACTTTTATCCCTGTTATTGGTCATTGTTATTCAATGGAGATAAAATAAGTACCTCTTGTTGTTCAAGTCAAATATATTCAATTATCACTTGTGGAATTTCTTGATAATATCAATCTCAAGATATTTGTGGCAAACATGCAACAATATGGGATATTACTAAGTCGAAGCTTCAGCCTGCGAGACATTGGTGGAGATATAAAGTTGGGTGGTCATTTGCCACGATACCGGTGAAGGGTGTCATGAAGAAGCTCCTTCTAGTAAGAAAAATGAAGTACACTATTCAAAAGGAAGATGATATGAAATTGAGAGCTTATCTAATCTAAAATAACAACAATTACATTAAATAATAGAAGAATGAAGATCCAAAATTGCAGAGCACAAATTATACAATAAACACACTCTTATTATTTATTCAATATCTCTGGAGAAATTACATGGTGAGTGAGCTTACAATATATAGGAGAATGATCTCCTTAATACAAGGATTCAACTCCAATCTTCAATCCCACAATATACTCACCTATCTCTCCTAGAATCACTCCCAAACCCAACAATATCTCACACAACTCTAAATAACTACGTGAGTTGTTTGATAACTCATATAAATAATCTAACATTATTTTATTTTTCCCACACAAATATGATATTAATATCACAATATTAATATCTCACTAATGTAATATACGAATATTACATCTAACCCTTACAAATAAATATGTGAGCACTAATCCAAAGATATTCCTAACATCCCCCTAGTGCGAACATAGGGAAAACATTATCTTGTACATGCTCATGTTTTACATACAGTTTTACAAATTGGCTAACAACTAACCAACAACAAGAGTAGAAATATTTTTCCTAGTGGAGCTAATGACCACTCTTTAGAAGGTTTTCTAAGAGAACCAAAAACTCACAAGAAGGTTTTTTAATGGAACCAACAACCATTATGTAGAAGGTTTTCTAAGAGAACCAAAAACTCACAAGAAGGTTTTCTAATGGAACCAACAACCATTTCATAGTAGCATACTTTTTTAGTTCACATCACCTTCTTCCATTTAGGGAAAAATACAAGAAAATTCTCACACATTAAATTTTTGAACAGGAATGTACTTATGTTCTTATTTTCACACAACAAAAATTAAAACACACAAAATATAAAAAACAAAATGCCATAATTTCATTGTGTGGCCTCGTCACTTGCGGTTTGCGAGAGGTCATTAATTGACCTCCTTCCTCCATTTCCTCTTTCCTTAATTATCGATGCTTAACTCAATAAAATGTCCTTTTGAAGATTAGTTTGTAAAGCCCCCTCAATTTTAACTCGAAATATTGAAATACTCACTTTGTTAAGTTTAAAACAATGGTCATTGCCGATCGAGAGAGGATCACTCCCGATTCACAAAATCGATGTTGATCCGAAACATAATTACTTGACGATTCACAAAATCACTATCAATTTAAAGAATCATTGTTGTTTCACGAATCGGTGCCCATCTAGAAAAAAAAATATTGTCGATTTGTGTGATGGTTGGCGATTCTGTGTGTCGAACACAAACTTGAAAAACGACGATAGAAGCTTTAAAAAACTCAAATCTGCATCCTAAAGGCCATGGTTTTTTCCTGTAATGACTCTCATAGCTTGATCTCACTTGCTATGATACCAAATGATATGGAATTAAGAGCTTATCTAATATAGAATAGCAACAATTACATGAAATAATAGAAGAATGAAATTACAAAAATTGTAAAGCCTGATTATATAATAAACAAACTCTTATTATTTATTCAATATCTTTGGAGAAATTACATGGTGAGTGATCTTACAATATATAGGAGAATGATCTCCTTAATATAAGGATTCAACTCCAATCTTCAATCCCACAATATACTCACCTATCTCTCCTAGAATCACTCCCAAACCCAACAATCTCTCACATAACTCTAAATAGCTACGTGAGTTGTTTATTCAACAAACTCACAACTAATATATTTCAACCTATATTATTAATAATGAGTTGTTTGATAACTCATATTAATAATATAACACTATTTTATTTTTCCCACACAAATATGATATTAATATCACAATATTAATATCTCACTAACTCACTAATGTAATATATGAATATTACATTTAACCCTTACAAATAAATATGTGAGCACTAATCCAAAGATATTTCTAATAGAACATGATCCAAGGGTGGGAATTTTATATCAAGATTCAAGAGATTATAATTATCAAATCATGACTTGAGAAAAAATGTTGAACTTCCTATTTTAATGAAAGAGGTCTCGAAGGTGATAGAACCAGTCGAGGAACACAAGGATGATTTGATGTGCCCTAAATTACATAATGAACCTTTCCCATTTGGTATTGATATTGGCTCTATATTTCATGATGACAAATATCAAGCTTCCAATCATCTCCCCGAGACCTTATGTGAAGGTTTTTCAAACAAATAAGAAAGTGAGTATTCAGCAATTTTGAAGAAGGAATCCATACAAGATATTTTAAATGTTACGAGAAGAACTGAAGATCCTCTACTCAGTCTTGAAATCCTAACCTATGTTATGACCATGCAAGATAAGTCTGATTCTAGTTTTGATTCTTCATTTGATGCCAAATGTTTAGTAATGAAGTAGATCAAACAAAAGAGCTCAATATCACTTTTGAAACATTGGTTGATGAAAATGAATATGGAGATGAGTCCTTCTCTTTCCTATTTTTTGAAGAAGAATATATTCATAATGAATGGAAGGAAAAGGAAATTCTTGAATATCCCATGGATATCTTCACCCATGAGGATAATACCTTCATCATAAAAAAGTGACATCTAGGTCAATAACGAGTCAGCATGTGTGAAAGATAAACATTTAGAGTAGTTATTGAACATAAATAAACAATATATATATGATGATGGTGAAAACTTCAAACGGCTTATCAAGAATCATCTCACAGAAACAATATTCGTGGAGAGCATGAATAATGAGGTGCAATTTCCCAATGGAGAGCACAAGGCTAGTGGCAAACATGGTGAGCATGTGATGATCAAGAATCGGTCTTGTGGTAATGTCAAAATGAAGAATGGGAAATCACAAGCATAAATGAATGCAACAATGGATTGGCAACTTGAAATGGAATTTTAAAGTAGAAAAAAATGTGAGCTATTCATATTAGGTACACGGAGATATCCTACAACACCTCTCTTTCCTAATAGGTTGAGGAAGGGGTCTTACTTCGTCAAACCATTCAATTGGTTTACAAAACAAAATCATTCGGTGTTACCCATGCACGAGTAACATCCAAAGGATAAAAAGTGTTATAGTGAAAGTGGGTTGTCCCCATGTACCATAGGTGATTTATGTTGTGTTTCCCTTTTTTTGTATTCCCCTATTGTGTTTCCCTTTACGTCGTGTGTTTTTTCTGGTTGTTCTCATTTGTGTAGTTTGCTTGTATTGTTGTTGTGATGTGTGACTCTATTTTCCCAATAGATAAGGCATTGGTATGCTCCCAAAGATAAAATTAAGGTTCATGCTTGCTCTATTTTTCTTTTTCTAACTCGAAACAAGACTCGAAAAGAGCCGATTGTTGTCATGTTAAATGTATAGCATGTAAAATTTAAAACTTTGATAATGACAACCAAACACACACTTTGAATTCCATTCCCACCAATGTAAACCTTTCCTCCTGCCCAACAGTAAAAAAATTTTAGAACTCATTTTCACTTCTTATATATAGGATCATTGGATTCATTGGCATGTTTCTATGAAAATTCATATATTATTTGGCCAAAATTAATTAAGTTTTAACTCGGGAAGTAAACTAGAGGTGCAAACCGTGATTTGATGCAACACTTGGGAACATGGGCACACTTTTGGAGTCCCTTTACACCCTCGGTTCAATTTTGAGGTGAAATTTCACCCCATAAGTGTGCCTCAATCCTAATGGTTGGAATTCTCAACTTAAAAACATAAGGTGTAATCCAAAAGGTACATGGAGAATATTAAGTGAGTATTTTAAGTTGTGGGTCTCATTTTCCCTCAAGGAACATTTTGAACCCCATTTGCACCTTAGGAGAAGTTATGAGGTGAAATTTCACCCCAAAAGTGTGTCATGCTCCTATTGGATGAATGTTTTTGCATACATGCATGTCATGTCAACTTAAAAAATAAGAAAAGCCTCCACTTCCTCATGTGCATGCCATGTTTTCTCCATCCCCCATCCCCATGGCGCATTTTCCACCCATCCATACACCCAAGGTGAATTTATAAGGTGTAATTTAACCCAAAAAGGTGTAATTTAACCCAAGGTGCATTCTCTTTTTCCACTTCCACCATATAAATTCACTCACCCAAGCTCACCACAACTCAAAATCATAAAACTTGAACTTAAAAACATAAATTAAATATTGGTCATATATTAAATACATTTTTAAAGCTAGTTCACCATGTTTAAAGACCAAAATCCTCCTTTTGTGCCCTAAACATCAAGATCTTTGTTTTGCTCATAACTTGCAAACCCCAACTCCTTTTGCCACAAGATTTTGAGTGTAAATTCCTTAAAAAAATTCCTTTCGAAGAGTGTTTAATTTCCCCCATTGATGAATTCAGATATATTTTACAACCATTTGAAATTTCAAGCCAAAATACTCATTTCTTAGTTCTATAAAAAGCTAACAATTAAAATCTTCCAAAAATTATAGAAAGCCTTGAAATGCAAAATGGAAACTTCTGCAATTGATTTCATTCCAATATGACACCCAGAAGACCAATTTATATTTTTATTAAGCCTCTACCATGTGGGCTACTAAAAATTGTAAGTCTAAGAAACATTTGATTTTCAATACCTCAAACCATTCCTCCAAGAGTAAAACACTCAAAAATGACAAATTGATAACATTGCTAAGAATAGACACCCGTGCACAACTTACTAAAAATATTAAGTGTACTAAATGAGATTAAAATGGTCACACATGTTCCTCCCCCATGTCTCACCAATTCCAATCTTCACAGAGATCAAATCTTTTGTTTACAGTAAATATCCACATCTCTAGATGTGGTAAGTGTAAGGTGTCTTAGAGTGAACATGCCAAATTTGGAAATATCCACCTTGTCACCATGTGGTGATCATATCTTAGGATATTTTCTCATAGGAGTGATAAGGAAAAATTCATGCTTATGGAGGAATTGTAGTTGAATTTTGACTTAAACAAAGGGAAGCCCTCTTGGTTCCCAATTTTGGTCTCATAGTGCATTTCAGTCCACAGAGAGGACAATTCACTTCATCTCATATGAGGTGTTTGATCATAAGGTGAATGAAATTACATTTAACCCGTAGTCACAAAATCACGCACTTACTACTACTATTATACCGCAAAGTATGTTTTTTTATGTATGGATCTCGCGTAAGAGAAGTATTCACTAATGGGTCATCCCCTAGTCCTATCATCAGTTTAGTCATTCATTGTTATGGAGTATTTTGCACAATCATCAGTTACTCACATAGTTCTAGTCATCTCTCATGGAGTCTCAGTTGTCATTATTTACTCAGTGGTTGTCTTGAGTCTTTAACTAGGGCGCATAAGAAGGGGTTGGGGCATCTGTCCGTGCCTCGGTCCTCCTTTTTAGGCGTCCTTGTCCCAATTACACTTAGTTCTTATTTAGAATTTTGAGATCGGTATTTATGGTTTTCCTCTCATTCCCCTAGGTACTATTCAGCATGTCAGGTCATTAGTGTCAAAATTTGAGCAAGAGATCCCTATATAAACACAACATACACACTATCTTAAGGGCGACTATTTCTACTAAGGGCTAACTATCTACTAAAGGTAAATGACTACATTTGGGCACTATTTTGCATCACACACTTTGTATAGGAAGGGTTGTATTCATTCTATTCCATCCACCATTTACATCTTACATATAGTTATTTCCTACTACTTTGGCGTCGTTGGCGCTAGGGAACCCTAGGCACATGATTGCACACACAAGCACATAGAACTACATCAGGTCTGAGATGTAGTGCAACGCTCAATCGTAAGTCCATCTATTTGGCAGCTGAGGACAATCTAACCCATTCATTTTCATATTTATTTTTATGGTTTGATACTTTTGTGTGGGGCTTTGTAGGATATTATTCATTGAAGATCTACGATGACATCAATGAAGCTAGTGTGACATCCACGCAACAAGAGGCAAGTTATTACGAAGACCTAACAACTAACTCAAACTAAGGTTCTAAGATGTTTTACGAGACTTGGGTGCCTATATTATAGACAAGGTCACCCACAAGTGCCCTAATCCTCCCATAGGTGCCCCAATCTGCCAAATCTTCATATGCTACAACTTCCTCGAGGCGTGTTGACATACTTTGTTCTACCTATTCATTAACCAATTTAGTTTCAAATCACTTTGTGAGGTAAGTCATTTTCAGGTTAGTACCTTTTCCCTCCTATTTCAATTATTCCATTTCATTTAAAATATCAAATAAAATTAGCTAGCATTTATACTTCAATTATTTCATTGTTGTACTTGCTTAGATTAATTCTAAAATTCATAATTTTAGTTAATCATTTTGGTGAACCCGTATTTGAAGAATATTTTTTCCTAGGATCCACTTCAAACCCTAATGGCTAAAAATAGTTCATATTCTTCTTGTCCCATCATGTCTTGTTTTAGTGTCAACCCTATCTATGATGAGGCTACCATCATTGAGCTCACGAATCTTTATAATAATCCCACTATGCCATATGATATTCAACACGAAATCTTAAATGGTCAACGATATGTGCCTACTAGTTTTGAAAATTCCCCTATTGGCATTTTTATTGTTGAGGACCACTGTAGCCTTTAGTTATTATACACCATGTTATGCAGCTATTAGTGATCCTCCTTTTGATCTTTCTAAGACAATTCTAGATTATTCTCTTATAGATTACATGTTTGGTATTGATCACTCACATGTGCATACCGATTCTTCTTCTAGTCAAATCACTATTATGGTTTCATATCATGATTCTCCTACTTTTGATCTTGCTTTTCATGATACATCTTATACTATCTTACATACTCCTTCATATTAAGTTGACGATCCTATTGATAGTATCCTTAGGGAGACTCTCATTTTTGAGTCTTTATCTGATGGTGATGAGGAGGTTGATAACCATGATTCACATTCTTTTCAGATTTCTGAGTGTGAATTCCCTATTCCATCACCACCTTTTCTTGATATTACATCAAGCACTATGCATGAGTCACCTCCATCTATTACTTCTTCTTCTCTTACCATTTCATCTTCTACTATCACTTCATCTATAGTTATTGTTATATCCCCTCTTATCACTATATCTCCATTGGTGGCTTCACCTCTTAGGGAAATTTCGATACTATTCCTACCATTGTTATGGGTATTCCATCTATATCATCTGCTATAGCTTCTTCGGCACCCATCCCTAGTGTTCCTTTAACATCGTAATCTCCTTTATCTTCTTTTGACATTCCTATGGTCACTCACAATGGAAAATTACAACCGCTCAATACATTATTGCCATATTTTACTATTCCTTCATAGGATATCCTATCTCTCATGCATGTTGTAGGTCAATTACAATCTCAGGTTTAGTATCTCACTTTAGAAAGTAGGGATTACTATGCTTCTATTGACAATAACTCATTACATAGTAACCCTATTCCCAAGAAGATTCATAACTCTACATTTCCTAAGGACTTTATCATGCCTACATTCACATGTTTTGATTTTACTAGTGAGCCTCGTGCTCATCTCCTTCATTACCGCATGACTATGAATTCCTATTCTAATGATAAGTCATTTCTTAAGGATTTCCGACACGCCTTACTAATGAGGCATTGCAATGGTACACTCATATTCCCTTTGGGTCCATTAGTACTTACTATGACATGGAGGATGCTTTCCTCCATCATTTTATCATTAGAAATGGCCCTAGAGTTACTTATGACCAATTACCTACTTTACAACATGGCTCATCATAATTTATCATGAATTATATCTTATGGTTCAATACTTGTATGCATCAACTAATATTCCAACCCATTGATTTAGAGAATTCATTTTTGACATGGTTTGATTCATGCGCGTAAGCAAAGATTACAATATGATACATGTGAATCATTAACTTTCTTGTGCTACGAAGTCATAGACCTCAAACAAGATCTTCACTCAAGCACATGTCATTAACCCTCCATCTACCTCCACTCCTATTACATCATCTAGTGCTACTCCATTGAAATCGGTTGAGCATCCTACACAATCTCCATCTCGACCTAGCAAGCATGCTCAACCTACTACATCACAGAAACATACTCCTTTTCCTCCTCCAAGGTAGACTACTTCTCCACTTATTCCATCTATCTCACATGAGCCATTACACTTCTCTCATCACGCTCGACCACATGATGTGTTGTGTATTTTACTTAATGAGCACCTAATTTGCTTACCCTTTAATCAACATCATCCACAACATCATCTACAACGTCAGTGTGATAAACCCTATTGTAATTATCATCGCATCAATGGCCATAGTGAAAATGATTGTTTTCCCTTCATGATAGATTGCAACAATTAGAGGATAAGGGCATCATTTCCTTTGGATCTCTCTCACGTGAGTGGTCCATCTCTCCTCTACCTTGTTAGCGTATTTCTACCCACATTGATTTGTCTCCTTAATTTAATACTAAGGTTATTATACATCCACCACCACATGTTGTCACTCATGTATGCTCTCCACCACGTCCATCCATCGCATCCACCGCATCCACTCCATCCATCTCATCTACCACATCATGTTATTTCTTCACATCGGCTTCCACAACCCTCTGCATTCATCCATTCAACAACCATTTCATATAACTCATCAATCAAATTACACATGTTATCTATCATCATTCAAATTACCCATTTTGTCTATCATTATCAACATTATAGTGTGAGTCTACATCAATACACAAGAATGATATACAACACATTAACAACAACAAACATTGAGTCATATTGTGCCATCGATAAACAATGAAATAAACTCATCATATATCAATAACATATATCCATATATATATCGAATATAATCATCATTACAAAAAAATATTTCATCACTGGGGGGAAACTCCCCACATCATATACAATAATACAAATCAAATCTCATCATCACTATCACTCTCGGGTATTGTGAGATCCCTAGAACTAGATGCCTTGCCACTAAATCTGCATCATTGTTCGCGGCCTCGATACCTCTCAACCTACCTCCATAATAAGGTAACCTCTGTAGACTGCTCTAAAAATTGACGTTGCAAATCCATGTATCGTGTAAATACATCCTGTGTTAAGGGACCACCACCCACCACCTCTTATGCTCATCAATTCTCCTCACGTGCCTTATCCCTCTCGCCTTGCGGAGACAAAGTATGTCGCCAATAATAAAGCCATTAGCTCAAATAAATGGGCTCACCCACGATATTGTCCACAAGCTCAAGTATCCCTCCACCAAGTACATCACCGGCACATTCTGTGTTAATGTGTGGTTGGATGTGTCCACTATCAGGGACCAATATGCATCACCTACCACAAAAATAACACAACGACTAAGATAACCATCGTTGTGATATAGGGAAGCAACAAAGTACACAACCAAAATATATACATACTCATACTCAAATAAAATTAATGCTACATTATCGGGGGCATGGGATTCCCCCTCTCCTCCTCCTCCCTATGGTAGCCCCGTTACGTCTAAAAACAATGGAAATAAGATTACCCATCGATGTGTCACCCACCATACATGGTAATCCTCTATATGCCACACATCATCAAATTTTATCGATCTATCACTATGTCTATCTCATCTGGACCAGAGGTACTAATTGTTCTCCTATGTGCCCTAGTCTAGCTCGGCCCTCTGGTGCCCTAATAGTTCTCAACCATAAATATGGCTCTAGGGGCACGTCATGCGCAATACTAAATTTTCATGACACTCTCTCTACTTGAAATAGCTCGGTCACTACTGGAAAATGATCCTCGAACCACATAGTTCTATGAATACATCGCAACTCTACAAAGATCCTCGGGTCAACCTCCATAGTTGTGATATGGCCTCCATATAATGCCCTCGCTCCCCATCCTATCTATCAAATCCTCAGTAAGTATATGTGTCCATCTTATGCACATGAACATTAATCCACCTCCTTGCATATATCTCTGGCCTAGCCCACTCTCCTCGTGGACCTCTAACTAGCCTCAACATGGCTATATGCTCATACACCTATACATGCAATAAGTGTGGTGGCTCTTATCCCGCCACCATGCTCATCGTGAGTAAACCTATATAGATCCCTATATAGGTGGGCCAACACACACTGTTCCCACACGTATCTAGTGCTCTCCTCCTCTATCCACTAGCATATATCATGCATCTTATACAAGATGCCTACACCTCCTCCCTCTACTACTATAGATGAAGCAATCACAATGGTGATGAATTTCTGCAAGCACATAACCCTTGATCTCAAGATATCATCCAAACTGGTATGGGCCCCAAAAGGTACCGATTCCCCATAAAATACCGTCTAGTAGCTCACATTTTTCTCTCCATATCCTCCAATGGCATAACCTGTACTTTCTCCCCAATAATCAGCAATCGTAGTATGCGATACACATCCTCCAAAGTAATTGTCATCTCACCCGTAGGAAACCAAAACGTATATGTATCCACACACCAACTCTTGCATAATGTTTTCAACATGGGCTTATTTTGGGAACATCCCCATCTGTGCTATATTCCACAAGCCGCACAGTCCATAACATCCCACTCATCATCTGACAATACTAGCCCAAGAAAAGTACTCAAATGACAACCTCTGCAGAATTCCCTTGAGTGAATATCCCTTTGCACACCACAAAATGACAATAAACACAATGGTAAAACACTATACAAGTCCAAATAAACTCATTTATCACTTTATTATACACTAGAAATCTCAATTACACCATTATAGATCAAATATACACATTCTGGGAACAAGGCACCCAGATGCGGGATGGGGTGCTCAAGAGAAGGACACTAGCACGAGTACTCTTATACCAAAGGCCAATAGCACCCTCGGTGCTCTGTTCCAAGTCTAAAACATCGAGAAACTTCATAATCTCAAATTGGCAAAAACCTAATAAAACCAAATACTACACATACTTTTTATAAAAAAACATCGTAGTTACCAATTTTGTTGTTATCCGTGATACTATGGCGGTTGTCATCCTCTGAACTCAAGCTAGGGCGTCTTTGCTCTCACTTGCAGATCCTCACTTAGTTAGTGCTCAATCTCACAATCACATCAAAGAAAAATGAAGTGACTAATCACTTTTTCACTTCACTACTTATAATTACTTTTCATCACCCACTTTACTATGGTCATTATTTCATGCTTATTCTTGCAATTAATACACACTACTTTGTTTCGTCATATCTTGCACATTTCTACTCCGATTTACACCCATGTTCACAACATTCTCCTTAGAATTCCTCCTACCACTTTACCATACACATTACACGTGCATTATATCTTCTTAACATTCTATTTCATTCAATATGTACACATTTTGACAATTTCTATCACTTCCTATCTATCTCGTGCTTACTTTCGGCTTAGCGTTCATTCCTATCATCACTTCCCCTTTCACCAAAAGGGGGGCATATCATTGGGGTCATCATATAATTCCCCTTATATCATTATGTGTTTAATCAACACTACCAATTCGTCATTTTCAAACATTTACTAATTTACAATGTGAAATTTCATCATCAATTCCCCCTAATGATCTAACTTGGGGGCAATAAACGTATGATTTTTCTATTGAACATTTCATCACTTCTCCCTAATAACCTAACTTGGGGACAAAGCGTGTTAGTTCTCTATATGTGATACTTCATCAATTTCTAGTGATTCGCCTAATGACCTAACCTGGGGGCAACAAATATAAATTCTCTCTATGTGATATTTCATCAATTTCAATCGATTCCCCCTAATGACCTAGTTTGGGGGAAACTAGCATAAAATATCTCTATGAGTAACCAATCAAGACAATCAATCAATCAATCTATTAACGCGTTCAAACCTCTAACAACCATCATTCAATCAAAACAATATAACATATACGACCTCCCAAATGACCTAACTTGGGAGTTACATTCATTACTTTCCCAGATGACCTAACTTGGGAGTTATTCTATATTTGGCATTTGCTTCTAGATGACCTAACTTGGAAGCCATCACATTACGGCGACACCCATGGAGTAGGGGAAAGAGTGCCTTTCATATACCACTCATGTATGGGTCAACTGTTTGATCAAAATTATTTGGATCCAAAACCACAAATGTTTGATCTAAGTCCATCTACAATGGCTAGATCTTGAGGATGTAGTTACAGGTTGGAGAATAACACACCTTTCTCCCTACACTCTTCCTCTGGAGGAAACATGCCTAAATCCTCTAGTTGATTATTCATATACATGCATCCGGGTTAGGAATTGATCACTCCCTACCCCATCTTATCATCATCATACGCATTTGAAAATCATCAATCATCCAACATTACAATCATCACTCTCATTTTAGTGCATCGTGATATTACGCTTTTCACTACATTGCATGGATCAATGCGTTGATCCATGGTTCGGCATGCTACATGGTTCATTTGGCATGCTTTTCTACCACATCTATGTGGTCTACTACAACATGGGAATCTTCAGATTTCTCTCGGTATACATCTCTATCTATTTTTGTGGTGCCCGCTCACGTGTCTTGTCAAAAATCTTGTAAGAAGGCCCTCAAGCGGGTTATAACTCCTATTCAGACATTTTTGCAAAATTGTCTGATTAAATTGGTGTAATGGTTTCTTCTAACCTTATATGGAAAAACTCGAGCTACCTTACCCTGTGTTGATCAAGGGCTCAAATCTTGTGCAAGTTCGCTCACCTTGTCCTAACTTGGCGGGTTGGGTGGTTCTCATACCAATGTGATGTAGTTATTATCCTGGAAGAGGTAAATTCATGCACCTTATCGCATGGGCGTTCAGCTTGGTGGTGTGAGCTCACCTTGCCACAAGTTTTGTTTGCTACCATTTCAAATGTATTAAAGAGATAATTGAGGAAAATCCCTTTTCTGTCGCTCGTTAGGCAAGAACAACATTAGTAAATAAAGTAAATGCGGTAACAAGATTTCTCGTGAAATGAGAAGAATGGATTTAAAATAAAATTAAAATAAGAAATAGAAGCATAATTAAAAATGGGGGGGAGATGAGTTGTTTTAGGGTTCTTTATCCTTTTTGAGTTTTTTTTTTTTAAATAAAGGGATTAAATTTAAAAGCCCGTGAATAGGGTGGTTTAGGGAGGATTATTAAAAAGAAAAAAAAAACAAGGGAGCTAGGGTTCCTTAGGGGATTTTTTTTCCTTCCTTTTGTTGATTGGAGAGAGAGAGCAGCCGCCACCATGGGAAGGAAGCTTCAGACCTGTTTTGTGCACCCACCAGATGTGAAGAAGGTGTGAAGGAGGAGGTTTTTTCTGTTGTGCTGTTGAAATGCGCAGGGTTGGGAAAAATGCCTAAAGGAAATGTGGTTTCATGGAATGCTATGGTTGCGGCCTTTACACAGATCCATTTGCTTAAGGGTGCTTTTTGTTTTTTTCAAAGAAATGCCTCGCCAAATGTCATCTCATGGAATGTTATGGCTGCGACTTGTGCCAGCATCCTCCCAGCCTGTATTAAAATGGGGAAACCCTGGAACCTATGTGGCATCTCACAGAACATTGGCGTTGTTACAGTTTTTGACCAAATGAAAGAATGAGACAGCTTCTCATGGAGTATGATTACGGCAGTGTATAGAAGACGTGGAGTTTCCTCGGGAGAGACAAATCCACATTGTTTCTTCCATGCGTATTCCTGGCCTATACCAAAATACAAACTCTAGAATAGGGTATGGACATCCATCTAAGCATAATGAAAATTTGCTTATATTGCCAGTTTTTCCCCCCCCAATCAGCGCCAAAATGGGGATTTTTACCAGTTTTGTAGTTGTAAGTACCTGACAGAGATCGACTCCGCAACCGTGGAAGCATAAGAAGGGCATGTAAACTTTTAAACAAAAACAAACTTCTAAGAGAAATGTGGGTTCATGATCTGCAGCAGTTGTAGGTTATCAACAAAATGGGTTTGTTGAAAAGGCTTTAGATTCTTCTGAGAAACCGTAACTGGCAGATCTAAAGCCAGTTTCCATAACCTTTGCTAGCATCTCCCGTCCTGTGCCCGATGCAAGTTGTGGAACACATTATGGACATCCTTCAAAGTATAAAGAGTAGAGGAATGGTTTCAAATCTGCAGTTCCAAATTTTACAATAAACGTGTATGTAAAATGGTGGAGTTGTGGATGCTCATGAACTAGTTGACGAAGTGCCAAGCGAGATGTTGGCAAATCTTGTGGGTTTTACCGACTCCGTTCCTCCCAGGCATGGTTCACCTCCCCTCATCTTTCATAACTCTCGTATTTTAGTTTTCATTTGCAACTTAATATAATTTTAAAATATTAGGATTATAATACAGTTAATTGTTTATTTCAACTCGTTGCAAAACAATAAAATGTCGTGTCGTAACTCACGAAGTCAAAATAACTCGTTTGTATTAAACCACGAACTCCCACCCTCATTCTGAGGTGAATTAGAAAACTTCCTACCCTACTAGATTGCTACAATATTGTTTTATCGACCAGACGAAATTGACTTCCCAAGATTAAAGTGGATCATCTCCCAATTTAAATAGATAATTTTTACATTTTTCGAAGACTCATTAAGTACCCTTTTCAGTAACTCGAAAATGAGATGTTAAGCTTCATTCGTGTACCTTGTTATGTGAGGAGTCACCTTGACCTCTGGATTGACCCCGAGCGAACATATGTAATCTTTTTACGCTCTTATAGGAGTCCGGTTGCACCTTTGGTTTACAGCAGCATAAAGTTATTAAATCTAGAAAGTTGGATTTCATTTTGAACTCGCCATTTGAAGCTGGATAGAGAAATTATTTCCCACCTTCGCAAACCTCTAGTGTTCTTACTAGACAATTGCATGGAACCTTCAGTTTAGGGAAAAACACTTTTCTAGATATTTTGACGACAACATTTTGTAGGCCTCTGGTCGCAGTTTGACAAGGTCAAACTAGACCAATTAGGACCGGTGGCTTCAGAAATTTGTCATCGTTCAAGACTGCTTTTCCACTTCTGAGTTTCGTCGACTCTATTGAATTCTCCTTATATAGGGAAATTTGTAGGAAGTTCCTCATTGCGCATTCATTCATCAAACGTCAATTTTGGACGTCGTTTTCTGAGCCCTCGAGCTAACTTTTGTTCATTTGCAACTGGGTCAACTACGACCAGTGGCCCTAGAAAACTAGTCGCCAAACGTAAATTGTTCGTTATTTCCAAATTTCGCGATTCTTATGAATTCTGGTATATAGGTGGACACGTATAAATTTAATCGTGGTGTGTGTTCTCATCGGAAGACAACATTTGGAAGCGGTTTATTAGCCTCCGAGCCCGTTTTCAACATTTTTGTAGCTAGCAAGAAAATGTAAAAATAGGAAGTTGCGGGACCCTCGTCGAGTTGCCAAACCACTGTAGATACTTTTAACACATGTAAATAATTTTTAAAACACTATAGTGTAACTTGTTGTGTGAATTAGAACTTTTGACAAAATGGTGTTTTCTCTCTCTTCCCTTCTCTCTCTCTCTCTGGGTTACAAAATGAAGTAAAATGAAATGTAATGAATACATGTCTCTAAACCTTTTATTTCGATTGCAAATTATAATTATTATCATATGTAAATGGGAAAATGAAAAATGATAATTATGTTAGATTAGGGTGGATGCCATGCCAATTATCATTGATATCATGCTCACGTGGTTTTGTAGGATGAAAGAATGACGACGAAAAGGTGATGTGTAATTCATTAATTATCATTGTAATTTATATAGTTCATTGTTAAATGAATAAATGTATAATGTAGTCTCATATTACAAAAGGTTATGTTTAATAATTTGCTAATATGTATGAGATGTTGGCTTTCAAGGACATCTAGGAAATGTGTATTTAATCATAGGTTCAATTTGATTCATAGTACAAATGGTAAAAAGGTTTGATATTTATATATAGTAAATGAATTTACAATAATATCTTGTAGTGCATATTCAGTGTTCAATAAATGATTAATGAGTCATCTTGTGCATTCATACCTTGTTAATGTAATAAAGAGATTTAATCGAAACACTCTACCCTTGTTCAATATCGAAGTCTAACTTGTTTTCATGTGTGATACTCCTTACCGTAGAAGACATTGAAAACCATATAATCAACTTAAACTTTGCACTCGATGGAACGTCCTAATTTAGGCAAATAAGATCCCAAGAATGGGTTTATCGTCTTAGTCAATATGTTTAGTGAAATTGTCATAAACCTGGTAGATAGGAGCGACACAATCAAACTTTATTTGGAGTATGTAGAGCTAACTCCCCCTTCGTATCCTAGTGGACTACCTTGTCTTCTGAAGATAGATTTAAAATTAATTTTCTTCATCAAATGAAATCCTGTTGGATCCAAATGACATAGATGGAGGTTGTGACTTAGATGTTCTAGGTCTTAAACTCTTGTTAATGAACTCCTTAGCTCCACTCAACTAAATGTGTTACCTTGGTTTCTCTCAACATAACACCTTGGTCCTTTCATGAAGGTGGTTTAGCATAAATGTGTCCTCTCGCTTAAAACGCTATATAGTTGAGGGGTAGACCCTTAGGTGAAGTTGGAATTAATCTAAACCTCAGTTGACTCGGATGTTAACTTAGGGTTCATGTGTAGCTTTAGGTCTTCTAATCATATTTGTCTTCAAGAGGTTAGACAAACACTTCGTAACTCCCTTTACAAGACAATGCTAAAAATAAGGCCATAATGTGACATAGAAAATAAAGCATATAAGAGTAAAAACGAGAGTTGAGGTCCGGAATAATGCCACTCTTGAAGACCTTATAACTCAATTAAATATATTCTTTTGTTTCAAAGAATATGAATTGCCTTGGTGTGACCAACCTTCGAGAAAACAAAATACATATATAAATCAAAATGGAATTCCACAAGTCATTGAATTAGAATAACTATGGTAGGGAAATAACTATACCGTGATCGAGGAATGTTTTTGTAAAAAGCTATCTTGTATTTAAATCTCCGTTAAATCCTAATATCGCTATATGGACACCAAGTCACATTCACTTGAGTTGTAAGAGTAAAAAAAGTAGACATTGAATATATGTTCGAGAAGAAGATTCTTAACATAAGAACAAGATAACTAAGTATTTTATATGCATTCGAATTATGCCAAATAAGTATGCAAGTTATGGAAAATTTTGTAAAGAATAAGAAGCCAACTTAAAAGGGTCAAACAGTAATTTAACCGTGGAATGTACTTAAGAATATGTGGGTGGAAAAACGGGAAATTTATCCTTGCACAATAATGTTCTTGGAATGTTAATCGTAACTAAAATACAATTAAAGAAAAGATGTGTTGTGGGTTTTCCCATCCTTGAGTCTTCTTTTTGTGGTTGGGGCATTGCTAGTATTCGTTCATTGGGAAAAGTGTGGCATCGACATGCCTATGTTGTTTTCATGTGTCTATGTGAGTTGATGACTTATGTGATTGTCGTATGCGAGTCGAGTTTTTGTACTTGGAGCCCTTGTTGTGTTGTGTGTAGTGAGCAATGTAAGTCAAAATATATATATATATATATATATATATATATATATATCCCGGTATTTCACCATTGTAATTGGGTTTGTAAAATGTGGGCACTACATATGGTATCGGAGCGCAGGTTCATACTCTCGAACCTCCGGGATCAATTGGAGTTGTGATGATTCTACATGATGGTGGAGGATATTGGAAGAGTAATGTGATATATGTGTGATGTGAACTATGTCATAATTGTGTAATTATGAATGCACATGTTGTGTATGTCACTTAGTGTGTAATTGTTATCTTATTGATGTGCTTGTGATGAGGGTATTCACTCTCTATGTTGTTGACTCGATGGGGAATCTGGGTGTAATGTGTTGCCTTATTGTTTGTGAACGGAATGTTATTGTGGATTGCTGAGGGTTAGAACATTTTGGCTTTATGTGATATGAAGGTGTATTGATGTATTGCATGACAAAATTTATGTAAAGTGAATCACATTTTATTGTGATGTCATCACCGTATTGGGATTAGTTGTGTGCATCGTCGTGTTGTTTTGAAATTAACTATAAGTTGTAAGGTTAGACATTGTTTTCCTCATACCTATAATTCATGTAATATGTGATGATTCATGTCGTGATTTAGGGGCATATGGTGAGTATGATCCCTAGTGTACAGTGATTGCACCTTGGGTGTAGGATGTGGTAATGTGATGTATCGTAACCCGTGAAAGTAGTGATTGTGTTATACCACTGTACATAA
This sequence comes from Taxus wallichiana var. yunnanensis, assembly GCA_018340775.1. Lineage (NCBI taxonomy): Eukaryota > Viridiplantae > Streptophyta > Pinopsida > Cupressales > Taxaceae > Taxus > Taxus wallichiana. Next base: position 772,800,229 of record CM031239.1, on the reverse strand, counting down.
ATACCATGCGTAAGATGTTATGGTTAATGTGCATGAATCACCATTGTGTTAGTGATGTAGTTATGTGTATGTTGTGAACCTTACACTAGACGACCCTAAGGGGATAAACTGTCAAGAGTGTATGTGTGGAGAGAGGAGGCGTGGACCAGATTTTCATAATCTTGAGCCAAGTACGAGTGAGGAAGTGGAGTCTTATATAGACTAAAAACCCACTTCTATCTGTTTAGTATACTTCGAGCTTTCTTAGTATATTGTGGGTGCGCACCACCTTAGGCTCAACTTATGCAACTAGTGTCCCCTACTCTTTCCTATTGGATTGTTCATTGAATAATCCTATGTGATTTTGACTATGTTGATCCTTGTGGGAGTATGGAGAAATGATTCAAGTAGAGATGATGACAGTTACATTATTTGATATACTCATTTCTGGTTACATGTATATTTTTTTACAAGCTGAGGCTTGATGTCCGAGTGCCAGAACTCGATGAGTACCCCTTTGGTGGCAATATGAGGCCACATAGTGATTGTAATGTGTTATTTTCTCAATACGTATTTTATTCATAAATTGATCATTATCTCTTTTAGTTAGAACCACCATTTTCTTGATTGACATGTTCTTATATTTTGGGCATTTATTTGATTGTTGCATTAACATTTGGATGTTGCACTAACCATGGCTAATTAGCCTTTTTTTTTCTTAGTTTTAAAACTTTCTTTTCATATTTAAAACTTTTGTAGCCTAGCCCAAGGCTTGTAATTTTTGCCAATTGGCATTTGAATGGATTGTTATGCTGGTTCTAATGTCGTAATGTGTTGGAATAGGGTCATGGGATTAACCATGGAGTGGTTGAACCTATGGGCCAGCTTGTTGTATGGGGTACGCCCAGGAGTTACTGAGATAACTAGCGGGTTGTTAAACCACAAGTTATTATGTCACTTGGGTTGGGGGTGACGGGGCTCTATGTGCCCGGGGCCATAGGGTGACCCGGCCTCATTAAAAATGAGAAAGGAGACGGGCCTCTATGGTTGAGTGACCTGTTATTCTTTATGGCACTCTATGGTGGAGTGACCTGATATTCTTGATAAGGCTCTATGGTTGAGTGACTCGACTTGACTTGGTTTTGGCACTATGATTAATTCTCTTTGGGAGGTATATGGAGTTTTTTTATGATACTTCAGGAGATATATGGAGTTATTTCTTGATATTTTGTGATGTGTGGAGTCGGTATAATGAGTTATGTGTACTCTTGTGAGTCTCGTTAGACATTGTTATGGTTGAGGATTGACATTTCCATTTGTATTGACTATTGGATATTGGATTGGAACTATGTCGTTAACAGTCATGGTTTTGAGACATGTGATACCAGTTACCTTTGTATCAATATGATGATTATGTTTGTCAGTCATATGTGTGTACTAGATCTATGTCTAGGACGTAATTGTTGGAAATTCCTTGCCATGTGGACTACTTGTTGTCATTCCATGGAGGAATTAAAAGACCTTGTGATGTGATACAATCATGAAAGTAGGTAGCAAGATGTCTCGTGGGTTGCATGTGTTGTGTTAAGTTTTGTGTGACATCTTGATGTTAGTTATTGTTGGGCACCCACGAACTTAAGACAACTGAAAAAAAAAAAAAAAAAAAATCTAAACAATGAATATTATAATCTTGAGATAAGAAATACGGTAAAAGAAAATGCTAAGTAATAAGGTAAAATGGAACTACCAATCTTCACAGAACATTAAGAGTTTAAGAAATTGTTAAAATTTCTTGACCTTCCTTTGGTCACGTTCTATTGAAATAGATCTTTTCGTTAGACAAATCGGTCGTCATTAGCTTTCTTCATTGCTTATCCCTTTTTCTACCCTTAGTGTTGTGTCACATCAAGGATGATGCTCTTATAAGGGGAGGGAGATGTGGTGCCCGGCTCTGTCGTGTCTTGTCGAAAAGCTTGTAAGAAGGCCCTCAAGTGGGTTATAACTCCTATTCAGACATTTTTGCAAGATTGTCTGATTAAATCGGTGTAATGGTTTCTTCTAACCTTATATGGAAAAACTCAAAGCTACCTTACCCTGTGTTGATCAAGGGCTCGAATCTTGTGCAAGTTTGCTCACCTTGTCCTAACTTGGCGGGTTGGGTGGTTCTCATACCAATGTGATGTAGTTATTATCCTAGAAGAGGTAAATTCATGCACCTTATCGCATGGGTGTTCAGCTTGGTGGTGCGAGCTCACCTTGCCACGAGTTTTGTTTGCTACCATTTCAAATGTATTAAAGAGATAATTGAGGAAAATCCCTTTTATGTCGCTCGTTAGGCAAGAACAACGTTAGTAAATAAAGTAAATGTGGTAACGATATTTCTCGCGAAATGAGAAGAATGGATTTAAAATAAAATAAAAATAAGAAATAGAAGCATAATTAAAAAGGGGGAGATGAGTCGTTTTAGGGTTCTTTATCCTTTTTGAGTTTTTTTAAAATAAAGGGATTAAATTTAAAAGCCCGTGAATAGGGTGGTTTAGGGCGGATTATTAAAAAGAAAAAAATAAGGGCACTAGGGTTCCTTAGGGGATTTTTTTTTCCTTCCTTTTGTTGATTGGAGAGAGAGAGTAGTCGTCGCCATGGGAAGGAAGCTTCAAACCTATTTTGTGCACCCACCCAGATGTGAAGAAGGTGTGAAGGAGGAGGTTTTGTCTCTGTTGTCTTTGTTGGAAATGCGCAAGGTTGGGAAAAACACCTAAAGGAAACGTGGTTTCACGGAATGCTATGGTCGCAGCCTTTACACAGATCCATTTGCTTAAGGGCACTTTTTGTTTTTTTCAAAGAAAAGCCTCGCGATGTCATCTCATGGAATGTTATGGCTGCGACACTGTGCCAGTATCCTCCCAACCTATATTAAAATGGGGAAACCCTAGAACCTATGTGGTATCTCACGAAAATCATTGGCGTTATTACGGCTTTTGACCAAATGAAAGAACGAGACAGACTTCTCATGGAGTATGATTATGGCAGTGTACAGAAGACATGGGGTTTCCTCAGGAGACAATCACACTGTTTCTTCCATCCGTATTCTGGCTCGTACTAAAATACGAGCTTTGGAACACGCAGACAAACGTCCATCTAAGCATAATGAAAATTTGTTTATATTGTTAGTTCCCCCAATCGGCGCCAAAATGGGGATTTTTACTAGTTTTTGTAGCTGTAAGTGCCCTGACAAATCGACCTGCAATTGGTGGAAGCATAAGAAGGGCATGTAAACTTTTAAATGAGAAACCGCAATCGGCATATCTAAAGCCGGTTCCTATAACTTTGCTTGCTAAGATCTCCCATCCTCGTGCCCAATGCGAGTTGTGGAACACATTATGGACATCCTTCAAAGTATAAAGAGTAGAGGAATGGTTTCAAATCTGCATAGTTCCAAATTTTACGATAAACGTGTATGCAAAATGGTGGAGTTGTGGATGCTCGTGAACTGGTTGACAAAGTGCCAAGTGAGATGTTGAACCAAATCTTGTGGGTTTGACCGACTCCGTTCCTCCCAGGCATGGTTCACCTCCCCTCATCTTTCATAACTCTCGTATTTTAGTTTTCGTTTGCAACTTAATATAATTTTAAAATATTAGGATTATAATACAGTTAATTGTTTATTTCAACTCGTTGCAAAAACAATGAAATGTCGTGTCGTAACTCACGAAGTCAAAATAACTCATTTGCATTAAACCATGAACTCCCACCCTCATTCTGAGGTGATTTAGAAAACTTCCTACCCTACTAGATCACTACAATATTGTTTTATCGACCAGACGAAATTGACTTCCCAGTATTAAAGTGGATCATCTCCCGGTTTAAATAGATAATTTTTGCATTTTTGGAGACTCATTAAGTACCCTTTGTAACTCTGAAAATGAGATGTTAAGCTTCATTCGTGTACCTTGTTATGTGAGGAGTCACCTTGACCTCTGGATTGACCCCGAGCGAACATATGTGATCTTTTTGACGCTCTTATAAGAGTCTGGTTGCACTGGTTTACAGCAGCAGAAAGTTATTAAATCTAGAAAGTTAGCTTTCGTTTTGAACTGCCATTTGAAGCCTGGATAGAGAAATTATTTCCCGCCTTCGCAAAACTCTAGTGTTCTTACTAGAAAATTGCATGGAACCTTCAGTTTAGGGAAAAACACTTTTCTGGATATTCTCGACAATGACATTTTGTAGGCCTCTGTCGCACTGATTTGACAAGGTCAAACTGGACCAATTAGGACCGGTGGCTTCGAAATTTGTCGCCGCTTCAAAGACTATTTTCCAACTCGAGTTTCGTTGACTCATGTTGAATTCTCCTTATATAGGGAAATTTGTAGGAAGTTCCTCGTTGCGTGTTCATCCATCAAACGTCAATTTTGGACGTGGTTTTCTGAGCCCTCGAGCTAACTTTTGTTCATTTGTAATCTGCACAACGGCTACGACCGGTGGCCCCGAAAACTTCCTCACTCGTACTTGGCTCAAGATTATGAAAATATGGTCCATGTCTCCTCTCTCCACACATACACTCTTGATAGTTTATCCCCTTAGGGTCATTTAGTGTAAGGTTCACAACATACACATAACTACATCACTAACACAATGGTGATTCACACGACAAGAGGTGAGTTACTGTGAAGACCTAGCGACTAACTTAGACTCGTGTTCTGAGCTATTCTGTAGACCAGGGTGCCCAAAGTTTCCCTAATCCTCCCACAGGTGCCCTAGTCCGACCAAATCTTCATCTACTACAACTTCCCTAGGCGTGTTGACATTCTCTGCTCCACCTGTTCATCAACCAATCTAGTTTTAGATCACTGCGAGGTAATTCATTTTTAGGTTAGTACCTTTTTCCTCCTATTTCAATTATTCCATTTTATTTAAAATATCAAATAAAATTAGCTAGCATTTATACTTCAGTTATTTCATTGTTGTACTTATTTAGATTAATTCTAAAATTCAAAATTTTAGTTAATCACAACCTCTCTCTCCTTCCTCCACTTTTGTGTTGGGGGATTTGGTCTTGCATCTCATTGGTCATCAATGTTCTCAAGGTGACATAATCATGGATCATGGTTGTGTGGGTAATTGTCTCATTTTGCACACCAAGTTCATTCCATGTAAATGATTGGTCAAGAACTCATGTCAGTGTTTTAGGGATCGAAAGCTTTTTCAAGTGAGGGAAGACATCCTTCATTGTTTTCAATGGTCTATTGATCAAGTTTCTATCATCTCTCCATTCGGAGCACCTAATGGGCTATAATGGTTGATCACTCAAGAGGAGGCTTCTCACAATGCAGAGTGGTCAATTCTTCATATGGAGTCCATCACCGCAACATTACTACAGAGGTCGTCAAGATCAGAGTGAATCTTCTTCATTATTGGATTTTCTTCATCCTTCTTCATTCGAGTTTGGAGCTTCTCCTCTCTTTCTCTTTCTAGAATTCTATTTCTTTGTTGAGGAGAAATTTTTGTAAAAAGTGACTTAAGTCACTTAAAGTTTTTATTTCTTTGTTGAGGATTGCACTTTAAGTTGAAAAGTCACATGGGAATGTGAAGATCCATTTTGATTTGGCTATATATTGTAATGCTCTCTCTATTCCAAAGGAGATTAGTTTTTTCTCCTCTCTAGCAAATTGTGTTTCTTCTATTTCTTGCTTAATGTATTCCTCTCCATCTCAACTCTACTCCAATAGAGAATTATAATCCTACACAACCAAGGAAAGAATTAATCTTTTGATGAATATAATGCAGTTAAAATTTGTGTTGATTATGTTTTTTTTTGTCTTGCTTTGCATATTGGTGTCTTCTCATTGTTAACTTGGAAATACTCTAGTTTTATGTCAATGAACTCAACTTGCTATTTATTGAATAAAAACCCCTTCTCACTTTCTCCCCTCTCTCCATACACACACATTTCCTCCACCTCCTTTTGCACATGGGTTTAGTGGAGTATTCTGTGTGATCCCTAACCGAAAGGCCTCCCCCGATGGTTATAGTAGTATATATATTTCTTTGTTTTCAATAAATGGAGTTACCCCATTCCTAAGCAAAGGGACCTAGTCCCAGAGCATTGGTGAAAGCCCCTAATTTTCCCTTGCAAAAATTATTTTGGTAACAACGCTATACATAAGGTGTCTTTTGTAGATTATGTTTTTAGAGGTTGTGTAAAGGAACACATCATTGAGATCCATTTTTGAAAAGTTAAGGCTTCACGATCTATGAATCCCCTTGAGTTGGTGTATAGTGACCTCATAGCCTTTCTCACTCTCTCTTTTTAGGGCTAATAATAATCTCGCATTCATTTATGACTTCCGACATAGAACTTGGGTACACTTTCTTAAATACAATATTGGCATATTTGAACACTTTAATGAATTTAAAACAATTTTGAGAACAACTCCTTTCTTCCTATTAATAAGCAACACACAAGTAATTGGGGAATATGGAGGTAAATTTTTATAGAACTTTTATACATAGCATTGCATTTAGCATCAATACACACTTCTGTATGCTCCTTAACAAAATGACATAGCTAAGAAGAAGAACAATACTTTGAGGGAAATGGAGAATTATATGACTTAGTCTAAGAATATGACATCTGCATTCTAGGATGAGGTAATCAATTGTTCCAACTAAATTTGAATTTTCATCCTACAAAAGGCAGTGAAAAACATGATGCCAAAGGAGGTATTTTCCAAAAACCAAACCCGATGTTTCCACTTTCTAATTTTTTAGTAGTGAGACTTGGGAATTTATTCCTAATGAGAAACAAAAATCCATGGAGAAGAAGAGTTAACCAATCATTTTTTTGACTCCCGTGAATATTTGAAAGATTGTCGATTCCAACAAGATGTCTAGTTTGATGAAATATTTCCCCTCCAAAGTCTGCACCTTCATTTTCTTCATCACACACTTCCTTAGATCTTGAGGATTCAACATTTCTTGATGATGATGGTGTTATTGTTAATCCTCCATTGTACACGCAACAAATAATTTCAAATGTAACTACACAACCACCACATCCTCTACCAAAATAGATCCACACAATTTTCACTTAGGACGGTGACATGGTCGGGGTCCAAGAGATCCAAGTAGGAAGAGATCACATCATCCATCCGGTGTTACACATTTTGCATAGTTGCAATGACACACTATCTAAGGATTTATCATCAAGCTTCAAAATATGTTGATTGGTAGGCATTCATGGAAAAAGAACTTAAACAATTAAAAAATAAAAACACATGGGATTTGGTTCCTCTTCCATAAGCTAGAAAAATAGTGAGATGCAAATGGGTGTGTCACACTAAGTATGCAAAAAAATTGGTCCATTGAATTTTACAAAGCCTGAGTTGTAGAAAAAAATTCACCGTTGTTAGAGTTGATTACCATGAAACCTTTTCTCTAATTTTCAAGATGAATTCCATCCTACTAGTACTCGTTGTTGGATGTAACACAAATATGGGATATACATTGAATTTATTTTAAAAGCATATTCTTATATGAAAACTTGTAGGAAGAAATCTATATATGTCCTAACCCACAAGGTTTTTCAAGAGTGAGAACACTAGTTATGTGTGTCGATTGAAAAGGTCCTTTTACATCTTGAAACAATATTCATGAGCTTAGTATGAAAAAATCAACATGTTTCTAATCATATTTGGTTTTACATGGAGTCCCTCGACCTTACATTCTAGACGAAGGAAACATATGGGAAAATTTTGATATAGGTCCTTTATGTGGATAATTAAATAATTATAGGAGCTTCCACAAAGCAGCTTTCATGATTTGAAAGAAAGATTAATGAATTATTTTCAAATGATTGACATGGGTTTATTACATTTTTCTTTGGTCTACTGATTTCACAAGTTAAGAAAGGTATTTTTGTTCATCAATCCAAATATGTTCAAGATGTTCTATGTCGCTTCAACATGGAAAATTATATGTCCGCACCGACTCCTTTTCAATCCAGGTCAAACTTTATGCAAGTGTTTTTCTCCTTCAATTGATGTTAAAATTTATAGGAAGTTCACGGAAGTCTATTGTACTTGAATCATATGCATCATGATATCTCTTTTGTAGTGAATCTTGTATCATGCTAAAGTCAAGACCCTATGAAATCCATTGGAAAGTCTAAACACATTCTACATTATCTTCAAGGTATTACTAATTATGCTATTGATTACAAGGCGAAAATTTTAAATTTCTAGTTACACTTTTGGTGGGAAAACGACAGTTGAAAGCTACACAAATAGTGATTGGGTAGGATATCCATAGAATTGTAAGTCGATAGCACGATACATCTTCCATCTTGGGGGAGGTCTTATGTATTGGTCTTGTCATAAATAGATAAACATTGCTTTGTCTACTACAAAAGCTAAGTACTAAGGAGTTGTTGTTTGATATGATTCAATTTGGATTCGACGCATGCTTTCTAAGTTCAAATTTTCACAAACCTAACCCATTACACTCCAAAGATGAAAATCGAGTGTCATCCACATCTCTCGTAATGTAGCACCAACACACAAAGCGCATTGAAATTCATACGAATTATATTCAAGAACTAACATAGAACAAGGTCATTGATCTTACGTTTTTTGAATGGATGATTAGGTTGCAAGCATCTTCACAAAGCCCTTGCTTGAGTCACACTTTTTTCATTTTCAATAACTTTTGGGCATGAAGGAAGGTATGATCAAGGGGGCATAATTCATTGATTCATCCATCCTTCCCTTTATTGAAGTACATTTTAAGAGGAGGTGTTAGTGTATTCAATTAATCATAGACTATTTATGTGATTAAAATGTACTTGTAATATTTAATTGATATATAATATGTGGATAGTTCACCCATCGGTACACACTTACCCACATGTATTAATATAGAAGGCTATCAATCAAGTTATTGGCTTGATTGACCTCCAATATTAATATATTCTACTATTAGATTGAAGCAAGCTTGCTCTACAAACTAACTACTCTCCAACCGGTAATAATGGTATATACTTGTTTTTATAAAAGAAAAGAGAGCTAGTGTAAGAGATAATTCATTTTGGAAGAGAGTTATGGGTATATCTTGCGAATTCAAGACATGGCTTTTAATAAAAAGAGGTAGAAATGCTACTCGAATTTATAAATTTGTGTTTTTATTTTTAACTTTCATTGATTTATAGTATATTCACATGTGGGTGAATATATTACACGCTTGTTAATAATGAAGTCGAGAATTTTTTAAAATTGTTTATAGTCATATGATTTGGTTACTTGTTGCAAGAAAAGTTGGTGTTTAATTGACACCCTATCCTTGACCTTCCTAACTAATAACATTGAATGCAATTTCTTTCAGCCATATTATGAACAACTAAATCTTCACAATCATATAATATGTGCATCGTTTATTACTAAGCCAACAAGCTCCAGTGTTTAACAAGTGCAAATAAATCATAGTTTTATCTTTCAAAAGCTAAACTCCTTAGGAAATTATCATCTTAGTGGTGCTTTACCACCAACCTAGCATAATAAAAATCTTTGTAGTATTTTATTAGGTAAAATCTATGTCGTCCAAAGTGAAGGGTATCAAATCGAATTCCATACCCTTGAGAGAGAGTCGCAATGAATACATATCTATTTGATGTTTTATCAACACACAAGTTTTTAGACTATTCATATTGATGCTAGTTAATGGATAGTTTATTGTTTCAACAAGATAATTGTAACACTCGGGTATACCTTATTACCTAAACCAAATTAGATTATGAGTTTGATTCACCATTCCATTGCCACATTAATTGCATATCATCCTTTGAAGCAAAAAAATTTTATGAGTGTATAGACAATGTATATACATTGATCAACATAAAGGAAGAAATAAAACAAACCCTTTACAAATGCAATGAACAAATTCAACATATATTATTTGGTTGTGGCTCACCCAAATTAAGAATTTAATTCCCATTTAGTAGGATGATAACCTTTCTACTTTTTATTATTTCCCAACAATTTTAACCAAATTGCATCAACTAACAAATATCACCTAAAGGAAAGTGACAAAATAGATTACAAAATCATAATAGTTTTTAATTATGGAATTCTTATTTCAAAACAACCCGTATGGAACGAAACACAATACTAAGTTTCTCCCCGATTATCGTTATCACAGGGAATATTTTTGGGCAGATTCGTATTTTGGCTTTTTACGTAGCCATTGTTTTAGGAAGCACAAAGAGTTTAGCGGAAATTAAAAAAGATTTTTGTGGAAAACAAAATTCTTTGTTCCTGAAAACAAATTTCTATAATGGAAATAGAATCTTTCCACAATTCGAATATGAGTTCTTTCTGGTCCATGAAATTCCTTGGCGAAAACCGTTTTATTGGTTTGTTTTTTGGAGGAGGAGAGAAAATTGAAATGGTTTCGTAGCTCTACGGGATCCGTGAGTGAGTTATATTTTAAATTTGTTTTTCTATATTATTTCTGATACTTTTATTTATTTTTCATTCATGTCGAGGCATACATAATGCACGTCGAACTATTCGACAAAATGCCTTGAAACATATGTGATCTCATGGACTGAAATGATTGCGGGACATACAAAAAAAAAGGGGGTCTGTTGAGTAGGCCTTCGATTTTTTTGGGCAAATGCAATCGGTAGGCATGAAGTTAAAGGCTGGGAGATGTCGAACATTGCCTCAAAAATCAGCATGACAGCGCTTAAATATGGAGGAAGTGGAGTGTTTTCTATTGATTCTTCAGATTTTAGTGGCATTCCAATTTATCTTATAAAAGTACAAACAAAAACAAAAAAAACAAAAACTACATGAAACTTCTTTAAGTTCAATCAAATGTAAAAGCAAATAAAAATTAAGGCTTAAATTTTCAAATGATTATTAAGAATCTTGATATTATTTTGAGAGTAGTAGCTACACACTTGTTGCACGTTATCCTCTCTATCCTAACCACATTATACATGTCATTGGAGTGCTATGAAATTTTGCATTCGAGTATAAATTAATCTCGGTTAACATTAATGTTTGTCTTTCCTAATTTTTGTGTTCTATTTTTATTAGTCAATCTTAATAGGATGTATTTGTATCGTTTCTTGATTGGGGTTTACTAAGGTGAAATAATTTTTTGGCTTACTATTGTTGGTGAGAAATTTATTGATATCTCTCGCCATATCCTTTTAGGTGGGAGATTTCATGGCTTGTTGGATTGCTCATTCAATATATGTCCAAGGTGAGGAAGACTTGGTAATCATGACTCCAACCCATTTTTAACATTGATGGTTGTTTACATGTGTTTGTGTTTTTAACTTTTAAATATTTAATAATTTCATAACTTTCTCTCGTAAGTTTCTTATTGATTAATAACAAATGGTGTCAAAAAGGTTTAGACATGGTCATACTTAAGAGCCATTGAGACTGCTTTTCCAAATGCAACAAATAGATAGTCAACTGAATTAGCTTACCTTTGCCAAAGATAGTCGCAAGTCGCATCAAAATAAGATCTTTGCAGCAGTGTATGCATATCCTTCAATGCCAAATAGGAAGTTTTTTTGTTGGGTGTTCTAGTTGTACTACATTGTTCACTCCTCCCCATCACACAAACTTAAAACAATTTAAGATAGCATACATTTCACCGCAAATTACAACTCCAACAAACTTAACATTGTTATCCTCTCTGGTGTAATTTCTAAATCGTGTAAACCAAGAGCTTTAGAACAAGGTATGAACATCCATCATCCAAGATTTCTAATGTGTAATATACATATTAAGAGGAAATAGACTTCGTCTTCAATTTAATTTGTAAGTTACACAAATTACATTTTTTTCAACGTCCATCTACATGCAATTCTTTTATATGATTGTTTTTTTCCTAGGTATTTTTGGAGGTTGTCTTTTATTTTTGTATTTAACTTGACTTCAACTATTGGTCTTTAATTTGAAAAGAAATCATCAAAAATTATATATCCAAAATTTCATGTATGTTGCTTTGAATTGATTGCATCTTGGACTACCATGCTCATAAACCTTGGGAGTGTCGTTTGAAAAATTAAACGCATTTTTCTAAGCATTAAAAGAAATAACATTCGTCTCTATTTACAATCCCGCATATGAATTATTGAAGAGAGAATATCAAAGTTTGGATAGAGCGGCCCAAAAAAATTCAAAAATAGTCTTTGCCAAACACAAATGTCAAGCCATTTGCTTCATCCAACTATAATCAGTATCCATTGCGCACTTTTGGTGCAATTGTTATTATATAAACTCTTAAAAAACACATACATATTGTACTCCCTACATAACTTTCAATCCCCCTTCAAAGTTATGTGTAATAACACTATATTCAAAAGCTTACCAATCCTTGTTTCAAACCTCAATGACATATATTTAGAAAGTTTAAGTATTGTTCCCCATCGATTGATGGCCCTTTTATTTTACACCCAAGCTATGGCTAATCTTGGAGTACAACTCATGCCTTCCATGCAAAGATCGGATCAATATTTGATTACCAATCTATCTAAATATTTGAGGAAGTTGGTGGTGGGAAATGCGTGTCTTTCATTTACAAATGAGGCTAGATCGTGACTATGAGTAAAAAGGATAAGATGTAGGGAGTGTGGTGGCATCGAATTTCTCATGGACCTAGATTCTTGTCATGATTGTGAGAAAGGGGATATGGTGTCGTTGGTTTCTCTTGATGTGTAAAGATGGTAGTTTTATGAGGGCGAAAACTCATGGACTTCTCTAAATATGGAATGTTAATATGCCCTTTTCATTTGTGGACCTATTGAACCTTGTGGAGCTATCAAGTGCACTTGATTTTCAAGTTTTTTTGTTGGGTTAAGGCCTTCTCCTAGGTGAATTTAGGCAAGAAAAAAGAAACTAAATACTCGCTTTTAATTTATCTAACAAAATAAAATGAAAAAGGGCTAGAAAATTAGGATGTGACATTTCTTCATAATGATCAAAGAAATGTTCTTAGAGCCACCACTTGCACTTTGTGGAACTAATCAACCAGAGTGATGATGATGGCATGATATTTGGGTTTAATAGGCACCGTGTCATTCCCATATAACACTACATACTTCTAGGGGTGCCAAGTCTAGAGCACTTCATCTTGAAATAGTTTGATTACATAATTGGGAGCCAATGTCATCTAACACGTGTATATCTTCTTTGATTCACCCAACCAATTGTACATGGTTGAGGTACAATGTCATTAGCAGATTCAACCACCAAACATCTAAGATTAGATTCTTGTTTAGCATTGTCCACAATAAAATGCAAACGTTCCCTTCCCCCATAGTTGTGAATGGAAGAGACGCTCTACCTCCTTTGGCTCTGTGGGAAACACTTGCGTCGTGGCAAAATGGAGTATGGATCCACCTCTTATTTTCTTCCCCTTGCATAACATGGATGGCAATGTCACTATTACTTTTGCAAAGGCTAGTTTTGGAGCTAGTATCAAAGTTGGTGAATGTGTCTTTAATTCAACTACAAGCACTTGATTAACACCAAATGCTTTGTTCAAGTGTCACTTGCACTTGGTAACTTCACACCACTTTCTCGTGTCCTAGTCTCTTATCCAATGAAGCCTCCTTCGAAGGCAATTTTGGTTGTATGTGTTGGCTTTATTGATTACTATCGAACTTAATGCAATTATTGCCATAGGTATGTTTTTTTTTTAATTTACAATTAAATTTTAAATTGATTTTGACAACATATTACTATCTGTCTCTCAATGTCCTAACCACCTAAGAAATCAATTTCTTTTTAGATGTCTAGCCACAAGAAGTTTCAATATTAAGGGCTCTTGTCTCTATCTATCGTGTTTACTAACTTCTACTAACAAAGCACAAAATGTATTGGTATAATCTTAGATTGTCTATTTTTAACCTTGAATATTTTAGGGCTTTTGTCTCTATCACACGTACCAACTTTACCAATAGATGTCATAATGAATTAGTATAATTTTACACCACATTTTATACCTAGATGCAATTGTTGCAACTTTTTTGTACAAGCCATCATAATTCTACATACAATAGTATTCTTCACTTATGGAATCTACAGATTCTGCCAACTTTTGATTGGGGTATCATTCTTGGTCTGTTGTTAATTCATCTTCATCCGTTTCTTAGTTGTTTTAAAGGCAATTTGATTCTTCCATTTTTGTCATGGAAAACAACTTCAAGAAATCAACATTTTCTATTTTCATTGGCAAAATATTTTTTTACAAAAAATATCATTTGAATTGGTCGAGCCATTTCTCTACTTCATTTACAACGATTTTACTCTTTAAAAAGGATATTGAAATTCACTCGTACCTTATAGGTTGTCGACCCCAAAAGGTCAGCTTGACGACAAAGTGGATGCTACAAGTATGATTTTTGAAATAACATTGGCTAAATGTTCCATCATTTCCTTCATTTGTTTCTTGGGCGGAATTCATTGAGCAACAATTTGAAATGATCTTGCTCCCTCTTTTCTGCCATTTGAGTTCATTTGAATTCATAACGAAGATAGTTTGAAGGGTTACATGTTTCAAAACCCTACTTCTCTACTATGATCTCATTCAATGGTATATACAAATATGGAAAAAAAACTGCTGTTAAATGATACCATTAATTCGGATTTAATAGACAATCCAATGTACGACAACGCTAAATTATAAGAATTTGATATGTTATGTAAAAGCAATGAACCGTCGAAAAGAAATATATGCAATAACACATGACATTGCTATGTAAATGAAGCTTTATTGACATTAAGATCAATTTGCAATGTAGCAATCTTTGAGATGAGATGTAAAGCTACAACACTCCAATTTCGACATTCAAACGATTCTTTTATAGCTGTTTTTAGCTTGAAATAATGTTTAAATATACTGAATAGAAAATGAAGCAAACCACCCTGAAATTTGAAAAGTCATGTGACCGGCATTACCCCAAGAGGTTCAGAGGAATTGTTGTGACAACTCTCAAAAGGCAATATTTTGATATTCTGAAATTTCCCAACAAAAATTAGATTTATGCATATTGCAGTTTTTAGGATTTTCGATGTGGTTTCAGAGGCTCAAACTTTTTCCAACAAAATTTATAACCTTTTATCATGTTGTACACATCCCAAGCTTTTCAAGCCACGGTCATTCAATTTAAGGCCCCAACAAGGTTCGGTATTTGGTCATAACATTATTCCAAACCTTCCCCTGGATCTCAAATAATGTTTGTAGCTTGACTGCAATATTTTGCTTTGTTAAGTTTTACAAATCAGTTCTATCTTCTTTGCTAGGCAGGCAGACCTTATAAAGCAAAGGTTACTATCAAATTCTAGGCACAAAAGCGAGCCGCCGTTGCTGTCAATGAGAGATGAATTAATTGCCTTGTCAATAGTGATAGCTGTCTATTTACATGCCACCAGTTATGAGCATGAAAAAATTAAAAAGAATCAATATGACTTGAAACATGTCTAATTATTGAAAAAGTTATTGAGAGGAATTAATGAATGCAACTAAATAAGACCGATCCAATCTAAAAACAATTTTATTGTTTTTCTTGTCTACAACTAAAATTTAATTACTGATCCAGTCTACAAATCTTTTCATTATTTTTTCTTCTCTAGAATTAAAATGCAATTGCTCTGCAAGACTTGCTCTACTCAGCCAAACAACAAAAATTACATATAATGTTTATTTTACAAATATAAATATGATACATCTATACAAATACTATTGTCTCAACTGGATTTCCAAAATATTTCTGGAATTCTAGATTTTAGGATTTTTCCCTCTCCTGTTAAAATCCCAATTTCCAAACTTGATAATTGTGCACGAAGCCTGTAAAATTCAAAGATAATGAACACTGCTCGTATTCATGCAAATAGATAACCAATTTCAGTCATCTTAGAGCAGCTTACATTGAAGATCATTAAGAGATCTATTTATTATACAATACAAAGAATAAGAAGAATCCAATGCAATAGAACAAAAACATATCTCCTGTTAGAGACTCTGAGCTTCCACAGTCCATAGGTACTGCATACAAATTGTTTGCAAGAATCGACGATTCGGTCACTCTTTGTCAGAGAACTCCCAAGCAAGATAGGCATCCACTTTCTCTCTGATCGAGGGCAAGATATGCTCTACTGACTCCAACTATCTAACGCTTGGCAACATGATAGAATCATCTAAAGAGACCGATGGGTCTGAGAAAGTAGAATCAAGAGTGTTTGAGATAAATGATGAGTGTCTTGAATGTCTTGACATCATATCAAAAAGTTCCTCACTCAAGATTCCGATTCCTTCTCAATGTCAATTGCCTCTTGTATCTCCTTTACCACATCTGACATTGTTGGTCGTAGTTTTCCATATGGCTGAACACAAAGCATTGCCTTTTCTGCAATCTTCCATACGCACTGGATATTGAAATTCGCTCCAAGGGCAGGGTCTATAATACTTCGAATATCTCCTTTCTCAATATGGAATCTTGCCTGCAGATTAAATAAATGCACGACTCTTGATGTGCAGTACATGGTATTTTACACTTAACAGTAGAATTACAAAAGACTAGCTAAAATTTATATTTATGCCATTTATTTCAGTCCCATTCCCAATTATATTCCACCTCAGGTACACAGACACCTACCCATTGTACTATATTGCGAAATTCAACCCCAAAGCTCTCATTAGAGATGGCTTCTCGACCAGAAATCATTTCCAGCAGTACTACACCAAAACTATAGACATCGCTCTTTTCAGTCAATTGCTGAGATATATAGTACCTGCAAATACCATTCATGGAATAGAAAGTCAATGATATGAAGTTTTCATCCAAATATACAATACATGTGAGCTTTTATGTTCATTACTCAGGATCCAGGTAGCCAACAGTTCCTCGGACAATGCTTGATACATGAGTTGTTCCATTTGCTGCTAATCTTGAAAGCCCAAAGTCAGAAACCTTTGCCCTCATTTCCTTATCAAGGAGGATATTGCTGCTCTTCAAATCCCTATGTATAATGCTTGGATTGCATCCCACGTGGAGATATTCAACACCTGAATCCAGTACAAGATAATCAGCACAAAATCTATCTCGTCTGGTTTACATGGACAATTGTAAATGTAATTTTTCATTCCCCAGTTTATTGATATGTAACTTTCCAAAATATCGAATATTTAAACTTCTTGAGATTAACATCCATCCCATGGAACATGTTCCGTATGGAATGTGCTAGAAAAACATAAAGTTACAGGTATAAAATATGTGCAATATAAGCAAATCTGATAGAGACAAACCTTTGGCTGCATCTTTGGCAAGCTCAAGTCGACTGATCCAATCCAAATGATTTTCCCGACTAGCAGGGCCTAAACAAGTATATTGTTAAAAATTTAATACCAATCATTATAAATTACACACAACTGAACCAGATGTGCATGACATCCCCAACAAGCAATTGATATAAGAAAGTGACGTTTACCATGAAGATGTTCTCGTAAAGTTCCATTATGCATATATTCATACACGAGAATAGTTTTCCCTTGATCTTGGCAATAACCAAGCAAAGCAACGAGGTTACGATGATGTATCCTTGACATCAGAGCAACCTGCATGATTATAAGTTATTCTTAATTTACACTAAATGTTGGAATAAAGAATATAGAACTCCCACAGAACATGGTGTGAAAGTATAAATTAGCAACCAGTAGCAGCTCTCACAGCAACATAGTCCTAATAAGAATGACAATGCAAAAATTACAACAGTATGTCATAATCATCAATCTAACTTGAGATGACAATTAAATATTCAGCGACTCATATATCAAGGTACAACATAATAACATGCCATAAAATAACTTACGGGAAACGGTTCTTTACAGGATTAAAGAGAACGGAGACAATGATGCTACCACACACTAGTGAATTGTATGTAAATAAACAAATGTAGGTTGAAACTAGAAGCATCCAACTAGGCTATGTAACATGTACTGGAAATAAATGTTTCCAGTTCCACAGAAGATAGAAAGCCACAAGGATGGAAGGCCCTTCACGGTAGACTTATAAGGATAGATGGACACTGGAATTGAACCTGGAAAGAGAACAGTACAGACTGACGTGTATGAGTGTCTGTCATTGAAAACGAACTCGTAACAGGCCAACTTGAATGCTGAGTATCACACTGAAATTTGGACTGTGAAACCTGAATTACACATCCCCACATATCCCTCATAAGTCGGAACTAGAAATGATGCATAGGCTGACTTGAGCTAATCTCCAAGCACCCAACTAATCAGAAATATATATTCTACCTTTAGTATTCATTTCAACCACATGAAAGTTCATTTTTCTTCAGGACAGATCACTGTCAATAACTTACATCCAAAACCCTTCACTGAGCTACTTACAATAGTAACCATCTGGAAGGTGCACAGCCTTCCACAGAGATGCGACAGGTGTGCTGTAGGGCTTGATATAAAGAGGAAATGGCTGGTATGTTGAGAACGGAGACATATCCTAAGAATGATAGCACTGGATACTCTATTTTAATTTGATTTATCATTCACTTCTCTATTCTATGAGTAGGTTCTATTGCATGCTATGAAAAATTATGAAGAACACACTGCACTTAGTGTAAAGGTCATCAGAGGCTATAAATATGCTTGTTTTTCAATAAAACATTGGCCAATCAAATAAGGTGTACTAACAAATTTTTATACTGCTTAATATATGAAGAGATGTGTCTGTATATTTATACATACACACGCGCGCACGCACACACATACATACATATATATACACACACAGGTAAGTATAAACAGTAAGGGAACTGATCCAATAAGATCACGTAGAATTAAATTTGAGACATGTAATACATATTTGTTTGTATGCATCCTGGGAGTTATTTGGTATGCACACTCATATATTAAATAAATTGGTTACCTCGTTCAGAAACTCTCTTTTCCCTTGTTGGGAATCACTTGACAAAACCTTTACTGCAACTTCTTTGCCATCTTTTGTGGTTCCATAGTACACAGGTCCAAAGCCACCAGAACCTATCTTTTTTTGAAACCCTTCAGTTGCATCTTCTAACTCGGCTAATGTAAAACAACGTGACACTTCTATAGTAATATCATTCAACACAACATCTCTCTCTTCTGATATGGAGATATGAAAAGGTGTCTGGACTTCCACTGGATCTGTTCCCAGACAACAGGCTCAATGCAGTTAGTAAATTTAAGCGTTCAAAATTTTGGCTGAAAGCCACAAAAAAAAGAAACAATGAACATGTCATTGGCTACACACTTTTTCACCAGCTTCTTTAATTGAGTGCCTCCAAAAGCATGCATAGAAACCAGTAACTGCTACTGCAAGAAGTAAAAAAGCCCCAATTGTAGTACCGGCAATGAGTGCCACATGATTCCTTCTGGATCCTTCAATACTGTGAATTACGTTTCCAGAATAACTGTGAAGAGGAAAGAAACAAATTCAGGTAAGGCAATATCCAGATTCCATCTATATTCATTCCAACAATTTCTATGCATTTTATTTTGGAAACTACCACTAAGGGAATTAAACTACATGAAGCACTTCACAAATGTTATTCTATTTATCTTAAACCAGAGTTTGAATCATACAAGCAAGTTCATTCACCATGCTCCCCGAATCGATAAAATTTGAACAAATAAGTTTGTTCTATGCTAATCAATCTTATTTTGTTTACAAAATTAGCCATCTCAAAACTATGCTCTGTACCCCTCACCACACCTCCTAGTAATTAAAATTTACAAAATGCACTAGCAGAAAAACAATACTAAATATCGAACTAAAACTCTCTAGTGCCTTAATTCATCCACAAAGATGTTTTTGTTTACTAGAGGATAGGTGGTGCACTAGGCCTCTTT
The DNA here is from genome assembly GCA_018340775.1 of Taxus wallichiana var. yunnanensis. NCBI lineage: Eukaryota > Viridiplantae > Streptophyta > Pinopsida > Cupressales > Taxaceae > Taxus > Taxus wallichiana. The sequence goes on along the minus strand of CM031239.1, from coordinate 772,780,321 downwards.
TTTTAAGTGGCTAATTTTATTTTTGGTACACCGTATGTACAGTTCTTGTTTAATGAAAGCATAGGTGGCACACTAGGCTTCTTTTTTAAGTGGCTAATTCTATTTTTGAAAGCATAAAAGGTTGTAATACTAATTTCTAATATACTTACTTTAGAATAAGACCTTTGTCCAGAATCTGGCGAGACACACTTCCAGACAACAAATTGTTCTGAACATACCTGCCACATTAAGAATGTTCTACCTAAATATGCAATGGCAAAGCAATTGATTGTCTTATCCAAAATGTACAAGCAGAATGAGCCAAGCAAATAGTCCACTGACCTACTTTTGGTCATTCGTGGACATTAATATAGTATCTTTCTAGAAGCCTTTAATTGTAGAAAAACAAAGGGCAGCAAAAAAACATTTGCCTAAGAAAAGCTACCATGCGAACTCAATGCAGCTTAAAAACTCTTCAAATCAAAAGTGCGAACTTAGGACTAATCATAGGCTATAGAATTGAAAAGTCCGCGATGAGTAAATAATTTGCATTTTTGAAATTTGTGTCATACAGTTCTTTCAGGTATAGTAAATAAGCAAAAGATACAGGTAGGGAACCGCTTAATTGATTATATTCAAGATGCCTGCAATGAAAAAAGTGCTTGTTAAGCTTCGCTAAGAAAAAGCAGAATATGATGAAAACAGTATAATCCAGGGGCTAGTTTATGATACTTACAATCTCTCTAGCTTAATTAATGCACTAAAATCAGGTATTGGACCATTTAAAGAGTTGTGATCAAGCCACCTGCAAAGTACAGCCCACAATAGAAAACGCAGAAAATTTATATATGCAACAGATATGCAGACATGTAATGAAGCCATACCCAATACTAACAAGACTGATTTAACATACTTACAGATCAGTCAAGGCTGTGAGTTCCAATATTTCTACGGGTATATGACCTGTTAAATTCTTTCCAGAGAGCAGGCTGCATCCACGCAAATTTACATTAGAAAGACTCATATTTTGTCAAGTTTGACACAATTGATTTAACAGTTTACATTGTGACTGACCAAGGCAGAAACTTACCTAGTGTTAACAATTTAGTGGACAAAATAGTCACATGTTGTGACACTAAGATTTTAAGGCTTTACAAATGCAAAACCTAAATTAAAAAACCTGTGTATGGACAACTATATACATTGCAGTAACTCTCAGTTGTACATCTGAGCTGCACTGCACCCATGTCCATGGAACTGGCAAGCAAGGGTCTCCACCTTCAAGCGCCCAATCTGCTGAAGGATGTAAGGCAATCAACCTAGACAGTGATGCAGCTGCAAAGACAAAGCCAAGAAGCATCATGAACTGCAAAGATTTCAGCATGACACAAATAGGAAACAATGGCAGAATTATGATAAGGAAAAATATGTACCATCTTGTGTGCCATAGTTTATCGTCATATACTTGTTTACCTCCAATGCATTCAAGATCGGACCTCGAGAGGAGTCTCTCGTTTTTAAAAATGAAAATGACAGTACAAAAGGAAGTGATACATTTGTATATCCTGGTTCATATAATTTGTAGCTAGCTTGAGCATTCTCCTGAACATTGATGGTCAAATTATTATAATCAGGCACATTTGGGAGGTTAAGTCTGAATTTGCGAGATTCTCTTGGACCTAAATCCTGGATTTCAGCAAAATAAGAGAAAGCCCAGCCATATCCAGGAAATCCATCCAAATTTGTCCGATATGACAAAAGACCTCTTTCACCTACAACAGCTGTTTGCATCACTTTTTCTGGTGGGTATTCATCTTTTGCAGTGTCAATGTGTCGCTTGGTGTCAATTATGGAAGTGCCAGAAGCAACACCTACTAGAAAGTTTGCCCTTTTCGCTGCATCAGACTCCCATATTCTGTCATATGGATCATCCGGATACCTGACATTAAACAGAAAGCTCTAAGTAATAATATTTAATAGCCACTGAAAACTTGTGTAGAGATAGAAAGAGAAATGTTCATGTGTAACTAACAGCCTATGAGACTAATATTTACTGCCCTCCTTACAAAAGTGAAATTTTTGCCCAGTATATGTAAATAGAAAGAGAGAAAAAAAACAGGTTGGAATGATTCGGCTTTCATTCTGTACAAATTTTCCTATATGGATGGCATTGTTTCTTTTGTTACAATATTTCCTATAGAGATGCATTTCAGCTTCCACCTCTCCTAACTTGAATGCTACAGATAGTATTCCCAAACTTCCTTGGTCTATTTTATCTCCCAACTTCCAGCCCTTGAAGTTCCATGGACTGTTCTCTCCCTAGGAATATTTGTATTCATATACACCCACCTTGTGCTTGTAAATTTTGTTCAAATCTTCCACTACCTTTCGTATCCTCCCTTTTCCAAGTTTTTTTAATTTCTTTCAATCACTTCTACATTTGATCCTCAATGTGTAGAGGTGTCTCTCCTTTATTCTTGCAGTTGCCTTAATCTACGTGTCCAAACCAAGCGTTTCTTAACTTTATGCCACAGCGACCTGGAGGAGTGCCTAAGGAATCTCTGCCTTAAACACTATAGTTTCATACTAGATTTATACTGTATGTGGAAAATACATAAATGAAGATATAATGATCAAAACATAACATCTAAATGAGCATAAAAATGTATAGCCAGAGATTTGTAAACTGCAAAAAAATTCCAGCAAAAAGAATCTCAAAACTGAAAATCAATATTTGAAATCTACAAAAGAATATTCTTGAGCTTAAATGTCTTCAAATATTATATTTAAACTTCCATAAGTCAGTTGAGGCTTTTGCAAAGTGTAATAAACAGAAGATTGGTGCCTACATCCACATATCTTTAACACACACCAGTTCATGCATTACTTGACACAGGCACAGGTTACAACTTCAAACATTTGTTTGCAGATGAAGAATCCATGAAACTTGCTTGACATCCATTTTATGCATTTGTGAAAACCCTTAGGTTATGTTGTCTACCTAAACCCATGATACTGTTGAACATATTGAGGGTCATGAAATGGCCAAAAATCCCCCAAAAATACAAAAATATGAATTACATACAGATGTTTGACGGTTGACCAATTAAACACAATGTAAAGTTTTATTAACATGAAAATGGTCATTACAATCTTACGAACGGTCTGCAATGTTTATGGGCATTGGACAGCCAAAACAAGTTCCTAGATGATAGGAACAATACACTAAAAAATAGAACCTGCAACCTACAAAATAAGTGATGGGTTAAACCAACCCAACAGTATTACTAATAAATTCTACCCACCTAACAACCTACGTGAATATGAATTGCACATTATTTTCACTATGGTGAACTAACACCAATAGGCTAAATCCAACATTCCCCCCTTAATTCAACATGGTCTCAAGTGAAGAAGAGAGATTCTCTTAATGCCTCAATTTTTTTCCGTGCGAGTGACTTTGTAAAGACATTTGAACCTTGTTCTTCTGTTGAGCAAAACTAGAGTTGGATGTTGTGTTGTTGAACATGTGTGTATGAAATGAACATGTACCTCGATGTGCTTCATGTGCTCATGAAACACTGAATTACGAGCAAGTTTAAGAACACCTTCACTATCAACATACAGGATTGTAGGTTGCTTATGTGGTACTCCCAATCCTTTAAGTATGCGACGTGACACTATCGCCGCAGACAATTCCTACAGCACAAAATTTCACTTGGTGGAATATCGAGAAACAAAGTGTTGTTTCTTACTCCCCTATGATATTGGACCAGATCACAAAGAGAACATAACCAGAAGTGGATTTCTTGTCATCAATATTTCCTACATGATCTGAGTCCGAATATCCTATCAAGAAGAACTGATCATTCTTCTTGTATTCTAGGCCAAAGTCCATTGTACCTCGTATGTATCTCAATATCCACTTTGCTACTTTCCAGGTGACATATAATTGTCTCTTACATGAACCGCAAGAGATAGCTGACAACATAGCCAATGTTTGGCATAATATATGTTAAGTAAATGAGACTTGTAATCAACTGTTGATAGAGAGTTGCATTTACTTGCGGTGATGGATCTGAATGAGACAACTGAAATTTTGCCTCCATGGGTGTCACAATGGGCTTACAGTCCATCTAAAACTTCTCAAGCATTGTCTTGACATATTTCATCTGGGACACGGAGATGTGATGCTCCTTTTGCCATACTTTCAATCCAAGACGGTAATGCAATAGCCCGAGAGCTGTCATGTCGAAAGATCGATTAAGATCCTTCTTTGTTGTATCGATCATCTTCATTGAACTACTAGTGATGACTAAATCGTCGACATATATAACAATCACAATCTCCCCTTGTTTGAGCTCGAGGTTTGGATCATAAGGACTCCATCGGAATCCGTGTTGAACAAGATGCTCATCAATCTTTATATACCAAGCTCAAGGAGCTTGTTTAAGATCATAGAGTCATTTTATGAGCCTACACACTTTTTCTTCTTCGCCAAGTGTGACAATAATTTTTGGTTATGTAGACTTTTTCTATAGATCCCCATTAAGAAATGCACTTTTTACATCCATTTGGTGGATTTTCCATCCAAACCGAATAGTCGGAGAAAATATCAATTTGATAGTCTTGATTTTGGCCGTGGAAGCAAATGTCTCCTCATAGTCAATGCCTTTTTTATAGCATACCCTTTTCTACTACGAGCCTTGTCCTATGCTTGTCAATACTGCCATTTGCTTTGTATTTTGTCTTGAAGACTCATTTGCAACCAATAGGTTTCTTCCTTGGTGGAAGATCTACAAACTGCGTGTGTTATTTTTCATCAATGATTGATATTCTACATTCATGGCATCTTTCCAAGGTTTTGACTCTAGGGCTTCCTAAACTGTAGAGGGGTCAACAGATTCTACCTCTAGAGTCTATCCTCATTAGGGTCAAATTAACCTCTTCTCAAGCCATATTGTGAGTCCTTGGTCTAATAGTGGATGTGTCTAGGACTCCATCCAATTTTGCATCTTGTATCATACTAGTATACCATTTAGGCATACATTCAACAATTCTTGTCGGTTGTGGAGTTGGAGGACCTGATTGATCATCACCATCATCACTACCACCGTTAGAGCTTTGATCACCTTCTGAATTGTCTATGGGATTGATTTTTGAATCGGTGAGTGTGTGGTAGGTGGGTTCTTTGTCTATCATTGTACCCTAAAAAGATGGATGGCATCAACTCGTTATCCAATTTCGTTCTCTTTTTCTTAGGGATGTTCATGTGAGTCTTGCATCCAAAAAACGTGAAGATGAGATATTGAAGCTGTGCCCCTGACCACACTTCATGTGGAGTTACTCCAACAAGAGCTGCGGTGGGTGACTTGTTTAACAAGTAAATTGTTGTTCTCACTGCTTCTGCCCAATATATTTTTTTCAAACTTAGATCTTCAATCATACAACACACCATTTCCATGAGTGGCGTTCCGTCTTTTTGCAACACCATTCTATTGTGGAGTATGTGGTGGAGTCAATGACAACAAATACACCGGGTTTGTTCAAAAACGCTAAGAATTCATTACTTGGTGTTTCCCCGATCCGAGTGGAGAGTTTTTATTTTACGACCATTTTCAATCTCCACAAATGCTTTGAATTGTTTAGAAGGTCGGAAGGCTTGGCCCTTCATTTCAAGGAATATACCCACATCTTGTAAAGATCTATGAATCCAACATGACTAGGTCTCATAGGCCTCTGAAAGATCGGTATGCATCATATCTAATTTTCCTAAGCTTTAAAAGTACATTTGCCTAATGGTGCTCAATGTTGTTTGCACCGCTCAACAACTAGGGTAAATATATGTATTCTTCTTTAGTGGAGGAAGTCCTCGCACCATGTTATGACAACTTAGTGCAACCAGGTATCCAAAACTAACATGCCGGTATCTACAAAGGCACGCAAATTTGCTAAGTTTGAATCTTTTGCAATAAGTGCCTAATTGTTCTTCATAACAAAATCAAGTTGAAACATCTTCCCAACTCTAGATGCTCGTGTAACTATATTCAATCTTTTTACTTGTCTCGATTAGGCACATCTTTTTACCACCTTTGCAATCAAAATCAACCTTTAGGTTGTGCTACACTAATCGATGATAGAGAGTAGATTTTTGGTGAGTCCCGAGGCATACAAGACTTCTATGATCTTGCAAATCATGTGTGCTAAGTGGTAAGGAAATGTCACCAGTGCCTTGGACACGATTGGACATATCATCACCCAAAGAGACACAATTTCCATTAGGTGTATCAAGAAAACTATAGAACCAATCTTTTCTTCCAATCATTTTCCGAGTTGCACTTGAGTCAAAATACCAAATAGAATGTAATGTCCCCTTTTCTACGCCAAAAGCCTAAGGGTCAAGTCGAGTCCAAGTTGTGGTCAGACCCAAGGGTAGTGCCGTGGACGCTGGGAGCTAATGGGAAGGGGCCACGTGGTTCCAATATTCTAATTTTGCGTTGAGGGTTGCTTTTGGACCATGGCGACTTAAAGGGGAAAAGCAACTTAAAGTTATTTTTATTTTATTGACCCCTCCGTGGAATGAAACGCGTCTAGGTCTTTTGGGGCTCTTTTGCCTTGGAAGGTATATAAGGAGCTGGGAGAGAAAGGAGAGGGACTTTTGTCATATGCATTTTTAGCCTCCTTCATGTGCGATTACTTCTTGCAGCATATCTACAACTTGTGAAGTCAAATCCCACAGGGACCCTAGCTTCGGTGGTGAGAGACCCGTCCCTAGCTAGCAGGGCATTCTTCGGTAGTGAGAGATCTACCCTAGTCTATCATTTTGGAGCCGCTTTCAGGGTTGTGCTACAAAGATATTACCAAAGGGTTCAGAGGAAGGGTATGAGGAATTTTGGGGCCATTTGGGAAGATAATTAGAGGGGTTCCAGATCAGATTCACGGCAGCCATTTGGGCTAGGCATTGCAACACTTTGAAGGCACCTCCATCATTTTCCGTCCCCTTTCCAAGCGTGGCGACTTGAAGCCTTTGTTTGGGGGTTTTCCAGTCGGCCATTTTCAGATTTGAAGGTGGAAACATTATTTCCTATATCTGTTAATGTTATTTCCAAAGACCCTTATTTTTGCTCTTGTATTTAGAGAGTGTCGAACCTCTGAAGTTTTCCAATTGTCTAGGGCACTGCTGTGCTTTTTCGGCAGCATTTTAATCTCTGTAAAATTCCAAAAACAGTTTTCTTATGTCCTTTATAATAATATCAAGCTCTCTTTAAATTTTCAAGTAATTCGGGTGGACATTTTGGGAAATATTAAGTTTCTTTAGTTCGCTGCCCTAACTGTAAAAATCTGGTAAAATCAGTATTTTATGTGGCTGCAAATTTTCTATATTTTGTGCATTTTTAAGTGGTATCCCACAAGGGATATTTCAATGGTATCAAAGTTGTTCCTCCAGCCTGTGTGGGTTAAATATGGTAGTTTGGAAAGATCTCAATGTGGGTTTTATGAAGGAAATGTTCACCAACATGGTGAAACAACAGGAAGCCACTAACCTTTATTTGAGTCAGCTCACTCAGAATTTGAATCAAAGCAAATCTTGGGACAATAAGGAAAAAGGTGAGAACAATAATAAAGGGCACCCAATAGAGGTGATTGATGAGGATTCTTGTTGGAGGAAATACCAATCTTTGAGTAAGGGTTTTAGAGATAATATGTCATTTCCAGATTATTGCATGATGAAGATTGGTAGCAAGCCCAAGCGAGATCATCATATGCCGGTACCTGAAGTACAAAAGAACTCATTTGTAGAAGAAGCTTCTAGACAAAAGGGTATGAGTTCCATTGAGCAAAATAATTGCATTAGTGAAACTTTGCTTGTTAGAGAAATTATTCCAGCTCAGGAGAAGAAATTTGTTTATGCAAGCAAGGAGGATGTAATGGAAACTCTTAAAAAGTGTGAGGAATGGAATAACATAGCTAGAGCTGCTAGGTTGATAGCGACTCAAGCAAGACAATCATTGTAAATATCTCCCCGGGTAGATATAGACAAACAGAAAGAATATGGAAATCAAAGAAACTCGTGAGACCAATTTTTATCATACGTCCAATGACAAGGCGCGAGTAAGAGGCGCACGGCGACGAAAGGTGTCGACACGAAAATGGATGCGCCCTTGGCGCAGTAAGAGCGCGCACGCGAAAGGTGTCGACACGAAAATGGATGCGCCCTTGGCGCGAGTAGAAGTGTCGACATGGCGAAAAATCGCGCCTTGGCGCACGTAAAGGGCGTAGCACGAAATGTCGACATGACGAGTCGCGCCTTGCGCACGTAAGGGTATGTCGACACGAATATGGATGCGCTTTATGGCGCACCTTCGAGGCGCATGACATTCGAGCGCCGACGAAGCGACGCCGACCCAGATATTCAGACGGCCATAACTTTTCACAAGGAGCTCGGATTCACGCAAGGTTGGACTTTTTGGAAAGCTTATGAGGTCCTCTGTCCAACTACGACTGGATATCTTTAATTGGGTGGGAACAAGTTCTTAAAAATGCAAAATATAGTTTGCCACTTTTTGGGTTTGTTTGGGGTTCTCACCTACCACCATAATGAGATGAATTAAATGCAATCTGGAGGTGGTTGGGGTAGATTTGGATTTCCTCTCTCTTCCCTCTCTCATTCTTCCTATAAATTGTAAGGAGGGGCTTCTTTCTAAAGGTTGGACATTCTTGTTTTGCCCCTCCCTTCTTCTCTTTGGCAGGTGAACTTGTGGAGTTAAAACCTCCCATTTGAAATTGTAATGCAACCTTGCCTCTTGGAATTTTGCAGTGTGTTGTATCAAGCTTTGGAGCAAATTAATGCATGTTTGTGGATGATTCTCAACCCTCTCTGTGTTCATTTGCATCCTCTTGATCTTTCATTGTGAATCTGGCTATCTGTGCATGATCTTGCATTGCATTTTAATGGTCTGTGTTTATTGGCAAGACAGGTGTTCTTCATTCCTCGGTGCATCACCTTTGTAGTTTAGGTTTTATTTTATGCATTTTCTTACCCTGTCTCCTTGGCAAGTTAGATTAGGTTTTTAGTAAACCCTCTGCATTTTATTTGTGCATCTGAACAGAGGAATAGGAATCGGCCTTCATCCGGAGAGCTTTTCCGATTTCGTAAGGTCCCACACTTGGGAAAAGCTCCATGTTATGCAATCGCACTGAGAGTCTCAACCCATCGAGTTGCGGACACTCAGGGGTGTTGTGATTCGCCATCAACAACAACACTTACAAGAGTTCAAGGAAACGATGAGGGCAATTGATGCAAGGAAGTCTACACCCATGAAAGAAGACTCTATGGAGCAGCTGGCACATGAGGAGCCTCACATGGACACTTGTGTAAAATTGCAGCCTGCTGTAATTTCCAAACCAACAACTTTTGATCAACTTTCAGATACTTTCAACAGGCACTCAGGCAACAATGTTGGGGGCAGCTCAACATATGTCTATCTTGAACACACGGAGGACATTGATGGCCTTGAAAGGTATGAAGAGCACACTAATGTGTCTTATTTAATGTTGCCTATTCCAATTTATTTCCATCATGAGATGCATGGTATGGTAGATGATGAAGTCTTCATCATGGAGTTTGTTGGACCATTGCTCCAACTATGTGTATATGAGCATCTTGTGGATGATATATGGTGGCAAGTTTTAGCTCACTTAATAGATACAAGGGCTCATGGGCATTATAAGGTATGGGATCCTGGTAATATGTGGCAATTATCCAAAACTATCAATTGTTTTACTTTATGACTGATTTCATAAGCAAAAGAAGGAATTCAAATGTGTCTTTTGGGATTACAAGTGTTGGCAAGCATGATTTCTTCATTGGAGACTCCGGTGCAAGAAGGGAGAGTACCTCTCAAGGTACTAGCGTTGGTTCTATGATTGCTAAAAAGGGTAAGAGAATATTTTTTAATCATCTTCACTGTTGGACTGTGTATAAAAACAGTCATAATGAGAAGAGAAAATAGCAATATGGGACAACAGGGTCAAAGAGGTGAGAGTGGACATTCAGGAAGCGGCCTCCCCATTCTTCTACTAGGCCTTTGGGGCTTCATGAACCTTCTTTCTTGAAGGATCCGGAAGTTTCACAGGTACAACAGCCAATAGATATTTTGGATGAGTCTTGTTGGGAGAGGAACCAGACCTTGAGCGAGGGCTTTCGTAACAACATGCCATTCCAGGAATATTGCAAAATGAAGATTGGCAGTAGACCCAAGAGAGATCATCAGAAACATGTACCAGAGTTACAGAGGAGATTGGGACAGATCTCCATTCCACACTTCGATGGTTCTAAGAAGTGTATTGCACCGTCTTGGGTCCAGAAGTTGAAGACATACTCCGACTTGAATCCTATGTGCGAGGAAGATGCAATTAAGTTTGCAAGCTTGCATCTTGAGGGAGACGCTCATGATTGGTGGCATCATGGGTTGATTACACAGGGACACATACACATTACTACTTATGCAGAGTTCGCGCAGAGGCTGGTGAGCAGATTTGATAGGAGGGACCCTGACAGGTATTTCAGGGAGTGGACTCATTTGAGACAAACCGGTCCCCTAGATCAGTACATCGCAGATTTTCAGAGATTATCAGTCATGGTACCTGATGTCACGGAGATGAGGTTGATTTCGCTATTTATAGCAGGTTTGACAGATGCTTTATTGGGTTTGTGAAGGCATTTGAACCTTCTTCTTTGCATGAGGCTGTTAGGAAAGCTCGGGACTTGGAGTTATCCACTCCAAAGCCGAGGGCTCCACCTCGCGTTCAGCAAAGGGAACCTCCATCTGGATCAGACGAACGTCAGAAAGGGAGCCTCCACCGAGGCAGGAGGTGGTTAAAAAGCCAATCATTTCCCATGAATACACTAAGTTGAGGCGAAAGAAACTATGTTTCGATTGCCACACACCTTGGATTCCAAGACATGATTGCGAGAGGGGAGGAAGGCCCAATTCATTAAAGTCTTTGAGGAGAGCAAGGGTGACAGAGGTGAGGAGTTAGAGACTCGCGAGATGGATGATGGAGATGGGGTTGTGTTGAATAGTGCTTGATGCGGGGAGGAGGAGGCTTTTCCTCGGAAAATTATAGCCACATTGTCTAGTACTCTAATGTATAAGGCATTTAGGATTAGGGGAGTTATGCAAGGTCAGCGAGTTGGGGTACTCATTGATAGTGGGGCAACCCACAACTGTATTGATGCCTCATTGTTTGAGAGGCGAGAATTACAGATAAAGGATTTTGAGGGCCTCAACGGGGTTGTAGCCAATGGAGAGTCTTTGAGGTGCACACGGCGGGTTCCCCAAGTGAGCATCACGATGGGTAACTATACAGTTACCAATGATTTCCACATTGTTGGTATGGGAGTGACCAACATAGCGCTGGGAGTGCAGTGGCTTCACTCTCTTGGTGAGTTTCGGACTAACTTTCAGACGATAGAGCTGAAGTTTAAGTCCGAGGGCAGGAATGTGATTTTGAGGGGAGTATCTGCAGGAGCACCAAGGGTGGTTACAGCTGAGGGGATGGAGAGGACGATCCGACATGGTGAGGAGTTTTATTATTGCGGATCGATGTGGAGTATGATGGATGTGGGTGTGGCCAATGAATGTTGCATGCATGAGAGGCTCATTCGAGATTGGGATTACAGGTTCAGATCATCCGAGCTTATCATTATGTTGGTTATCTGAAGTTTCGGTAGACTGGAGACCTCATTTGCTTGTTGAGTACTCCAAGAACCGACACACTTGTGAGATTCTGGATGGTCACATACAGGATGACAACTACAGATTGGAGGATGAGATGATCTTCTATCAGGGAAGATTGAGCCTTGTGTCAGATTCATGGTTGAGGATGGAGATATTGCGACATGTGCATTGTCCTTCCGTGACTGGGCATTTGAGTTGCGATGAGACCTACAGGTTCATGTCAGAGAGGTTCATATGGCACAGGTTGAGGGAGGATATCCCCAACTTTATACAGGCATATACGGTTTGTCACTGTGACAAGTCAAAGCCTACGGGTTCATCATTTTTTGAATCGACATTGGATAACACTCCTATGTATTTTACTGCTTCTATGCCCGGTGAGCACTTCACCCACGTGTTAGTCAGTGGAGAGACGAAATTGACTCATGGTTATTCAGTAGGTTCACATTCAGCGCAGGAGGTGGACTATGTGGAGCCAATATTGTCGGTTGACTGTCTACTAGAGTCTTGGGACTTTTCCTCCATGGGACACATTGAGATACATTATGAGGAGCCTTGCTCTCACACGAGTGCAGGTCATGTGGGAGAGTTAGCACCATTTGTGCGTATACAAGTTGTTTCACAGGTGGATTCAGGGGATTCTACGGGATCCAGAGTGAACTTTCATACCCAGGAGTCGATTGGAGAGGCAGTGAGTGATCACATGATGATAGCCTTGCATTGGCAGGGATTGGACAGATTGGCAATTTCGGTGTGGGTACCAGGGGAGAGTCGGTGTGGGCATCATACTACTTTAGGAGCAACATTGTTCTCTACACGACATGGAGAGCATGATCACTACATGGGGTGTCTTGGTTACTTCACATCACACCGATCATCAGTTGACTGCAGGGTGAGGTGGAGAAACTTACGGCGTGGTATTCAGCCTCTGCAGCATGACAGGATAATGCTTGGGGTCAAGCATTTCTCGGGAAGGGAGGACTGTAATGTCCCCTTTTCTACGCCAAAGGCCTAAGGGTCAAGTCGAGTCCAAGCCGTGGTCAGACCCAAGGGGCTGTGGACGCTGGGAGCTAATGGGAAGGGGCCACATGGTTCCAATATTCTAATTTTGCGTTGAGGGTCGCTTTTGGACCATGGCGACTTAAAGGGGAAAAACAACTTAAAGTTATTTTTATTTTATTGACCCCTCCGTGGAATGAAACGCGTCTAGGTCTTTTGGGGCTCTTTTGCCTTGGAAGGTATATAAGGAGCTAGGAGAGAAAGGAGAGGGACTTTTGTCATATACATTTTTAGCCTCCTTCACGTGCAATTGTTGTTGCACATCTACAGCTTGTGGAGTCAAATCCCACAGGGACCCTAGCTTCGGTGGTGAGAGACCCGTCCCTAGCTAGTAGGGCATTCTTCGGTAGTGAGAGATCTACCCTAGTCTGTCATTTTGGAGCCGCTTTCAGGGCTGTGCTACAGAGATATTACCAGAGGGTTCAGAGGAAGGGTTTGAGGAATTTTGGGGGCATTTGGGAAAGATAATCAGAGGGGTTCCAGATCAGATTTGCGGCAGCCATTTGGGCTGGGCGTGGCATCACTTTGAAGGCGTCTCCATCATTTTCCGTCCCTTTCCAAGCGTGGCGACTTACGAACCTTTATTTGGGGGTTTTCCAAATCGGCCATTTTCAAATCGAAGGTGGTAACATTATTTCCTATATCTGTTAATGTTATTTCCAAAGACCCTTATTTGCTCTTGTATTTAGAGAGTGTCGAACCTCTAAAGTTTTCCAGCTATCTAGGGCACATTGTGCTTTTTTTGGCAGCATTTTAATCTCTGTAAAATTCCAAAAACAGTTTCCTTATGTCCTTTATAATAATATCAAGCTCTCTTTAAATTTTCAAGTATTTCGGGTGGACATTTTGCTAAATATTAAGTTTCTTTAGTTCACTGCCCTAACTGTAAAAATCTGGTAAAATCAGTATTTTATGTTGCTGCAAATTTTCTATACTTTGTGCATTTTTAAGTGGTATCCCACAAGGGATATTTCATAGAACTTTGTGAAGTTGATTCCTCCTGAGATTATGCAGAATATAGGAAGTCCTCTAAGGGATTTTCTTCTTTTGGCAATGTTGTCTTGTTGTTGCCGTTTTATTTCAGTTGCCCTTGTTCTATCCATGTGACTTGTTTTGTTGTCCCCAGTGACAATTGTTGATTATTGGGTTTTTGTTGCTTGAAGAGCCCTATTGGAATGCATTACCAACAATTTTTCAATTCATGGTCTTTTTACCACAAATTAGACATTGTTTTTATTGTTTGTTTCCTTGTTGATTCTATTGATTACTCTTCTTCTAGGATTGTTTTGTAGGCTTCGTGGCCCTCTTCTATTTCCGTTACAAAGCAAGAGCATGTTCATCTCCTCTTATTGTGTGCATGGATTCTTCCTGTTGCAACATGTTAACCAACTCTTCAAATGTTGGTTTCTGTTTAGTGACATTCAATGTAATCACAAAAATTCTATAGGAGGGTGGCAATGCTCTCAAGACAGTTTGTATGAGAGTCATTGGTCATTTGTTTGCTCAATGCTTGGAGTGAGGCCCTCAAAGTTGCAACATGCCTTAGAAAGGCTTTAACTTTTTTACCTACCTTGACTTGCGACAATGTGGTGACTCTGGAGATGGATGGTATTTTGATTTTTGGCTTCATACAAGTGTTGACCTTATTCCAACCTTCTTGAATTGTTTTAGCATCACGGACATGGGATTATACCTCATCTGGTACCCCAAACACAATTATCGACTTAGCATTTTGATTGACTTTGTCAAACTTGTGTTGTTGACTAGTGTCAGTTGCATATCGAGTGTTCGTGCCTTCAACAATTGGCCAAATATCCTCAAATTTCATGTTTTTTCAATTCCATTTTTCATGCAACATAGTTGTCTCTACATAGGAGTTGAGAATCAAGTAGAAAGAATTTTGGACCATTAGCAGCCACTTGTAAGAACTGTGGGAGATGGATAGGTTCCTTACGACTCCAAATATGTTCCCTTATATATATATATATATATATATATATATCATCGATTCAATATATCAAACCTCTTGATATGTGCACCCTTCCTATATACCCGTCAATACATGGAAGAAGCCCATCTTGTCGATATAATTGGCGGTGCATGACGAGACATTAACACACATGAGAGCAGTGGTACATGGTATCATGACAATATATGGTAACAAGAGTATGTGAGAAGGATTCGATTGATCAATGGCACCTCGCTTAGTGGATAAACCACGCGTCAAGATTTATGCCTCGTGATCATGGCGAATGGGGGAGACAGAGGGATGGTTCACGGAAAACTTGTTAAATCCTTGTCACTCCTTGACAATTTACGAGAGATGATACCCATACATCGTTGTTGCAATTATATTAGGCATTAAATGCAATAGTTCAAGCGCAACGACATGACTTATAAGTGTGAACCAAAGGCACCACCGATACCTAATGTTGCATTTGGTGAGATTAAAAATTTCAATTTGGTTGCATTTTTGCAACTCAAAGTTTACAACGTGGCATCTATGGAAAAACAGTCAAAAAAATTTTGAAATGTTTCTTTAGTTTCTCCCCCTTTTTGAATTTTTTTCTATTTTGGAAAAAAACTTTAATTTGTTCTTTCTTTGTGGAAAAAAATTGCCCTAATTTTTTTTTTAAATTCTCTTAAAAGAGTGTTTGGGCAATAATATATGTTGAAGTGGAGTGGGTGGGGGTCGACCCTTGACCTCCACCCACCCCCATGCCTTTACAAAATACTATAGCCAATCGAGCTATAAAGCTCCTCGAACATATAATAGGAGAAGATTCAATTTATCTTTTAAAAACTTAAGTTTTGGTTTTTTTGTTAAAGTGCAACCCACTTGTAGTGGGAGGGCCCGACCCCAAAACCTTCACACTATAATGCCCTATCAAGGCCAAAGCTACCAATCGAATTGTGGTTCACAAGCTATTCACGTGGAAAAATAAAGTTTTATACTTTAAAATTTTGTGTTGGGTTTTTAATTTTAACAAAATAAAGTTCTTACCTGATTTAAGGTTGAGCGAGCTTGTTGATTAGAATAGGTCTTTTGCTTACGAATGGGGCTTCGTTGAAGCTACCATGAGTTGGAAGGTTTTGTTGTCAAATATTTAGTCGCTGCTTCAGGATCTTGAAGAAGGTTCCCGACCAAGTTGCTGAGGGTCAAAGCTTGCTAGTGGGGATGATAGGCCAATCCAATGCATGTGCTGAAGCATGCAAATTAACACCAATGGGAGCCTGCAATGAAAGCTAAGGTGAGAGATCTCAAAGTTGATTCTCCACACAACCAAGATTTGTTAGTGAGGAAATTTCCAATCAAGATCCGGACAACTCGTGGAGGGAGACTAAAGAAGTTGATCTCGAGAATCAATGTTGAGTCGGTGTGAATTGAAACCGGTCTGCAACCTATTTGCGTAGACGATGCCGATCCAAGACAGAGGGTGTCAATGTGGGTAAGGCGGTGTCAATGTGGGCAAGGTAGTGTCAGAGCAAGGTACGAGTTAGATAGCTTGTTGGGGTGAGGCAAGTCAAGAGAGCTTGGTAGAGTAAAGTCAATGCCGAGTTGTGCGGGGTTGTAACTCATATGACGAGCTTGCCAAAATCAAAACCAAGGCCGAGTTGAGTGTGTAGGGGGTCACCGCTAAGTCGGTCGATCAACTTGAATGCAATGCAACTTCTCTCCTCGAAGCAGATTTTGCAATTCCTTGCAAAAGTAGGAAGGTCACCAACAATGCTAAAAGATGGCTAATTGAGAGTGAGGGTGCCTACCACTAGGCTCTTTCTTTTTTTTTCTTTTTGAAACCTCCTTTTATCCTCCCTCGAGTTCGAGCCTCCTACTATGGTACCAAATGTTTGACCAGTTAAAAACAATTTAATGTTTTTAACATGAAAATGGTCATTACATTCTTACGAGCAGGCTCAAAATGTTTATAGGAATGGACAGCCAAAACAAGATCCTAGATAATAGGAACAACACACCAAAAATAGGACCTACAACATACAAAATAAGTGACGGGTTAAACCAACCCAACAATAATACTAATAAATTCTACCCACCTAACAACATACATGAGTATGAATTACTCACATTATTTTTACTATGGTGAATTGGCACAAACTAGGCTAAACCTAACACCATATGCATGCAAGGGAGCTCAAACACTCTTCCTACAAAACCTAAGGACAATGTGGTTGCATGTAAAGGAAGCTCTTCGCCTACTCAAGGTCCAAAGGAAAATGTGAAAGATAAGCTTGACGACACCAAAGAAATAAAATAAGAGAGTAAATACAGAAAGGCATATCAACATCCACACTACCCACGAGAGGAAAACATTTGTGGAAGCATGTGTGGAGCAACAAGAGGGCTATGGGTATTCAATGAATCAAATGAATAACTATGGATGCACATGGAATCAAAGGGGTCACTTTAAATATACATGGAATCAAAGCAGTGACAATATTGGAAATCATGGAATCCAAGGTACAACTATGGAAATACATGGAATCAAAGGAGCATCAATATTGGCATCATCAAAGACCATCACCTGTTAAAATCACAAATGGTTGAATGGATGACTGAGCACCGTGCACACATGGCATCTTATGTACCCATAGACATTATATTATAAAGTATTGAGCTTATGGAGTGGCTGACATGTGGCGTGCATAACCCATAGTTAGGATGGATCGAGTTAAATGCAGGCCAAGGGTTTTCCCTACCATGGTATTATTAGGATAAAGGCTATATATGGGACTCATTGTATGATGATCGTAGTGTGTGTTGAATGTATTGGGTTCTTCCAATATTGGAGAGAATGGAGTGATCCTTCCCGAAGAAAATTCCATGGCATAAACCTAGGGGTATTTCTGAGGTTATCGAATATTTGGGTACATTGCTACCCTCTTTAAATATCTTGTGTGCACATTTTAGTTATTCTTAGCGTGAATACAATTCAGGTATTCTCAATCTGTACAACTTATGTATAGTTCATGCACATCAGATGAAAAAATTAATGCATAAAAAATCATTAAATACAAAGTAGATACACAATATATTTTTAATTGATTAATAATATTGGGCATGACCTAAGTTAGAATTGCATTTATAGAAGGTTACCTTCCTTAAATGCTGGAAATTGAACTTCGCCTATTTTTGCTGTTTTCTTGGGACATTGCATTACTTTTTGGAAATTGTTGCTATAGAAAGTTCATGTTATATTACTTTTTGGATTACCCTCTAGCAATCGTATGACAAACATAGTCAAGACTATCTTCTCAAGCTGCCTTTGATCAAGAGGTATGGATCTGTTTTCACTTAGTTCTCAACCTTCTCGTACATCAAAGTATCAGGGTTTGATCTCGCTCCACATAAACTCCCAAGGTACCTCAGCGATAAGATTGTGATGTTCGAGCTATGCAGGCAACTCATTCACATCAATGGCAAACTCAAGAATCGAAAGAAGAAAATTGTGTCATTTCTTATCTTTCTTGGAATCTTCTCTGTAAGAATGCCAATGATGCCTCAAACTTGGAAGCTTCATTCTCTCCTTTGAACCTCTACTCATACACACCAAGGGCAGATTTCGACATTCAGAGCAACCTCAGAAACCTTCCATCTTCTGATTTGCACCATGTTCCACAAATCAAGGATTATTGGGTGAATTGCTTAGATGATTTTGAGGTTAGGGAACGTGATCACATGAGAATGACTGTTAGACAAATGAGAAAGTTCAAGTTTGATTGGTTCGAGGATGGAGTTGAAGATGATGGGACTGAATTGTATGATCCTGAGTATCAAGCAATGAAGGTCTCGCCTCCCCACAGTCTCGTGGAGCATTCGAGAATCAAGACATCAATGAACAGGCGAGGCGGTAATCTAGAGATCCAAGGAATGGTTCAAGAAGAAGAGAGTTGCACTCATCGAATTAGGAGGTCTCTAGACTCTCGGAAGCGCGAGACATCTCCCTCTCCACTTGAAGGCAACTAAGAAGACTTCAAGATCTGCTCACTACTTGGGAGGGGTCACGAAAAGAAAGTCGATGGAATCTAAGGTCCCACACTATAAGAGGCTACACAAAAAATCAAGAGCAATCCAAGATCCTGTAGAAGGTTTGGAACAGGAGAAATTGATCCATCTCATCCATCAATCCCTCAACGGTCTCCAAGTATCTCCTCCTCTGCGCCATTGCGCCAACTCAACCAAAGGTCTGAGCGCCCTCTCACTCGAGCAGAAACAACAATCATGCCCAGTGTTGAGCCTAAAACAACTAAAATATTCCCATGGGTGCAAGAGATGATTGGAGGAGAGACTTGCACGGTCCAACAAGCGGTGGTTCTAGATTTTCAAGCCATATCCACGATGGTGAAAATGAAGAAAGGTAAGAAAGCTCAAGTTGCTTCCCACTTCTTCAGTGGTGCTTCGGAAATCAATACGTGGAAGTAGCTCGGCCGAAGGTAGTCAAGCCTATTGGTGAGATGACCCCGTCCAACTACAAAATGAGCACCATTCCTCTAGGGGCCGAGAACGCACGAGGGAGATGCCCACCTGTTCAAAGAATCTTCCACTCGCCTTCTTGCGAGAAACAAGGAGTATAAGGAGAAGAGCAACAACTTGAAGGTCATGTAAGAACTCTCTCTTCGTATGTTCAATCTTTCATGGATCCAAATGTCGTCCTGTCTCTCCCAGCTGAAGAAGTTACTCCCATTAGTAGCTTTGATTCGAATCTATAAAAAAGAAGCAAGGCTTCACAATGCAAGGCAGGGCCAACGACAAGTGGGTGAGCAAAATTCTTGAAAAGGTAGAACCTTGCTTCTGAAATTCTCTCATTGTTTGAATACATGATTGCCAGCATTGCGAAAGGTAAAAATAATCAAGGATGAAATTGAAAAAGAGAGAGCACTGGGATCAGGTGTTTCCACTAGTAGCTGAAATGGGCAAAATCAACTCTTCTGTAGCGGCGGGAAGAAATATGTTCAACTCCGCATCTGAAGACCTATCTCAAATTTGGGTCAAAACTCTTGTTGCTCGATATGAGATGCTAAATCATACTCAATGAATTGGACTCATTTACATTGATGAGATGGAGGATTTTCTTCGACAACATACCCATGTTGATGATGGTTGCATTTTACCCGATGTGGTGATAGCCATACTTTTTCCAATGATGTCATTCTCCTCTCTCACTCATTAATGGTTTATAAAGACGACATGGTGGCCTTCTTTGATTCGTGGGTTTCATCCATTGATGGTTTACCTTAGCAAAACCATTGTAGTGATATTCAATAACCCCAAAGGTTCACTTTCTGTTGGCTAGATTTTCTGCATAGCATCAAACCTAGGCAGTCATGAGATAAATCTCCCTCATTTAACCGGTGAGGCTCCCGTGTCAGATTTGTCAATATAAATGTGTTTTTATCTATCAGGGGTTTTACTTTAACCACTTAGTTCATGAACCATAACTAAGAAGTTCTACAGCAAATGTAAGCACTTGTTTAAGAAAGGAAAATTTATAGAAGAAGAAAGTCAAGGTATTACGAGAAAGAAATAAGGAAGATGTGCATCCCAATTAGTAGATAGCAGAGCTAATTGCATGCACATAGAAGAAACTTAATAGATATGAACACATAGAATTATAAAACAAAGGCAGCTCTAGATCCAGATCTAAAATAACACAAAGTTTACTTTAAAGATCTAAGATTTAAAAGCAAGAAACACAGTACGCCGTGACACAAAGTTCTCCGGAAACCTGCTTCTTTGTATTCCTCTGCAACAAGTGGCTCTCAGGGGTTCAGCACAAAGTCTAGAACACAAGATTGCTTCTTACAAATTCTGATCGATGATTAACCCGAAGGTTCTTCCTCTACTTATAGAATGTAGAGGGGCAATTACAAGTTGGAAGCTTTAGTTGAACTGGCACATGTGGAAGTCGAAAAGAAACAATTGGCAATCTCCTTCCTGGAATTCCTCTTTGCATGACATGTATGATTTGCAACTGAAAATAGAACCTTCTATTTTGCACGTCCGCCACCTATCTCCAAGTAGTTGACTTCTTCAAGTAATGGCTTTTAAACCAATCACTTAAGTTGTATAATTGAATTGATCGCTCAATTACTTTGTCGAAGGAAAGAAGAAGGAAGAGGAAAGCTGACTTTGTCGGAGGAAAGAAGAAGGAAGAGGAAAGCTAACTTTGTCTTTTTCATGTCTGCATGCAGCTGATTCAAACTGGATCTGGAAACAAGCTAGAATTAGTTGGATCTTGAAGCGGCTGGATCTGGAAACAAGCTGGAATTGCAAGCAGTTGGAATTGGAAGCAAGCTGGAATTTTTCCTTCGCATTGTCTTCTCTTTTATCCTTGAAGCTTTTGCAGTTCTTCTGTTGTACATGCATCAGTGCAAGGTTGGCCGTAGATAACTCATCATCCTTATTTTTAATTGCATATGAGCAATTAAAAATTCTGGAAAGCACTCAGGGTGAATGAAAATTCAATGAAGGCTTCAACTGGAAGATGAGAGCACATGCACAAGGTCTTGGAAGGAATTTCCCACGCACTGTCTTCTTCATGGGCTGCATTTGAAACAAGAGGATGAAGCCTTTGTGCCAGAAGCTTTTGCAACTATGAGATCTAGATCTGGATCTGCATATGGATTTGCATCTGCATCTGCATCTGGATATGGATCTGCACCTGCATAACAAATTCTGGCAACTGGGCTATGGATGGAAAAGCTGCAGCTCGAATAATTCCACTGCTTTTAATCTGCACGCATGAGTGAAGTTTCTCCTGCACGCATGAGTGAAGTCTTTCCTGCTCTGGATCTGTCTATCAATTTAGCAAGAGGTTCCGAGCCTAGATCCGTGTGCAAATTTAGAAGTGATGCATGACTCCGTTGTGCTTTCTTTTTCATCTTTCTTCGCCATAGCTTTGTCTATCTTTGTCTGAATGTCTTTTTCTTCTTATTTGACTGGAATTCTTAAATCGGACAATTCTTCAAATTTCGGAGGATATATGCAATGTATTGGACATTGATAAAAGCTCATTTTCCTTTGTAAAGCACCCGTAATGAATTCTGCGCAATTTATCCAGACAAAAATGGCCACCGGAGCATGAATAGTGAATTTTAATTGGAAAAATCTACACTTTTCAAGCCTGCTGCCCCAAAAAATGGTGTTTAATTTGCACATAAAGAGAGCATGAATCCTTTCAACAACACTTTTTGAGAGCTCCTCGTAACACCTATGCAAACAATTATGCGAGACAAAGATCAACCTCATTCAAAGCTCCGTGCCAAATTTGGAAGCTTTTAGCCTTTGTTTCCACCTTGCACGAGCAAAATCCTTCTTCAAATGGGGGCGCACTTTTCCTTCTTGCTGCAATTCTTAACTTTGTGAATTAAATAATTCATCCATATGGCTGCCCATGCTTATATAACCTTCACAATTCTATAATTAATAATTGCCCTAACAATTAAAGGCAATTAATTAATTAAAAATCATGTTTTTCTCTTTTAAAAATAGCATGTTTAAGGACAGCCATCCAATAAATTAAATTAATCCAATTTAATCCTTCACACAGCACTTCACTCAAGCCCCACAGTGTGCTTTGACCATAGCCACTGAAAATAGAAATTAATTTAATGTTTTAAAGCTTCAAAATACATTAAATAATGCCCAAATGGGGCGCACTTTTTGAGAGGAAGGGGCAGCCACTAAATAAATTAAATTTAATTAATTTAATTCCTTTCTTTTATTCCTTCTTTGACTTTTTGACCTCCTCAAGCTTGGGCGCACTTTTTTAAGAAGAAAGATTATTAAAAATAATCAATTTAATCTTTTTAATCAATCACCAAAGGGGGCGCACTTTTTTGCACATGTAATTCTATTTTTAAGAATTTTTCCATAATGGGATTCTTTACCCTGCCAGGCAGGCACCAAAATCCCGTGATCCACTTAAGTGATTTGACTTTGACAATGGGATTCTTTACCCTGCAGGGCAGCACTAAAATCCCATGATTTCACTTAAGTCACTTTCCTTTATCATATCATGGGAATTTTTACCTTAAGGAGATAATAAATTCCCACCTTCCTCGACCTCTATTTTTCCCACTTTGCGGCTTAAGTGACTTTTATAACACGGGAAAAGTACCTGCCAGGGCGGTATACAATTCCCACCCCGCCTGCGGCTTATATTTTCCCATCGCACTTAAATCCTTTGTTTTCCAAAAATGCGCCCATCCCGCAGGGGCTTTTCAGCTGCGACTTCGCTTTTTCCCGGTGATCCGGACCTCCGATGACGACTTCCTCCGGGAAAAATGTGCGTGTATGTTTTCCACCTGCTCCAGGCCAAAAATCGGGCTTACCCAGTGAAGGAGTTGTTCCAGAGAAATTTTACAGAAAACAGAATGGGACACCACAAAAACACGAAAAATTGCCAAAAGTTACAAATAAAGCCCAAAACTTAAAATAAGTTAAAATCCTTCTGGTACATAGGAATAATAACATATCCGCTCATAACAGAGTTGAAACGGAGCGCAAATAGCCTCATACGGGGCTCAAAATAATTAAATACAAATTTCCCGCAGACAAATCCCGACAACAGAATAAAACAATTTTGGGCATCTGGGTATTTGGCGAAAAGGGCTAATATGGCTCTTTGGGATTATCTTGACGCAATACAAGAACTTTCAGGCAATAAAAACAACAAATGACCCATTATTTTAAAAGTCAAAATTTTTTCGGATTGGGTAGTCATGATTTCGGTGAAATCGAGTGACACCGATTGCTCCGTCTGTGGACATCTTTTTCTCTTGTCAGAATGATAAAGGGAAAAGATGAGATCCCAGCATCTCTGGTTTCGTATCTTGTCCTTTGGGCACGGGGTCAAGCAGACAAACACAACACAACACAACACAAAACAAGGAAAGACAAACAAAGGTTTATTTATGTACATACAGGTTTTACCCTGCTTCTCATGTCCGGAACAGCTTCAAGTGTTGCCCATTGAAAGGCAACGGTAATTCAGCTCCATCCTGATGAGCAAGAATGAAGCTATCTGCTCCGGCGATCTTTTTGATCACAAAAGGCCCTTTCCATAGTGAATCGAACTTTCCATGCATGCCTTTTGTTTCTCTTCTTTTGTCCCATAAGAGGACCCAGTCGTTAACTTCAAACTTTCTTTCCCTGGCTCTTTTATCGAAGATGACTTTCACCTTCCTCTGATGCTCTGTCAACCTATCTGCAACTTGAGTTTGTACTTCCCTCAGTTCAGTCAGGTACATGATCCTTTTATCTATAGCATCCGTGAATGTGGAATCCTCCAGGGCTTTAGAAAGTCGTAGGGCAGGCAATTCCAAGGTGAGAGGCAGCTCTGTGTCTCTACCATATAGCAGCTGAAATGGGGACATGCCTATCGCCCTCTTTGGTGTGATCCTATCGGCCCATAATGCATCAAACAACTTTTTATGCCAAGTCCTTTGATTTTCTGTTACAAGCTTGCGCACGATAGTTACCAAGTTCTTATTACTAGATTCAGCTTGACCATTCCCTTGTGGATAGTAGTTTGAGGAATGAACAAGTTGAATCCCATAAGTGTAGCAGAATTCCACCAACTCCTCAGAAGAAAGATTCGGAGCGTTGTCTGCTACAATTTTGCTGGGTACGCCAAACCTGACAATAATATTTTCTTTTATAAAATTGCACACTTCGGCGGAAGTGGCATTCTTCACAGGAATAGCTTCTACCCACTTACTGAAATAATCAGTAGCTGTTAGAATGTAATGATGACCGGCGCTGGAAGCCGGGTTAAGCATTCCAATAAAATCCATACCCCACTGTTGGAAAGGTTCTTCAATCACAATGGGTTTTAGAGGTAATGCAGTAATTTCACACGCCCAACAAAATGTTGGCATGCTTGACACTTAGCTACCCATTCTGCAGTATCTTGAAAAAGGGTGGGCCAGTAATACCTTGCTCTAAGGATCTTGTGTGCAGTGACTCGGGCTGAGAAATGACCACCGCAAGCCATGTCATGAAACTGTTGTAGTAGCTGATCCTGTTGAGCTTTATCCACGCATCTGAGAAATACACCATCAATTCCCTTTTTGTACAAACCATTATCCCAAAGAACAAAATCTTTGGATTTAAGCTTGATTGTTCGTTTCTCTTTTCTGGAAAGTTGATCTGGGCATTCTCCATACGTCAGAAAGTAAGCAATGTTACTGTACCACTCCTCTACCAGATCTATAAACAGTACTGCAGGTAAATCTTCATCTATCCCATCCCGATTTTGGGCTTGTGTGCGATGCTTTTATTTCTGTCATTAGTTCACACAGACCTCTTCCTCGAACCAGCTTTGTTGGTTTAATATCCAGATCATATTCTTGAACTTTTGTCACCCATGTGCCTCTCAATAATCCTAACTCTTGCTGAGTAAGGATAGATTTAACTGCAGTATCTGGAACCAAAACCACAGTGTGCGAGGAAAGAATATAATACCTGAATGCCTTGCATGCCTTCACTACTGCATATGCGTGCTTTTCCATTGGAGTGTATTTCAACTCATAGGCTTTAAGGGGCGTGCTCATGAAAGCAATAGGAGCTTCTGCATCCTCTTGATTCTTCTGCATTAGAATTGCTGACATGGTGTGTTCGGAAGAATAACAATAAAGAATAAATTCTCTACTGAAGTCAGGTGAAACCAAGACTGGAGCTTTCGACAGGGCCTCTTTGATTTTCTCGAAAGCTTCCTTCCCTTCGCTGCTCCATTTAAAATCTTGTGTCTTCTTCATCATATTCGAAATATGACGGGTTAGCTCAGCAAAGTCAGGAATGAATCTTCTGAGAAAATTCACTTTTCCAAAGAAAGAGTGAACTCCTTTTTTGGATGTGGGCAAAGGTAATGTCTGAATGGATTTGACACGCTCTGGATCTATCTTTGTTCCTTCTTTGGAAACAATGTGCCCAAGCAGCTTTCCTTCAGTTACAGCAAAGATAGATTTCTTAGGATTCAAAGAAATACCATGCTTGCGGCATTGTATGAAGACCTCTTCCAAGTTTGAAATATGTGTGCTTCTATCTTTGGAAAAGACTGTCAAATCATCCAGGTACACAACTATGCTTATATCTTTGAGATGAGCAAAGGCTAGATCCATAGCTCTTTGAAATGTAGCACCAGCATTAATCAGGCCAAACGGCATCTTCTGGTATGCGAAGGTTCCCCAAGGTGTGATGAACGCCGTTTTGTATTGATCTTCCTCGGCCACCTTGACTTGATTGTAGCCTGAGAAGCCGTCAAGCATGGAAAGCATCTCAGATCCAGTGACCACCTGCAGAGTGTGATCCATGATGGGGATAGGGTAGTTATCCTTCAATGAAGCTTGATTAAGGTTGCGGAAATCCACGCACAACCTAATTTCACCACTTTTCTTTCTTACAGGGACTATGTTGGCCAACCACTCCGAATGGTGTATGGGATAGATAATCTTTGCATCTAACAACTTCTGGATTTCTGCAAAGATGGTTCCTGAAATGGTAGGATTGTGCCGCCGCAGCTTCTGCTTGAAAGGCTTCTGTTCTGATTTAAGTGGGATGTAGTGTTGAACTTCCGCAGGCTGATATGTTTTTAGATCCTGATAGGACCAGGCAAAAATATCCATGTATTTCTTAAGAAGCTTAGTGAAAGCTTCCTTTTCAGCTTCTGAACAACACTTACCCAGATTTACTAATTTGGGATCATTGCCGGCTCCCAAATTTAGTAATTGTGTGTCGGAGGAAGAGCCTTCCTCATTTTCTTCATTTTTCTTAAGCATCTGATCATGCTTATCAAACATTTCCTCAAGAGATACCAAGCCTTTGGGAATTTTATTTCCCTTTAGTTGGATAATCTCCTGACCTCCTGAGACGTCAGCATCCATTTCTCCGACAGTGGTCTGCCTAGGAGGTGAATTGCTTCCCTCATAGTAGATTTCTTCAAAGTTATCTTTCTGTTGGAGAAATGCAGCAATCTGTGTATCATCGTTGAAAACCTGCCATTGCTGGACGTTGTCAGGAACCTTTGGGCGAAAAACCATTTCCACCTTGTAGTCTCCCTGTCTAAAGAATGCAGGGGGCTGATCCGGATTCAACAAGGCTGCGATGCTATGCCAATCAGCTCTTGAATTTTGTTCTCTCGGAATGTAAGATACCGAGAAAGCTGAAAAATCCAGGATAGCAGAGTAGACCCGATCTCTGTAGTGCCGCAGTTTGTCTTTTTTGACTTGGTAGAGGCCCCTTATCTGCTTCACAATCAGCTCAGCATCTCCTCTTGCGTGTAATAATTTGATTCCCATTGTTCTCGCCTGCTCCATGCCTAACAACAATGCTTCATACTCAGCCGTATTGTTAGTATTTTCGAACATCAATTTGAAGGAGTGCGCATGCACTTTCCCTTCAGGAGAGATAAGAACAACGCCTGCACCGGATCCAAATGAACAACAGCTACCATCAAATTCCAGAGTCCAAATCTTGTTATCAATTTGATGTGATTCTCGAATCACCGGTTGAATTTCTTCTTTATCCATTTCTAGGTAATAGACTCCGTGATCCGATTCCTGAAACAAGATCTGAGATCTAGGATCTTCAGATTTTGATACTGTGTACTTGGATTTCTTCTCAGGTTCCAGCTTCTGATTTACTCCTTTGATTGGTATGTGCGCACAAGACCAATCCATCTTCACTTCTCCACCCAGCTCCTTGCAAAAATTTCTACTCAATAGCATGCCATAAGAGACTGGAATGTCTGCTACAAGGATAGTCATTTTCAGTCTTTTATCTGGAAAGGAAGCAAGTACTGCCTGCGCATCTTTGATTTGCCCCACAAGAGGGACTTGCCTTTCCATGGAATAACATCTTCCAATGGTTTTTGTCAAGGTAAGACCCAAGGCATTAGCAACTTTAGCAGGCATGACGTTGTTGGAAGCTCCAGAATCTAAGATGCAATTGCTTAGCTTATGTCCGTTGATGAGCAAAGACACATAGAATGGCTCAATCCTTTCTGATGTAGCAGGAGAAGGGGTGGAAGGAGAAGAACTTGCAGCAGCATTATTTGACGGTAAAGTAATCTTTGGACTTGACAAGATACCCCGTGAATTATTGTTCGTTGGGCTAGGACCATTACTTTGCACATATTTGACCAATCTATTCAACTGATCAGGAAATGCCCTCAAATACTCAGCTTCTGACATTTGGACCTTATTTCTCTTGATGTGATCAATTATGTCAAAAGCTTGACTTGCTTCAGCAGGATGTGCGTTGGTTCTTTGCTGCGAATTGAAAGAATTTGAATATTTCTCCTTGGGCGCTAATGAAGAAGGAAGAATGCTACCTCTTTTCAAGATAGTAACATCCGGGCCAGGATCTTCTCTCTTTTCGGCCGCTTGTGGATGCTTCGGCATTTTGGCGCGTCTGAGACCTTGTAAACACCGCAAAAGTGTGACCATCAGAATCTTCAAAAGATTCATAATAGCCCTCATCAGATTCGTAGTCCAGGTAACCAATATTGGAGTCGCCAGCGGGATCTATAAAGTCTTCATCATCAAATGATTCATCAATGCCGAGATCCTCTTCATTAGTTTCCAAGTTATTCCTTGGAGCAGCTTCTATTGCCAAACGCTGTGGTGCAGCAGCAAGTCTGTTTCGATTTTGATTTTGATTTTGACCATTGAAGGTCCGGGTAGGAGCTATTCTTGAGGGGGGTGCATTCCCTGCTTGAGAGATCTGCTTCTTGATCTGCAGCATGTCATTAGCCAATCTCTGCAACAAAGGATCAGAAGTACTAGAAGAAGCACCATCACCTTTGTGAGATAGTTGTTTGAGTTTTCCAGCCATGATCAAGTCGTCCTCAACCTCCACGGCAGCATTTTGTGCGTCCAGCAAATTTGCAGGTCTTGCCCTTCTTAGCTGATATCCAACTTCAGGCAATAGAGCGTTTATAAAAAACGTCTTTTGATTTTCGTCGCTCAATGCAGCAGAAGTGGGGATTTTATACAAAATCCTTTGGAACTTTGCAATAAAGTCCCGCATGTTCTCGTTTGGCTCTTTCTTCAACTGCGTCAGTTGGGTGATCATCGTGCTCGCGTCCTCTGCAGGCTTGAATCTTTTCAGAAATTGCTCACGCATAGTCGTCCAGTTGGTTACGGTGCCAGGAGCCAGCCGATAGAACCATTCTCCAGCCAAGTCGTGTAGAGTCTCAATGAATAGCCTGACTGAGACATCTTCATGCTCCACTGCAAGCACACCACAAGATATGAAGAAGGCTGCCAAATGATCATCCGGGTTTTGCTTTCCATCTCCAAAGAATTTTGGAAAATTCTTTCTGGATCCCTTTGGCAGCTCGTGCATAGGTGGAGCCAAGTTGAGAGGTCCAAAAACCGCTCCCCATGGAACAGGTACAATTTGGTGCGCCATGTTAGCTTGAGCACGTCTCCTCCTTGTGTAGACTTGATAGACTTGATGGATAATTCCAGCCGCCGGATTATGCTGAATACGATCCGGATCTGGATGGGTGTGTACTCTCCTTCCTGGTGAAAGACTAGATCTGCGGCTTCTAACTTGAGGAGGATGATTGAAATTGAATTGCTCCTGCAGTCGGAAGAAATGATCAGTCCTTCCTTGCGCCTTCACGGATCGGGTGAATGGACGTTCAGCCAGGTTGAGATTTGTATGGAAAACACTCTGATCTTCAATAGAAAAGCTTTGATCTGCAAAGATAGTTGTTCCCAACGAGTCGCTTAAAAGCTGTTGGCTAGATTTTTGCATAAAGATCAAACCTAGGCGATCATGAGATAAATCTCCCTCATTTAACCGGTGAGGCTCCCGTGTCAGATTTGTCAATATAAATGTGTTTTTATCTATCAGGGGTTTTACTTTAACCACTTAGTTCATGAACCATAACTAAGAAGTTCTCGGCAAGTAAGCGTTTGTTTAAGAAAGGAAAATTTATAGAAGAAGAAAGTCAAGGTATTACAGAGAGAAGAAGTAAGGAAGATGTGCATCCCAATTAGTAGATAGCGAGCTAATTGCATGCACATAGAAAAACTTAATAGATATGAACACACGAATTATAAAGCAAAGGTAGTTCTAGATCCAGATCTAAAATAACACAAAGTTTACTTTAAAGATCTAAGATTTAAAAGCAAGAAACACAGTACGCCGTGACACAAAGTTCTCTGGAAACCTGCTTCTTTGTATTCCTCTGCAACAAGTGGCTCTCAGGGGTTCAGCACAAAGTCTAGAACACAAGATTGCTTCTTACAAATTCTGATCGATGATTAACCCGAAGGTTCTTCCTCTACTTATAGAATGTAGAGGGGCAATTACAAGCTGGAAGCTTTAGTTGAACTGGCACATGTGGAAGTCGAAAAAGAAACAGCTGGCAATCTCCTTCCTGGAATTCCTCTTTGCATGACATGTATGATTTGCAACTGAAAATAGAACCTTCTATTTTGCACGTCCGCCACCTATCTCCAAGTAGTTGACTTCTTCAAGTAATGGCTTTTAAACCAATCACTTAAGTTGTATAATTGAATTGATCGCTCAATTACTTTGTCGAAGGAAAGAAGAAGGAAGAGGAAAGCTGACTTTGTCGGAGGAAAGAAGAAGGAAGAGGAAAGCTAACTTTGTCTTTTTTCATGTCTGCATGCAGCTGATTCAAACTGGATTTGGAAACAAGCTGGAATTAGTTGGATCTTAAAGCGGCTAGATCTGGAAACAAGCTGGAATTGCAAGCAGTTGGAATTGGAAGCAAGCTGGAATTTTTCCTTCGCATTGTCTTTTTTTTTATCCTTGAAGCTTTTGCAGTTCTTCTATTGTACATGCATCAGTGCAAGGTTGGCCGTAGATAACTCATCATCCTTATTTTTAATTGCATATGAGCAATTAAAAATTCAGGAAAGCACTCAGGGTGAATGAAAATTCAATGAAGGCTTCAATCGAAGATGAGAGCACATGCACAAGGTCTTGGAAGGAATTTCCCACGCACTTTGTCTTCTTCATGGGCCGCATTCAAACAAGAGGATGAAGCCTTTGTGCTGAAAGCTTTTGAACTATGAGTTCTAGATCTGGATCTGCATATGGATTTGCATCTGCATCTCGCATCTGGATATGGATCTGCACTGCGCATATGCAAATTCTCTTGCAATCGGGCTATGGATGGAAAAAGCTGCACTCGAATAATTCCACTTGCTTTTTAATCTGCACGCATGAGTGAAGTTTCTCCTGCACGCATGAGTGAAGTCTTTCCTGCTCTGGATCTGTCTATCAATTTAGCAAGAGGTTCCGAGCCTAGATCCGTGTGCAAATTTAGAAGTGATGCATGACTCCGTTGTGCTTTCTTTTTCATCTTTCTTCGCCATAGCTTTGTCTATCTTTGTCTGAATGTCTTTTTCTTCTTATTTGACTGGAATTCTTCAATACTGGTGCAGATCTGGACAATTCTTCAGATTCGGAGGATATATGCAATGTATTGGACATTGATAAAAGCTCATTTTCCTTTGTAAAGCACCTGTAATGAATTCCTGCAATTTATCCAGACAAAAATGGCCACCAGAGCATGAATAGTGAATTTTAATTGTAAAAATCTGCACTTTTCAAGCCTGCTGCCCCAAAAAATGGTGTTTAATTTGCACATAAAGAGAGCATGAATCCTTTCAACAACACCTAAGCTCCTGTAACACCTATGCAAACAATTATGCAGACAAAGATCAACCTCATTCAAAGCATGTGCCAAATTTGGAAGCTTTTAGCCTTTGTTTCCACCTTGCCTGAGCAAAATCCTTCTTCAAATGGGGGCGCACTTTTCCTTCTTGCTGCAATTCTTAACCTGTGAATTAAATAATTCATCCATATGGCTGCCCATGCTTATATAACCTTCACAATTCTATAATTAATAATTGCCCTAACAATTAAAGGCAATTAATTAATTAAAAATCATGTTTTTCTCTTTTAAAAATAGCATGTTTAAGGACAGCCATCCAATAAATTAAATTAATCCAATTTAATCCTTCACACAGCACTTCACTCAAGCCCCACAGTGTGCTTTGACCATAGCCACTGAAAATAGAAATTAATTTAATGTTTTAATGCTTCAAAATCATTAAATAATGCCCAAATGGGGCGCACTTTTTGAGAGGAAGGGGGCAGCCACTAAATAAATTAAATTTAATTAATTTAATTCCTTTCTTTTATTCCTTCTTTGACTTTTTGACCTCCTCAAGCTTGGGCGCACTTTTTTAAGAAGAAAGATTATTAAAAATAATCAATTTAATCTTTTTAATCAATCACCAAAGGGGGCGCACTTTTTTGCACATGTAATTCTATTTTTAAGAATTTTTCCATAATGGGATTCTTTACCCTGCCAGGCAGGCACCAAAATCCCGTGATCCACTTAAGTGATTTGACTTTGACAATGGGATTCTTTACCCTGCAAGGCAGGCACTAAAATCCCATGATTTCACTTAAGTCACTTTCCTTTTATTATATCATGGGAATTTTTACCCTGCAAGGCAGGCAATAAATTCCCACCTGCCTGCAGCCTCTATTTTTCCCACTGCAGCTTAAGTGACTTTTATAACACGGGAAAAAGTACCCTGCCAGGCAGGTATACAATTCCCACCCTGCCTGCGGCTTATATTTTTCCCATCGCAGCTTAAATCCTTTGTTTTCCAAAAATGCGCCCATCCCCGCAGGGGCTTTTCTGTGCACGACTTCGCTTTTTCCCAGTGATCCAGACCTCCGATGACGACTTCCTCCGGGCAAAATGTGCGTGTATGTTTTCCAGCTGCTCCAGGCCAAAAATCGGGCTTACCCGGCGAAGGAGTTGTTCCAGAGAAATTTTACAGAAAACAGAACGGGACACCACAAAAACACGAAAAATTGCCAAAAGTTACAAATAAAGCCCAAAACTTAAAATAAGTTAAAATCCTTCTGGTACATAGGAATAATAACATATCCGCTCATAACAGAGTTGAAACGGAGCGCAAATAGCCTCATACGGGGCTCAAAATAATTAAATACAAATTTCCCGCAGACAAATCCCGATGACAGAATAAAACAATTTTGGGCATCTGGGTATTTGGCGAAAAGGGCTAATATGGCTCTTTGGGATTATCTTGACGCAATCAAGAACTTTCGAGCAATGAAAACAACAAATGACCCATTATTTTAAAAGTACGAAATTTTTTGGATTGGGTAGTCGCAGATTTCGGGGTGAAATCGAGTGACACCACTTTCACAATTTCAGATTTCATATACAAAGGGGAATCTTTGGAAATCACATTGGTCTACATTTCCTGGGGTCCATTCTCCAAACTATCTTTTGTATGAAGCATGCCTCTCACTCTCGGCTTTACGACGTGTATGTGGACTAAGATGGTCAATATGATTATCCTCTCTTCTCAATAACATAGATTAGGATATCGGTAGATGACCATACTTAGGGGCCAACACAAAAGCGGAGATAGAATACTAAGAGAGATAAGATTCGTGGATCTAGAAGACAATAATCCACACTTTATCAAGGTATACGGTTCCAAAGCCTTTGTCCGGGATAGGGGATGGGGCCTTACTAAAATCCTAGGTTGCGAAGAATGAACAAGGATAATAAGCAAACATTATAAGTTATTAAAGCTAAGGGTTGTAAAGCCATGTGGCAGATATAGGCAAGGGCCGATAATAAGCTTAGTGCAATAGAAAAGAACATGCTACTCAATCCTAGTCTAATACATGATACATCAAACACAATCAATCATACCAAACATAGAAAAAACAGGGTTAGGACACTTACCTTTGTGAAGACATTGTTGGTGCATTAAACCCCCCCAAGGCTACTAGTGCCTCGTGAGAGAGAGTTGTGGATGGATTGCAAGAGGAATATGTAAAAGACCAAAGTAGACCAAATTTAGGGACTCCAAAGATTTGGAATACCCGTAATGTCCGCTTAGGGCATAAAATAAAGAAATCTAGATTTCCTAGGGAACCCTTATAAAAAGAGACAACAATTTGATTTTTATTTAAAAATCTTACCAAAAAAATATAGCAATCTGAAATTTCACTTTATTTATCAAAATACCCACAACCCACAATACCTAGAAGGCTTAAAACATCTAGGAGACCTCTAGTAACATCAACATGGAAGAAAATAATTTTTCTAACAAGGATATGAATTTATTTTAATTTATTTCAGACCTGGAAATAGTTGAAACTTCAAAATTTCATATCTCCCGAATACTTGGAGTGACAATGCAAATGATAGCTCAAAATGATCACAAAAATAGCAGCTATCAATTAAAGCAAACCTTAGATTTTTCCACCCATGGGAAGACCCCCAAAAATGATCCCGAAATCTCCAAATGTGTAGATCAAACTAGAAATGGATGTGAAAGCCATGAAAATGGTTGCCAAATACAGCCCAAAACTGTCACAAGTGAATCTCAACTAATTGTTGGCTGACCCAACACAAAAAAACCCGAAAATCAAACCTGCAGATGATGCCCTAGCTGTAATAAATCTGAAAACAACCCCAAAATGTGCCCTAGATCTGAAAAACAACCTTCCAAAAACTGAAATTTTGAATTGTAGCACAATAGTGAATCCCGGTGGATCCACCTCACAAAGTTGAGAAGTTTTCGTTCCCCAACCTTCAAACCTTGGAGGTTTTCGTCCCCAAAGCTCCTTCTCCTTAAGGGTTTTCGTCCTTAGAAGATTTGATGCAAACAAATAGCTTAACATGCAATGATAGAAAATAGATTGGCAAAAGATGATCTCAAATGAATACTCAAACCTCCTTTTATAACCTTTCCTTTCCAAGTTGGGTGCTCCATGTGGGACTAAAAGTGATTTTTAATTTATAAAGTGACTTCCTTATTTCTATTTTATCTTTATGAATACACTTTATCATAAAGTCACTTTAATAATAGAAAGTCCCCCTTCTAATTAATCGTTATGACTTAAAGTTTCTTTTTCTATAAATATTACAAGTCTTAATAAAGCAACTTAAAAATATAATGATAAACTACTTCCCTTGCATTTCCCTTTAAGCCCCCGAGAAATCATCTAGGGCAAAAGGGTCTCATGGTGAGCTCATGTTAAAGAGGGGACATTACAAAACCTCGTTGGTGCAGATCTTATTCTTGTGGCTCTTGATAACCTAATGCTCCAAAGTAGACCTCCAAGTATAAGCTCCTCTAAACCTCTTAAACCTTTAAGGGTAGATTTGCGAGCGAAGGTAGATGCGATGATTATTTTAGAGAAATGATAATAATGACACCTCTATATAGGGTGCATGACCTAAAGTCATGATCTCTCGGCTTGATGTTGTCGGCTGGAAAAAGTTTGTGCTTTAGATGGCATTGACCAAGGTCAATGCCGTTAGCCATAACTAGTTCCGCACGTAGGTAAGGAGAGGATAGAGCATGGAGACAAACAAGCACTCGGAGAAGGTATAAAGGTGATCTAAAGAGGATCGAAAGGTGTTATAGGTAGGCATGAAGGAAATAAAACCGAGGTAGTGAGGTGGTCATAAGAGGGTTGTAAGCATAGTTCAAAAAATCGTAAATTGGGATTAATCGGCAAGCCAAATTTTGAATTGAAAATCGCAACTTTATCACTACTTTTAAAAACATTAATATACAGTTGTATACACTATACACTGTAATATGTATACAGTCACCAGTGTACACTGTATACAGTATACACTTACAGTTTTACACTTACAATATTAATATTAACATACATTAATATTAATATACGATTAACAAAGATATTAATCTTATTATTTTTATTAATATACGAAAGTGTAACAAAGATTAATATTTTTATTTTTACAAAGGTAACAAAGATTAATATTATTATTTTTACAGTGTAACAGTATTAATATTAACATACATTAATAATAAATATACATATTCATACCTGCAGGCTGTCACGAACTGCAAATGGGCAAGAAAATGCAAATCCCCACGAGCTAAATCGCCACGAACAGGTAAAAAACGCGCACGGACTGGTAAAACGCGCACGGACAGGTAAAAACACGCACAAACTGGTAGAAAATGCACACGAACTGGTAAAAAATGCCCTCACGCGTCGACTGTACACGAAGGAAGTCGCAACATAAAAAACGAGCCCGGAAAGAGAAAACAACATAAAAAACAAATCGATTTACTTTATTTTCGTC
Source organism: Taxus wallichiana var. yunnanensis (assembly GCA_018340775.1). Lineage (NCBI taxonomy): Eukaryota > Viridiplantae > Streptophyta > Pinopsida > Cupressales > Taxaceae > Taxus > Taxus wallichiana. The sequence goes on along the minus strand of CM031239.1, from coordinate 772,744,344 downwards.
TTATACCCTAGCCGCGTTTTTTTTCCCGATTTTAGCCGCGATTTTCAACGATTTTCGAGGGTTTTGACCGCGATTTTTGTAAGTTTAATCGTTTTGCAGGCTGAACGCGATTTATCGGCGATTTTTGGCGATTTTTGAATCGAGGTAAGAAGGTAGTAAGAGGGTAGTAAGGGGGTAGCAAAAAGGTAGAACACATGCTTGGGAAAACTAGGGTGATGCCACACACAACAATTCTCTCACCAAATACTGCTAACCAGCCCAACCCCGCTCATGATGTTGCCCCTTAAGCCACACACTTAGGGAGAATAATGCTCCAACAACCTGCAAAGAGAAATCATTAGTAAGAGTGAAAAATAAGGTGTATACATAAAGGCCATGCCTCTTTCTTTCTCTTGGAACACCAATGTTTTTAAATCCACTTCCAATATATACCTTCAACGATGCACATCTTTGATATGCTTATTAAGCCTATCATTCTATATGGATCTGGGGTTTAGGAACCTAGTTTTGGGTCCGAGGTTTGGGAACCTAGTTTCAGGTCCATTGACGAGGCTTGTATTGAGAGGATCTAAACTTTCACAATTCACCATAAAATTTGTTGCAAAAAGATTATTCCTCGAAGGCATCATCCAAGCTAAGCTTGTTTAGCAACAAATTTGTATTGAAACTTTCATTAGGCATACTTTAGACATTTAAAGACCCAAAACCATGTTGGACTTAGCTTGAAAGCCATGAGAAGTATTCATACTTATTCCTATGTTCTTCAGAGAGGATTGCATCCTTGCGCCCCACTAGATGTCGATATTGTTGGCACCCTAAGACTAATTTTCCCATCTAATATGTCGACATCTCTATTGATAAACTAACCCCTTCCATATACTCCTTGAACACCCTTCATTGACTTCTTCCCTTAAAGGAGCTCATCATTAGAGTTGTCAGAGAGGATACCTCAAGGAATACATTCAAGTCACTTGAACCTCTCCTCCTCAGCTGCTCAACCCCAAGCTTGCCTTTTATGTTGAGAATTTCTTATAGATAGTGGATGGTGTCATTCATCAGCCTTACTATCTCCAATGCCACTAGTCACACGGATTGAGGTTTGTCATCGACTAGTTGAAGGTGTGCTCCCACCGATTGCGAGTTGAGACTAATCATCATATTCCACATGGGGACTGAATATGCCATCTTTGCTCCTCCCGGAGGCAAAGATGAGAGAATTTCATTTTCAAATGCAATGTTTATTATGAGATCCGAGGGATATGCCACTAATTTTACAAAGACTCGGGAAACTCTCTATCTACTTTCTTTTGATACCCAGACCAGAGGTGCTTGGCCCTTTTTCTTCTTGAGGTTGTCACTCTTTAACACAGCTCCCTGCAAGGGGCCAGTAGAGATCCTGGATTGATCACCTCTTTCTTTTAGCCCATCACAAAGGTTGGCGGTGTTAAACACCCTTTGGATATTGTTGCCTCGCACATTTAGGGGGCTCGTCAGCGAGGTAACACTCTTCTATGCGCACTACTAGCACTAGGGTACCCTAAAAATTTCTCTCTCGGCATTGTGGATCTTCTCCTTCTCATCATTGCGGATTTGTTCCACAACTGGTTCTTAAGCCACAGGGTCAGGCACGCATTATGAGTTTCTGCGCTACTACTTGAACTTCATTGGTCTTGGATATTAAGGGAGGTTCAAGGGGGAGTGCTTTGCTTCTTCCTAAATCCTAGGATTACCCAGTTTGGCCCCCTCGTCCTTGGACACTGCTTAATGAGCATTATAAGCTCCTGCATTAGCCCTTTCACGGTGACAGGTGATGACACAAATGATTCATTTGGCCCTTGCCTTGATAGAGATGTATGATGGGGCTAGCTTTTCCAGTCTTTCTGAATTTCATCATGCCATGCTCTTTGGGGGTCTTGCTCCCACCACATGGCTATTTGTATTGGTACTTTAACCACATGGATTTGGGAGCTTTAGGTTTTACGCCTTTCATTTAGTTTTAGTGCTTCAATATTTTTACTTAGTTTTTATTCTAAGGTCTTTTTATCCTAGCACTTTCTATTGTAATTGGATGTATTCTCAAGTCCCACTGACCTACTTTTGGTCATTCATGGACATTAATATAATTTCTTTAGCTCTCTCTGAAATACATACAGAAGCATATCTTCTCGTGAATAAGAGTTTTGAATGTTTATAGAAAAATGTTCGGCAATGGAGCAGTGTTGTTATCACAATTTTGGTTGTTACATAGTCAAGTTAGTGGACAGAACTGCAGGATGTCACTGCCAGTTAAATTATGTTCCAAGTCTGAATGCATGCTCCTGTTTGACTAGTTTTATCTTGAGATTATAGCTGTTTGACATTCACAATTTTATGAATCTCATCTACAAAATCAGATGATTAACAAATTCATGCACATAGAACAAAACATTCCCAGTGGTATTGATTTCAAATTGGTCATATCATTTTTCAAGGCAATTTCTGCATTTATCATCTAGAAAACGATATATGGGGATTATAAATGATAAATATAAAATGCATGGCATAATATCTAGCAAGCAGACCCACAGGTGTTACCTGATTGAATCGTTGTTTGAAGCACCAAAGTTTATCCTTGCTGAAACTCTAAGAAAAGATTGTGTTTCAAAATCTGTGTAGTACATGGAGCCATTAAATTGACGAAGTTCAAGAGTAGAAATAAATGGAAGTCCAGTTGAAGCATTAGAGAGACACACACTAATTGAACTAGACTGAGCCAATAATATCAACTCAAGTATTTTTAGCATGTCGACGTCCAGATATTACAACTGTTGACCAGTAGGTTGCACCAAGAAAGATGTCAAATGTTGGATACACTCCGCTATTATCAAAATTTCCGTACAAGAATGTTGCTCTTACAAGGTATCTTGTCCTTTCCTTCACATTCAACGTATAACAGTATTTTCTCTTATCTGCAGGGAAGTATCTTACTGTTTGATATTGCTTCCTAGTTTCACCCACAACTGATATACTTGCCACTGAACCTCCAGAAATGAAATTTTCATCAGAAATCCAATGAAGTCCGCTACTGTCTATTGAAGCCTGTTTTCCTCCACAATCAAGACTTAAAAACCTGCTCCATACAGAAAGAATGAAGCCTTCAGAAAATCCATATAAAAGAAAGATAAGTACAAAAATTCAAGATAGGCCCTGATATAAAGTTTCCATTGGCATCATTAGATAGTCAACTATGTCTATTGCTTTGTAAATATTTTCATGCAAACCTTCAGTTTTGAAGAGGATAGAAATATAGAACAATCAAAAGAATGAAGAGTTGGAGAAACAACAAACCTAGCACATTCTCACTAATGCAGAAACAATAGAAATGCAAGAAGAGGAGAAATAACAGTGAACAAATGAAAATAATTGATCCTGCATTTGTAAATGGGCACAGATAGAAGACTAGAGAAAAGAGCATGGCCAATCACTCATGAACCTCCATAAATCACAGATGCTGTGGGTTTTTACTCCAGCACAGTGCCCTCAGAAACATTTTTGTGACTTAATTACTAGCCAATTCCCTAACACCTTGCCAGATAGAAGAGATTTTCAGATCCAAAATAGTCATCTATAGTGTAAAATTGAGAACCTGGTCAATCCTCAACAGAACTAACAGAATGAGAATTAATCAAACTCGATGAATGATACCTCTGAGAAAATTACCCACCTCCAAGTATTTTTAAAGACTGCTACAAGGCAGAAAGTGACCTATAAAACAAAAGTCTGCATAGCCACTAATAAAAATAAATGGAAAATGTCACATGCCATAACTCTAAATCAATGTGTAATAATTTGATCCATATTCACGGCATCACCTCATGGGGAAAAAGGATGCATGAACTACCGAATGTTTGTGCTACATGAAATTCTCATATGATTTTACAATGTATAATGGGAAAATGCCTAGCTTTTATCATGTTTCGGGATTGGATAGCCCTGGTTTGTGAAGTTACTTGCTATATGTGTGAAATTTTGGTAAATTAATGGTATTGTCTTGTGGTTTTACTGCAATGGATGTGAAGAACAATACAATCTTAATCCACCAGGGAGATTTTATATCAAATGTATATGTATAGTGCAATCTATAGTAAGATAAGGTGTTAGTTGTCTTTAGGTCTTGTTTTGATGTCCTTTGAAGGTGTTGATTCATAAGCTGTAAGATGAATCTCACAGATTTTTGTGATCACCCCTGGGTCCAGACATGACCAGGGCTTGGCCTGTTGTAAATATTTTTCCCTTTTCTTAATATATTATTCTGCTCTTCAAAAACAATGTGCACCATGAGGTAATAGCAAGGGCTAGGATTTAGATTGAACTACAGAAATCACATGTCAAGTTGAAGATGATGAGTTCACTTGAAACCATCTTACAAGCATGGGGACAGAAGAGAAATGAAGAATAGTTTATCATGTATAATCAGTGTTACACGGGTGCACGTACCCCGATCCCCAAGCCATCCCGAACATCTGGGGACTTGGGGATGGGAACAAGATGTCCCCCACGTCCTGGAAAATGTAAAAAATGAAGGGGACGTCCCTGAGTTCAGAGGACGCACCCAGGGCGTCCCGGTGCTTTATGGAAAAGGGGACGCCGTCGAGGACAGCGTGACATCCCTGGGACAAGGCCCAGCACTTTCCTTTTTTTTTTAAATTCTCTTTTTTTTTTCTTTTACAATCATGTTGATTAATGAAGACTTGTTTTTCATTGTCATATTGATATTGTTGATGTATCATTGTATCTCTATCTAGTATGAATTATCAATGTATCTCAGATTCTCGGTTCCAATTTCTATGTTAATGTCAATGACTCAATATGAAACAAACATTGAATATTAAATATAGCATTTTGGGCCTTGGCTTATGTGATGAATAATTGAATTTCTTTCAGTTTGAAGTCTTAGTTTAGTTTATTGAAATATTCATGTTATATTTGTAATATATATAAATCTATATATTTTCTATTAGCCATCCCGAAACCCTGTCCCGCCGTCCCGGACTCTTAGGTAACTATTGTATAATGTGTTCCTCGTAGCAGATTATGTACTAATTTATGTGTCTGTCCCAAATTTAAGCAAGGTCTTTGCATTGTCTCCATGACCAACCCTTCTCAACTAGTTGATTTGTTGATTTTGTGCTTTTGTTCCACTTTCAGGCACCTTGGGCTATGGGAATCCAGGCAACTCATGTATTTGGGACTTAGTCAGTACATCTACTTGCATTCTTTCATTTTCCTCCCAAGCTGAACTTCCTTTGTTACTAGTTATTTTCTAGTTTTCATGCACATTTGCGTCCATCCACATCTGTTGATATCATTCCCAAGATAGACTGTTGATATCATTCCCAAGATAGACTTCCTTTTTTCTCGTATTGCCTGCTCTTTTATAGAGTAATCTTGTTTTCGTATACTAACTTTAATGGAATTTCTAATAGAAATTCAGAGAACATTTTGTAGTTTACATCACACTGTAACTGCTAAAAATTGGTATACTTCACGTGTATCCACTTTCATTTTGTGTGGTCAACACAATGTTCTCCTTTTCCAGTAGAGGAGTATGGTAAATGCCCTTGCTGAAATTCACTTGTCAACACCAGCGACCATGTCACCCCTTTCTCCTTCCAGACCTTGACAAACACTTCCATGTCAATCAACCTGAAATGCTCACATTCTCCAGTAGAATAGGATGAAACATGCCCCTGCTGAAACTCTCCAATCAGCACTGGAAGCCCTGACATCCCTGACTCCTTCCGGACACTGCACAACACTAATAGCTTTCTTCCTTGAAGTCTTTACTTTGACCCTTGCCCTGCTCTGCTAGCCACCAGCCCTACTATACTTATTGACTTCATCCAGTGCAAATCAGTCTTTACTCCCATCTGAGATGTGTCTGTTTGATCAAGACTTGACCCATCAACTGTTTTTGTTACCGTCTTCCAAACTTTTGATTTTATAAACCTCTATGACTTCACACTATAGACGACTACCCTAAGACTACATAGCTATGTTATTTGCAACCCAACTCATGCAGACAAATAGCATCAACTGTAGTACGGTGGAATCAGCAAGAAACTATTCCAAGCAACATAGCTATATGTAGAACACAATAAGTACCATTCACATCAACTGAGTAAAATCATAAACACATACCATAATGTAACACAATAACTACCATTCATATAAACTGAGTAAAATCATAGACTCATACCATAGAGTAATAGCATTAGACTAATTATCATCAGCTTAATGCATAATTGTCCAGAATACATGGACAAAATGACACAGAAATTAGAGAGAGATCCTTCAAGTAATGTTAGAAAAAGAACATATAGGTGGAGGCCATGTCAGGTATGTTTGTAACCATAGTTACCAAATACGGTGATTTCAACAATAATTATCATTTTTTTCAATATTTTTATGCTGCTGCAGAAGAACAGAAAAAAACAATGGTTTTTTTACTTCCAATAAAATTTAATTTAATTTAATTAAATATACCAAACAAATATAATTTACTAGTAGTTTATATTGAATTTATCTTTGGCAGCCTCAGTTTAAGTTATATTTATCTTGATTTCGAACAATATTTTTGATTATTTATCTGTCATATGACTTTTTTAAATAGTAAGAGTTGTGATTGTTGTAAAATTATCTTTGAATTATTAAAAAATATTATGTATTTGATATATATAATTTGCCGTATTTTTTCCGTATTTATCGTATTTTATCGATATACCATTTTTTCCATATTTTAAGTCCACCGTATTATAGTCTCCATACAAAAGTTGCTACCTTGTTTGCAACAACCATCCAAACATCCTGGACATAACCACTCAACCTAGCCAAAAATTAAAAGTTATCACATGTACATTACAGTAAGTTTCATATATAAACTGAATGCCGTGTGTTTATTCACAAATATTTATTGACTAATGCCATACCAACAAGATGTGTTGTCTTATGTCTGTTCCTACCTGTGTTTTGTAAAGGCTTGGAAAAATCGATTGACATGCACCTACTTGTTTCAAACTATTCACCTTTACAAAATGCAGGATGTCTTTATAAGGACTAATAAACCTTTGGCAATATATGTATCCCCCTAATGTTGTTCCTATATCAACAGGGTGCTCAAGATGTGATCCAGCGCCCACTATTTGTGATGCAATGTCATTTCCTTCCTCTAGGATAAACGCTCATTTTTCCATAGAACATACTGCATGTGTCAGGTCGCCAATCTTCCCCACTGTTATACTCGAGCTATTTCCTAGCTTAAGTCTTGGAGTTTGGGATTTTCAAAAACATGAAGGCCCAACATAATATCCACTGCATTCCACAGAGATCATACAATTCTATTGTTCTCCCGATTACCTTTGTCCATAAGTACACTGGCATCAACATTCACCTTTTAATCATTGCATCCAATTATTATTTGATTATTAATGATCATGTCATCTCGTAGTTATGACTAGCAGTGCAATCACTGTACTAATCTAGCACCTTAAACTCCCAAAATATTAGCATTGCCTCCTTTGCCTTTATTGTGCCAAAAACTTACACTAAGAATCTACACACCTTCCAACTTGAAGACTGCACAATGGGCATGTTTGGGAACCTCTTTGATTGTTCTCAATGCAACTCCAATGTGGAACTCTCAAACCATTTGCTCACACCATATTTTATCAAATTCGATTTCAAAGAAATGCATCTTATGTTACATTTGATAACATGAAAGTAACATCAGTTTAACAAGAAAGATACAAGGAGAATCTCTTCCTCGAATCCAAGAATTTCATACTAGCGTCTCCCTACCTTTGTGCCTCCACTTTTCTCACATGATCCCTCATAATATTCATTATGCATCAATTTGCAATTGTCAATCTTCACCACACATCATGACTCAAATTCATGGATTCAGATGATCAACAAGAATTTTAAAGAGCCTGCAGCTCATTAAATTTTGGTGCAATCCTCATTCATGAGATAAACTCTTGAGAGTTGTCTTGAGCAATATTTTTGGCATGTAAATTTTCACATTGCATTAAGATATTCAATAGCTTGCCTTTATGAATTTTTTTTTTTGTATACATATAAGTAGTAAACAACCAAAACAATTCTATTACTCTTTATTTTCTCAACTTCACACTGGTCTTTATCTTTGGTTTTCTTATCCTTTCTTTTTTTCATAATACTTGAATCTCTTTTACTGTCCTTTTATCTCTCCTCTTCACCTTCTTTATTTTTCTGCTACAGTTTGTGCAAACCACTTCATCTTTGCGATGTCTACAGTGCACTCATAAATAAAGTATAGTGTTCCTGAAATGAGACTCAGATTTTCTAAACCCATGAAACCAACAGATTTAAAAGGACTACCAACTCCATGCACTTTCCCTCATTTTTTCCACCAATGGCCACTACGTGGCCATTTCCAACGATCAAACCCATTACAGTGTCATCTAGCTGCATTTTTATCAGGACCTGATGGAGGATTGCATGTGTTTAAATAGTTCATTGAGTTCTACCAAAAACTTAAATAACTCCCAGCTTAATCTGTAAGTCTTCCTAATACAATGAAGAAAACAACTCTGCCAGATGTGGGCCATGTTATAGTCATTTTTTACCGGTCAAAATCAGGGGTTAACAAGTGAAAATTCAAACAAACAAATGAGTCACCATTTCCTAATTTTAAATTCACTTATCCCAGAGTCAACAATATTGGTCACGGTCTGATTCAAGTCAGTCATGCCTTCCCATTAATTTGATACTGAAGCTTTCATTCACTTAAAATCTCAAAGGGCTCTTGCATGCTATGCTTCTTTCTCTTATGATAGAGACATGCAATCAATGAAAGAGTCTACAGTGAGAATTCATTTCCCAGTAGCAAATAGGGATGGAGAAACTCTGCAAGAAAATAAAACAGACTGCCCATGAAATCATTTGAAAACAAAGAATTTAATGATAAGGCTATTAGAATCATTGTCGCTGAGAAATATGCAGGGGGAGTTTATTCCACAGTTTCCTGGACAAAAGAACTTGACACATCATACAGGATAGTACCCTGTGCTCATTTCATGGAATGATTGAGAATAGGCAAACTGGTTGTTAATCAACTGCGCAAGAATCGAAGTAGCAAATGGCCAATCAAAGGTGAAGCTGTAAATCTGAAAGAACAGACTCGTATGAAGAACTTTTCTTCACAATTTGAAGAATTGCAGAAGTCAAGGTGAATTCAATGGAGGTTGGTCCCCAAAAAGTCAATAAAAACATCTCTCTAGATTGTAAAGTCAATTTGATTATTGCTATTGTTATGTAAACCCTAGATCAGTATTGTTCTTGAGGATTTGTCATAATAATCTTCGGGTAGTGGCCTGCCTGGGAAGGCCATGCATGGTTGACCCAGGCAGAGGCATTAACAGAAATGAGGAAGGAACATTCCCCACCTCCATTAATGGCTCTAGGGTCGTGCTTGCATGCAGACCATGATAAAATGCTTGAAACGTTTCTATTCTTGAGATGGTCAATTTTGAAGGACTGTGAGTTGTGAAATGATCTTCGTGCTTGGTTTGATTTCGGGAAAGATATCTTTAGTAGCTTGAGCAAAGAACGGGGCTCGAAGCTCATTTGGATCTGCAGTTCTCTGTGGTCTTCCACATTTACCAAGTCACAGACTATGTTTTCTTCTCACATATCATGGTTTGATTCTGTATAAATCTGGGCTGCAAGCCGTAAGTAAAGGGACGCAGTTTTTACTGCATTCTGACATTTGCTTTATGACTTGTTTTATGCTCAGCTTCGAGCTTTGCCTTACTAGGATTTGCTAATAAATAGTATTGAGAGTCATGGGTAGCTCGAATGCAAGAAAATGGAATATTAGGACTCCATACTTTTTGCTTCATGTAATGTTTGCATAAGTAACTCTTGGCCTTGAGGGAACTATGTTAGTATGGTGGATAAATTGTTGCAGGCTTTAAGAAGTTGTTTTGAATAAGTAATATTGTTTTGTTGATAGGGCACTACTCTCATTCTTTAGCTTTACGCCTTTATGCATTAAATAAAGCTCAAACTTGAGCATGGTGTGTGAGGTTTTATGTAATGATGTGGTTGTGTGAGTTAGTTTTCATAACTGATTTATAGAAGCTCGGCCCCAAGCTTGCCTTTTATGCTGAAAATTTCTTGCGGATGGTGGACGGTGTCATTTCTTGTCCTAACAATCTCCAACATCATTGGTCTCATGGCTTGAGATTTCCCCTTGACCACTTGAGGGTGTGCTCACACCAGTTGCGGATTGAGACTGATCACCATATTTCATGTGGGGATCAGATTTGTCATCTTAGCTCCCTCCAAGAGGTGGAGACTGAGGAGAACTTCATTTTCCGATGCCCCGCTTATAATGACATCCGGGTCCATTGTTTTTACTGAGACTCAAGTGACTCTCTATCCACTTTCTTTCAGTATTCAAAGTCTAACCAGCAATGCATGGCACTTTTTCTCAGGGGGACGTCACCCTTCAATATAGGTCCTTGCAAGGAGCCACTAAGTTGACAACCTCTTTCTTTCAGCCCATCATGAAGGTTGGCAGTATTTAGTTCCCTTTGGATATTTTTGCTTCACACAATGAGGGGGTAGGTTAGTGAGCCGGTGCTCATCTCTGCACAACACTAATACTAAGGTTCTCCAAAACACAATCTCTCAGCGAAGGGGATCCGCTCCTTATCATCATGGATCTGTTCCTCAGCATCATGGATCTACTCCTTCTCAACCACTTCTTAGGCCAAGAGGACAGGCACACATGACGAGTTTCTTCACTACCACAAGAGTTTCTTTGGCCTTGAATGTTAGGAGGGATTTTAAGGGTAGTGCTTTACTTTCTCCTAGGATTACCCAACCTAGCCCCCTCAGTAGTAGACACTCCCCAATGAGCATTATCAGATCCTACATTGGCCCTTTCAGACTAATAGACGATGGCAAAGATGATTCCTCTACCCCATGCACGGTCAGAGATGTTTGATATAACTACCATCTAGTCTTTCCGACTTCCATCTGCCCATGCTATTTGGAGGTTCTTGCTCCACCCACTGGTTATTAGTATTGGTACCTTAACCATATGCGTTGGGGCTTTACTACTTTGGGTTTACCCCTTGATTATTTTCAGTGCATTTGATCATTTTCATTTAATTAGTTTTTGATCCTAGGTCCCTTTACCCTACAACTTTCTATTTTAATTGCATGTATTCTCAAGAACCATTGCCCTACTTTTGGTCATTCACGGATATTAATATAATTTCATTCCATTTCATTTCTAATTTATTGTTTCTTGATAGGGCTATGCCCCATTTTATTTGGATTCTGAGTACAGTGGAACGGCATGACATTAGGGCACTGCCCTCTCCACTTGGCCTTGTGTATGGGAATAATATTGATCTCTGTCTGAACACAACCATGGAAAGTCTGTGTAAATAGTTTAAGGCTCTAAGATTTGTTTACATGGCATTGTGAGTTATGACAAGGGTCCAGACCTGCCATGATGGTAATGGCTTACAGTTGAGAGAGGGCACAGTCCTTCTGTATGACTGTCTTGACTTGTGTTGAAGTCGTAAGATGAACATGATCCATCTGAACAGGGAATGCTCTTGCAGGTACACTGTTGAGGGTTTACATTGATGGGACACTCTTAGCAACAAAGCTGCAAAAAAATTCCCTTGAAGTGTCAAGCCTTTAGCTTGACCATTAGATATGATATTGTACTTCTTGAGAAATAAAGACTTACATGGACTGCACTTACCAATGTGCCTGTGCTATAAAAGTTGTACACTGACTAATATGGATTTTGATGTGTTGTGGTGAAGTTACTGAGTTGATAACCTCTGTCAGACCTTGCTTATCTACACCGTGACTGATGCATGCATACCTATTATTGTGAGAACTATGTGTTTGGTTGTATTGGTTAGTCTTGCATGTTAGTGAGGATAGCAAACATTGATGAAGTTGTGAAAAGCTATAAAGAACCCTCTCTTCTTCTGATCAAGATTATATTTCGATTTGGCAAGTTGACTAAATTGTGAGAGAAGTAGTTGCAGATGTGATGAGTTATACCTTCAAATTTTTATCAATAGCATGGTAGCTTTCATGTTCTTTATGTAGTTGGTTTTAAGGCAGAAAACTGTACTATAATGTTTATTTTATTATGAACTTATGCCACGAGAATACAAGGGGTTTACCTTGTCAATGTCTTTCTTTATGTAATCATTGTTCATATTTCTCTTATATCATTTCATTAGACTCATAAACATCTTGATTCCAGTCTTCTTATCCTTGAGTGAACATGTGGCGTTGAACCTAGAGGGTAGGCTAGGGATATACCTATGCTTCTTTTGCTCTCATAATGGAGCAGTTTGGAGGATTATTCATCCTACACAAACTCCTAGGGTTCATTTGTTTGGTGAGTGTTTCATTAAGTCTTTAGCCAAAGCACTTGAACATATCTTGTTAGCATTCCAATTTTGTTCGTGTTGACTGCCTGGGTTGTATGCTTTGTTTGTCACGTATATGTGATGCCAGCTTGTTTCACCCGGTTCTATTTCTTGTTGGCTCTTGCTCCTGATATCCTCGTGAAGGGTAGGGTCGCTTCCAAAATTATGGAAGGCGTGTGGAGGAGCCTGTAGCTCTGTGGTTGGAGGAAAAGTGCCTCCATGATACTCTCTCTCCTCGCACTCTCTCTATGGAATGAAGGCAATGTTCAGCATCATTACAACTTTCAGATAATGGCTATCTTTTGGAAAATAATTATATCAGCACTTGGTTGTATTTGACCTTTTAGCTAGCATGTAGCCCAGTACAAACTAATGGCAGATTTTATGAGTTGTATCACAACATTAAGAACGCCATTGGTATTTTCTATTTCCTGCGCCATTATTCTAATTTGTACTTCTCAGATCATCTCTTCTCGAGGACAATTTATTCCTTGTCTTCTTCTATTCAGATGTGACTTCTGGTTTGAAATACACAGTTGTACAGGTGATGAATATGAAATACAGTATCCTTGTTGAATGTGGAGATGTTATATGGACTGTTTATGAACTGTCTTATACTTATGTTAAAAACTTGATTGCTGGAAGCCATGCTTATTGTTAATCGATATAAATTATGGTTTTAGAAACTGTGGAGATTAGTGGCATTACATAAATCAACCCTGCACTAGAGTGGTAAGCCTTTAATAGATTCCATGAGATTAAATGAACTTAATGTTGAATTTTTGGTGGCAAAACGAAAAAGTGGGACTGTACCTTTTCTGATTACTGTACTTGCTGAGTTTATGATTGAACCTAGCTTAAACAATAAATCATATCTTATTTTTGTAAAATGGCTCAACTAGGTTATAGTAAATAGAATGAACTGCCACGGGGCAGCAAGCTCCCTAGATAAACTGTGAAGTTGATAATTTTGAGATCAATGTTGAACTTACAAGATGACACCCTTTCTTAAGAGCTTGAAACTTGGTGGGGTCAATGTCAGAATGAGTAAGTCTTGCTGAACTTATAAGCTGACACCCTTTCTTAATACCTTGAAACTTCGCGGGGTTGTCATTGTTAAGATAAGGGACTAATGCTTCCTTAGGAGGATTTGCTGTTAGGTGACCCAATCCAAGCAAACATTTCTATATCTTCCTGCTGAGGTGTTTACCACCCTTAAGCATGAAGGACTAAGCTTTATCCTAAATAAAACCTCTGATGAATGCTTACAACACATTTTTGGGGTTAAAAGACTAAAACTTGTTGATGTTACTTTGGCTATTGTGTTTTGACTCGGCCTCATGCTATAGAAATCTAAACTCGTGATTAACGCATCTTTTGTTTGAGAGCCCTTATTAGTAGAATTAGGAAAATCAAAAAAAAAAATCTAGCATTCTTTTTGCGTCAAAGGAAATGGTTTATTACACATGTTCAAGTAGGACATCTCTTGAACAATACAGTTATATCCTACACAACGTGCAGCTTGGAAGTAATTTTCAACATGAATTTCTCTCTCTTACACAAATCACCCTTCTCTATATATTCTTTCCATTTGACTTATTTTTGCCTAATTCCTACAACAAAATTTGAAAGGCACTTGGATTCAAACCCTAAAGATTGAGTGCCACCTTTGAATTGTGTGTCCTTTCATTCCCTTAAATTTAATTTCAAATAAAATACACGACTACTGCTGGGAAAGAAAATATACTTGTGCCCCGATCATGGGGTTGGAAATCTTGATAATATGGATGGAATTTGGAGATCTTCCATAGGGCTGTCTTGAAAATCAACACAGATTGTGCTTCTACGAGAAACCTTGGCCCAACAAGGACTGTAAGGGTTGATCGCAATTATAAGGGGAGCATGTGTTTATGGTATGCTTGCAATTCTGGAGTTGAAACCAATTTTGTTGTGGAGTCTAATTCAAGAATTCTGGTCCCATTCGTCAAAACAGGAAGGTAATGTGAGCCATATAATTCACCTCTTTTAACTCTTGTTGAGAACGTTAAAAAAGCTTCAGCCACATTCAACTCTATGTCCCCTTTGTTCATAAATCGTAATGGGCCTCTAGGAGCCCCCAAAGTATTGGTTTCTCCTTGAAAAACCTTAAATGATTCTTATAGTTTTAATACCTTAGAATGGATTTGATCCTTAACAAACGATAAAAGCTCGCAAAAAACATTTTGGGTATATGATTATTCAATCCCCTCACTCGGCATTACATCTCATGAAGCCATGGTGGCTTGTTGTTATGCATGTGTTATTGTTGTCATTCTCCTATAATACAAAGTATGTGGGATCTTGGACAAAGTAATTGCAATTAAGATCATAGGTAATAATCTAATCATCATTTCACTTAATGCTCATGCGAAGGCTCGTGCTTGAAGCTTTGTGTAATTCACTTTATTTTCCAAATTCTCTCTTATTATTCTGTGATGCCCCTTCACCCACATGCTGCCAAACTCTTCCTTGGTCAAATCCTTCATGCAAAGGCGTTTTATAGCTTGGTCGTTTTCAATGGCTGTCATGTGAGGGTTGGTAACATTGCTAACTAGCAACCCATGTGAAGGCACGCCAAATATCATGTGAAATCCTATGAAGCGTAGGAGAAATCCTGCAGAGTGTAGGTGACTTTGACTTCCTTGTCCAGGTAGCAAACAAATGACAATCGAGTGTTTTGTTGTATCTTGAAACCATTCAATCTTAAATTTATTATTCTTCTCAAGTTCACCCACTTTCAGCTTCTTAATGTCTTGTGCTGCTCCTTGTTTCAAGCTACCTGCTATGAACAAGGTTTGCACCATCTCCGGATTAGGAGTAGGGTTTTGTCTAGGGTAAGGTGACCTACCGTTGTGCCAAATTTTTCGAATGTCGTCTACGAGGCATGATCTGGTTGTACTATTGGTTGTACTATGTTTGGAGGAGTGTTTGCAATTTCATCCGTCATACTTGCGACATAAAACCGAGAATTTTCAACCGAGGAACGCATGTTAAACCATCCTATTGATATTTTCAAAACTTGGTTGTGGCCCTACAATCTTATTGACTTCACCAAATCCAACGTTGGAACTATTTGCTAGCGTCAATGTCTGAATCTCAACTCCCATCTTGTGTTCTTCCTCTCGAGTAGAAATCTGAATTTTCCACTATCCTCCTCCTTGTTAGGCGATACTAAAACTGAATTTTTGAAACCCAATGTTCTCTTATTAAATGACCATATGGATTCAGCTATTTGAAGACCGATGGGCTATAGGGGAGCACAAGGTGTAAGCCTTGGCCATCGTACTAGATTCTCCTTCCACCGCCCCCGTATTGTTTGGGCTTTTGTTAATGTTTCTTGGATTTCTATACCCACCAGTGATGTGCTCAAGGACATATTCTTACTTCATTAAAACTTTGTTGGGATGATCAATGGTGTCGAGGATCCCCTTGAGTGAAGAGAACTTAAGGAACCTTATTGTTTAAATTGAATGGGTAATCTTTTACTACATGTCCCATTTACTTGGCATATCTCACATAACATTTTCTTCAGATGGTTTGCTTTCGTGTACCCTTCTATTATGCACTCCATGCAACATAGATCTTTTCTCTCCTCCTTTGTCTTTTTCAACTTCCCCATCATGAGCAACATGTCCTTCCTAAGAGCCTCACACCCGAATTCGATTCACTATCACTAGGGTCGGAATCTTCATCCTCACTTTTCCTCCTTGAGTGAGACGATGTTTAATTTTTGCTCTATATGTCCATGGCTCATTATAAACATCATCGTGAGAAGAGGATGGGACCACCTCCATCTTCTTCCGCAGAGAGTGTATCAATCCTTCAACAAATCATTTTTTCTTTGGCCAATCTACATGGTCTTTTTTAGCTTGCCTGTAGTTCCTTAAGTTTTCTATTGTAAGCTCGAACACTTTCACTCTTACCTTGATTTCGGCCATAATGTAGAGTCTAAATTCATTCTCCAGGCTTTTCTAAGTTAGTCAAATGAGGCCTTGTATGTGGTTGATGCTTTTGTGTACCATTCGATGGCCACTCCTCAAAGCATAGTTGGGAAGCACCACAACCACTATCATTCATCTATGTGCCCATTAGCTTCCCAAATAATAGTACATGTTTTCTAGTGTTGTACATGATCTTTCATCCATATCTAACAAAATTTGGAAGCTTTGTTCTTTTCAAGCAAGGAGTTGGGATTACCATGGTTCTAGTTATAGGTTTCGACGTGGCTCTTGGAATACAATTTTCCTCAAGAAGTTTCGCTTTGGATGTTCCTTTGTACTTTTGGACACATCCTTGTGCTCAACCCTTCCTTTCACAAGAGTGTGTTCATTCACGTGTCCACCATCATATAGTTAACAACATATCCCTCTCATGTGTTACTCCCTTGAATGTGCGTTTATGGCTGATGAGGTGTCTTTTGTTCAATATTCTCAATAAGATGATCTTCTACGCCACGTATATTTTTTTCGTACTCCAACTCGTTCTTCTTTATTCTCAAACTTTGCTTCAAATCATAAACTTCCTCATAATGAGGGGGCTAGGTTGAATTCGGCATGGATTCAAATTCTTCTCTTAGTCTTACCAAGCGTAGTCGATCAACAAAATCAACACTTCCTTCCATTTTAAAGAGCAACCACCTCAAAATCGCCACCCACTATGTGCTCATGAGTGGTGTACAATGATTCGATACCAATTCAAACCTTCCTTGGTTTCGGCTCCAACTCCAAAGTCAGCTCGCACTTCATCTTTGGCTTTTGCTAGAATCTCGTACTTGCCTTGAAGGTTTCATGTCAAGTCACTTCACGCAACCTCTATCTTTTCTTTTGTGGTTTCAAAAGCCTTGTAAACCATCAAATTTCTTGGTCTACTCCCATACCACAATGGCTTCTTCTCGTACCTTTGTTTTGGCTCAAAAGCACTAATGCCTTTTGGTTCAAGTCAATCTTCCGATCATTCTTCTTCACGACATGTTGTACCCAAATTTTTCGCATTTCCAAAACCCTCTAAAATTAGATCCGACGTGATCATCACTAAAAACAGTAATTTTGGCCTTAAGGGGCACGTTTTGAAATTGAGTTTTTCTCATCCAAAAGGGGAGGCCTGTTTACAAGGGCAAGTGGAAGTGCAAAACTTATAGGCAAGAGGTAAAAGCCGCCCGACACAATTATGAAGTAAGTTGAGAAGATTTCGCGAGGTGCAAAGATGATCGGCCATATGTGTGAGGAAGAGAGGGAAGTGAAGGCAACGCAAATAAGATTAGACATGCATATCGTGTGAGGAAGAGAAGGTAGTGCGACAAAATTGGCACATGGAAGAAGTGGAAGTGTGTCGAAGAGCAAGCACTCGCAAGGAAAAAATGGAAGCACAAAGACGAGCAAGCGCACACAAGGAAGAAGTGGAAGTGCACAAAAGAGCGGACGGCGTGACACATGCGAGGCACTAACGGAAGTGCGAAGCGGGAGGTAAAAACGCACCTCACGAGCCCAACTAAACAACAAAACCAATGGCATTCCAAATGCCGCGAGAATCTCAAGCAAGTGTACTAGGGATCTACCCACAAACCCCACATGGACTCCGTCCTCAACCCTGCTAGGGGTTGTCGCCTCCAAACCCCACTTCTAGATCCAAAATAACAAGAGATATATTGGGGAAAACATCACCAATCAAGAATGCAATAAATTTATGGAATTTTTATGACAACATAACGATTCGGAGGATTCGCCAAAGGAGAAGAACATCATGAGCACAATCACCAAGTTCCGGGCATTGAAAACTATGAGGGTGGGAAAAAGAATCAAAGTCCAAAACTTGACAGATTTTGCATAAAGAAAAGTGCACCTTTGTGATGCCGGCAAAAGACCTTAAGTACATGCCAATCTCAAAACATGCCATATTACAAAGGAAAACGCAATTTCTTGTTTTGGTCAATAAATTTTATGTTCGGGCTCCATTCAACTCCCGTTTGAAGCATTAAAAAGCTCTTCAACAATCTATCCAATCACGTGAAATGTTTAATACTCGTAAAATCTCCTAGATGGATTTCGAGAGGGAATATGAAAGCTCACTTTTTTATTAAAAAAGTAAAAGTCAATATAAAATGTAAATAGGAGAAAAGAAGGTAAAGGGTCACAAAGGAGTTACATTTTCTTCTTATAAATGAGGAAAGAAACCATTGTAAGAGGACTTTTTAATGTTATCCGAAGTTTTTCTTGAGAGGAAGAAGTACAAGAAACTTTGTTCGCGCAACAAGAAATTTACAGAGATTTACATAACTTTGTGCCTTGGAATTTCTTTGGTGATGATAGTTATTCTTATGTTGAATGTATGTCTTTCTTTCTTTCATTTTTTCAATGCAAGATTCTGTAATGTCCCCTTTTTCGGGGCATTACTAATATATCGGTTCATCTCTTTCATTTGCATTATAACCCCTTGGCATGCCTAGTGCTACAAGTGGGAGTCTTATTTAGTCTTTAAATGTGCACATAGGTTAGTTACTCTTTATTATTTAATTAGAAAATAATAAAGTGCACATTAAGTGAGTCTTTTAATATTTTAATTAAGTTTTATTTGTTTTCCCTCCAAAAGGGAAAAGGTCAGCCATTTGAATGTTGCACCCCTTATGTTATAAAAGGAGGTTGCATGGCCATTTTTGGGCATGTTGATTTGATCATTTGTCTCTCCATGCTTGGAGAAATGGGATGTATGCCCTAGCTCTCATTGTGCTCTCTCTCTCATTCGACTTGGAATTGAAGCAAATCTGATTTTGATAAGGATCCATTTGTGTGTGTGTTGCATCTAGTGTGTGGCGAATTGCTTGGAAAAGAATTCATTTTCCTAGCGAATTTATTTATGGTGCAAATCTGATTATTATTGCATGATTTGGAGCATATTTGTTGGTTTTCAGATCTGCTATGTTTTGCAATTAATTTCATAATTTTTGGAGATGATTTGATGCCCTAAATGTGTTGGGCGACCTACTTTTTAGGGCAAAATTAGGGTTTCGTGTTTGCTATGCAAAAACTAATTTTGGAATATTATTCTTCATATTTTTGTGGCCCAAAATCCAAAGTTTGAAGGTTTTTGCTTGATTGGTTAAGCGGAAATAATTTTAGAAGTTGCAGCAGTCTGGGGTTGGATTATTAATTGTTTGTGACACATTTTGATGCTTAAAAATTGTGGTTTCAGTTCAGATCTGTTCTTGGCATTTTTGTGCATCAAAACAAGCTTTTGGAGGGTGAAAACAGTTGAGGGAAGTGTTGGTTATTAATTTATTAATTTTTGCTAACCCTAGCGCCCAGATCTGGAAGTTTAGATGCTATTTTGAAGGGGTTTAAGTGCTCAGAAAAATCTGATCTTTAGTTCATTGGAAAACTCTAAAATTCTAGTTTATTATGCACTTTGTTTCATGGAAAAATATGGAGTAGTGATTGAGTTATGAATTTTTGAAGTTTTCAGTTGTTGTGGCTACTGTTTCAAATTAATTCACTGTCGTAATAAAAATCAAAATTGAGAAGAATAAAAATCTGATTGTCTCCACCAATCTAACTCACCACCTTGACCACTTCCAACCCCATTTGGGTTGTAATTGGTTGACATTGGGCTATTTTAGGTTGATTCAAAAGGATCTAATCCTTCTTGGTTCGATTTGGGTTGAAGTTGTAATTTTCTATTTGTCCAAAAAGGGGACATCACAATTCCAAAGTTTAATCACAATATTCATATGGTTTATTTTCATGCACATAGGGATAACCTCTACATTTATTTATTCACGTGTGCATCTCTCCTTTTCATTCTCGCTCTACATTCCCAACTTTCTCCATTTTCATTTATGTTCTCTTTTCATGCTTTCGATAAAAACCACATCTTACGAGGGAGTCAACCCTCTCGAATGCAAAGGAAGATCACGCACTCCAACAGTGATTTCTCCAATGTTGTAGAGTTATGCCGTTGCCCATCAAGCAAATCATTGAAATAAGCCAAAAACTGCAGCGACATATACCAATATGGCGACACCTTTCTTCATATTGTTGTAATGTTTGTTCTTGTTTTCTTTCTCAATCATGATTCACCGGAATATCTTGTAAAACAATGTCTAATGAGGAGTTTGAGTAATGATCATGCAGTCGATCCACTTCTTCACTTACAACCAAATTGATCAAGATAATTTTTGTTGGTATATGGGTCCTTTCAGATTCTTCCTTGACCTGTGTAAAGAAGATCCTACCAATACTCGAACTCCTTTGTGAGATCGATCTCTCTTTCTTGGTTGGTTTCAACAACTTCTTTGACCGGTTCACCCATTTGTTCTTCATTGTGTGTGTTGAAATTAATAGGATTTTCGCTAACATTACTTCCCAAACTAAATTTCTTTAACTTGACCCAACATCTTTTAAGGAATGACACCAGAATGTTTATAGAGAAACTACGCTACTAAGACAGTTGCAAATAATATAACATACCACATGTATAGACAAGAATGGTATATACATAGCTTCTCATCAACAACAGATATAACTCGATACAATTCATGTAGCACATGGAGGACCTGATACAAGCGCACCAACCAGTTCATGCAACAATTATTTAATCTCAGGATGCAATGGTTAGCGGTTGTGTCAACTGCTCAACCAGACCTTAATTTGTTGCTAGCAATTGTCCACAAGAACAACATGAATTACAATTATTTATAGAGATAGCCTACACCCTTGTTAAGGATGTCTCTCCACACTTGCTAATGACATTAAGAAAGCTTTGGCAGCATTCAACTTTGTGTCCATTGATCATCTTAAGAGGGTTCACAAGGCATGAGAGGTGAAAATATTAGTGCCCCAAAACTTGCACCCCATTTCCCCATTGGCAAAGTTTTTGGTGCAGATAAACATGTCGTGCGAACCCATGCTTCTCAATTGGCAAAGCTTTTAATACTAGGGAGATGGGCCAGTAGTTGGGCAAGGGTGAGGGTGATTGTGGAGATAAGACCCAACTATAGTTAAGTTTTCACCACTAAATGAAAAAATAAATACCATGTAATGACTCCAACTATTCTCAAACATAAGAAAAATGGTACCCTACTTGTCACAATTGGAACCTATTCAAAATACAGAGTCATGGTAAACTCCTTTCAATTTACCACTAGACCAAACCAACATAAAATAAACCCAATTTACATAATTACTTAATAAAATATGGGTACTATGTAATTTTTACACGCATAAATAACACTTAAATTTATGTTTTTGGTTTCAATATGGAATGACGAGGGAGTCTCCTCTATGTTTGCAATCTCATTTGTATACCCAACAAAGTAACTATGTCTGCAATCTCATTTGTCCAATGGATGATGCTTGCATCCCCAAAAAGAAATTTCACAAATAATTATTCACCCATGCTTGGGATGTCTACGGAATGAAGATATTAGCTTCTTTCAGAAGCCCATTTGGGGACATTTCTTAACACATTTCAATCTTTACTTTTTCCAATTAAAGCAATTCAAATAATATGATAAATGTTGTGTTTTTTTATAGGTGAGAAACAAACCCAGTTAACCTTCAGGTTGCATGAAACTGTTGCTAGACTGCCAAGATATGAGGGGTGATTTTTCGTCCAAACTTGCACCCAACCCCATCTCTTATTCCATTCTGAGGTAAACATTTTGGGACACAATGCTCCCAGTAAAATGAAAACCTAGTGGGCTTAGTCTAGACAATACAAGCAATTTCACCAACCAACCGACACTACATTAAAATGTGATTAGGTTTTCACTTCTATGAGTTTGTATAACCATCATTTTTTATTACCCATCCAGACTACAAACTTTCAGGTATCTTTCCTCGTTGCCAGATGTAAGAAAAAATCCCTCCATAAGATCATTTTCCTTAAGACTTACATGATTGAAGATGAAAAGGGTACCTGTTGCTGCCATTAAGTTCCTAGTTCTTGAGTAGTCTAAGACATGCAAAACCATACTTGTCTCTGATAAGCTATAGTTATTTCTACTGCAAGAGGATTACAATCACACAGCCACCAAAAGCAAAACAAAAAACAAAAAGATGCCACCGTCATTAACATGGTTAAAACAGTCCAATCGGTCGTAGTGTTATAATGGTAAAGGGGGCATCTGTAAGAACATGAAGAGGTTTAAATCCTCCCATAGCAATAAGGACTATGTGTGGCGAGATTTTGGTGAAACACAATGGGGTACACTCAAGCCTGACTCAACAATTTAGTTCAAGCTTGCCCCACATAGTATTGAAGAAGGCACATAACCTTACCACAGTTAATAAAGAAAAGACCCCAAGCTTACCCCACACTGTCAAACGCCACTCATAAGCTCACCCACCAATTAAAAAAGAAAATGGTGTACTGTAACAATTATGGGCTAAATTGAAGCATGACTCGTGTTTACAAATTGTGGTGTGACAATAACGAACAGTTGGGTCTAACCCATATTTACAAATGATAAGAATACGGTGCAGGCTTACCCCTAACCTCGCCCACGGTTTAATAATTACTAAAACAAGGCCAAAATGACATGACAAGTAAACTAAAAGAATCTTACACCCAGAGAATTCGTATTTATCGTAGACATAATAAAACAACAGTACAAAGTGATCGCGAGTTCAAGTCGGTCAAACACAACGACTGGTCGCGAGTTCGAAACCCCGTAAGCTCAAAATTAACCAGCTACGTGGCCTTTCCGATCAAAGATGGGTCAAAACAAATGATTATCTACAGAGAAGACTAACGTTGAAATTCAAGAAATATAATCATGGGAACTAATTACAGTGCAAGTTATACCATCGAACTTACCAGGGATTTGAGCAGTAACAGAGAAACTGTAGAGAAGAAAAAAGATGGCACAAACGGCACTGAACTTAGCCATGAGTAGATCTCTTCCAGTCCTTCCGACGATTCAGCTAATGAAAGCAGAGCAAATTCTTCGCGCTTCTGTTTCTGGATTTCCGTGAACAAAAATAAAGCCTGCCATCATCAACAATTATTCTGCTTTTATGTTTCCCTGGCACACAGTACAGAATGGCTTGTTTTTGTCAGCTTTTGCCGTCACAAGACTAGTAAGTAATTTTCCAATAACGTAATTGAGAAACTGACGTGGAATTCTCAGATGGGACCATTTAATGACAGTATTTCATATTTATTAATTATTAATTATTAATTATTGGGATAAAGTCCGGGTGCATTATGTTAGGTTGCATATCTATCCACGTTCAATTTGATCAAGTTTTAGAGGAAAAAAGTTTGAAAGTGAGAATTGGGATTTTTAGATTTATTAAAAATATTTTCAAAATATATCGGACAACTAACTAATTATTATGTAGAGGATCATTTTTATTGTAGTTTTATTTTTATTAATATAAAAAAATAATGTATTAGGATTTATATGTTATTATATATATTTAAAAAATTTAACAAAGATTTAATAGTATTCCTTTTCTAATTATTAGTTAGATACATAATAAAAATTCATTAAAATAAATAATTTGTAATATATTACTTATATTATATGATTTTATATTTTTATTTAAAATAGTGTAGTGGAATATTTTTATTATTATTTTAATTTATGGTTTGATTGATAGTGTTTTATTGAGCCAATCTTCAAATTATGATTTTTAAATTAATATATATATAAAATAAATATTTTTATTTAAATATATTTTGTTATAAAATAATATTAAAAAGTAAAGCACTTAATTAGAAAAAATCATAGAACCTAATGGAAAAATCATGACATAATTTTTTAATTAATATTTAAAGAAACCATCTCCTAGCCTTAAAGAATGATAAAGCATAAAGTGCATGGAATTGATGAGATTGTTTGAAAATTTTTAATGACAAATTATTTGTCCTTGTATATCATGTGAATCGTCGAGTATAATAAATATTTGCTTTACACTAAAGCAATCAAAAACTATGCATAGTTATTTTCCATTAGCACAAAAACTTCATAGCTTAGGAAACTAATAAGTTTGGATATAGTCTATGGTTTTTTTTTTGGTAATTATTATTTTAAAAAAATTAGTTTAAAATGTTTATCATGTTATTGTTTTGTGGAATGAATATGGGCAAGAGAGAAGTGATTCTGTATATATTATATTTATATAAATAATGTCAATTGTCATTGAGACACTATGGTTAGTTGTAACATCTAATTCTTTGGGACGACATAGGTGTTTTTATGAACGAGAAGGGAAGAGGAAAAGAATGAGACAGACTTCTACTTTTTATTTATATGATCTTTTGAAGTTTTGACTAATCTTACTAGAGGTCGGTTTGTAAAAGTTTTCTCTAAGTGATAGTGATGTTCGATAATGCTTCAAATCTTAATTCATGACTACAAATGAGTTTTGAACAAGGTAGTGGTTGTAGATGGTCCTTAAGAACAAAGATTGTAGAGTGCATATATCTAGAGTGAATAGGTAAGGACTTCTTGTTTATTTTATATATTTAAGGTGATTAGTTTATTTTATACATTTAAGGTGATTAGACCTTGGTGTTTATAAGTCATGTACATGAGCTCCGTGTCTTAACTTTGCATGTGACAATCTATACTCAGGAAAAACAAAGGTTTTCTACACATGAAATCAGTGCAA
Source organism: Taxus wallichiana var. yunnanensis (assembly GCA_018340775.1). NCBI lineage: Eukaryota > Viridiplantae > Streptophyta > Pinopsida > Cupressales > Taxaceae > Taxus > Taxus wallichiana. The sequence continues at coordinate 772,719,200 of CM031239.1, read as the reverse complement.
AGCTTGTTGTTGGGCATGCATGGTACATTTTCGGGAGGAACAATCAAAAGGAAAAATGTGAACAAGGTCAACACATAGCTTTAGAACTTAATTTGAGGTTTGGAGGAGTTAATTGACTTAAGATATGATTTATTCTCTCTCGGCTCTATGTAAGCCCTAACTAGGGTTTTAATGCAAGTTTGAGTTTTTAAGAGGTTTGAAAACCTGTCTAAGCGATAAAGTTGAGATTGTAGAGTATTGTGAACCTAATTAGATAGTTGAAATAAGACTTAAGTCATTTTGGCACGTGTGAGGGCTTGTATTTCTAAAAACTTAGCTTTGAAGACCTAGGAGACCTAATTGTGCATGGCGGCACAGTGGATTGAAGGACTTCCCTTCCGAATTTGATCCTAAAATTTGATGGTGAGTTAAAACTCAAAGAGTGTCTAAAATGGTGTTTAATTTCTTTGGATTCTTTATGAGTTGGTCAAAACAATAAGATTTATATAAATTTAGGGCTAGTAGTCAAGGAAGGAGGTAAAAGATAGTTTCTTGAAATCCTTTGAGTTTACAAGAAAGGCATAAGACCTTATGGCATGAATTCACATTATTGGTGGATATATTGATATTGTATGCTTGATTAACAATGCTCTTGAAGATAGGTCTAATTTTAGCATTTTCAAACAACCTTGTGGTGTTTTGGAAGTATTTGGAATAATTACAAAGTTAGTAGTTCAATTTTGTTGGTTAATACATGCTTGATATTTTTCAAGTTAAAAATGACTAAGACCTACATTAATGAATATGATAGTGATAGTCCTAAATAACATATCACTTGCCTTAGAACTGAGAGTAGAGTTTAGAAAGAGTTTCATTATTGACATGTTTGATTGGTATCACCAACAAGGCATTTGTTAAGATTAATGCATAATAGATAAAAAGATATGGATTTTTCATGTTTGATTGATGTTGTGCGGGCAACAACAAGGAGGAGAGTTCTTATTGAAGATGAAGGTAATGATACGAGAGGAAATATTTTCGATCCTAAAACTATTGGAGACTTCTAAAGGATAGAGTTATTGTGAGACATTTCAGGTGGAAGAGTAAGTTATCTAAAGAAAAGACATTTGGACGGTAATAATGTTTGAATGTTGACTCTAATATGTAAGAGAATGATATATACAACATCTAGTGAGAAAATAAGTATTGTTCTAAGAATTGGCCTTGTTTCTAATGTGGATCTTTAATGATTAATATGGTTTGAAGATCATCGAGTACTAACTTTTTGTGTTGGCGAGTATTTAATTTTCTTTGCATCATTCTTCGAAAATTAATTAAGTGTAATCTCATGTCTCTACCTCCACCATTTGAGGTTGATTCAAGTATAACTCAAAGTAAGAGTTTTGATTCTACTACATATTGTGACTATCATAGTTGCATTTAGCACTCAACCGATCAATGTATCAAGCTTCATCACATCATCTAAGATCCCATAGACTCTAATGTAATTGAATGGGATGAGCCCACAAAAACTTGATCATGCTCCAATTCTTAATTTTAACACTAACAAATTTACTTTTGAAGTTCCCAATGCTCATCATGCAATACCATATATGCCATATTATAATCATCCCTACCCAAAATAATATATGTAATTTCAAGCTACTTACATGCACTCCTTGTACATCTCCTACATTCCATGGACCCTCTTTTGTAAACATTACCATTGTTGTGCCACTTGCATTTGAGTCACCTCCTCCCACACAATCGAAGCCTACACCTACATCCCCTTCTCCATTTTATCCACCTCCTTTGGAGGTTCTCATTAGCTAGATCAATACTACCTCTCTTTTTGTACATAGTTAAGCGCTTCGCAAATACAAAAACATTAACAGTGTGACGCCGATGAGTAGCTCTACCAGTACTCCCAGCTCTGCTGTCATTCAAATTCAACCCAATGGAATGAAATCTGGTTACATTTCAATCATTTCATGAATAAGCCTTTACGAAATCTACAATTTCCCTCTAATGGGGTTTTACAAATGTGGAACCTTCCAAGGCCAAACTAGAATTAATCTATTCTCATTCAGCCTATAAGGTTGATTCCAACCTATTCTCTCTCAATCCCTAAGCTTGGGGCTTCCACTTCTTCCCAACAACCTCTTTAACAACCCCTTCAACTTGATGGCTCTTCCTCTTTTTATAGTCGTGTGTTCCCATTTCTCGCTTCTCTCTATTATTTGTTGGCTCCTTTGTTTTCCCACTTGAACTCAAATTTAAATTGAGCTTCTTTAATGCCCTTATCATGTGATATACTCCCAACCAATCATGTTGTGCCATGTCTCCTAGTGGTTGGATTCCTCAATCGGTTTCTCTATTGACCAATCATTATCACTACTTGACTTCCACGGACACTGCCACCCATCGTCTTTTCTCTAGTTGTCGTCATGTACTATCGAGCCTCGTTTTCTGCACTTTCACCATTCACATGACCTTATTTCACTCTTCCTTTGAGATCTTTTCATGCTTTCCTTGCTTCCTTGCACCTTTTCCTACCTTTATTCCTTACGCAAACTTCTTCGTGATTCTTCACCTTGGCTTGGTTACTACTCGGAAATTGCTCCTCCATATGCCATAACTTTGTTATGTGTGTTCTTTCACTTTTTGCATCCTTCACTTTCGACCACTTCTTCATGGCCACTTTCCTTCTCCTTAGCACACCACACCCTATGCACTTACTTTCTTCTATCTACACATTTCTTTCACAAATGTTCCCTCTTTTTGTGGCTTCAAACCACTCCTATTTTCTTCCCCTTTAAGCATGTCCAATTCTTTCGTACAACCTACTTGTACCTTCTCTTTCCTTTCCCTACGCACCCTCCAATTCTTATGTGCACCTTCTTTTAGTGCATGTTTGTCTTCATTCCTGAATACCCTTGGATCAAACACTGGGTATTTTAAACTTGAGGTCCTCCTCAAGTAGACTATGTGAATCATATAACCATGCTTTGGACATGTAGTCATGGATTATTTATCCAATAATCCATCATGTGACTTTTTATGCATCTTCTCGTGTCTCTTCAAGTGCTTATTCACTTTGTTATGACTCTTCCATGCTACCTCATTCTTGTTTGTGAGTGTTTGTTGCCCGCAACTTCTTCTTCCCACAAATTCTTCTTCTCTAGATGGATCATTCCTCTCAATCCTTCCTCTTGATCCTTAGAGATTTTCTTCTAACTCTCCCTTTGCACAAAGTCTTCACTTGCTTTGTCTCATCCTCTTCTTCCTAAGGCATCCCCATTTATCCTTCTTCCTTATGATTTTGCGCTCGGCTCTATCTTTTTTTGGTGTGAGTCCAAAGTCACCCGTGTTCATCCGCCTCCATTTAAAGCTTTTGGGGATTTTTTTTTCCTTTTCACGCTTTGCCACTAGACTCCTTCTTGCACATTCTCCTCGTGCACAATTCTTTTCGTGTATCCTATTTTTCTCTCTTATGGATTTTCAGCCATTCACTCTTCCCTTCTCTTCTCGTCTTTTTTTCTCTCCAAGAATATTTGTGTGGACTCCTTTACCTTGTGCACTTCTTTTCATCTTTTCCCTTCTTTCCTCAAGCCTCCTCTACATACCTTAACTTCACGCTCTTTCTTGGTTCCTTGGTCACCTTTCTACTATGAACCTTCACTTCTTCGCCTCTTACACATTTATATCTTTGTGTGTTTTTATTAAAAACTCGCATGCACTACCTCTTCTTCTTTTACTAAGGTCTTCTTGAGGGATTATCCTTTCCTCCACCTCTCGGATCTATTACACCACACTCGATTGACGACCTCTACTATATTTTCCCTCTTACTATGGAAATTTATCCTTGCCACTTTATTTTTTTTTGCTCTTTCTTCAACCGCACCTCTTATATTGTGTGATACTTCCTGAGCCTCTCCATAATGCTCTCGTTGAGATCTCTACCAACCTCTTCCCCACTTTGTGTAATTTTTTCCATATGTACTCTAACAACTCTTCTCCATAGTTTCTCTCGCATTTTTGGTTTAAGGAAACCTCTTATGGGACTAACCATTCCCGGCCTCTCTCAATCCCAATCTCCTCCTCTCGTATTCTCTTGTAGTTTCCTCAAATTGTCGGTGCACTCTCCTTGACTCATTCACTCATCTTCTTTTACACACCTTCTATGAGACCGCTCTAGATCTCTTTACCCAATACATTTTTTTCACACGTACTCTCATAATTTCCCTGGATTTCTTGACTTCTCATGTAATGTTTCTCCTATTACCACATGCATATTTCTCTTCACACTCCTTAACTCATCTAATCGAGTCTCTCCTCTCGTGCATCTCTCTGCACCCTATTTTTCCACTAGGGCCTTCTCTCTTACACACTCTACAACGCACCCTCGCTTTTTCTTCTTTGAGATGTCATCACATGCATCTCTTATGTATTCTTTATGTCCATTTTATTTTTACATGCCCTCTTTTATTCCACAACCATTACCATGGTATCCTCCCACGATTCTATGTGTTTCTTTGTGTACCCATGGTCTATAATGACCATATCCTTCAACATGATACTCATATGTGTTTCCTTCTTCTTCTCGGTGACTTTCTTCTTCACCCTTTGCGCAAACTTTGAGCCTCAGTGCCTCCTTTCACACATATTCCTACAAAGACTCTCACATTTGAACCATCCTTATTTGACAGTGTTATCACATCAGTTCTTTCCTCCTCTCGTGTTGTTCTTGCACAACTTCCAGTTGTACTTCCATACATGTCTTCTCCTTCGCGATCCTCTAGCACTCGATTCATAAAATGCCTTCATTATACAATAAACATATCCTATCTTAGTGATAATGAATGAGAAATATTTATATTTCTTAATAGGACAATATAGTATGCAAGAATCACTCAAAACAATGCTAAAATGAACATACAAGAGACAGGAGAAGATTTTTATTCTGGAGAAACCCAATGTGGAAAAAATCCAACTGGGTAAGCAATTACTTCCCTTTCACTATGTAATTATCAACAATACAAGTTCATTGCCAATATATGGCCTTCAAGAAGGATTAAGATTCATATTTGTATTTCCTTTCTTACAATCCTCAACAAGAAAGAACTTTGTTGTTTGTAAACAAAACAAGAACAATTCAGACTTTCTCTTTTGCTCACACTTGAATTCACTCAAAACCACTTGCCTAGATGAATGAAAGTGCTTGCATTTATAGTTTTTCTACCCAAGGATGAAAGGAAAGGTGAAATGAATCGAATTGGGAAGCCCAAACATTTACAACTGTTGAGTTTCCCCATTTTGGTGTTGTTGGGTGCAAAATATCATTGTATGTAGGGGCGGTTTTGGAACCACCGTGGTGGTTACACAACCATCGGTGCTATAGGCGGTGGTTGTCAACCACTACTCCATGAAGAGTGACAATTTCGCAACCGTCACGGTGGTTTCAGAATAACTACATAGTCATCACACTGAACAAAACAAGAAATGGCTTCTTTTTGTCATTCAAAGGTGTTCAGATCACCCACATCTTGAATTAACCATTTTTAGAACCATAAAATTTCTAAGGGTATGCTTTGCAAGTTTCAAATAAGAGAATATACATAATTGGGTACTTCTAGATCCATTTTTGGATCTTACCTCCCCAATTTGAGGCTTTTAAGTCCCTAAAAGCTTCAAGGACTAATGAGGTGAGGAAATTTCTTCCCCACATCTACTTTGGTATACCACTTGGCCTTGGTAGGAAATTGTCCTTTTAACCCAATCAATCTGCGTGTCTGAGACTCCTCACTATTTTGTCATCTATTTCCGTTGCAATACCACACCTTCCTCTAATTCCAAATTAATTGTTTGGAACAAGATCCTCAATAGATGGTAGCAATAATCCCTCTTCTTCCCGATCCATTTGGATGGCTCAAAGAGAGATAAATTCTCAATATTCACAACTAAATATATTATCATTTAAGGAGGCAAATCCAAGTGAAATGAATTCTTAACCATTTGTTCCATAATTTAAAATGGGCCATATTAAAGAGGCTTGAGTTTCTTAGCTTTACCATGTAGCCTTTCTCTACTCAAGTACAATCATACCTTATCACCAACAAGGAAATAATGCTCAGTTATGTGTTGATCATGCCTTGCTTTATACTTGGCATGTGACTCTTTCAACCTCTCTTATACCTGGAGGTGTATCTGCTGAATTTTCTCAATGAACTTCTCATCTTTGTGGACTTCCACTTTCCCATTGTCTCTACATGGTAATATCAAAACAACATCAAATGTACTCTTAGGAAAATAACCAAAACATGTTTCAAAAGGAGTCTTATTGGTAGAAGCATGAACTTCATATTATAAGAATGTTGGATATACACCAAATTCTCATTCTAAGTCCTATGATGTTTCCTTTTGTACCCTCTCAATAACTGAACCAAGGTATGCTTTACCACTTCCATTTGCCCATTTGTTTGTGGATGCAAAGCACTAGACCTTTTCAACTTAGTATCCATCTTCTCCCACAAAGTAGACCAAAATTTTCCTATGAATTGTGAGTCAATAATTAACATAATAGAATTAGGCAAACCAAAATGAACCCACACGTTAGCAAAAATAAATTAGTTGTATCATTGGCTTTAATGATTGTCCCGCAAGGTATGAGAATACACATTTTACTCGAACCAATCCACTATCACAAAAACATAATCATACCCTTTCTTAGAAGTAGGCAACCCGCCCACAAAATCCATGGAGATCTTTTCTGTGGCCAAGAAATAATCGGTAATGGCATATATAAACCCAACTTTTTGTTACTAGGCTTACTTGTACTATATAAAACACAACTCCTAATAAATTTGGAAACTCCTGCTTACATGTTTGGCCAATAAACATACCTCTGTAAGTGTGCCACGGATTTTCCACACCAAAGTGTCCAACCACTTTAGAAGTGTGTGCTTCCCTCACTAGTCGATCTCTTTCCCTAGGCACACAAAGTTTCTCGTTCTTGTAGAGAAACCCATCATGGAATTAATATTCTCCCTAAGTGCAAATTAGGAGGTATAAACAACATATCAACTAACTCGTTAGTCACACCTTTCTTGTATTTTATGCTCAAATAAAACTATTGCAAGAAACCCATCCACATATCATGTCTAACTTGTTGAAGTTTATTTTGAGCCTACAAATATTGGAGAGGTTGGTGATCCATGTGTATGATAGTTTCTTTTCCCATGAGATAATGTTTCCATTTCTTGTCCGTTTGTATAAGAGCATACAATTATTTATCATATGTACAATAATTCGAAATGGATCCTTGAAATAATTCAAAATGACAACATATGGGCCTACCTCCTTGAAGTAGGAAATCTCCCATAACATAGTCACTAGCATTGGTTTCTACTTCGAAAGGAATTTATAAGTTACATAATGCCAAAACTAGAACATGACTAATATTTTATTTAAATGAATTGAGAGCATCATGTTGCTTCTTGCCCCAATCAAAAATTTTATCACACGGTGTCACAAAATGTAGCTATGTTGCTTTATGAAAGAGAAGTTCTTGATGTACTTTCTCAAATATTGAACCGCACTAATAAAACTCCCGATCTCGTTCAAACTAGATGGTGTAGGCCAATTCAAAATTACCTCTATCTTAGCTAGATCAATCCTCAACTCTCCATCTCTAACCACATGTCCTAAAAATATAGGCGATTATTGAGCAAACTCACACTTTTTCTCATTCAAAACGGTTCTCCTTTAAAACTTGCAAAACTTGACGCAAATGGTTAATATGCTCCTCAAAAGTTTTGTTAAAAACCGAATGTCATCCACGTACACAATGAAAAAGGAATTAACAAATGGGATCATTACCTCATTCATCAACCTCATGAAGGTAGTTGGTGCATTGCATAGCTCGAACAAAGAGGGACCAACCATTCATACAACCCTTTCCTAGTCTTGCACGTTGTTTTCCAGATGCCCTCTTCCTTAATCCAAACTCGGTGATACCCATAATTCAAATCAAGCTTAGTAAAATATTTAGCATGTTGTAATTGATCCAACAAATCATCAATTCGAGGAAGAGGGTGCCTATTTTTTATGGTTATTTTATTTAATGCTCTATAATCAACACACATCCTCCATGAACCATCTTTCTTAGGTACTAAAACAATAGGAGAACCACATGGAGAAGTGTTAGATGGATTATACCTTGCTTAATCAAAGAACAGTAACTAATGTTTTACCTCGTTGGCATCCTTTAAGGACTGCCTATACAATCCCAAGTTTAGAAGCGGACTATCGGGTAGCAAATGTATCTCATGCTCAATTGGCCTAACCAAGGGGAAACTCTGTAGGCTCTTGGAAAACATCCCTAAACTGTTGAACCAACTCTTTCATCTAATTTTGATCTTTGTTAGTAAACATGCTACAAGTGGTTTTAGATGCAACAAATTCCTCTTCTTGCATATATCTCAAAATAAGTAATGAAAATTTCCCACTAGCATTAATAAGCTTATTAGCTTCAGAGGCACTTACCAAAGAGATCTTCGAGTCTCCTGTAAAGGCTGAAATGAGGTAGTTCTTACCATCCTTCACCAAGTAGTATTGATTGTCTCTTCTCATGAATATAACATCCTTAATATACAAGTATGGGTTCTAAACACTACACCACACACATCAAGAGGAACAATATCCAAAGTAGTTTCATCAATGAACTTCTTATCAATACCAAACGTAATTTTGCATTGCTTGGTAACCTTGATGTCTATGCCTTTCTTCACCCAACCCAATGAATACGGATTTGGATGATTGTAAGTCTCTAATTTCAACTTATCAACTAACTCCTTACTTATCAAATTATCTTGAGAACAAGTATAAAAAGAACATCCACTTTGGTTTTCTTCACTTGGATTTTTATATGAAAAAGATTAGTAAGTTCATTTTTTTAACAACATTATTACTACCCAAACATACCTCTCTACGGAAAAGGTACAACAAATTGTCTCATCTACCTCTTCACTACAAAGTACCTCCTCCCCTTGGATGACAACCATGTCCTTCTTTTTATTCTTCTTATTCTTCAAAGTATGTAATTCCGGGGAGCTTCCAACATTTTCCTTAGAATGAGTGTCAACATCAAAATGACCATAATGAATTTTAGTATCCTTCTTAGAAATGGAAGTAACATTCTTATTACCTTTATCTTTTCCTATCTCCTTTTGCTTGGTGTCACCTTATTTGTTTAAAGCATGCTGAGAGGTAGATGAATTATTTTTCTTATCCATCTCTAGATAGTGGGCTTGAGAACAAGCCTCATCTACATTCATTGGCTTGGCCAAGAGAATGGGTCTCCTCAAGTGGTTATGGAGTTCACTGATGTCTTCATTAAAATGTGTCGGTCTGATACATCTTTTCCCATTCAAACAACTTTCTTCCGAACTCATTAGTGTAATCTTGCACATTTTGGTCTTCTTTGCCTAAGATATTGTATAAAATCCCCTTCTTGATCATAGACCCTTAGCCCATTCATTGTTTTCTGACGGCTAAGGGAGGAATAAAAGGGAAACTTAATCATAATGAATTAATTATAAAGTGCAATATAAATTTTTATTATAAGCACTTTATATTAATTATTAATGATAAAGTTAAAATAAAAAGATAAAGTGATAAAATAAAAAGAAATAAAATGATAAAGTCACTTTATTTTATTTTATTTCCCTAAGGAAAATGTGACCCATGTGGAGGAGAATTTTTTTAAAGAAAAATATTAAATGCGGGAAATACATCTAATTGACTGGTTTTGGGTGGCTAAAAGGCCAAATGGGTTATAAAAGCAAGTCGAATTGTAAGGGGAAGGCATCTCTTTTTTTTATGATAATTTTCATATTTGTGGTGTAAGCTTGCATGCTTTCCATAAAAACTCCAAAGGACAAAAACCTTTTGAAGTTGGCTTTAGAGGACAAAAACCCTCTTTAAGCTTAAAAAGAAGAACAAAATTCTTCTTTCTTTTGATATAAATCCTACTCAAGGGTTTCTATTGATTTTCAAGGTTATACTTCAGAATTACAGCTGATATTTAAGGAGAAAAGTGTAGATTTATATTGTTTCTAGCTAGGGTTTGAAGACACAAATGTCGGGAAGATTTCTACCTTCATATTCACCCTGATCTAGGTTTATCTACACCCCGTGGGTCGAGTTTGATATATTCTAGGGCACGGATATCTTAGATATCATCACCAACATATTTTTCACAAAATCAGCTAAGTTGCATTATTTTTGGGTCCAAGAAATTGTGTTTTCAATCTTGTCGAGAGTTGTTCATCTCGCTTGTTTTAATAAATAAATTTCAGCCTTTAGTTGATCCAAATATGGTATTTTTCTAATGTTTTTGTCCTTATAAATATTGTTGATCTGTTTGAGATGATAAAACAAAGTGGTTTTACTTCAGCTTTGAATGATTTTCACTCCTAGAGCAAGTCACATTTTTATATAAAATTCGGATATGCGTCATTTGTTTCAAGCATCTCTTTTATAAATTGATATTTTGGATTGGATTCGCGACTATTCCATTTATGGGAGGATATTTTTCCATTGGGTACATTACGGTGGTATCAAAGTGGCGATTCTCCCAACCTATGAATAAGAAACTAGTTGATATGCGTAAAAAGCATCGACATGCAATCCGTAGAGATTTACAACCATGGTGGGGTAATATTTCTATTTTTGATGGTACTAATAAACTTTATGTGAGATCATGGTTGCTAGAATTGGAGGCATACTTACTATCAAACCCTATGTGTGTGGAGGATGCCCTCAAATTCATCCCTTATCATTTGGAAGGGATAACAAAGGATTGGTGGTATCATTTGATAAAGACCCAAGGGGAAGAATTTGTCTGCTTCTTTGATGACTTTAGCCAAAGGTTCACAGAGACGTTCAATGTATTGGAGGGAAAGAGTGAGCAAGTGGTAATGGAGGATGTAGCCTAGATTTTACCACTAATGTTCCCAAGGCACACCGACACGTCACTCAACTCTACTCAAACAAGAACCAAGATTAACTTTACCATACATGAACCAATAACAAATGTGTCTACAATCAATATCCAACCACAAAGATCCATTATATTAATTGTTGTAAAACACAAAAGCTGTTACATACATAATAAAGTCACCATGAGTCATGCATGCCCATAAACTCGCAACATAACTCTACCAAACATAGAACTGAACCCTCTAAACCATGCAAATCAATACATATTTATAGGGGTGGGGACTTTCCCTTCACCACCCATGCACCTTTCAAAAATAGACTACATGCTAATAATATCCATGCGCCTTTACATAATAAATATGAGAGCATGCAAGCTCGCTAATAATAGATTATCTAATAATATAACAACAATATAATCCTATTATTATCTCTAAAACTCTACATGGTGCTTGATCTTCTACTTGTCCAAAATAGCCTTTTCATGCTCCTTAAGTCTTCTACAAAACATGCACTACACTCCATGTCTATAATTAGCCTCAATCTACAAAATGGCTAAGTCCTGATCTCAAACCTTCTTGGGCGCATTTTCCACTATAGTTTTACCACGTGTTCATGCGCCCTATGCCTCGCATGCCCAATCCTTATGTGCTCTTCATACTTAAGTTGTATTCCATCAGCTCAACATTACCCCACACTAAATTCATTTCCGCCCCGACAATGGGTAATCACACTTATCTCTCCATGAATAAAGAATAAGGAATAAAATAATAATAAAGGAATTACTACACAAAAAGAATGAAAGATTACTCGATGCTCTACTCTTCTACAAGAAGGATCAACTCTGGATATTCATTCTTAATTTCTGCCTCTAATGCATTCCAATCACTTAGCGTGTTATTCATTTTATCTGGAATGTATACAAGGACTGCCTCCATTTCATCAAGTGTCATATTTTCACCTTCATTCTATAGTATCCTGAGTACATTGGACAGACTTGAGACCATTCCATCCATCACATCCATTTTCTTGTGCTAACGATTTCCCAATGTCTTTTATTTTCTCCTTATGTGGATCTTGGGATTTTTGCAAGTGCATCATGCTTCTCTGTAATCAAAGTAAGCCTCTCCATGCGCCCAAGTGTCTCATTCTTCATTTCCTTGAGGACCTCATTCTCTTCTTCAATGGTCCTTGTCTTTATAATTGCATCAGGGGTTGCACACATGTTTAATGCCAAATCTACTTTCTCAGTTCATCCTTCAAAGTCTGCAGTAAGGCCTCATAACTTGTAATCTTCCACACAATAGTTTCCTTGGCCCTCACTTTGCCTCCTCTGTAACATCCTTTGGTTTTGGCATTCACATGGGTCCCTCCTCTAGAAGTAAGTTGAACTGTTGTGCGTAAATAGTGTAGAGAGGATGGAAACTCTTTTGCAACCTTATCCTGCAAATATGGCCTCTTTTCAATAATCTCATCACCAATTTGTTCTTCCATTTTAAGAACTTTTTGCACCTCTTCCTCAGCCTTATCTCATTCCTGTGAGGTGCTTGATTTTAGTGTCCTTATCCTTCTTATCATCCAACAACGCTCTAATGGTTTCACTTTATCAATGTTCTGTACACAACTTCAGCAGATACTCTAGTCAGGGTGTTGCTTACCTACTCATTTGACATACATAGGTGGGCTTAATAGTTACATGGCATGAATGGGGCGCCTTCTTCAATCTATGTGCGACACATAGGATTCCTCACATATGTCAAAGTCAGGCTCATCCATATGAGTCTGCATCATCCATGATAATTGTTTCCTTGTGCATGTGGTCACATCTCCACATCCATGAGCTCCCATCCATACAAGTCCTTGGGCTCCAAAGTGCTTTGGAACCACACATGTATGATTTTTCTTGGGTCATCAACATACCCAAAAGATGGAGTCTCATACATCTCTTCCTCCTTTTCCTTTCTTGATCACCTACCCTTTTGAATTTGGGCACTCTGAATCCAATACTTTGGCCTTCACTATTTATGTGTAGTAGGGGCGCACTAATGGCTCACCCTTATCTTCACTTATCTCCATGCCAATATCCCCATTGTCTATGTTCTGCTCCTTCAAATCCTCTTCATCTTTCTCCATTTCTCTTCCTGAGGCTCTTCTATATCCTCATTCTGAACTGGAGTGTTTGGCATGATGTCTCTAGATTTATCTTCCTCATCATCCTTCCAAGGAATGTACTTGCACCTTTTCTTCTTTTCAGGTTCTACTTTCACAAGTGAAGTTCTCGGTGACCTCCTAAGGGGTTGTGATGTCCCCGCGCCCTGATTCCTTGTTCTTCTTAGTACTCTCTTAAACTAAGGTTCCTCAGTAGTTTGTTCTATATCCACCTCCATTATGCATGTCTCCAACACTTCATCTTCTTGCTGCAGTGGAGGGGTTACCTCGCACTCTCTTTTCTCTCCAACAGTAGGTTATTTTTTACCCCTGTGCTCTAGGCCACCACTATCTTCCTACAGTTCTTCTTCCTCTCCTTCTTCTTCCTCAAGGGGCATGGTGTCTTCTTCATCTTGTAATGTACCAACTGTATGCTTCCCCTTGGGTGGTCCAGGGAGCTTGAATTCATTTTCCACATATCTCCCATTTTCTAACTTTGGGCTTGAGTTGGATATATACAAGGGCTGCTCCACTTTTCCCAATGGCCAAACTCATTTCCTTCATGTTAATATTATCTAAATTAATCTTTCAATATATGCAGACTTACTTGGATAAACGTAAGTCTTCCTTAGTGTGTGGTAGTCATAATCTACCTTGTCTTGCATTAAAGATCAGTCGACGCGTGTCTGAAAACCTATGTACAGATGCTTAGAAGTAACACGTGGTGAAGGCATAAGGGAGCTTACACCAAGGGCTCCACTTCCCATCCTTCATCCCAAAGTGCAATACAAAAGTGTTGGTATACTACAAATTGTACCTATTTATCTAATACCAAGGAATCTCCTTGGGTATTCTCCATTCTTCTCAAACGTGGTGTGGAGGCACTCATACCACAATTCTTCCCTTTGTTTAAATGGTCCACTCATGGTCCCATCACATGTATACTTAGAAAATCTCTCTGCAAGAGATTTCTTCTCCTCAGGATATTCCCATACTTTGTCCTTAGGCCCATCGGGCACTCCAATTTCTACAAAAACAAGGGATAACAGGATCACCAAAACTTATCTTCTCACCTTCATGTGCTTCCTCAATGATGGTTTCAATAATGAAACCCACCAAGTTGTAAACTACACCTTCAGTTATTTTCTTCATATGTGTAGCCACAATGTATTTACCTACGACCATCGCTCTTGGTTATTTAACTTTGTGAGGAGGTGCACTGCTACCTAACCATTGGATACTTATGTAGCTTTGTCAATATCCATTCCATGCCCTCCCTTGAGGTAACCCAGCACCTTCCTTGTCACCATTATTGCCTCTTTATCAGTGAGGTCACTTCTCACTTTAGTGCTTAAACTCCTAAGTCCTGTCAAACTCCCAATCAAGGGCATGGTGAGCCTCATCCATCACCCAAAAAAATAGAAGAAGTCCTCATGGACTCTGCTCATCAACCACTGGTATAATTTTTCTAGTTTTCCAAAATAGGGGAGTTCATACAATTGTAAAACTCCCACCTTTTCAATAAATCTTCTCACCCACATCATCATACATGGCCATATCATCCGTTGTTCTCTTGTTTGTCTTCACAACTAACAACTTATCCAGTTCATCCTTATTATCCTTTGTTCTATGATTGTAATCACTCACTTTGCACGAAAATGTGTGAGTCCCAATCGTGACCCATGTAAACCCCTTTGGGTATTGCATCTCGAGAAATGGATTTCGGGGTGTCCTCCACTTCAACCTCGACTTCCTTCTACTTCTTTCCCCTTGTGGCCACTCCAGTGCTCTCTTTGGTGCCATATAACTATAAAGGTGTGTTCTTTTAACTAATTCAAGCTCTCTGTAACTCAACTCCATGTGCCCTAGCTCAAAACCGCATGCCCTAGCTCAAATACAAACCCTAACTATCAATTTTCTTCCTCGCATGCCTCTACTTTACTTAAACACTTCTCCAAATGGAGCGGTAATCACCTGGTGCATAAATCTGAAAATTCAACTAGTTCGTAGCTCTCCACTTCATTACTCATTCGTTAGCTCGCTTGTCAACAACTCACTCGAATGCTCTTGATCATGCAAAGGTGAAAATGATTTCACAACACCACCTTATATAGATTTTTAAAAAATTCCACATTTATTGCTCTCCACCTACCATCATACTTTGCATTAACTTGATGTTTCTTTAATTTTTCCACTTGCTCATTTTCCACACCACATCATAACCTTGGCAGCATGCTACTACTCCCCAACCACAGACCTCCTTTTGCGTGCCTTCATGCACCAAATACTTCACCACTGCACCTTTCACTAAGTAGTTTCCACTTTTGCAGCCTACCTCACATTACACTTGTGTGTCCATTTATCCATACATGGTCTTCATTCATGAGCAAAATTTCTCTATCTACACCTTTACTTCAAGCACATGCACACAAAATATCTCTTTATGCATATCCATCTTAAATAACATTCAAACTTGGTCCATGTACCTTGTATATACTCCACCCCACACTAAGGGTATGTGCGGTCCTCTGCATGAAAACACTTAGATAGTAATCAACTTTTAGCGCACAAGCACACTTATTACACAAAACATTGAACTAAATTGACAAAGCATAACAATGATGAAAGGAAACACATATAAAGGAAATGCATTAAGGAAATATAATCTAAGTGGCAATACTTGCCTTATTACAAACACCAAGAAGACTTATTTATAGTAGGGCTTCAACCTACTCCCATTGAAGTAACTAGGAAACCATGTTCCATCCAACGCCTCTAATGGAAGTGCTGAATCAAGTATATAAGTTATAACATATGGTCCCAACCAATGCACTTTAAGCTTTCCAGGGGGTGCAAAAAAAATTTGAGTCATAAAGAAGAACCATATGTCCAACTTCAAGCTTCTTATCCTTAATATGTCTATCATGCCATGCCTTCTTCCTGGCCTTTTTCTTTCTTCTGAATCCATCTTGTTATAGCGTGCCTTTCATCCAACTACATCAGTTTATCAATACACTCTTCAAGTGCTTTCTCATCATCCAAACCTCCTACGTGCATGCAATACGTAGAGAAGGTAACATGAATTCCATTGGTAGAACAACCTCTATGCCAAACACCAATTGAAAAGGTGTGGCCTTATTCAACCTCTTGTAGGTTGTCCTGTATGACCAAAGTACAATAGAGACTTTATCATCCCAGTCCTTTCTTCCAACATCACAAATTTTAGTCAAGGTATGGCTCAATATCTTGTTGAAAGGCCTCAATGTTCCATTTTCTTGAGGGTGATAGGGTGTTGTTTTATGGTGTGCTACCATAAATTTTGCAATAGTATCTTGATGGTCTCATTAAGAAAATGAGTACCCCTATCACTTGTCAAACTAAAGGACATCCATACCTACTGATAATATTTTCCCCATAGAAACCTTGTTGTTGTAGTTTCTATGTAATCCTTTGTAGGTGCACTTTTTCCCACCTTGTAAGATAATTTGTACAAGTTATAATGTAGTGCGATCCAGTCCTGTGCGGGGTGGGGAATAGGACCCAAAAATTCAATTGCCCACTTTTCAAAAGTTTTGCACTAGCAATAGGCCTTAAAGGCATTTCATCTCTATGCTCAGGCTTTCCAAGGTGCTTGAAAATGGTCACATGCCTTACAATATTCTTTGCAATCCTTATATAATGTTTCCCACCATAAACCAACCAATAAAATCTTGCACACGGTGGCATCTCCTGCATAATGTCCACCTGCATAATTCCCCATGAGCTTCCTCCATAATAGCTTCATGCTCATGCTCAAGTACACACTAGCGCAAAACTTCATCCCGACCTAGTTTGTATAAGTCTCCACTAATCAACATGTAAGGCATGACACATGAATGAAAGTTGTTTCTTCTCCAAAGCCTTCATCCCTTCAGGCGCCACACTATTTCTAAAAAACAACAATATCCTCTAAGTTAGAGGGTGTGTGGTTTAATATGAATAGTTGTGCATCTGACATTGTGTCCTCAATGCTCTACATGTCCTCACCTGAATTAATCCTTGATAAATGATTTGGTCTAAAATTACTCTTTCTAGCTTTACCACAACTATAAAGTCAAATTCCTGAAATAACAGTATCCAACGACATATGCGCCCCTACAAAATGGGCTTGTTCACCAAAGTACTTCAATGCCATGTGATTTGTATAGAAAATAAAAGGTGTTTCCAACAAGTACTATCAAAATTTATGCAATGCGTAGATCATGGACAAGGCCTCACTCTGTAGTAGTGTAATTATGTTATGTTGGAGTTAACTTCCTACTTGCAAAACAAATAGGATGATCAACAATCCCTTCTCTAGGTTGGGCTAATACCATGCCAATGGCCATACCAGAGGTGTCCACATGCACATGAAAAGGCTTAGTCCATGAAGGAAAGCACAAAATAGGTGTTGTAGTAAGCCTTTCCTTCAATGTCTCAAACACGTTGTTGTGCCTCACCCCAATGGAACTTGCCTTTACCTTCAATAATTCCTCTAAGGGCAATGATGATCTTAGCATAACCTTTGATAAAATTCTTGTAATATCATGTGTGCCCCAAGAATCATGCACCTCACTCTGGCTTAGTAGGTTCCTCTAAGCCCAAAATAACAACAACCTTAGTAAGATCCACTAAAAAACCTTCCTTACAGATGATGTGTCCCAAAAAGTCCCAAAGGGTGTAGAAAAAATACACTTCTTAATGTTTAAAGAGATGCTCAACTACCAACATCTCTCAAACATAAGCCTTAAATTATCACAGTGATCCTTCACGAGCCCATAGAATTGTCCAATCATCCAATAAACCTACAAGAACTTATGAATAAAGTCCTAGAATGCTTGCACAACAATGCAAAAAATACTATATGTGCATTCTTTAATCCAAAGGGCATAACCATGTATGCAAAACTTCCCCATTATTGTGAAATTTGTCTTCTCTTGATCCTCTTTAGCTATCCTTACCTGATGATATCCAAAAATCCATCAGTGAAGGAGTAGATCTCGTGCCTACTGCGCCTTCCAAGATTTCTTCAGTAAATGGTGTGGGAAAGGATCAATTACACATGCAACATTTAACTCCCTATAATCCACACAAATTCTAATTCTTCCATCTTTCTTTATACTTGATCACCATAGGGCTAACCCATTCTAACTCCTCGATGGGCTCAATGATTCCAAAATTCAACATCTTGTCAATTTCTTCTTTCACCTTGATGCACGTGGTTAGGATTCATCCTGTAAGGCCTCTTCCTAACTGGGCACACCTTCCTTTAGCTTGATTCTCATCTCACCCAAATATTCATGTACCCCCTTTAATTCATGATAGCCTCTAGGAAATAGTCCTAGAAATCACACAACAACTCAATTATCTTAGCAACCTCAGAGTCAGACCAATAATCTCCAATGATGGCCTCCTTAGGTTCAACATTTGTCCCAATGTTGACCTTTTTAGTTTTCATCGGCTCATGGTAGGTGCACACCTTCTCATCTGCATTTTCTAAGACCTCACGCGTACCCTTTGTATGCTCAACATCCAGATTCTCCACTTCTTCATCATCAATGACATATAGACCATCTTACCTTTTCTTTTTCTAGGTAGGCACACCCAAGTTGTTTTGCATCTGTTTCTTCTCTTCTTCAAGCACGCCTCTAGGTCTGAATCACCTAGTAACTCCTAAATAAGTTCCTCAGCCTTTGCACTATCTCCCATAGTCAAGCGCTTCATAACTTGTAATGCCTCATTCACCGAAGGTTTAGTGGAAAAATAGTCAAAGGTATGAATCATACATGCAGTCAGTTCTTGCCAATTTCTAGTCTCTCTATTCAACTCTGCATAGACATACCATGCACGTGTGCGCAACCTCACAAGGTGAAGTAGAGC
Source organism: Taxus wallichiana var. yunnanensis (assembly GCA_018340775.1). Taxonomy (NCBI): domain Eukaryota; kingdom Viridiplantae; phylum Streptophyta; class Pinopsida; order Cupressales; family Taxaceae; genus Taxus; species Taxus wallichiana. The sequence continues at coordinate 772,700,177 of CM031239.1, read as the reverse complement.
TTGTGCACCCATAATGAAGGTGGTAAAGCTTCTTTCCCCTCTATCTAGAGTCTCTCACACTACTTGAACATGGTGTTGAACAGATCCTTACCATGAAATTCACATATTTGAGTAGGTGCATTACTCTTGAAATCTAGCAGAGAAGGTGATTCTCACTTCTCCACTCCAAAATATTATCCCTATGAACCATCCACCAATTGTTATCCCCACATAGAGTATAAACTAGCATATTCCTTCTTTCCACTTGATCTATCCATTGAACTTCCATAGTACACATGAATACCTCAGGATTTCCTTCACTAGTGTACCTTGGTACCTGGTTGCTTCCCAAATGCCTAACACTATGCGGTCTACTTACACACATAACTACACTTCTCACTTTGTGCCCAACCATTTCATAAGTGCCATGTGCCCAAGTTGTCACATGCAACACTTGTAGTATCACTCATGGAATGTGCATCATCCCATTAGAGAACTCCTTCCTTTGATGGCTCAAGCACTTACTTAGATCTCTAATGGTGTGCACATAAATTATGTTTAAATCCTCTTCACTTAAGGGCTCTACATAAGGTGTAACTTTTCCATCTACCAAGGAATGATGATCACGCACTCTCCTTGTTCTCAAAACTTATATACCCTTTGTTGAAGCACATGTCAACATTGTTTGCATAACACCAAGGGCACCAAGTAGTGCTAGAAAATTTTCGGCCTCTCTACAAGTGCCAAAACCTCAAAGTCCCTAGTAAACTTGGCCCCTTGTATAGTAATAGAAGCATCTTTCAAAACCCCAATAGGTGTGGCTTTAGTCTTGTTTTCCATAAACAACACATTTGAAGATGGTTGTAATGGTGGTCTCCCCATCTGAATCCATGTGTCCAAAGTGAGTACATTCACTTCTGCACCTATGTCAATCAAAATGTTACTTAAAATCTAGCCATCAACAACAACATTCGAGTGATCTCCTTGTCATAATCTAGACTATGAGGAGGAAGGTTAGCATGAAAAATATGTCTTTCACACTCAATTCTAACGCATGAGGTGTTTCCCTTTAACCATTTCCCAAAAAGGAATGATGTTCTCATGTCACAACATCTTACAAACCTCCTTTAAATCATCAACATCCATCTGATGGAGCTCAACTTACTTTCTTCTGTTCTAACTTTCATGACTATTCTTTTAAACATTGTATCTCACCTTGTAAAATTCCTAATCACCTCCATGGTTTCTTGATAAACCTCCTTCTGATGCATAGGGTCTGGATACTTTGCATGTAGTACCTCCTCCTTTGTAATGATAGGCTTCTACTTTGGAACTTCCCTAACGTGTACAACCTCAACGCATGTAGTGATCTTCATAGGTACTAACTCAGGATTAGGTGTTAACTTTGGCATCCACTAATCTTCCACGACTGCATTGTACTCTAACCATTCCCATGCCCCTTGTCTTGTTTGTGCTTCTTACTCAAGTGTTCATACAAGTCCAGGGCATTCTTCATAGTTATGGTTCTTTCCATAAAATAACAAACAATATTCTGAGGGCATTCACACCTGTAATGATCAGGGGATCCACATGTATAACATGTTCCACGAGGAAAATCACTTCTTCCACCACCATGACCTTGGCCTCTAAATCCTCCATGGTATCCTCGACCTCTACCATCGACCTCCATCAGAGCACCCTTCATTGTGATCATGATCATGATGCTCACCTTTTTCCTTGAATTATTTATAACACTAGTTTGTCATACACTAGTAATGATGACATCATGAATCTGATCAATCAACCTTGTAATTTTAGTATCATGAGTGGTAGACCTACAAATCTTGTAATAACAAGACACATTCTTCCTTATCATGTGTTGTAACAATGGGCACCTACTTGAATCATGATCCAAGTGACAAATCTCACAGTCCAACAACATGGCACACACCAATTTACGAGGAAACTATCCTTAATATGCCCTTTTACTTCACAATCTATGTGCACCAAATTCCACTACGCTCATGCGTTAAGTTAGCTGATAATTTCTCTAATTGTTTAGCCATAGGTATGAATCTGGGCCTCAAAAATGGGCTCACTCTTATGTCTACACTCCCAACTACCTTAACATGTAAATGCTTCAAGTGCCTCACATGGATTTGTATAAGTCTTGTGTGAGAGCACCCTTCTAAAAGGTGTGATCAGTCCTCCAATGAACCATTGAGCATGTTGGCTTAGGTGAATGTCATAAGATAACTTAGAACAAAATGGTTTTGAAATGTGCATCATACTCTCCAAACACTCTCAGTTATACCCTACTTGATGTCCTTCAGCGCGTTGATGCTCTTTCTCAAACTTAGGGATATAAAACTCTTTCAAGAAAGCATCCCACAACATGGTATAATCCACACAATTCTGTCTTGAATCAAATTTCTGTACTAACTATGTGTGCACCTTGCGAATGTAGTTATAGAAACTGACTTACCTTGCACTCAAGAGTTGTAATCCCTTTACATGCCATAGTATCTCACACATATGCATGTGCTCAATTGCATCTTCTATCCCTCTGTATTCTAGAAGATGAAGAGACATCTCCATATAAATATTCTGGGGCTGGTGTGGACCATGCCCACCAGATCTAGAACTTGTATTTCCTCTTATGTTTCCTCCACCCTCAGAACCACCAGATCCACTAGATCCCAATCCACATGATCCTCTTGATCCTCCTCCCATAGTAGGTATCAGACTAAAGGATGCACTGCCTTGTGCTCCAATAGTTTTTCTAAACTAGACTCCTACATTATGCGGAGTTGTGTTATTTCCAGTCGTGGCGCCAATCATTACGCATGCCCAAATTCTATTTTGATGACACACCAGAAAACATACCTCCAACTGGACCTCTAAATAACATAGACAACGATTATGCCGCCATAGATGAATAAAATACTGATTAACTCCTGAACTTGACTATAAATCAACTCTATCTGTCATTACTCTAATGCGCACACTAACTTGCTTACTGATAACTATCGTAGAAATTGGAAAACCAAGTGCAAGGGCTAGGTCACTAGGGGGATCAAATGCATGCCTATGACCCATGTAGCTTCCACCATCATGCTGCTCTCATATGAGGTCGAAGAGGGTTCTTTGTCATGCTTTCCCAAATGGGGAGTTCTATATGCTCTGGCTCCACATCCTCTATGTGAGCTCCAAATCCTTCATGAGCCATCTCTCTCCACAATGCCATTCATTCTACAACTTCACACTTCTTCTCCAAATCCCTCTCGCGTGCCTCATTAAACTTAAGTTGCCTTTCTTCTCTCTATCTTTCTACTACCGCTAGATCTTCATCTTTCACCACACTGCTCTCCTGCCCCTACACGTGGTGGGGTTTAGCTAGCCATAGGTTTCTCTTCCAAAGCCAAGGTCACAATCAAGATCTTAATCACCAAAGGAATGTCAAAAATAAGATCTTATGGGCTCACACAAGAATTGGAACTCAACAACCTCTAGACAAGAGTAAGTAGAAATTGTGTACTCCAAAATATAGCTATTTAGAACACCACGAACTAATGATCTACAATGCACATCCAAGTCAGATATACATCATACAAGGCCTGAAATTATTCTGTGTCCAAACAAGTGTGTGAAACCTCCAATTTCTCTTTGATGCGTAAGCAACCAACCACTTGTACAACTCTATAGGAAAGATGATGAAGAATGTCTCATACAACTCATGATACAAATTCTGTTCAACCCACATGTGCATGCATTAAAATCAGGTCCAGTGCTAAATATGAGCATACTCTTCCTCTAAATCATCTAACCACTCTTCAATACTAGGTCAAGGTCAACCGATACATCTTCATCATGCAACATCCTGCCAAAACAACTAAAAAGAGGTCCCGACAATGGAACCAAAATGTAGCCTAGATTTTACCCACAAAATCCCAAGGCACGCTGACACATCACTCAGCCTAAACTGAGTGCTCACCCAAAGTGTGCAAGGGTACCAGGTTCCTCTTTTATGTCATCTTGTTCCAAGGATTTAGCATGATTAACATATAATTCTAGATCCATAATAGATAATTAAGTATATTGCATAACATAAACTAGATCTAGATCTTTAACCATTAAGCATGAATACTCAAACAAGAACCAAGATTAACTTTACCATACAAGATCCATTCACAGATGTGTCTACAATCAATATCTAGCCATAAAGATCCATTATATTAATTGATGTAAAACACAAAAGCTTCATACATAATAAAGTCACCATGATTCATGTGGGCCCATAAACTCACAACATAACTCTACCAAAAAGCATAGAACTCAAGGACCCTCTAAACCATGCAAATCAATACATATTTATAGGGGTGGGGACTTGCCCTTCACCACCCATGCACCTTTCAAAAATAGACTACATGCTAATAATAGCCATGCGCCTTTACATAATAAATATGAAGCATGAAATCTCGCTAATAATAGATTATTTAATAATATAAGAACAGTCTAATCCTATTATTAGCTCCAAAACTTTGCATGTCATTTGGTCTTCTACTCATCCAAAATATCCATTTCGTGCTCCCTTAAGTCTTGTAAAAACGTGCATTCCACTCCATGTCTACAATTAGCCTCAATTTGTAAAGCGGTTAAGTCTCGATCTCAAACCTTCCTGGGCACTCCCTATTCCACTATAGTTCCACATGCGTTCATGTGCCCTATGCCCACACGCCCAATCCTTCAGTGCCTTCATACTTAAGTTTGTATTCCATCAACCCAACCGAGGAAATCAAGGAGCTCGAGCACGAGAAGGAAGAGAACTCCAATCCGCAAGTTGATGATGAGAGTTTGGTGGTGAAGGCCCAAATTCCAAATGATGAGGAATACTTTCATCTCGATTCCTAGTCCGGAACAAAAAACATGAGGAAATACATAAGAAGTAAGACAGGTGAAAAAAGAAATGGGATAAAAATCAACTTGTTGGTCCTCACATAAAGCAACAACTATTGGTGATACTTTAAGGCATGAAGAGGATAATAATGGGTCAAATTTATTGTTACATAGTAAACAATTTCATATTTGCTTTTTCATGCTAAGCATGGTAATGCAAATTGTAATATGGAGCATATGGATCCCTTGTTCCAAATGCACAATTGCGGGCATTATGAGAGATATATACTTTGGCAAGAGCTCTCTCATTTGAAAGGTACAAAATCAAGACTCTTGGATCACTACAACATGTTTTATCTGTTGCATATGACACTTGGGTGTGAGAGTTGCAATTGCTTGAGGGAAAACAATTTGGGGAAGGGAGGATTGTAAAATCCCCTTCTCGGTTGAAGACCCTTAGCCTATTCATTGTTTCCTAACGGCTAAGGGAGGAATAAAAGGAAACTTAGTCATAATGAATTAATTATAAAGTGCAATATAAAATATTATTATAAGCACTTTATATTAATTTATTAATGATAAAGTTAAAATAAAAAAGAAAAGAAAAGAAAAAGATAAAGTGATAAAATAAAAAGAAATAAAATGATAAAGTCACTTTATTTTATTTTATTTCCTAAGGAAAATGTGACCCATGTGGAGGAGAAAAAAGGTAAAGAAAAATATTAAATGCGGGGAAATAAATCGATTGGTGGTTGTGGGTGGCTAAAAGGCCAAATGAGGTTATAAAAGCAAGTCGAATTGCAAGGGGAAGGCATCTCTTTTTGTTTATGATAATTTTCAGATTTTTGGTGTAAGCTTGCATGCTTTCCATATAAAATCCAAAGGACAAAAACCATTTGAAGTTGGCTTTAGAGGATGAAAAACCTCTTTAAGCTTAGAAAGAAGAATGAAAACTCTTCTTTCTTTTGTGAGGAATCCCTACTCAGGGGTTTCTACTAATTTTCAAGGTTCTATTTTAGAATTGCAGCGATGTTTGAGGATAAAAGTGCATATTTATATTATTTCAAGTTAGGGTTTGAGGTCCCCCATCTAGTAGTACAATCATGGAGTGACAAAAGAAGAGATGGAATGAACAAGAATGAGCGGACACCAAGTGCTTCCTAGACCCAATCAGATATGCTTCCCAATCATTATTTGCCTTATCTAATCTATTGGGGCCGATTTCTACCTTCAAATTCAACCTAATCTAGGGTTATCTACACCCTTGTTTGTGGAGTTTGATATATTATAGGGCACACATATCTCATATATCATCACCAACATCTTTTTCATGTTTTTAGATTCCAAAATCAGCTAAGTTGCATCTTTTTGGGTCCAAGAAATAAGATTTTAATTAATAAATTCTAGCCTTTAGTAGATCCAAATCTTGTATTTTTATGATATTTTTATATGTATAAATATTGTTGATCTATTTGGGATAATAAAAGAGTGGTTTTATACTTTTTTGAATTATTTTCACTCCTAAAGCAATTCATAATTTTTATATAAAATCCAGATTTGCATCATTTGTTTCGAGCATCTCTTCTATAAATTACTATTTTTGGATTGGATTTGTAGCTATTCCATTTAGGGGAGAAATTTTTTCCATTGGGGACATTACATATTACTAATACATGGACCTTTCTTCCTCATAAAAAATAATATAGAATTTCTTTTTGATTAGCTTCTTAAATTCATCCCACTTGGAAATAAGAGGAAGCTTCTTAACAACCAAAGTATGAACATAGCTTTCAAACCAAGTTAAAGCATGATTGGTTATTTTTAACCTTGCAAATGAAATTTGATGACTCTCATTGATTTGATGCAAACTAAAATATACCTCAAGTTTTGCTATCCAATGGTCTAGCTTCTCAGCATTCATGTCCCCATCATAAGGCTGAATCTCTATCTTCACCTCTACTTTGAATGGAGGAGGAGTAAGGTTGGCATGGGGCTGCTCTTCCTCATACTCATGAGTGTCTTCTTTATGGTCTCCTAGTGCCTCTTTTGGAACACCAAACTTCTCCATGAGTAATCCCATGATGGACTCCAACTTCCCCATAGACAAGGAAATATTACCCACATCTTTGGACAAACTTGCCACATCCACCTCCAACTTGTAGAAACATTCTTCTTCAGTCTCACATGCATCTCCACTATGAGCCATGCTTGATTCATTACTTCCACTTCTTGGTGGAAATATTTCTGTAAAAGCAACGAGGATACCTTCACTACTTTCACTACCCTTCCGGGTGAGGGGCATCTAACTGAAAATGTCAACACAAGTTAAACCACAAAAAACAATTTGATCTTAACTACTCTAATACCAATCTGATATGTAAATTGCCTTCTTTATACAATAAAAAAATCATATCTTAGTGATAATGAATGAGAAATTTCTAGAGTTCTTATTAGGATAGTATATTATGCAAGAATCATTCATAACAATACTAAAATGAAGAGACAAGAGATAAGGAGACAAGTCACAAGAACTTTATTTTGGAGAAACCAAATGTGGGAAACACTCCAGTTGGGTAAGAAATTGCTTCCCTTGCACTATGTAATTCTCAAAAATACAAGTTCTACTACCCATTTATCACCTTCAAGAAGGATTAAGACTCCCTCTATTTGTATTTCCTTGCTTACAATCCTCAACAAGAAAGAGCTTTGTTGTTTATAAATAAAACAAGAAAAATTCGACTTTATCTTTTGTCCACACTTGAATTCACTCAAAATCACTTGCCTAGATGAATAAAAGTGCTTGAATTTATAGTTTGTCTACCCAAGGATGGAAGGAAAGTTGAAACAAATTAAATTGGGAATCCCAAACATTTGCAATTGTTGAGTTTCCCCATTTTGGCATCAGCGGTGTATAACCACCACTATCTGCATGGGCGGTTGCGAGAACCTCCTTGGTGGTTACATAAATACCGATGCTACAAAGGTGAATAACGGTGGTTATATAACCGTCACGGTGGTTTCAGAATCGCTGTCGTATAGTCATTACACCGAATAGAACAAGAAATGGATTCTTTTTTCATTCAAAGGTGTCTGGATCACCGTCATCCCGACTTAACCATTTTCCAGAACCATGAACATGTTGAGGGTATGTTTTTCAAGTTTCAAATAAGAGAATACATAGAATTGTGTACTTTTAAATCCATTTTTGGATCACACTAAACACGTGTTCTCTTTTTCGCTCAACTCTTTATTAATTCCTTCTCCTCCTCATCATCTAATGCTATAAGACCCTTTTCTATTTGATGGTCTTCTTCTGCATGTTCTAGTTTCATTCTCATGTCCTTGAGTCACTAAATATCTCTTATCATTTCCTCGAGAGTTTTTATGACTACTATATCCGATACATCTCTTTTCTTTAGTGCCATTTTCCAATTATTACTCTCTATTTTACTTCTACATTCTCTACCCACTTCTCACAAAGGATAACACAATTCCTCCATGCTAGTTACCTCACATTTGTGGTTTTGGTAGGTCCATTCATAGGAAATTAGCATGCTCTAATACCAGTTGATGGTGATGAGTATATCTATTGAGTACTCCTTGAGCCTCTGTTCAAAGTCAACAGAGAGAGGAATGGAACTATGTTTGTTTCAATAATTTCATGAATAAGCATTTACAACATCTATAATGACCTTCTAATGGGTTTTTACAAATGTTGGAACCTTCTAAAGCCAAACCATACTCAATCTATTCTCATATGGCTCTAAGGCTGATCTCGACCTCTTATCTCTTGGTCCCTAAGCTTAGACCTTCGAATTCTTCCCTAACAACCCCTTGACTAAACAACTCTTCCTCTTTTAATAACTCTGCGTGCCTCGACTTCCTACTTCTCTCTCTTCTATATAGGCCCCTTTATTTCTCCCGTTTAGACTCAAATTTAAATTGGGTTTCTTTAATTCCCTTATTTATATGATCTACACCGACCAAACCTACCACACCACATATCTTGGTGGTTGGATTCCTTGATTGGTTTCTCTGTCAACTAGTCACTTTGTTAGCCACATGACTTCCACAAACATGTCTCACATCATCCTTTTTGTAGCTATTGCCATGTATTATCACCTCGAGCCTCATTTTTATGCTTTTGCTACACTCGTGCCCTTGTTCTTTCTTTTCCTCTAAGACATTTTTGCACTTCTTCATTTCCTTGCACCTTCTCCTACCTTTATTTAAGACTTTGCAAAATTATTCACTCTTCTTCACCCTTGGTTGTTCTTATAGGAAACTACTCCATGCACCATTTCCTTTGTGTGTTGTAACCTTTTCCCATGCTTCCCTACATGCCGTATCCTTCATGTGCCTCTTTATGTGCCTATGAGCTATGGACATATACTACTTTGCACCATAACTTTCATCTTCATATTCTTCCACTTCTTTGCATCCTTCACTTTTAAACCTCTTACTCACGGCCACTTTCCTTCTCCTTAGCACACCAAACCCCATGCATCTTCTTTCTTCTTTACGCACATTTCTTTCACACATGCTCCTTATTTTCATTGCTTCAATCCACACCTTCTCTCTTCTTTCCCTTTGGTAGATCCCATTTTGCTATGCACCATATTTGTGTCTTCTCTTTCTTTTCCTTGTGAACCCTCCAATTCTTGTGTGCAACTTTGTTCGAGTGTAGATTTATCTTCATTCCCATGATGCCCCTACATCACATAGTTTCAAAATACAAAAACATTCATATATTTGTAAAAATACAAAATAAGGACATGTACACTTCACTCGAGTTGTTAGTAATTTACATTATACATGTGGTTTATCACTTTGGTGTGATATGTAGTATACTTTTTTACTCTTTACACACATCCTTTTATGAGATATTTTGAGCTTAATACATGACATACACATCGGAGTACACAATGATAGGTGTTGGTTGGCCATTTACCTAGACTTCCTATACATTTGGGGACAACTATTTTACACTACATCTAGGTGTCATTATTATATTATAATTCCTTTTTGCTTCTTCATTACACTTGATTACTTATATTGTGTACATGATATATTTTGAGCTAACATGGATTAGTTAATGTGTAACCTAAGGTCCTAGGTATATTTTTGAAATGGTTGGGATTGTTTTTGAAAATACTTTTGGGTGAGGCCTGGGATCCAGGCATTTTGCAAAGGTTTTGCGGGGTCACCAACAACAAGAAACTTGGAGCAGGATCTTGGCATGGTAGTTGTGGACCTTGTTAAATTGGTAGAAAGGGTAGCATTTGCATCACACCAAAGAAATGAATGATTGTTTTAGTTGGGGAAATAGAGATGGGATACAAGGATTATATACCCATATAGATGATAAGGGATTTCATATGGATATTTCTAACAACTTTGATCAATAGATCTATTCAACACAACTAGTTGCATCTCATTAGAAATTTATGGGGCCTAGGTAGAACATTAATGTCTTCCATAGGTGGCTAGCTAGAAAGTGGAAACATAGAGGTAATATGGAACTATATGTTATGAAAAAGGAATTTTTATCCATTTCAACCTCTTAGAGGATTGTACACATGCCTTGGTGGATGGCCCCTAGTTCCTCAATAATATAGGACTCTTTCTTAGAAGTTGGATGTTTACTTTTGATCTAGATAAGTTGATATGGGTGTGAATCCTGGTCTACCCCTTAAGTTTTGGGAGGAAGATTTAATTATAAGTATTGCTAAAACATTTGGTACTTTTATAACTTTTGATGGAGCTATATATTCTAGATCTAGATCTATACATGCTAAGTTTTGTGTCAATGCTTTTACTAACTATACTCTTCTTGAATTTATTTCCATACACTCAAAATTTGGAGCTTGGATCCAAAATATTAAGTATGAGGAGTCTAGTATTAGATACAAAACATGTTGCAGGTTGGTTCATGTGGACAAATTTTGTACCTTTAAAACTCCTAGAAATACGAGAAGAAAACTTGATTTTTAGGGTGGAAGAGGAAGACTCGGAAGAGAATAATGAAAGCTCCAGTAAATAAATTAACTTGTAAGAGCTAGAGATATTGCACAATCATGTGGGGAAGAGGTTCAACTGCCCTAGGATAGTAGCCATGATGGGGGAAGTGAGAAGGAGAATACTCTAGAAAGAGAAGAAGGGGAAATTCCCAAAGAAGGAGTGGAATATTCGGGTAAAGAAGAAGAAGTAGTAGTAGAAGAAGAATGATAAGAAGTTCAAGAAGAATATCCTATAGATGTTACCCATTTTGATGATCGGGTTCACAAGGATTAGAAGCATTAGTTTTCAAAGATTAAAGAGAAGAAAGGGATGTTGACTCATAAGGAGGAGGGGAGATGATTAAGGAAGGTTCATTACAGTATAAAAGATGAAGAACCATTTTGTATTGGCTCTACTCTCATTTCTTCTAAGAATAGAGAGATGTTTCAAAGTTTAAAATTTTTGGGAAGGCCCCCATTTTAGAGATCACATAAAAAGATTGGGTTTGATCAAGAATTACTTCAACGAACTTTCCAACAAGGATAAATAGACTCGGGTGGTTCAAAAAGGAGGAATCATGATTCTTTAAGTTTTTATCCTTCCAAAACTAAAAGTGCTAGAAGGAATCGATCATGGGGTGAATTTTATTTAATCTTCCCTGTTTTGGTGCTTTTGTTGTATTTTTACTACTTTTGTGTTGCTTTTACGCTATTTTCTCAATACAACTTGGTTGGTTTTTTTCATTTTATAGCACCTAATTGCGATTTCTAGATTGGAGACTAATGTTTTTGTTGAACAAGGTAGGGTCCTTGTACAAAAACCCCTTTACTAATATATTTAAAAAGCTAACATGACTAACACATGCATTTTGTGCAACGTTGACATATCTTTTCACATATTTTTACCTATATTGGCTATTATCTCACATCATCATGCATACTTACTTGTGTGTGTGAAAGAATGAACTTCCCCTCCTATGAAGTGTATGTAGAAGTAGCAATCCCTTGTCTCTTGTGTGGAGCTAGATTGGATGCTTGAATGCTCTTGAGATGCAACCTTAGGTGGTGATAGCTAATGCTTAATGCTTGGTATTTTATTATGGCTACATAACTTTATATTTATATGATTTATTTGATTGAATTTCATGATTAACCCCAAAAAGGCCAACTACCAAAAATATAAGATGCCCAAATGGTTAGAAAGGACCTAAAAGATGTGAACAAAGTACAAAGAGGTCGGGGCACCCCGGAGGGGACAAGGGTGCTTGGTGTTGGCATCTTGGCTGGGCGCTAGTGTTCAGAATGTGAAACGTCGAAGTATGAAAAGACATCTTTGGGAAAGAAGGTGTGCAAGACCAAGAAGGATAACAGAAAACAAGAAAAGATGGCCAATGACATGGGTTAATTAGTACTTTTCTTACTTAGGAATCATATGAATAGTAATATGTGATCAGGACTAGATAAATACCCAAAGTGCGTGATTTAGTGTTGTTGTCTCTAGAAAAGTGAAGTAAAAGTTCTAGAATGTTCCGCGGCTCCACCAAAGTCTCGGTCCCACTTTGAAAAGTCAAAGCGGGAGAGCGAGAACAATGGAGAACTTTACGTTTTGAGCCTTTTTCCAAAAAAGGTTAAAATGTTGAAAAAGGGTGTGACCACATTTCCAATCGAGAGGATGCCACGTGTCAAGAGTTCAATTGGAGCAGCGGTCGGCGAGAGGAATTTGAGTTTTTGAGCCTTTTCCCAAAAAAGGTTAAAATGTTGAGAAAAGGGCTGCGACCCCATTTCCAATGAAAACGTGCCACGTGCCTCAGTTGAAAAGTCAAAGCGGGGGTGTAGGCCAATTTTTTCCAAATTGCCAAATCTCTAAAAAATCATAAAACGCAAAGGGCTTTCCCTCGTAACTGCTCCAATCTCTTCCTACCACATGGATGACTTGATTTAAAAGTTATAAGATAAAATCAAATGGTCTGTATTTAAACTGGCAAATCAAATGTAATGTTCACGTTACAAGATCCGGTTTTTAACCCGCCATGAGCGTTTTCTTCTGCAATGGAGGAATTTGAAGAGGCATAAATGATTTGTAAAGTTGTAACCATTTTGGAAAGGATATAATGGCTCCTCAGAGCCATTCCAAAGGGGCGATTGATTTCAAAAAGACCAGAGTGCTCTGTACCTGGAAAAGACAAAAATGCCATACTTCTTCTATTTTCCCTTCTCCTTAGAATTTCCTCTATTCTCAAAGCTCTGTACAAACTCTGCTTTAGCTTCAATAATAAAAGAAGGAATTTTCACCTTTTGATTGAGGGATTGATTGGTACCTTGCGACTAATGAATTTTATTCGGTCTTGTAGCTTCTCTTGCGGATTTGCTTTTCTTCTAACTATAAATGCATGTAACTCGAAATTTCTAATTAATGTATGTGGGCATCCGATATTCTACTCACAAAATTAGTTTTCTCCTACCTCCATTTCCACTCCCCTTCCCCTTTCCAAGACAAAGTTTCTTCTCTAGTGAGACATTGCTAGCTTTTCCACAGGGTCAGTGGAGTGCCCCTATTGGATCTCTGGTTGAAAGGCCACCATTAAAATCCACCTTTTATGCATGCACCTACGGAAGCTGCACCGTTCAAGTAGAGGGACTTAGATTCCCACAGCGTTGGCTTGAAACCCACCAATTTGTCCACAAGACAAATTTTCTCGCCAACAAGTGTCTACACTATTGTAATCATTACTTTTATTGTGTGCCATGGTGTCCAACATGCGCAAACACCTTCCTTTTATAGGTACACTTTATTCGATGCTTCTACCTCCACAACATTCCACATCTTCCTATAGTTTCTCAAACGTATTGTGTATAGGCACACATATTTTCATTTGATCCAAGTGTTCAACATGGTTTTTACACATGCCTCAAAAGAGGGGAAATTCATTTGGGTATATTATACACCTACAATAGACACAAGTATAATTTTAGAATAACATATAAGTATAAAAAGGGTACATGTACTAAAAAAATATAGTCAAACATAAAAATCCGGAAAAATGCACATGTTCAAAACCATACACTTTGGTCAATATTGTATCTATAGTCTTGACCCCCCACATGTTTTTGGGGAAGTTAAATCAAATTTCTCAACAATTTCATATCTTCAACTATAATTACAAGTCTGTAGTACAATTTAAAATCCTTCTCACCCGGTTAAGACTAATTACGAGGGCATGAATTATTTCACTCCTTCACCATGACATTTAGTTTCTACTACAGTTTCAAGAATCTTGGAAGCATGAATCTCATTCTCTTTTCTATATTTTTCGTTATTTACATAATTGGGCCTATATCCATCTACAATGGTGTGGTCCATGGGGTTATGGAAGGTATCAAAGTGGCTAAGTTCTTTGTAGGAAGACTTTCCTTTCCTCTTGCACTCAAAGGGGAAGATATCAAAGTTGTTGAATAAATTTGATACATGGAATTCTTCCTTAGTGGTTATTTTAGCACTTCATTCTTCTTCTTCTCTCTTCTAAATTATGTGTTGGGTTGTATGCACCCACCACTATGATTGCTCCATGGAACAATTGGGGACTAATTACCCCCAATCCTTCAACAAATTCATCAATACAAATCTTCAAGCACAAGAAAATCATGATAGCTTTTCCTCCATAGAAAAAATAGGTGTATTCCTTCCTTATTTACATCTCTTTCATTTAATTCTTATGAAAATGAAAATATTTCATGTTACACTTTACATTTGAGTTAAAGTTTAATTCTTTATCATAGACATTGACTACACTCTGTGTTACAGGTTTCATCATGGATTATACCAACACCAAGCACAACACGAATCTAAAAAATAAACTCCAAAAGAAGACAAAGTGTGTCTACACATGTAGGTATATTTTATTTAAGAACGTAATTTCATTTCATACTTAAATAGGGGGAATATAGACACACTCAAATTTGGCAATTTACTCTTTGACATTGCTAGTTTTGACAATGCAATCTTACTAAGATAAATACAACCTTCCCATTCCCACTTAGCACATTCAAAGGTCTCTTGTTTATCCTTGCACTATGAAATTTCATAAAATTCTGAGAGTAAAATGCATAAAATCCATAGAAAAACATCAATTGACAATTTGCAAACTTTAGATTGCATGTTTTCCATCCTTGGGCAAGGTTGTATACTTTGGTCCGATGATATATCTAGTCCTAAATAACTTGTATGGTCTTGGACCTAACTATTCTCCAAATTTTCTTTCAATTTCATATTTTTTTGGGTCTTATAATCCTGTGGGTCACCCTTTCTTCAATAAATTATCTATGGAACCCTATATAATCAAGGAAATTGTACCTCATTTTCTAGCTAGGAAATCCTATAGCACTACATTCATACACTCACTTCCAAAAATTTCAAAAGGCACCCAAGACTCTTAACAATCTCACAATATCACATCTACTACATGTCTAAAGCTTCTTACTAGGTCAACGAGTTAGCCCATATCATCTACAATAATTCAAATATCCCTTCCCCATGTATTTTAGTAAGATCAAAATTAACGCAAGCATTGTCAAAGAGGTTTCCAAATGATGACCAAAAGGAGATAAACCTAATTTGATCGTAGTAAGTAGCACATGAAGAGAGGATGCTTTGAACTGGATTGGGGGTAAACAAGAAAAGGAACTTAATCAAGGAAATGCACTTGGATCCAATAACATGTGTTAACACATAATTGACTCTAGTTAGTGATTTCAAGAGTCATGAGGAAAACTATGGAAGGTAAACTTATATACCTAATGTGGACATGACATAAGGGGTTTGAGATATAAATCGTATGCGGGAATAGAGGTTCTCCATAGGTGGGTGTTCCTAGGTCTATGCCCCATATTTGAGCAATATGGTGCAAATTAATCAATGTGGGAAGTTTGTTATGGACAAGAAATCTAACCGATGCATGAAGCTTTCTTAGGATGCATGCTTTTGAGATTTATGATTTGATTTTGAATATATAGAAGGCTGATCAATGTGGGAATATTTCACTTCCATGATATGAGATAGTAGCCATCGTTTGAGGGAGTGGTCTACGTTTTTATTTTATGCTTTTAGAATTTACTTTTATGAATGATATGATAAGATATGCATGATAGTTGTCCTTTAAGGGATCAGTCTATACTTTTTTCTTTTATGAACAACTATCCTTCAAGGGAGAAGTCTATTTTTGGGATATGATAGATTTTAGATGAGCATCCGTGAATTTTGATTTTTTATGGAAGAGTGGGGATAGTTAGGTAGTCCACTTAGGAGGGGATGAAGAATGTACAATCGATACCCATAGACCCTTAGTGTGATTTCAATAGGTAGATAAGAGGGTGGTGGATGTAATGATCATGAAGTTCTCACCAAGAAGGAAGAACCTATCCATAAGGAATATGCTATGGGCAGAGCCGTGGTGCCCATATTTAAGGTCATAAATAGGAAAGTGATGGTATACCACATAATTCCAAATCATTACAATGAGAGATGGAAGAGGCTAATGATGGATGGATGACCACTAAGATGACTAAGTTCACAATGGTAGGTATGTTAACAATAGAAAGGTCATAAGTGCAATGCGTTAAGAGGTTCCATTTCTGGTTTACCATCAAGGGAAGCCAAATGATAGGCCTCAGACCCATACTTATGTGTGATAATGTAAGGTCCAATATAGTTGGGAGCAAACTTTCCATATTGACTCCTTTCTAGAGTAGTGATGTTTTGATTTTCTTTAAGGATAAGGTCACCGATGTTAAAGTACCATTCCCTGAGATTTTTTTGTAAGCATGTTTGATATACTCTTGATAGACATGATGGTGTTCAAAAGCAAGAAGGTGACATTCATCTAACAAATCAAGTTGTGCTTTGAGACGCTCTTGGTGGTAATATTTGTCGGAGACGAAGTTGCAAAGA
Source organism: Taxus wallichiana var. yunnanensis (assembly GCA_018340775.1). Classification (NCBI taxonomy): domain Eukaryota; kingdom Viridiplantae; phylum Streptophyta; class Pinopsida; order Cupressales; family Taxaceae; genus Taxus; species Taxus wallichiana. The sequence continues at coordinate 772,683,359 of CM031239.1, read as the reverse complement.
GAAACACACAAAGAAGGGATTTGGACTTTGAGAGGAAGGCTGACTTTAGAGACGTAGATGAGAGAGAAAGGAGTAACACTCGTGAGAGGTACATATGCTAGTCTAATAATCCCAAAGAGTAAAGGGGATATGAAGATGCCAATCACGACCTGATTTATTAATAGTATTGGAAAGAATGTTATGAAGAGTTTTGTTAGTGGCTTCGTCTTGGTCATTAGCTTGAGGATAGTATGGAGAAGAGAAGCTAAGATTAATATTGAATGAGTCACAAAGCTTCTTGAGATCTTTGTTTTTGAAGGAATTTATGTTGTCCGTGATGATCTTGTGAGGCGAACGTGAAAAAGCGATATGCGATAGATGAAATTAACGATTTGATTGACTTTGGTTAATGTGAGTGGAATTTATTCCACCCATTTGGTGAAATACTCAATAGCGGTGATGATAGAATGATGGCATTGAGAGGAACGTGGATTGATGAGGCTAATGAGGTCGAGTCCCCATTATGAGAAAGGACAAAGGTCTTGAGCCGACTGTAAGGCCTGACTAGGAATGCGGATTAGATTAGAATGTTGCTGGCATTTGACACATTTCTTAACATAATCACAACAATATTGATTGAGAGAGGGCCAATAATAACCCATGCAAAGGAAGCATTTGGTGACATCCAAACCACTAAAATGGCCACCACATATGTCTTTGAGGACTTATTTACTAGATCGAGTGGATTCATGAGATTTAAGGCAATGAAGAAAGATGCCAGTGAGCCACATTTATAGAGGATGCCGCCAGGATGACATAATAGTTATCACGTTGAAGAAAATACCTCCTACCATTTTTAGATAAGTCAGAGGGGATAATGGATTTAGAAAGATAGTCAAATATTTGAGAATACCAAAGATCACAAGTATTAAATTTGATGAGACCGACGCGAGGTAACTAACTAAGATGAGCTGGTTTGTGAATATGATGAATGATGACGGAGAACTTAGACTCTTCTGTAGACCAAGGGATGAGAGAGGCAAGGGGAGCCATAGTGTCTACGAAGCGTTTAAATGACCGGGGATGGTTTAGATGGTGTAGAAATCAAATTTTTAAGGAGGAATTTAACGATGTCCTTTTTCTTTTGAAGGATCTCATTTTTACATTGATAGATACCTTCACCTTATTGATGATAAGTTGAGAGTCCCCAGAGATGTCAAGGAATCGGACACCAAGTAAGATGACAATTTGGAGGTAGGCCTAAGATAAGGGATTCATATTTCGCCATATTTTTTGTGCATTCAAAATTAAGCTTCCAAGCAATAGGAATAGGAGTATCTCAAGGAGGAATGATAATGATGCCATTACCTCCCACTCGTCAACACTTAGAGTTGTCAAAGAAGAAAGTCATCTTGAGAGGTGAAAATGTTGGAAACACAATGTAATAAGAGGGGGTGAATCAGTCCTTACAATTTTAATTTTAATTTTAGATTGCTCACTTAAATCAATAATCAATTAACCATCCATTAATGTGTGCACAACATTATATAACATACATGCAATCAACCATGAAAAAGAGAGGAAACACCATAACACAAGATATAAGTGGGAAAACCTCAAGGGGAAGAAAACCCACTAAATTTTTTTGCTGATATTACGCACAAAAATACTCAAGTGAATATTACACATCACAAGATATTTCTTTAGTGAGGCACTAACCCCACAAGGAGCACCAACCCCTAAACCCTTGTTGATATTACTCACAAAAAGAGACTTGCATGAATATAACTCATCACAAAATATTTTAATGAATTATGATCAATTAAAATATACTAATACCATAGCTGATAGTAGTGATCCCAAATTTCAGCTCCAAATTCCTTCAAACCCTCATTCAAACAAACCTTCTTCAACTCGCTCTCTCTAGGTCTTCTTAGACTTGTCTTGCTTTTAAACACTTGCACACATGCTCTCAATTAGTATTTAACCTATAAAACACATAATAAGATCTAAAATTATGCAATATAATCTCCTTCACACTCTTAGGCAACTCACACTTTTCTCGCTCACCCGACTAGCTCACAAAATGAGCCCAAACTTTACTTTTATAAGCTTCTCTTCTTTCCAACCCAAAGGAGGTTGGTCGTACATGATATTTTTGACAAATAAAAAATTATAAAATTCAAATAAATTCATTACAATGGTCACATATGACCCATATAGGTTGGTCATGCCCAAAACCACTCATCTTGCACCAAAATGCCTCAAAACCCCATCACTAGGATGAGAAAAATCCACTCATACCAAAACCATGATTATTAAAGCTCCCAAATTCACCATACATGTGTAATATGACATATAAGAATAAAAATGATCACAAATTTACTTGGAATAATCAAATAAATTATTAAATGGGCCCACTGGCTCATATCCTTCACCAAACAATTATTTCCAAAGCCTTTGTTTTTACCTTTGAGCCTCAAGACCCCTCAAGATGAACTCAAATATGGCATGTGACCACTCTATGGAATTACCAATAAATTTAATAAGCACATCCACTCATACTATACCTCATGAAACATCCATAGGTTCAAACCACAAATACTTTCCTCTTTTCCAAAACAAGCTACCCAAAAACTAGTTTTGCAAACTCAACAAGTTTGCACCCTTTATTCCACTTCCAAGACCTCAAAAGGTATTCAATAGGAAAAAAATTAATCCCCATTCACTTAAAGGTTGTAGAAATCATCAAATCATCCATCTCATGCTTCAATCAACTCATTCTTTCACTGAGAAGCCTTGTCCGAAATCCAACATACCTTCTTCTTCAAAAAATTACCCGAAAGAGTCATCAAATCAAATCAACAAGATGAAATCCATACATAATTGGAAATATATATGAATCCTATTTCTATACAATATTTTAAATCCTTCCAAATCTAAGTGGAAGGCCTTAAACCAAGCCAATCACTGTAAACTGCTTCTTATGCCTTCTTGGACCCAAGAACTGAGTATGAGCCCAACTTGCTCTATCACCACAAAAAAATTCCAATCTTAACAAAATAATGGAACATCATTATACATGTTTTATAAGAATTCAGCAACCTTCACCAAGCATGAAAAACTCATAAAAATTAACTTACCTTATCAAGCCACTTAACACCTTGCAAAGAACAAACATCCTCCAAACTTGACCCTCAAAGAACAAGTCATAAATTTTACATACCATGTCAAAGTATCAAGTTTGATACACCATTGGAAATCCCTCTAAACCAGAATCAAAACAAAACTTGAATAAGATCTTAACTCCTCATGTAGCTCTTGTAATGTTTTACCACAAGCTGCTCGAAACTACCCCAAAAACTAGTATTCGTAAATATGGCACACTTTGCACTTTTTCATAATCACCATGACATGAAACCTTCATAGAAATAAATATAAAATCCAATGATAACATAAATGCCAATTTAGCCTTTACATTCTTTGGAGAACTTTTCCACAAACCACACTTCTCCAGAAACAAGTAATTTCAAGTGGGGCCCACATACTGTCACAAACACTAAATTACCTTTATAGAAATTTTAAAGAGTCCTCTAAAATATCAAATCATAAATTTTTCAAAACCAATAAAAACTAGGATGGTACAAACAATCTTCTCCAAGTCACTCCTAGTTAGGGTTTAGCTAGGGTTTCAAACCAACTTACCTTCTTAACGATCGTTCATAAAAACATGACAATAAAAACACCTCATTATTTTTTTAAACCTTTTCAACTGACCTTAGAATCTATTCCAGATATATTATGTCCCCATGCAAATCACACATCTTACAACGAGCATCAAAAGGTTCACTTTTTCTTTAAAAACACACTCCAAATCACCCAATTTTTCCAAAACTTACATATCTTCAAAAATATTCTTCACTTTGACATGAAAATTGTCATAAAGCATCATGAAAACATCATCTACCTATAAATGTTCACCACATATCCCAAATCTATTTGAAACTCTCTAACCATTAAGACTTACCTGTAAACTTGCCTGCTTTCTCACTATCGCTTCCCAAGGACCTAAATCATGCATCGACCTCTAATTTTTGACCTGAAACTCACCATACATTACCTGTATACCATCACCATGCTTCTAACATGATTCAAAAAGATTCATTTGGTCCAAACCTCATACATCTATCTCATTCTGCATACTTCAAGGCTAGAAACAAGCCTAGAATGACATGACTCAACCATGAAACCTCGTGAATCGACCATAATGACCTCATACAGACTCATATAAATCTATAACACACCTCATGGATCATGAATGATCTCATTAAAATCTCCAACCGACTCTAGAGAGCTCAAACAATGACTATACTAGCTCAACCATGCACCAAGACCTCATAAAATTCACTAAACATGGACACTACCAATTAACCTTCATGTTTGGCCATTGACTAACACCTCACGGAGACTCATACAACACCATTGAACCCTTTTCCATCAATGGACTTGATATCAATGACAACATAAATACACAATGGCCAACAGAAAACTCATGCTCAAATTTGTTGATGTATTCATCTAGAAATTGTTTGTGAGGAAGGTGATTATTAGATAGAGGTGCATTATCCAATTGATCTGCAATATCTTAGCCCTTGATTAATTTTTGAGAGATAAAATCTAGGTCAAACTCTATCATGAGCATGAGCCATCGAGTGATGCGATCACTATGGTAAGGCTTGGAATGTATGGTCTTGAGAAGATGAAAGCTAGTAACGACATAAGTCTTATGATTGAGAAGATAATGGTGAAGCTTGGAGGTAGCAAAGAAATATCAAAACACAATTTTTTAGCTTCAATGTAGTGAGTCTCATAATCATGAAGGGTGTGAATGATATAGTATATATCCTTCTCCCCGCCTTGCTCATCATGATGTACCAACATGGCTCCTAGAGTGTGATCGAGGCGAGACATAAAGATAGAAAGGCTTCCTCTTGCATGGAGGGGTAAAAACAAGAAGATATAGGAGATACTACTTGAGATCATGGATTTTTGGCCATTATGGTCCCAATTAAAATCAATATCTTTGCGAAGAAGGTGATGAAAGGGTTGGCACAGAAAAAAGTTGTGAGATGAAATGATGAACTGATTGAAGTTGGGCTTGAAGACTGCAAAGCTGCTTTAGATTATAAGGAGGGGGCATATTGAGGATAACCTTGATTTTGGTGGGGTCAACTTCAATACCCATGATGGACATGATGAATCCAAAACACAAACTTGGCTGGATTGAGACAAAGGAAAAAGTAGATAAGGTGCTCAAAAAGGATTTCAAGGATGGTAAGATGGTCGTGGTGATGCTTGGATTTACCTAAAAGGTCATCAACGTAGTCCTCTACAGTCTTATGGATGAGATCGTGAAAGATGTAAGTCATGGCTTGTTGATAGGTGGTTCCAGCGTTTTCAAACCAAAGGGCAAGATGCGATAGCAAAAGGTACCCCAAGGGGTGATGAAAGAGGTCTTATGTTGGTCTTTTAAAACGATGAGGATTTTCTTATACCCAAAAAACCATCCATAAGAGAAATCATCTCATGGCATGTGGTAAGGTCTACGAGTTGATCGATGTTGGGAAGAGGGAAATTGTCTTTAGGGCATGTGAGATTTAGATCTTGAAAGTTAGTGCAAATCTGAAGCTTACACCGAAGCTTTGAAAATAGATACGATGTTGGATACCCATTGTGGATAATCGATATGAATGATGAAATTATCTAAAAGAAGGTGTTGCAGGCCCTCTTTAACAAGGAGAGAAACTCGAGGATACATGCGTGAAGCTTCTACTTAACCGGATTGGTGTTAAGAAAGGTAACGATGTTGTGGACAACAATGGAAGGATCGAGGGTTGATATGTTGATGCATGACCATGCAAAGGATTTTCTATGATGAGAAAGGAAGGTGGTGAAATATTCAAGCTCTTGTGGATCAAGGGATTGGCCTCCTTTGAGAATGTGAGGCTCTTGTGGAGTTTGTATGTTGATGCCGATGATGGATTCGTTAAGAAGATTGAATGTGTTTGGCGGTAAGGTCCTATGAAGATAGGAATATTTTGCTGCCATGTGAGAAATGATGGCATCATCATTGGTGTATTGAATAATTCCAATGGTAGAAGAGTCTTCCTTCATCATATCTAGATATCAAAGAGGAGGGACCTAGCTTTTCCATCACATTGATAAGTGATTGATCCGAAGGTGATGGTGGAGATTAAAAAATAATCCAGAGGTGATATACATGGTGTCATCTGTATCCATAACCTCATGGGATGGAGAAGATAGAGGATCAATGTCCATAGGAGATAAAGATGGTGGAAGAGGATCTATAGATTTTTTTGAATCCTAGGTGAACATTTCATGGGGTTTGTAAGATTGATCAATGACAAGGTCATGCATGCCTTGTTCATAACACCCCATTCCAAATCCTTTCCAGGCACAATGATGAAGATAAGTATAGGCAAAGGATTTATTATAAAAAAATCAAAGTCATTGGTATATAGTTTGGTGTGTGGTTGAGTGTTGATGTGTGAAGAAGGGTGATCAATGCCACCATAGATGATATTGGTGTGAAGATGATGTGGACCAAAAGAAATGACATCCCGATATTAGGTTGATACATTGGAGATTTATCAGGTCTACCGAGTCTATGAGGTGTGGGAAGAGCATTAAGTGTGAGAAGATGATACTCCCCAAAGTGAAAGACGATCCATTACTTTGTCTAAAGAGTCATCATTGGGAAGTTTGGATGCAAAGACAGATTAGCTGGTGGATGTTTGAGAAGGATCTTGTGTGGGAATGAGCACGTCATTAGGTCAATAAGTCATATGACATGCTTTAAATGTAGGGGTTTCTAAGGGAGGGTTAGAATTTTCCCTGTGTTCATATTTGATGCATCGATGGAGGGTGGAAGGAACACAATGCATGGCACGAATCCATGGTCACCCAAGGAGGATATTATATTGAAACTCCTCTTCTATGATATAAAAGACATCCTGAAGGAGTTTTTCACCAACGCATATGGGAAGAATAATTGTGCCTAAAGCGGGGGCAACAACATCATTGAATGCACAAAGGACCGCAGGTGATTGGGCGACAATAGAATTAGGGAGCTTAAGTTGATCAAAGGTGTGTGATGAGATGATGTTTCGCTAGCTCCTTGTTACTCATATAATGATGAATGTATGTGTCATTGATATGCACAAAGTGATGAAGAGGGGAAGATCATGTTCTTCGTGTGATGTCAAGAATTTTGGTGTCATGAAAATATATGGAAGCGAAAGCGTGAGTGCTCCAACAAGAGATGCAAAGGGTTGAGCCTCATCGTTAGGATTAGGGATACACTTAAGATATTCAATGAGGGATTGCTTATGGTCCAGAGAGATTTAGATGAGATCATAAAGTGACATCTTAATTGGGGCTTGGTGAAGTTGTCTCACAACACTTTGTTCAATAAAGCGAGAAGGCCGAGGGGAAGTTAAGATAGATATTTTAGGTTTTGATGAAGAAGAGGGTTGAGTAGATTATTTGGAAGGAGCGGTGATAATCACTTTGGATTTTGATTGAGTGGGTGATTAGAATTCATGGGGATGAGAATGGATTGTGACCTAAATAAAATTAATGAAGAGAGGGGGACCCTCTTTTGGGGAGGTTGAGGTTGGAGGAGGGATGACAACACAATTCTTATATTAATGAGGATATTTATATGTCTTGGTGGAAAAATAATGGGATGAAGAAGTGGAAACCATAGATATAAGGGGGTGATCTCCTTTAACGAGAAGATCATCCTTATCAATAAGATTATGGATGATGGTTTAAAGTGCTTTATTATGCTTGATTTCATGTCCACGTGTAGAATGGTAATGCACAAATGAGATTAGAGCTGAACCATGAAGGTTGTGGGGCACATGGATCAAAGGGTTTGATAGATGGGAGAGTAATTATGAATGCTTAAAGTAGATGTTGAAATATTTCCATGTAAGATCCAATGGGGGTGTTTGTTGTTGAGATGGTGGATGAAGAAGGTTTTCTTTGAGGTGATTTCATGGGAGCTTTTGATTCTATCTTGGGCTTGAAAGATGAGGAGGGTCGTTGTGTTTTGGTTTCAGTCTTGATGATCAAAGACTTGGATGAATTGGATTCTAATTTGGTGATGGGAGATGTAGATGGCTTGGAACATTTGGGAGAAGGGTTAGGTTATTGCAATGTGGATTTGGATGAGGATGCTAGCCAAAAATGGAAGGTGACACTCCTAAGAGTGATGATGTGACACTATATTTCTTAGGAGGGTTAGTCTTGGGAGGAGGGAGCTCCAAATTTTTGTGTGGATGCATGAGAGATTTTTGGATGGGCATGCCAAGGTTCTTAATCTTTGGTTGTGAGGATTTACCTTTGGTAGGGATGATGAAAATTTCAATTGGAGGATCCATGGGGGTAGAATTTACTGATGTGGATTGGGTTGTAGATATTGACGGTGGAAGTGGATTTTGTATGATGCGTTTAACAAGATCTAAAGGGGTGGTAGATTGTGTGGATTTAGTAGGGATGATTGGAGTTGTAGATGAAGTGAGAGTGTCATTTGTAGATGTATTGAGTGTGGATGTTTGCATGGTGGATGATTCAAGAGGTGGTATGGATACAGACATAGATTTAGATGTTGATGTAGGTATAGTCATAATAACATATGTGATTGATGTGGGAATAGATGTAGATGTGTGGGATGAAGGTGTTGAGGTAATTTTAGATGAAGGACTAGATGTGATGGATGAGGACATGGATGATGTGGATGGAGAAGTAGGTATGGTCAAGGTTGATGTTGATGTCATAGTTGTAGTTATAGTTGATGTTGATATGATGGGTGTAGAAGTAGATGAGGTTGTGATTATAGGGGAAGAGTCTGTAATAGGGGTAGATATAATAGATGATGAGATGATGGGTGTAGGTGATGGGGTTGGATTTTCTTCTATATTATTAATTAATTGTACGGGCATTATGTGGTTGTGATGTGGGGAGGAGATTGATTTTGGGTGGATGATTAGGAAAGGGTTGATTAGGTGGAACATTAGGATTGTCCACTTGGAGGTCACCAAAGTCTATAAGTTTTTGGACAATGTCTTTAAAAGAGTGACACATTTCAATGTCATGACCACAGACTTGATGATATTTACAATAATTCTCCTCACGATACCATGTTGGTTTAGGTCGTGATTCATCAAAGGGTCAAATGGGAGGAAGACGAATAAGATTGACCACCATCAACTTGTCAAATATTGAACTATAAGATTCTCCAAGAGGGGTATAGTTAGGAGGTGGTCTAGAATCTCTTTGTGGAGGCTCCATGTGAGAAGTGGATGTGGATATGGATGAAGATTTAACCATGATGGCGTTAGTAGAATTCTTGGATTTTTCACCATGCGTGGAAGACTTAGTGAACTTGGATTTGGGCTTGTTTGATCAAATTTTAAGATGGCCTTGCTCAAGGGCACGAAGTTCAAGTTTGTGAGCCATGGTAAATGCTTCTTCAAAGGTTTCAAATGATTGTATTTGAAAAGTGGATGAGATTTGCTTCACATAAGATTGTGAAAATAGTTCAATTAATTCATTCTATGGAAGGGAGAATGATAGTTGGTTGATTATGCCATGCCATCGTGTGATGAAATCTAAGATAGATTCGTTGTCATACCATCGAATGACGTGGCGGTCCGTGATGGTGATCTTTTGTGTAATGTTTATTGAAAAATGTTCTAGGAATAGTTACACAAGTTGGGTAAAGGAAAATAATGAATGTTGTGGGATGCCATTGTACCAATCCAACACGGGTCCGGCTAACGACATAGGGAATTTGTGAAGCATAAGGTCTTGATCATGAGTGATAAATTAACGTGCATGTCTAAAGGAACTAAGATGTTGTTGAGGGTCCACCTCCTTGCTGTTGAACTTAGAAAATTTTGGCATTTCCCAATGAGGAGGATAAGACTTTACATGGATGGATGGATTAATTGGTTCGTTACAAATTTGATCATATGAAAATGTGGTTTTGGATCTCAAGGAAACAACTTCAAGAACCATTCTAATCAATAAACCTTGTATGGGATCGTTAGATGGATTTGGGTTGTGAAATTGAGGGATGAGATTGGGATACATATGAGGTAGATGGGTTAGGTTGTTGATAAGTTTGAGGATGAGTAGGTGTTGGAGGAGGTGGTTAATAAGGGGGATGTAATTAAAGGGTTATGATTAGATGGGTTGTGATAAAGGTTGCTATTGAGAAATGGGTATGTGATAAGAGTGACAAGATTGAGTTTGTTATTGAGAGATAGGGAAATTTGATTGGTTTGTTATGGGATGAGTGGGAATGTAAGTGATATATGGTTGGAATACTTGCGTTGGTCGATGGGAAGTATGTAATGGTAAGCACCTTGAGGGGGACATTGATGGGCTTGCATTGATTTAGATGGATGGGGCTGTGAAGTGATTACATTGACATGGATATGGGAAGTGGAAATAAGGGGTAGAGTTGTGTTATGTTGTTTGGATATAGGGAAGCAAGTGAGATTATTGAGATGATTGGATAGGGGCACAAGTGATTGTGGTAGATGTTGAAGTGATGGGGATAGAGGAGGTGATAATAGTGTTGACATGGAGAAAATTAGGGGGATGGGGATCACCAATTTAGTGGTTTGGTGATTAGGATTAAAGTCATGTTGGGCCATAACAAGTTCATTCATAGCTCTAGGAAAGAACATAACAAGTTTTGATGTAAGGACTTGTGTAGATTCAAGATTGGAATGGTAAGCATAAATTTGTTGCAAAGGAGGTCCATCAATGGGGAGATTGGTGGTCATACAAAGGAGGCAGTCATGGAGAGAAACCATATTAATATCGAGTATTTATTGGAATTACGCACACCCATGAGGAATGGTAGGAGGCCCAAGAGCTTCGATAGAGGTAGGAGAAGGGGGAGTAATTGGTCTAGATGTTATCGAATGATGATAAAGAAAAAGATTGGTATTGATATGAGTGTTATGTTGGATCAATGGAACTTATTAAAGAGGGGGAATGAAAACCATGGGTCAAGGGTAACTCAGTAAAAGAAATAACCAAAGGAGGAGGTAAGGAGAGAAAGTGCGGATGTTTGTTGGGAGGAAATAGTGGAAATAGGAATGTTGTTTGATGCCATGTTTTGTTCCATTTGTTTTGATTGTAATAAATCGCATGAAACAAACAATAAATTAAACCTATAATGATTTTAATTAACTCAAGCAAGTCAAACAACAAAATTTTAATTATCTTGATTATTAAGATGTGAAAAAGAAATGAAAAATGGGCTTGTAGGGTGCCTAGAAAATGGAAATTTATGGATGGTTTCAAGTAGTTTGGGATGGAGTCCTTGATATACCCGAAGGTATGTGAGGCACAAATATATGATGGATTCTTGTATGGGGCATTGCATTGGGGCCTACCCCCTCACTTCACGATCCCACAATGATAAGGGATTCGGTGCTTAGCCAATATACCAGTAGACAAAAAAATTATAATGCGGCCAAAACACCACGACGAATTTCCTATTGGGTGATGAAATCCCAATAGTTCCACTTGGTAAGATATGTTTAGATGTGTAAATTTTTGTGTGTGTTTAGATGTGTGTGATGAAGGTGTATGCAAAGAGTTAAACCCCCTAGTTAAACTAGATTTACAAGAAAATATGAAGGGTTCTTTTTAGATCCAAATGAAATGTGGAGATTTGATGAGGACAAGAAAGCAATAAATGCAATGCAATAAAAGAAAGAGATGGGGAATAAAAACAAGGAATACCTAGATAACGCTTTTCCTTTTTATCTGAATTTTTAATTTTTAAGTAAGCAAGCAAAATCCAATCCAAGTAACGTAACCAAACGCGTGAAACTAAGCAAGTAAGCAATGATCCTTCCTGCGAGGTTAGTAGAAGATATATGGAAGAAAATTAAAAGACTCACCAAGAAAATGTGGGTCCCACTAGGCATGTCAAAATGTTGACCAAGTTTCCTCATTCCTACTTAGATTAGTGAACTAGTACTAAAGAAAATAAGTAACTCCAAATATGCAAGGGTTTAAGGTACCTTGAGATGAGATGACGATGTGAACGGGCGCAAACAAGAGATCCTTCTTCGTATCGAGATAGGTGACCTGTAAATCAAGAGAACTCAACAGAGGATGGATTAGTAGATAGATCGGAGGGTTGTATGAAAATGTTGGTCCTAAGAAGTGAGAACTTCGTAGGATGGATGTCAACCCTCGCTTTAGATAAGATAAGATAGAATATGATATTGATAAATTGGATGTAGCAGAAATGCAAAATCTAAAATAAAATAGAAACAAAAATACTAGATAAAAGATGGAAAATGTAGATATGATCTAAATGAATACAAAACAAGTCAAACATGGGTGGTTTGACAAAGGTGACCCGATACTACTGAGGTCTAGTCGATGACGACTGGGAATGGATGAGAAGAAAATGTAGAGAAACATGCCCGCTTCCTCCCGTAGCCGGATCTGGATCTAAGTGAAGGAAGAACACTTCAAAATTGGTTGAATGTAGATCTGATTAAAAGGATGTAAGAAAATTATGAAAATTGATGACGAATGGTATGAAGAAGACCGATCCAATCAACAATGACCGAGAAATGGCCGGAAGAATATATTTGAGGTGACAGGATGACAGGATCTTAAAGTTGGATGATTGTAAAATAGAAGGTGGATGGATAGGGATATGAATGACAAAGATGCACACAAAATGGAGGTCAGGTTGATGGTGACCAGACAAGATTGACGATGACCAAGACTGATCTAGACTTGGACGAAAATGGATGGATTGAAATGAAGACCCACATATAAGAAATGAGGGCCTAAGAATGACTAAGGAAAAGAGAGCTCTTGATGACAATTGAACCTGCGCAAGATCTGATGATGGTAACTGCAATGATGAAAGAAGGTTTTAAATCTCCCCAAAGATGGTCACAAGGTCTCAAAGAGGGCTTCAAGATGGCTGTAGCAGCTACAAGAGAGATAAAAAAAGAAAGCAAGATCACAAGAGAACTTGAAGACTCTAAAATTGCATCATGATAAAAGGAGGGATAAAGGCAACTTTATAGGGTGGAAAACAACCCAGATGGGTCACGGGTGATTGTGGGGAACCCTTGATTTGGTTGGTGGAATGATGATGAGCTCAAGACACCAAGCCCATAAGAGGTGGGATTAGGGTTTAAAAGGATAATGACGAGCTAGGGTTGTATACGAAGATAAATGGGTAGGTGGAAGGTGGAAAATATTAAATAAATTCCATTGAGAGATGAAATCATTAAATGGGGACCTAGAAAGGATAAAAATGAGGATTTAGGAAGGATAAACAACTTAAATGAGGATTTGGGGACTGATTAAGGGTAATTAGGGATGATTAATGAAATGGTGGGAAATAATGGTAAGCGGGATAAATTGAATTTAGGAGGGAATGAGAAATTTGAAAGGGAAGAGAGGTATGTATGTAGGAAAGACAATGAAAAGTGAATATGGGGTAAAGGGTAGTGATACCAAAATTGATGTCTACAAGGTTTCCTCTATACTAAGGTTGATGGAATTTATAAACTCTTTGAATCCACATGGGAGAATTTTAAGGCCTTGAAGAAGACCTCCCATATTTTTGAAGCAACATATAGAAATATGGGGACTGATTCAAGAGTTTCTGAAGAGAGACACTAGGTGGTACAAAGAATCAAGTATAACAAAGAAGTAATGGATGACACCGGCATTGAAAACATGGGATGGGAGAGTGAATAATACACGAGGGGAATAATTAGTAGCATGAATGAAGCTACTAGCATTTTTAAAGAATTCAAAGGGACTTGGATATAGTTCAAGTTAAAATATAAGAGTCCAAAACAACCCTTAGATTCATGAAATTGAAAGGATTTCCTTCTCTATATAGTGAGACTATTAGTTTGAAAAATATGAAATAGTGGTAGTTGGACATCAAATAATTGTTTGAAAATTTTGGGATAGTAATTAAAAAAATTCAATCACCTACTGAGAAGGATTTTCTAAATCTCATAAAGAGGCCATTAATCTCAAAGTAAAAAAATTAAGCCTTGAACATATTATACACCTTGTTCATGACCTTTGATTAAACAAGCACATATAAGGATGTTGACAAGGCTATGGTGATACATTTATTGGACAACATTGGAGGGGAAAATAGGGTGGGATATTTACCATCAACAAAACACATGTAATATTTCCCTCTTCCTTTTATCCATTCCCTTCTCATTCTTTCATTTTTTGTACAAGAGGGGTTAGAGACCCACTCATTTCTATGTTGTTTTTTGAGAAAATGTATTATATCCTTGAGATAAGGATAATGTAACCAAAATGAAACTAATAATGTTATAGAATCCTGAAGGTGCCAAATGGATGGGATTTATATGTAAGGATTTGTGTTTTTTTAATGTTGTGGGAATTCAAATAATAATTACATATATTTTAATGTTATAATGATATGTCCTTCAATCTTGGTAACTATACTTAGTTACTTAATTTAAGTATTTAGTAAAAATATTATGTACTCTAATATTTGAAAGAATGGCATAATACTCTATTTATGGTATATATGGAGGAGTGGAAGTGTTCACAATTATAATAAGCTTTTTATCTCATAGAATTTTTCCGTTTTGTAATGTCAACAAAACACACTTGTAGAATCCATTCAAAAAAATTATTTACTGATGTAGTGAACTTAGATACAATTATAAGTCAACAAACTATAATAATCTTTCATGACTTTTATTTGCAATGTTAACATGTCACACTTGCATAATCCATTCAAAAAAATCTCATTTACTGAGTCAATGAAAACTACAAATTAAAGTAAATTTAGATACAAATATAAGTCAAAAATTTATAAGAATATTTCATCTGGTAGAGAAAAAAATTACAATGTTAATAAAACACACTTACATAATTCATTGAAAAAATATCATTTGTAGAATCAATAATAACTAAAAATTAAAGCAAACTTTGATATAACTAAAAGTCAACAAATATTCTGAAAACATTTGCATGGCCATGTAAAATGAATGAAAGGTTACCTTTCTCTTTATAAGGGAACAATGATCTCTTAGTTTGAGACCCCAAATTTATACCACTAAACATGTAGGAACAACCATAGAATCAAATGGGGTCAAAACTACAATGTCGATGGCCATCAGAATTTCTCAACCAACTACTGGTCCTTTTAAAGGGATAATGGAACCTCATCTAGAAAAACATTAATAGTTAGGACCATGCCCTTTTCCCTACTCCTCTAATCCACCAATAATCAAATTAAAAACTATACTTTATTGTGAGGCATATTAATAATATGGATAATAAAAAGGATATTTTAAGATTACTTTAGAGATAGAGGCCAAAATTTCCACCACTCGAATATATATACATTATAGACATGATCACATGTGAACGATGTCCATCACTATCAATCCTAATTTAGAAAAATATGAGCATTATATTTTATAAAAATGAGATTGAATATTTCTTTACAAATATAGTCTAACATATCAACCTCCAAAGTTATACTTAACCACTAACACTAATTCGAACATACAAAGCATTACATTTTAAATCAAGAATGTTAACTAAACAACATCTTCATGAACATTTCCCTAGCCATTCGGTGCATAAATTATGGGGATCAGGTCTATGAGGTTATAATCCTCTTTGAGCAAGTAATTTGGTGTGATCTTCATAACCAACTGCATGATTAATACATTGGTGACAATAATTGGGTGTTTAGTCATGGAGGTAATATTTTCCATCATATCTTTAAAACTCCATCTTAATATGTCAAGGGTTTTAAACATAGATTACTAGGGAACCAAAAAATAAAGTTCCCCACAAACATTACGTCACACTAAACTATGTATGTCGAAAATAAAGACCTTAAAGTAAAAAGCATTGTATATAAACTATATGAGATTGGATCCAATTGCAATTGTGTAAATTGTTCAAGATATGTGATAGTTATTCATGTTAAATTTAATCGACATATATCTTTGATAGTTTTGAGTCATGTACTATTAGTTAATGTTGGTGAATAACATAATTCACTATGAAAACCATGAATTTGGGCATATACATTGAATCTCCAACAAAATACACCTCAAAACAAAATTCCCCAAATATTTGTATGTAAAAACTAAATGCTTGAAGTTAAAGTTGTTGTATATAAATTATATCATTTTAAAATATGTTGAAACAATATTAAATTACACCCTAGTTTTGTATTAACTTATAAGAAATATGTCTATCATTCACAAGGTAAACAAATCAAGCTATGCATTTTTAAAACATTAGAATATAAATATAAGACAAATTGAAATGCCATAGAATTAAATATGGTTATGATGTCATCAAAACATTAGAACCATGCCATGGTGTTAGTTTTACTACCACAAAAATAATAACAAAATTGAAAATAGAAAGCTTCATCGTGGAATCCTCTATTTCTCCTTTTATGGATTAGCACAAGTATGGTGATATCCTTTTAATGTGAGTGTTATTCCATTCCATGCCCAGGGGTAGGATGGTATCATCTCACCATGAAAGGAAACGTTTTAGGTTGCATACAATATTGTGTAAAAATCAAGTAGGGTCATCAAGAATGGAGTAAGAAACCTCCTCAATAAATTGAGCCTAATGATTTTGGGCTGAAGTGGGATCCTAAGGCCATTCTCATGTTGGAGGTTGATATCCCCATAGGTCTCCCTTTTTAACTTTCCAAAGAAGAACTACTTGCTCTCCACTGCTTTTTTTTTACTCAAATGATTTACCTTGTTATCATCTTCGCTCCCAACCCCATCTCCCACACCACACCCTTTGGATACCTCATAATGGTGCTTGTTATTAGGATTATTCTTTTTAGATGAGTCACTTTGACAGTTTTTAGCTCCATGAATGGTAATCTATTTAATCAAACTTCAATCATCAATGCATATCTCGTAGACCGCTAATGGTTGTCCACGAGCATGATGTAGCTTTACCCATCAAACCCTAAAATATAATATATGTTAATGGTTTATTTCATCCACTTTATATAGGAAAATAGTGATCAAAATTGTGTGGAGGCTAGTGCATTTACCTTAATTGATCGTTTGTTCACACCCTCAACTACTCTAGGTCTACTATACCCGGTGTCTCATGGGAATGATTTAGTAATAATAATATTTGTACCAATTATTGCAAAATACCCTAGTCTCAAATAGAGAATAAAATTAAAAATTATTTTCAAAATAATAATGTTGATTCAATCATGTTTAATCATGCTAACTAAAATTAGTTATATGTTATTTCAGGATCAAACCCCGAGTGATCGATCCTCGATAATGGGATTTTAGAGTCAAAGCCCATCAAATGTATGGGATATTTTGGCAATGTATCCTATGGTACACTAGCATGGTTTTGGGAAAACCTATATTAACCCACTATGTTTTAATGTAAAACACATATGCACTTATTCAATAAAAATTATCCATATCGAATATTTTTTCACGTTTACTTATTTTTATTACTCCTTTCAATGGATAAAACTATTTCTCACCTCCTTTCAAATGGTTATATGATGGTAAATTTTATGTGTGTTATCAATTAATACAATAATCTTTCTCAAAGCAATCAAAATATCAATCCTTGAACAAAAATCTAAGTCACATGAACCTTCTAGAGGCATGGTTGATCTAGGTATCAACAATGTGGTGTCTTGAATGATGGAATTAACTATCTTCATGCACTCTTGAATTCAATTTTGTGTAATCGAGTTCGCTAAATATTATCATTTTCAATCTTTTACTCCATATTTCAAGCATGTATATATTTTATTAAAATTTGTGTGGTTATGGGTGTATGTGTGTGTATAAATAAATAAATACATTTGTTATTATTTAAGTATGTGTGGAGCATAAAAAATCATAATGTTTGAAAATAAAATCTTTCGGACTTCAAGGTGAATATCATTGAGAAAATATGTGATGAAAAGGAGACAATCGAGGTGATAAAAAGAAAGCGCTATTAAGAAAGTGGTAGCAAAGGGAGTGTAAATGTTAGAGAGCTTGTTGGTAAGGTGTGTGATATGAGCCCACTTGGTACCAACTTTTAGTCCCCCTAAACAACATCCCATGCCTCCAATGGCCTCAAACCTTGATGTTAAACATTCTTTCTTGTTCTACTTAATGGGGTGGAATAAGAATTTTTGTTGGGTGATGAGTATTTCATATCGAAAAATTCACCATTGGGGTTATTTTACCATCATCCATCCAGTTAGAGGCGAGCAATGGAGTAAAGAGCATGGGGGTGTCAGTGGCGATGGTAATTGTAAGAGTATATTTAGGAATATTAATTTTATTCTATATAATCTTTAAAAATGAACTAAGTTTATTAAATTTTCACAATGATTTTTTTTTAGACCCCATGATTGTTCATGGGGTCCCCAAAATTTCTCATGAGATCCCAAGATTTTTTCATGGGATCCCAACAATTTTAAGTTTCCACATAGTGGTTGATGAGGTGTGGGATCCCCATGAATTTACATGGGATATCCATGAATTTTTGTGATACCTAATGAGTGCTCATGGGTGTTTGGGGATCCCCAAAATATACATGGATCCCTAAAATTGTATGTGGGATCCCCATAATTATAGTTGAGACATTTAATAAGAATGACTCGTCTTAGTTGAGGCAACCCCACTAAATATATAATTTTCCATACATTTTCATTCCTATATATTTATAATTAGATCCAAATTAAGGGTAAAATCTTCAAACATTTCCAAGTAATCTAAATAAAGGGTACATTTTATAAATCACCATATGGTTTAATCGTATCCTAATCGAGGGTCGATTCTTAAAAAATGAGTATCTAAATCAAGGGTAGGTTCTGATGCTTATGAATGGAAGAGGAGTTGTGATGCTTAGGAATCTAGGGATTTTTAATAGATATCATGAATCATGGATACGTTTGAACTTGTGGTATAAGTTGGAAACTAAGTTGTTCGAGAAGTAATCTCATGTGGTGATTTGGGCACAATAGTCAATCAAGAAACATCCATCAGTAGCTACATTCCAAGAATCCAAGCATGGGGAAGGAAGGGAACTAAAGTTGATGCATGCCAATGATCCACCATTGAGATGATGTTTTGAATATGGAACAAATCACCATAAATTTGGAGAGAGTTAAGAGCAATATGCTAAAAATATGGATAAAAGTTATAAAGTACCTTGAGGACGATCTAAAAGATGCCAAACAAATACGTGTTATTACTACCATTTTGAAGTTATTGATATGGCCTTGGATAATATGAGAAAAATAAAATATAGGGTGATTGATATGGATCAATTCTTTTAATTAGATCATATTTATGGTTTCCTCATTCATGTTGACAATTTTAATGGAGACAAGGTTGCAAAAATAAAGCAGAGGAAGAAGAATTCTCTTATGGATGAATATGGAACTAGGGAAGGAGAGGTGAATGAGACTAATGGTGCCTCTCTAAAAATAAAAATTATAAATAATAATGTACTCCAATTTATAGTGTACCTTTGACACTTTCGACATATGGTGATGTCCCAAATCACATACATATACCACACTTTTTCTTTGCATATTTGTATGCCAAGGTGGTACAACATAAACATGTTAACTAATAATCACTCTATCTTGATATGGAGAAGGGAGGTGAGTGGTTTCAAGAATAGATATACTTACCAAGGTAGTAAATATAGGATAGGATGAATGGTTTTGGATGATTTTCTTGATTATCCTTCATTCCACCGATTGAGGGTTGATGAGAGTGAAGCATTAGGGTATGGTGATACATTAGAGGACATGAAAGGTGAAGTGAAAAGGTTGAGGTCAAGCTTTATATTTAGAATCGAGAATTCCAAATGGTATGTGAAAGAACAAAACTCCTCTCAATCTATGCTTTGCATAAGATATCTAATCCCAACAATGTTAGAAAGGAGAACACCAAGTTAAAGTTGAGAGTTAGGGTAGCTGAGAAAAGGTGTGACTTGCTTGGAAGGAAACTAGCATCTATAAATAAGGGATACGAAAAACATGTTAATCCTTATTAGTCCAAGGAACCATGAGTACATGTCAACACTTATAAAGGTAAATGTGGAGTTCGAACAAGGTATGAAGTATGGGTTTCTAAAATGTCAAACTCTAGGTTTTTAAATTCAATTGCTAACAAATAATTATGTGAATATAGAATTTTCTAGTTCTCATAAGTTTGTCTAGAATGCCCAAAACAATAGTCAATAAAACTACTGCAAAAGATTGTCTCTCTCCACAATGATCAAAGACATCTGATTTTAAGACCTAATTGCATATTTTGTTATGTCACATAGTGTAACTTTATGTTTCGATTGAGTCTATCTCAACCTATCATTTTCCTTTCTTAGAACTATTTTGTATCAATAATGATTGAATTCATATTTTTATTTTTTCCCGTTGGGGTCCATGTCTATTTGTTAATATTTAACCTTTTGATTCTTGTATTCTTTTTCTAGTAATAATGACAACATTTTTACTTTTATATAAACTAGTAAAAATATTGTATTTATGTTATTGCAGCCACATCTTTGATGCATTTGGGGCGACACTTTGGAATAATGGCATACCTATCACGTGAATGTTTTGAAACCCATTTCCTATAAAAAAATATCATGTGCAATGTGTAGATAAAATATCCCAAAGGAATTTTACTACTATGTTGCTTTGTGTCATGAATTTCCAAAAGAAGGTTGTGTGATAAAATTGGGTACATTAATGGATGTGGATAGGTATCTTTATTGGGCTATAGAGCTAGATCAAATAGCCCGAGAATTTGAGGAACAATAGATTCCTCTAGAATTTTTATGCCTTCATTAGTTTTTTTGTAGCCTGGACTCCAAGTGATGATCCCACAATTAGAGATTTACAACCTTACAACAAAGATGACTCTCTCGAGTTCAATTAATTTTAATGAAAATTACACCAATAAAGAATACCCTAATTTTATAATTGCACATATTCTTGGTCCTGATGCTAACAAGAGTCCTAATTTTCCATCAACTAATATGATTATAAACAATCTAGTATATGACATATGCGACCAACTATCCATTTAATGGCCCCTAAATATAATGACGGGAAGAAGAAAATAAAATTGATGTTAGATGAGAATGAGTTACTGGACATATTGCAAATAATTCTTGTTTTGGAGTAATGATATATATCCACTAGGTAATATAGTATCCTAAAGCCAATTTTTTTCAAGGCTACACACCCAGTTGTAATTTTTGCATATAAAAAAATAAAAAAATATTAGATAGTTCTTGTTTTGGAGTAATGATATATATCCACTAGGTAACATAAGAGCCTAAAGTCAAAGTTTTTTCAAGGATACACACTTGGTTGTAATTTGTTTATGACTTAATTTTATTTCGTGTCATCTTTTACGTCCTTTTCTTTATGCCTAGTTATTAGATGGATCACTAGAGCTATTAAGGATGATGAACCATCAAAACATTTACAATAAGAATGAATTACTACAATCTTTGTTAAAGGAAAAATGGTATAATGTAACTTGATTAGACAAGATTATTCTTACACCATTCTTTTATATTAGATTTTCATTTCCTATTCAATCCATTTAGAAAGCCTAATTTCTTGTTTTTCATTTCTTAAAATGGAAAGAACATTCACTACTTTGCATGGGTTTACCTTTGCGAAAATGTCAATATTAATCATGTTCAATTTGGATTTCTATAGGGTGGAACACTCATATTCAATATAAATAGAAACCTCTAGCTATCATATGTTCGGAAAAACTTATAGATTGTATAAGAAATGGGTCCGATAGTTTAGTGATAAATGGCACTTCACTTCATTGCATTTGTCTCCTTGAAGGTCATTAAAGATTGATTTGACTACAATAATAAAGTCAAATAGTTTTTCATTTGTACAGTCCTTATCCCCCTCAATATAACAATTAAATTATGCACTCCAACACCATATAACTTCTTCAATTCCCGACATTGATTGCCCTCCCATCATTTCCCATTCTTCCCTTAAAAGAAAATTTAGCTCCTTCTCCTTCCTCAATTTTCTCGAGTCAATCAAATAATTTAAAAGACTACCCTTAACAACACAAAGGGTTTTGATTTGTATGGGATGACTACTAGTGTCATTGATTTTGTTTTTATTTAGTCTTGTTATTTGTTTTAAAGTATTATGTTAGAGGCTTATTTCAACTTATCTTGTTTGGTTGTATGTATTGTCATGTGTACCCTTTCTAGACACATTATACTATGTTATTATCTTCACATCCATGATGGGTGATCTTTAAATTGTAATAAAAAAATTCAATACAAAAAAATAACTTAATTTAATTGATCAATATTCCTCATGTCAAAACATATAAGATTTTTAGTTTTATTTTCTCTTAATATAGTGTATTATTGTTTTTACGTATACAAAAACATTTGATGCTAGTGGTGGGTATAGGATAGGATGTGGGTACATGATAAGATGTGGCCACATGTTTAATGTACATTTCAATGTCAATAATTTTAGTGCCATAAGATCTTTCCTTTATTGCGAGATATTTTCCCTAAGTCTTTCTATAGGGTGATTAGATTTGATTATATGTTAACATCATATGATTATATACGAGATCCCAAGAATTTAGAGCTAGTTGATCACACCAACGCACAATCCTTAAAGTATATAGAAATTAAATGAGACAACATACTATAAAATGAAGGAGAAGATGTTATGAGGGGAAGGGATATACACAAATTTATGGGCAATCAATTTCTTCAAATACCCTATCAACCACATGATTTTCTATAATACATCACCCCTCCATCGTATGAATATGATGGAGATGAATTTGTAGCCACCACTTCCAACTAGAACATGAACAATATTTTTAGTTGCTTGCAA
This sequence comes from Taxus wallichiana var. yunnanensis, assembly GCA_018340775.1. Taxonomy (NCBI): domain Eukaryota; kingdom Viridiplantae; phylum Streptophyta; class Pinopsida; order Cupressales; family Taxaceae; genus Taxus; species Taxus wallichiana. Next base: position 772,660,333 of record CM031239.1, on the reverse strand, counting down.
CGGTAATATGCAAAAATTTGTAACAAGAATAACCCGGTGTTGTATTAGGGCCTGAATTGATTATGAATGATATGTTGGAGATTCTTTGTAGAAAATAAAATGGTTGAAGCTTACAAATGAGGGTAGATTCAAAAATTTGGAGGGAGGCCCAAGATTGTATATAACAACAACATGATGAAGAATGGGAGAGGCTAGTACATAAGGTCCGTGAGATAATGTTCTTAGTATTTCTAGTCCAACAAAGGGACACTTAATATTTTGATCTTAAAATAGTAACTATTAGAGCATATAACTATAAGTAACGAGATTTTTCTAACCTATGATTAAATTTTTAATTTTTCTATTGGTGTTGATGTCTATTCATGTTTATGTTTGATTAATTTCCTTCTTTGAAAGGTTTGTTTTGTAACTTCTTCCAACATTCACAAAATCCTTCAATTTTTAAACCAATCAAGAACTAGTATTTTTATTTTTTTTAACTTTAAGTCATCCAACCAATTGGGAAATTATTCAAACTTACGTGAAAAATTAAAAAAACTATTAGAATCATGAAAATTCACAAGTTATAAAAGGTATGTATTTTAAGTCATTGAAATAGGCTCGGATAATTGGATTACTATGACATTGCATTGAAATCTATGATAGTATTTTATTAGACACTTCAAATGATTAGGTCAAGTAGAAGTAATATCTTATCACTTATTAAAATATACATTAATCGAATACTTCTAAATTGTGATTAGTTGAGGGAATATTATGAGCACTCGATGATATCCCAAGATAATTCAAGGATAAACCACAACCAACATTGATGTCCCTTGTTTGGTTGATATGATCACTTGTTTAATCAATAATATCTCTCATTAAATCAAGGACACCCCACAAGATATCAAAGACACCCCACCACCCTTCACGGTTACATTCAATTTGTATTTATTGACATGAATTATGGGGTAAATTTTTTGGAACAATGGATAGAGAAAAGGGGATTCACATACTAACCAATACCATAATCCATCCATTCATATTGGGGATTTTAATATTATTCTTGTCGTGAATAGGTATATATTGATCTAGTTAATGCATTTCTTTTCTTTTTTATCAAATCAAATATTTTTATTTTTTAATCCAGTCACATCAATAAATTCCCAAATACACTATTAACTAGTCACATCAAGTCAAAACTTTATAATATTTTGTCAATTAATTAATAAACACACAAGTACACCAATAACTAGCCACATCTAAACTTGATAAAGACACAAATATCATAGAAATGAATTTTTAGGTGCAATAATTTAAAATTTAAACTTAACAATAATCAACAAATATATTTTCTAGTTTAATCTTTTACATGTGTAAAAATGGTTTAATATTTTGACGATGAAAAACTAGTTCAAGATTAACTTTCAAACTTTTAACTTGTTCTCAAGGATAGCATAACATGGAACATTCTTTTGTCATAAGAATTAACAATGTAATGTGGAATATTTTATTGCTAATATGAGTATATGTCCCATCTTATGGAGACTTGGAGAGTATAAAATGTTGTCTAAAAGTAAGAAGTACATATTGAATTACTCAATTATCTAACTATCTCTTTATCACCCTTTTGGAAATATTATCGCATTTCTAGTGTTTACATGAATAATTGACCTATACCTTCCAAATCCCACAATCATTCAAGTTATTTCCCATCAAAACTATAGGATATCCTATAATACATTGAGGAATTATTCCACATTTTTTGATGGTGTTCGTCAAGGATAACACACAATGAGTTGAGGAATTATATGATCATATGTGGATAAAATGATTTAATAAATATGGAATTTGTAAAAACCTAATTTTAGAGTCACATATGATAAATAAAATGCTAAAGTATAGATCTGACATAAGCAATAAGCTAATGAAAATTGAAACCCTAAGTGCAAGAGGGGGAATATGAGACTTAGCTGATTTCAAAATAGATCCCAAAGTGTTATGGATTATAAGATTGATGAACATGAGGAAGAAATTGTCGTGCGAGCACAACAACAAATCCTATACTTTGGATCGGGGGCGCTTAGGAACTAGAGACCTCTACTAGGTGCCCGTGACTATGAAAAGGGTCAGAAACTAATTCTTCTTATGTTGTAAGATGTTCACTAACCTTTTTGTTGGTTGCCTATATGTCACCACCGTTGATCACAAAGTTCAACTATAACCAACAAAACAAATGATACTTTACAAAACCCTAAAACACATCAAATCCAAAAAATAAAAAGATGCAAATGGGGAGTTAGGCTGACCCTGAAAGTCACTTGATAGAGTGAAATTACAACTGAGTGGTGTACTACATTTCAGACTCCATTTAGTTCTTATGTGTGTGTGTAAGAATCGTGCCCTAGGAATCTCTTGTGCAAGATGCACTTGATAACAAATGATAGCTAGATGTACTGATGTAGATAAATGTGTGGATGGAAAAATGAACTTCCCCTCCTATGCGTGTATGCGAGAAAATGCGAGTCCCTTGTCCCTCAAGTGAGTGTGAAATGGATGCTTTGATGCTCTTAGAATTCCTTTCGATGTAACCTTAGGTGGTGATGCTAGATGATTAGAGTTTGGTTCTTTATTATGGTCACATAGCTTTGTATTTATACAATTCCCTTAATTGAATTTCCTAATTGTGACAACTAAAATGCCGACCCACAAGAAAACAAGATGCCCAAAAGATAAAAGAGGCCTAAAAGAGTTGAGTAAGATACAAAGAGGTTGAGGGTGCCCAGAGGGGATGAGGATGCCTAAGCGGCGACGTCTTGGTTGGGCGTTGACATTTGAAGTCATGAAAGATATATCAATAAAGTTCATAACGGGCTAGGGGTGTGCGAACAAAAAGAAAGCAATAAAGACAAGGAAGAGGTCAAAGACAATAGTTAATTACTAGTTTTCTCACTTATGAATCATTTGAATAGTAGTATGTGATTACGACCTAGAAATGTACCCAAGTGCGTGATTTTGTGTCTACATAAACCATGATCAATCTATAACTCATGGATCAGTTGATAATATCCATTATCATTCGGTACATTCCATTATCATCAAGGATATAACTAATGATCATTGAAGGATATAACTATGATCAATTGAGGAAACCCTATGAATAGTAATATATAACCAAAGACAAGTAAGGATACACCACAACACATCATGGATATCTCACATTATTTCATGAATATCCCACATTTTTTTGAGGATATCCCTAGAATGGTCTAGGATATTTCTCTTTAGATCTATGAAATCCTTGTTAAGTCAAGGATATCAAGGAAACCACACCATGTTTGAAGTTACCCTCGAACAAATGAAGTGACCTACTAAATATTTGTGCATATCAAAATTACTAATTTACTATTAATATATAAAGGTAAATTTTCCTTGATATATTTTACCTAGTTGACTTTTGACATGATATGTCTCATAGTATGAATTAATCATTACCATATCTCTTATTGAATTTTGGGGTTATCACCAACATTTTCTCGACCAAGGCTTACAAGTGTACAAGACATTGATTGTCAATATTATATTTAACTTCATATGAGGCTTTAAATATTGTACTATTGTGATTCTCAAGATCACACTTGACATGAAAAATGGCCCAAACATTCATTAGTTTTAAATTACATATAACATTATTCAATATAACATAGGATCTCCCATTTTACTCCGGTTCCACTTAAAAGATGAAGATATCAAACAATTTCAGAAATGGAAGAGGTCATGACTAAGAAGATGAATGTCATCATGATGTTGAGGGATAAAATGAGGGTGAGTGATTTCATGAGAGTGAGCACCACCATGATTGGTAGCATGACCAACATGATCGATAGAGGATGGGAAAGACCATTGGGAGGACATGTGAATAAGTAGAAATAGAAATGCTAGTAGAGGCAATATAATTATTGGGGATGTCAACCAAGATAGAAAAGGAAGAAAAGGCAAGGTAAGATGTCATAACTCTTTCTGTTAAGGCATGTAGAGTTTATGTCACCGTTGGTTTCAGTTTTGGTGAAGGATTTGAGGTCACATTTAGCAACCACTTGTGCTAAGTAGAAGGAACAATATGACCATGATAATATACTTCACTATTCCTTATCTATAAATAAGACCACATGCAACTTATAGGCCACTATAAAAATGTACATGAGAATATTGTGATAACGACACATCCACTCGTATAATGCTCGATGATGACGATAGCGGTGGCATTGGTAATGATAATGATGATGGGGATGGTGATGGTGGCAGATAGGGAAAGGTAAAGGGCAAGATTAAGCTCAAGGGACCCAAATAGTTGATAGTGTTTTAATAGATAAAAGATGTGTTTCAATAGGCCTAAACTTTTGATGGCATGTAGAAATTAAAATTACAATATTAAATTATTTACTTTTATCTAGATCATATATTAGTTTTTATTCGATGTTAGCATGAAATAACAACCATCTTGAACTTATTATATCAATGCTTTGTTTTATTTTTAAAACCTTGTCACGACGTTAAAACCATGTTGGAAGTTATTATTTATATTAATGTCCTATTTTATTTTTGTTATGTCGTTGTCATGGCATTATAACCATGTTGAAATTTATTATTTATATTTTTGATCTATTTTAATATTTTTAATGATGTTGTTATATTGGCTAAACCATGTTGGAATTTATTATTTATATTAATGTTTTATGTTATTTTTGTTATAACATTGTCATGACATTAAAACCATGTTGGAAGTTGTTATTTATATTAATGTTTTGCTTTATTTTTAGATAATATTTTTGTTGTAACATTTTCATAGCATTAAAACCATGTTGGAAGTTGTTATTTATATAAATGTTTTATTTTATTCTATTTATAATGTTTTCATGGCGTTAAAACTATGTTGGAAGTTATTTTTCATGATGCTTAATGGGTTAGTGTTATCCTTTGATTTTCTTATTATTATCTACTTTTCTTTAATGTTTTCACACCAATAGAACTAATTGTAGATTACTAGCTTAAAGATTTTTATGTACATATTGAATTTTATATTAAAAGTACATGATTTGGGTATAAGTCTTAGGGTACCCACAAATATTTTTAAAAGTAGCCCACGAATCGGGGGAGGGGCTTAACGAAAATACATGCTCGGATTTGAGATCAATCATTTAATTGTTAGTAAGGTGATGTAGACCATCCTCCTTGATGATATATAGAATATGTTAACCTCAATTTCGGTTTTATAACTTGTTGGTAGGTTTAGGAGGTCCTAGAAGTCACCTAAGATGGTTGGTGTGAGTCAAGTCCTCCTCAAATTCAAATTTGGTAATTTCCTCCAAAATTATGAATTTGAATTTGTAAGGTAAAGTTTGGCATGGAATAGGAGTTTAAAGAAGTCTTTAGGTCATTTAAGGGTGGTTAAACATGAAATAAGACCTATAAAGGTCAAGGGGGATTAATAGTGTTATATATTATGTTTTTGTAGTTATACCTAAACTCCAATGTTGTTTTTAGAGAAAAACATGTGGTCTTGGGGTGATACCTCGGTTATAATTGATTGTGAATGGTATTTAAATGAAATTATAACTAACTCCTACTCATTCTATTTGAATGAGAATCAAGAGAAAGTTCTAAAGAAGTTGGTAAAAGGAGTTTCTTGTGTTTACATAGTTGAGTTAAATTTTAGTTGTTATTGTATAACTATAGGTAAATGGTTTTGAATCATCTTGTAGTGAATATTGAACTTATGCATGTGTTTGATAGGCATGGTGAAGGATCGTGAGGTAATTTCTTATAAATTTATCTTGGTTCTTACGTGATCAATTTTTTGAGCTTAGATACAAACTTAGTGGAACCGCTATAAACTTGAAGGCAAACAATATTAAGAGTCTAGTAAGATTTTAAGGAGAAAATTGTAAGGGATTGGATAGAGAGTGTAAGTTGTAGGAGTGGATGCTCTTTACCAAGGTATGCATATCTCAAATTTCTTAAGACCTTGATAGTAGGGTAAATATTATATCTTAATTAAAGACAAAGAACCTTTGGAAGAACTTGTATCAAGAGGCATAACAAGTGAGTTAGAATGATTACACAATTTGGTGAAGCAAGTGAATATTATTTTCATGACAATGGGCCTAGAAATGGTTGCAGAAAGGACTTATAATCATTGTGTAGAATTGAGAAAGATAAAATTAGAACACAAAAATCTTCTAGCATAATACAACGGTTGATGACCCCGTGTCTTAGAATAGAAGAACAATGAAGTTAGGTATCATTCACGTGACTAAGAGTGTTATCTAGCCCTACTTTGGTAAGTTTAGTGGAAAGGATGAGTCTAAATAGACCCTAGGAAGAATGAACAAGCATTGAAATTAATTTTTAGTGATTGTATTGTAAAATTTCTCTTCTTTCGGGTTCATCTAAAAAACCTAGGTAGGGCTTGACAATGGATGGTTGGAAGAAGACCATAATGATTGCAAGAAGACTTGGAGCTTTGTACATTGGTTCTAAACACCTCCTTCTTACATATCTTTAAAGAATCAAGCTATGATCAATTTCCAAAACCTACTTTACATGACAATTTCTAAGTGATCCTTGTATCATACCGTATTTTTGAAAGCTAAGTTGGATAGGGCTCATAGATCAAGGCTTAGATCAAGAAATTTTGACTTGAATTTTGGAATAAATAACCGAGGTAAAGTCCCCTAATAGATTGTGAAGGAAATTTAATTTTTCATTAGGTGTAAGTCAAGATATTGATGATAGTTTGGGGATAAGACAATCTAATCCATCAAGGTTTAATTTGAAATTGAAATAGTGTAATTTGAGGGATATCTTAAAAAGAAGTTTAACTTGAATCTTATCACACAAACATAAAGCCCAAATGTGCATTCAAACATGTCGTCATTTCCTATATTGAGTCACTAGGGCTAAAAATAAAGGAGTAAAACAATGTGGATAGGATCGGTAGGAGTTTAAGCAAGGAAAGAGAGTGAATGAATGAAAGTGAGGCTTAACCAAGGATTTAAGATTCTAAATTTACTTCCCACCACAAACAAGCTAAAGGGTGTTGGAAAATGTGTAGAATTTTCTTTGAAAACTTCTAGTTTGTCACATTCATGAACTCACCCGTGATAAGCCATTAAGAATCCTTAAGGGAAGTTTTAGGTAGAATTGAATCAATTGATTGATTTATTTTGAATTGAATCCACTTGATGGTTAAAAGATAATTTTATAAAGTCTTGAATAAGGTGAAAGAGGAGTCGAAGCTCAAACTTGCATGTTGGGGTCAAATTTGACTAAGAAAGAGAGGATTCTAAGCCTACCAAAGTGAGTTTACTTAATTAGAAGAGTAATAATTTTGGAATTTGATCTAATTAGAATTTTTGATTGATTGAGTTGTTATTTAAATTTACATCATAAGGTGACATAGACATAATATTTAAACTCAATAGATCTATATACGTATTGTAATGTTTTTTTACATTTATTTGAAAAGCTATTATTTATGCGGTTTTGAATACAACCACTTATGATATCTTATTACGTTATTAGTATCAATTATGGTTTCCCCACTAATCTATTATTACGTTCTCTTTATTTAGAAATGAAAACAATTTTGTTTTTTGTACAACATGAGAGATTCAACAACCTTTTACATTTAATATTTTTAACTTGATAAAATGTTGGTGATTTTTAATAGTTTTATATAAAACTTCGCTTCGTGTTTTGTTATCTACATATATACAAGTAATGAAAATTTCTACAGATGAAATTGAATAAAATAAAGAAAGATATTAACGATCTCAAAAAAGTTTTCTAGAATCAACGAGGAGAAATCTATAATCCGAAATATGAAATGGATATTTTGGAGATTGTTGTAGCTAAGAAAAAAACAAGTAAACTTTATATACTTTGTTGTTACTTCTATTACTATTAAATAATATTATATATTGAAATATTTGTGACAATTTCAAAGATAATTGGAATATAGGTAATGAGGTCAATGTGCCACAACCTATAGTAGAGTGAAACCCTATGAGGATAAAATAAGATTATGTAATAAATAGTATACTAACATTGTTTGAGAATGTCCATACTTTTAACTTTTTCTCTAAAGATATAGATTGTATAAAAATTTTATCTTCAACGGAGAGGACCCTTATATATCCCCTCATTTTACATATCAAAGAAAAAAATAATTGTTATAATAATAACATATTGAAATCATTAAAGACATGTTTTTCTTACGAAGTGATTATTTTTATATAAGTACCACTTGATCATTCAACATCAAGATATATTACGAGCATGGCTTACTAGAAATTAATTAAAATAAAAACATAAATGGATTATAGTGCATTTTTAATGTAAAACTACTTTTTACATTGTTATTTAAAAAATAATAAATTCAAGTTCTCTTTAAACGTATTCCCCCACTTCGATAGTTTTGTAACTTAACAGTGTATATACAATTACCAAATTTTATCAATTTTTGATATTTTTAACAATATAGTACATAATTAACTAATTGTTTGATGTGTTCATAGAACTAGAACCAAATATAAGAAAAGCCACTCTTAATATTTAACTCTTTCAAATTTCCATTATAAACGTTCCATGTACAACAATATCACTTCCTACGAGAGATTTTATTAGTTCCTACTAAAACATGTGATTCTTATTGTTGAAGTGGGTGTGTTGAATTTCCACTGTGATTCTTATTTTTGAAGTAAGGAAAATTGAGATCTCCCAGCTTTGGTTTACATAATTATTGGGCCCTATTACTTAGATGTTGTGAATGTGCTTAATAAAAATTTGTTAAAATTAAATTGGTGTACTTATATTATTGTGAACAACTTACTTATTTATTATGTAAACTGAGTTACTTTAGACTTATAGTAATAGAGAACTTCCTTCATCACCTTAAAGATAAGAATTGATTCATAGATCGATGACCAAGATTAACTACAATAGATCAACATTCAATATAATAATTGATGACCCTTTTACAAAATAGTCTCAATGGCCTCAATTAGTAGTTGGATAGTATAGATTAATTCTCACAGTGTACAAAAATAAATAAGTCATTATACCTTTCCAAATTTACAACACCATGTATCACTATGCATTATAACATTGTTACACTTTTTTAGATCCTATGAAAATATGAGAAAATATGTTGTGAATGACCATGAACTTAGGGCTTGTTGAGCTCAAAAATATACAATGAATGATTGTACATTTTAACTATGCTTCATCTCATTGTTTGTTTTGGGAATGTTGAGTTTAGAATGGTTTAAAGGGTTGGCTTATTAATCAACCTACTCTGAAATAACGTAAAAATCATCATGTGCATGGTTCTATAGTAGGAAATCATAATCCAAAGATTTAAATCAAATATACTATGAAAATATACAATGAATGATTATGCATTTTGAATTCTTGTGATCCATCAAGTGCATGGTTTGAAGGTTTGGATTTTGATTTCCCAAAAAATAACAATGCAAACCTCATCGAGATGTAGGGTTCTATAGTGGTGATCACAATCCAAACATTTTAATAAAAACACCATGGAATTCTACATTGAATGATCATGTATTTTACCTATGCTTCAACTCACCATGTATTGTGGCCTCGAGGTTATTCTTAATTGATATATTAGCATATTTTATTTTGTGAGCTAGAAATAGTTAAAAATGTGGATTGTGATCAATCCAATTTAGATCCATGCAAAAATCATTAGATGCGTGCTCTAAGAGTGGGTGATGAAAATCCAAACATTTAATCAAACCATTATGGAATTCATCATCGGGTGTATGGAAAAACTTTGAACAATGTATTTATATTCTTCTTGCCTATTATTAACTAAAATTTATGGTCTTGAAGTCACCATATTTTAACTTGGTTTTTCTAGGGAACTCAATAGGTTTCAATCTTGAGATGTATTTATAAACTAGGTTTTCTTTTCTTCTTTAATTAATCTTGATGTTGTAATGAACCTCTTGTGACAAATTAAACCCAAAAACACAATGTGGTAAAGAATAGTTTATTGAATGAAAAGACTGAAATCACATTACTAGATCACATGCCACTTCGATGAGGAAACCTCCTTTAAGAAATATAAATACAATAATATTTTTGGATGCCTTTCTTAGGCCTAAGGACTCCCGATATACTAGTTCTATTATAAAAACTATTACTACTTGGACGCATATGGGATTATTATCAATAGCTCAAAGGGATGACATACAAAACATATGTGTTTATAGAATGTATTATAATAAAAATGTAAAAAACAAGGGTAGGATAAAGGGTCATAAAATCCCCTCCCCCTTAAAAAAATTATCCTCAAAGTTGTAAATGTGGGATTTGTTATTGAATCTAGAGAAGGGGATCCTAAGTTACATCTTTTGGTTGCATGCCATGCCACTGGATCAAGAACTCCTTGATAAAATGGTTGTGAAGTTTGAGGGAGTGCCTATCTACAATTTATACATGTTTCATAAGGATGGATCCTTCATTTTCAAGCTTAGGTAGTATTGTATGTGTAGTGATGTGTTGTCTAAGAACTTTCTTCAAACAAGAGACATGAAATACAAGATGAACTCATAAGCCAAGTGGAATCTCGAGCTTGTAAGAAACTACACCAATATTTTGGAGAAATTTTTAGGGTCCATAAAACTTAGGGGCAAGCTTTTGACACCCTTTTTATTTTAAGGAAGACTATTTATATAGTTATAAACATAGAAAATCTATATCTCCCGGTTGCAAGTTGTGCTCCAAGTGGTGCTGATCTTCTTATCAGATCATACAATTTTACACCATATGAATAATTTCTCAAAGGTTTCGAGAATTGGTCATGTTGGCTGATGGCAAAGTGTCTCGAATTCTTGAAATGGAAAACTATTAGGAGTGTAAGGGAGGAGTGGTGGTGGAGGTTAGCCATAGATGGCTTCTTATGGAATCATTTTTGTGGAGGTGTGATAGATGTGTTGTACCACCATTCAACAAGAGGTAGTCACTTGACCCACTATTGTTAGTACTATGAGGTTGTGAGATTATTATACGAGGATTAAAATGGAAACTTGTGCACATTAATAAGGTTACACTCCAACGGTGATGAGCAAGCTCCAAGTAATCAACAAGTGTAATCAAACAACCAAAAATAATGCATAGAATAAATAGGTCTACTCATTCTCATAGATCAAAATAAGAGGGTACATATGAGAGTGTTGTGTAACTCTCATGCCTAGACAATCATTCCCTCCATGAGGGAAAGAGGATTTATGATTCCTAAGATGGAATGTAACTCTATGACTCCTATGACACATATGAAAATGACAGGCTCTATGATGTAATCTGTTATATGTCATATAAATCCTATAGCCTATGATCTCACCTAAGTGAAATGACTCACCATGTGAGGTGGATAAGACCCCAAATGATGATGAGGTAACTCACACACACCAATAACCCCCTTCATCATTCTGAGGTATAGGTCATGGTAATTTAGAAAAGAAAGAGAGCTCCCTAGAAAACTAAGACAAATGCATCAAATGGGTCTCGATAACTAAAGTCTTGATAAGGTATCCATGTATAAACCATAATATTTCTAGAAAATAAGAAGAGGAGAAGAGGACTAGAAAGCCCAAAGAAGATGGGTGGCTGCAGACCCTCACCCCAAGAAGAGAGTGCAAGTGAAGGAACTTGGCTTCAGTGAAGGGCTTGGTAAAGATGTCCACAACCTAATCGAACTCTAACAATATTGTAAGTCAATGATGTCTCAATAAGTAAACTCTTGTATGAAGTGCATGTGGATCTCAATGTGCTTCATCCATTGATGCTAAACTAGATTTTGAAAAATTGATATGGTGCTCATGTTGTCACAATAAATGATAGTAGGCCACCAAAAGTGAATACAAAACTCGTTAGAATCCCCTACAACCAACTAAATTCCATGGTAGCGTTGAATGCTCCCCTATATTCTTCCTCTCCGTAAAAGATATCGAAATCGTATTCTACCTATTGCTCAATCGATTGACAAGACCCAAACTAGAGAAAAAATGTAGCTTGAGGTAGAATTTCGATGATCGATATCACCAAAGACAATCAAAATTTGTAAGTCCAACTAGATCAATCTTCATCCCTCCTAAGTGGTGAATGCCATCGATATGAGTGCCGAAATATAGTGAAGGATCCACTTCATTGATTTTTAATACAACTCATGAGGCTCCTACATACATCCTGGACACAATCCTAATAACATACGAAAGATCCATCAAAGTGTGAGTAAGATAGATCAAGCTCCTCACCAACTAGTGATAAAGGGTACCATAAACTATGGGAGTGGAGCAATCATAAAATAAAATAACCTTGGAAAGGAAAGGAATAGGTGAAGGCTCGAAATCGGACATGTGAAATTTGACTAGAAAATCAAGGGCATACTTAGGTTACGAAATTACATTTCTTGAGTCAGATTGTGAAATATGTATCCTAAGAAAGTAATGAAGCAATCCCAAGTCAGTCATGGATAACTTGTCAACTAATATAATCTTCACATAATCAATGATCAAGGAAGAACTGACCGTGATCAACAAGTCATCAAAATACAAAACAAGGATGAGCATGGAGTCATCTTGCCATAAAATGTAAACATTAGGGTTAAAATGACACCAAGTGAACCCTGATGCTAGTAGAATGGAGTCCATCTTGGCATACCAAACACAAGGGGATTGTTTAAGGCCATAGAGATACTTCCATAAATTTCAAATGAGGGAGGAATTATGGACATAACTCGGGGTTCTTCCATTTGCTACATCAACCTCACCAACTCCTCTTCCAGGATGTTACTCATGTATCTCTCTCATCTAATCCTTATCTCAATCTCTCGACCTCCTCTCATGTTGTAACTATATCTTCCTCCGAATCACCTCATACCTACCCCCGTACCTCCTCTCCCATCTCCACATCCTCCTCTCCCCACTCCCGTCATTCCCTCACAACCCTATCTCCTTCAGCTATCATCTTCTCTTGCCACCATGTTACATACTCTTATGTCACCCCGACATCATCAATATTGATCGATGTTACCTCTTCTTCCTCTCGCCATCTCTTGAATATCTCTCATATGTGCTTCCGTAAGCTCTATCTCCCTCAACTCTCATGTAAAAATAGGATCACTTGGTACATCCTATATCATGCCGAACTATCATTGCACCCACCCAAACTATACCACCTTAATCATCTCTTCTCGTCACCCCCGCATCCACCTCTCATGTTTCATCTTATGCAACTCATCTCCCTCTCCTTTCCATGTAGGAAAGAGTATATATGGCCTCTAGATAACATCACCCGCCCCCATGTTAACCAACAATCCCACAGAATAATCCAAACTTCACGATACCGCATCTCGGAAAATCACCGTTTCTACCTCATGAATCCAACACAATAAATAATGTTATGTCATCCGGCCCATGTAAGACCTCACGATTGAATCACCGTGATGTGCTTGTAATCCCAACACTATAACACAAATCTCACATCCATTCCAAATATTTTTCTTGTGGACCACTCCCATGACTCTTAATAAATTTGTAATAATAGAGTTAGACCCCAAGAAAAATAGTCCGTACTTAACCATATCTCATCCAACCCCAATCCAATGACCATGGAAAATTTTCTCCTCCTTAATCTAGTAAAGCATAGAACTAATCCCTACCATAATCATGGCAATTAATAAACTCCTAGCTACTCCATTATCCCAAAAAGACTCAAAATCAAACCCCCCACAATAAATTCTACATCCAAATCATCATCACCATATAACCTCATCGTAGTTGCACCCCACCTCACCTCATCAATAGGAAAAATGTCCTCGCCCTAAATAGGCAGCCATAAAATCTAATATATGTCCTCTAGGGAAATGGTAATCACCCCGGTAGGTAACTAGAATTTCCCATGGCCACATCCCACCAATCCAACATGTCATCATCATATCCAAATCTTGATGGATGCACCTATAATGACTCACTCATCATCACTCATATGCTTTTATAACCACTCCAAAATGGCAAAGACCTGATCTATCATTGTTAGGCATCTCTTCCCCTACATTCAAAAAATACGCATAAATAAAATATCAATCTCACTAACACAAAAATTATCTAAATATCCAAAACTAAAAAAACACAATCCAATCGACACCAATCCATATAATCAACCCCGATTACATGAATCGCACCGATTCCAACTAAATCAACATTGGTCCTAGTAATCTATGTCAATCCTATATCTCCATATAGTAAAAAAAACCGTAACCAAAAAACCAAAAATCCCTACCTCTATCTGAGATGATCATCACCTCATTTTTCCACTCCCACTAGCATTCATCTCTCAAAATATCAAAATAGCACTTTTATAATAATAAACGTAATGAGCATAATGAACTTTCATGATTACCCAAATTCTATATATAGGCATCCTACCCTAATCAACGTTGATCGATAATCGTTGGTGATTTTGCAGAATTGATACCAATCCTACATCAACCACTATCACCTATAAATTGCACACTTTCAAATTTTGTGCTTCTTTTTTGTCCCCAAGGCCCTCAAAAATCCAAATTATATCTCATCCACAATGAGCCTATATTTCTCAACCCACCATGAGTTCCATAACCTCTCGGGAACCTTTTCCTGCTGCTTCCTACAAGTCATACGTCTATAGGTCGAGAACCCATTGGTTCCCCTATCACTTGACTTCTTAATCACATAAGCCCACCTTTGTGGAAATATATTTCATGCCCAAAGATTTGGGCATCTTAAATCTAGCATATTTATCTATAAGTGCAATTTTACACAAATCTACACACTCTTATGATTATTTATCCAAAATCGATTCAAACCGGTTACCATCACGATGTCTCACAATGACCCCTAATTTTAGGGGGGGTAATCTATCCAACATAAATCCAACTATCTCACTTGTTTTTGTCTCATGAGTTGTCCATCACAACCCACTTGACAAAAAGGGGAAAATTTAGACACTAGAATTAGGTCACCCTAATTCCTACACATATGTACATACCTTAGGACATCCCTTCGAAAACCCACATAATCACTTTACCCATTTAGTGACCTATATTAACCATTTTACCACTTGTAAGTACAACAAAAAAAAACCTAAATAACCTAAATAACCCTAACCGCCTAACAAGCATCCCACAAGCCTAAAACCATTATAAACCCTAAAAATACCAAAAAGGAGATGGTTGGAACCAAATTCAACCATTCTCCTTGAAAAAGACAAAAATCGGTGTCGATCCCGTGAATCAACATTGATTAGTGCGGATCGTTACCGATTCATCAAATGACATCAATGCTATATAAATCAACCCGTGCCATTGCCCAAGGATCTGAAAATTTTATAGGTGATAGGTCCGAGTGTTGAACGTCTATAATGTTGAAGAACTTCTTCGAGGACGTGAAGAAGCTAGAACACCCTATTGCTTTGACCTCTCTTTGGAGTAATCATCTTCTCTAACCGATCATTTGAGTCTCCTCTACCATAAAGGTGTGTCATTCACTTAAATTTTTAAGTCATTGTTCCTAGATTTAATCATAATATTATTCACCTTATCCAAGTATCAGTATCCAAGAGCATTCAATTTATCGCTTAGAAAGATAGACATCATAAAACATTTTTAATCAGAAACATAATCTTAAGATCGATCAAATATTGATTTCATAGATCAACGCCGATCCCTATCTAAATACCCAACTTTGCATTCTTAATACATTTTGATATATTTTCATAATATTTCAAAATCGGCTAATGTTCTCCTACTTATAAGCTTGTATTTTTGTTAGATGAGCATTCCATTCATGTGGGAACAATTTGATATCAACCATGAGTTGAACATATGTCCTCACGTCTAATCTAGATGACATTCCTGAATAGTTGGATCTCTTCCTTAAACACAATGATGAGGCCAACCCCTATTGGGAAAACATTTTCAATCCACCTCAACCTATCATTAAGGATGTCGATTAAATCCTAGCATCCAAACATTACATATTTACAATTTGTTATCAGCATCAATTTATATTATCTGTTGTAATTTCATTATTGATTATTCTTGGCTTGATTGCCTAAAAGCAATTTGACACACGTTAAAGGAATTCCTTTAGTTCCCGAAATTTTTCATTTTCCAAGCAACTCACCTCATAATTTTATAATCCATATTTTGTCAAGTTTTCTACGTGTGTGTAGGCTCCCAATTCTCTAGAAAAGGAATTTTGTGTGCTTGTTTGGATATTCTATTCGTCATCATTATTCATGCAGTTTCGCTAAACCTTGTCATTTCTGAGTTTTAGTGATTTATTTCATAAAGTAAAATTGAATCCTAAAATCTAATAAAACATATGCCAAGCCCGGTGGGATGGAGGTATTTTTGATTAAATTCTACATTTCTATAGTAGAATCCATTTCTTGTTTACTTCTTACAAGTTGACTAATTTTTCAGCCCGAGTTCTCTTGTGACTTCCTAGAGAGTGTAAAACAAAAGAAGTGTTTGGTGAATATAGGTATTTATAATTTCTCTTACTTCCACTCTCAAGTCATTCTTCCTTAGCCTTGTATTTTGTGTGTTGTCCTCATCAAAATAAAACTTTCCCCACACACAACCAAACCACTTATAGTCAAACTTGCATTCTAAACATCCTCTCATAGGTCTACCTACTTGGATTTCATCACTAAGGGGGAAGATGACTCAGTGTTATGGTTGAGTATAAATAATTGGTGGGTTGTATATTAGCTAAGCACTTTATACCCTTATAACTACGGGGTCATGAAGTGAAAGGGTAGGCCCCAATATCACACCTCATATCGACATTGACACAAATGATTTAAAAAATTTGAAGATATATTAAACCTTATTTGCGCAGTGTAACAACCGATAAATAAAGTAATGAAATACATATTTTACCCAAGCAATAAGATAGATAAAATTTAAACCCAAAGTACGAGAGAAGGGATAAAGTACTTACCTAATTTTCCAATTTATCCCGAACTATGTTGGAATGAAGAACTAATAAATAGGAAGTGTCACAACTGAGCTTAGAAAATTATGTGACCACAGGATCTTCCTAGACACTGGCACCTAGATTAGGTCAAGTGCACTTGGGAATCTGTAGACCATTGTTAGTGCATGTGAATGCTCGAAACTCAAAAATGATCTTTACAATGTCACTTATATTTCATTGAATTTCATTGTTGATCGCTTGTATATCGCACTAAGTCAACAAGATTTGTTTGTAACCTAAAAATATAAAGAGTATCGAAAAAACCCAAAAAACACATCAAATCCTAAAAATGAAAAGATGCAAATGGGGAGTCAGATTGACCCCAGAGGTCACATGACTGAGAGAACTTATGATCTAGGCATTGAACTACATTTCAAACTCCATATAGTTTTACGTGTGTGTGTAGAATAGTGCCCTAGGTGGCTCTATTTGCAGACACACTTGAATAGCGAGAAACAAGCTTAGATGTAGAAGATGTAAATAGATGTTTGCATGGAAAAATGAACTTCCCATCCTATGAAGTGAATGTAAAATAATGCAATTCCTTTCCCCTTGATTGATAGCTAGATGGATGTTTTGATGTTTTTAGAATGCTTTTTGATGCAACCTTAGGTGATAGTAGTATATGCTTAGTGTTTGGTCCATTATTATGGTCACATAGCTTTGTATTTATATGATTCCCTTGTCTGAATTTCATAATTAACCACTAAAAGGCTGACCCATAAGAAAATAGGATGCCCAATGGCTAGAAGAGGCTTAAAAGAGGCAAGAAAAATACAAAGAGGTCGGGGGTGCCCAGAGGGGACGGGGGTGCCTTAATGCACGGTGTCCTAGTTGGGTGTTGGTGTCCAAACTCAGAAAAGTTTAAGTATCAAAAGTCGATCGGGAAGTAGGGTGTGTAAGACCAATAAGGAAACCAAAAATAAAGTAAAGAGGCAAAAGAAAATGGTAAATTAGTACTTTTCTTGCTTGGGAATAATATGAATAGTGGTATGTGATAAGGACCTTAAATGTACCTAAATTACGTGATTTAGTGTCTATTTACCCCACTTTATGTTTTTGAGTGAATACTTGATAGCATAAAGTAGATAAGAGATGTGTACCTGATAAATGTGTATATCGATGGCGAAAAACATGTCAAGGAGACAAGAAAAAGCATGGAATGATAAAAATGAAGCGTGGAAGATAGAGAAGTGGAAGTGATCCTAGGGGTGAAAGCGTGTGAGTGTACCATGTCATGTTTTACCTTTTGTTGATGTCATTTGATGTTACTTCCCTCCAATATACTCACCATATACTATGATAGGGGATGATGAATCCCCATTCATTGATCTATATCCTGCGACCTCCAAGTTCTTGGCAATGGGGGACATGATCCTCTTGGGAGAATTAAATTCCCATACAGTAACAAATAGTGCTTCCAATATGATCATATCTTAGATCCTATAAGACTACATGAGATCGAAGGAAGATGGATAGTTATAGGTAGTCATCTGATCATTCCATTTCACCTTATGGAAGACATTTAATTAGATTTGGGGAATCTCACAACTTGATAGTGTTGAATGGGATTTTCCTATTTTCCTAGGTCTAGGGGTTTTACTTACTATCCTCATGTTGGTGGAGCTAGTATGGTGGACTATGTCATGAGCAACATAACTTTACATTCATCCATCTCCAATATTTGTGTGGAACCTCTCCCACCCCTCGTAGACCATGCACCTATTTATTTTAAGGTCCTACTCCCCACTCTTGGGGCTGCACATATTAACTCTTATAATTTCCAGATTCCACCCGTATCTTCTTTAACCATGAGTTTGATGATATTTATACTAAAAAATTGACAATTAACATTCAAGATATAAATTCTATCCAATGCCCACTTAAGGCAAGAGTTGAATATCTTTCCGAACAATTTGGAATACAACTCTTCAATCATTTCCCCATTCCACTCATAATCATCCCACTATTGTCCTAGTGGTCATTGCACTCGAAATTTTTGGTTTGATAGTAGTTTTAGATCCCTCAAAATATTGTGTCTCACGTCATTTGCCAACACCCTTATAGGAATAATTCATTCCAAAAATATACCTTGGCTCGTCTTTGGAAAAGAAGAGGTTATATATTCACAAGAAAGAAAGGGACACACTCAACATGTTGAGGTTTAAAGCGAAGTCTTTTTGGAAAACCTTCCTCCCAAGGAAATCCTCATGTGTTATACATGACATAGCTACATGGTTTAACTACGCATCCTCTCTCTCAAACATCCCTAATCAAGTTCTAATTTCAATAGAGAATAGGTGGCAGGGTAAAAATCTCTTCACATATCGTATGGTGTTACCGGCTATCTTCAAACTTCAAGCAAGGAAATCAGCAGACATAGAGAACTTGAGAGCTGAATTTCTTCACCACAAATTAAAAACTCTTAGCAATTGACATTGTCAATCTCTTTAATATAGTGGCTTCCCATGGATTCCCACCAACATGGACGTCTCACATCATTTGCCCCATATTTAAATTAGGGAATCAACAGGAACCAAATAATTATAGAACCATCATGATTGGGCATACTTTGAGCAAGTTATTTCCTACAGTGTTAGATGATTTTATTTCTAGATTTGTTGAATCCAAGAAAATTCATGTAAAGGAAAATATTTGTTCGAGACATGATCACCAAAAAATAGACAATGTCTTAACACTTAGAGCCATAATTGAAGAAAAAAGGGCCAACAAGCATAAGGTTTATTGTTGTTTTGTTGACTTTCAAAAGGAATTTGATACTGTACATATAAACCTTCTAATCCAACAGCTTCATGACCTTCAAATTTCAGAGCATTTGGTTCTTCTTGTGATGACACTCTATGAAAAGGTGGTTGGCCAAGTCTGAACTCCTACTGGTTATACAGGTGATATCAATAGCACCATCGGTGTTAAAAAGGTTGCCCACTTTCTCCTCTTCTATTTGGTCTTTACATTGATTAACTAGAGCAGATCATTGCAAATTTCGGTCTTAGAGATGATGGTTTTATTTTATATGATGTCATCATTGTTATTTTATTATTTGCAGATGATATAATTCTCATGTCACATACTATTATAGGCCTGCAATGACACCTTGACATCTTAAGCTCTTTTTGTGGTACTCATGGATTACAAGTGAGATCGAGGAAAACTAAGGTCATGGTATTTAATAAAAAAGAGGGTTTCCCATGCAAGTAACCTCATGTACAAAGGAAACTTAGTGGAAGTGGTCTCCTCTTACACTTATCTTGGAGTGACTTTCACGGTACCTCTTTTGAACATGCTTTATGTAATAGAAGAGATATTATGTAAAGTTTATGCAACCCTCAATACACTTGAGAGACAATGTTTCCATCTTCAATTTCAAGATACCAAAGCAAAAATTCACATTTTATAAACTATAACGACACCAAAAATGTTTCATGGTTGTGATATTTGGGGCCCTAATCTTCGGCACATGGGTTGGGCTCATTTTGATAGAGTACTCATCTTCATGCCATCCAGACTCTCCTAGAAAAATGATCGATTAAACATTCAATCATCTTGGCTGAATTTGGCATGCACCCTCTCTATATATCAACTATATTTCTTCTTTTAATGTTACTTCATAGACTAAGATGTATGGAAAATACACCAAGGGCGAGATAGATATCCCTTCAAGGCTCTCCAATCAGCCATGAGGTTATGTGAATTGGGATCCAAACCACTTGGTATGCACATTGTACAACTTTCCTCCAAAGCATCGATTGAATATTAATCATCTACCCCCTCTCACATAATCTATTAATTCACCCCACATGCTAAGAAGGGAAATTCATAAAGGAATTAGAGAGGAGATTGAAAAATATTACATAAAATCAACTTGGATTGAACCAATAGAACCATTTCCAAAAATATATACCACTCTTTAGAGCATTATCTCCAAATTGAAGATGAATGTCTCATTTCCCCAAACACATCAGGTTTCCACTTGGTTTGAGATTCCCTTGGGTCAACTATGAGTTTGTTCTCATCATCTTCACATGGAGATAGAGCATTACATTCCTTGATACCAATGCACTTGTACACTTTGCAACAATGAACCTGAATAAGAGGAGCACTTTATATTTCATTGTCTTGTGTACTATGAGATCTATGGTAGGTACTATTGTCTCTTCCAAGAAACTCAAGGCTCATTATGAGCCCTTATCCATTATGAATACCAAAGGTGTGTAGCTTTATTTATCAGGGAGATGACCCAACATAGATATGGCCTCCTCAAACATCATCATGGTAGCCTTGGGTCTCAAACTATTGATTCATTCCTTCAGCCTTCTACACAACATCGGTGGCATAAATGAGCTCATGACTCCACACAATCATGATCTACCAGGCGTAGAACCTCTTAAGCATGGCACATAGACTTGTTGTATCTTGTCTCTTTCTAGTTACTTCTTGTATTTTTGTCTTTGTTTTTCTTTCCTGCATTGTCTTGTTCTCTTTGCTCCTCTTGTAGTCCCATTAACCTTTTTGGTTACTTCTGGACATTAATTTTTAAATTTAAATTTAAATAAGGATTGACTTGCAAAAGAGAAGAGAAAAATATTAGTCAAAGTCGTGAATATGAAAAATCCAATTCAAATGTGTAAAAAGTATGTAAAAATGTGAAAAGGAACATGTGCACCCGATTCATGATGAGTAAGAAGGATATAAAGTGTCCTGAAGATGTTGTAGAAGAGAGAGTTTTTTGGTGGATCTCATACCAAGAATTTTTTTAGGTGATCTCACGCCAAGTGAAAGTTTTTGAGCAATCTCACACCACGACGAGAAGAAGTGTAGGGAGAAAGGTCTAGTGTTATTTTTCATCCTTTAACTACTTCCTCGAAGATTTATACACCACTGCAGATGGTTTGATCCTTTTTTTTCAAATATGATCCATTTTGATCCAACACAAATAGAAAAATGTAGAAAACATGCATGTTGATTGTTGGAGGAATGTGCCAATACTTTTGATAAAACCGATGTGTAATATGCCAAAAATGTGTTGATCCGAGAAAAATTATTTAATCAACCCCTAGTCATGGGCACCCAAGAAGGGTTAGGGAAACCCAGTGCTCATGTCTATTTCTCGAGTGTTGGTGTATGTGTTGTGGTGAAGACCCAAGTCAGATTTTAGGACATTTTGAGACTAGAGAGTGTGTTGAACTAGTATTGAACTCTTTTTACTATGATTATGAACTACTAAATGGGGTGACTGATTCACCCAATGTATGCCCCTTTGTTTTGGGTGCATGCAACGTCACTAGGAGAATGCGGCCCAAAGGAGGACCGACCATTGAACCATGACCGATACCATGCATGGGGAGGGAATGTTCTTGGTAGAAACCAAGGCACATGCAAAAACAAAGTGGTTGAAAATAAGTGTTAGTGAAAATAAGACAAATACACAAATAGAGTACAATGTGTAATCTAGCAAGCAAGAAGATAATGTACATCACAAAAAGTGGGTTTCAAATATGAGACATCACTCACAAAGTGACACAAGAAAATCAAGTCCGAATTGGCCAAAAGCATACAAGCAGTACACATAAGACAAAGGAAAAATCCCACAAATAATGAAAAATAATGGCAAGTAAGGACAAATAATAGCAAACAAAGTAATAGACAACCATGGTGGAAAATAGACCTATAAATAAAATTATACTCATGAAGCACCCGCTACCATGTTAGAAAGATAAAAAAATTATGTCAAAGCATGTATGATCCGATATAGAGTTGTGTGCTAGTAAGAATAGAAGTAGTAAAAAATTGAAACAATAGCACTTGTAGTGTGTACAAAGTTAAATGCCCCTAAGATCTTGTTGTGGGACTGGTAAGAGGTACAATTCTAAGCTTCCATGCTACATGTAATGATTTGTGTAAAGGTTGCATTCACAACTAGAAGGAAAGTGAACATGCCTGTGTATATGATAAAGATAATGACATACAAAGTATCTAACTACCATCATAAGTAAAGTGTAACATGTGAGTATAAGAAAGCAATAATAATTACAACTAAGATATGCAACATGTTGTGAATGTGAGTGGATTGGAATGGAAAGTGAGTGTGATATGAGCAAAAGGTGTGCCCCTCGAGTAAGTGCAAATGAGTATGCAAGAAATGAGGTTCATTTATAAATGACCCTCGTGATTAAGAATGAACCAGAGAACAAGAGTGTGTCATTGGGAAATGGTTTGAAGTTTTTTTCTAGAAATATATGATCAATGAATCATATAGCATGAAGTGTCGATGAGTGTGGTGAGGTTCATTTTAGATGGAGAACCTCAATAGTCAAGTATGAACCATGGAACTAGAGTGTGTTATAGGATAATTTGACAATGTGTTAGATTGTGATGTGAGAAAGATGTGTTGTAAATGTGCCAAGTGTGTAATGTGTCATGTGGTGTGAGGTTCATGAATGTAGTAATCCCTCAACAATCAAGTTTGAACCATAGCACAAGAGTGTTTCATAGGGTAGTGACAATATAAGAGTGTATCAAGATGTGCAATGATGTTAAGAGAGATGAAACATGAAGCAAAAATTGTAATAGTAGAAATTTAAGACACCTGATAATGTTAGGAGGGGGAAGAGATAAGCATGATTCCCCCAAGTGTATGATGATGGAGATCTATGTAGCAATGCAAGAGATATCATGCAATTGTGGAAGAGTATTTTTGTGTCACGATAAGAGAGAGAACCAACACAAGTGGTAGGAATAAACAACAAGAGGACCATACAATGGTGGCGGAGTTTGAAATGTTTCTTGGCCATCAATAGAAGGAGTAGTTTCTTTTAACAAAATGAATTGGAAACAAAAGTAGAGTAGGATGGGGAGGAATTTCAAATGGTGGTATATTAGGTGTTATGGATGACATTGCAGAGGACTGTATAGAAGAAGAGGGTGGACTGATTTTGAGAGGTGGTTGCGTAGTTTGACTTGGTAATGTCGTAGATGACTTGAGAGGAGGAGGTGTTATATTGATTTAGAGATGCAGTTTCTTAGGTGGTGCTTTACCTTCTATAGAAGGAACCTTAGAAACAATGGCATGATGCTCATTAGACATAGATGAATCCTATTTAGGAACCCAATGAGATTTAGCAATGAGAAACGGGCATGTATTAGAATGTTGTGTAGTGAATGAGAGAGAAACCTGACACTCAAGGTTCTTGATACATCATTGTAAATCATAGCAATCATTGTCATTATGTCCATTGATTCAATGATAATTACAATATGAATGACCTTGATATTTTGAAAGCTGATAAGGAGGATAACAATGAGTAGATGGTAAGCTGATCAAATGATGAGTGAGAAGATGCAGAATAATATCTTGTTGATTAGCATTGAGATCAAACTTGAGATTCGTTAGTAATGGTAAGACTTGAGGTTCACTGATATGAGCACATGTAAAAAACATAGAATGAGGATGTGAAGAAGAACTAGCATGAGCCTGAGAAGTGTCCTTAAGATGTTGGATTTCAAATTTAGTATATGTAATCATGGATTCCATAGTCTAAATTTTTCTTGAAATAGAGAATGTAAAGCTTGAAATGATTTGCAAAATATATTAATTGACATTAGAACTAAGAGATTCATCAGAAATATGATCGAAGATGACATTGACTTGTGAAGGTGGCATGGTTATAGGAAGATACATAGTGTCTAAGGTTTTGTGGAGCTCATCTTTACAAGATGCGTGCATCCAAAGCAATTGAAGTAAGGATACTTAAGAAATTGAATGATCCATGAGAGAAGAAAAAAATGAGGATCCAAGAGGTTCGAATGAGTCGGGTTCACCAAATGATTTAACAAAAATTGAAAAAGTGCTAAACCTTATACGTAGTGTAACAACTAATAAATTAAACAATGAAATATAGATCTGACCTAAGAAATAAGCTAGATAAAAATCCTAAGTGTGAGATAAGGGATAAATTACTTAGCTTATTTTGTAATTTATCCCTGAACTATGTCGATCAATAATTGATAAACAGGAGGAGGTAAGTGTTACAACCGAGCTCGAGAAAATTGTGCAACCGTAGGATCTTCCCGGACTGGGTGTCTGGATTAGGTTAGGGGTTTCGGGCACCGTAGACCACTATTGGGTACTTGTGACTGCTCAAAAAATCAGAAAATATCTTTATAGTGTCGCTTCTATGTTATTTCCTTTCACTTTTGATCACCTGTATGTTGCACTAAGTCCATAAAATCCACCTATAACCTACAAATAGAAAGAAAACCTACAAAACCTAAAACACGTCAAATCTTAAAAACAAAAATATGTGAATGGGGAGTCAAACCGACCCTAGCGGTCACCGAGTGAGTTAAATTATGATCTGGATGATGCACTACATTTCAGACTCCATGTAGTTCTAGCATGTGTGTGTAGAATTGTGCCCTAGGTGGCTCTTGTGCTAGACACACTTGAATAGAAAGCAATAGCTAGATGTATAATATGTAAATAGATGTGTGCATGGAAAAATTAACTTCCCCTTCTATGAAGTGTATGCGAGAATAATTGCGTCCCTTGTCCCTTGAATGATAACGATATGGATGTTTTGATGCTCTTATAAGGCCTATGGATGTAACCTTAGGTGATAGTAGTAGATGCTTAGTGCTTGGTCCTTTATTATGGTCACATAGCTTTGTATTTATATGATTCCCTTGTTTTAATTTCATAATTAACCACTAAAATGCCAACCCATAAGAAAACAAGATTCCCAACAACTAGAAGAAGCCCAAAAGAGGTGAGTAAGATACAAAGAGGTCGAGCACCTAGAGGGGACGGGGGCACCTGGGTGTTGGCGTCCTAGTTGGGTACTGGTGTCTAGACTCGTAAAATCTTGATAATCAAAATCCGACTAGGTAGTAGGGTGTGTAAAACCAAGAAGGAAACCAAAAAGAAAGCAAAGAGGCCAAAAATAGTGGTCAATTAGTACTTTTCTTGCTTAGGAATCATATGAATAGTGGTATGTGATCAGGACCTAGAAATGTACCCAAAGTGCATGATTTAGTGTCTATGATAGATACATGCCTCACGTACCTTCACGTATCTCGGGGACTCCAACTCAAACACTCCTAAAACTAGCCTTAGTAAGCCCAATTCTTAGTACCCTCTACAAGCCATTTTTTCACACATTTCTAAAACTAATTAAGATAATAAAAATTTTCTTACTGATTTTTCAATTTACATTAAACAAGTATCTTTCATTTATTATTTTCTTGTTATCTTGTGGTTCTAACTAGAAAAATTCATGAATCCGAATATTACAAATATACATACACACTACAAGAATCCATAGATATAACCCAAGAACCGCCATGCTCTCCCACTATTAGATTAGACACGCCGAAACTCTTGAACCGCCCATCCCATAGTTCTTTTCTAGTGGATATCCTACCTTAGAAGAACTTCTGACACCAACCCTATCACCCTTATCAATTTATTTTCTTTGCAAGATATTTGTATTCCCGTCATAACCCATAACCTCGACTAGACATCGGTTTCAAGTACTTATAACCCCACCTTACACGTTGACCTCACCTACTATCTAGTAGTCACTCCTTATCCTACCCTCACCATATATAAACATCTAAACCTGTTTCATCAACTCCTTTAGTCAGATTTGACCTTAATACCATCTCATCACAA
Organism: Taxus wallichiana var. yunnanensis; assembly: GCA_018340775.1. Classification (NCBI taxonomy): domain Eukaryota; kingdom Viridiplantae; phylum Streptophyta; class Pinopsida; order Cupressales; family Taxaceae; genus Taxus; species Taxus wallichiana. The sequence continues at coordinate 772,633,546 of CM031239.1, read as the reverse complement.
ATATTTTTAGCCAATCAGGACCCCATCATCCACCTCTTTAGTCAGCTCTCATGGTGCACTTGCCACACATGACTTCCCCACTGTCTGTATTTAACCACATGACGCTAATTCTCCCCCTCGATACGATCCTCCGGTATGCCTCATTCAGCAAGATCCATGGTCACATCCCATCCTATGAGCTCCCAACCGTCCTAGTCCACAATCCAAAACCTAGTTATATTCATCCCTACATCTTTACCACCCATCAATACGAGTGTTATCACTAGTGCTCGTCTCTCCTCACAACTAGCGTCTACAAATAGTGTCCCAAAGTATAGTTACATCCCACATCAACAAAATCCACATCCCCCACAACCTTTCCTTAACACTTATGTCCCCAAATATTACCAATAAAACTACTCTTCGTCATGCAACCATTAGGTTCCTAGCCAACTTATAGTGGGTCAAGAAACCTTCCCCTTTTCAAAATACTCTTTTACTATATCAACAATACCAATCAAATCCTTTTATCTATGGATAGAATAATCTTTCCTTAAAAATATCCAACCCCCTCATAATTATCTCATGCAAGCCTTGATGATTAGAATCAAAATTTTAGAAGCTGCTACCATGGGACCTAAAAACGTATTTTCTTACAATTTTTTTAACAAACCCATCAATCCAATAGTACCCTTAAAACCATACCCTCCACATTGGGAACTTCCAAAATTCACTAAATTCTATAGCAAGGAAGATTTGCAACAACACCTCATGGCCTTCCAACACTCTTGTTACATCATAGCCCACGATCAAGACCTTATGATAAGGACATTCCCGATGTTGTTAGCCGAGAAAGCTCGTGATTGGTATAACAACATCCCCCAATATTCCTTCCGCTCATTCATGAATTTATCCCAATGTTTCCTAGAACACTTCTCCATCAACACTGCATATAAAATATACATCACTAATCTATATTCTATCAAACAATTTGAATACAATTCTATTACTGAATTCATCGCTAGGTGGCGAGAAATCATTAATCAATTATCTTTTTCTCTTCCACAAACTGAATTGGTTGATTTATTCACTCGATCCTGCACTATGAACATATCTTCCACTCTCCAAGTCTAGTCTTTTCAAACATTTGACAAAGCCTTTACCATGGCCTAGAAATTGGAAATTTGAGCCCTTGATGAAACTTTGATCTAAAAATCCTAAACCCGATTCTTCTAAAAATCCAACAACGACAAGTCCAAAGGCTCGGCTAGTGTTGTTGTCCCGAAAAATAAATCTAATAACCATTCAAACCCCAAATGGTCTTGACCTCCTCGAAATACACACCTTTGGGGGAGGCTTATAGTTCCATCCTTGATAAGCTTATGAATTCTTGTTTAATAAACCTTCCTTCAATATGACCTATCGATAAATCCCTTCCTAAGACATCCCTGCACAGGGAAGAAGACTATTGTAAATACCACCAGTGTTCATAACAATGACATGACAAGTGTCGATCCTTTAAAAAAAATGTTTAAAACCTTATCGACTGTGGTGATCTACAATTTGAGGACATATGTAGTTCTTTGTTAGCGGGGAGTTTAGTGTTCTTATCCCTAATGTGCCACAATTTGTAGATCAAAGTATTACAGGATCTGTGGGTGTGGGGAGAGGCTTGATATATTGATGCACATTCTACATGATGTTCATTAGCAAATTTTATTTAGGGATATGTTGGAAATCCTCCTAGTTTTGAATCTTTAGGATTTGAGGTATGTTTTAAATTAATTATAAATGTTAAAATATACATTAAGTTTCAAAAATATTAAATTATAAGAATTTGTATTTTTTGTGTACCATTTGGAAAAACACAATTTAATTTTACCAACCATGTTGTTGGGAAGTACATAAGTCTACTTTGAGGTGATTTGGTAGGGGGTGGGTCTAGTTGAGGTGATTTGATAGGTTTTGGTCTTGTCACGAGTGGTGTTACTAGAGATGGAGGCAATTTAATGGCAAAGGTGGTTTGACAACAATGTCTATTATACGTTCATACATTATAGTTAAAAAATTAAAATTTAATCGCTTATTATAATTTACAATAAAAAAATGTTTAATATTATTTTTAAATATTTATATCGAGGGGAGTCACCCTGGAATCCATGTGGACATAATTTTATTAGACACTATGGTGGACCAAACACATGAGAGATAATTGTAGTGGATATGATCAACATATACAAACCCTAGAGGTAGATGTGGTAAGTAAATAATTATAGTATGTTAAATACAATTATAATTTTTTAAGTATTGAAATTTGTATATAAAATTTATCACTGATACATGATTTGTGTGTTTTATAGGTTGTATCAACCCCCACGATGAGCAGGATTTTATCAGTAAGTAGTAGAGTAACACTTGGTCGAGTCCCGTAGGATTTGGGGGCCATTCCAAAGATAGTAATGGATGTTCCGCTGCTAAACATTGATATGTTTATCTATTATATTCATATGATGTTGAATTTATTTGACTTTACTAGATATTTTTATCAATGTTTGCAGTCATTTGAGAACATGTTTATCAATTATTAGTTTTTGTAGTCATTTGAGATGATTATTAGTTGTACTCTTTTGATAACATATATATTTGTACTTATTCAACATTTTTGACACATAATTTTATAAATGTTGTGAATATTTTGTTTTCCTTTTCTCTTCTTAAAAAATGTTGTAATTTATTATTATATCATTGATATAAACACTTTGAGTTGAATGTAATATGAGATAATATATATATACCTAATGATTAAATCATAAAATCGTTACAGAGAAAAATCACTCCAATGGTGAAGTCATAATAATTGATTTGGTTGTGCAAGTTAGATCCAAATTGAAAATATTACAACAATAATCGAAGAAACTCATTTAGTTTTCATCATCAAAGTCTTTGGTTTCTATCTCAAATGATTTGTAAGGATAATCTGCCATGAATAATGAGTCTCATAAGTTTAAATATAGGTTAGACCAATGTAAATAAACATATTTCCTACAAGTTGAAATGGAGGTGGGACATTATCTCCTTTTTATTGGAACTTCCCATTAAAGTGGAGGAGCGCGTCCACACAATATACTTTACCTAGTATGACACGTTGAAGTGGAACAAGAATGAAATTTGAGGCCAAGAAACAAGAAAACTTAATATATAAGGAAGAAGAGACTCTTCTCACATTGTATTTGTTGTGCTAATTATTTTATTGGAGGAATGAAATAGAATTGGGTGTAAATTGGGTGATTTTCACATCTGATTTGTGGGAGAATTGGGCATGGAATTGAGAAGGAGAACATCCACACCATATCCTTCTTGAAGGAGATTCCCATTAGAGTGGAGAAGTAACATGTCCACACAATCTTCTTTACCTAGTATGACACTTTGAAGTGGAACAAGAAGGAAATTTAAGGCCAAGAATCAAGAAAACTTAATATATAAGTAATAAGAGACTCTTCTCACACTTGTATTTTTTTGTTTGTTGTTTTATTGGAGTAATGAAATATAATTGAGTGTAAATTTAGAGATTTTCATATCTAATTTATGAGAGAATTGGGAAAGGCATTTAGAAGAATCACATCCCCATAATCTCCTTCTTAAAGGAACTTCCCATTGGAGTGGAGAAGGATCACATCCACACAATATCATTTACCTTGTATGACACTTTTAAGTGGAACAAGAAGGAAATTAGAGGTTAAGAAACACAAAAAAATTAGATATAAGGAAGAAGAGACTCTTCTCACATCGTATTTTTTATGTTAGTTGTTTCGTTGGAGGAAAGAAATAGAATTGGGTGTAAAATGAGATATTCTCATGTATATGATATTTGGAAGAATTGGGAATGGCATTGATAAGGAGCACATCCACACCATCTCCTTATTAAAGGAACTTCCCATTAGAGTGGAGAAGGAGTGCATCCACACAATTTTTTTACTTGGTATGACACTTTGAATTTAAATAAAAAGGTATTTCCCTTCAATATTGATTAAACTTAGATCAATTAACATATAAATGTAAATCTATAGAAAAATAACAAGTCAAGGTGTTTGGTATGGCAACTAATTAGGTAGAACATATTCAATGTTAATCTTTAAAGGTAATCTCCAATATATCGTGTTATTTATTAATGCTTGAACATTAATTAGAATTTTTTTATGGTAAAATATGTATTTATAAGTTAGTGTTCAAAATAAACCAATTCCATTTCGATGGATTTTCCAAAACCTAAGCATGGCACTTTAAAGGCCTTCCAACACAATACCCACTTTGACAAGTTTGTTGCCCTCTTCAACTTGCTTCCATTTATAGCCAAATAATTTTTTTCATGGATTAAACATTTTTCAATGGCTTCTAGGGATAATATTACCTTTTATGGATAATTTCCATGAAGGCCTCACTAGGGCACTCCACTCTCCATGTCTCCATTAAGTCTACCATTAAATCGAAAGACATATGTTTCTACACGATTAGGAGGAATTTTTCAAGAAGGTTATATCCAATGGAAAACCACATGCCTTGAGTTGTAAGGATGTTAGGTAGGTTTGTTCAGGGATAATTTTAGTGGCGAATATTCATAATATGGCAAAAATTTCATTTTAGGAAAATTTGCAAAGATGAATTTTTCGAACAAGTCAATGTCTTGTTTGCCTAAAATTTACTATGTATTTTTTTAGGGGTCGTCTTGACCTACATTTGAAAGAATATCCTATAAAAACCTAGGTGATTCATCAGGTAGTATACTACCACCAAGATACCTTACTCGCTAGTTGAGCTACCAAAGATAACAAATACCAGGAACTTGCAAACTCTAAGCACCATTTCACAGTACATATATGTATATTGTTTAGTAGTTTACAATCGGGAGACATGTGCTATTTGTTGATGTGTGACTAATAATATTTGTTGACGCATGACAAAGGTTTTATGTGGATTGGCAATAAGGAGATACAATCGGTGCGTGATAAGAGTTTGGTAGTTGATGCTCGACATCGCTTCGTTGATGCAGAATGTACCGTGGTTAACACATGACATAATTTTTCTCTAACACACGAAAACGATATTTATTGACACATGAATTATTGTATTTTTTGATGTGTGTTAAAGGTTTTCTATAGACGTGCAACAAGGAGACTCAACTGATGCACGACAGGGGTTATGTTGTTGACGCCCGACACAACTATTGTTGATGCATGACAGTTATCTTGTTGACACATGACACAGACCTTCTTTGATGAGTGACAAGGATATTTGTTGATGCACGATAGTGTTACTATTGATGCACAATGCTCTTACTATTGACGCATGACTCGAGATTCGACACATGACTCGTGAGTTGCTTTGACACATGACAGGTTTTAACTTAGTCGCTCGTAACAATGGAAGGTGCTAGTGCTCAGAATGAGAAGACCCAAAAAGTAACCAAAAATATCATAAGTCCTTGTTCAAGTATTTTGGAAACTTTGTTGCTACAGATACCACAACCACCAGCACCCATATAGCTACCACTAGAATGAATCAAAGTACAGACAATGTGGAAGGTAATATTGAGGTGGACATACATTATGCACAATATCAACCAAATGACACCTATGATGATACCATGCTAGATCTTGAAGATATACCTGTTGGGATGCCCGAGCTTGAATATATTCCTGTTGAGGTGTAACCATGAGTGCATCAAGATATCACACATACAAATACTCAAAGAAAATGGAACTCAAAAATCAAATGCAAATTTTGGTTCATGAAAGAGGAAAGCAGTGATTGTGGTAATGCTCAAAATTCTACTCATAAAAGTAAAACATTGAAAACGAACAAAAATATGTGGACACTTGGGAGGACATACAAGTTTGATTGGGCTGCCAAATTTCTATTTATCGAACCTGTACAACCAGCTAATTTAGAAGATATCCTATTTGAATGTATATGTACAATATGTACATGGAAATTGGGAAAGCAACAAAAATGCAACTAAAGTGGACACTATGGAAAAATATATTTTACTTGTAATGAGAGAGGATGGCTGAGAAAATCAAAACACACAGGTGGAAAACTAAAAACAATGCATGCATGTTAAATACGCAATGAGTATGAAGTTGAGCGTAAAAACGTAGACATCTCGTGGAAAATGGAGGAACGATAACATCACGAATTAGTAAGATGAATCAATCAAATCTGCATCAAAACTCATACATTTCTCTACTTTATTTCACATACTTAAGAAAGGAAGACCGATTTCAGATTTCCTCAATTTCAAATTTTGTATCAATAGAATGGAATGTATAACATTCCTCATTCTCATTAGTTTGACAAAGAGTGCATGGGAAATGGAAAAATGCCTTTCTATGATAGAGAAGGAATACCTGAAAGAGAATGTAAAAAAAGTGAAGTTTATCTCTCTTTCAATTGATGAAGTGACATCAATTGATAACACTGCATGGGTATGTATCCACATCTATACTTTAGAAAATCATATAAGGACACCACATTTGCTGGGTGTTATGAAAATGGTTGAAAATTGTAATGCCAAAAACCTACATAAAATAATTCTTTCTCATTTGAAAGATATTACTGGAATGACTGATTATGAAATTGCTATGACGTTGGTATGCATTGGAGCAGATGGTGCATCATTCATGCAGGGTCACCGAATATGGCTGTGTGTTAGATTGCAAACAATAGTGGCCCCTTATATGCTAACAATTCACTTTATGGCTCACAGAATGAATTTAGCATATAAAATGGTAAGCAACAATGAAAATGTTTCTAAAGTAGAAGACATTATAAGATAACTTCATGCCTATATGGCAAGCATCCCAAAGCAATTTCTTGAGTTCTATAAATTTTTAATTGGAATTACAGATGGTAAAAACTTCAAGGATGTTGAGATGAGATGGATTTCTTTGTATGAACTCGCATGCAGAGTTCAGTAAGGAGTATCTTTTTTTGTTCGCTCGTCGCACAAATATTGCCATCAAGTTGATTTGGGCGAGGATTTTTTTCGTTTAACTAATTTAGAGATATTGCTTACATTAGTTGGTGTTCTTCCAATGTTGCAAGAGATCAATACACCGATGAAGCATACACAGGGGGAGATTAATTTATATTGTGGATTTTATATGGATAAGAAAAATGGTATGTCAAATTTTTGATATCTTGTACACATCCCAAGATAGTTTTGATACACATGTTTTTGAGAATTGGAAAGCTTTATTAGATCTTAAGAATCCTAGTAACTATTTGAGATTTAATATCCATGATCACCTCTGCATCAATGTTAATGGGAGGGACATACCACTGCACATTTTACCAAAAAACATCAAAATATTATAGGATCGAAAGAGAATAAGTTCATGTAACATGTAATCTATTTGATTCTATTACAATTGAAACAAGAATAAAGCTTAGAAAGTTTTTAGAATCCTTATAATCGAAATTAGAGAACGTTTCTCCAAAGATAAAATTCTTGAAGCAATGGGTGTGATGAATCCTAATTTTGGAATACTTGAAGGTGCTCGTGAAGACTTTATAAGAAAGCATTTCCGAAATTCCATGGATATAATAATGGAACATTTCACCAAGATTTTAGAGATCAAGGGTATGGAAATCAAAGGTATACTGAATGTTGATTTATTAAAGTCTCAATCAACAAATTTTGCAACAATAATGAGGAACCAATATATAAAGTTAGATGAACCTTCTAAGAGTGGTGTTATTACAAGGCTCTAGTGAGGAATCTATAAAAGTATTGTCTTAAAAAAGACATCAAGTGAATATTTCAGATTATATGAGTTATGCCAAACAATGATTTTGGTGTCTCTGGAAGGAAAAAGGATTTTCGGTGCTTTATCATTTATAAAATAAAAACTGTGAAACAAAGTGGATAAAAATCAAGAAAGTTTCATGAGGTGTTATGTTTCTCGCTACTCCTTGAAACCTTTCCTTTTAATAGAGAAATTGCACATTGGAATTCCCACTCGAAAGAAGAGGTGTAAATAATACAACTAGAAGTACAATTGTTCCCAACGATGAGACTGGAATTGGTGCGTCGTCACACTCTTCAGAAGTGAACATAGAATTTGAAGAAGCTATTGATAATGGATTGTTTCATCTTTAGATAGGTATCTCCTTGATCTTACTTTTATTGTTTGTCACCTTACATGTTAACGTGGTTATTTATTCAATTTAATATGAACAGATTCGAATATAATAGTTTGTAGTTAGACGTAATAGTGAACACAATTGTAAATCTACAGATGCAAATATTGATTGATGAGGATTTTTAACATATTTTGTTTCAAATATTATTATCATTAAAGATGTTACAGGTATATATATTTACATTTATTTGAATATGATTATTTATTAAAAAATTGTTTTATATAATTACTATTTTGGATTTATCAAATACCAATTTCCGTTTTAAAAATTTGTTTATTACATGCATTTGTCGAATACTAATTTGCAAGGCATTCAAAGTTCAGATCTGCATATTCTTTCACTATTATACTCTTCCAGAATTCCATTGTCCGTGACATGCACCGATTTTCATTTGCATTTTTTAAATCTTTTGTTTTAAAAATTTGTTTGTTACATGCATTTTTTGAATACTAATTTGTAAGGCCTTCAGAGTTCATATCTGCATATTCTTCCACTATTATACTCTTCCATACTTCCACTATCTAGACATGTACAGGTTATCATTTGCATTTTCTTTAATCTTTATGTTTCTTCCTTAATCCGCTCAATCATTATTTCATCTTTTTTTCTTAAAAATGTGGGTTGACATCCATCCGAGGAAGCTCTTACTTCTTGAGACCGACAAATGTCGCAACTCACCCATCTATATACTAATCCATTTTTTGTGTTGATTTTTCTTAATTGAAGGTCATCTAAAGCATGATGCGAAGGATGATTTCTTATTTTCCTTCCATATGCTTTATCACACCATCTAAAAGACAAGAGGTAGCATAAACCCTATCATATGACATTGCTTGAGTTTTTACAATCATGTTTAATTTATTTTTGTATTTGCAAAATGCTTTGATGAAGTGTTTGAACTTTGTGGGATGAATACCAAATTACAAAGAAAATGACACATTTGAATTTTACAAGTAGAGAGAGGAAGAATTTTCTCGTATTAAGATGTTTCTGTCATATACCACATTCCAATTTTCTTTAAAAAATTATCCATGATCGTACTTGAAGCTAAATCTACGTCCACATACAATTCATCATCATCCATATCTATTTTAATGTCATCATCCACATATTTTTTCATCATATCATTAATTCATTACAAGTAGAGAAGAAGATTTTGAGAAGGTTTAAATGTGTAAAAACCTGATATAGAGTTCAAATTTTACAAGTAGAGAGAAGAATATTTTACTATATTAAGATGTCTCTGTCCTAACACATTCTAAATTTTCTTAAAACAATTATCCATTATCATCATCCATGATCATGCTTGAAGCTAAATCTACATCCACATATAATTCATCATCATCCATATCTATTTTAATGTCATCATCCACATCTAATGTCATCATATCATTGATTCATTATAAGTAGAGAGAAGAAGATTTTGAGAAGGTTTAAATGTGTAGAAACCTGATACAGAGTTCAAATTTTACAAGTAGAGAGAAGAAGATTTTATTGTATTAAGATGTCTCTGTCCTAACACATTCCAAATTTTCTTAAAACAATTATCCATTATCATCATCCATGATCGTGCTTGAAGATAAATCTACGTCCACATACAATTCATCATCATCCATATCTATTTTAATGTCATCATCCACATCTAATGTCATCCTATCATTGATTCATTACAAGTAGAGAGAATAAGATTTTGAGAAGGTTTAAATGTGAAGAAACCTGATATAGAGTTTGAATTTTACAAGTAGAGAGAAGAAGATTTTACTGTATTAAGATGTCTTTGTCCTAACACATTCCAATTTTTCTTAAAACACTTATCCATTATCATCATCCATGATTGTGCTTGAAGTTAAATCTATGTCCACATAAAATTCATCATCATCCATATCTATTTTAATGTCATCATCCACATCTAATGTCATTGTATCATAGAGTCATTACAAGTAGAGAGAAGAAGATTTTGAGAAGGTTTAAATATGTAAAAACCTGATACAAAGTTTAAATTTTACAAGTAGAGAGAAGAATATTTTACTGTATTAAGATGTCTCTGTCCTATCACATTCCAATTTTTCTTAAAACAATTATCCCTTATCATCATCTATGATCGTTTGAAGCTAAATCTACATCCAAATACAATTGATCATCATCCATATCTATTTTAATGGCATCATCCACATCTAATGTCATCCTATCATTGATTCATTACAAGTAGAGAGAAGAATATTTTACTTTATTAAGATGTCTTTATTAAGATGTCTCTATCCTAACAATTATCCACTATCATCATCCATGATCATGCTTGAAGCTAAATCTACATCCACATATAATTCATCATCATCCATATCTATTTTAATGTCATCATCCACATCTAATGTCATCATATCATCGATTCATTACAAGTAGAGAGAAGAATATTTTGAGAAGGTTTAAATGTGAAGAAACCTAATATAGAGTTTGAATTTTACAAGTAGAGAGAAGAAGATTTTACTGTATTAAGATGTCTATGTCCTAACACATTCCAAATTTTCTTAAAATAATTATCCATTATCATCATCCATGATCATGCTTAAAGCTAAATCTATGTCCACATATTGTTTCACCTTTTTCTTTACTTTTTGATGAAACAGATAGAGTTATGGGCTGAGGAGGAATACCTGTCATGTTGGTCGGTTGTCCGTGGTTGATGACGGTTTATCGAGGAATGATGTTTGGTACCATAGAAGTGCTTCCCGAAATGTTACAAAGTGAGTGCAATACCTCTAGATTTGTCTTGGTGTCAAGCATGGATGTCCTGGAGAAATGAAAAAGTTACTTCCAGCTTAGGAAAATGAAATTCACAAGAAGGAAATTGGATGATCCAAGAGCTAACATCATCTTTCAATATTGTGGGCTAGGAAACTACTTCCTTACATCACAAAAGGAAGAGAACTTGCCACTCCTCATAGAGGAAGAAGAAGATCATATTTGGATGATGGAGTTTGATGACAGTCATTCCAGAGTAGGTTCAGGAGCTGGTGTAGTATTATACTCTCCCTCCAATGAGATATGCCCTTTTTCCTATAATATGCAATTTGATAATACAAACAATACTTTGTAGAGTACGAAGTGTTTCTCTTAGGCATGAATGTAGCAGAGGGACATGCCGAGATTGTGGTGAAGCAGTCCGCTAACAATATCGTAAAAATCTAAGGCTCAGGCACTATAGAAATAGATTATGGGACTGCAATGAATCCTTTGATGCATTCTCCATTTAAGCTATCCCTAGGGAGTGGAATGAAAAGGATGATTTTCTAACAAAGTGTTAGCTTCCTTAGTGACACCTCATCCTTATTTTGGCAAAGATAAGGTGACCATTGAGATGGTTTTTAGACCTAGTGTACCAGATAATGAAAATCATTGGTAGGTCTTCAATGATGACAATCAGATCCTAGCCTTCTTAGAACAAAGGGATAACTTCAATAATTTGTTCTTTGAAGGAAGTGAAAACCCACACCGTGAATCAGTCCCCAAAGAAGAGAAGGAAGGAATTGAGGGAATTGATGAAGAGGGGGTAATTAAACTGAAAGGAAACAAAATCCCCAAAGGCCTAGTTTCTTTGGAAGATCTCTTTGACAAGCATGACAGGTTCATCCAAGAGAAAGAAAAATAATCTTCTCGGTGCCCATCTGATTTCGATCAAGAAAACATTGGCACTTCAGAGAATCCAAGGATGGTTAACATTGGTAAATGTTGCTCACCAGAAGAGAAGAGAAAGTTTGTTGCTCTGCTAAAAAAGTACTCAGATGTCCTGGCCTACTCCTATGATGAACTCAAGTCTTTTCAGCCAAAGGAAATGCATCATTCCATTCCTTTGAAGTAAGGAGCTAAGCCCTTTAGGAAAAAACAAAGGCCCTACAATCCAAAGATTGATGATGTTATCAAACAAGAGGTGACAAAGATTCTCAATGCTAGAATCATCTTCCCCATCCACCATTCAACATGGGTGGCTAAAATTTTTCCAATAAGGAAGAAGAACAGGGAAATTAGGATTTTTGTAGACTTCAAATCAATCGTGCATCTCTCAAGGAAAACTACCCTCTTCCAAGCATGGATCATATTTTACAATCAATCACCGGATCTGAGATGCTCTCTTTGCTTGATGGATTCTCGTGGTATAACCAAATCAAGGTGGAAGAAGAGGATTCTAACAAAATAGCCTTCACAACACCCTAGGGCACTTTTACCTATAACAGAATGCCTTTTGGCTTGATCAATGTTGGGGCCACTTTCCAGAGAGAAATGGACTTGGCTTTCAAAGATTTGAAATATTGCATTTTCATTTACCTTGATGACCTCATGGTTTTCTCAAAGAGGAGGGGAGACCATATCAGTCATTTGGAGCAAGTCCTTGCAAGGTGTAGGAAACATGGCATTTCTCTAAATCCAAAGAAGTGTATTTTTGGAGTCACAGAAGGTAAGTTGTTGGGACACATTGTGAAAAAACATGGAGCACACATTGATCCTGAGAGGGTCAGAGCTATCCAAGCATTAGCCTTACCAACCAGAAAAAAGGGATTTCATTCATTCTTTGGAAAGGTAAACTTCCTTCGTCGTTTTGTGCCTGAGTTTTCTGAACTGACTAAGCATATAACTTCCATGATGAAGCCTCAAGAAAATTTCAAGTGGAATAAGGAGGGAAAAAAACATTTGAGAATATCAAGAAAGCCATTGCCAAAGCTCCAACTCTTGTATCTCCAGATTTCAACAAGGAGTTCATCATGTATTGCTATGCATCAGAACATACACTCTCTACTTGTCCTTGTGCAGAAAAATGATGAAGGCTTGGAAGCACCCATTGCTTTCATGAGCTGTCCTTTGAAAAATCATGAGCTAAAGTACATCCAACTAGAGAAGCATGCCTACACAGTGGTTAAAGCTGTTAAAAGTTTCAAATTCTACATTCTCAATTCCCATACAATGGTGATGGTCCTTGGAAGTGCAATCAAGTCCATTTTGACTCAACAAGATCTTGGGGCTAAGAGAGGAAGTTGGATTGCAAAGACCCAAGAGTATGACTTGGAGATTAGGCCCTCTAATCTGGTAAGAGGAAATGGTTTGTGCAAGCTGATTGTTGAAGATGAAACTCTCAAGGCTCAGCAGGGAGAAAAGGATGATGTTTTCCCAACCTGTTCAGAAGACAGTCCACAAGTGCTCTTTATCACCACTACTGATGAGTGGTATGTGGATATTGCTTACTACCTCACTTATGGAGAATTTCCTCCTCATCTTGACTACAAAAAGAAGGACACTCAAGCTAAAGGAAACCAAGTTTGTGATTTGGAATCATGCACTTTACAAGAGAGGCCTAGACGGTTGTTTCCTCAGGTGTGTAGATAAGGAGCAGCAAGAAAAGTTACTCAGGGCATATCATGATCAAGCTTGTGGTGGACATTTCTCAGCAATGGTCACTGCACATAAGATTCTCAGGGGGAGATATTATTGGCCCTCCATCTTTTTAGATACTCAAGACTAGGTTTCCAAATGCAAAGCATGCCAACAATTTGTTGGAAATCTTGCATCGCCACTCGTGCCTGTGGTGATTGAGGAACCATTTCAGCAATGGGGGCTAGATTTTATTGGTGTTTTGAATCCTCATTCTAGTGCAGGGAATACTTATGTACTCACTGCAACTGATTACTTCACTAAATGGGTAGAGGCCATTCCAACCAAGAAAGCCAGCTCTGAAATAGTCTACAACTTCATCAAGGAGAATATCATTGTACGCTTTGGAGTACCACAGAAGATTGTTGTAGACAATGCCACCTATTTCTCTTCAAAGGATCTCATAGAGTTTTGTTATGGTTTTGGAATCTCCTTATCTCACTCTTCTGACTACTACCCATAGGGAAATGGTCAAGTTGAGTCAAGCAACAAGAACATTGTGACCATTGTTCGCAAGCTGGTAGATGAGAATCAAAGGAACTGGCACAAGAAGTTATATGATGCATTGTGGGCCGATAGGATCACTCCTAAGAAGGCAATAGGTATGTCACCTTTCCAAATGTTGTATGGAATTGAGGTAGAGATTCCTCTCACAATTGAGATGCCAGCTCTCAAGCTACTGCAAGAAATAGAAGATGGTCAGTACAAAGACTCCATTGACAAGAGGATCCTCTTCCTGGAGAAGTTGGAGGAAAGTAGATGCCAAGTGGTGGATAGAATTAAATAACATCAGTTGAAAGTGAAGAAATTTTTGACAAGAAGACCAAAGCAAGGAATTTCAAAGTTGGAGATTTGGTCCTGCTGTGGGACAAAAGAAGAGAACCAAAGGGCAGCCATGGAAAGTTTGATTCATTATGGCTCGGCCCATTCCAAATCCATGGAGCTTGTGGTGAGAATGTTTTTATCCTCTCTTACTTGGATGGAACGCCATTGGAATTGCCTCGAAGTGGGAAATACTTGAAACTGTATCATTAGTGAAAGTGGGTTGTCCCCCGCCCTGTATCATAGGTGATTTGCGTAGGTGTGTTTTTCCTTTTTTTGTGTGGTTTTGGTTTTAGTTTTTGTTCGGTTTTGGTTGTGTGTGGTTTGGCTTGTGTGTTTCCTTCTTCTTCCATTCTTTCTCATAATTGTACATGACTCTACAAGGCCCAATGGATAAGGCACTAGTCAACGTAATATGTTTTGAAACTTGAGATTCTGGATCCTCACGTCGTGCCCTAGCAATGCCTAGTTCACGCCATGTCCCCAAGCTAGAGCCAGTTGTTGTCTCCCAAAAACTACTCTGCATTTTCATAGCCAAATTCAAATTTTTTGAGCTCATGCCCTTCGTTGGTGTTTAAGCCAAATTAGAGATTCAAGAAATTAGTAGAATTCGTGCCCTAGAGCATTTAAACCTTTGTTTTGCTCATTTTGAGAAATTCTCCATTTCCCAATCTGTGCACGTAATATCCTCTTTGCAACCTCCATTTTTGATCAAAATTGTTCACTTGTTCTATGGCTTGGGTCACCAAATCATTATTTTTCCTCCATGCCTCTGGTTCGTGAAGGAAATTTGAAAATTGGACTCAAAACAATGAAGTTTTCTTCTTTTGCGTATTTTCCACAGTCGGGATGACGGGCGTCTTTTCCCGTCAAATTTTGACTCCAATGAATGTAGGTACATGGTCAGATCCTATTGGATGGGGAGGAACAGGATTTTTGGCAAACTTAACACTTTTGGAAAAAATGGTAAATTTGCCCCGCGGCCCCGATCAGGCTATAAAGGAAAAAGTAAAAGTTGAAGCATGTGGTTGAAAAGTCAAAGTAGATGAGCGGGCCATCGGGGCACTTTTGGAAATTTAACCAAATTCCCAAAAGTGAAGTAAAATTTCTAAAATGCTCCACAGCTCCGCCAAGGTCTAGGGCCCGAAGTTGAAAAGTCAAAGCGGACGAGTGGGCCATCGGGGCACTTTTGGAAATTTAACTAAATTCCCAAAAGTGAAGTAAAAGTTCTAAAATGCTTCACGGCTCCGCAAAGGTCTCGAGCCCAAAGTTTAAAAGTCAAAGTAGAAGAGTGGGTCGGCAGAGGAATTTGTGTTTTGAGCCTTTTTGTAAAAAAGGCAAAAAGTTAAAAATGATCCGTAGCCTTGATCAAGCTATAAAGGAAAAAGTCAAGGTGAAGCCCACCGTTGAAAATTCAAAGCGGGAGAATGGGCCGGAGGAAATTAAGGTTTTGAGCCTTTTTCCCAAAAAGGTTAAAATGTTTAGAAAGGAGTCGTGATCCCATCTCCAACTAGAACGTGCCTCGTTTCCTTGTCAAATCGGAGAGGAGCGGGCGGCGGAGGAAATTGAGATTTTGAGCCTTTTTCCAAAAAGGTTAAAATGTTGAGAAAAGGGCCGCGACCCCATTTCCAATCAGAAGCAACCACGTGTCTAAGTTGAAAAGTCAAAGTGGGGGTGCGGGCCAATTTGTTCCAAATTTCCAAATCTCTAAAAAATCACAAAATGCAAAGGGCTTCCCCATAACCGCTCCAATCCCTTCCTGCCACGTGGATGGCCCGATTTCAGAGTTAGAGGAGAAAATCTAATGGTCTGTATTTAAACTGGAAAATCAAATGTAATGGTTGCTTTGTAAGATCTGGTTTTAACCCGCCATGAGCATTTTCTTCACAACAGAGGGATTTGAAAAGGCGTTGAGGATTTTTGAAGTTGTAATAGTTTCTTGCAAAGAATATAATGGCTTCTCGACGTCATTCCAAAAGGGTGATGGATTTTCGAAAAAACTAGAGTGGTCTCAGACTTAAAAAGACAGAAAATGCCATTCTTCTTCTATTTTCTCTTCTTCCTCGAATTTCTTCCATTCTCAAGCTATGTACAAACTTTACTCGAGCTTCAATAAGAAAAGAAGGAATTTTTTCCTCCTTGATTGAGGAATTAATTGGTACTTTGCGACCAATGAGTTTTATTCGGTCTTGTAGCTTCTCCTGCATGGATTTTTTTCTTCTAATTATAAATGCATGTAAATGAAGTTTCTAATTGATGTGTGTGGGCATCTGATATTCTACCCGCAACATTAGTTTTTCCTACCTCCATTCTCACTCCCTTTTCCCTTCTCAGACAAAGTTCTTCTCTAGTGAGAAATTGCTAGATTTGCCACAGGGATAGTGGAGTGCCCCTTGGATCTCTGGTCGAAAGACCACCATTTAAATCCACTTTTTCATGCATGCACATACAGAAGTTGCACCGTTCAAGTAGAGGGACTTAGATTCCCACATTGTTGGCCTAAAACCCACCAATTTGTCCACAAGACAAATTTTCTCGCCAACAAGACCCTAAAGGTATTGCATAATTGATTATTCTAAGGGTGAAGAAAGTCACTTAATCACAAAATTTCACATTTGCGGAAAGTCCCTTGAGGTAGTGGGAAATGAGGGTGAAAAAGGTAATAAGGTAAAAATGGTTGGTACAGTGTAACATGGTATAAAATGGATTGCCCACGTGGCAAGAGACCCAAGATTCAATATAGACAAGTCCATGACAAAAAAATTTATATTTTTCTACTTTTTCTTTGTGACTTTGATAGATTGATCAATGTGGGAAGTCTATATAGGATGAGTATATTATCTCCTTGAGGTCTTTATGAAGCTGAATGATGCAGAAGCTTTAGAATATTTTATTTTATTTTTGCAAGAATAGTCTTTTCTTAGACTATATGTAGTATGGCGAGCTTTGTATAGTTGTCCTTCGAGGGAGTAGTCTATTTATAGCGGCGAATTAGAGAGAGATAGATGTCCTTTTTGAGGGAGTCATCTTTTTTTCTGGAAGTTTGACTCAAGGAGTTGAATCCCATTTGGAAGTTTATTTTTGGACTTTTAAATCATGGACAAGACTATAGAGAAAATTTGGGTCATTGGTGTAGGAGGCGAAACTGGAGCATTCAGAGGGTAGCGATGATGGAGGAGTATCAGGTGATGAATGAACATGGGATTCCATCTTTGGAAAAGACAAACATCATCTATGAGAATCATGCCATGAGTAGAGCCATGGTACTCATATTGAAGATAAGGCTGAAAGGTGATGGGTAATCACATGATTCTTGTTTAGTCGTTAGGGAAAATGGGAAATAAGAGGTGCAAACGACACTCAAGGGATGAGCATGAAATGGGAAGAAAGTGATATAGGACTTGAAGTCAACAATAGAATGGTCAAAGATGCAAGGAATTGAGGGGCTCAGGTTTGGGTTTACCTACGAGTGAAGATAAACGATAAGCACCTGATCCATAGGCGTGAGTCACGATATATGGTCCAAGCCAATTAGGAGCAAATTTGCCCCGTTTACTTTTTTCTTCTTTGGTTACATGTTGATTTTCTTTCAAGACGAGATCACCAACCTGAAAGGTTCATCCATGGACACGTTTGTCATAGGCACATTTTATACGTTTTTGGTAGATTTGGAGATGGTCAAGAGCATTGAGACGGCGTTTGTCTAATAACTGGAGTTGTGCTAAATTATCTTGGTGAAAGTCATCGTTGTTGAGCATGTCTTGTAGTGAGATGCGAGAGATGGAATTTGGACTTCTAGAGGTAAGACCACCTCGGTACCATAGACCAGAGAGAAAGGTGTGGCTACAGTCGAAGTGTGAATACTAGTGTGGTAAGCCCACAAGGCAAAAGGAATGTGTGTATGCCAATCCTTCCCAATATCGTTAACTACTTTCATAAGAATTTTGTTCAAGGTTTTATTGGTTGATTCTGCTTGGCCATTTTCTTGTGGGTAATAAGGTGATGAGAAGATGAGTTGAATGCCAAAAGTGTCGCAAAGATTTCATAGGGTTTTTTTAATTGCTTTCCATTATCTGTGATGAGGCGGTGAGGAACGCCAAAGCAAAAAATGATGTGATGGTTGATGAATTCACATATTTTCTCAAATTTTGTAGAAATGAGGGGGATGGCTTCTACCCATTTAGTGTAATATTCAGTAGTGGTTATGATCCATTGATGGCATTGTGAAGAATGGGGATTGATCTCACCAACAAGATCCAAGCCCCATTGAGAAAAGGGCCAAAGGTCTCATGCTACCTGTAAGGCATGACTAGGTGTGTGATGAAGATTAGCATGTTGCTGGAATTTTACACAACATTTGACATAATCACAATCATTGTAGTTTAGGGTTGGCTAATAATAGCCAAGGTGAAGAATGCATTTTACGACAGCTAAACCACTAAAGTGGCCCCAAAATTCCATCGTGAACTTCCTTGATGGTGTAGGGAATTTCAGAACTTGTAAGGCATCGTAAGAGAATATTTTCGCCGCGCTTATAAAGGAGACCACCCATGATGACATAATGAGAGACACTTTTAAGAAAGGCACGTTGTCCATTACGAATGAGATCGGTGGGTAGAATGGAAAGGGAAAGATATTCTACAAATTGCTTGTACCAAAGGTCACGAGGGTCAAAGTGCAACAGCCTAATGGAGTAGACCTCATGAGGTAAATAAGAGGGTGATTACAGAGCGTTTGTATTGTGACAAAGATTTTAGAGTCAGCAAACGAAGCAAGCATCTGAGAAGCCAAGTAGGCCATGGTATCCGTAAACTTATTGGTAGAACATGGGGTGGTTTGAAGTTCATAACGGTCAAAGGTGGTCAAAAGTATGTCTACGTGATGCTTATACTTTTGAAGTATCTCATTATGACACTGGTATATACCATTGACTTGGTTTACAACCAGCTTGGGAATCACCAAAGATATTTATTGACTTAACATCTAAGGCATAAGCATCCTAGAGACCCAATACGAGTGCTTCATATTTAGAAATATTGTTTGTATAATCAAAATTGAGCTTGAAAGACAAAGGCATAGGTTCACCATCAAGAGGAATGAGGATAAAACCAGCCCCACCCCCACGTTGACACTTGGGGCCATCGAAGAAGAGTGTCATTTGGTAAGCGGGTTTGTCTAAGGAGAGGGTAGCTATGGATTTGTCTAGGAAATCAAAGTTAGAGGGTTGATTCCCAGAAAGGGGTGCGTCTACTATTTGGTCAGCAATATCTTGGCCCTTGATGGACTTTTGATGAATAAATTTGAGGTCAAGGTTGGAAAGAAGCATAATCCAACGTGTGGCACGTTGATGTTGATAGGGTTTGGCATACATATAGTGTAAGGGGTCAGTATTAGTAATAAAAAGGTTTTGTGGTTGAGTAGGTAATGGCGGAGTTTGGTGGCGACGAAAACTAAGGCTAAGTAGAGTTTTTCGGCATGGGTATATCTAGTTTCGTAGTCCATAAGGGTATGGCTTATGTAATAAATTATTCTCTGTGTGTTTCTTGTTGTGATGAGTGAGCATGGCACCTAAAGAATGGTCAGTGGCATAAATATATAGGTAAAAGGGTTGGTCATCCTTAGGAGGAATGAGCACTGGTGGTTGAAGAAGGTATTATTTTAAGGATTCAAAGGCTTTATGGCATTCATCATCCCATTTGAATGAAATGTCCTTCTTGAGAAGATGATGGAATGGTTAACAAATGCGTCGAAGTCAGTGAAATAAAATGACGAATGGATTGCAACTTTCCTTATAGGCTTCAAAGTTGACAGAGATTAGTAGGTAGAGGCATTTCTAGAATAGCCTTTACTTTAGCAGGATCGACTTCTATGCCACGCAAAGAAATGATGAAACCAAGGAGTTTTCCTAAAAGTACCGCAAAGACGCACTTATTTGGTTGAAGACGGACACAATACTTGATGAGGCGATCAAAGATGACCTTAAGGATGGTCAGGTGCTCAGCTTGATGTTTGGATTTGGAAAGAAGATCATCTACGTAATCTTCCAATATGTGATGCATGATGTCATGGAAGATGTAATTCATGGCTCATTGTAAGTAAGTAAGCACCTGTGTTTTTAAGGCCAAAAGGCATGAATCGATAGCAGAAGGTCCCCAAGGGGTGATGAAGGAAATCTTGTGTTGATCTTCTAGAGCAAGTAATATTTGATTATAACCCAAGAAACTATCCATGAGTGATAGCATTTCATGGCCGGCGGTGAGATCAACTAGTTGGTCAATGCCTGGTAGGGGAAAATTATCTTTGGGACAAGCTAGGTTGAGATCACAGAAGTTTGTGCAAATGTGGAGTCCCCCTATCGCCTTTGTGATAGGAACAATGTTAGAAATCCATTGGGGATAATCAATGGGTAGGATGAAGGAAACTGAGAGAAGGCATCAAACTCTTCTTTGACTGAAACAACAATGCGAGGATGCATTTTCCGTAGCTTTTTTATGTCTTTGGCATCGGAATGTTTACGATATTATTGACCACGATTTTGGGTCAATGTCGGGCATATCGGAATAGGACCAGAAACAAAGCTTGTGTTGCTATGGTCCCGAAGGAAAGAGGTGAAAGCTTCTCGCTCAAGAAGCATCTAAAGATTGGCCTATCTTTAGAACATGTGGGTCACTCGAGTGTTAATGTTGATTTCAATGGTCGATTCGTTCAACATGGTTTGCGTCTCATAAGGTAACGACTGGTGAATATAAGAATCTTTTGCACCAAGGTATGTGAGGATGGACTCATCATCCTGACATTGAAAAACATTAATAGAAGGTGTATCATTATCGATCATGTCAGGATACATGAATGGGAGAGAAGAGGGAACGCCGCCATCATGTTGATAGGTTAGAGGTCCTAGAGAAATTGTGTTTACAAAAAAAAGTTAGGAGGAATAGATTCGGGGATTACTGTGACTCCATGGGTGAAGATGGTGACGTTGGTGCATGGGGTGGAGATGGTTTATCTTCCTTAATGATTTCGATGTGGGCCTTCTTGGGAGGCGGTGCAAAAAGCCAATGCCACTACAGTCATTGTGTTTACGGATTGTATAGGAAATGACAAGATGACAGCCTCTATTCGTAAAAATTGAAGCCAAAGTCTTTCCATGCGCAATAGTGAAGGAAAGTGTGAGCAAAGCGGCGTTAGTAAGGGAGTGTAATTCAGATGAAAATGGTCATGTTTGGGATGGATATTTGGGTTTATAAGTGGCAATATCAAACTAGGATGCCGACGCAGGTTCCCATGCTCCTGCGAAGTAAGGAACATGTCGATATTGTATAGGTGGTAATCCCCCAAGTGAGGCATTAAAAACACCTTCTAAGGGATAAGTAGTCGATAAGTGGGTAGTGGGGATAGACGACTTGCTAGATGATTGGAAAGTAGGTAAGTCATTTGTAGAGGTTGTGGTGGCAGTAGGAATAGTAGGGTTAGATGTGGGAGAGGCGATGACAAAGCTTAGTGGATGGGCTTGTGGGTGAAGGTGAAGTGGGGGTAGTGATAGATGCCTTGACTAGTAAAAGTACATCATTGGATCAGTATAGCATGTTACAGGTCTTAAAAGGTGATGGGTCGGCCGAGATGGTGTAGTTATGTCCTTCGTGTTCAAATTTGAGGTAGTGGTGTAAATTCGAAGGGACATAACCCATGGCGTAGATCCAAGGTCAACCAAGAAATAGATTATACTGGAACTCCCCTTCTAGGACATAGAATAGTTTCGGGACAGTGTGGGGACCTACGTGGACATGGAGAATGATGGTACCTAGGGTAGAGGTCATGGCGTCATTGAAGGAGCACAACATAATTGGGTTACCATGCATGCAATTGACAGGTATGCGCATTTAGTTGTACACATGGGAGGAGATGATGTTAATACTAGCACCACCATCAATCATAACGCGTCGTATGCGTATATTATCAATATAGACGGAGATGAAAAGAGTGGGATCGAGATCATCAGACTAGAAGGGAGCAATCTCTTCATTCGAAAAGTTGAGGGCGGCTACTTGGTGAGTAGGTGGAGGTGTAGAAGAAGGTGAAAACTTAGTGAGAGAGGCTACGTGATGAGGGGTAATGATGGAGGCTACGGGCATGGGGTCATTTGGTAAAACCTCAATAGATTAAAGGACCTCCATGAGGGCTTGATGATGTGACTCAGAGGTTTAGATGAGGTCATATAAAGACATTTTGAGGGAGGATTGGTGCAATTGTTTTAGCATTGTGCAATGTGTGACCTAATCGAAATAGGATACGCGAGACCTTGAATGGTGACTTTGGGTGTGGGTGTAAATGGTATGTTGGGTACAGGGTTGGTTGATGGGCTAATTACCTTTTCCTTTCCTTTTTCTTTCTAGGCACAGGTGGCAATGTGAATCATGTTGATTTCAAATTTTGGGGGTGGATAAAAGGGTTGTGGGGGTGGAGATATTGGTCGTTGAGTAGGTAATGGAAGAAGATTTGGGGAGATTGGCGAAGGCGAAATGGGGTCCTCATCAAGAAGATCGTCGTCATCAAAATTTTCTTTGGGAGGACATAATTAGACAAGAGTGGTTTTAAAGCCTTACAGTTCTCTACATTGTGTCTTGGCACATGATGGTAGGCACAAATTTTAGTTTCGTCAAACCCTTTTGGTTTGGGTTTGAGCGGGTTGTAAGGTCTAAGAGGTGGTAATGTGATGATAGAGGTTTTGAGGAGATTGGTTAAAATCTTGGCATAGGACCCCACTAACGGATCACAATGGGAGGTGAGTGTGGGTTTGGGTACAAGTGTGACTAATTGTGAAGGAAGAGGATTTACAGGAGGGGGAATGGGTTGGTCCACTAGTTTGGTATGTGGAGTGGTCTTAGGTCTTGCGGGCATCTGTTTGGGTAAAGGTGTGGTAGAAGAGCTGGTGATGGAAGGTTTGGTTGGTTTGACTACCTTATTGGAGGGTAGTGGATTCTTAGCTTTGGGTTGCACCTTCTTAGGTAAAGGTGACACGAGGGTACAAGATGTAGAAGGAAAAGTAGATGGTGGAAGGGGGTGAGTTACCCATGGGGATAATCATGGTACATTAGTGGTCGTTGGCAAAGATCGCGTGGAAGGTGTGAATGGAAGAGAGGAGAGTTTCATGGGTAGTGAAGAAGTTATAAAAGGTCGTGGTGGTATGGGTGGTAAGAAGGTCATAGGTAATGGCAGGGGTTGTGTGGATCACTTGGGTATATTAGAGGGTCTTGATGAGAATGTGGGTTGTTGTGTTCTTTGTTTACCGGTGGAAGAAATTTGTTTGGACAGGGTCGAGGGGTGAGGTCCTAGGATGGACGGAAGGGGTGAAGGTGACAATGCTTTGTTGTAGGAAAATTAGGTGTATGAGGCCTAAAGCAGGTTGGATCTTCCTTTTAGGTGTAGGAATGAGTATAGTGTTGGTGTGGGAAGATATGGATAAATAAAATTTGATGGGTGGATGAGTAAGGTTAGATGTCGGCATGACCCATAAGTTAGTGATGGGTTTAGGTAAGGGAGATGATACAGTGCATGGGTAGGTGTTTGGGTATAGGTGTGTGTTGGGTTGTGGGAAGAGGTGTGTGTTGGGTTGTGGTAAATTATAGGAAGGTGTTCCAATAGTCATGGTTGTGTTTTGTTTGGTCGCTTGAAACACTTTTGGATAGATTGTGGAGGTGTCGGTGAGTGACAGACTACATTTGGGTTGAAGCAGAAGTAGAAGATGTCCCTAAAGCAAGGCTCTATCAACATAATCCAGGCAATCAACCAAGTGTGAAAATGGTATTGTTGTAAGTGGGGCCAATGTGGATCAAGTAGCAATCCCCAGTAAAATATGTTTGAGAAACAAGGAAATGGTTAGCTTCAGACTCTGTGGGTAAGAGAGTTGAAAGCAGGTCAACAGGATCTTGGAAGGCCGATGGAGAATGGTCACCTAAAGGCAATGGTGTTTCTACATGATCCTCTATGGGTAAAGGAGATGATGGGAAAGATGAGGTAGAATCTCCTTGCGATGGTGTAGGGAGTGGACATGTGTCCCCTATGGGTAGGAGAGGTGCTACTAACGACTACTTGGTAATTTGAGAGGCAAGAGGCGGAGTGCTAATTATGGGCTCTTTCACGGGTGAAGGATAAAATGAAGGGGGTTCCTCTGTGGGTGGAGGAGTAGATGAAATAGGTGTTGTGCAGGTAGGGGAGTTTGGGCTAGGATTTATTCTATGGAAGAAACAGGGAGCGCTTAGGGTGTGGTGATGTTGCAGATGCAATAATATGCGGGTGTGGGGCTTAGCTTGCAAACCACTGGAGGTAAAGTAGGTAAAGCTAACGCCGAACTAGTAGGGGCTGATGTAGGAGTGGGGACAAGGGTAGGAGAGATGGATACGAGAATGCCATATATCAACTGACCTGAGGAATCCCGAGTGGATGAGTGGGAAAGATAGAATTGTAAGGTTGTGGGATTCTGATTGAGGAGTCGTGTGAACTCCTCATCGCCTGTAGCAATGGTGGTAGGCGGAGTTAGATCCATGGGTGATAGGATAGAAGGTGGTGAGGGACTAGGTGGGAGTGGTTGACGGCTGACATGGAATATAAGAGCGTTAGTTTGGCTGTGAGTCAACACCATGTGAATAATTGTTAACCCGTAATACTTTATTATGTAAATAAGACGAAACTAGTGAGGATAGAGAAAAATGAGGTTGGGAGGGTGAATTTGGTCAAGGTTTGGATTTTGAAAACCAAACATAGACACCGACAATGGTCAGGCTAGTGGTAATGGTTAATGGGGAACCATGTCGGTCACAAGAGCCGATGTCGATTTGTGGAAAAACACCAATTTCAGAAAGTGAAACAAGACTGATGAATGTGTAATGGGGAACTGTGTATGACAGAAATATCAACAGAGGGGAATAGGATGGTTCCCTGAGGGCCAAAAACATAATAGAAGGAGTGATGAAGGCTATTCCAGAAAAATAACTAGAAAGCCAAAAGCCGACACCAATTAGGTTTAACCGATGATGGTCAGATGTGAACCGATGATAATCGTTGGACCGACATCGATTATTGTGAAATGAGAGAGCAATGAAGAAACTAGGCTTTGTGAATTAAATTTGGTGAAGAATCAAACTCAAAATTCGAGAATGAGAAGATGGGGCCTGGCGCACTCAAACAAAGTCAGAATACTCCAACTACGATGGTGGAGTGTGCAAGGAAGAATAACAATGTAGATTTGTAGTCTCACACCTCAAAACACAAGTCAAGAGGAACACTAAGAAAAAAAAGATCCTAAAATTGATTTTCTTATGTTTTTTTAGCTTATGCTATTTAGAACTGACCATGTGAATTCAGAATAGAATTTTTGGTTGGGAAGGTGTCCTACGAAGAAGGATATCTAAAAGGTGAGGTTTCAGGTTATGTTATGGGGGGTGCTCTCTGATAGGTGACTGGACAGAGATAACTAGCTAGGGAGTACTGCGCCAATTCTCGATCGTGTGATCGGTGATAGGTGTTCCCAGGTAAGATGTCATTTAATAAAATGTGTATATTCATATTTGTGCAGTTTGGTAGAATAAGAAAGAGAGTGCTTTCTACGGTTCAATTGTGTTAACCATCAGTTGGGCATGAATTCCAACATATAGGTTGCCTTCATTTTAATGTGAACTAAAAATGCAGCAAATCAAAATGCAATGCAAGTGTTTTAAAAACCCAAATCAAAATATTATTTTCGATGTAGCAAGTGATGAATAGGAAGAGGAATGCTCTTTCACTAATGCAATGTGAAAAGAAAGAAGAATTTGTTCTTTTTAAAGCACCAAAAACACGATTGATTTTAGATAATAAAGAGAGGAAGAATGATTATAGAGAATAAAAATTAATGTGTAAGCTTTTTGAAGGGAAACAAACACACAACTTTCACCTAGGAATGAATAAATGCAACAAAACCCCTGATGGGTCCCACCGGGCGTGCCAAAATGTTTCACCATTTTCTTTACATTTTTAACAAAATAGATAGAGTTATGGGATGAGGAGGAATACCTATCATTTTGGTCGGTTGGAGGTTTATGACGGTTGATTAAAGGAATGATGTTTGGTACCGCAAAAGTTCTTCCCAGAATGTTACCATGAGTGCAATACCTCTAGATCTATCCTGGTGCTAGCTATGGATGTCTAGAGGTATGAAAAGGCTCTGGTCCTGCTTGCATGCAGCTCTCTTCTCTTCTCCTCGATTCCAAAATGTGCTAACCTCTCCCACAAGGTTCCTAAAGTGAATAAATGGTAACCGACGACGGTTCTGATTGATCGGCGTTGGTTTTGGGATGACCAGCGATTGGTTAAGGTGGGATTCCCTAGGTTTACTAAAAATGGAAAATCTTGAAATCACTTGGGCCAAGTTTGTTTTATTCTCACGAATCAAAACAAAATTTTCCCTTATAATGAGCGGGAATGTGGTTAGAGGAATAATACGCATGTGCTTTTAGGGTTAAACTAAATCTTATCTCATTCAGGTAAGTGGCAATAAGTCTTAGTTAGTTGTGGAAACATGCTATGAATAGGTCTATGGTGAGGTGGAAATTATTTTAATTAGGATAATTAAATAATAAATATTGTGAGAATATGTATTAATTTAATTGAAGTAATCGAATTAATATTAATGTGGGGTGAAAGGGGCCATGGTTAGAGGAACATGTTTAAGTTGGTTATTTGACCAGGGGATAAGGGGAGTGTGACCAAATTTTGGTGTCTACACATACAATTCATCATCATCCATATCTATTTTAATTTCGTCATCCACATCTAATGTCATCATATCATTGATTCAAAACAAGTAGAGAGAAGAAGATTTCTAGAAGGTTTAAAATGTGCGAAAACCTGACAGAGTTCAAAGTTTACAAGTAGGAGAAGAAAATTTTACTTGTATTAAGATGTCTCTGTCCTAACACATTTTAAATTTTCTTAAAACAATTATCCATGATCGTACTTGAAGCTAAATCTACATCCACATACAATTCATCATCATCCATATCTATTTTAATTTCATCATCCACATCTAATGTCATCGTATCATTGATTCATTACAAGTAGAGAGAAGAAGATTTTTAGAAGGTTTAAATGTGTAGAAACTTGATACGAGTTCAAATTTTACGAGTTAGAGAGAAGAAGATTTTACCGTATTAAGATGTCTGCATAATCAGCTTGTAGACACCTAAAATTGGTTACTCAATTTAGTGTCCCTCCCATCCGTTTACTTGCCTAGGTAACCTGGGGCACGTTTACGTCACCAACTATCCCCTTGGGATATTATCCAATTTGCAATTTAATAGCTTACTCCAAATTTAATTCATCCCATCACATCTTATCCATGAGTGATTAAATATTAAATATTTGATTACGCTTCTTCCCATGCATCTTAATCACTTATCCACCCCAAATTTATTCTACCCATGTATCACATCTATTTTTAATCTTCCCTAAGCGGGATATTTTCCCGTAGTCGGGATGAGTCTTATTTTTCTCGAATCGATCATTTTTAGCCATCTCGGGAGTCTTCTCCGCGATCGGCGCCGACCCATATGGTCGGCGCCGATTTTCTAGGAGCGGCGCCGATTATAAAAGCAAGCCCAGAACTCAGTTCTAAGCGCGGAAAAATCGAACCGAAGAGACTACGGAAGAGAACGGAAGAGATTACGAACGAGCGAAAAAAGCGAACAGAAGAGCGAAAGATACAGATTGAGAGAAAGAGAGATCTTCTTAGCATCAATTGTATCAAATTAGGGCAGATCCTGTCCAAATCAATCCCTGAGAGGAGCACCGTTACTCTGTCCCTGTCATATCAGCGTCGCATCACCATCTATCATCTGGTGACCCTGTTCCAGTGTCTCGCCAACTTCGACACATCCAGCAGACCACATTCACCTTCCAATCCTCCAATCCTATCGCACAGTCCCTGATTGTTCGATCGCCTTTTCATTGACATCGATCTTGTCCATCCGACGCGCCCGATCGGTCTCCTCGGGCCGACGCCGATCACATCAGTCGCCGCCGATTAGACCCAGTCGACGCCGATTTCTCTGCCAGACAGTTACTCGGATCTATTGTGCAAATTGCTCGTGTGCGCCCGTCTTGTCTACATCGGCTTCCTCATCCGTCTACATCTTCATCAGGTATCAATTTCATTGAGGTTTTTCAGGGTTCTTGTGTTTAGTTTGGTGCATTAACTTGGACAGGTAACAAACGCGAAATTCTTGATCTACATTCTGGCACGCCCGGTGGGACTCAACCAAAGTCCCTTATTGGTAAGTTCATTTCTTTTCTAGTTTTGAACTTTGTTCCTTTTCTTCACTGATTTCTATCAGTCCTATTTGAGCATTTCTGTTCATCATTTCAATCTTGCTTTTAGGCGAAATCATTATCTTGAAAATTTCTTATTTCCTTTAAATAGAAATTTTTTGTTTCACCACTATCTGGATGTATCTTTCCGGATCTTGTTTGTTGTTTGCTTGATCTTTTCTTGCGGAGCACTTTGCTTGATCGTGGGATTGTTCGAGGGGAAGAGCTCAACAACGCGCTTTTTGAAGTCCACACACCTTGGAGAGCTAAATCTACAGGTATTCCTCTTTTTCGGTGTCTTCTCCTTTTTAGGATTTCTTTGTTGGTTGTCTATCACATCCAAACACTTCAATTTTTGGTGCTTAAAAGGAACTTAATCGCATTTGGGAAAGAACTTGTTCGATTTGTCTTCATCGAAATCAAACATTTCGTTTTAAGTGCTTAAAAAGAACCTTTTCTTTGTCATTGTTGCATGTTTTTTCATCTAGTTTTAATTAGGTTGGAGAATTGATCAAAATCGGTAGTGACACTATTTGATTTTTATTTTTCACCCTTGCACACAAAGCCAAAATCACTAGGTATAAAGCATTTAAACAAAACTCCTTCCCTGGCCTCGCCTACTTGGAAGTGATATCCAAGAGGAAGAGCCTACGCGGTACTCGGGCCGCGCTATAAATTCACGGAAGATTTTGGTATATATTGGCAAAGCACCCGACTCCCTTATCGCAGCGGTGTGTGAAGTGCGGGGGTAGGCCCCTATATCAAGCCACGTACCGGTCTTTTACTGAAGTGCCTTCGGGACTCCTCACCAAACATTACCCAAACCATCCTTAGTTTGGCTATCTGAGTAGTTCCTGTTCTAAAAAGCCTTCCCTAACATTTTCTTTTCTTAAAAGCATCAAAATTTAAAGGAGATAATCACTTGCGCTGCTTGAATTGTTTGTGCATTAGTTAGGACAATCTTCTTTCTTGCTTGTTTATGACGGTTATCACCCGGTCACAATCTAGGAAAATGGCCCAACAGGTTCCTTCTTCCTCCGAAATCACCACCAGCGTGGATGTTTCGGCACCCCTCCCATCTTCCTCGGGACCACTGTTAGTTGGTTCCCCCTCATGGTCGTATAATCCCTTCCATCAAGCCAAAACAATCCCATCACGTCCAGCTTCTCCTAGTCCATCAGAAATATCTTCTGATTCGGAGTCTATTCCTCGCGGAGATCCTGAATTTCAGGCTCTCCTTGATCGCAATCCGGTAGCCCTCATGGACTACCTAGTACACAAGTCCATTCGAATATCTGATCAAGGACCACCAATCCAACAAGTGTACGATTATCCTCGTGGTTCATCCCAGGCCTATGTAGAACAGTTTTCATCCTCTCTCTTGCCTCGAGCCACGGAGAAGGGCGAGGTCCCTATGCCTCCCTTTTCTCTTCCACCTACCATGTCGACTAATTCTCAATTAGTCTTACCTATCCCTAACACTGCAGTTACCTCGAATATTCCACAACCCATTTCTGAGAGGTCTTCTGCCCTTGCTATAGTAAATGCGTCTGCACATCCGCACATTGCCGTCAATTCGTCTATGCCCTCTATCGTTTCTCAAGGTCAATACCTCTTCATGAGTCAACCCCCTCCGAATAGGCAGTTGGCTCCTACTTCTCGTCCTCTAGGGGGTCTTTCTTCCAATATTCCAGCGACTGTGACATTCGCCCATCCTCTAGTATCGGCACCCTTGATACCTAATTCGGCAGTAGAAGGCCCCTTTCAGGTCTTGTTCCCCAACATGACCAATCCAACCAACACTCATATTCCTCAATCTATCCCGATTCAATCAACAAACATAGGAGTCCACCAATCACAGGCTCCATCCGTCACCCAACCTTTATTTGCTCAACCACTTATTATCTCGCAGCCTGCCTATACGCAAGCTGCCTCACAGCAAATACCCCACCCGGTGTCACCCAGAACACCTGGTTATTCCTCTTATCATCCTATCCAACAACAGATGAATCCCCCATCGACACCTCAACAACACCCACTACTTGCTTCTCATATAGGACAAACCAATGTACCTCCTCCCCAATCGGATGTGGTTCAATTTCTCTTCAAGAAAATTGCAGACTTGGAAGCCTCCACAAAAGGAGCCCGCCCTTCATACTCCTTTGAAGAAGTATGCAATGAACCCATTCATCCTTCGGTGGCTTTTAAGCCTTATCCTCCCCAATGGGAACTTCCCAAATTTTCAAAATTTCATAGTCGGGAAGACCCCCAACAACATCTGCGAGCATTCAAACATGCTTGCTATCTCATTGTCCAAGATCAGGAGCTCATGCTCCGTACCTTTCCTATGTCTCTAGCGGGTCCCGCTTTGGACTGGTACAATAATATTCCTCAACATTCATTATTTTCTTTCTCTCAATTGGCCCAAATGTTTGTTGAAAACTTTTCAATAAATATTGCCCATAAGATCTCAATCACAGATCTTTACAACATTCGCCAATTCGACGATGAGTCTATTGCAGACTTTGTCGCTCGTTGGAGAGGGATAATCAACCAATTGTCCTTCTCCCTCCCTCAATCTCAACAGATCGAGTTGTTCACCCGATCTTGTGCTAGTCACATTTCTTCCACGTTAAGAATCCAAACTTTTCATACTTTCGAAGAAGCCTTCACGATGGCACGCAAACTCGAATCTCGTGCCATTGAACAAGGAAAACTAAAACTTCGTTCCAAGTCTAAACCCGATTTTTCTCGGTTCACCAAACCAAATTCTTTCCCTCCTAAAGATAAGAATCAAGGGTCCACAAATACTATCGTATTAAAAACATCAAGAACTGATAGTACTCCTAATCAACCACCACGAAGAGACCCTTCGTCTGCTCGAAAAGGGGCTTCATCATCTCGATCCTTTGCTCCCTTGGGGGAATCATATGCCTCTATCTTAGAAAAAATGTTGGAAGTTCGCATGATCGAACTTCCCCCCATTAGGGACATTGATGAAAGCCGAGAACGTCCATTCTGGTTTAGGGAAAACGATTTCTGTCATTATCACAGAACCAAAGGTCATGACATTGAACGATGTCAGACTTTCAAAAACCTTGTCCAAAAATTCATTGATAAAGGCGAGCTTATCCTGGATAACCCAAATGCTCCCCCAAATCAAGCACTGGACGTTTTTAAACAACCCTTCCCCAATCATGCCCCAAATCATAATTCTTCAGAATCTCAAAAACCAAACACCCACATTATCAACGTCATTTCTACTGAAGAATCCGCTTCGGAAACCACGTCATCTACAAACACGGCAATCGAATCAGAACCCTCTCCCACTTCACCAATCACTGAAAATCCCCCATCTTCCGATAGCCCACCTTTGAATATTCCTACATTGCTAAGCACGGATTCATCTCTCTCCGCTCCTTCGTCCGATCTCCCATCCATACCCGAGACAGTGTCTTCCGCATCTGTCTCATCATCAGACGTTCTTTCAATGCTCGAGGCAATCACATCCCTTCGAGTTTCCACTTCGGACACATCTACTTCTGTTGCTCCCATTCCCGCTACAACTATGTCCTTAGTGAACATACCTATAATTGTGCCAACTTCGACGGAAGTGTCTTCGACTTTGACTCTTCCTATCTCTTTTCCTACGGTAGTTCCACCCCTGATCACTACACCAAAAGTGGTCCCTTCGCAAGGAACTTCTTCATCACTTACTTCTTCCATTACTAATGTTACTTCACCTATTCAGGAAAAATCAAAAGAAGTAGCATCAACATCTATACGCTCGGTTCCCGAACCTAAACCGAGACAACCAAAATCTAACATCATACCATCAGTGTCTCCCCATTTGCTTCCTCCGGAAAGGTTGCAATCACCTTATGCCGTTGAAGTTGTCACCATCCCTGAAAAAGGGAAGCCCATATTTCGGACCATCAAGACTCTTGGTGCTCTTCCACAAAAATCTCTCTCCACGCCTCATAAACGATTGGATTTGCCCGCTGAGAAGGCGTGTTCTTCTACACACCCGTCAAAGCCATCATCTTCATCCACAACACATTCTTCATCAATACCCCGACAAATAGACCTACCTACTAAAAAGACATCACCTCTTCTATCAGGACCATTACCAAAAACCAAGTCACCCTATCTTCCTCCAATTTCACCTACTTTGGGGGCTTCTTCCTCTTCTAAACCGACATCATCTAAGTCATCAGTAAATTCAACCAAACAACCCCCTTTGTCTCCAAAGACCACAAAATTTATCACATCTCCATCACCTTCAAAGTCTATTTTAGGGGCTCCTCCTCCACCAAAGTCAATCATGTCTCATTTACTCCCATCCCAAGCACCCAAGACTGCTCCTCCAAATGTCCAAACAAATAAGAGGATTCCTAAACAGTTCATTAAACCTAACATGCAAGTTCTCTTACCTCGGCAGTCGATTAAGGTAAAAGAACCATCTTCATCATCTCTATCCTCCTCTTCGTCTACCGGATTCTATACCGAAATCCTTCATCAACTTATCCAATCTGCATCTATAACCCTTCCTCCGATTAAACCTTATAACCCCAAAGGAGTGAAACCTACCTGGTTTAACTCTGATCTGATTTGTGCTTACCACCGTACTCCAGGTCATGACACTGAGGGATGTAAAGCTCTTCAAGCCATTGTCAAGAACCTTCTGGAAGAAAGTGACCTCTTGCTGGAGGAGGAACAAGTACCTCCTGTCACCTTAGCCCCATCCAAACCTCAACCATCCACTCAGACCTCTAGTGGTTCCACTCCACTTGATCTCCCTCCTTCCCAAATTGACACAATCCATATCGCCACTAGAACCCAACATTATGATAACCCATCCTCATCTTCAACATCTAGACCACGGGTTGTCATTTCTGCAGCCCCTGAAGGCGTGTCTCCTTCCTCATCAGCCCCACGACCCAAGGTCTCCATTCGTGCTGCACCTCGGGCTCAAGTTCCCGTATCCGTTGAGGAGAGTGTTATGAAACAACTCACCCAGGCTCCGGTCAAAATGTCTCTTTTTGACCTCATCCAATCCTCCCCACAACATCGCCAGGCTCTAATCGATAATCTGCGTCGCATCGCAGTAAATTCCGATGAGCCCCAACCCTTCGAGTTAGTTGTTGGACTGAATGGACCATCAACCGCCATTTCTTTCGAGGATTCGGAAATTCCTCCTCTTTCTTCAGAGGATTTGGAAGCTCCCCTCTTCATCACAGTCCAAATCAATAACACTACCCTAAAACGTGTTATGATCGATAGTGGAGCTGCTCTCAATGTCATCTCCTCCCACACATTCGAACAACTTAAGTTACCGAAGAATGTGGTGTCACCCCCACCTTTCGCCCTTCGATCATTTAACGATCAGCTAGCAGTCACTTTAGGAACTGTGGTCTTACCCATTCGAGTAGGTAAGAAGCTGCTTCATGAACTCTTCTATATTGTCGAAGGAAAGTTCCACTATAACATGATCCTCGGACGCTCCTGGATTCGCGCAATGCATTGTGTCCCATCCACCCTCCATCGATGCCTAAAATATCAATATGAAGGCAAAATATACACCCATCCAGGAGATCCTTTTCCTTCTGCACAATGCGACATGACCATTAGGTCCGCCCCTTTAAAAGAAAATACATCTTCTCCAAATGGGGCCTCATCTTCTTCCATGCCTGCAACCAAATTACCGGATTTACAAAATCTGGAAGAGACATTGCAGCGTTTCTCACTAGGGGAGCTTCCTCTCTTATCTTTCGATGCCCATCTCAAACCTAATGAGTATGGTAGACCGCATAAACAACACGAATATCAAACGAGGTCTCGGTCAGTCGCATCGTCACCATTGGTCTCGCCCAATCAACGAGACCAATTTCATCTACGGTGGTCTTGATACACCTCATTATCGCCCGATTCTCCTCCTGAGCCAAACCTTACCTAACGAGGTTTGATTATCTCTGAGAATCCCACGTTTGCAAAAACTTATCTATATCGATGCGCGTGGAAAGGCTTTGGCCTTGGAAAATATGAACAAGGTATACATGACCTCAAATCCATTCCCACTCTCATGCCACATCAAAAATTTGGGTTAGGATTTAAACCCCTTTCAGAGGCCACCGTCACTATTCTTGATGAACCCCTTCCTACTAAGGAACCATCTTCTCCCACTAAAACAGAAGCATCACTTGATGTGGATGACGACATTTCCATCCCACCTAACTTTTTTTTTTTATCAATACCATTTCCTTAGGGCCGTTAGTCTATGAGACTAACAATCGGTCCACTTCTATACCATTAATCTTCCCTGAAATAGTTGGAGACGACTCTCCCACTATCAACACTATCCACTGTGCGGATGACGATTCTGTCCTCACCTATCTAGGGGCAGAGGATTCATATCTTCCCAAAACCATTCCTTCTGACACGTCTACCCTTCTCAACGAGGCCACTATCGACCTTAATATAGGGACTTCTGAAGACCCTCGCATCATTAAGGTCGGCCAATCCCTTAATCCACAAGAATTAGGGGACTTTACCACTTTCCTTTCCAAACATCGTCAAGCCTTTGCTTGGTCATATGAAGATATGCCAGGGCTCGATCCCGATATTGTGGTCCACAATATCGTTACCCTTCCCAACATCAAACCAGTCAAGCAAAAATTGCGTAAAATGCACCCTAGAGTAGCCCTTCTTGTTAAAGAAGAATTACAACGCTTGCTCTCGGCTAACTTCATCCAACCCATCGATTATCCGCAATGGGTGTCCAATGTAGTACCAGTAACTAAAGCTACTGGGAAGATTCGAATTTGTACCGACTTCCGGGATCTTAATCTTGCCTGTCCCAAGGATGATTTTCCTCTTCCTAATATCGATCAACTCGTAGATTTAACTGCGGGTCATGAGATGCTTTCTCTTATGGATGGTTTCTCTGGATATAATCAAATCCTCATCGCACCAGAAGACCAACATAAGACTTCCTTCATAACT
Organism: Taxus wallichiana var. yunnanensis; assembly: GCA_018340775.1. Lineage (NCBI taxonomy): Eukaryota > Viridiplantae > Streptophyta > Pinopsida > Cupressales > Taxaceae > Taxus > Taxus wallichiana. Next base: position 772,597,783 of record CM031239.1, on the reverse strand, counting down.
CCTTGGGGGACCTTTTGCTATCGTGTCATGCCTTTCGGTCTTAAGAACGCCGGAGCAACTTATCAACGAGCAATGACCTACATCTTCCATGATCTCTTACACAAAACTGTAGAGGATTATGTTGACGACCTCCTCGGCAAGTCCAAGCGCCGTCAGGAGCATCTTTTCATCCTTGCGCCTCTCTTTGAGAGGCTTATCCGCTTCTGTCTTCGTCTAAATCCATCTAAATGCGTGTTTGGCGTCCTCACTGGTAAACTTTTAGGGTTTATCATTTCCATCAGGGGTATTGAAGTTGACCCCGCAAAAATAAAAGCCATCCTTGAGATGCCTCCCCCGTCTAACTTAAAGCAACTCCAGCTTCTCGAGGACGTCTTGATCAATCAAGCGTTTTTATTGCCCAATTGTCGGACCGTTGTCAACCTTTTCACCATCTTCTCCGTAAGAATGTTCATTTCGAATGGGATGAGCATTGCCAAAAGGCCTTTGATGATCTCAAAGCTTATCTTCTTTCTCCACCCGTGCTTACACCTCCACGCGAGGGGGAGCCTTTCTATCTTTATATCTCTGTGACTGACCATGCTCTGGGAGCCATGATCTCGCATCGGGACACTTGTGGTAAAGAACAAGCTGTCTATTACATCAGTCGCACCCTCCATGAGTATGAGGCACGTTACTCCGAGGCTGAAAAACTATGTTGCGCTCTCTTCTTTGCAACTTCTAAGCTTCGTCATTATCTTCTTAATCATAAAACTTACATCGTCACAAGTGTCAATCCACTTAAGACAATCCATGCAAAGCCTTATCACAATGATCGCATCACTCGTTGGCTTATGCTCATGACAGAATTTGACCTCGAGTTTATCCCGCAAAAGGCTATCAAGGGTCAGGTTATTGCAGATCAACTAGCTAGTGCTCCTCTTCCGGACACTCGTGACCCCCTTGCTCAGTTCCCCGATGAATTTATCCAACAAATTGATTTTGGTCTATCTCCATTTAAAGTAAAACTCTTCTTTGATGGATCCAAATGCCAGCAAGGGGGAGGTGCGGGTTTCGTGATGATTCCTCCTTGGGGTACGCCTATCCCAGTCGCACACAAATTAAACTTTGAGTGCACCAATAATATGGCTGAGTACGAAGCTCTTGTCTTAGGTCTTCAAAATGCCGTTAATCTCGGCGCTCGTCATATTGACATCTTCGGTGATTCTGAACTCATCGTTAATCAGGTCACGGGTGTCTATCAATGCAAGAATGATATCCTTCAAAAATATCGTGACATCGTTCTTGCCCAACTCCAATCTTTCGATAGCTTCACTATCCAAGCCATTCCTCGTACTGCAAATCGATTCGCAGATACCATGGCCTCTTTAGCCTCCCTTATCCCGCCTTTTACCGAAGACTCGCGTCTTTATGTGGCTGTGCAACGATTGGATCAACCATCTCATCTTGGGCAACTAACGTCAATCAATGTTGTCACAACCCATACTCAGGATGAGTGGTATCAACAGATAGTTGATTATCTATCTCATTCGGTCCTTCCTCCAGATCTGACTTCCAATGGTAGAAGATCTTTTGTCCAACGCGCCAATCGCTATACTATCCTAGGTGGGATTCTTTACAAACGCGGCTTTGATGGTATTTTGCTTCGATGCCTCAAAACCCATGAATCATCTAAAGCTATTCAGGAGGTCCATGACGGTATCTGTGGTGGACATTTTAGTGGCTTAGCTGTAGCCAAGCGTATTTTACGTTTGGGATATTATTGGCCTTCTCTTAATCAAGATTGTTGTGAATACACTAAGAAGTGCGTCAAGTGTCAGCAACATTCCAATCTCACGCACATCCCTAGTCAGGCTTTGCAACCTGCGGCAGATTTGTGGCCTTTTTCGCAGTGGGGTCTTGATCTTATTGGTCTCATCAATCCCCGTTCTTCACAACGTCATCATTCTATCATTACTGCCACTGAGTACTTTACTAAGTGGGTAGAAGCTATCCCTCTTTCTTCAACAAAAGCTAAACCCATAGTTGATTTTGTCTATCAACACATCATTTGTCGCTTTGGCGTTCCACACAAGCTAATCACAGATAATGGTAAGTCCTTCAAAAACGCTGATTTGCAGAATCTCTGCAACGCTTTCAATATCAAGCTCAGTTTTTCTTCTCCATACTATCCTCAAGCTAATGGTCAAGCCGAAGCTTCCAATAAAACTTTGCGTAATATCCTCGCAAAGGTAACTAGTCGAGCTGGTAGGGATTGGCATCTACATATCCCTTTCGCTCTCTGGGCTTATCGGACTAGCATTCGTACTCCTACTGGTGCTACTCCCTTCTCTCTCGTCTATGGGTCTGAGGCCGTTCTTCCTTTAGAGGTCCAAATCCCATCTCTCCGTGTTTCTCTCAGAGAATTTGTCTCCGATGAGGATTATCGTCAAAATCGTCTAGCACAACTTGAATTATTAGATGAGCGGCGTCTTAACGCTCTTGAGCATCATCAAGTCTATCTCGAGCGTGTCAAGCGTGCTTATAACAAGCATGTGCAACACCGTGACTTCAAAATTGGTGACCTTGTTCTTAAGGAAAATCAAAATGTCACTACACTCGAAAGGAGTCAACGTGGTAAGTTTGCTCCCAACTGGATGGGCCCCTACATTATCACTCATAAATATGGGTCTGGGGCTTATCGTTTATCCTCCATGGATGGTATCCCTGAAGCGGAACCTCTTAATGCCTTGCATTTACGGCCCTTCTACTGTTAAAATCTATCTTATACAAATCTAGTCGCTACTCAGATCTTCCATCCGTCATAATAACCAGTCATCTACTTTCGTGGTGATTTGAAATTGTGTGGTTCTCCGCCTATTGCCTCGCTTACCTTAAAAATGAGTATAGCGGCTCTACTCATTGCACATTTCTTTTGGATATGTTCCTCCTCATGGTAGGAATACCTTAATCACCACTTCATCTGTCCCAAGTACTTATCTTCATCGGATCTACTCGGGTCATGAGTGCATGTTCTTCTATGTTCTCTTCCCCTCCATCTGATCTATCTAGGTCTAAACTCAGCTTCTTTCAAAAAGTTTCAAAAAAAAAAAAAAAAAAAAAAAAGATGCTATCCAAAAGATAGACTGATCCCTCGAAGGACAGCTATCCATACATTATCAAGTGAATCAAAAAGAAAATAGACCATACCCTCGAAGGATGGCTATCATTAAAATTCACAATACAGACCGCTCCCTTGAAGGACGGCTGTTTCTCAAAGAAAAATTCAAGGCTTCTTGTAATTAATCAGCCTTCCAAATCGAGTTTATAGCATCACTGAAAGACTTCCCGCATCGATCAGTCTTTCCATATCAAGCAAACTTCCCGTATCGATCAGTTTGCTTTTCTATCAAAACTATGAAGCTGAGTTTTGGGACCTTTTGGTCGATCATATGGAGAATCCTCTTTCCCTATTATGGACATGTATTCTGTCCCTTGTAAATTCCAACAAGGTACTTACTTACTTTTCTTTCCGTTTCTATCCTAGATCTGGTTTGCGACTAGTTAGTGTCAGGTTTATTTTAATCTTATATAGGACCTTGTATGCTTGGTCTTTCGGTTTCTTATCGGGATTTTATCTATGGTCGGTTGGAAGTCCGACTTATCATTTCCCTTCTTTTCCGAGTGTCTTCTCTTCTAGGTCACGGTTGTTCCCGCTTTCATCTTAGGCTCTTGCAAGGAGTATTCTCCATCTCTCTGTCTTGCATCCTGTTAAATTGACATTTCACATGTTAATTCAATCACAATTTATCTTCTATCATCTATCAAAACATCTATCTTTATTCATTTCTCATTATAATTACATCCATGTATCAAACACATTTATCTATCTATCCATCAAAATATCGAAAAGTACGTACATCTAAGGTACGTTACATCTATCTATATCTAAATCTATCCATCAAAATGCACATCCAAGATACATTATATCTATCCATATCTAATCCAAACATCAGACACATGTACCTCCAAGTTACATCATGTCCATCTATCAAAGTTCTATCCACATCACATATATCATTTATCAGTCTATATCTATCCAATCACATCTATCTATCTAATCACATCTATTTCTATCCTCTATCAGTCTATATCTATCCAATCACGTCTATTCATCATCTATCAGTCTATGTCTATATCATCATCTATCAGTCTATCGATTTATACTCATTTTTGCCCGTGGATTGCGGTATCGCTTCTCCACGTCGTTTGCTTCCATCTGCTAATCTCTTTGCCATAGTGTTGATGCTTGGCTGGTCTATCTGATCATTATTGTGCGCTACATGTTGTCTTTCGGCACATATTTTCGATATCACCATCTATTTCGAGTTTGTTCCCTTTGCGTGGAGCACTCGCTTTTTGTTTAGCCGCTTAGAGTTACGCGGGTCTGTAGGCACTAACGTCGTCTGACTTATAGACCGTCTAGTTGTCCCTACCAATGTGTCTCTCTCTAGATGTTGGCTATTTTGCAGTTCTCCTTACACTCGCGGGTCTGTAGGCACTAACGTCGTCTCATGAGGAGACCGGCTAGTTTTCCCTACCAATGTGAGTTCCTTAGGTTGCTGCCCCTGGTGTTTATTTTAATGCATCCTCAATGATCAGATCTACTCCAGGCATCCGACTGGGGCATCCTGCATTTTTCATCTACCTCTTTCAAACTCGGGACCGTCTGTTCTATCATTCATCCCATCCCTAGTTTGAGGGGGATCACATCACCACAATTTCTTCTCTTTTTCCATCCCTTTGTTTTTGTCTCATAACCTTGCTTATCGCAAGTTACTTGACAAAAAGGGGCAAAATGTAGACACCTAAAATTGGTTACTCAATTTAGTGTCCCTCCCATCCGTTTACTTGCCTAGGTAACCTGGGGCACGTTTACGTCACCAACTATCCCCTTGGGATATTATCCAATTTGCAATTTAATAGCTTACTCCAAATTTAATTCATCCCATCACATCTTATCCATGAGTGATTAAATATTAAATATTTGATTACGCTTCTTCCCATGCATCTTAATCACTTATCCACCCCAAATTTATTCTACCCATGCATTGCATCCATTTTTAATCTTCCCTAAGCGGGATATTTCCCCGTAGTCGGGATAAGTCTTATCTTTCTCGAATCGATCAATTTGGCCATCTCGGGAGTCTTCTCCGCGATCGGCGCCGACCCATATGGTCGGCGCCGATTTTCTAGGAGCGGCGCCGATTATAAAAGCAAACCCGAACTCGGTTCTAAGCGCGGAAAAATCGAATCAAGAGACTACGGAAGAGAACGGAAGAGATTACGAGCGGCGAGCGAAAAGCGAATGAAGAGCGAAAGATACAGATTGAGAGAAAGAGAGATCTTCTTAGCATCAATTGTATCAAATTAGGGCGAGATCTGTCCAAATCAATCCCTGAGAGGAGCACCGTTACTCTGTCCCTGTCATATCAGCGTCGCATCACCATCTATCATCTGGTGACCCTGTTCCAGTGTCTCGCCAACTTCGACACATCCAGCAGACCACATTCACCTTCCAATCCTCCAATCCTATCGCACAGTCCCTGATTGTTCAGTCTGCCTTCAGTTGACACTGATCTTGTCCAGTCGACGCCGATCAGTCTCAGTCGACGCCGATCACATCAGTCGCCGCCGATTAGACCCAGTCGACGCCGATTTCTCTGCAGACAGGTTACTCGGATCTATTGTGCAAATTGCTCGTGTGCGCCCGTCTTGTCTACATCGGCTTCCTCATCCGTCTACATCTTCATCAGGTATCAATTTCATTGAGGTTTTTCAGGGTTCTTGTGTTTAGTTTGGTGCATTAACTTGGACAGGTAACAAACGCGAAATTCTTGATCTACACTAACACATTCCAAATTTTCTTAAAACAATTATCCATTATCATCATCCATGATCGTGCTAGAAGATAAATGTACGTCCACATAAAATTTATCATCATCCATATCTATTTTAATGTCATCCTATCATTAATTCATTGCAAGTAGAGAGAAGAATATTTTGAGAAGGTTTAAATGTGAATAAACCTGATAAGAGTTTGAATTTTACAAGTAGAGAGAATAAGATTTTACTGTATTAAGATGTCTTTGTCCTAACACATTCCAATTTTTCTTAAAACAATTATCCATTATCATCATCCATGATCGTGCTTGAAGCTAAATCTACGTTCACATACAATTCATCATCATCCACATCTAATGTCATCCTATCATCGATTCATTAAAAGTAGATATAAGAAGATTTCGAGAAGGTTTAAATGTGCGTAAACGATACAGAGTTCAAATTTTACAAGTAGACAAAATAAGATTTTCTTGTATTAAGATGTCTCTCGTCCTAAAACATTCCAAATTTTCTTAAAACAATTATCCATTATCATCATCCATGATCATGCTTGAAGCTAAATCTACGTCCACATACAATTCATCATCATCCATATCTATTTTAATATCAAAGCATCCACATCTAATGTCATCGTATCATAGATTCATTACAAGTAGAGAGAAGAAGATTTTGAGAAGGTTTAAATGTGCGAAACCCGATACCAAAGTTCAAATTTTACAAGTAGAGAGAAGAATATTTTACCGTATTAAGATGTATTTGTCCTAACACATTCCAATTTTTTAAAAATAAATTATCCATTATTGTCATCCATGATCGTGCTTGAAGTTAAATCTACGTCCACATATAATTCATCGTCATCCATATCTATTTTAATTTCATCATATCATTGATTCATTACAAGTAGAGAGAATAAGATTTTGAGAAGGTTTAAATGTGAAGAAACTTGATATAGATTTCAAATTTTACAAGTAGAGAGAAGAAGATTTTACTATATTAAGATGTCTCTGTCCTAACACATTCCAAATTTTCTTAAAACAATTATCCATTATCATCATCCATGATTGTATTCATGCTTGAAGCTAAATCAATGTTCACATACAATTCATCATCATCTATATCCATTCTAATGTCATCATATCATTACAAGTAGAGAGAAGAATATTTTGAGAAGGTTTAAATGTCTCTATCATACCACATTCCAAATTTTCTTAAAACAATTATCCATTATCATCATCTAGATTCCATGATCGTGCTTGAAGCTAAATCTATGTCCACATACAATTCATCATCATCCATATTTATTATAATTTCATCATCCACATCTAATGCAATCATCATTACAAGTACAGAGAAGATTCTCGAGAAGGTTTAAATGTGAAGAAACCGGATACAGTGTTTGAATTTTACAAGTAGAGAGAAGAAGATTTAACTCTATTAAGATGTCTTTGTCATACCACATTCCAATTTTTCTTAAAACAATTATCCATTATCATCATCCAAATTCCATGATCGTGCTTGATGCTAAATCTACATCCACATACAATTCATCATCATCCATATATATTCTATTGTCATCATCCATAGCTAATGCAATCATCATTACAAGTAGAGAGAAGATTCTCGAAAGGTTTAATTGTGAAGAAACCTGATACAGAGTTTGAATTTTACAAGTAGAGTGAATTTTCTTAAAACAAATAATTAACCATTATCATAACACCATCACATTCATATCAAACATAAACACCATATACAATCTAGAAATTCTATATATAATATATAAGAAGATATTAAAAATCCGTAGTTACTGACACGCTTAAAATCAAATACATATTCAAGTTTCATACTTCAATATATAAAGTATTTCAAATTTAAAGTTTCAATTTTTCAACCCTCAATCATTAAATTTTCCCCCAAAAAAATTGGCATCTTTTGTGCGCCTTTCCCCAATGGCTTGCCCTCATGTATTCTTTTTGTCTTGAATAATCCCGAGAACTAATCAAATCTTCCGACACTATTTAGATTATGTGCGATTGTTTGTTCTTCCTTTGTCACATCTCCATGGGATACCAAACTAGAATTTGTAGCTACCTTTACTTTGAACAAAATATCAGGGACGAATCCATTCTCTTTAATTATCCGCTTAAGTGTATTATTTTGTTTGTTAACTAAAACAATATTTTCTTTCATCTTCATTGTTACGGATAAATTGTTCTTAGCGGTTTCCAAGCAAACTTGGAACACCTTTGCTGACTCTTCAAATTTACATATTTTAACTGCAAAAAAGACACTAGGCTCAATTAAAGATATTAGTAAAATAATAAAATTTCAAATTAACAAAAAAAATTGTTTCAAAGTGATAATACTTACGACTGCTCTATCTCTTTTGACATTTGCAATTGCTACTGCCCTTGTCCTAAGACCATTTGTTGAAATAGGCATGGGCTTCAGAACTAATATTTTCCAATTTATTTAATGCTTTATCTAAAATATTGTCTTTATAATTGTTGTTATACATGATAGTCCCACCTCTTGCTTGGGTGAGTAAGGCATCCATCTTCGCAGGTTGATTTTGGAGTGCAACATATAAATTGTCCCTTTGCCAATAATTTTCATAACAAATTATTATCTCGTTGATTAGTACTTTTATCCTTCTATCCCATTCTATGAACTAACTAATATGAGGTATAATAAACTCTTGGACATGGGATTGACAATTATAACCAATCAAGTTCTCCAAAGGAAATGATAACAATTGTTCACCATTTGTATCTGAAGAAGATGATGCCAATGGAGAGGTATGGGGGCTTTCGGGTTAAGTATCGTCTGCTACCTCTTTTTACCTTTTGGTGGCTTGATCCTCTTTGCGACAAAAAAATCAATATTCAAATATTGAAATTGAAAGTGAAATGTAAAAAAGTTGAATAAATTACGTTGAAATAGAAATATACCTGTTGGCCTTGAATCATCTCACGTGTATTGAAAAATCTTGTTTCGTCATTGTTATCAATGCCCAAGTAATCTTCAAAGTTATATTATTTAAAATTGATGGGTTGGTTGTGCTAGAAAGCCACCAAGAGAGAGGGTCAGAATTGGAAATGAGGAGGTAATGTTTAGTGTCCCGCTAGGGGCTGGAGGAATTGGCATGCGTTTACCAATGTTATTTTTACTTGAACCTCTGGTTGGAATTTTGAATCGTAATGGTGGAGGATGTGGTGGTGCCGTTGTTTTTACAGATGGAGAAGGACTGCAATGTACTGCAAAGTCCAAGAAAATAAACAAAATCATTACTAAATTATATGAAAAATTGTTAAAACTATGCAAAAGCTACGAAATTATATGAAAAAATATTCAAAACTTGTACTAAAGCAATAAAAGCATACCTTGTTGAGGTGTAACCTATCGTTGTACCAAAGGTGGCCATGTTGGAGTAGTAATTGGTTGTGTTTGAGTTATGTGTGGCTAGGATGGCGAAGCAAGGTGTTGAGAAGTGACAATTACACGTGATTGAACTGAGTGATTTGGTGAAGACTATTGAGAAGCATGCGTATAGTGAAAATCCTTGCAAGTATAGCAACAATCAATTACATGTCAATTCAATATGGTAAATTGTAAATAGAAAATGGTAATTTGTAAATAGTGAATGCTAGGTTATTACATCTTTGTCGTTTAACTAATGAAAACACTTGGGGTTCAATGATGAGTGAACTTCCAATTTTGATTGCAAATCTCTTGATGCCTCGGTGTGTTGTTGGCATCTTCCTCTTGATGTCATTTTTTCATGGAAGGGCCTCTAAAATATTCTCTGCATACGATCAATATTTAGTCGGAAGTACATAATGTTAGTATTGCATAAATATTCAATCATAATTACATAATCAAGACAATAACCAAAGTCTAATGTCGAAATATAAACTATGTACTTGTTGTTCTTGAATGTGAATTGACAAATTCTTCATTGTCTCGTCCTTGCAAGTAGGAGTTGGTTTGTCTTTTAAATTATAAATAGCCTCGTAATAAAGGTCAAGGAGATAATTTGTGGAGTGAATAACTGATTTTTCATAAACTAATGCATTTGTAATGTCACTTTTATCTTATTAGATAAAAAGGTGCACCAATCAAATTTTAACTTTCGATTGTTATAAGAATGTATGCAATATCCCAGTTAGGAATATCTATTTTTCGACACAGCAAAACAATTTTGGCTTGAAAGAAAGAAATCATGGCAGTAAGAAAGTGGTGTGTAATTCGTTGCATATCCACACCTCGTCTTGATTTATTGACATGAGCTGCAAAAATTCATTGAATTAATATCAATTTGAATTGTATCAAAATAAAAAACTTTCAAATGAAAATCAAATTACACGTCAATCAACATGGAAACCGAAAGTAGATTCGAGGTACTTCTTATCATTTTCAATGAGTGTTGTTTTGGTTGTTACTATGTGCAAAGTTTTAAACGAAAGCCATGTCAACTAATGGATATCAATTAGATCGACACTGAATTTGAATGTATGACCATCATCCACAGTAATAGTAAAATTCCCATCTTCTGTATTATACGAGGATAGAAGTTAGTTTAGAACATCATGATCAATCTTGAACTGGGGCATGTTAACATCAAGTTCATGTATTGTAACTTGCCCTTGGGTAGGGCTTGGGCGGTGACCAATGTCTAGTTTACTTGATTTTCCATTAGATCTTGGTCTTGAGCTTGGTTTGCACTTGTAGTAGCCATTTTATCTGATCTTGATTGGATAATCTTGTGTTTGGTTGGACCACCGGTGTATAGATGTATGATTCTGTGCAGAAAGTGTCTTTGGGAGAACAGAGAAAATTTGGGAGCCGGGAAGTGTAAATATGAAAATGAGGGGCAGTGTGGTATTTATAGGACAATTAGGGTTTCACGAGCCTTGGGTGCATGAAAGAAACCTTTTTATGTGTGACAAAGAACACTTGTTGTCACCCATCAACAAATTTTGTAGATGCACGACAAAGTAGTGTTCTTGTCAAGGCGTCATCAAACTTTTTTGACTCGCGATAAGAACACTTGTTGTCGCGCATCAACAAAGTTTGCTAATGTGCGACAACAACACTTGTTGTTTCACATCATAAACTTTGTTGTCGTGTGTCAACAAAGTTTATTGATGCACAATAAGAACACTTGTTGTCATGCATCAACAAATTTTGTTGTCACACATCAATAAAATTTGGTGTGGTGAATCAACGAAAGTTGTTGTCATGCATCAACAAAAGTTATTGTCGACCCAACAACAAGCGTTTATTGACGCACAACAACTCTTATTGTCACGCTTCAACAACCGTACAATGCTTGTTTTTGGGCAACAACTATGCATCAACAGTGAACAATACCTGATTTTCTGAGTCTACATAAATTTTTTTCCTCAAGGCCCTCACTCTCGCTCAAATAATATCAGGCGAAAATTTCATTCTCAAAAATTGGAAAATTCACCTTTCCGCGAAAGTGGTTCCAGGCATATTCGCTGGGGATTTTCCACCTCCATTTTACCAGAGGATTCTTAAAATCAACCCTAGGTTGGTTCTCGTTTTTTCCTTTCATTGGTTTATTGGCTTAGTTCCACGCCCCAATGATACATATTCTCCCAAATTTCCTCTAAGCAGCCTATAATTCCTTCCATACGGTTATGGGCACCTTTTTTTTTTAGGGATAATATTTCTATCGCCACTAAAAAGGAACACATCCACACCATCTCCTTCAAGTGAAGGAACTTCCTATAAGAGTGGAGAAGGATCATATCCACACAATCTCCTTCACCTGGTATGACACTTTCAAGAAGAATAAGAAGGTATTCCAAAACAACATCCACTTTGACAAGCTCATTGTCCTTTTCAATTTAGTTGTCATTCATAGTCAAATCATGCTTGTCATAGATTATTAAACCTCTACCAATGGCCTCTAACAGCATGTTTTTCCTTTCACGTGGTTATGGGCACCTTTACCTTTTTGAGGGATAATATTTCCATGGAGGCCTCACTAGGGCACTCCACTCTTCATGTCTCCATTGAGTGTGTCATTATGTATTTGATGACTCTTTGGTCATTTTTGTTCTTATCCATATGCATATGATTATGGGTATTGTAATTGATGAAAAAATTAATAAGTATATATGTTTTATACCACTTCTTACTAAATTTGAGCATGTTATTCAAGACATACATTTCACAAAACCCCATAGATCATATAAAAACAAATTTTGTATATCTAATGGAGTGGATATAGTACATTTTAATGCTTGTAACATAGTTTGAGCATTTAGATCTAATGTATGTAACTTCATATTTTTCTAATCTATGTATGTATCGTATTATGTTAATTTAGATGTTGTTAATCAAAATTATACATCATATACAATGTATATGTGCACATAGTTCAATCCCAAAATAATACAAAAAATTTAATGAAGGGCATCAGCTCTGGTTTTTCATTAACAATATCCAACATCATTTTGTGGTCTTCCAAATGGAGCTTCCACTTTTTTCTCTTACCACAAGATGGCATTAGATTCAAGTGAAGACACGTAGCAATGACAAGGTGGTTGTAAGGAGAACCTTCATATGTGGCATATAATCAATAAAATTGATTGAACTATCTCTCTCTTGATCCACTTACTTCAAGTAAGTACCCTCAATCACAAGTGATCTAGTGGGAAATGAATTCCCATCATCATCTATAATTATAGTAAAAAACTTTGACTTTGTTTTTGTACATTTTAATAAATAATAATCAACACTTTATGCATTATTTTCCTTTACAATAACTATAAATATATGACCTAAGCAACCAAAATAACATAAAACAACATACAAAAGTATATACATACATCATTTCATGAAGAAAAATGATAAATATTCCAATATGGTACAATAATGTAATTTACCTTCTCCAACAAATCTAGATAAATGATCATAATCAACAAAAAAATTAGATCTTGCAATCCACATCATCATTCTCAAGAGGCATTGTCAACTATATTATTTTTATCTCAATCATGCACATATTTGTTAGTAATGCTTTCACATACACTCCCATATCCATCCTCATTTATGCAAAAATCACAAACACAAGAATAGTCCCTCTCTTTCAATATAGCTAGAGTATTTTGGGTTGTCATAACTTGATGAAAATACCTGATGCCAACAATACTTATACAATTGTATTCTCATGTAATCGATCAATATCTATTCAAAAACAACAACTATAAATTTAAATAATAATTTAAAAACTTTATGTAATTTTTTTTTTTGGTAGAAACCAATTTATCTTTCACTTCCTGAAAAAATATTACGGGATAATTTGATATTACCCTTGTCTCAACACCACCAAAATGTAACTTGCACCAAATGACAACTTCAAAGGCATCACAAAGTGGAACCCCGTGAAGTCGATTTTTTTCTGTCAAAGCGCATGCTTGATACAAGCACTTATACCATCATGTTCCCTTTTCCATGCCCACTTTCAAAAACAATACACACATGTTGTATTTCATGCTTAGGATGCATATGGCATAGCCAATTGAATGCTTTTGATTAATTGAATTGCCCACACAACTATATAACCGCACTCAATGTTTTTTAAAGTTGATACGATGCTCTTTAATATATTTGAAGATGTTTTAAAATAAAGAGCATGATAAAATATATTGTGTCTTTTTTTGTCATTGATATAAAAATGAACCTCTTTCATTATCAATAGATTTTCATTTGTACTATGAAGCCCATTGTCAACATCATGTTATGCATGTATATAACACACATGCACCATGATGGACACCTTGTCTAAATGATAATATTGACTTTGAATCTATTTTTGTGGACCGAAAGTATAGTTCTCAAAGAAAATCAACCGCAAACACAATATAACCAACAGAAAACAATTCTTATATTTACGAAAATCCAAAGCTTTCCACCTTAAACCATGGTTATGTTTTATATATGGATGATTTAATTTATTAAATTAGGCCATGAAATCACAAATAGGAATTTATGTTTATATAAGATAAATCTTCTCTTATTCATGCCTTGTATTTGTAGTATAAATTTCATACTCGATCTTTTTCCAAATAGCTTTGGAATATGGTGATGACTCGTGAATGTCCTTTGGTAGCTTCACTAAATTTCCACATTTTGTACTTATTCATTTGATATAATAAGCCTTAAATTCCAATGCTCCTACTTTCTTACAAAGAATAAGGTTGAAAAACTAACTTGCACGTGGAGGGGGACATCATTTTTACCATTTGCTCCCTAAAATTTCTAAATGTGTCTAGATGTAGATAAAACTCTATATGGGTATGACAATGACATGTTTCACATATTGTATTTTTCCTTACATACATCAGCTAAAATTTCCCAAATTCTTGTTATGTAATTTTGATTTTAGGATTGTCATCTTTAAAACTTTTATACAACTTACTTTGGGTTTTTCAAGAAAATTCTTTGGTTTTTCTTTCCTCAAACCAAAATCAACCCTAATCTAAAAAAATCTCATTAGAAGAGACACAAGTATGGTTTTTCCAATACTCAATAATAATATCTTTTACACCATTAGAAATTTTGTTTCTTCGAGGTTCCCTACATATCAATGCCCGATTCCCTTCCATGCTTTCATCCAATTTAACCCTGCACTTCACATACCTTGAGATAGTTCTTCTACCTTTACCAAGAACATTTACAATTGTTGTGACCTGTCACTTTTTGACTATTTCTGGACCCACTAAAGTTGTTATGATAGTTATGACTTGTAGAAAGGTCTTTGCTACGAGAGAAGCTACCAATAATGTCAAGTGTGTTATGCAAGTTTTGTACCATGATATTTTTCATGTTATTTGTAGATTTTTAATAAACTCTTAACAACTCAAAAATAGGGATCATGTATTTATGTCAAAAAGTATTTCTATCAATTGAGCTCTACCAATCAAATATTTGTTTTGAAAATAATATTGTATATCTTCATTAAATGGGTCTTTATTGTGTTTATAGATTGTAACTTACTCTCTTCAACAATAGCAAAGAAATCATCATCGTCCATATCCTCAATAATATTCAAGTTTGGTAAACCTCCATTTACAAAAAATCTTCTTCCTCTCCTTGAGCATAATCAACATTTTCATCCATTATAGTATTTGTTCATTATTTCCTTTGAATTCTTCATCTATTATATCTTGAGCTTGGAAATCTTCAAGTTCTTGAAGGGCTCATTCAGTTTGAATAGTTTCAAGAGCTCGTTGAGTTTCAAGTGCTTCTTGATCTTGAAGAGCATATTGCTCTTTTTTTTTTTGACTAGTTTGTTTTGTTTCTCTTTTCATTGTATTATTTCTCCTTTTCATGGTCTCTATTTCAATCAACCTTCCTTGCTCTTATACATTTATGACCCATTACATACCAAATTGCAACAATTTGATTTAATAATTTAATTTTTAAAATTGAAGTAAAAAATTTGATTTCATATTTAAACTAAAGGAAGAAAATGGAAACCAATTTAACTAAACAAAACAACTTGATTTATTATAGAATTTAAATAAATAGAATAAATTTAATTTCATATTCAAACTAGAGGAAACAAATGAAAACAAATTTAACAAAACAAAACAACTTAATTGATTACAAAATTGAAGTAAATAAAATAGTTTAATTTCATACTTAAAAACTAAAGGAAATAAATGAAAAAAATTAACTAAATGAAACAACTTGATTGATTACAACATTGAAGTAAAATAAATAATTTGATTTCATATTTAAACTAAAGGAAACAAATGAAAATAACACTAACAAAATGAAACAACTTGATTGATTGCACGTAAACTTGAAGTAAAAATAATGATTTGATTTCATACTTAAACTAATAAAAATAAATTTAACTAAATGAAATAACCCAATTGATTACAAAATTCACAATGTCTATTATAAAGTCGCTAATACCACCTAATAAAACTATCTATTTTAGATTTTTCTTTCCACCTTTGTATTTATTAACACCAAATACTTTTTTGTTTTGTTTGGGCATTCCTTCAAAGATATAAGATGTGGAACATTAATCTCATTCTATATTAAATTTTTCTTAGGTTCATATTAAAGTAAATCCATTAAAAATTGGTGCAACTTAGATTAACCTCATGGATATCTTGAGTAAATCCATAAAAGCTTGTGATGTAACTTAGATGATTTTTTGTGTTCAAAACTTTGTTTATGTGGGTGTATGTCTTATCAAGTGCTACAAGAGAAACGTAGAGATAAAATTAGTTTATGAAGACTTTGGATAGTTTTCATCCATGTGAAAAATAAAATTTAATTAGATAATGACAAAATATTATAACATCAAACGCAAGTTTGATTAGTCTTCATCATCCAACTTAGTCTTTTATTTCCTTTTCCAAACAATCAACTAAGTGAATCAAGGGGAAAACTAAACTAGGTTTCTCACTTTCCAACAAGATAATCGAAAATAGTATGGCAACCAAAGCCATAAAATTGTTCATTTAATGAGATTATTAACATAAAAATATGCAACTATGAACTCCAATTGATGATTTTTGAATTGTGATTTGGTGGAAAGAAAAGTAATAAAAAATTCCACCTCATAGTTTGTAAAAAATTGGCAATGATTTGTAGTTAAAAAATTCATGATTTTAATAGTGATGTATTAGAAAAGAAATAATTTGCAAGGAAATGAGTATTAATCTATAAAAAAATTCAATTGTATTATAAGTTACAAAATAATCTTAATTTTGATAGAAAATTAAATCTTTTAAAACAAAAATTGAAGAAAACAAAGCATACCTTTACACTACATACTAGAGCAAAACATACCTTTACACTACATACTAGAGCTTTACATAGTGGATTAGAGAAAAAAACATGAATTTTTTGTGTCAATATGTGCAAAGCATGATTTTTCTTGCACCAACTTTACAAAGTTATGACCGTAATGATTACGGTTGTAACCCTTATAGTCGTAACCTTGTAGCCATAAGGGTTACGGTTGTAATCCTTATTGTCGTAATTGTCCAATGGCATCCTAATGGCACACATGTGTCATCAAAAATTGGCCTCAAATCTTATTTACCAATTTCTACCACGTAAGTGCCACTTTAGCACTTTGAAAAAGGGATTTCGGACAATTGTTTTTTTTAAATATGGGTTTTGTAACTATCAATATCTAAATCTTTTTTTTAACAATTTAAACATTTATTTTCTATTTTAAAAAAATCAATGACATATGTGTTGTTTTTCATTTTTACTCTAATTTTTAGACACACAATTAAAAATATAAATATAAATTATTAATTTTTAAAAAATGCACTATAAAAAGGTGAGCTTAACACAACCATATATTGTTTTTTAATTATACTTCTTTCAATTTCAGATATTGAGTGTAACAAAAAGTAGATAACTTTGTATAAAAAAATTATATAAGTAAATTAAAAAAATATTTTAATCAAAAAATATTAGAATTTATATTTTTGTTACGACATTGAAAATATAACGTCTTCAAAAAATCTTGTTTTCATAATTATAATGCATTATTGTGTGTGGGTGTGTGTGGGTGTGTGAGAGAGAGTGAATTTGTCACTCAATGTGTTAGTTTGCACAAATAAACTAGTGTGTTACACAAAAAGACAAAAAATAATAATAATATTTAAAAATATATATACTAGTATTCTACACTCAAAATCCTTCATTTCATATATTTACACTATTATAAAATTTTAAACCGATGTATCACTTATCATCACTCAAACTTGTGTAAACTCTCATTTTTAAGAAAATGCATGTCACTTCTCTATATAAAAGTGGGCCACATGTTTGTGGACTCACCCAAAGATTACAAATTGTTCTATTACAATTCAAGAGGTTTGTTGACAATAATCATATTGTACATCACATAACGATAAGTTGATTATAGAAAAATTTAACAATCATGGAAAAGTTAACAAAAAAAAATTAACTGGGATTTTTTCACTATAATAATCTAGCATGTATTTCAAGTACTTTCTGCCAAAACAAGCATCTCATGCAAAACACTTTATAAATCAATATCATACACTAAATGAACTAGAAGATGGACTTGTGAATTTAAAGTATTTGGTATTTCCTTTTCAAAAGATAAACAATTTCTATTATGGTATATTCCCTAGCTTAATAATTCATTTATTAAAAAGAAATTTATTATATGTAAAACTTAGTTTTACCTTAGAGTATCTTATGCCCTAATTAAATATATGTATAACTCAACCATTTTAATGGAGTAATATATAGCATACAACAAAACATCAAGCTCGCATAATCATATACTTAGCAAAAGTCATTTTATTGAGATAAATTTTTGAAATACATATATGAAATTATCCTTTGGAAAGGGCCCCACACTTCGCTTATGATCCCGAGCAAAAGTCTTTAACTTATGGCCGCAAGGAGGAAAATTATGTATGTATATGATTACACACACATGTGTGTGTATATATATGTATGTATGTACACACACACACACACCCATTTCCCTATTCAAAACCATCCAAGGTGTACACGTACCACAAGTTGGACACGCCTTGTGTGCCCCTTCTCCCACCACTTGCCTCCCTTTCCTTTTCACGCAAGAGCTTCAAAATAATTTTGAAGACATATATTTCACATTACATATTTTTGTGTTATCCATCGGGGGTCCTCTCCATTATTTCTAACATTCCAAGGACCCCACCCCTTCTTCCAGTTATCAAGTGATCACATAATTATTATTTACTTGTCTTTTAACTTCTTTCTTTTATTAACTTTACCTAACCCTCTTCTTTCACCTTGTACCCATATAACTTTGGGTATTTTTACATTTATAAAATATTACTCCATGAACTTTGAATATTACCCCATACTTTTGTATCCATGGATAATTGGTCACATATTATTCTCCCCCTATAAACTTAGCTCTTTCCCTCATTAGCACGGGGCTTATTTGAAACACATAGCACAAACAAGAATGATCGGTTAAACAAATGTGAATATTTATCTTAAATATATTCAACTTTTTCCCAAGTTGCACTATTAATATCACAAAATTCATTTCAATTTTACTTTTAATTCACAAATTATTCAACTCCTTGGTATCTTAGCTCATTTGTTAATAATCTTCCTCGTATTATCCATTCAACTCATTAGGGAAAATATCGATAATCATGTGCATCATTGATTTAAACCTAAATTATCATAATTTAATTTATTATTAAATGGAAAATTTGTGACTAAATTTCCAAAACCTTAGATCTTGTAGGGGTCATCTCTCCCCTGTAAAACTCTAAGTTTCCTCTAGGTGTGATTATATGTGATCTATATGTTAAGAACAATATTAGAAGCATTGTATACACTTATTATTGGGCATCTCTAATACAAACAATATGTGCATCACCAAGTATCATGCAATGTGTATACAATGTTTTATTATAAAGTTAATCAATCAACATAACAATACTTTACTTTGAAAACATTTGGTCGAATTTTATTTTGCATGAACTGTTAAATTTTTCTTTTCTAGACCATCTATTCTTGTAATTGCTAAATTGTTTCCTATGGGCTATTGGTCCACCATGCTCCCATTTCACTACTTTAATTAAAAATGAATTCGACATATGGTTTAACTATCTAAAAATTGTCACTATGATTATTATACAATTACACTCTAAAGTAATAATTGATAAATGCATAAGCACTCTAAAATAATATATTTTTACCGAGGCTAATAAATATTTGGGGCCAATTCTCGAGATCAAAACCCTCATTAAAAAGATCATAAAATCAAGCACAAAGGTCAAATCCAAAAATATTGAGTGTAGTATAGTACACAAGTGATAACAAGACTCATAATTGTCTCATACCACTTATGAGAAGGGTCAACACAAGGCACTAATATATTATCCAACTCACACAAAAACAAGGACATAAAATATCCACCAAGGATTTAGGGATATCCTACTATTTAAACTTCATTTACCAATATGTTATCTTCTATTTAAAATAACACACAACTATTCATATAAGGTCAATCCGTCGAAGTCATGGTTACAATCACTAACAATAAAATGTCCTAAAAGAACTATCACCTATAGGTTAGTAATAGCTTCCAACCATATGTTTCCTCTTATAATACATCTAATCTAAATCTAATTTTTAATTTTAAATAAATAACGGATGCAACTTTTGTGAGGCTTTTCATGTTCCTTTTTAATTTTTTTATTTTAATAGGTTTCATTGTATTACTCTCATTTTAAAGAAAATCATGAAGAGTTTTAAATCCATGTATCTTGCACAGACAATATGATTTTATTGATGTATAGTATGTGAATATTTCATAAAACCATTTAGTTTTATTAAGTGAAATTGCACTTCAACCAAAAATTAATAATTACATAAACATCCTAAAATTATAAAATTTATGATTAAATTATGATAATTATTAATTAATATTTTTTCATTGATTTTTATAATATCATTTTATGGAGATTTAGTATGCCAAATATAACACATGTTTACTTTACATCATTTACTATGTTTGTATATGTTTTTCACAATATTAATTTATATCTTTAAATCCTTCTTTTAAAATGTCTATATTTAATCCCAAATATGATTACTCTCTTAAAATTATGTTTATACATAACTAAATATAACATTTTGACTATTACTCACCTATATTTATTTATTTTTTAAAACAAATTTGATTATAGTTTTGATAATCCTCTCTCTTACACGTTATCTATTTTCTATCCCTTTACTTTCATAATTAAGTTCCCATACCATTAAGCACTTCATTTATGAGTATTCTATTTACTTCTAATTATTTGAACCATGTTTATTTATTATTATTTTAAATAATTTTTCCAATTTCACATTTTAATATTGTATGGTTCATACTATATTTTTTACTTTTGTATTTAGATAAATAACTTGTTATATTAAAATAAAAACTAAGAAAATAATATATTAATATGGTATTCATCTCTCGTTATTTTTACATATATAACTTGCCTTCTTCCATTATTTGTTTTTAAAACAATAATCTTATCTTTATTATATATAACACATTATCCACTCATTCATATTCATTGTTTAATAAAATATTTATTTTTATAAAATGAACACTCTCTTAATAATATCAACTTCCTCTTATTTATTTTATGTTATTGTATTGTATCATTTATAATTTTATCTCATCTAAGTTGTAAATCTAAATTATTATTTTTCCTAGTTGATTTAGGGGTTTATCTAGGTGCATGATTTTTTTCTAGGCTCATGTTTTATTTTGTTTAGATCATCATGCCTACTTTTCGGGCTCACTCTATGATTGTTTTTTTCCTTTGCTCAAAAACATTTTGTTGACTTTGATGCATTTATTGCAACCACAACGATTTCGCCCAATTTTACCCCCAAAGTTGTTTTTTTTTTTTAAATTGCTTCATGAGTTATGCCACCAAATTAAATTTGGTACCATCCCCTCAAGCCAACAAGTGCTAATGATATAGAAATTGTACCTACTCCTATAAATATACACTGATGTTTCTTATTGTGATGATGATCTTAGCACCACCCTTCCTAAAAAAGGCCGTGACAATTTTCCCCTCGCTTCTCATCATGTGGCACCACTTCATGTTAACTCTCTATCAACAAATGGCATACATTAAAGTTAATACAGTCATCATCGATTCATCTCTTATAAAATGTGTCACTCATGATGTTTCACTTCCTCTTTCTCTCCCCCATCATTGTTCTACTAATCCAACGCATGATTTATTCGCTAATACTTCATTTGCTATCATTGTTGATCATGTTCAAACTCAAGGCTTTAATTCTCACCCTGGCCAACATGATCAAGGTATCCCTGATGAGGATGCCCAATAATTTGATCAATTCTTGCAAGAGAACCCCTCTAATATCAATCTTCTACTCTACCATGTACAAGATCAGCTTAAGCATGTTTTGTTATCACACGCCCCAACATATCTTGTTCTCACATCCATGGTGCCTACCCCTTTTGGTACACCTCATCTATCAATGCCAAATGTCTCTATGTTTATTCTTGTGACCAAAATTGTTACTACACATCCCACATCTACTCCTCATGGTTCGCATGTATCTTCTTCTAGCACGCAACCTCTGAATCCCTTGTTCATACTTTACAAGCACAAATCTTACAATTATAACAAGGTGCATCCACTTCCTCTAATGTTATGGATTCCACATAGTTACTTCATAATCCACTTACACTCAAAGTGGTTTCTTATCTATTACATATTGGTTTTATTGCTCCTAAATTTCCTATCTATGATGGCAAAGGGATCCCATTGAGCATCTTCACTCATTCATGTTGCTTACTTCGATTATGCTTCTAATGACATCTTGCTTACCAAGATTTTCCCCTAAAGTCTTAAGGACTTTGCATTACAATGGTTTTACACTCTCCCCACTCACTCTATGTGCATTTACTACTTTAGAAAATTTATTTTTGGCACAATTCTCTATCAATATTGAGGACAAAATTTCTTATGCACAATTGGCTCAAATACAACAAAGGCCTATTGAGCCTCTTAATGCCTATGTATTGTGTTATAAGACCCTACTCACCAAGATGAACAATATCTTAGTTGATAATGAATTACAAGACCTATTCACACAAAGCTTATTAGCCCTTTACAAGATTCGGTCATGTTTGACAAGTTTAGATCTTTTGACCATCTATGCCATACCTTGAAAGAGCACGAGGCTAAATTGTTACATATGAACAAACTCAAGTACATTGCTAGCTCTCCTCCCACATCCACTACTAAGTTTTCAAGAAAACCCACATTCAAAAGCAAGCCTAATGATGTCAAATGCTTCTAAAGACATTGTTAATGCCATCTCACAACCTATTAAGCTACAATCACAACTTTGTGTCATCAATTTACTCACTTGTCAAGTCCTCCTCACATTGTCTTGAAACAATTGCTTGAGTGCAATCTCATATCTCTCCTCCACCATTTGAGGTTGATATGAGTAGACCTCAAGGCAAGAAGTTCAATGCCAATGCCCATTGTGATTATCATCGATGTGTCGAACTCTACAAACAATTTCTTAAAAGCTTCATCACGTTATTCAAGATCTTATTGATTCTCAAGCTATTGAATGGGATGAGCCTACTAAATCTTCAAAGTCCAATCAATGATAACTCTAAGCTGAAAATATTCAATGATCCACTTCCTAAGCATGACAATACAAAATATCTTCCTTTGGATGTACATAATGTTTATCGTGTGGTGCCTCCACCCCTCTTATGATCACCCCTTGGATGCAATGATTGGCACAATTAATCATACACTATCTTCTACTCCATCATCACTTTTGATGACTTTGATATCGATATTGTGCTTATTTCAGATACCTTGTCCATTCTTGTTTTCTATTAATCACAAACCCATATGGGTGTTTTGGTCGATCCACACAATAAGGACAATGTTTGTTCTCTCATGTTGCTTCAATATTTGGGCATTTCTACACACAATCTTACACTTGATACAAATCCTCTACTTTGCCACATCACTCTACCCATCACTTTTGGTCCTATTACTACATCGGTTTCATTCTTGGTTGCTTCTACTCTCATTTTGGTGCCCTACGGTTAGGTCTCCCTTGGTATGTACTCTTAGGGCCATTCCCTCGATTATACATCAATGTGTTAAGTTCATCCACAATCAACAAGTTATCACCATTAGAGGTATTCCCTTTGAGGTTTACCCCCTAGCATGCCTAGTTCTCCTTCTACAGTTCCTCCTCCTAGTCCTTCTATGGATAGATCTTTGGTTGTGCACAATGTCTCTCACGGCCCTAACACTTCTACGTTACTCCCTAGGCTAGTATTCATGCACTCTATTTTAATTCTATGGATTCTCCTAGGCCCTTTGTTGCACACACTTCCTCTCCCAAGGTGTTGATCCTCTTAGGTCTCCTAATAGGCCTTCGGTTTGCACACTCTACATCTCATGAATCTAGGCCTCCTCATAGAGTGCAATCCTTTGCATTGTTTCTCAATGTTCTCACTCCCCTAGAGTTACATCGATCCTCTAATGCACATACTACCCCCATAGCTTCTTGATACCCTCTAGTGGTTGACACACTCGTTCCTCTAGTCCACCACATCGCATCACCATCTATGTGCATGCTATGTTGTGCTTACATCTACTAAACCTTCTTTGGAACATGTTACTACAATAATCCCACTAGCATTTGCATCACCACTTGAGGCCCAATCTCCATCTTTTGTGGAAATTCTTCACCTCCTCAGGAGGTTCTCATTGGATAGCTCTCTTTTATCCATCTTTTGTATATAGCTATGCACTAAGATAATACAAAAACATTCAAATATTTACAAAAATACAAAATCAAGACCTGTGCATCTTACTTGCATTATTAGCACTTTACATTACACATGTTGTTTCACTTTGGTTTGATAGATAACATGCTTTATTTCTTTTACACACATGTTCACTTAGTATATATTGAGTTAGATGTGGGACACATAGATCGATACATGCTTATAGGAGCACTCATGTTTCCTTACATTCTCATCATTGGGGGCAATGCCTCCACATTCTACAAGTGTTATTGTTCTATTATAGTTCATTTTACACTTCCTCATTTACACTCAATTATATACATTGTGTACTTGTTATTTTTCATACTAACAAGACTAACACATGTGTCTTGTGCAGCGTTGACATCTATTGTTTCATATTTCACTCATGTTGGCTATTACATCATATTATCATGTTTTGACACTCTTATTTCATGCACATGTTTTGCTGTGTGTGTATGTTATTGTTTGTTTGTTTTCCTTGCTTGTGGCCTATGTGCCTTGATTGTCTTGTGACACCATGGGTGTCCCATGTTTGTGGCATCATGTCTATCTTGTTTTAATTGCTTGCTCTTGTTTATAGGCCTACGGGCCTTGATTGTCTTGTGACATTGTGGGTGTCCCATGTTTGTAGGCCCCAAGCCTTTTGTATGCTTTTTATATGTCATTGTTTGCAATTAGATGCATTGATGTTGTTCTTGTTTTCTCCTACATGTGTTGTTCTTACTAGGTTGCTTTAGTTTCTACTATCATTGTTTGTTGCTAGCATTGTTTTTGTTATGTGTCATGGTTGCCACCATGCACAAACACATTTCCTTTTGTAGGTATAGGTTCTCCAAGGTGGCCACCTCTTCAACACTCTACACAACTTCTCATACATCTCTTCAACAATATACACACTATTTCTTTTGAGCCACATGCTCAACATGGTTTTCACACATGCCTCAAAAGAGGGGGCATCTATCTGGTTTTTCTACATTTTCAAAAATACAAACATTAAATTTTGGGGTAGATGTAGTACAAATAATGGTACATAGGCACCCAAAATGCATCATACATAAATTTTGGCAAAAATAACACAGGGTCAAAATCATACACTTTGGTCAAAACCATATGATATGGTGATCTTCTACCCCACACACGTTCTTTGACTAGGGGAAATTTCAACAAGTTTTTCAACATTTTCATATTTTCACTATGTATACAAGTTTTCTAAAATTTCACATCCAAAATACTTATTCAGATCAGTACATGGGGCATGAAAAGTTTTCATTCCTTCTTCACATCAACACTTAGCTTCAAGATTAGTTTCAGGAATCTTGGGGGCATGGATCTCCTTCCTAGTTTAGTGTTGTTAACACATTTTTAACATATTTCAACATTTATTCAAAGTTCATACTCAATTGTTCAACATATGGGGAGAGTTTGGGGCACCTATTCTCTTTTGTATTGTATGTCCTTATTTACAAAATCAGGTCTAGATCCATCTGCAATGGTGTGATCCATGGGGTTATGGAAGGTAGTGAAACAACTAAGGGCTTTATGGGTAAGGATTTCCTCTCTATTACACTTAAAGGGGAAGATATCATAGAGTTGTTGAATAACTTTGGTACATGGTCTTCTTCCTTCACAGAGTGTGCATTTGTACCTCTTTCTTCTTCTCTCTCTTGCACATTTCCATGTGTTGGTTACATGCACCTAACACTTTGGTTTCTCCTCAAAACTAATTGGGACTAATCACCCCCAATCCTTCAACAAAGTTCAAACAATACAAATCTCCAAGAAAAATCAAAACATGAGCAAACAAGTGTATTCTTTCCTTGTTTACATCTTTTCACTTCACATATATGCAAATGCAAATCTTTTATGTTACATGTTTTATTTGAGTTATGATCAATTATCTATCATGAACATTGACTACACTTTGTGTTGCAGGTTTCATCATGGAGCATGCCAACACCAAGCACAACAACAAACTACAAAACAAACATTCAAGCAAAGGCAAAGTGTGTTTACACACTCAGGTACAATTTCCTTTAAGCATGCAATTTTCAATTTCATACTTAAAGGGGGGCAAATAGACACTCAAATTTGGTAATTTGCACTTTGGAAACCCTTGATTTGACTATGCACTCTTGCTTATGATAAATACAACTTCTCCATTCCCACTTAGCACTTTTGAGGTCCATTGTTTAGCTTGTTTATCCTTGCACATTGACATGTCGACACATTTAGAATACAATGCACAAAATCAATAGAAAAACATCAATTTATCAGCTCCAAACTTCATTTGATATATTTCCTACTCTCATCAATATTGTATAATTTGGTCAAGAATTTATATCCAGTCTCGACCAACCTTGATACGGTCTTGGACCAACATGTCTTCTAACTACACTTTCAAATTGATATCTTTTGTTGGGTCTTATACTTCATCTGGGTCTTTTTTAGATAAATCATCTATAAACCCTATATAAGCAAGTAAACACTACCTCATTTGTTAACCTGAACTCTTAAGGCAATGCACTAGAGCACTCACTTCATACACTTGTAAAAGGCATCCAAAGCTCCTAAATCTCATACATATCACATATGAAGTCATTAGGGCAACACCCACATCAGGTCTAAAGCTACAAACCAAATCAGGTCAAGGTAAACCATATCTCTCTTTCACAAGCACTCAAACATCTTCTCTCCAAGTATTTTAGCAAGAACTAAGTCAAAAAAGCATCAAAGCAAATGCCAAATCTAATTGATCTATCTAGATATCACATGCTAGGTGGAGAACGACGTGTGGTTTGAGGCCTCTTTAGAGTAGTGTCCAACATCAATGGTGCACGAGGGTGCCCACAACCCTTTTAATGTTTGTTTTGCAAGACTTCTTCATCCATGGCTAGGGTTTGAGATGATGATCATTCCATTCAAGAGAGTCTCGTTGCATGTGCGACAACTAGGGTTTGATAAAAAAACAAATCCAGGAAGATGACCAACCCAAAAAGTTACAACATTTGATTTAGAGTAGGTCTAAGATTGTACAGTATGGTCACAAACATACGGTATGGTCTTGGCATTTTTAGTATGGTTATTTCGCCCCGGTGGATTCACAGTCACAGTCCAGTTCTAAAGGTCATTCAAGTTCAAACTCCCAGTTTCATTATTGCACAATCCCATATCTCTCCAAAAGTCATCTATGAAATCAGCTAAGTGCCTTCATACATCTATTTTGAGCTTTCAATGCATGTTAGGTTGATTGGTATATGTTATACTCTTTCTATCTAATTTGAGTTGTAAATTTGAGTTATTATTTCCATTGTAACATCTTTGTAAGATTTGTAATCAACTCTAATCTAATCTAAAACCTAATTAAATTGACTATCGTAGCAGATGGTCCACCTACGGTTAGAATTTTGAAACAAGATAGTGAATTGCATGTCGCAGTGATAAAGTCGTCAGGTCACATTAAGGTCGTGCATGGATGTCTCGTCTAAATAGACCTACAACTTGTGTTGGCAATTTATCAACCATATGACCAAAGATCGTGATGCCTAGCACTACCACCATTATTAGCAAGATTGCCAAGAGCAAAGCTACCCATGTAAATGTAACAACAATGGAGGTGTTGTGGAAATGGTGGCACGCCGACGAAGGGGATAAAAGAGTCATATTGGCGTAACAAGGATTACAACTTTAAATAATATACTTTATTTCATAATAGTTGGTCCATATATAAAATTGGGAATAATAACTTTAATAAAGTAGAAGTGTTAAAGTTGATAATTAGAAGGAGAAAAATAACATGCCTTTAGTACTAGGCATATTATAAAACCTTGGGAGTTCTATCTAAAATCTTTACATTTACATAAAAATTAAATTTTAAATTAGTTTAGAAGGTTTGGTTATTTTTAATATATAAATTTAATATATCATGAATGGGGATTTTATAGTAGAAACCATTTCAAAATACGCAAATAAAAGATATGTTCGACTTGATAGTAAGACATGTATTTAAAAATATTTGAATAAAATTTGGTTTTAGATTATTGATTTCTATAAGTAAATATTGTAAAAATATATGTATTTCAAAAAGACTTATGGGTTTTAAATTATTGTGTTCTCTATACTTCCAATTTTTTAAAACATTAACCGTCAAACTTTCATCTTTGTCTACTAAAACATGTGTCATCAATTGACACAATTGGTTTTTTTTTCAATGAAAAATAAGTGTTAATTAGGTTAACATGTGTGTTCCAAATTAGATTATGAGTAAGGGTGGCCAAATCTTTGACAAGTGCCGGATGTTTAAAGGCACAAATTTGTTTGGTTGTTGAAGTACAACTTTATCATAGTCATCTCGTTCTACCCGATGGAACATTTTGTCGCCAAGGGCACATGGGTGACGTCAACCCATACGCCATGGGCAAATGAAATCCATGTGAGCCCAACTACATGGAATATAGACCAAAGAGGTGGTTGAACAAGCGGGTCTCTACACCCCACAAAATGTTCTCTTATGAAGAGTCAGAACACATGAACTACCTCCATGCATTGTTATGCAAGTCTATGTAGCTCTACCCACTAGTTTTGTTTCTCCAAACACGCCCTCCAAAACGATATTCTACCCAACGAAACATTTTTCGCCAACGGCACGCAAGTGATGTATAATCCATACGCCATGGGGAGGATGAAATCCATTTAAGGATCCAATTGCCTAGAATTCAAACTAGAGATGTGGCTAGACAAGCATGGTCTCTACACCTCACAAACCCTTTCAAATTCTTGATTTTTCAAGGTAGCGCTCACATGCACTCTCGAGAAGGAAAAGACCTTTACCCAAATGAAATATAATGTCACTTCCATAGTTTGAATTTCAAACCACGTCTTATAAATTCCAATTACACACCTAAGTGTATTTCTTGCTTGACTACCCACATGGTTGGTTGTTTTCCGTTTTCATTCAAATGATTGATAATGCCTAATGCATTTCAACTTTTGAATGTGATCGACTAAGATTTTGATCAAAACATACTCAACTACAACGTTAATATATTCTCTTAAGGGTTATGTTCATGTGTGGTATTCGATAGATGGTGGAGAGATTTGAAATATTTGGGGCTTTAAACTACGCCGACCACCTCCCCTAATTTCGTATGTTGTATCCCTTTTGACTCCACTTGTATTGTGTGCACATTTTTCTGCATGAGAGAGGCTTCATTAAATATATAATGTAGGGTGCAAATTCTCAAATCTTGGATCATCAAACTCTTTGCCTTATATCAATTGTCCCGAAATGTTTCAGCTTCTTTGTTCATCAAATTCATTGAATTTATGTGAGGTTGAAGATGTGTCCAATACAATATTGTGTTCTCGCATAACCCAAGAAGTTAAAACACATTCCTAATATTGAAATTCTAGGCGATCATTATTAGTCTCATGTCGTAGAATTTGAGGTCCCACTTCAAAATGTTAGCGCCATATAGTTTGAAGTCCCATATTAGAAACAATGTCATAAGGGTTGTGTGCATACATGTTCGTCGATAGATGGTGGATGGATTTGAGCAATTGCAAGCTTTCGAGTGGGATAACCAACTCCCCCAACTTCATCTCGTTGGATCCCTTTAGACTCCACTCATATTGTGTGCATCTTGTTCCACATGTGAAAGACTTCATTAGAAGTAAAATGTAGGGCACAAATTCTCAAATCTTGCGTCATCAAATATGTCATTGTCTAATGTCATATTTGAAATGCAACATGTCTCATGAATAGCCACACCCTCATGAAAATGCATAATATTAGAATAATCATATTCAATTTGGTTTCTTCATAGGATTTGTTATAGAATCTTCTTAGACTATAACAATGATATTTTTCCATTGTAACATCCATGTTGTTGAAATAAACTAACTTTCCTATCGTTAAATATTTATACTATGCGAAAATGGCATTTAATGAATTGACAAATAAAGCACAATTTATTTTGATAAATATAAAATATAAAAACCTTGATTATGGCAGCAAAATTCATGTTTGTGATTGAGAAACATGAAAATAATACGAGCAATGCTAATTCACATATTCAAACCTTGATGATAACATTGCTAGCAACGGCGAAGTCGACAAAAGCGTGGTGGTCATGAAAACCTTGCAAGATATAGAAAATATGTATATAATATTAGAAAATAGCATTTAATGAATAAACAGTTATTGCATTTACTTTTGATAAATTCCTTAAAATATTTATGAGAATACCCATACACTTGGTCCTCTCTCATCTTCTTTGACCACTCCCTCATACTGCAAAACTTCGTAATGTCAAAATTTCAAAATAACAGACATAAGATTATACACATGACAATGCTTCAAATGTAATGAATGTTGAGGACCTGGAATGTTCAAGAGGGGGTTCAAATACACATCCACACAGAAAATTGTTGTGGTTAATATATGTTGTTGTCCTGACAATTGTGGAGAATGGCCTAAGATAATGGTCTATAAACATGGCGCAAAACTACATAACCTATCATGTTTTTTGGTTAACAAATTCAACTACTAGATTGACTCTACAAGGGATGCCCCACAAACAATTTCCCTAACATTGTCATGTACTCTAACTATCCACAAAACACTATCCCTAACATTGCAAGTATTGATTAATAGGGTTTATTTTCTAAGATATCTCCAAAGTAAGTTGCCTCAACAATATGTGCAACAGCCCCTTTCTCCTTCAAACGAGAAAAAATGGCATGTGGCCCATATGAAAATGCATATTAATTTACATTTTACTTAATTTCAATTGCGTGGAAACCCAACTCAATAAAATTTAGAGCTTTGGCATCTAATTGATACTATTTTTGTATTTTGACTTTTGGGTATCATATTTATAACAATATGAAAAACCGAAGACAGCCATGGCTTGAAGGATGTATGAGAGTCTCGGCCACATTGTGTTAGAAATTGGAAGAACCGGCTGTTATATGACTCTCATGACATCGACACAACTGTAAACAAATTTAAAATAGGCAAACACACTTGTGGGTTCAATAACAGTGCCTATAGATGGATATGTTCTCCTGACCATCTTGATCTCCATCATCGAGAGTCTTGGTATAGAAATCCACTGCAGAAAGACCATTGCTTCTAGTTTATTTAAGAAAATGCAAGAAACCTCACATTACAATACTCGAGGCTCTTCTTCAATATATATAGCAGTAATACATCATAAGTTTTCATGTGGCCTGCCAAGGGGTGGATAAAATCCAATAATAGATCTAATATTTTCACAATCCATATTGATAAAGAGAGAGAGCTCCTGCAAAAAAACTACATGAATAAATTTTTATCAACAATTCAGATAACACTCCATGATCCATCATCAGGACGAGAAAGAAAGTGTAATGACAGATCACGGAATGTGGTCCAAAACGTCAATCAGAATTCATTCACAAGAGTTTTCTTTTCCAGAAGCTCCATCTCTTTTTAAAATCAAATGTGTTTATGGATACAATTCTTCATGCAACTCTACCTCACCACATCTCTAAACTGATACCCTTCTGACATTGCACGTTCCAGTACAAGTTTCTGCAGGCAAGATATATAAAATAATCCTTGAAAACAGATAAAAAACAGATGCAAAATAAGCCATATTCCTTCCATCCTAAAATTAGCCATTCATTACACACCTGTATTTCTTGAGTAACAAGTCCAGGACCCTGTTTCAAGCCATCACAAAAACAAAGATCACCCATTAAAGTTTGTCTAGAGATGCTGATTTTAACAAGGCTCTAGCGAGCGGTCTGAGAAATATACTCCTAATCCTTCAGTATTCACATGATATGTAAAAGCATACAGATACCTGGCTAACAACTTCAAGAACCTTTCTTCATACCTGTAAGTGCAAAGCTTTCCATGATACTTCTTTCCAGCTTTTGGCATGAGATAATTCAATCCATGAAGATGGTGCTTGAATTGACTCCACATGTTGCACCAATCTTACACTATCTGCAAAGCAACAACCAAGGGGAAGACAAATCTTAGCCACATACCCATACCTCTTCAACATATAAATAAAGAGAGAGAGAATGCATGAAAAACTAATACATCAAGAAATGGGGTAGCATCAAGAAAGACAACCATGCCTAGGCACCAGTACCATCTTTTGCACAAATATAAAACGTGAGAATTTGACTGAACACTATCAGCTGTACATCCAACATGTATGGCACAAAATATGTGTAAATGCATATCTTTGAGATCTAGTTTAACTTGAGGAACAACATTATAAAAAATGTGTCAAACACTGCTTCCCGGATTAACTGCAACAATTTCGTATACAAAATGGCACAGACACTGCTTTCAAAATTAATTGCAACAATTTTGTATGGAATGCTTTTGTACAAACTCCACTTACAGGTAAGGCTGAGTGTGCATGTATTTCTGTTTGTAAATTTACATAATATTGTTACACCTTCACAGGCAAAGACTAAGTAATGGTTCAAGAAAGTATTATGGGTGTAATTAGCAAACGAACTAGCTGTTTAAGTGTTATCTATGATTAAGGAAATGATGCCAAAAGCTCAACTCACAGCTACAAAATCCTGATGCTGTTCACCACTAGTAGACAAAGTCCTATATCTATTAATTGATCATATGAAATTGTCAGAATTTATCGCTTTAACAAGCAAAGAAGGGAAACTCTACATTATAATGGGCACTATAATTGTTTAATTAATAACCACAAAAACTTACTTGTAATAAAAGCCTCTTTCCAGAGTTGACGATTTGACCAAGATGGTGCAGCCTCTTGTAGTGGAATTCCCTCATCAGCACAAATCCTTTATTGAAAACAAATAAGTACAACCCTGCTACAACATGAAGAAATACAAGAAACAAGACAAAATAAAGCAATAAAGGAATTACAATCAATGTACTTCAATGATCATCCCATGTCAATGGAACTAAAAATACAACCAAAAATAATATTTGTAAGAAAAGTGCCAAAAGTACAATCCCTACAAGAAATCAACAAAAGCAAAAGATGATTTATAAGCGTAAACCCTAGCACAAAAAATAAAACCCTTCAAAAAATAATCTTACAGCACACATGTGGTGAGTCAATCCCACAGAAGTAATGGACCACCTACTCGGCATCTCAGTTGGTGCAGGAGGGGAGTTAGTGCATGCCCAAATGTGACTCCAAAATCAGCGCTATATTAGAGAAAGATCAAGCTCTTCATCTGCAGGAAAGCAAAAATCAACACACAAAAACTATAGAATTTTAGCAGAAATGTCTAGGTTCACTACAAATTTTATGTCTTCCACTTCAAACACGTCCACTTCCAAGGATGCAAGAGGGGATTAGAGAATGGAAATTTGAACAGCGTTTGGACACCAATAGAGAAACAACATGTGGATGATTCATAGGCTGATTTGTTTCATTCAAATGTAATTCCATTAACTGTTGTCAGGCATTTGTACTTTAAGAACGCAATTCAAAAGGTTGCAGAGTTTGGCAAAGGTTACATGCCTCCTACTTTAGAGGCTTTTAGGACAACTCTTTTGAGAAGATCAAAAGAGAGGGTGACCGAGAAACTAATGGTCAAAGCCTCTTTGAGTGTAACAACATGTTGCATCATATTGATTAATGGATGGTTAGACATGTATCAAAGGTCATTGATTAATGTTTTGGTGGCTTGCCTTCTAGGCATAGTGTTCTTGAAGGTAGTTGATGTCGGTATATTTTCAAAATCTTAGAGGAAGTCATTCATGAAGTGAGGATTGAGAATGTGGTTCAAGTCGTAGTTGGTAGTGCTACAAATTGTGTGGGAATTGGGAAGCTAATTTTCGATTAAGTAGCTACAAATATTTTGGAGTCCATGTGCAACATATTGCCTCAATTTGTTGTTTCATGGCTTGGCTAAATTTGCATGGGTGTGTGAACCAATTCACGGAGGGAAAGCAATTGCAAATTTCATCGAAGCCACAACCTCACATTTACACGCAGCATGCATCTAAAGAGTTGTTGAGACATTGTGAAACATTTGCCTCCTTTTATATCACCGTGAAAAGAGTGGTTGAAGAGAAAGCGATGCTAAGGTCAAGTATTTGTTCAATTATTTGTTCCATTGAGTGGAAAAATTCAGTTGTTTCTAAAGGTGCAAAAGGAAAGAACATAGAGCAAATAAATCGAAACAACAATTTTCGGAAAAATGTGATAAAGGTTTTAAAAGTGTGTGAACGAGTTGTTAAAGTGTTTCGCATGGTTGACGGCGATAAATCTTGACTTGGTACACTTTATGAAAGCATCAAGTATTGCAAGTTAACCATTCAAAAACATTCAATCATGTGGAAGCAGATTATATTGAGATATCGGGTACAATTGATTTAAGATGGAAAATGATGCACGTCCCTTTACATGCAGCAGATTGCTATTTGGAGCCTGAACTCTTCCATATACAAATACGGTGAGTGTGATATTATAAGTGGGAGCAAAGCCATAGGGAGGTTTGAACCAAATCCACAAGTTGCAAGTAAAATCAGGGATCAATGTTGGGCATACAGGTTAGAAGAAAAGATGCTTGGAATACCAACAACCAAGTATGACATGTCACACCCAGATGTTGAAGGATATATATGGTGGAGTAACTTTGGAGCAGATACTCGTGAGCTACAACGCTTTGTTGTTAGAGTATTGAATCAGGGAGAAAGTTCATCAGCTTGTGAAAGGAATTGGAGTTGCTTTGACCACATTTAGTCAAAGAAGCAGAACAAGTTGTTGTCTGGGAGGTTGGGAGATCTTGTTTACATTCACAACAATTTGCAATTGTGTATGAAGAAAACAACAAAAGACTCATCTACTTCTTCTTCACAACAGCCACCCATTTCAAAAGACATAGCAGATGCAAATGTTCCTGACTTGCTTTCACTAGATGAATTCAATGGTGAATCTAACAATGATCATATTGCACCATCCCAACCAAATGCTCTTGATAATTTTGAGCTTTTTTGATGTAAAAGCAAGGAGAAATCCAAAAGTTTGATAACAGTGTTAGAGCTTAGATGCTTTAGAATCCAGACCGACTTCTTGAAAATAGAAACCCTCTTTAAAATAGTGATTTCACACGTGTAATCAGTGTTACGCGGGGAC
The DNA here is from genome assembly GCA_018340775.1 of Taxus wallichiana var. yunnanensis. NCBI lineage: Eukaryota > Viridiplantae > Streptophyta > Pinopsida > Cupressales > Taxaceae > Taxus > Taxus wallichiana. The sequence continues at coordinate 772,562,356 of CM031239.1, read as the reverse complement.
GCGTCCCGGCCATTTTCATCACGTCCCGGACGTCCGGGACGTCCCGGGGACTTGGGGACGGGGACGAGACGTTTCCCTGCCATCCCCAATTTCCGAGAAAAAGGGGGCGTCCCGGGGACGTCCCCCACAAACCAGGAACGCACCCGGGACATCCCGGGTGCAAAGGGACTTTGGGGACTTCATTGGGGCGTCCCAGGGGACTTCACGACGTCCCTGAGACGTCTCGGGGACTTCACGACGTCCCCAATGAAATCTGCACTTTTCCAACATTAAAATATGTCGAATTTCAGTTTTATAATACTTTTTTAATATTTTTTTAAAATTTAATACATTCTAGTAAAAAACAACATGCAAAGTTCTCATAATTGCCATAAATCGTAGTTTATTATTTTGGTTTTACTGAAAGCTGAGAGTAATAGGCGATTATCTCACATAATGACAAACTAAATGGAAAATGGTGGAGAAAGATGAAGGCTGTAGTAAGTACCATCTTGTGAATGATGAAAATTCCCAATATATCTCACTGTTCAACTCAAGTAAGCAACACATCCTTTGTCTTGGAATAATATTCTAAGGTGATCATTTTCGACATGTCACTTGCACAGAAATTCAAACTTCATTAGGGAAAGACAAGCAGACCACATTTATTTTGCCTTGCCAGTACCACTTTATGTTTTACGTCTCTCCATATGTCTAAGCATTACTCTCAATAATTGCCATTCTTGTTTTCACTTTGAATTGCCATATGCAAATTGCAAACCATAACACCTATAAAACAAAGGTTACCTTTTGAATTAAAAATCCTAGCAGCCCGTGAAAGAAAGAAAAAATGGATATATATATATATATTCAAAACATATAGATCTACTTCAATGGGAAACAGAAAAAAGAAAAATGAAAAACTTCCATAGGAAATAAAGACTCTTACCTCTTAAATCCCCGTCAAAATCTTTTGAAGCTGATGCAAATGAATAACTGGATTAATCATTATGGTTTCAATCTTCAAAGTTTCAATTTTAAGTCTTAGTTTATTGAATTATTCATGTTATATTTGTAAAATTAATAAATTATATATATTTTTATATATTTTTATTAGCCGTCCCCTTGCCATCCCCCCGCCGTCCCCAAATTTTCAAAAAAATTTGCCATCCCGCCATCCTGGAGTCTTAGGTAACTATGCGTGTAATGTTCTATTTTGATCAATTTATCATGAAGCATATGTTTTGACATCTTTTTACGAAGTATTTGAAGTTATTTAATAATATTTATATATTTTGATATTTTGTACATTTATTATTTATTTTGAAAATTGAATAATTAAAAATGCAGATTTATGTAATTCAAACTCATTGATGATATTTTCCCTGAATTTTATCAGCTGACAAACTTGTTTCAAAATTTATCCTCGCTGAACACGAATAAAATATTTGGGCAAATTAGAAAGTTTCAACTTTTATAAGTATCGATTTTTTTTTTTTGCTTAAAATTTAAACTCTATAAACTTTTATAGAACTCATAGCCCTAAATTTTTAATTAAAAACTTTATAACAAAAATTAATAAACCTCTGGCACCTCCAACAAAATCTCCAGTCTGCAAGTATTCAATTGTTCACCAAACTCCACGCTCAGTCCTACAGATCAGTGCTGACTTTGTGTTTTTCTCCAGCCAAAATCACAAGGGTTCCCAACGACTGTGCTCAAGCTTGCAAATCCGCGCCTCTAATTTGAATCTCCAATCTCTAATCTCAGTCTACAGCTGAGATGCAGTCATGCTCAAACCTTTTCGACACATTGCCCAAGCCCATTCGCTGTCAGCTTTGCTTTACTAACTACTTTCATTTTGTTAATCTATAGCCATGTCCTTCTTTTGTTTATCTTGAACGATGCTAAGGAGTAATCACTGCACTAGATGTCTTCTTTAAACAGATCATACAAAGCTTCTTCTTCACTCGCAAACTTTCACACCATAAACACATCCCAGATTAGTGGACAACAATATTTAAATCTGGCATCTGAAATGTACACCAAAAACATCTACATGCCTTATGTGCTTCTTCACTCTTTCACAATGCCTTTATATTTTCACCACAATAAGATTTCCAAAACATTGAAAACTGTGAAAACATCACTTTTGCTTTTTCGGCAATTACAGGCTGAATAAAAACTTCAGATCTACAATTTTGATGTAGAAATAACTGTCAGATTCCATTCATGCACAAATACTTATATTTTCAAATAATGGATTGAAACATATCATAGTGACAGAAATGCAGGGGCAAATATACTATGCACAATATACCAAGAATTTGTGGAAGACTCTTTGATCATAAATTCATCCTTACCATAGAGCTAAACCACAGAATAACCCTCAAGTATAGACTACATAACTTCTTTAATAAAGAACACAACTAAAAATATAATCCAAAACATGCCTCCATTATGAAGTATACAACAGATTTATTGTCCCACGTCCATTTACAATATTATTGCATGTCGGATACTTTTTACGGGAAATGACATACATAAAGGCCCACTAGATCAATTATGCATTACCTTAAACTGATAGTAGATTATAAGTCATCGTGAACTTGATTCTAAAATAAATACAAATATCGCCATCTACTAGTATACTGAAAATGTAGTAGAATAACCAGAAGAATAGAAGAAATATGAACAGTTCACCATGAATTGATGGAAAATACCGTCAGAAAAAAAATAGCATTACTCATAGTTACCTAAGACTCCGGGACGGCGGGACGTCGGGACGTAGGGACGGGGTTTCCGGGACGGCAAATTTTTTTGAAAATTTCGGGACGGCGGGGGGACGGCAAGGGGACGGCTAATAAAAAAATATATATATTATTTATTTTACAAATATAACATGAATAAAGAATAATTCAATAACCTAATGATTAATACAAGAAAGTTTGAAGATTGTAACCAGTAACCACTAATGATTAATCCAATTATTCATATGTTCAAAACTTCAACATGACAATGAAAGACTAAATAGTAAATAGTAAAGCTGAAAATTTAAAACAAGTCTTAGTCTTACTCTTCAATAATCAACATGAGAAGAGTACAACTACACCCACATTACATATGCTACGAAATATTATGTCATGTCTCATAACCAAAATGACATTACATATGCTACGAAATATTATGTCATGTCTCATAACCAAAATGACATTACATAACCAAAATGACAACTACAAGTGACAAGTACAACTCAAAAATCACTATCAGAGCCCTCCGAAGGAACTGTTGCAAACCGCTCCTCCTCACTAGGAGTATCTGTATCAATGTCATCTGCATCTGCAAAGGAGATATCAACCAGTCCTCGCTGCTCCTGATCTTCATCAACCTGCCTTGCATCCTCAGGATCCACATCCCACCGCAATGCTGGGCTCTCCTTGTACGTAGGTGTCTTGCGATCCATGAGACGCAAGGCACTATGTACAAAGAACAAGTTTCTCTGCTCTCTTAGAGGTAAGTCTGTTCCTCTTAAGAGAGTGGATCCACCCATATGTTGACCAATTCCTCTCAGAAGCAGAGGAACTAGAAACCTGAGAAAGAAGACGAATAGCAAGTGTACGTAGCAATCCTGCATGTCCATACAATCGCCACCAACTAACTGGACTCTCATGTGCCAATGTGGTCCTGTCTATCTTTGATGATTTTTTGTAGCCATCCAGATAAGCGAACTTGAGCCAATCAGTTCTGACTCGTGAAGCATCCTCTGCATTATACATTTTTTTAGGGCTTTCAAGAAACCCTTCCTCACCTCCTCATCATCTACTGGGAGAACTCTGCCAGGCCTCTCAACATACCACTTCGGATTTAGTGCATATGCAGCCATGTGTAAAGGAGTGTTCAACTTCTCCCATCTCCGCTCAATGATAGGCTGAATATGCTGATGGTAGAACTCCAAGGTGGGGTCCCTTGCTCGAACAACAACCTTCATCTGGCCAAGCATACTATCAATACATTCGTATATCTCACCAAGGTTAGGGCTCTCAGAATCCCCATATTTTATCACACTGAAAACTGGAGATATTATGGATGTGATATATCTCACATCTATCCAAAATGTTTCATTCACCACAATTGCTTTCACCTTCTTCCCCTGCTCTGTCTTCGACCCATCCCACCTAGACCACTCTGATGTCATGACCATGCACTGTAATGATTCTGCTGACTCACCATCCTATCCAGCAAAATAAAATATGATGCAAAACGTGTGTCCACTGGCTTGAGGAATTCCTTCCTCGAAAAGCTACGGAAGAGTGCCAATGACGTATGGTGGTTGCAGATGAACATCTGCACATCTCTAGCATCAGCCACTACATTTTTGACCCAATCAATTTTTCCAATATCTTTTAGTGCATTGTTCATGGCATGCACACAACATGGGGTCCAATATATATGTCGGTAATGAGCCTCGACAAGCTTACCTGCTGCCCTGCACACATATGCTGCATCTGTAATAACCTGCACAACGTTGGCAGGGCCAACCTCCTCAATAGCATCTCGCAAAATGGTGAATTGGAACTCTGCATCCTTCTTCTTCCCTGAACAATCAACTGCCCTCAAAAAGTAAGGACCCTCTCTGCATGAAACAATGATATTTATGAGTGGGTGGTGTCTGATATCTGTCCACCCATCCATGATGATGCTGCAACCGTGAGAGACCCATGTGCTCCTCATTTCCTCCATCAGTAAATTAACCTTGGAATAGTTCTTATCCAAGATTGTGGTTCTCAACTTCGTGTCTCCTGGGGGCACATAACTCACACCTGCTTTGGCTATCTTAGCCACAGCCTCCTTGAAATAAGGAGAGCGAGCAGCATGAAATGGAATGCCAGTAGCAAAAAAGAATTTTCCAATGGCATCATCGGCCTCCTCTCTAGCCTTTGTATCATACATATCAACAAGTGGATTGGAGGCCACAACCTTCCTCTTCCCCCTACTACTACCAAAAGCATCCAATTCAGACACCTCATAAGATGCACCTGCACCACTATCGATATTAATTCTCACAGCACTAGAAGGGGTGCCAGTGCCACTAACATGACGGCCACGAACTTCTGGAACCTTTTCCACCATATCTCCATTATACAACCTCACCATTTCTGCCCTCTCTTCAAGTGATAGCTGTCCACACATGCCTACACCTTTCCCCGCAATGTGCAATAAATGTGCATTCAACCTAGTAATGCTGCCTGACCAAGATAATGAGCAAATGTTGCATTTCCATGTTTTAGTGCCCCCTGAAATGTTTGATCTAGGACCTTGCATAATTTGACCAAATTGTTTCAAAGGTTTTTTCTTATCAAAAGGCCCCCTAGCATACTTTTTCAACATTTCGGAGGGGCAACTGAACTTGTCCACACTCCCTGTGAACTAGTAGCAGTATTAGGTGTTTGTGATTGTGTTCCTTCTCCTTGCACACCCATTTCAACCTCATATTCAGCTTGATAATCACTATCGGAACTCATTTTGAAGCTGCAATAATTAAAATACAAAACAATATAACTATACAATACAATAAAACAATGAATGCAATTTTTGAATACATTTAAAAATTAAAAAAAAACAGCGATGAATACATTAAAAAAAAAAAAAAACAGCGATGAATACATTTAAAAATTAAAAAAAACAAACAATAAAAAAACCCTCCCTTTATGCTTTATCTCATTCCATCACGTGCTAATCCAAATAGGAAAAAAAATACAAACAAATGTAATGCCTTCACTTTCAACTTTGCATTTGGAAATTAAAAAAAAAAAACAAAGAATGGTGGTAAATTAGTAATGTATGTACATACCTCTTGCTCTTGCTCCTTGCTCTTTGCCTTCTCTTTTTTTACTCTTGCTCCTTCCTTCTCTTTTTTTTGCTCTTGCTTGGTGTGATTAGAATGAGTATGAAATGCTCTTTTTATAAGTTTTTTTGTTGCTTTTAGGGTTAGGTCATGTTAGTTTTAGTTAGAATGCATTAAAAGTTTAAGAAAATATTTAAAAAACATAAAAATGATAAAAAAAAGGCAAAATCGCCTTTGCTTTGCCGTGAAGGCCGTTGGGGACGCCGTGGCGTCCCGGGGCGCCCTCGGCGTCCCGGGGGCGCCACGCGCCCCAACGGGCGCGTCCCAGAGCTCGGTTTGCACCGGGGCGTCCCGGTGCGTTTCGTTAGGGGGGCGTCCTCGGGGCGTCCCCCTTTTTGGAAATGGGGACGGCGGAAACGTCCCGTCCCCGTCCCTGTCCCGAGGCGTCCCGACGCCCGACGGGGCGTCTTCTTGATGCCCTGGGCGCGTCCCCGCGCAATGCTGGCATTACTAGACCATGTACTAATCCTTAACACGGGATAGATTCGATAGATCCTTCATCGAATACAGCCAAAAGCATAATCCAAGGCACACCCTAGTAGGGAGCATATGAGATATTTTTAGTCTCGTGAGTTACCTCCTCTTACAATATTATTGCATGTGGGATAATTTTAATTAGGACCAACAAGGGACAAAAGGCCTTCTCTACAACAATTACACATTACATAACAAAGGATATGAAATGGTAGGGCTATAGAGGCATAACAAAGGGATACTGATAGGAAGTTTTGAAGGAAGATGGTTCTAGAATTATCAAAAGCCGCTAAGAAGTGATTTGAAAACCTAAAGAAAACAACTTCAAGGTAAAAAAGCATTTTGCAAACTGATGTTAAGGATTTGAAGTCATTGGATCATGAACCAAAGGTCATGTCTAAAGCGAGACTCTCAAAACTCTTGACATTTACCCCATGGTATTCTCTGCTGCTGGTCAATCTTAGTGGTAGCATACGATAATTTGCTGTAGTTATTCTTTATACTTTTTGGTTGTAATATCTCATGATGCACCCCATCAACAGGGCAGCTTGATTTTTACACAGTAACCTTGTATTTTTTTCCTTTCAATTGATAGAACAAGGGATTCTATTGGCAATTACCTAACCCCACCTTTAACACCTAATCCAGCTAGACTAATAAACTTAACTACGCAGTGAGGAAGCAAGTAAAAAGGTGGCCGTGCAAACCAACCTTAATGCATTCATGGGGGTCCCTTAGGCACACACCAGCAGCAGCACCACCACCATTGAGCTTCAGCTCCCCACACACGATGAGCAAAAATCAACCAGTTTAACAACAACAAACCCCAAAAACCCACAAGACTATCACCACCTAATGAAAGAAACCAGCAACCCACCACCAACTGCCACAACATGAAGAAGCACCCCTTCCTCCTCACCCCCACTACCACACATAACAGCAACCTAGCTAGAATGCCAACCCAAACACGCCACCAGAGCTCACCATGCAGATGGGACAAGGTCCCTAATCTTGCCACCCTCCGTAACCAAGGAACCTACAAGGAACATGCTCCCACTCCCAAAGCCACAAAAACCAACTAGTTCAACAACAAGAACAACAAACCCCAAAAAGAAACCGCAACCCACCAGCAATTGCAAAAACATGAAAAAGCACCCCTCCCTTCTCACCCTCGCCACCACACCACATAAGAGCCACCTAGCCGAATGCCACCACAAACACACCACCAAATCTCATCATGCATGTGGGGCAAGGTCCCAAATCTTACCGCTCTCCACCACCGAGGAACCCACAGGGGGACATGCTCCCACTTCTAGAGCCGCTGACTCCACCAACCATGCCAGGCCCTCCACCAATTGTCTTGTGTTGAGGGAGATTAATTTCCACAAGAACCCATTTGCTCCTTAACAAGGGCTCCATGAACTTATCCCACCACAAGAGAACTAGATTGTTTGGTTACGAGATACGGATACGGTACGAGTACGATACGTTGAAACAACAAATTTTTAAAAACCTCAAGCACGGTACGTTGTGCGTAGCGTTATCGTCGCATAATATATTTTTAAAAAGTAAAAATATAAATATATATAAAAATTTAAAGAAAACAACAAGCTTATAGTCTCAACAACCTATAAAATATTAGAAGCCAACAACAAGCTAATTATGAATCGGAAACCATCTAAAGCAAGATTTCTTTGACTAAATACAAGAAGACCACAAAACATTAAATCTATGAGTCCATCTACTAATGGGCTCACAAACATTCCACTTATTGTTAAGGCCCAGGGAAAGGTTTGGGGAGAAGGCAATTTTTCATAGAGTTGTTTGAGGTAGCCTCTTGGAGAATGGGCCTTTGAGCCACATCATAGCATCCCAAAAGTCATTATCATCCTCCATAATTAGTCCAGTAGAGGGAGCTGTGAAAGCATTTTTGAGCATTGTATACACTCTGAACTGAGATTGAGGAAGCTTATAGAAAGCTTGAAGGTCTGTCCATTCCATCCACTTCCCAAATTTGTACAAGTCGTGAGATATTTTAATTCCTTTCTCAAACCAAAGGAGGGCAGAGCAGCCTCTTGTCAAGGCAAGGATCTTGTCATTATATTTCAGATTCGACAAAATCGATTTGTAGGCTTGGCACCTAGTGTCAAAGGAAGAGAAGATAGGCTGCCCAACCACCAAGTGCTTCACTTGTTCCCATGCCTTCCAAATTGACTGAAGAATAAAGGACCCATGAGGAGCAACAAGAAAGCACCCAAATAGTAAGTCAACCAAATGAAGTCATTTTCATCTCTCTTGACCCTTCGGAGCCTATTGGCAATATTGAATCTCACACGAATTTTCCAAGGTTCAATTCCAGTCAAAGCCCTCAAGTTTAATTTATTTCTTTGCACTTAAATTTTTTTAAAAACCAAGTGGTACGTACCACAGTGCCCCAGGTACATCTCGGTACAGCTTTTCGTACCAGTGAAGTACCTGTGGCTGTGGTAAGTACCTCACAGCATACCAGTACCCGATACGTATCAGGCCTGGTGCGGGGGTATTTAGCGCTTCCGTGCGGTGCAGCAAGAGAACTTCAAACACATTGTCTAGGACCGCCTATAATGTCCCCTTTTGGGGGAACTCAGGAAATGACCCAAAGCTCACAAATCAGATTTATGGAACTGTTGTTAGATGGCTGTTATAATCCTGCAAATCTGGAAATTAAACCCTTCCTAGGGCAGCAACCTGATTTGGGGTTTCAAACCCACTTTTGTGCCTTCAAAACCCTTCGAATTAGCTCCACTTAATTCTCTAAAATTATTATATATCACCAACAATCATCTCATGTAAGAAAACTGATTTTTAATGCCCTAGATATGGAGATATGAATTTCATGAAACCCTTGTCTGCAGTATTATTTTTAAAAATTCATAACTCAACTTAGGAAGCACCAAAAATCATGAAACTCAAGATATTGGCCTTATAAATTATGAAGAATAAGCTGGTAATTTCATATTTATCAAATTAGTATCACACATACCAAAATTCCACACCAAAGTGGGTCGCTCCACTATGAATAAATAGAATATTGCACCAAGAAGACCACAAATGCAAGAGAAAGATCCTTTATTGCTTTTCCAACCAGCTTGCACAATCAAAACCTCATGAAGGGTTTTTGTCCTTCACAAGTTTCCCAACCAAGGGTTTTCGTCCTTGGAAGAGATCCTCAACCCAAGGGGTTTCGTCCTTGAGAGAGAGTAAAAGGGCTACACTAGCCAACTTTCACCAAAATAAGAATAATCTCCAAAACATGAATCATTAATGCCCAAACGACCTCCTTAAATAGCCATAAGGAGTGCTTAAACAATCATAAACATCATGGCCGACCCTTAAGTAGGTGCTTTTAAATATTAAAATGGGTATTTGGAGCCTACATTGCTTAAGTTTCTCTATTGGAGCACAATGCTTCCAATAGGATAAATGATAATAAATGAAAATAACTATCTAAGCAATAATAAAAATGGAATCCAGATTTCCCCTTGTTTTTCTCCTTAGACCCACAGGGAAAGAATGGGTTAAGGCCTTCATAAATCAGCTTCAAAAAGGGACATGACACCGCCAAAGACAAAACATATTTGGGATAGCATGTTGTCACTCATTCCCGGCTAGATGATTTGGGATAGAGCCAAAGACCCAAGAATATTTTCATAATGTCTATTGGGCCTTTCTTTCTCTAATCCATTCCTCAACTATTAAACTCCATATCTTCCTAAGTCTCTTCCCCAATTGTAGCTTCATAGTAGAAGCTTCATTGACATGTCACTCCACAAATGGAACATCAACAACGTTTCCAGCAACTTTCAAATGGCAATCTTTGACCAATATCAAGGACCATTTCGAATCTCCACATGAAGTGACAATGTAATCTTGTGCAGTGCTTTACCTTGCCCTTCATAAGGACTTAATTCTCTCGCGCATAGACTTCACCCCATCTTCCCAATCCTTACCTCTTGACAGCCCTTAAACCTTCTTCCCAACTCAAGTTTCGTGAAATTTGGTAGAGCTTCTCAAATGTAAAACACATATTGCACACACAATAATACTTCTTTTGTTATAATTCAATAGAAACATAATACATATATGTAGGAATGGTATCTCCTATAAACAAGGAACAAATCCCTAGTTTATCTCAACCACAAACCTCTCCCTCAAGCCTACGTAAGTTATTAGAAGTTAGAACAACTTACAATATAGTAAATTATTCGTATAATGAGTTGTACTCATACTCACCATAATAACATACATAACAACCTCACATATTATCCATTATACAAATATATGATGGAGCACTAATAAAATAAATCATAACATTCCCCCCTTAGTGCGAATATGGGGAATAAGCAAACCACTAGTACTAGAAACGGAAATGCGTTTCCTTACAGGATGCAAGTTTTAGGTCTGCAGTTTTGTTATTTTGGATATCAGTTGCACATGATCACTGCGTACGAAAACTCAATATTTTCCACTTTCACTTCCAATAAATGCTCTTTCACTAATCGATCACACTTCCATTAATTTGCCTACATAAGAGAACTCAACAATTCTCGCTTTCACTTCCAATGAGCTTCCCACCAACCAATGGATGAAGTACGACAGTCAAAAGATCTTTGTAGTCAACTACTCTCCTATTCGTCTCATTTTATAATATATGTAATTTGCACATTCTCCTCTTTTCAATCTCAACAGGGATTCATAACAATGTTTTATTTTTGCACACACCATACATCGAAACATACACAAAAATGAAAAGTTGAGGTTTAGGTCCTCATTATCGAGTATGTAGCCACCGTTGTAAATCACTACCACTATAATCACGAACAATATAAGACGTAGCGCTTCCACCTATCGACCGATCTTGGCTTTAGTCATTGTGGCACTGATTGGTTTGCCACTACTACATCATGTGGCCCCTTCGTTAACAACAAACAAGAGGTCGCTTATTGCTCTCGACCTTTGATGCCTCTGTCCTCCAATATATTGTTTGCTTACTCAACCGATTCGAAATTGAAGCTCAAAGATTTCCTCATTGTGTTTATTTTATAATTCCCCCACAATGTGAAAGGTTTGACTTAGGATGTCGGTTTCCATCCAAACCGCATTTGAAACATCTAGTCTTGGGCCGTGCAGTGCCTAAACATACCAAGTACGAAAACCGGTATTGGTACTCTTTGGGTACATACCCCGAGATTTGTGGGTACGTACCATACATTTTTTTAATGAAAAAAAATAAAAAATAAACACATGCAAACTTAAAAAAGTGAACCCTAACCCTAATTTACCTACCCAACCCTCATAAAGACACCACTACAATGTTATTTATACACCCCTTGCCTCCATTTCTATTCACACACTCACATTTTCATCTTTTGCAAATTGGGAGCTTGAAAGTTGAAGGAGAGATAGAAGCTTGGAGGAGGACGATAAGAGTTTGAAGGAGGATCGATTAGCTTCAAACAAGGAGGAAGGAGTGATTTCAAGTATTTTCCATGCATCCATTGTTCTTTTTGTTTTCATTTTTTTATGTATTAACTGGTATGTGATCAATGATCAATGATCATGAATGATGTGTTTGCACACATCATTCATGATCTATCTATATTTATTATTTATTTTACGTTTTCTTTGTAATATTAATTAATTTTTAAATTTAGTTTTGTATTTGAAGTTTAAAATTTTAGGGTTTGTTGTTTTCTTTAAGTTCTAATTTGTTAAACGTCTACCCTTTGTGTATGCTCTCACCTCGCACCATTTATGGCGAACTTGGTGATCAGAATCAAAGAATGACGTGTAGGGTTTAACCGTTTAATAAATTTTTAAATTAGTTGTGTTTGTTTTTTTTTTTAGTTTTAATTTGTTAAACGTCTACCCTTTGTGTATGCTCTCACCTCGCACCATTTATGGCGAACTTGGTGATCAGAATCAAAGAATGACTTATAGGGTTCCATCATTTAATAAACTTTTTAATTAATTATGTGTTTGTTTTTTTTTTTTTTTTTCATTTGTTAAACGTCTACCCTCATGTATGCTCTCACCTCGCACCATTTATGGCGAACTTGGTGATCAAAATCAAAGAATGACGTGTAGGGGTTAATAAATTAATTATATAATTTGTATTTGTTGTTTTTAAAAGTTTATTAAATTATTTTGCATTTTTTAAAATATCTCTCATTGTAGGTTAAAGCAAATAAAAACTATAGTCATGGCATCAAGTTTAGCTTCAGGGGGCATAGGAAAGGAGGCCATAAGAGAGGCACACAAGGAAGTGTTCGAGTCCTATGAATGTGAGACTAGATCCTTCTTATCCTTTATGGAGGCATGTAGAAGTGTTGGAGCTCATTGTTGGTGGTGGTGTTCATGTTTGGGTGTGCCCCCATTGTAACATGACATTTAAGTCCTCGTATACCCGATTGAAGGCTCATTTAACTGAGAGTAACGAGAACAGGCATTAGACCATGTAAGAAGGTGGACAAGAATAAAATATCTATATACTTAAAAGAGCAAGAGGAGGCTACCTTGCAAGTTGTAAGAGCTTGCTCTAGAATTGTTCCTTTGCAACAAAGGGGTATAGGAAAACCACCAACACCACCATCATACCATCCTTTCATTGACAATCACACTGAAACTCTCAGTTGAAACTCCTTTGGATGAAGAGGCCACATCACAAAAGAGAACAAAAGGACCTCTAGAAAAAACATTCAACTTGGAGAAGAGAGACATTGTAGATGAATTGGTAGCTCGGTGTATTTATGCATGTGGGTTGCCCTTCAATGTGTTGAGGTCACCATATTGGCAGCAAATGGTGAGAGGCATTAATGAAGCACCACATAGGTATAAAGGCCCTAACTATGAGAAGGTTCGCACATCTCTCTTGGTGAAAGAAGTGGACCACATACAAACTTCTTTGCAACCGATTAGAGATTCCTAAAAGGATTCAGAGTGTCTATTATATCGGATAGATGGAAAGACTCCCAAAATGCCTATTGACATTATTGCAATAAGCCTAATAGGGACAATGTTTTTGAAGGTTGTTGATTGTGAGGGGAAATAAAAGATGCACAATTTATTACAAACATTCTAATTGAGTCTATTGAGTCGGTGGGCCCTCAAAACATTGTCCAAGTCATCACGACAATGCAAAAATTGCAAATTAGTAGGGTTGATAGTATAAGGGATATGAGCACATATTTTGGACACCATGTGCAATACACTCCCTCAATTTAATGTTGCAGAAGATTGGGAAAATCCCATGGATTGAGAAAATATGCACGTAGCAAAACGAAATTCAGATGTTTGTCTCCAGCTATCACATGTCTCGGGCCATTTTCAGAAGATTCTTGAGGTTGGAGTTGTTGAAGGTAAGGGAACAATTCATTAGTTTTAAGTTTTTAACTTTTTTATTTTAAATTTTAGTTTTAAATCAATTTGTATTGTTATTGAATTATTTTCATTCCTTTTTAATATTTTATAGGTTGTTGAGACTAGATTTGCCTCTCACACACTCATCTTGAGATAACTTGTGAAGGTAAAACATGCTTTGAGCAATATGGTGATTGACAATGTTTGGACCGTCTAGAGGCAATCAAATACAGAAAGAGCCCATAAGATAAAGGCATTGATCCTTGATGATGATTGGTGGGCACAAGTTGAGTATTTGTTGAGTTTCACAGAGCTTGTTCTTTGTATGATTAGATTTGTAGACAAAGATAGTGCTTGCATAGGAGAAATTTATGATGAAATTGACTCCATGCTTGAGAAAATGAAAGAAATCATACAAGCCAAAGAGAAAGACCCTAAAGAAAACTTCTATAATGAAGTTAAGAGTGTGGTCATGAAGGTGGAACAAAATGACCACCCCATTGCATCTCCTTGCCTATGCCTTAAATCCCAAATATTATAGCAATGAAATAGTTGGGTTACCTGGTAGGCAGCCACCATATGATGACCAAGAGGTTGCAAATGGGACTAGGGCAACATTCAGAAGGTTGTTTTCTTGATCCATCTATATCTAGTGCAATCCGCAATGAGATGGGGATGTTTGTATCTTCAGAAGGTAGCATGGGAGAGGTAGAGGCTCTTTGTGACAAGTCCAACATGACTCCAATCAAGTGGTGGTATGTACATGGCCATGATGTCAAGTACCTACAACTCACAGTTGCTATTGAATCACAAGCTCTCACATGTATAAAGTTTGTTTTTGATATTAAAAATTAAAAATTAAGATGATAGCGCTCATTTTTGTATATTATACTTTTTTTGTGACAGGTGGCTAGTAATTCTTTAGCAAAGCGAAACTGAAGTACTTATGGCTTCATCCACTCAACCAAACAGACCATGTTGGCATCCAAGATGGCCGAGGATCTAGTATATGTGCATTCCAACTTGCGTAACACACAAGACGGAAGAGTATACTATAGGTCCTAACAAGCTTTGGGATATTCAACCTGAAACCACTAACTTTGAAGCTTTTTTGCTTTGTTTGTCCAATGTTTCACTACTTGGCATCGATGATGAACATACAGGGAGCCCTTCACAAGGGTTGGACAGTGGAGCTAGTGCAAGTGGGAGTGGAGCTGCAAGTGCCATTCATGGAGATGATTTTGAGGATCATCTAGATGATATGTTCTAGGAAAGTGAAGCAAGTTGAATGTATTATGTTTTGAACTTTCATGAATTAATACAAAGTATTTGAAATCTGTTTTCCATGAATGATGAAATTATGAATCCATATGATTTTATGAGTATTAAATTTAATAAGTATGCATTTTTCTTTAAATTTTTATATATATTTATATTTTTAATTTTTAAAAATATATTGTAAAAACGTACCCACAGCGTATCGTACTGGGTTTTAAAAAAATTGTCATTTCAGCGTCGAACCCATACCCTAGTAGTCTAGGTTTCCACCGAAAATACATACATTTAAAAACAATTTATTTGACACTTCTACAACTATAGACAGACAATTTCTTTATTGACTCTTAACCTAAACAAGACAATAAATACAACAATTAAAAAGTAATATTTAATTACTTTTTTAATACAAATACATAATGACACAAATAGACTCTTTATGGCGTGAATTGATTTATTTAGACATTGACAATGATGATTTTAAACAATAGACTCAAACTTCAAAACTAAGACATATAGTCTTATGACAATGAATATAGATATTTACGAACATATAGCAACCAAACAAACATAAACTAGACACAACAAATCACATTAACTAAAAGTGACTATAAGAGAATGAACAAAATATTAGACACGAATAATTTTAACAACCTAAAGGCACTACAAACAATAAACTAAAACTAGACACATAACCTAATAGACATAAATAATTAGTGACCCAATAAACATAAAATAATACTAAACCAGCCCTATTTTTGGATGGAGATTTAAAACTTATGTTAAAATGTGCATAAGTAAAATCTATCAATCATAAAAGCCTTGTGTCTTGCATTTTTTTGAAGTTTTGTAGCTTGTTGGAGCACTCCATAGGTGATGGATTTGCATTTTGGATACTTGGTTTTTTTGTTTTTTTCTCCCTAAAATAGTTGGATGCTGCTTTTTGGCAGATTTGTGCCTTTTTTTTTTCACCAAAAAGACATCCAGATCAACTTTCGTTCGCCATATGTGAATTTCCAGCCACTAAAAATGTTTTTTTGAAAACAATTTCATCATATCTAGAAGCATAATCTGAAGGTGATTTTAAAATATAAGTTGTCTCTTCTTTATCTTTCCAAAAAAAACCAAGACGTTAATCCAATATCAGATGAGTAAAATAGATCTATTTTACTGAGCACTATCTGCTGGTATTTTTCTCACGAGATTTCTCAATCTTCTTTTTTGTTGCACTTGCACAGGCTGCTAATTTAACACCGTTCTAAACTTTAAACTTCTTTCACACACACACAAAACTCTACAAGCTAATTTGAAAACACTTCTATCAGATTAATGAATTTCATCTACAAGGGCAACCAATAATTACAATTAAGCTGCCCCACAATAATTTTTAAGATCT
The DNA here is from genome assembly GCA_018340775.1 of Taxus wallichiana var. yunnanensis. Classification (NCBI taxonomy): domain Eukaryota; kingdom Viridiplantae; phylum Streptophyta; class Pinopsida; order Cupressales; family Taxaceae; genus Taxus; species Taxus wallichiana. The sequence goes on along the minus strand of CM031239.1, from coordinate 772,545,929 downwards.
CATATTTATCTCAGAGACCTCTCGACTCTCCTCATATCGCACAAGTATAGCCTGCTCTGATACCAAATGTGAAATTTGGTAGAGCTTCTCAAACGTAAAACACAAAATACACAGATTGCACGCACAATAATAATTCTTTGATTATAATTCAATAAACATAATACATATATGTCAGAATGGTAGCTCCTATAAACAAGGAATAAATCCCTAGTTTATCTCTACCACAAACCTCTCCCTCAAGACTACATAAATTGTTAGAACAACTTACAATATTGAAAATTATTCGTATAATGAGTTGTACTCATACTCACCACTATAACATACATAACAAACCTCACATATTATCCATTATACAAATATATAATGGAGCATTAATAAGATAATGCATAACAGTTTCCAGTCAGGCAACTCTTTGGCCATGGCATTTACATAAAGAAATTCAACCTCCTCCTTGTTGCCAGAATTTTTATTTAACCCTAACCCCACAAACAACTAAGCATCGCACGATTTCAAAACCATGTGCTTGACTCTCCCGTGCGGCAACAAATAGAGAGATTGAGACACACACACCCCTCACAAGTACATTGGCATATTCGACTATGTGTGAACATGGAAGTCACACCCAAAGCGCAGTGAGGGCACCGAGCACCCAGCTATGTGACTTCTTAGAGAGATCACAGTCGTGCACTACTACAGACCAATCGCTACTAAACTCAAAGAATAAAGAACAATGCATCCAAATCATACAAAATACACCATGCATCAAGCTAATTCTACAAGGAAATATACAAACCACGATTTACAAGTAATAACAAGAAACTTCCATCAATATATCAATAAGGCCTTCAATTACAACACACAATTGTGTGTGACATCAATACAGTATCCTGCAACAAAATACACAGCTCATGCATTCAAGAATACAACAGATTTATACAAATAAACATCAAACACTAGCCTTTTCCAGAAGTCTAGACCTATCTGCTTGTCAAGAACTCCGAGTGTCTCTAAATAATAAGCCCAATGTGGGTATTTATAGAATTCCAAAACCCCTCTGCCTTGCTAGTTGGCATCTTACAAATATTCTAAGATGCCAACTTGTTCTCCTGCCTCTGTGTGAAGGAAATACCCAGCCTTTTCCTGGCGTCAACACTCGTCCTACACTAACAAATCTAGAACCAGATGGAATGTGTCCCAAACCACCTTTAGTCCCTTCAAAGGCAGTTATGAAGCAGAAGGAAACACAATTTTAACCAGGAACTGAAAAGAGGAAAATGCAGGGGTGATAGACACCAACTTACTTAGAATATCATCCCTTGAATCAACAGTTCACTTCACACCTAGTATGTCTCCACAACCACTCCACACCAAGATTTGTGGTATTAAATCCTCTCCGCATGCAGTCTGTTGGACAAAATCACTCCTCCTAAGGCCAGATGTAACGTAAAAGACCTTGCTCCAACTGCCATGATAGATTCCTTGAAAACCGACAGAGAAAATAGCAAACTAACAGCCCAACAAAAACTACCTTTGTCCAAGAAAAAATGGCAGAACTAATGAGATGAGAAGGACAACAACAAAAGGGCAGTATTAATAATGGTTTAATCACCCACTGCCAAAACCATGTGCCACGCCAGAGTATGCCTTTTGGTGATGGCATGTTTAAGAAGTCCCTTCACACCATTAACACTAAATCAGAGGCTTCCAAACCATCATTGCCCAAAAATATGAAAAAATTGTTCATGTCTACATGTAAGTTTCAAGGCCAAGACATTACTTCGGACAAAAAAACATGTTACATTTTCCTTCAATGGTCTCAATCACTCCCACGACAAAAACTCACATGCCCTTCCTGCTAAGTGATAGTAATCAAGAATAACTCCCATTCTTGGCACCAATCTACTCAGACTCTTGACAAACCATTTCTTCTAAACCAGGGAAATCTCTTAAAAGGAAGCTCTCCATTTTCGTAAACACTCCTAAATCAGCACTAGCATTCACCAAGAGGTCAGATAGGCAGTTTGCTTCTCGATAGCAGTGGGAGAAAGACATCTGGTGGAAGAACAGTTTTAATTCAAAAGTCGGGCAGTGAGTGAAGTTAAGTTTTTAGTTGGAGGTGCTTCCCTTTGTCAACTCATTAATTAACCAATAATGAATCACCTTCCACCTCCAATTACTTCACCCCATATGCCGTAGCAGGCCAAAGGCCTTCCACTAGAGCTCTAGCCTCTGCCTTGCTGTCAGACTCAAAAGATAAGAAAAGAGAGAGAGCAAAATCCCTAGGCACGAACGCAGAATGCACCCCAATCTAGCAGTCCAGTCCCTGGGTTACCTAGGAAACCTCAATTAAAATCAAGTTTTACCCTGCCTTCTTTAGGTGCTGCCCATCTCACCATAGATTGTTCTATACCTTTGACTCTTGCCCCATTGACAGGAGGAATAATCCTCTATTCTTATGTAAATATGTTTTCTTAAGATTACCTTTTGTCATGAATATGTGTGCATGTGCAAGTGTGATTTTCTATGTGAGATGTTCATACTCAATTGAATGAACTTGTCCAACCTAGACATAATTTAGCCATTTTAGCAATCAGATATTACTTCTGAAAACAGGATTTTAACTTGTAGCATTTGCTGTTCAAAAAAAGAACCTAGGAGCAAATTAAACGATTTACAGGTGGATGAATCTTTTTCCAATAATGACTAGTGTCCCTATCATGTTTTTAAGCCTTTGGTTTTCAAAATTTATAAACTCAAGGAATATTTAAATCTAAGGTTTTAAAATATTTTTGCAATTTCATAATAGCTGGCATTACAAGCTTATCACATAGTTTTATAATGAATTCTATAAGCACTAAATATTAATTTTTTAATTTAAATTTGCAATTTAACAACAGTTTTCCTAACAAGTTATGCAACTGCTTTTATCTTGAAGTCTATGTTCACTTACTCAATAACCAATTGCCGTATTACGCCTGGAAGTACACCATCAATTACTGGAGCTGTATGGACTTCGTATCCAATCCACTTCCGACTAGCACTCTTCTCATCGAGGTCCTCTTCATCCTTTTCTTTTGTTTCCTAAGAGCATAACACTTCCAAAATAGCATCCTTTGCTTCTCTAAGCCAGTAATTACATATAACATTAACGAGTATATAAGTACAGTATGAAAATAACAAGAATATATAAGTACAGTATGAAAATAACAAGAATATCATAAGCAAAACAACTGTAAATGACATAACTAACATAAGGAAACAGATATAAATAAGATAAACAAATAGTTATAGATAAAGCATAAACAAATAGATTGAAAATTATATAACAAAAAAAAAAGTCCACTATGAAGAACCAGCCACAAGAAATGATGCAAAAACAATATCTTAAATATCGAATGAAAAGATCCGGATCAATTCATTTAAGAGTTCTATTACTTTAAACAAATATATTCAAGGATCAGCCATGCAAGAATTAAAATGCTTTGTATTAAGATGTCACCAACAAAGGAACTAACAGGAAAATTACCTGAAAAAGAATGTGGGGGTACTGCTACAAAACTAAGATTATTTTTGGACTGAATATGTTTCAGCAATCTTGGATTATATGCAATGTACGTACAGAAGTTTTGATAAATAATGCCATGGTCAAAATCTATGTATAATACAGTCAGTATGGTGAGGTCCTATTGCAGAGGGAAAAAAGGTGCATAAAGCCTATGAAAAAAACAGAAAAATATATTAGGTAGAGTATATAAAAATAACTAGAAGCTTAAAGTTAAAATAATTTTCCACAATAATGTTCTCTTAGTTGTAATGTATATCATTCAACTATCTAATCATAGTAATTTGCTATTTCATATTTAAGTTTCAAAGGTGTTACATTGGGTGTTGCTATGGCATCATTCGAACAAAATCTATCATTAAATACCACTGAGAAAGCATGCCTTTATACTGTGGTCTGAGAAAAGTTGGGAAAAATAGACAAATGTGAAAAAAGATTGACAAAACATGTTGGGATTTGGTTCTTTGGACAATAAGCTAAACAAAGAAGAGCAATGCTAGACAGTAAATCACGGCATGCATGAGAGAAATGGCACACAAGACATAAACACATACTTTCACCTGGGAAAACTATTTCGGGTAACAAACCCAGCACAGGAACCTTCTTTCTTATTGTATTAACTCAGCTATTTACAAAAACACGATTCAAAGGACTCCTTCAAAGTTCTACGAAGTTCATACAATAGTCCATGCACTACACCATGCAACTACAATACTATACATGCATAGTCCATACACTAGACCATGTAACTATGCAACTATGTTCTGCTTCAAATTTCTACTATTCCATGTATTCACCTACAAAAATTCTTCTTACAGTAGTACATGCACTGCACCATGCAACTACAATACAATACATGCAAAGTCCATGCACTAGACCGTGCAAACATGCAACTATGTCCTTCTTCACCAGACAAAATCCCCTATGTTCTTCTCTACAGTACTTCTATTAGTTTTTGCACTGCACCATGCAACTACAATACAAAACATGCATAGTCCATGCACTAGACCGTGCAACTATGCAATTGTGTTCTTCCTGAAAAACACAATCTTTGTTTCACACTTAACAAAGTAAGAGTATCTATAGGCACATTAATAGGAAACGTTCTACCCATGACGCTTCAACTTCTATCCGTGACATCTTCCAAAAGTATCGCCTATGATGACTCTCACCCAAACTATCTACTCCATCCAAGTGTTTCCTAGGAGGTATCTCTCAAGAGGTACCTCACCCAAACTATTTGCACCATCTAGGTGTCGCCTAGGAGGTACCTCACCTAGACAATCTATCCCATGCAGGTGTCTCTTAGGAGGTACCTCACCAAGACTATTTGCTCCATCCAAGTGTTGCCTAGGAGGTACCTCAACCAAACTATCTACTCTTAGGTTTCACCTAGGTGGTACTTCACCCAAACTATCTGCTCCATCCAAGTGTCTCTTAGGAGGTGCCTAACCCAAAGTTCAAACTATCTACTTAGATTCCTGCAAGCACATGCCCTTGTGCAGCACAACCTCTCGCACATAAATATCCTACACAAACCTATGCAAAGTTGAGTCCAATATTTTCCCACTTATTGAACACTTTCAATAAAGGAGCACAAACTCATACTTCAGCAACTGCAGGCTGTCATGTTGTAATGTCCCCTTTTTCTACCCCAAAAGCCCGAGGGACAAGTCAAGTCCAAGCCGTGGTCAGACCCAAGGGCTGTGGACATTGAGAGCTAATGGGAAGGGGCCACATGGTTCCAATGATCTAATTTTGCATTGAGGGTCACTTTTGGACATGGCGACTCAAAAAGGAGAAAAGTAACTTTAGTTACTCTATTTTATTTGGCCCCTCCATGGAATGAAATGCGCATAGGGTTATGGGGCTCATTTGCCAAGGTAAAATATATAAGGAGTTAGGGAGGAAGAAAATGCACTTTTTGCATATACATTTTATTGACCCCTTCTCGTGTGCAAGTTGCTGTTGTCGTGCTTCTACAGCTTGGAGTCAAATCCCACAGGGACCCTAGCTTCGGTGGTGAGAGACCCGTCCCTAGCTAGCAGGGCATTCTTCGGTAGTGAGAGATCTACCCTAGTCTGTCATTTTGGAGCCGTTTTCTGGACCATGCTACAGAGTTATTTTCAGAGGGTTCAGAGGAAGGGTTTTGAGGGTTCAGAGGGGCATCTGAGGAAGATAACCAGTGGGCTTCCGGATCAGATTCACGGCAACCATTTGGGCAGGGCGTGGCAGCTCATTTAAGGCGCCTCCTTCATTTTCTGACCCCTTTCCAAGCGTGACGACTTGCAGCCTTTATTTGGGGTTTTCCAAATCAAGTCGTTTCAAATATGGTGGAAACGTTATTGCCTGTATCTATTAATGTTATTTCCAAAGACCCTTATTTTTGCTCTTGTATTTAGAGGGTCACGAACCTCTGAAGTTTTCCAGCCGCCTAGGCACGCTGTACTTTTTTTGGCAACAATATATTATTCCAAAAAATGTTTTCATAGTGTTTATTATTACTGTTGCAAGCTTCCTCAAAATTTCATGCACTGTGGGCAAATATTTTGTGTGATATCAATTTAATACCATTCGCTGTCCTAGCTGGACATTTTCATTAAAAATCAGTATTTTACTTTGCTGTAATTTTTCATATATTTTGTGCATTTTTAAGTGGTATCCCACAAGGGATATTTCAGTGGTATCGAGTTGTTCCTCCAGCCTGTGTTGGTTAAATATGGCAGTTTGGAAAGATCTCAAAGGGGGTTTTATGAAGGAAATGTTCACCAACATGGTGAAACAGTAGGAAGCCACTAACCTTTATTTGAGTCAGCTCACTCAGAATGTGAATCAAAGCAGACCTAGGGACAATAAGGAACATGGTGAGAACAATGATAGAGGGCGGCCAATAGAGGTGATTGATGAGGATTCTTGTTGGAGGAAGTACCAATCTTTGAGTAGGGGTTTCAGAGATAATATGGCATTTCCATATTATTACATGATGAAGATTGGTAGCAAGCCCAAACGAGGTCATCATATGCCTGGTACCTGAATCACAAAAGAACTCGTTTGTAGAAGAAGCTTCTAAACCAAAGGGTATGATTTCCATTGAGCAAAATAATTGCATTAGTGAAACTTTGCTTGTTAGAGAAATTATTCTAGCTCAAGAGAAGAAACTTGTTTATGCAAGCAAGGAGGATGTAATGGAAACTCTTAAAAGTGTGAGGAAGGGAATAACAAAGCTAGAGCTGCTAGGTTGATAGCGACTCAAGCAAGACAGCACATACAAGAGTTCAAGGAAACGATGGGGGCAATTGATGCAAGGAAGTCTACACCCACGAAAGAAGACTCTATGGAGCAGCTGGCACATGAGGAGGAGCCTCACATGGACACTTGTGTAAAATTGCAGCCTGCTGTAATTTCCAAACCAGCAACTGTTGAACAGCTTTCAGATACTTTCAACAGGCACTTAGGCAACAATGTTGGGGGCAGCTCAACATATGTCTATCTTGAACACACAAAGGACATTGTTGGCCTTGAAAGGTATGAAGAGCACACTAAGGTGTCTTATTTATTGTTGCCTATTCCAATTTATTTCCATCATGAGATGCATGGTATGGTAGATGATGAAGTCTTCATCATGGAGTTTGTTGGACCGATGCTCCAACTATGTGTATATGAGCATCTTGTGGATGATATATGGTGGCAAGTTTTAGCTCACTTAACAGATACAAGGGCTCATGGGCATTATAAGCTATGGGATCCTGGTAATATGTGGCCATTATCCAAAACTATCAATTCTGTTTTTGAAAATTTTGTGACTGATTTCATAAGCAAAAGAAGGAATTCCAATGTGTCTTTTGGGATTACAAGTGTTGGCAAGCATGATTGCTTCATTGGAGACTCCGGTGCAAGAAGGGAGAGTACCTCTCAAGGTACTAGAGTTGGTTCTATGATTGCTAAGAAGGGTAAGAGAATATTCTTTAATCATCTTCAGCCTGCTGGACTGTGTATAACAGCAGTCATAATGAGAGGAGAAAATAGCAATATGGGACAATAGGGTCAAAGAGGTGAGAGTGGACATTCAGGGCAGCGGCCTCCCCATTCTTCTGCCAGGCCTTTGGGGCTTCACGAACCTTCTTTCTTGAAGGATCCGGAAGTTTCACAAGTACAGCAGCCTATAGATATTTTGGGTGAGGAGTCTTTTTGGGAGAGGAACCACATCAGGTGGTCAAAGAGGCGAGAGTGAGGGCCTCCCATTCTTCTTCCTCCTGGCCTTTGGGTAACAACATGCCATTCCAAGAATATTTTGGGTGAGGAGTCTTTTTGGGAGAGGAACCAGATCTGGAGTGAGGGCTTTTGTAACAACATGCCATTCCAAGAGATTATCATCGACACCCAAGAGAGATCATACTGCACAGAGTTACAAAGGAGATTAGGACAGATCTCCATTCCACACTTTGATGGTTCTAAGAAGTGTACTGCACCGTCTTGGGTCCAGAAGCTAAAGACATACTCCGACTTGAATCCTATGCACAAGGAAGATGCAATTAAGTTTGCAAGCTCGCATCTTGAGGGAGACGCTCATGATTGGTGGCATCATGGGTTGATTACACAGGGACACATACACATTATGACTCATGCAGAGTTCGCGCAAAGGCTGGTGAGTAGAGTTGATAGGAGGGACCCTGACAGGTATTTCAGGGAGTGGACTCATTTGAGACAAACCGGTCCCCTGGATCAGTACATCGCAGATTTTCAGAGATTACCACCATATGGTACCTGATGTCACGGAGATGAGGTTGATCTCACTGTTTGCAATAGGTTTGACAGGTGCTTTCGCTGGGTTTGTGAAGGCATTTGAACCTTCTTCTTTGCTCACAGCTGTTAGGAGAGCTCGACTTGGAGTTATCCACTCCAAAGTCGAGGGTTCCACCTCGCGTGCAACAAAGGGAACCTCCATCTGGAATAGACGAACTTTAGCAGAGGGAGCCTCCACCGAGGCAGGAGGTGGCTAAGAAGCCAATCACTTCCCGAGAGGACAGAGATGAGTTGAGGCGAAAGAAACTATGTTTCGATTGCCACACACCTTGGATTCTAGGACATGATTGCAGAGGTAGAGGGAAGGCCCAATTCATTGAGGTCTTCGAGGAGAGCAAGGGTGACAGAGGTGAGGAGTTAGAGACTCACGAGATGGATGATGGAGATGGGGTTGCGTTGGATAGTGCTGATGCGGGGCAAGAGGAGGAGGCTTTTCCTCGGGAAATTATAGCCACATTGTCTAGTACTCTGATGTACAAGGCATTTAGGATTAGAGGAGTTATGCAGGGTCAGCAAGTTGGGGTACTCATTGAGAGTGGGGCAACCCACAACTGTATTGATGCCTCATTGGTTGAGAGGCGAGGATTACAAACAGAGGATTTTGAGGGCCTCAACGGGGTTATAGCCAATGGAGAGTCTATGAGGGGCACACGGCGGGTTCCCCAAGTGAGCATCATGATGGGTAACTATACAGTTACCGATGATCTCCACATCGTTGGTATGGGAGAGACCAACATAGTGCTGAGAGTGCAGTGGCTTCACTCCCTTGGTGAGTTTCGGACTAACTTTCAGATGATGGAGCTGAAGTTTAAATCCGAGGGCAGGAATGTGATTTTGAGGGGATTACCTACAAGAGCACCTAGGGTGGTTACAACTGAGGGGATGGAGAGGACATTCCGGCTTGGTGAGGAGTTTAATTATTGCATGGATCGATGTGGAGAATGATGGATGTGGGTGTGACCAGCAATGTTGCACACACGAGACATTCATGAGAGATTGGGACTACAGGTTCAGATCATCCGAGTTTATCATTATGTTGGTCATCTAAAGTTTCGGTAGACTAGAGATCTCATTTGCTTGTTGAGTACTCCAAGAACCGACACTCTTGTGAGATTATGGATGGTCACATACAGGATGACAGCTACAGATTGGAGGATGAAATGATCTTCTCTCGGGGAAGATGGAGCCTTGTGTCAGATTCATGGTGGAGGATGGAGATATTGCGACATGTGCATTGTTCTTCCGTGATTGGGCGCTTGAGCTTCGATGAGACCTACAAGCTCATGTCTGAGAGGTTCATATGGCATAGGTTGAGGGAGGACCTCCTCAACTTTATACAGGCATATACGGTTTGTCACTATGACCAGTTTGAGCTTACGGGACCATGTTTTTTTCAATCGACATGGGACAACACTCCTATGCTTTTTGCTGCTTCTATGCCCGGTGAGCACCTCACCCACATGTTAATCAGTGGAGAGACGAAAGTGACCCATGGTTATTCAGTAGGTTCACATTCAGCGCAGGAGGTGGACTATATGGAGCTGATATTGCCGATTGACTGTCTGCTGGAGTCTTGGGACTTTTCCTCCACGGGACACATCGAGATACAATATGAGGAGCCTAACTCTCACACGAGTGCAGGTCAGGTAGGAGAGTTAGCACCATTTGTGCGTAAACAGGTTGTTTCACAGCTGATACGGGGATTCTACAGATTCAAAGTGGACTTTCATACCCAGGAGTTGGTTGGAGAGGCCGTGAGTGATCCCGTGATGACAACCTTGCATTGGCAGGGATTGGACCGATTGGAAATTTCGGTGCGGGCACCAGTGGAGAGACGGTTTGGGTATCATTCTATTTCACGGTTTCATGGTTACCTCAGATTACACGGATCCTTGGTGGACAACAGGTGAGGTGGAGAAACTTACGGCGCGGTATTCAGCTGCTGCAACAGGACAGGTTAATGCTTGGGGTCAAGCATTTCTCGGAAGGGAGGACTGTAATGTCCCCTTTTTCTACCCCAAAAGCCTGAGGGACAAGTCGAGTCCAAGCCGTGGTCAGACCCAAGGGCTGTGGACGCTGAGAGCTAATGGGAAGGGGCCACGTGGTTCCAATGATCTAATTTTGCGTTGAGGGTCACTTTTGGACATGGCGACTCAAAAAGGAGAAAAGTAACTTTAGTTACTCTATTTTATTTGGCCCCTCCATGGAATGAAATGCGCCTAGGGTTATGGGGCTCGTTTGCCAAGGTAAAATATATAAGAGCCAGGGGAGGAAGAAAAGGCACTTTTTGCATATACATTTTATTGACCCTTCTCGTGCAAGCAAATGCTGTTGTTGCACTTCTACAACTTGTGGAGTCAAATCCCACAGGACCCTAGCTTCGGTGGTGAGAGACCCGTCCCTAGCTAGTAGGGCATTCTTCGGTAGTGAGAGATCTACCCTAGTCTATCATTTTGGAGCCGTTTTCTGGGCCGTGCTACAGAGATATTTCCAGAGGGTTCAGAGGAAGGGTTTTGAGGGTTTTCAGGGCATTTGAGGAAGATAATCAGTGGGCTTCCTGGATCAGATTCACGACAGCCATTTGGGCAGGGCGTGGCAGCTCATTTAAGGCGCCTCCTTCATTTTCCGACCCCTTTCCAAGCGTGGCGACTTGCAGCCTTTATTTGGGGTTTTCCAAGTCGGTCGTTTCAGATCTGAAGGTGGAAACGTTATTGCCTGTATCTATTAATGTTATTTCCAAAGACCCTTATTTTTGCTCTTGTATTTAGAGGGTCACGAACCTCTGAAGTTTTCCAGCCACCTAGGGCACGCTGTACTTTTTCGGCAACAATATATTATTCCAAAAATGTTTTCATAGTGTTTATTATTACTATTGCAAGCTTCCCTCAAAATTTCATGCACTGTGGGCAAATATTTTGTGTGATATCAATTTAATACCATTCGCTGTCCTAGCTGGACATTTTCAGTAAAAATCAGTATTTTACTTTGCTGCAATTTTTCATATATTTTGTGCATTTTTACTCATCAATGTTCACCTTCTCCAACAATATTCACTTCTCCTCCACGATTACCTTCATAAATGATATTGCACATCAATGTGTTTCATGCAAGAATAATACTTAGGGTTCTTTGCCAAACAAATTGCACTTTGACTATCACAATCTATCCTTACAATCTTTTGAACAAACCCGATTGTGGATGTGATCTTTGAAGCCAAAATGCTTCCTTGCTTGTGTGAGTAGCTGCCATGTACTCAACCTCGAGGTGTATATCACAACACTTGCTGCTTGCTCATCCAACCTATGGTTCCACCAAATAAATTGAATATGTATGCACTAGTAGAGCTTTTGCATTCAAGGTTTCCACCCCAATCAAAATCCACAAAACCATGTAGACTCAATGTCTTGCTTTCACCAGGATTTCCTGATAGCATATTGCATAGTCAGAAGTCCCACATAGTTACCTAAAGATCCCCTCACCACAGTCCAATGTTCTTTTCCTGATTCAGACATAAATCTAGTCAATACTCCCATTGCATGAGCAATGTCAGGTCTGGTATAGACCATTGCATACATTAGGCTTCTGACAGCACTAGCATAAGGGACTTAAGACATGTCTTCAATCTCCTTTGTGTCTTGGGTCACTGTTATGCAGATAGTTTTTGACCAACTGGGAAAGGTGTGCATATACGCATGTTGTCCTACATCTTGAACCTTTCCACTATTGTCTCAACATATTTCCTTTGGTCTAACCAGAGTTTCTTGTTTGCACGATCTCATTTGATTTCCATGCCCAAAATGAACTTTGCAGCACCGAGATCTTTCATGTCAAACAATGCAGACAACTAAGACTTTGCCTGCTTGATCATTGCCTTGCAATTTCCAATCGGGAACATGTCATCCACATAGAGAACTACAATGACACAAAAATTCCTTCTTTGAAGTACATGCAAGGATCAACCTCACTGTGGGCAAGGCCATGTTTCAGCACATAGTTGTCAAACTTTTGATTCCGCGTCCTTGGTGATAGCTTCAAGCCATAAAGGACTACTTCAAGCAGAAAACCAAGTCCTCTTTCCCTTTGACCTTGAAACTTTCCAGCTGCGACAAGTAGATTTCTTCTTCAAGCCCTCCATGCAAACGAGTTGTTTTAGCATCCATTTGATCCATCTCCAAATCAAATGTAGCAACAATAGCTAAAAACAATCTAATAGAATTTAACTTTGCAACAAGAGAAAAACCTTACTAAAATCAATCAATTCCCTGTACCCGAGGGAATCTCTTTTCTACCAAGTGATCTTATACTTCTCTAGTTTTTCTTGCACATTGCACTTCTTGAAAACCCACTTGCAACCCATAGCTTTTTTTTCCAGAAGGTAAATTTATCAGATCCTAAGTCTCATTCTTATACAGACTCAATCTCCTCTACTTCATCTGAACATTCATCTTGTGACCATGACAGTTCATCTTCTGCAATTGCTTCAAATTCAAATACAAAATCTTAAGCTTAAACATCAACCTGCACCATTTTCTAACTCTCTCAGAACTGGAGTCAATGACTCTTCATCTTCTAGGCATACATGACTCACAGCGCAGAGCTCCCACACAAACCAAACACTCAATGCAGGAAAATCAACTCTGACCGAGCTCTTATACCAAATGTTAGAATTTGGCCCTTTGCACAATAAGCTAAAAAAAAGAAGAGCTATGTTAAACCATAAATAGGGCCATGCATGAGAGAAATGGTACACAAGACAAATACATGATTTCACCTCAAAAACCCTTTTGGGTAAAAACAATCCAGCACAGGAACCTTCTTTCTTATTGCATTAGCTCAACCGTTTATAAGACGATAACACACTTCATAGTTCTCCTTTGAAGTTCTACAGAGTTCTAGCAGCAGTCCGTGCAATACATCGTGCAACTACAATGCTATACATGCATTGTTCATACATTAGACTGTGTAACTATGCAACTATGTTCTGCTTCAACTTTCTACAACTTTATGTATTCAACTGCAAAAATCTTCTTACAGTAGTCCATGCACTACATTGTGCAGCTACAATACAATACATACGTAGTCCGTGCACTAGACTGTGCAACTATGCAACTATGTTCTTCTCCAGAAGAAACCCCTATGTTCCTCTCTATAGTACACTAGTCCATGGACTGCACCATGCAATTACAATACCAAACATGCATATTCCAGACTCCATGCAATAGACCATGCAACTACATAACTGTGTTCTTCCTCAAAAACACCAACCATTGTTTCACACTTAAACAACATGTCAGTATGTATATAGGCACATCAATGAAAAACCTGCCCCTTTCACAAACCTGCGACGGTTCATCTTCCTTGTCAACCAACCATCCACCCATGATACTTCAGTATCCACCTGTGTTGCATAGGAGGTACCTCACCCAGACTATCTACTCCATCCAAGTGTCTCTTGAGAGGTTCCTCACCCAGACCATCTATTTCAATTCCCTACACACATGCCTCTGTGAAGCACAACCTCTGCACATACTATATTACGTAGACCTACGCAAAGTTGAGACATTTCCAACAAAAAAGCTATAAGATTGTTTTTCACCTTAAAAGTCATCAAAAGTTCCTTAATTTTGAAGTCTGATCAATATCCCCTGAGGATTTTTTTCTTTTGAAACCCAATGAGCTACATTACAATATGATTTGTATATGATGTATAATGAAGTTGAAGGAGTTTAACTTTCATGGACAACTGTTAAAATATAGAGCTTTATATAGCATGTAAAGCTGTTATGTAGTTATTCGGTTGGTAACTGTTCAACCAATCTGTAACCACCTCTTCACATAATAAATTCACTCTGCCTGTGACATTTGAGCAGTGCAGTTTTGTGCATTCAGCCTTCTCTGAATTCTTTCTTCTCTTTGCATATGCTAACATTGGTATCAGAGCGTCCAAGGTTGCAGTTCGAGGAAGCCTCCAAGAGGCACGAACTGGAAATTTGAGGAAGCCCTAACAAGGCACGAATTTGGTAAAACATGAAGGTATTTGGAGAAAAATACCAGAAATAGGGCAGAGAAGGAAGAAATTCCTCCATTCGCGTGGGTAGAAGATAAAACGTGGTTTGCCTGAAAACGTGGGCTCGTGTATATTGTTCCCAGTCGTGTGAAGGAGGGCAAACGTCCAAGTGAAAGGAGAAAATGTGGCTGCTCAAGAGGGCAAAAACCCATTCGTTTGAAGGAATACATGACCCAATTCACATGGTAGAAATCGGAAATCGTGACCTAGTTCGTGGTGTGAGTTGCGATAAGAGTTGTAATGTCCCCTTTTCCCATTCGAAGACCTTTGGCCCATTTTGTCGACCCGACGGCCAAAGGAAAAATATAAGGGTGACTTAAGTCACAATGAGTTATTACAAAGTGCAAAAAAATATTAATAAAGCACTTGTATTAATTTATTTGACTTAATAATAAATTTGTAATCTCTAAATAGGAGCATTGGGTCTAATATTATGTTGTATCCTTTCTAGGAGAGTAGAAAGAGACCCATGCTATGTTTGTCATCTCTAGGCAAGAAAATGCAACTTGGACAAAGAAAGGAAAGTAAGTTTAGAAAGGATAAAAGTTATTACTCTTCCCTAGGAAAGTGCGACTTGGCATGAGAGGCCAAGATAAACATTAGGAGTCATCCCTAGAAAAGTGCGCCTAGGTTTGGGTATACTTTTAGGGTATTTTGGCACTCTTTTCTCATTGGATGATGAAAAGGTCATTTTGTAATATTTTTCCTATAAAAAGGAGAGGGGCGGCTTGGGTAGGGAACCATTGTAATCACTTATCATTTCTGAATCTGATCTTAAGCCAAGTGCTTTTGTATTAAAGTATTCTAAGGACGAAAACCCTTAGTATATTGCCTCTAGAGGACGAAAACCCTCTTAGAGAATGTGAGGGATTTCCACACAGGAAATTCTATTGTGCTAGCATGAGTATTTTCAGTATTTTCAGTCAGTAGTTGATAGATCTTGTTCCGGGGTGTGAAGAATAAAGATTGTAATTGGGCTGTGCCATTTTGATCCAATGAAGCGACCCATCTTTTGGCCATTTGGAGGTGTTTTGTAGACATTTCAGGTCTGAAACTTATTGTTGTATGTTGCATTAATTTTTATGGATCAAATGAAGTGTTTTCTGTCATTTTTGGGAAGGTTTATACTGCTGTTTCAGTCATTTATCATCTGCAGATTTCTGTGTTAAATTCCAGCCTGTTTTATATTCATAAACATCAGATTTTTATCAGACTTCAGATCTGATTTTCTGGGTTGTATCAGCTGTAATAAAGTCAGTTTCCTGTATAATTCAGTCTCTAAATACCTGGGCAATCATTAGAAATCAGAAATATTACCATTGGGTGTTTATTTTATTAATTTCTCTATTAGACCCTAGTCGCATTTTTCAGATCTGCATTAGGGAAATCACCATATCATACGAAAATCTGTATTTGTTGTTCTGTTTGAGTTAAAACTCTTTGGGGTATAAAGAGATCCATTTGGGGATCTTTCACTGTGTATATTGTTCCCAGTCATGTGAAGGAGGGCAAACGTCCAAGTGAAAGGAGAAAAATGTGGCTGCTCAAGAGGGCAAAAACCCATTCGTTTGAAGGAATACATGACCCAATTCACTGTGGTAGAAATCAGAAATCATGACCTAGTTCATGGTTGTGAGTTGCAATAAGCAGTTGCAAATACTCCTGGAGAAGTTCGTGACAGCACGAGTCGTGGGCAAAGTTTCCATAGTCCTGGAGGGCAGATCACAGATCCTGGAGGCAAAATCGTGGCAGAAAAACTCAAGGGCAGAGTCGTTTTGTTTCTTCCTTTTGAAAGAAGGTCGGTGAATTAATACATTGAAATAATATTATTTTTCAACAAAGGTATTCACCTTATATTTGCATAATTAATTTCACAATATTTGCTGGAATAAATAATATATTATTTTATTGGTGTGGGCAAAATATTATTTTATTATTTCCGTTACTTTGGAATAATAAAATGGCAAATATTTCACACTTGACTCTGTCGGAGACACAAAAATTAATGGGTACAAATTTCAATGTATGGAGCCATAAGATTTTAACGCTTGGAGTTTCGTGATTGTGATAAAATAATCACGGGTAGTGAAAGTCGACCAACGACAAACTTTGCGGATTATGACAAACGTCATAAGGAAGCGTTATTGCTTCTCAAGTTATCGGTGTCAGATGATATGATACCAGAAGTGCGGAATGCCACCGTTGTTTTCAGCAAGCATGTTGTGGGCCATCGAGGGATAAATATCGACGTCGAGAAAAAAGTCGGTTTTATACCAAGAATATGCTCTTTTCTCGTAAAAGTTACAAGAAGGTGGATTGTTGTCGAGCACCTAGTTCGGATGAAAGACCTTGAGACCGCTTATCTTCCATCAACAAAAAGGTGGACGACGATGATATGGTGGCTCGATTACGAAGCTTACCTTCTTCGTATGAGTCATTTGTGGAAGCACTCCATTTAATGGTTGAAAGTCAAACTCTCACGTTTGACAAGGTGAGTGCTTACTTGTTGCAAAAGGAACGCAGAATGCAGACACTGGGCTCAAGAGTCCACCCTGGACAATCAGAGAGTGCTCTTGTCACTCAATCAAAGGGAAAGTGGAGACGTCATTCTGGTGAGTCTTCCACTCGGTATCAAGTCACATGCTATTATTGTCACAAGGTTGGGCACCTTAAGAAGGATTGTCGGAAGCGAAATATGATCTTTAGCAATAGAACAAAAATCCATGTGATGAGGAACATGTGGCAGCAATTGCAGAAGAACGGATTCGGATGACGGGCATGCTCTTTATTGTCTTACGACATCATGCTCGCATGACAATGGTACTAGTTGTTGGATCATTGACTTTGGTGCGTCCGCACACTTTTCATGTCGCAGGGACTGGTATGTTTCATTTACTGCAAATATTTGTTTTGAATCAGTAGTACTAGCTGATGGAGAATCACTTGCAGAGATAAGATAAGATAAGATAATTATATTAATGTCCAACGAATGACTACAAAGGTAGGTTAATGGGACTGCACAATACAATGCTAAAAGAACCAACAGGGAGACCCGAAAGAGTCATCTGAACAACAAGAAAGGAGAGAAGAGAAAGGAAAAAGGAGAAACAAGGGCCACAATGGCAACAAGAGTGCAGATGGATGGAGCCGAAGAAGGGGGGCGGAAAATCCCCATCTCCGACATTGTCACCCTAGCATCTCGAGGCCGATTTGGAAGTAGTTTGGCGATATACATGTGTCCTATACCATGAAACCATAGAGTCTCGAAATGTCGGTGTTTAGGAGAAGGACGAGCACGATGAGCTCTATGTATCCTCATGGTGACCATGATCCATGGGGGCTCTAACCAAGTGCGTCATGAAAGCCTATGAACTAGGAGGTGACATCCCGGGTCTGAAGGATGCAGTGCTGGGAATCCATTCGGTGTTAAGGTGTCATTTGGTGCCTGACTTTGGAATTATCCACAAAATCACAAAATAAACATTGTTGTTCTACTTTCTATTAGAAAATGACAGAGATAGCTAGTGAATGAATTATGCTTATGCTTAGAATCCACAATTGCAGGAAAGGAAAGAATTTAAGCTCATAAACACCAACAAATTTTATCTGAAAACCTCCAGAGGAGGAAAAACCAGTCGGGAAGGGCAATTGCTCTTTCTTCCCACTTTTATTGGCCAATTCAAAATAAACAAGTACAAAATTTACAATAAGTATGAAAGAGAAGTAGATAATATCTCACACTTCCTCCCAAATACTTGTTTGCTCTGTCTCAACACTCCTTTCTTCTACAAAACACAATTCCAGCACTAAGAACTTCTTGCTCACTTGCTTTCATGCTTCGATGATCCTATTCTCTTCTACAAACATGTATTTATAGCCTTTCTCATGTCCTCCCATGCCTAGAGAATGGGAAAGGTCATGGAGGAGAAGAGACACGAACAACCTTCTAAATTTTGGGTTGTTCGTTTCATATTTTTTTTTTCTGTCCAAAGAGCCGGGACCGCCACCCCCAAGCGGTCCCGGCGGTCCCAGGACCACGCCGCCTTGGTTGGGCGGCGGTTTTGTAACCACCTCTCTGCACAGAGCGGCGGTCTGTTACTAAAAGACAAAACCTCCGTGTATTATTTTTCCTTCTTTGTGTTGACTGATTTGATGAAGTAGAGTCATTTTGGATCCCTATGGATCACACCTCCCCTACTTAGGAGGCTTTTGGTCCCACAAAAGCTTAGTGGGGGAGTAGATGAGGAAATAATTCCCTCACTTGCTCCTTGAGTACCACCGGGCTGCCTTGGTGTCTTTCCTTTCAATCCAATCTGCCAAGACTCCTGCGGACCTCTCCTAGTCTCTCTGACCTTCTGCTGCAGCACACTACATCCTCCTCCAATTCGCCTCGTGAGTCCAAGACGCAATCCTCAATGGAAGGTAGCAATTGTAGTCCTTCATCTTCATCTAGCATGGATGGCTCATATAGGTGCAAGTTCTCACAGTTTACTACAGAGTACATCCTCATAAATGACGGTAAATCAAGTCGAAAGGCATTTTCTCCAACCTGCTCCAATATGGTGAAGGGCCCATATCGTAGTGGCTTGAGCTTCCGTGCTTGACCTTGTAGTCTCTCCTTGCTCAAGTAAAGCCAAACTCTATCTCCAACATGAAGTTTATGTTCCCTCCTATGCTTGATCGTGCCTAGCTTTGTACTTGGCTTGAGATTTCTCTAGTTGTTCTTTGACTTTGAGATGGATTTGTCGGATCCTCTCAATAAATTTGTTTGCTCTAGTCACCTCTGTGTCTCGTGTCTCCTCCTCATCCTTCTGCCCAACTATTATGTCCAGTGGATTTGTAGGTAGATATCCCAAGCATGCTTCAAACGGTGACTTCATAGTGGATGTGTGTATTGCCCGGTTATAGGAATGTTGAATGTAGGCTAAGGACTCATCCCAAGTCCTTGGATATTTGTTGTTATACCCTCTGATCAACTGTACCAAAGTCCTGTTTACCACCTTTGTCTGTCCATCTGTCTGTGGATGGAAAGTTGTGCTCCTCTGTAACCTAGTATCCATCTTGTCCCACAAAGTAGTCCAAAACTTCCCCAGAACACTGAATCCACTGTCGAAACAATAGACTTTGGAAACCAAAATGCACCCATACATTAGCAAAGAAAAGATCTGCTACCTCATGTGCTTTTACTTGTCTTTTTTACATGCCATAAGAATACACATCTTATTGAATCTATCAACAACAACATATAGATAGTCATGGCCATGTTTAGACATAGGTAATCCTCCTACAAAATCCATAGAAATGTCCTCCCACGGACGAGTAGGTACTGGCAAAGGCATATACAAACCCTCCTTCCTAGTCTTAGGCTTGTTGGTACAAAAAAGTTTACATCCACGTATAAATTTTGATACTTCTTCTTGCATATTGGGCCAATACACGTACCTTTGCAAGTGGGCTAAGGTCTTACCAACACCAAAATGTCCCATTACTTTCGAGGTATGTGCTTCCCTCATCAATAAATTCTTTCTTCTTTAGGCACACAAAGCTTCCCCCATCGGTAGAGCAGCCCGTCCTTGAGATAACAATCTTCAATCCCTGTCCTTTCAGTCCCTTGGGACTGCAACTGCTGAAATGTCACCCCAAAGTCTCTGTCTGGGCATATGCCTCTCTGTAAGCTTCCTTCGTGAAGGGCTCGATCTGAGAGATAGTGGCCAAACAGGAAAACTTCTCTCTGTGTGGGTGGCCTAGACAACATGTCTGCCACCAAGTTTGTACTACCCTTCTTGTATTTGATCACCAGATGGAACTGTTGAAGGAACCCCATCCATTTGTAGTGCCTTGCTTGCTGCAATTTAGACTGTGCTTGCAAATACTGGAGAGGTTTGTGGTTAGTGTGCACAATAGTTTCTTTACCCAACAAATAATGCTTCCATTTTTAATTGCCTGAACTAGTGCATACATTTCCTTATCATATACTTGAATATCCTTTAACTGCTGAAGTGAAAGTTTCATAATGATAACATACGGGTTTACCTCCTTGAAGCAACACTACGCCCATGGCGTAATCACTGGCATTTGTCTCTACTTCAAAAGGCTGCTGCAAATTAGGAAGAGCAAGTATTGGAGCATGACTAATCTTGTATTTCAATAACTCAAAGGATTTGTCTTGTTCCTTACCCCAGTCAAAACCCTTACTCTTTGCGGCCACTGTGTGTAGAGGTGTTGCAATCGCGGAGAAGCCCGGAATGAACTTCCGCATGTATTGTACTGCTCCCACAAAACTCCTAGTCTTTGTGGCTCCTGTTGGTGTTGGCCAATTAGTGATGGCTTCCACCTTCTTTGGATCCACTCGTAGCTCTCCTCCTCCAACCACGTGCCCAAGATAGACAAGTGATTGTTTGGCAAATTCACATTTCTTCATATTACAAAGCAATTGTTTCTCCTGAGAACTTGCAAGACTTGTTGTAAATGAGTTAGATGTTCTTCCCATGTGGCACTAAAAATCAAGATATCATCTAGATATATAATGACACATGAATCTATGAAATCCCATAATACATCATTCATCAATCTCATAAATGTAGCGGGTGCATTGCATAACCCAAAAGGAAGTACTAACCATTCATACAAACCTTGTTTTGTTTTGAAGGCAGTCTTCCATATATCCTCCTCCTTCATTCTGACTTGGTGATAACCGGACTTGAGATCCAACTTCATGAAGAATTTGGCATGTTGAAGTGGTCCAAGAGATCATCTATGCGGGGAAGTGGATATATGTTCTTTATGGTGATCTTGTTCAAAGCGCGGTAGTCGATGCACATTCTCCAAGAACCATCCTTCTTTGGCACCATCACAATAGGTGAACCACATGGTGAGGTGCTCGGACGTATCACCCCTTGGTCTAGTAGTTCCTGGAGTTGTTTCTTTACTTCAGTACTCTCAAGCAAGGATTGCCTATATAACCCGATGTTCGGTAGAGGGGACTTTGGCAATAGCTGAATCTCATGCTCTACTTCCCGTTTTGGTGGTAACCCACTGGGAGCTTGAAATACTTCTGAAAAGACTAAATAATACTATCCAAATCATGTTTTCCCTAGTTAGAAATCTCTAAAACTTCTACCCCATCTTGTTTATCCTTTAACAAAAGTAAACAAAACTGATTATGATTTGCTGAATAAGTCGTTTTGCTTGGTTAGCACTCACCATAGTAACCCATGTGTCTTACGTTGGTGTGCCGGATGTTGTAGTTGATCCCATCCTTGACCCATCTGTACTGGTTTTCCCTTCTCATAAATATAGCATCCCTATATACAAGTAAGGACTCCCAAATACAACATCAAAAGCATCAAGTGGAATAACATCAGCTTCCAAAACATCAATATACTTGGGAATTTATCCCAAACTTGACCTTACATCTTCTTGTTACAATTTTCAACACCCTTCTTCACCCACCCAAAGGATAAGGGTGTGGATGCTCGTAAGTCTCAAGACCAAGCTTCTTTACAACTTGCTTGAAAAATCAAGTTAGGCGAGAACCGATATCAACCAAAGCATTTACCTTAGTTCTCTTGATTTGGATTTTGATCTGGAATAGTCTACTCATCTCCTCTTCTGGTGTCCATGTTGGTGGCCGTGCATCCAAGCCTTTCGTCTACATCAGAGTCATCTTCGATTTCCACCTCCCCTTATGTTTTTACAACTTGTCATGGACTTCTTTGAGTCCTTGGTTCGGTTCTTTGGATGTAACTCCGGATGCAACTTCCAACATGTAGCGTCAGTATGACCATTGATATCACAATTCTTGCAAAAATTCTTGGGATCTTTACAAGTATTTAAAGTAGTGGCAGCTTGTTTACCTTTCCCTTTCCACTTACCCTTGTTACTTGTTTGCCCATACTCTTTTTCTACTTGATTTGTCGATTGCTTTTGCCCTTGCTCTGCTTCTCCTTGCTTCTTTTCATCATCTATGTAGTATGCTGCACACACGCCTCGTTGAGATCTTTGGGCTTTGTGGAGATGACTTTTCTTCGAAGGTGAGTGTGAAGTCCTCCCAAGTACTTAGTCAGAATATCCTCATCCTCCAAGTCCATGTTTAGCAACATGGCCTGCCTCCGAAACTCCGTAGTATAGTCCTGCACTTTGACCACTTGCCTTGTCTAAAATACTACGCCATTTAATCATTTGGTCAGTCTTGTGGCCAATAGGATAGAAGTTAGCTCTAAGTAATTCTTTAAATTCTTGCCAAGATTTCACAATAGGACACTTCTTCTTTTCACAAGTGGTTAGATGGGTTTCCCACCAAACCAGAGTGTGTCCCTCCATTTTGAGACGTGCAAAGGTGATCCTTTGTGCCTCAGTGACATTATGGACACTAAAGTAGACTTCTAACTATTTTAACCATTTATCAAGCAACTTTGCATCTACTTGTCCTTCAAAGCTTTTAATATCAACTTTCGTCTCAACTTTAAAAGGAGTATGATCAGATTTTACCTTTTCTCTTGCATTTGAAGTCTCTTCTTCATGCTCTTCCCCATAACTTTCCTCATGGTGGCTCCTTCCTATGCCAAACTTTTCAACTAAGCCCCGAACCACTAAGTCCATGGAGTCTTGCTTGACAGAAGTTGTCTTCTGCAAATCGCAAGCTCTTCTTGCCTTCTAAACATCCTATCCATCATGGTCTCCAGCATCTCGATTCTACGGACCAAGTTCTCTTCCTCCATTTGTCCCCAAATTCTCTGTTTCCACTTCTTTGTAGAAATTTTTGGATCGCAAGGTAAAGCCTCTTCACCTTTAGATCTCTTCACCTTTAGATCTCATCACTATCATACAAATCCAAGAACGAATACCACAGTCCTGGATACTTGTTAGCTTTGATACCAAAATGATCTGTAAACTCTTCAACTTTGGAATTATCCACAAAATCACAAAATAAACGTTGTTGTTCTACTTTCTATTAGAAAATGACAGAGATAGCTAGTGAATGAATTATGCTTATGCTTAGAATCCACAATTGCAGGAAAGGAAAGAATTTAAGCTCATAAACACCAACAAATTTTTATCTGAAAACCCTCCAGAGGAGGAAAAACCAGTCGGGAAGGGCAATTGCTCTTTCTTCCCACTTTTATTGGCCAATTCAAAATAACAAGTACAAAATTTACAATAAGTATGAAAGAGAAGTAGATAATATCTCACACTTCCTCCCAAATACTTGCTTTTGTCTCAACACTCCTTTCTTCTACAAAACACAATTCCAGCACTAAGAACTTCTTGCTCACTTGCTTTCATGCTTCGATGATCTATTCTCTTCTACAAACATGTATTTATAGCCTTTCTCATGTCCTCCTGTGCACTGGAGAATGGGAAAGGTCATGGAGGAGAAGAGACACGGACAACCTTCCAAATTTTGGGTTCGTTTCATATTTTTGTTTTCTGTTCGAAAGAGCCAGGACCGCCGCCCAAAGTAGACCAGCGGTCCCAGGACCGCCGCCCTGGTTGGGCAGCGGTTCTATAACCGCCGCTCTGCACAGAGCGGTGGTCCTGTTACTATAAAGAAAAAACTTCCATGTATTATTTTTCCTTCTTTGTGTTGACTGATTTGATAAAGTAGAGTCATTTTGGATCTGATACGGTCAACGTACATGAACCTATTGTGGAGGGAGTATCCTCTATACCAAATGTACGGGAGGTGGACATGCCTTGGGAGGATGGATTTCCTCATTCTAAAGAACAGATTTGTTGAGGATGGAGACTCCACTATTCCGTGATGCACTAACGGTGCATGGTGAGATGGCATGTCCACCCACTCACTCAGAGGTACTTCCTCAATGGACATAGATGTAATGTCCCTTTTTCCATCAAGACCTTTGGCCCATTTTGTCAACCCAACGGCCAAAGGAAAAATATAAGGGTGACTTAAGTTACAATAAGTTATTACAAAGTGCAAAAAAAATATTAATAAAGCACTTGTATTAATTTATTTGACTTAATAATAAATTTGTAATCTCTAAATAGGAGCATTGGGTCTAATATTATGTTGTATCCTTTCTAGGGAGAGTAGAAAGAGACCCATGCTATGTTTGTCATCCCTAGGCAAGAAAATGCGACTTGGACAAAGGAAGGAAAGTAAGTTTAGAAAGGATAAAAGTTATTACTCTTCCCTAGGAAAGTGCGACTTGGCATGAGAGGCCAAGATAAACATTAGGAGTCATCCCTAGAAAAGTGCGCCTAGGTTTGGGTAGACTTTTAGGGTATTTTGGCACTATTTTCTCATTGGATGATGAAAATGTCATTTTGTAATATTTTTCCTATAAAAAGGAGAGGGGCGGCTTGGGTAGAGCATTCATTGTAATCACTTATCATTTCTGAATTTGATCTTAAGCCAGGTGCTTTTGTATAAAATATTCCAAGGACGAAACCCTTAGTATATTGCCTCTAGAGGACGAAAACCCTCTTGGAGATTAGGAGGAATTTCTACACTGGATCTTCCATAGAGCTTATAAGAGTCTCAGTATTTTCCAGCAGCAGTTAAGGAGTTTTTGGCAATAAAGGATTGAAGAATTCATCGCAGCAGTGTCAGTGTATTTTCTGTGTATGAAGAGACCCAGTATGTGGCTGGTTTTCAATGTCTTGGACACATCTCAGGTCTGAATTTCTTTATTATTAATTGTACTAAATTCTGGGAGTCCAAATAATAGTTTTCCCGTGATTTTGGAAGGTTTTTAAGTGCTGTTCGCAGTCATTCAAATCTGCAGATTTCTGCGTACAGTCCCAGCCTGTTTATATGTTCAGAAAGGTCAATTTTTGCTTTATAATAAACTGTTACAGTTCTGAACTTGTTATGGCAATAATGGATAATGTTGGTAGTAGTTTTGTGTGGACTTTCATCATCTATACTAGTCGCCTTTGCTAGGATACAGCTGAAACTGCTGTATTGATTGCTGTACAGTCTTCAAAACAGCTCTGGTTCAGTTTAGGCTAAGTTTCTATGCAAAACCCTAGCTGCACTTCTCTCATAAATTCAGATCTGTATTAGTGTGAATGCTATAAAAAGTCTTAAATCTGCTTTTAGTGTCTTAATTGATCTAAATTGCATTGGAGAACAAGATAGATCCATTTGGGGATCTTTCGGTGGACAAAACAAGATCAGAATTGCTTGAGGGCAAGCAATTTTGGGAAGGGAGGACTGTAATGTCCCCTTTTCCAATCGAAGACCTTTGGCCCATTTTGTCAACCCGACGGCCAAAGGAAAAATATAAGGGTGACTTAAGTTACAATAAGTTATTACAAAGTGCAAAAAAAAATATTAATAAAGCACTTGTATTAATTTATTTGACTTAATAATAAATTTGTAATCTCTAAATAGGAGCATTGGGTCTAATATTATGTTGTATCCTTTCTAGGGAGAGTAGAAAGAGACCCATGCTATGTTTGTCATCCCTAGGCAAGAAAATGCGACTTGGACAAAGGAAGGAAAGTAAGTTTAGAAAGGATAAAAGTTATTACTCTTCCCTAGGAAAGTGCGACTTGGCATGAGAGGCCAAGATAAACATTAGGAGTCATCCCTAGAAAAGTGCGCCTAGGTTTGGGTAGACTTTTAGGGTATTTTGGCACTATTTTCTCATTGGATGTGAAAAGGTCATTTTGTAATATTTTTCCTATAAAAAGGAGAGGCGGCTTGGGTAGAGCAACCATTGTAATCACTTATCATTTCTGAATCTGATCTTAAGCCAAGTGCTTTTGTATTAAAGTATTCTAAGGATGAAAACCCTTAGTATATTGCCTCTGAGGACGAAAACCCTCTTAGAGAATGTGAGGGATTTCCACACAAGAAATTCTATTGTGCTAGCATGAGTATTTTCAGATCTTGTACCGGGGTGTGAAGAATAAAGATTGTAATTGCGCTGTGCCATTTTGATCCAATGAAGCGACCCATCTTTTGGCCATTTGGAGGTGTTTTGAAGACATTTCAGGTCTGAAACTTATTGTTGTATGTTGCATTAATTTTTATGGATCAAATGAAGTGTTTTTGTCATTTTTGAGAAGGGTTATACTGCTGTTCCAGTCATTTAACATATGCAGATTTCTGTGTTAAACTCCAGCCTGTTTTATATTCATAAAAATCAGATTTTTATTAGACTTCAGATCTGATTTTCTGGGTTGTATCAGCTGTAATAAAGTCAGTTTCCTGTATAATTCAGTCTCTAAATACCTGGGCGATCATTAGAAATCAGAAATATTACCATTGGGTGTTATTTTTATTAATTTCTCTATTAGACCCTAGTCGCATTTTTCAGATCTGCATTAGGGAAATCGCCATATCATACGAAAATCTGTATTTGCTGTTTTGTTTGATTTAAAACTCTTTGGGGTATAAAGAGATCCATTTGGGGATCTTTCAAGAGAGCATGAACAGATTGCTCATTGTGTTGTGAAAGATCTTTCCCAACAGAGACAGATAGATGAGCAAATAGATGAAAAGGAGTTAGTTCTCACTCCTACTGCAGAGATGGTTATTTCTCCCACTACTGAGACGGATGAGACGGAGATGGTTATTTCTCCTACTATTGCGGAGTTGGTTCTAACTCCTACTGCACAGATGGTCACATTTCTCTTATTGAGAAAGTTGGATGAGCACTACATGGTGTTGCAAGGACATGATCGAGGTGACTTCGATTGCAGGATAACTGAGTCTCTGTATAGACTCCAACAAGCTACACAAGCCTGGAATAGATTTTTCAATCCACCTCTCCGAGGTTCTGATTTTAGCACTCTAGAGATGGGGCTGACACTCTCAGCCATTGATGATTCATCACTAGTCAATGAATCATGTAACAAAGAACCAGTGAACCACTTGCCATATCCTTTGTTCACGCAACCAGGTTTTTGTTTTGCGGTTTTTCTCCATTCAACAACCGCAACACAATCATGGACTGCTGATTTTGAAGTACAACCTATGGCACAGTTTGTAGATCTAATGACTAAACATATGGGCTTTAGAAAATTTGTAAAATTTCAGGACAAACTTGGTATTGTTTCCGGTTTAGTCATTAAGAGGGGGTGTTAAAATATAGAGCTTTATATAGCATGTAAAGTTGTTATGTAGTTATTCGGTTGGTAATTGATCAACCAATCTGTAACCACCTCTTCACATAATAAATTCACTCTGCCTGTGACATTTGAGCAATGCAATTTTGTGCATTCATCCTTCTCTGAATTCTTTCTTCTCTTTGCATATGCTAACAACCAATTCTGGAATCATAAACCTACACCAAAAGAAAGTGCTAGAGAGACAATTTCTGGATGGAGACTCAATATCCTCCTTAATGTATCATCTAAATTATGGCAAACTCTTGGCTGCAAGAAGCAAAATGATTGCTTAGAGCATTATTCACCGAGAACAAATAGATTTTCTTAAGCTCAACCAAAATTTCAATACAACATGCAGTATCATTCCAAAGATTCAATCCACAAACAAATACTTTCTTGATAACGGCATTATAGTCCTGGGAAATTGCTAAATGGACTAACAAAAACTAACCATTATTACATCATTCTTAAGATCAATTTTGATAAGACCTGTAACAAAATCAAGTGGTCTTCATTGTGAATATGTTTTTGTAGCTTGGATTTAATCAGAGATGTCTTACGTAAAATTCATAAGCTCTTTTAGAATGCTTCAACTAGGACAATGGTTGATGGGCCACTCACAAAGATAATTATTGTCCAAGGATTCATCGAACAAGGGTGTCACCTTGCTCATTTTTATATGCGCCAGCTGTTGATGAGCAGAGATATTTGATGGAGAGTGCTCAAATACTTGATTTAATCCGTGGCATCAGATTTCCTGAGGAAGGAGTGGCCATGAACTCTCATTTTTCTGAATTTAATCCATGGCATCAGATTTCTTGAGGAAGGAGTGGCCATGAATTCTCATTTTTCTGAATTTAATCCATGGCATCGGATTTCCTGAGGAAGGAGTGGCCATGAACTCTCATTTTTCTGACAACAATTTGGTTTTGTCCTTTAAGAAATGGAAATGATAGGGAATGTCTAAACTATCTTAGGTCTCAATTTTTTTGATGGTGAGATCGGGTTCTTCCTCATTGAAGATGATTCCATATACCAGACTAGATCAATACTAGGCGGAACTAAATCAGATCTGGTTAGAGATCCAATACCTTTATATCCCTTTAGATCTCAAGGTTTCTCCAAAGACGAGTAAGTGGATTCTCATCTGAGGTTAACATAAAGCCTACTTTTGGTACACCAAAATCCTCTAGCTTTCTGGTAATATTTAGAGTCAACAAGGTCCTTATGTCCATGCACACATACTAACCATCTTACTGGTTCCCATCCAAAAATGATGCAGGAGCATCCAAGTTCACAAGCAATCCCCATCAACCAAAAAGGGTTAACGTAGTTGTTTACATGTTTTCATAGTTATTGTGTTTTGCAGCATATCTACAGGAGTTCAAAAGGTTCATGGTATCTTCTAAAGTCCAGACATCTTTCACAATTTGGTGCAAGCTGGCAATTCAATGGCACAAGTAGTAATGAGTTTGTATGCGGCAAAGGCCATGTGCAGGAAAAGGGGGATCAAAATGAATCGCTGCATCTCCGTGTTGTGCATACAACTTGAAAAGGATGGCACAGTGCTCTAGATGCTTGGTGTAAGGCTTGAGCACTTGGCGCAAGACAGGGAAAACTCAGATAGTTGAAAACTTTATGTCACCCTTGTCACTGTGTGCAATATCACATCTTTCATGTGCGATAACACACACTTTATCTTTGTAGGTTCACATTATCACCAGAGGTTCATCTTGATGGCTCGCATCTACCATTGAAACTGTGAAGCCAACGGAGGTCATTTGAGCAAACGTGCAAGGATTTACTTGGAGGACATCTTATGCACAAGAGGGATGTAACACGTGCATAATCTTTGAGAGCGCAAGAATTCAAATTCAAATTTGTTCGTTGCATAGAAAGAGCCAACGAAGACTCGCCTAACCGATAATTGTGTTTGTTGAGCCAACTCAAGTTTCTTCGAGTTGAGTTATGATTGTAAAGGCATTAAGGAACAGTCGTGCCTTATCTTGCATGGTGGACTGTAACATATTTAATTTAGGGGCCTTAAATAAATGTCATATGGGTAGCATCAAGCATGTAGCTGCGAGCTAATATTGTAAGTAGGTGGTGCTCGGTTCTATAAGAAATCAACCTTACATTGAGCAAGGCAGCTCAATTTCTTCGCTAAAGCAGTTCAGTAAGTTAGGAGGCAGTTCAGTAAGTTAGGAGGCAGTTCAGTGGTGCTTGTAGGAACTCATTAGAATCAGATTAGTTTTCGATTAGCTTATGGTTGCAGTTCCATCTACTCAGCTCAAATATTGTTGTTGTCATTGTAGCTCCTCTAAGATTGTGTAAAGAGTGTATCTGTTTGTGATCGGTCTCATGTTTATGTAAGTTGTTGTTTCCTCTTGAAATCAATTAAGTGTTGTTTGATCAATTACTTCCATGTGTGTAAGGCTGTGAGTCAGTCAAGAGTCATGTTGGTTTGAAACACTGCATAACCTAAGGCTGTTCTTAATTGGACTCCCTAACTGCGGCTGCATCAAAAACTAGCTACGATAAACTGGTCCAACACAATAAAAACTCCTCGTATCAAACAAGAACGAAGAACAGCAAGCAATGTGCTCGGTCCATGAAGATAGGGAGGTGTTGGTGCTATCCACCCTCTTTCCCATGAGAAGGCCTTGGCTGCCAAGTGGATTGCTTGTTGCCTTGAAGGGGAAGAAATGCAAATAAATAAATTGTTAAATTTTTTTAGACTCTGATGAGAACTTGGAAGTGGTCTAGTTCTGATAATGTATTAAAAGGAAGTTTCTTCACATGAGTAATGTTAAGCGACTGCCAATTCTGGTAGATAGGAAATCTTGCAGCTTGCTGGTATTATTTTGGAAGCCCCATATTTCAAACTCCAGTGCCCTACACCTCTCAGGAAAACTGATTTGCTTGGAAAGAAGTAAGCCAACTCTTCACTTGGAATCATAAGACCCTCCAGGGTGGCTTGTGTAGCCAGTTCTAGCCTTTGGTGGAGCAGGCATTTGGATAAGAATGGAGCCCCTTAATCTGCTACAACAGATTTGAAGTGGGCCTTCATAACTGAAAAGGGAATATGAACTCTCATGGACCTATGGTGCTGCACAAACCAAAAATGGAAGGATTGGAACATTCTGAAGCACAAATATGAGCTACCTAGAAGATATGAAACTCGTAACTAGTATCCTACATTTCTGTCAGGCCTTGAAGAGATTGGAAGTGTCCTAGCAATAGTCATGTGAGGCAACTTCCTTTGAAGCTGGAACACTGTGAACTACTCCTTAATTGCTCCTTGTCTAATAAGGCTGAACGGA
Source organism: Taxus wallichiana var. yunnanensis (assembly GCA_018340775.1). Lineage (NCBI taxonomy): Eukaryota > Viridiplantae > Streptophyta > Pinopsida > Cupressales > Taxaceae > Taxus > Taxus wallichiana. The sequence goes on along the minus strand of CM031239.1, from coordinate 772,515,088 downwards.
TGTAGTACCTGCAGGATGAAGACACAATGGCAGGAAATGATACCATAATATGTAGAAATCAAAAGGTGATGTGTGGTCTCAAATTCTAGCCTAAGGAGTGCTCATCATGAAGCTCCCTAGGGAGCTAAATTTAGTAAACTTAGCTTGGCTTCACCTCTTCACAGCCTTTGCAGATACAATAAGATGTAAAGTATATCTTTTGGCAGTGTACCTCTGCAAATGTCACATTACAATTCTTGGAAAACAGACCATCCAGCTTCTTAAGCAAACCAACACCTAGAAACAAGCCTAGTGCTAATATATTCTTGTAATACTGCCCCAGACCACTCATTCTTGGGAGTATTTGGAAAGCTCACTGTAATAGGATTTTTGAATAGGTTCAACTTCCTTTTCGTTTTCTCAGTGCAAAGTGTCGTTTGATCTTTTACAGATAGGGACAGTATACAGAAATCAGAAACAAAAGTAGCAAGCACAGTCAAGAGCTGGCACGCATGAAGGTAGATTGGAAACATTCAAAACATAGCTAGCTGAAATCGAAGAAGAAAATGAGACTTAAAACAAGACTTTTCTGCAGGATATTGACCGAAACCGAGCTGCAGTTGAAGGTTAGGACTTAGATCTCGATGTTATGGGTCCATTCTAGTACATTTGTTATATGATCAATTGTTGACAATGATAAAAGTTGGTAGTGAAAGTTTACTCTAGATGTTCAGATAATATAACATTATATTTATTCAATAATGTCTATAGTTTTCAACGTGTCAACGAAAATGCCATCAATATTTGACAGTCAGTGTTGGTGGTTATTCTTAATAGATGTTTTTGTTTTAATTGGAGGGAATATCAATGCTGTAATGATATCCAAAAGTGCTGTTAATAGTCAGGTTTTCCAATCACCTCTAAGCAGTATAAAATGAGATAATAGGACAACCTTCAATGAATTAAAGTGTTTCCCATTCTATCTCTGAAGATCCATCTTGGATTTGCTTCTTTTTACAACCTTTTGAATACAAATATGCCCGTTCTATTCTATATGCGATTCTTATTATATGATACACTTCATGTCCAAGTTGCATGTAGAACAAACTAATGTAATTAACAGTTCGAGCTTTGCAATTTGCTCATGGAATTCTCAAGTTATGTTTCTGTCACTTAGTTCTGTGACAGTAGCAACAAGCAGTGAAGACAAATATGCATATCCATGGATTGACCAGTAGTCATGGAACATGGAGAGTTGTTGGGAAATCTTCTTTGTGGCCACCCATAATCACCCAACAAGGTCCACTTATTTCAGGCCATTCTTTTATGGATATCATCAGATCTTGTATTGGTTCTTTCACAAAGGTTGACAGGCATGTTGGTCCTTTTGTATGATACACATTAGTACCAACTTTCGTCTTTTATCAGCCATCCAGATCTATATCAGCCATGTGATCTTCTCTACCAACAGGTCTTGGTCTCTCATGGATACATGAAATGTTTGAAATGCATCACTTGATCTCTAATGACAAATTTGGGATTTACCCGCTATACTTGATTAGGTTCTCATATTTGTTTTGGGTGCTTTTAGCTTGTGCTTAGTCTTCTTATCTCTTTTCTTGGGTTGGATCTCCTCTTTAGCTCCCACGTGCTATTGTTATTGGTTGTACTATCGAATCCCATTTACCCACTTTGATCATTTGCAGAAATTATTATAGTTCCTTTCTATCTTTCTTCTACTGGTTGTAGATACTGGCAACAAACCAAAGTCTGTAATGTATACTTGTTTTTGATCTATTCATGATTCACCACAACAGTTTGGGAAGTAGCTGACTTAAATTTAATTCATGCCGATTTTAATTATTTAATCGGTGATTTATACAGTTGTGAACACTGAAACACTTGTTAGATAAGCATGTTTGTAAGTTGACAAATGAAACCCAATTCAATTAGTGTCAATCACAAAAACTTTATGCTGTAGTAACATGATTGTGTTGTTCACAATGACGCTGAGAGATGGATTCAATATATATATTTCAGAAGACTAAAACTGTTCTGTTTTTGTAAGTTACGATTCTGAAGTTAATCAGTATTATGCAAGGGTGAAGAACAATGATTTTGGAAGGAAAAAAATAATTATAGATTTCAAATACAATCTTGAGGAGTGTTGGAATGATGGGAGCATTTTATTTTTTCACAAATAAATAGGATTAATCATGCATCGTTTTTGAAGATGCTTCATGGTCTGATAATGACCATGCACTGGATTTTATTTAGCTTACAAACTGGTTTGAGGATTTGAAGATTTGCGGCATGAGCTTAACTTCACCTTTTATCTGTACGAAATATTTGAATATTAAGAGATTTAAAGCTTTCAGTCCATGAAAGATGAATCTGAAAACTTTTGGGTAAAAAACTGTGTAGTAATCTTTTCTTCTCTACGTTTCGGTCGCTTTCTGTGAATCATCATCAGGAGACACAACAATATTGGATGGAGAAACAGCAGACAAGGTTTAAATAACAAGGAGGAGCAACGGATAAGAGCAAGGGAGGCCGTTGAAATTTGAAGATTGTAATCATCTACGGATACATCTCTATGATGAGGGGAAACCTAGTTTTGAGCCAATTGTACCTACAGGATTGTACATGAATCCAATGTTCTACAAAGTTTCTGGGACATGGGGATGTGTTCTCCATACATTTGAAAGACTTCAGGGAACTTGGGTAGGAACCCGCATGTAAAACGATATGGAATTTTTTTTAATTCTGAACACAAAGGAACAATGAATCCAATATAGAAAGAGAGACAAAGAAATTAAGTTAGTGTCCGAAAGTGGCCAAAGAAGGTCAACAGGACATATAAGTAAATCAAGTTACAATTAAAAATTATTTATACAAGTACAAATATAAATACATATAAATACCCACACAAAGAGAGGATCCCCAAAAAATAGCCAAGCAGGGAGAAGGTCCCCAAAGGAAAGGCGCGGCAGAAGAAGACCAACATTGAAGAAGAAGGCTAGAAACCACTGCTGCCACACATCTATATCAATGCTTGAAGTGAATGAAGAGGAACTGCCAACATCATCATCCACAAGCACCATAGGACAAATGCAGGATCTGATAATATCTATAGGGGAATCCCTTGTGTGAAATGCGGCCCTATTGGATAATTCTAGTAGGAAGCAAGACATTTTCCTTAGAACCTCTCCTTACATTTAGGGCTAACAAGTATCCAGAGGTGGAGAGAAATCTAGTGACAACAAGTCTCCAAGGTGGAGAAAAATCAAGTGATTTTTACTGCTAACTTCTCAATCTCGTCATTTGACATTCTTTTATAGTTCAAATGGAACAAAAATAAGTTATTAATGGTTCAACCATGACAAGCACTACAAACACTTATTATTGCATGACTAGCCATCATATTTCAATGTTATAAATAGTAATCTCGATATAATGCTTTACATGCTAGCTGAACCTCGTGTGGCAAGTTCTAGAAAATGATGTCTGCATGAGCAGTGGGTTACAACTCAAGTTATTGTACAAAAAGCCTCTGAGTTAATGTGCATACAATCACTATAGTCTCCAAATTCATTTATGAAATCTTAGGCAGAGAAAGGGGTCACATTAACCTCAAAAAGCACCATCGACCAATAAATTATTGTGTAGCTTAAAACGTGTACCAATAGTTGAACTTGAATAGCCACAAACAACGCTGTCAAACAATGAATAGGCAAGAAAACTTGCATGGAGTCGGTAGTGGAGAGATGTTAAGTAGGCTAGCATAAATACGGAGCCACCCCATGAAAAAAAAATAATGGGATTCCCACAAAAACTCACTATTTATTGTTACTTGGAAATCAATTGAGTTCTCTCTCATTTTTAAATTGGATTTCCGGACTAAGGAAAGCCTACTTATATTTCTTCTTCTATAACACTAATTTGAGGCTTTCAAGTGATCTATTTGCACGACGAAGCCACTGCAAGCACTTAAAGATATATTTTAAATAAAACATAAACTCAGTTGGAATCCATGTTTGCATGGGAAAAACATCCCTTGATATTGGGGACAAGTCTCATATGAAAGGGGGATGTGGGAAGTCCTCTTGGAGTCATATTTGTAGAAAACTTTCTCTAGAGATTACTGGATGCCATCCCTTGGTGTCTTATTTTTAGAAAACTTTCTATAGAGATTGAGGAGGCTGTCCCTTGATGTTCTTCCCTTTTACTTGGGACATTGTGAGAATGTGAGATAAGTTTCCCCGAGTTTCATCACGATTAAGTAATAAATTCTCATTGATAAATAGCTTCATCAACTTGAACCATCCATGTTGTACTATCAGATATCCTCGCAATCATTAAACGTATTGTTTTCATGATCAGGAGCACTTCCTGGCAACATCAAGATCCATCTCACACTTTAATTTTTACCCTAAGTCCAATTTTTCCAATTACAAAACCTAATCTATTTTGTCTATTTCATCTTGATGTCAATCATCATTTAATATGAGCTAATCTTTTGACTTGGGTGTGTTATTTTGCATACTTGATTCAACCTTTTGCTGAGTTTCCTCAAGCATTGGCTTCATTCTCTTCACCCCGAAGAGGAGCGGGATCCACAACACCGGGCAAAAACATTGTTACATGGTTCACTCCAAAAGAATTTTATATACTATTACACTGCAAAGAAGCTAACCTTAAAACTAAAACTTCCCACATCTTTAGAACTTGTTGCCTCCTGCGCCTTCAAAGATAATTTACCGATATTCTTTGATGTTTCCAAGTTTTGAGAACTTGCAATCACAAAATGTCATGCTTGTTCTAGACTCCCTCATCTTTGTTTATGTATTCGATCTGATGTATCTTTGTTTATCAATTATCTCTAATTCTGTTCATGCTACTTTGTAATCCCGCCAATCACTTTGAGACCATTAAGAGCCAATATGCTAGGAACTAAAGTGATTAATAGATTGCACTCGCCCTAGGAGTGTGGCCACTTCCAATGTTGAGGAATTCCTTAAAGAGGGAGACAAATTACTAAAGACTTACGGCATCAACAAAAACAAATACCCAAATATCAAGTTCCTTCCAACCTCCAATTTCAAAGATTAAATTCCTTTTGTTTGATTTCGAGATTAAATCCCTTTACTTCACGATAATATTTATTTTCATGTTTAATTTCAGAAATTAAAATCCCTTTGCTTCATGATAGTATTTATTTTTCCAATTTCCACCCAGGATGTTTAAGGCTGCTCCACTAATACCAATTTGATTGTTCTATAATCTATTCGTAAAATACAAAGTAAAACCTCCCAATCACTGTAGTTCAGTGTAGTCTTACCTGATAGCATACGGCAAAAAAGTTTGTAATTGTTCCTTCCAAAAGGCTGTCACCATCATTAGACAGCAACAACTCTGTCATAGATGGAGGACGAAGTTTCTCCAAACATTGCCTCGTTCTGCACATGTCCAATTCCAAAAACAAAAGCTCAAATATGTCACGTGCTTTCAGTGCATACCAATTGTAAATAAGTTCTTGAGGATATTATCCACAGTTATTACCAGTAGCAAACAAATGGCCATGTGGTTTATGATGGCACTAACAAATTCAAGCCAGAGAACACATCTGGTGTACATGCAGCTTAGAGAAACCCCATGCCTGTACCTCAACATCTTGGTAAGCATAAATATATAGATAAGATAGACCACTTTTAATAGTCTTTTGGTTAAAATGGTCTGTGGGACATAGCAAAGTGTATTTACTTATTTAGAAGATAGCTTTCAAGTGTATAGTTTTAAAATGAATCCCCCAAGCTTTGTTTTTTCTGTCCTGATTTAAGGTTTTGTATAATATGCTATGAATGCAAAAATCTATGTAATTGTGCATGTTTTCATTAGATAGTGGGCACGTTAAAAGACAGCATGCTTCACATTCTATTTCATTTCAATTTACAAGGGTGACATATAAGGCATTACATGCTCCAAAAGTTTTACCAATGAAGAAAGAGGCTCAAGGATGAAAATCCCAAAATGGTGGATTACATTCATCGTTCCTCCCCCTTCTTATAAAATGCCTCAAGGTGCTTGCGTGCTAATAGGGTCCCCTTGTGTTTTGATTATTACCAGAAGAAACATGAAGAAAAATGTTATTGGTGTAATTGTTTTGAGATAATTTAGAACACCCAAGTCAAATCCCGCCAAAATTTTAAAATAACCAGATATGCTCATGGAAGCTTTCAATTACTTATCACAAGAAAAACAATGTCAAGTGGAGACTTGGGGACTGGCATATAGATGGGGACTTCTTTTTAAATTAGGTTGCAGGAGTATATGAATAAAGTTACAGCTATATGACATTTTGAAATAGTCACTGCGAGATTTGCAGGTGCAGGGACAAGGAGCCCATCAGGGATGAGATTTGACGGCTGACCCCACCCGTCAAACCAAAAATCTATGACATTAAGAGGTTTTAAACAGCCCGTCCATCTCTGTTAAATATCTTTTTTTATTTAATAATTTAAAAAATACATTGTTTTTTTAGTTGTATTTACAAGTGTTGGGTAAGTTTCAGGGATTATATGCTCGATATAAACACATTTTCAGCAAAATATGTTATTTAAATATATATGTAATGTTGCACTTATATTTATATTGAATGTGTTTGTAGTGATAATGACGGTTTTGCCAAATTCTTTCACATCAAATAAGGACATGCTGACAATTTTACAAAGTGTAAAATTTGGTAAAAATAGGCAAAAACATCTGGGACTGCATCAAATCTCAGCTCTGGACCCCATCCCTGAACCCGAGTTTCCATGTAACTTAAAAAGAAAAAAATTAACAGGTTAAAAATGGACAATGTACTATACCTGACCCACTCAGAGAATTTTGCAGAGGCAATTTCTCTTCCAGACCCAACAATAGCCAAGTGGGCAGCAACATTTCCAATTGAAGAGGGAATGTAGCTTCCAAGGTGTACATAAACATCATAGGCCTTCTTTGATCCTCCTTCATCAGATGCTAAACTTCCACACACAAGAGCTGTTATAGACATCTCCTCGTCATTTTCTTTGTCTGCAATGCTTTTGAAAGTCCAGCTTCTAATGATAATTGAACAACTGGTTTAATCTCGTCATCATACCATGTAGACAAACAAAAGGGCAATGCAGGATAAAGCTGAGGCTTGGCTTCTGCAAGAAGCCTCAGTGATTGACAGAGACGAAGCAGATGCCTTTTCCATAGCAAAACACAATTACCGTGTCCACCAGTACGAGTTGTTGTGTATGCACCTGAAACCAATCAGGCCCCAACAACATGCCCATTTATTTTTCTTCAAAGATTGCAAACATACCCATTTCTTTTTCTTCAAAGATTACAAACATAAGAACCCATTTCTTGTTTTTCAAAGATTACAAACATACTCATTTGTTTTTCTTCAAAGATCACGAACATATCCCGTAGCCATTTATTTTTCTTCAAAGTTTATCAGTATACCCATTTATTTTTATTCAAAGATGTTGCAATGCGCAAATACAATGAGCATCAAAAATCAAATGCCTAAATCTCCATTCATTTGTTATTAAAAATAGAAACTACAACGTCTAGACGTAGGATAAAGCGAAGACCTGGATGGACGGAAATCAGGAATTGTGGGGCAGGTGGTGCGTCGATCTCCTGCAATACACCATTTTGCACCAGGAATCTGCATGCCATTTTACTAAAACCGATACTTCCAACCGATAGTATGGAAGGAAACTATCTAAGGTAGGGGAAGAATCTTAATATGGATCTAAAACCCTCTTCTTTTCTTTTCATTTCCAACCGATAGTATGGAAGGAAACTATCGAAGGCAACAAACAGCAAAGAGAACTTTGTTTTCAGAGAACATAAAATGGAAGAAAAACAATCAAATCAGAAGGATAATAAAAAGGAACCAAAGCTGAACAAAATCGACGGAACTGCAGCATACAGAGAGGAAAGGGAAGACGGAGTCCAGGACTCTAAATACCTATACAGTCCGACTTCAACCCCTCTTTTGTGGTCTTCAGAACTATATGTGAAGGAACTCATGAACATGAAGGAAAGGCTTGGAATTTTAGAAAACCAGAAATTGAAAGAAAACAGTGAGAGGAAAGAACTCACAGAAGTCAGATACAAGTTAGAAAGAGAAAATAAAATTCTCAAAGAACAGGTTCTAAATCTTCAAAACCTCATGGAAAGAGGGCAACAAGAGTTAAGCATGGTAAAACAAGATCTAGGACATATGAAAACAGGGGAGAAAAAAGAACTGAAATGGTAAATGAGAAGGAAACAATTCAGATAGATGAGATCCAATCAGCAATTAAAGACATGGAAATAAAAGAAAATCAACTAAAGGATCGGATAGAAGAAGCTAAAACTTGGTCTCAATTAGTAAGTGGATCATCAAATGAACAAAGGCAAGTCATGGAGAAACACATCAAAACACAGATAAAAGAAGAGAAAGATCAACAAAACAGAGCAGTAAATTTTATTATCAAGGGTCTAAAAGATTTTGGCGAAAATGAGAGAACTGACATATTGGCAAGAGACTTTCTTAAAGACGAATTGAAGTGGACAGGTTACATACAACAAGCAAACAGGATTGGCAGGAGAACAGAGGGAGGAAAGGACCGACACGTGCGAGTGGTTATGAGAAAAATAGAAGACAAACATGCTATCCTAAAAAACAGGGGACTTCTTAGAGGCACACACATATATCTAGATGAGGATTTGACATTCGCTCAACAAGAAGATCGAAGGAAAGAATGGGAAAAAGTGAGAAAAGCAAGGGAAGCAGGAAAATGGGCACAGATGAGAAATGGGAAAGCCCAAATCAGTGATCACTTATCAAATAGGAAATAGGAATTAGGGGCCCCACGGGAATTCATGCACATAATAAGCTGGAATTGCAAAGGATATCCATGGAGAAGAGGACCGGGTTTGGGGCCCATAGCAGAAGGGAAAGATATTATCATTCTTACGGAAACACATGAGCACGAAGGTCAGTAAGGTTCCCAATTTGAAGGCTACAAAAAAATTCATTTTGGAATGAAGAGAATGAAACAGGAAAGGCCACGGCGGAATCACAGTGTTAATCAAGGAAATATGGCTCGAAAATGTCAAAGTTGAAAAGAAGATCCAAATAAACAATACATATGGCTGAAAATAACAGATGGCAAGACAACAATCAAATTAGCTGCCTGTTACTTTGCACCGAAAGGATCAAAGACATATAAGAAAAGAAAGCTAGATAGCGAAGATCCATACGCTTGAATTAAAAAGACATTTCTATTTTCAACATCCGGAGAAATAATTCTATTGGGTGATTTCAATGCAAGGACGCCAATAATCAATCCCTTGATTGACCAGTTTAGAAGGAGGGGAAGACAATCCGTTGTGGCTTAAAGAAGAAGAGACCAAGCTTTGGGAAAGATTATCTCGGGATGGCAAAGGTGGAGGGTGTCGCATTTTGGAGTTGAGCTTCAGGACTATGTAGCCTATACAACATGGTCATTCTGCAATGGCATGAGAGCTTGGCCCAGTCGAGCAACATCACTTGTAAAACATACAATGGACAAAGTGTAGTAGACTATGTAATTTGTTCTCAAAGTTTTATCCCCACGCTTCTTGAGTTTGCAATTGGAGATTGTCCTATCGAATTAAAGTCAGATCATAGTCCTCTCTTGGTAAAGCTTGGGACCGTCTTCAATCAGCAACAAAGGAATCAGGCTCATCACATGCAAAAGGCATCTCAAAAACAGGGAAAAATCATTCTCAATAAAGAAAATCAGGGAATATTTGTTGCAGCCCTTAAGCAACAATTGCAGATAATGAGGAAAGATATAGAGAACACGGCGTCCAAGGGATCGAGTGGTTATATACGTAGTAATCTGCTGATATCTTTAATCCAAAAGGCTCTAACTGTCTGTGAGAGATCTAAGCCTAGAAAGAGAGCGGCAAATACTTTTCCGACAAACCCGTGGTATGATGAAGAGTGTAAAGCTGCCAAGAGAGCTTTGAAAGAAAATGGGATGAACAAAGAAAATAAAAAGATTTATGAGAGATTGGTACAACACAAAAAAGAAAGCTATGTGTGCAAGAGAAGGACATAATTAATTTCTCTTGGAAAACACAATCCCAAAGGTTTTTGGAAGGAGCTACAACAAAAGAAAAAATACATAGAAAATAATATCACAGGTGCACATTGGTTAGAATATGCAAGGACCCTTTATGAACGTCCTCAACAAAAAGATGTCCCTCCCATAATCGAGACTTCGATTGAGCTTTTTTCGACAGAAGATATCAAGCAGGGCATAAAGAATCTAGCAAGTGGTAAAGCTCAAGACATCGATGGTCTGCAGCTGAATTTTTAAAATGGGGGGTTGAGGTCCTCACGCCACACATCAAAAAAATATTCAATGATGTCAATCAGAATGGCTTTCCAACAGAGTGGACGACTAGCGTTGTTATTCCTCTATTTAAAAGTGGTGACATTAATAACCCGTCCAATTATCGCACCATTATGATCAACCCTCTTCTTGGTAAACTCTTTGGAGGCATGATAGAATGGAGAATCAGCAGTTGGGCCGAAAGAGAGGGTAAAAGAGCAAAAGGGCAAGCGGGTTTTCGACCTAAACACTCAACAATTGATCATTGTATCACTCTTAGGCATTTGATTGAGAAGGTTTGGGACACCCAAGGAGAAGAAGCTTTTTGTTGTTTTGTTGATTTCAAGAAGGCTTTTGACACAGTGCCCAGAAAGAAACTTTGGGATAGGATGGAGGAGCTTGGGATTCCAGATGAGTTTAGAGCAGCAGTTCATAAATTGTATGAGCAGGTCAGAGCTAAAATTAGAACCAGAGAAGGTATGTCTGAATGTTTCGGCAGCAACATCGGTGTCAAGCAAGGATGCCCTCTTTCTCCCACGTTATTTGGGTTATACATTGACAAGCTTGAAGATTGGTTAAACAAAACTGAGGGAGGAGGTATTCAGTTAGCAAGTTACGTGGTGAAGTTACTTCTATATGCTGACGACCTTATCCTAATTTCAAAAATAGCCCAAGGTTTGAGGGAACAGCTCTGGCGCTAGAGCTCTTTTGTCAAGAAGTCGGGATGCAAGTGAACACCAGCAAAACAAAAATCATGATTTTCACCTTGAAAAGGAAAGAGAGACAAAACATCTTCCTTTTTGAGGGGAGCCCTTTAGAAATAGTCACTGAATACAAATATCTTGGGATTGACTTTCACCACAAACTTAGCTGGGAGACTTGTAAAGCAAAAAGGATACAGGGAGGTTGGAAAGCATCTTTCCTACTTCAAAACAGGTGCAGGAAAGCTGAACTTTAGGACTGGAAAACTAAAAAAACCCTTTTTGGATTGTTGGTCACTCCGGTTGTTCTATATGGCTGCGAAGTTTGGGGAAGTAGCATGTCAAATCACGGGTGGAGACAGATAGAAAGAATCCAGAAACATCTAATCACAAGCTCCCTTAAAGTCAAATCAATTGTTCCTTATGAGATCTTGTTGGCTGAAGCGGGTTCTTTCTCGCTGGAAGCTTTGGCAATATCTCGGATGATAAGCTATCTGAAAAAAGTTGAAAACATGGACAACCTTCGCTGGCCCAAAATAGTTGTAAACGACACTTTGGAACGCAGAAAGAAAACCTGGATGAATCAGAATACTAAATGGATGTACAAATGGGGCATCAACATGCAGGAGTGTCCTAACAGCAACAGGGAAATAAAAAATTATGTGATAGAAAAGTTCAGGACTGCCATGTGGACGGGTCAGATTGGTCGAAAGAAAGCACATTATATTAGAGAATTCAATCTCACTGGGGAACATGATGAAAAAGCTTATCTAGGGACAACTATCAAGGGTAAAGCAAAAATTCTAGTGGCGCAGTTAAGAACTGGATCGCATCATCTTCGATGTGAAACTGGTAGATGGACTATTCCAAAGGAAGATTGGGAAAGGAGAATTTGTCTCTTCTGCAGCAAAGGGGTCGTCGAGACAGAATGGCATTTTGTCATGGAGTGTTCAGCATATGATGATATCCGTATTCAGTACAAAAACAACCTAAAGGTGGACAGACTGGAGGAACTCTTCGAAGGAACAAAGCTTCCAGCGACAGCAGGCTTTATCCTCAAGATTCACAGCCGAAGAGCGGATATTGAAAGGAGTCTGAAATCTGATTAAAATATTGTTTCTGTGGTCCCATAGACTCTTTAGTCTCGTGGACGTCATTAAAATCTTTCATTTCATTTCATCATTTCATTTTTTCTCTCTCCCTTTTAAGAGTTTTATAAGTAATTTCAAGATGTACCTACCTTAAAGAAATATCAATTAGGAGATGGGAAGGCCAAGCAAGCAAACATATTCCCGCAACCGATCCAAACATTATGTTAGTAAGAGGGTCATTTCCATGTGGCATCACCCGCATGTGACATAAGGATCATGGTATATTGGTGTGGTGGAAGGCTAAACATCTTAACCCTAGGATGAACGAGCAAAATGCCTTGCATGAGTAATCAATTATCGCTTTAGTGTGAGGGCTTAAGGTAATTCATTCCATCAAATATGTTTAAGACTCAAACTTAATCTCGTCTCTTTTTATTGTTTTTGGTATCTCTAGAAACATTTACTCTAGTAGTTGGTGTGACAAATGCACTTCACCATCATTCGCGCCAATTTCTAAATAATTAGAAAAACCATTAATGTTTTGGGGCTTGTGTTGTGGGTCGATGGGCTTTTAAGAGTCATTCAATAATTATGGCCCTAAGAAATAAACAATATATCAAAAACAATATATTACATAATTGAAAATTCTTGCACCAAAAATGTTCAACAAGAAATGTTAGTTTTCAAACAATGATTATTGCTCTAATGATTGTTTAATCTCTCTAAAATGCATGTGAATCGTGAATCCATAATGTTCTCAATCAACGAGTTCCAAATATTATGTCCGAATGAGCTATAAGTCTTGTCTAATTAAAGGTGACATTTGAATTCAAATTAAACACTAGTGACACTCATGTCAATTTCAATAGTTAAGACCTAAAACAAGGGAGACAATAAAAAAATTATGTTAATCATGAAAATAAATGGTCATAATAGATTTAATTAGGCCTAAACTAAATATACAAGAATAAATCGGACTTGAATAATTGTTTTAATTCTATAGAAATAATGAAAAGAGTAGGGTATAAGCTTATCTTGTTACTAAGAATAAATCACAAGACAATTGATGAATCTAACATCAAAATTTAAGATTTTTTGCAAGATAGAGAGAGCACGGAAAACCCGTAGTGATCGAGTTAGATTGTCCAAACCATGCACTTAATGTACTGTTATGTTTAGACCACACACTTACACTCCTAAAAAAGATCTCAAAACTAGTATTTTGTTGGCAATTATGTTCACGTGTTTCAATGTCTTGAAAAAACCTCATTCAAATCATTGGGAAATCAAACTTCTTCCTAACCCTTATTGGGCAATCAAATCTAAAATTGTAAGGAAATAATATGCTTTTGGAGTTTGCAATACATGAGGGATTAGTTAAGTTATCTTGATATTTTTGAGCTCTTAAACATTGTCTAATATTGAAAAACAACACGCTAATAGTTGCAATAATTTTTCAGCCAAGCAATTAAGTGTAATGCAATGTGACTTCACTATGAATTTCAAAGCTACAATAAATATTTGATTCTCTATAATGCTTGTAAATGTTCAAAATTTGTTGTTTTTAATCATCACTTGAATTTTTTTTTAATGCCTTTGTTGGCTAGATTTTATGCACGATTAGATACAAAAACCTAGGCAGTCATGGGATAAATCTCCTTCATTTAACGGTGAAGCTCTCGTGGAAGATATTTATTTATTCTAATTATTTTCCGAGGGTATTAGTTTAATTGCAAAGCTCATGAACCATAGCTTGGCAATTTTGCAATAAATAAGCAGTTGTGTTTGGGAAAGTTGTGCGGAAAAGAAGAGGATGTGTAGAAGTGGTGAGAAAAAAGAGGATGCACTTCGCAATAAGTAGATCGCAAAGCTTATTGCAGTCATAGAGAATAAATAAACACTTTTAAAATGTCACAATTTAAGAAAATGAATAAGAAATTAATCCCAACTTAGATTTTAAGTAACACAAAATTAACCATAAAATCCTCATGAAATGCACAGCGAGACTTCTCAGACACAAAGTTCTCTAGAAGTTTGTCTTCTTCTTATTCAATTCTAGCAAAGTTATTATTGGGTAAAAGGAGGGTTTTAGAAGGTCCCACAACCTTATACAAAAGTGCCCATCAGGCCAGATTTAGCATTAATAGTAGCAAAGCCAAAATACCCGAGCAGATTCCAAAAAAAGGAGGACGAAAAAAAACAAACAGAGATAAAGAAGAAATACATCAAATGAGCTTTTTCAGCTCAGCAACTGCGTTTTTGCTCTAGGAGAGCCTGAGTCGTTAGCAAGAAGTTCAGCCAGCTTGATAAGCTCCGAGCAGTCATCAGCAATGGCAGTCCTGGTGGATTCCGTGAAAGCCTCCCAAGCTTTCAGAGCCTTGAAAGCACGCTGGAGCTTGCTCAGAATAGAGGACACCATGTCGGCTCTGCTATGATCTCTTTTAGCGTCAGCAGACTCAGAATCAGCAGGTTTCGACTCCATAATAGGAGGGGAATGAAGAGTGTCAGCAACAAGAACTTTTTCGTCGAAGAGAGCCTTGTTCCAGCCAGACTGGGAGATGGGTTCCACAACCGGTTGATTGATATCAAACTGCTCCGAATCCGGGGAGTCAGGGTACAGCTGAGCCAGGCCCAAGAGATCAGCAGCCCATGAGTAATCAGGGCTGGAAACAGGGGAAGAAGCGTGACCACTGGCTTCAGTGCCTTCCAAGAATAAGCAAGAGAGGGGCGTGGGGAAAGAAGGGGTGGCAGGGGGAATGGAGGCGTGCGGGGGGCTCACAATAGCCACATCAGAGTCCGAACCAGAGGAGAGAAGCAGATGACGACGACGCCGAGAGGAGCGGAGGGAGGAGGAGGAGGGGCGGAGAAGGAGAGGGGGAGCGGCGGTGGCGACCCAATTTGGGGGAAGTGAAGAAGGTCGGAGTGAGAAGCGGCGACAGAGAAAAGCAGGTAAAGTAAACCTTGGTGAAGAATGACGCCCTCGCCCTCCCGAGCTAACTGAACCGAATGTTCAAGAGACTGAAACAAGAAGGCCGCCAGATTGATTTTCTTCCCCCATCGAAGATGAGAGAGGATGAAAAGGTGAGGACCAAAAACCAGCCGATATCTACCGTCGATAGTGAAATATCGCATAATGACCTCTCGCCACTCTGTCCCAGGGAGAAGGCAGGGAATCCTGGGTATAACCAGAAAGGTATTTCACCGATCACATCACCGGGGCGTTAAATTCTTGGATTTCCGCATGCGGACGCTTGTAGTAGATGTCACCTGCAACAGGAAGGCCGGTGGTGTCAGCAATGGCATTCGTGGAGATGGTAAAGCGAGTGTTGCCGATTTGGACCCGACCCTTCGTCCAGGAAGCCGTGACCGCATAAGAAACCAGCGCAGAATAACCCGCCATTTTTTCCAAGAAGGTGGCTATACCATTTTCCAATAATATATTCCACACCTCCCCATCATTCTTAATCGACTCACAGTTATCGGGCTCAAGGCGCTTCAATTGACCCCCCATGGAATGAAAGTTTGAATAGTTTCAGAAGTGAGAGTAAAAGTGGACAAAACCAGCTTAAACAGGTCTGGGAAGCTGCCGGCCAAGTTATCATTGTACTCCCGCCACCTCCTCAGATGATTAATGTGGAGATAATGCTCATTCGTGCGGGGATTCCTCGCATCAATACAAAGCACCTTAATCAATTGCCCCTCGTTAAGAGTCAAATCCATTAACCTTGTCATTATTGCCGCCGCCCTTTGAGAAGGCCATAGCGAGTTAGCCGAAACCCGAGTCAGCCCTTTATTCCACCAGTCAGCAATGGGGAATATCATTTTGAGCGATTTGGCAGAGATCATTCGGGAAGTTATCTGTCCAGCTTTGCTGATTCTCGATGAGGACACCAATATTAGCAAGGAGGTCCGCCACTTTATTTCCCTCCCGGAGAACATGCTGGAACTGGACTTGAAGGAAAGATCTTTGCATAATTCTGATATCAGCAATGATGTTTCTAATCGACCAATGACCAGGGTCATTAGATCGTAGGAGTTTGATGATGTTGAGGGAGTCACTTTCAACTTGAAGGGGATCATCACCCAATTTGATGGCCATCTCAAGGCCTTTGAGGATTGCCAAAGCTTCCGCTCGATGGTTGGAACCAAAATTGAAGTTGTGAGCGGAGGCAGCAACAATATATCCCGAAGAGCAACGAAGAATGGCCCCTCCTCCAGACTTACCAGGATTTCCCTTCGAAGCTCCATCCGTGTTGAGTTTTTTCCAGCCCCTTGGAGGGGGAAGCCAGCAGACTAAATTCCGAGCAGTGTGAGTGCTTTTACATTGAATGGATAATAACTTCTGCCACTCCTGGGAGTTACAGATTTGGATTTTTTGCTGATGTTTGGTCCACATGGTCAGGTTGATATTTTCTTGGAGAGCCAGAGCAATCTGAGTAGCCACCTGACAAGGATCAAGACTTTTTTCTTTGAAGATTCTTCTGTTTCTTTCTTTCCAGATGCCCCATAATCCGTGCGGGAGGAGGAGTTTCCAAGCCAAATTCAGAATCGGGTGAGTAAAAGGAGAGCTCCATTGAGAGAGGGTGTCCTGAATGGAATCCGGAAAGATCCAATAAACTCCCAACCTCGATAAAAGCCACTGCCAAATAACTTGCGAGAAAGAACAATGGATCAAAAGATGTGCAGAGGACTCCGCTTCATTAGCACATAACACACATTTAGTGGGGAGAGAGAAACCCCTTCTTTTCAGATTCTCCCCAGAGAGGAAAGCATTCTTAGAGGAGAGCCAAGAGAAAAAGCCAATTTTGGGAGTGATCTCATTAGGCCAAACATTGGAAAGGGGGGGCCATGGCCAGCACTATGCAACGAGAGATAAGCAGCCTTAACTAGAGAAGGAGCCCGACGGGGAGGGGCCAAATAATCTCGTCCTCATTTTGGGAGAAAGGGATGTAGATGGAAGAGAGCACCGCTTTGAGTGAAGACAGGAGGTTTCTCTGCAGATCGCTGATATCATCCCATTCCTTAATATCCCATGAGGGAATGGAGTTCACAATCTTCCAATAGCCCGAAGCTAATCTTCCATGCTTATTGATGATACTTCTCTTAATAGGGTCCCAAGTAGGATTGAGATCAAGGGGTTCTTCCCCGATCCAAAAATCCCTCCAGAAATCAATGAGTCGACCATTCCCAAATCTCCATTTAGTGCCAGCTCGAATAATGGGAAGAGAGCTACTAATAGAGTTCCATATGGCTGAGCCTCTAATAGGAATGGAAGTGAGCAGATCTTCGTTATTAGCTAGATATTTAGCTCTGAGTAGATGGGCCCAACAAGAATCACCTTTAGCCACTTCCCAAGCAAGTTTGGCCAGGAGGGCCCCATTCATTTCATTCATTTTTCGAAGACCGAGCCCACCATGAGGAGTTGGCTTACACACCTCTTTCCAAGCCACAAGATGGATCCTTTTCTTATCTTCAGTTCCAGACCACAGAAAGTTCCTTTGAATTTTTTCCACAACCTCCCTCACAGAACTGGGAATCTTGAGCAGGGACATGAAGTAAGTAGGAAGGTTTTGTAGAGTGGCTTTCACCAGCTGGAGCTTGCCCACTGGTAGCGAGAGCCCCTTTCCATGCAAATGGCCAGACTTTTTTTTTGATACCTTTCAATGACAGGATTCCATAGATTTTTTGATTGCCTACCTTGGAAGAGGGGGATGCCAAGATAAGAGGCGGGGAGATCCACAATAATACAACCAAAGATATCAACAATCTTTCTCTGAGATCTAGGGGGCGTGTTGATGAAGGAAATGCTGCTCTTGTTGAAGTTGATAGTTTGCTGAGAAGTTGATTGGTATAGAGAGAGGATATCCATAATATCCCTGGCTTCAATAACAGAAGCTAAACTCAGCAATAAAGTGTCGTCAGCGAACTGGCTATGAGTGGCCGAAGGACAATTTGAGGTGATTTTCATACCAGAAATGATGGATTGATTTTTAGCCGCTTCCAGAGCTCTGCTGAGGGAGTCCACCATTAGAACAAAAAAAAAGGTGACAGAGGATCACCTTGCCTGATACCTCTGCTGCTTTTGAAGAAGCCCGCAGGAATGCCATTGATAAGAATAGAGAAGCAAGGGGTCGAGATACACGAGAAAACCCAGCTACACCACTTTTTGTCGAAACCAAATTTTTCCAGGACCTTAATTAAGAAAGGCCAGCTGACTCTGTCAAAGGCTTTTTGCATATCCAATTTTAAGATCATTCCTGGGGACTTCGCAAGAAAGGCCGAGTGAATGGCTTCATGTACTGTAATTATACCACCTTGGATAAGTCGACCTTTAATGAAACCGTTCTGATTGTGAGAGATGAGGTCCGGCATTAGAGGTTTAAGTCTGGAGGCCAACATCTTAGTGATAATCTTGTAAGACGTGTTACATAAACTTATTGGCCGAAAATTGGACACATCTTTAGAGTTATGCACTTTTGGGGCAAGAGCCACGAAAGTGGTATTCCATTCCTTAAGCAGATTGTTGTTCATCTGAAATTCATTAACTGCTTGGAAGAGGTCCTGCTTGATGATTTCCCAAAAGACTTGGAAGAAAGCGGCAGGAAAGCCGTCCGGACCCGGAGCTTTGTCTCTCTTCATAGCAAAAACTGCTTTATGAATTTCCTCCATAGAAAAAGGCTTGGTCAGATTGTTATTCATCTCAGGAGACACCAGATGCGGAATATGCTGGAGCATTTCATTCATTGATTGTTCCGAAGGGGCCAGATCAGCATGGAGAAGATTAGAATAGAAGGATATAAGCTCATTGGAAATATCAGTCTCAGCTGTTAGCAAGGTCCCTGCTGACGACACCAACTCACGGATCTTGTCCCTAGCTTTATGCTTACAAGCAGTGATGTGGAAAAATTTGGTATTACGATCTCCTTGCTCGAGCCAAAGGGCTCGAGAACGTTGCCTCCAATAGGTCTCTTCTTCTTTAAGAGTGTTGTGATAATCACTGAGGAGAGAGATTTCTGTTGGTGAAGATGATCCAATCTTCCAACTGCCTCAATTTGTTCAGAAATTTTTGCCAAGCTCTGAGTTAGCTCCCGCTTGCGAAGCTTGATGTTACCGAAGACCTTCGACTTCCATATCTTGAGTTGTTTTTTAATTTCTTTGAGTTTGCTGGAAAATCTGAACATACTAGTGCCCTCTATATTGATATTCCACCAGTTTGCAACAAGGGGGATCAGGTGGTTATTTTCAAGCCAGGCTAGCTCAAACCTGAAGGGAGGATTCTTGGCATTTATTTTGTGATTGGCGCTTAACAGAAGAGGGCTGTGGTCAGAGGCAGCCCTAGGGAGGGAGTTGAGGTAGAAGTCAGGAAAGAGAGAGATCCAGTCCAGAGAGCCTAGAGATCTATCCAATCTGCATTGGATGTGGTTCCTGCCCAATCTGCGGTTTGACCATGTGTAAGATGAGCCATGGAGATCCATATCCAGAAGTGAATTCTCCCTTATGAAGTCAGCCAAAGCCTCCATGCTAACCGGCATGGCAGGCATACCTCCCTGTTTTTCCGAAGGATAAAGAGGGCAATTAAAATCACCCATTATTAGAATGGGAATTTTACCACAAGTGATGATGAAGTTAGTGATATCTTTCCAAAGTTTTCCTCGATGAGTCTCCAAGTTTGGGGCATACACATTGATAGCAATCCAAGAGGAGTCAGCACCAACCTCTTGGAAGAGGATACATAAAAAGTTGGGGTGCTTGAACAGGCATTCCCCTTTGAGACTTCTGGGATCCCACAAAGTACAAAGCCCCCCAGAGTTCCCTGTTGAAGGTTGAGATTCAAAAGAAGCCGCTGGCCAGAGTTTAAGGAGGCGATCCTCCTTTTTAGTTTGGTTTCCTGTAACATTATGATATCAGGAGAGTTCTGGAATTTGATGTCTTTGATAACTCTTTGCTTTTGAAGAGAGTTGAGTCCTCTTATATTCCAAGAAATGATCTTCATTTCTTTGGTTTGGGTTTACTCCCCACCACCATGGGGATTGTGCTTTGAGTTCCTTGCGCAACATTTGTAGCTGCTTCTTGTTGAAGCTTAATACTGCTCGGAATTCTGCCCGAGCTTTTTCCAAGCCTATATCGGGTTTCTTGTTGCTGCTTCTAGTAAAACGATGATTGAAACTATCATCGGAGGAGAGACCCGTGGGGAGGGGACAGAGTCCGAAATAGGCGGACAGAGGGGAGGCAGGGTGGGGGGATCCAGGGAAGAGGGGATCGATGGAAGGGGAGGGAAGGGAAGAGGAGCAGACAGAGGCGAAGGGGGAGGGGAGGAGGCAGCCAAGAGAAGGTCCTCTCCAAGAGAGGAAGAGGTGGGGAGAGCCGATGGAGGCAGAGGGGAGATGAGAGGTTGGAAGGCCAAGGAGGAGGGAACGTTCTCAGAAGCAGGATCAGAAGATGTGTTGATTTCTCCATCCTCAAGGAGAGCGAAGGAATTAGAAGTGGGGATGATCGGGATCTCAATAGAAGACGATTTGGGAATAAATTTATTTTTGATTTTTGGGGATAGGGTTTGGGACTTGGGTTTTGGTTGAGGTTTAGATGGGCAGCCAGAGGCCCGATGACCAAGTTTTTTGTAGAAGGAGCAAGCTTGAGGAATATATTCGTAGTCAATGGGTTGTTTCCAGTTCCCTAAGTCTGAAATAAGCTCAATATCTTTTGGTAAGGGACAACTAATATCAGCATTAACACAGAAACGAGCATGAATGAATCTAGTTTTTGCTTTTGTTGCTTGATCTATAGCAATTAAAGAACCTATTGAGAGAGCAATACCTTCAATAACCGCCGGGTGCCAGAACTCCAGAGGGAGCCCCGGGAGGCGAACCCAAATTGGGGCTTGGGTCATGGATTCCGTGTGTGGGTTGAAACCAGAGACCATTTCCTGAGATAGAAACCCCGCCTGCCAAAAAACCACGGACCACCTAGCAGAGCTCTAGCGAAGTCTTCTTTCAAGCTGAAGGAAAATAAAATGAAACCATTAGGCATAGCCGCTATTTCTAGCGCTCCACATGGTTGCCATTTTAAACGAGCCCATTTTTTTATATCCTCCAATGGGGGTCTAGGGCCCATCAGAGTACCCACCAAGGACAGATCACGTGAAGCGGCAGCAGCCTCCGTGATGTGAGAGGGGATGCGCAGGGAAAAGGACCCATCTGACAGTGAAGGGGAGAGCTTTTCCGAGCTATGAGCCGATGTGGAACCCTCCACAACTTTTGACCATACGTCGGGCGGCTTTGGAGAGAGGGACCTTGACAAGAGGGGCCCCGATCCCTCCTTGAATCTCTCTCTCGCTTAGCACACATGATATTCGAATGTTCTGATGTGCCACCTATTTATAAGTAATTGAATTTTTCAAACAACTTGAAGTAATGGCTTTTAACCGATTACTTAAGTTTTATAATTAAGCTCGATTACTTTATTACATTGTCTGGAAAAATAAGTAAGAAGGAGAAGAAGAAGAAGAAACAATTCTAGTTGAAAACCCTCGGTATGATTTTTTTCCTTTTTATGTTGAAGAATAAATCTACCCATATTGTGGTAGCATTACTATTTTTTATTCTATGATGTAGAGGAGGTCGAGAGCTTTCCAGAAAGTCCAAGATCTCAAAAACGAAGCACTTGAGCAAAAGTTATGGCCAATCGGGTTTTCGACCCTCATTATTGCTTTCCTTTGTATTGCATGGATTTAACAACTGCTTTACTTATTACTTCAATGAAGTAATGAGTTGTTAAAATTTCCTTTGTATTGCGGATTTAGCAACGCTTTACTTATTACTTCAATGAAGTAATGAGTTGTTGAAATTTCCTTTGTATTGCGGGATTTAGCAATTGCTTTACTTATTACTTCAATGAAGTAACGAGTTGTTGAAATTTCCTTTGTATTGCGGGATTTAGCAATTGTTTTACTTATTACTTTTAGAAGTAAAGTAACTTCATTTTTTCGCATTACTCTCTTCTTTTTCCTCTTTGCGGGTTTTTGCAACTAGCTTTACTTAGTTACTTTTAGAAGTAAAGTAACTCCATTTTTCCACATTACTCTCTTATTTTTCCTTCTTTGCGGGTTTTTGCAACCGCTTTACTTAGTTACTTTATCAAATAACGTAACTCCATTTTTCCACATTACTCTCTTCTTTTTTTCTTCTTTGCGGGTTTTTGCAACTGTTTTACTTAGTTTCTTAATGAAGTAAAGTAACTTCATTTTCCACATTAATCCCTTCTTTTTCCCTTTTGCGGGTTTTTGCAACTTCTTTACTTAGTTACTTTTAGAAGTAAAGTAACTTCATTTTTCCGCATTACTCTCTTCTTTTTCCTTCTTTGCGGTTTTTGCAACTACTTTACTTAGTTACTTTTAGAAGTAAAGTAACTTCATTTTTTCGCATTACTCTCTTCTTTTTCCTTCTTGACGGGTTTTTTTCAATCTGCTTTACTTGAGTTACTTTCAAAAGCAAAGTAACTTCATTTTTCCACATTACTCTCTTATTTTTCCTTCTTTGCGGGGTTTTGCAACTACTTTACTTAGTAAAGTAACTTCATTTTAACACAAAGAAGGAAATCGGAATTTTGGAGCAACATTGCTTAATTACTTTAAGGATTAAAGCAATTATGAAAACCCGCCAGACATGAAGTAGTGCGATCGAGTTTTGGAGGACAACTTACTACAACTTTGAAGTAAAGTAATTTGAGAAACCCGATTACTTAACAAGGTAAGTACTTAGCTTTTAGGAACTTCAGAACATTTTGGGCAAATGGGTATTCCTCCAACAACTTCTAAACAACCTTTTGCAACCTTCCGGAGAATTATAGAGTTATCTGTGAAATTTTTAAAAGGGGTATCCCGAGATTTATAAGTGAAATATTTGGAGACACCAGCCTTAATAAAAAGTAAACGCTTCTTCGTATTTCCTTTCATACCTAAATGAACTAGGGTGCTTATGTAATTATAGACAATTGAAAATGTAAAATATAACCTTATCGATGCCTAAGCCAACCACTAATGGTTTAAAAAGAACATAATAGTTGATAAGGATTAGACAGGTGGTGGAGAATGAAAGGGTCGAATGACAACTTGTTAGAATCATTCACTTCACATCTATGACATACCAAGAACGTTGAGTCAATGTTCTAGATTATGAGAATGTGGACCAAGATAGAGCACTTTGATAAAATATGAATACACAAAGAGAGTAAAGTTGTGAGAGAGAGGAACAAAACATGAGCCAAAGTACAACTTGTCTATTAAATGCATTAAAAAAACAACTATATAACAAGTGTATACAATAGGAAGTGGGAAAGTGTAACCGCCGCCTAAAAATATGGAGAAGTGTAACTCCCATCTATCTCATCAACACCTAAGGAAGTTAAATACATGTATAGGAAAAAGCATGCAATGGACTAAAAAACACACACTAACAACCTCCTTAAGCATAGCTTAGGTGGATAAAAGAAATGGGTCCCGATAACTAGGCCTGATGAGGTACCCAAGAATATAGAAAATCCCTTATAAAGTGGAGAAAAGGAGAAAACCCATAAGAAAAAATCCTCTTCAAAAGAGAGAAAAAAGAAGTGAATAGAAAATCTCTCTCAACTGATAAGTGTCCCTAGAAGAACACAGAGAATCCCCCTAGAAATAGAGATAAATAAGAGAAGAAGAAAGGACTAGCCAACCCCTCACAAGATGAAGCCTCACAAACTCCCAATAGATCTTGTATACAAAGAAGCATGTTTCTAGTAAAGGAATCACTAAAGGCTGCATCTCAATAAGGAATGTCGAATGTTGCACTAAAATATTATGAATCGTTGGAAGAGGTAATGAAGAATATCTCTAGATATTACTCAACAAAGACAATGCTCAATTATGACAAGTATTGATGAATCAAATCAGGTACCAAATAGGACTTAAT
The DNA here is from genome assembly GCA_018340775.1 of Taxus wallichiana var. yunnanensis. Classification (NCBI taxonomy): domain Eukaryota; kingdom Viridiplantae; phylum Streptophyta; class Pinopsida; order Cupressales; family Taxaceae; genus Taxus; species Taxus wallichiana. Next base: position 772,490,966 of record CM031239.1, on the reverse strand, counting down.
AAGGTTCCCAACATGGATATGAGAACTAAACCAAAACCAAGTACTCTTGCATAAGGTGTCATCATGAATGACAACAAAGGTGAATCATATGATTCAGAAGTGTAGGTGTTGTCACCATATAAGCAAGAAATGGTTGAGAAAATATATCTAGAGAGGTAGAAGAAGCAATTGTATTAAAGTTTACATCAAAGATAGGACAAATATCCTTAATATTGTCATCGATATCTAAAATGTGAGAGTCAAAAATAGATATGAAATGTCTGGAAAGAAGACCTCCCAATGAAGTGGATCCTGTAGACATGGAAAATTTTATTGTAGAGAATCATTATAAGCCCTCGAGGAAGTAACTCCAAACTTAGATGAAACAACAAGTGATGATGGAATGTCTTGGAAGAGGAGGAAAATGTCCTCGCTGGTATCATCTTAATCTGAAATGTGGAACTCTACAAACAAAGAAGCAATGTCTGGTAGTTATGTGTCCCAATGAGGTGAATCCAAAAGACATATGATCCTATTGTACAAAGTCATTGGAATCCCTCGAAGAAACAACTCGAACTTTGAAACAACAACAGATATAAGATAAATGGCATTATTCGCTCTGAAAAGAATCATTATAAGCTCTTGAAGAAGATAATCCCAACTCAAGTAGTAACATGTATAAGGTAAATGCATGTCATAATCCTCATGCAAAGAATCTCTGGAAGCTCTCAAAGAAGTGACTCAAAATTTTGAAGTAGCAACATGTACGAGAGGAATGTCATGATCTTGTTACAAAAGAAGTCATGGAAGATCTAAAATAGGTGACCCTAGACTCTAAAGTAACAACAAAATTATACTTCATTGTAAATGGGGTGTCAAAATTAAGAGGCTCAATAGCAATTTCAGTTTCATCCACACATGAATGGTTTCCTAAAGAAGCATAACTTTCAAATAGAGAATCATGGTCTCCATACAACTATCGAATGAATGTCCAAACAGTGAAAGGGCACTTAATGTATGCAAGTTTATATTGAATATCCTCATAAACCGTGAGACATATTAGCTTGATGAGACCATGTCATTTTTGTTCAACCTTTTCATCTTATTTTTGTAGTCATCGGACTTAGGAATGATTCTAAGAATAAATGGCATTAGTTCATGCAATATGCAGTGATCTTGTATTCCTTGTTTGTAGGACAAATAGTTCTCTAAATTTAGCCAGACAACAAAACAATGGAATCTAATACCAAAACCCATGATGAAACCCCCAAAAGGAACTTAATCTTAGTTCAATATTGCATGACCCCAAGATATGGCACTTTATAATGTAGTGTGAATATGTTTTTCTAATGCTTCAAAGTTTCTCATAAAGGCGGAAAAGAAAATTAAAGTAACACAAATTCAAAGAGATAAAAAAAACACTTAAAAAAATGAAACATCAAATGGAGTTGCCAATAAAAAGTTACACCTTTTATAAGCTCCTTGCTCTTGTAAAAATTCAGCACTTCCTCTTGTGCCTTAGAGAAAAAAGGTTTATCTTCCATGAAATAAGCCCCATTGGATTGGTCATGACCAGGGGCTAAAGTTAGGAAAAGTGGTGAGGGGCCCTTCTCCAAAAAAATTCCCATATGATGCCACATTTAGTGGGGAGTTATGCGAACTCCTTATCATGTTGTTTGATAACTTATCACACCTTTTATTGTTCTCGCCTATGGTTAGGGTTTTCTAATTGCATAAAACCATGGAATGCGGTTGTATACAATGTTTTCAACTCAAACTTCGTGCATCTCACAAGATCTACGTAAACACATGGGTATAACCACCATTGATCAACAAAACAACAACAACAATCACTAAGTAACACCGTAAATGTATAGGTACAACCACATCCAAAAATTAACGTATAGGTTTCATCTCCATTGAACAACATAACAACTGCGTACAAGTATAGTTGAAGAACTAGTAAAAAGAGATGAGTACAATACCCAACAATAAGTCTATCACACGAGTACAATCAACCTCAATGTAATGTCCCTCTTTCTTGAATAGTTCGATCAATGACCTTTGGCCTTTTTGTCTACCCGATGGCCAAAGGGTGATTTCAAGGGTGACTTCGGTTTATTAATTTTATTATATCGTGCTAAAAATAAAGTAAAGTATCACTAAAGCACATATAATGAATTAATAGACCATTTAAGTGACTTCGACTCAGGGAAGTACATTTAAATAAATTATTTAATGTGCAAAGTTTGACTTGCATCTTTGAAGGGTTTTTTGGTTATAAGGAAAAAGTGCGACTTGTGCCAGGGCATTCCAGATTATTATTATTTTCTCCCGGCAGTTAGCTTTGAGCTTTTGCAGACAAAATCCAAGGACAGAAACCCTCTGGATTATTCCTCTTGTGGACGGAAACCCCAGGAGCAGAGAGAGGAGTTCCTATTCAGGGATCTTCATTGTATTCACAGGTTTTTATCATTTCAGCAGTTTGAAAGAGAAATAAATTGCAGCAGTGGGCATACAGACTTCTTCTAGAGTGGGGCGACTTATTCTACAGTTGTTTTATGCAGTGATTGAGGTATTCTTCATGCTAGTTTATTGTGGTATATTTCAGCCTCAAATATATATCAAATCGACTTGGTTTGAATCCATTATGGCTGGGTTTTAGACAATATTTGTTATTATTCCATCTGCAGATTTCTAATTGTGTTTGCCCTAATTATTTATCATCTGAAATCAATATTGTATTTACGGCTGAATTATTTATGAAGAAATCTGTTGTTTAAACCCTAGGTGCCTTTTCTGTATTCACCCGGTTTGCGAGTTTTGTTTTATTTAATTTATCTATGCAGTTTGAGTATGGTGTTCTATTCTTTTGACAATATCACCCATATCGAGCTAGAGAAATAATATATATATATATATATATATATATTCAAGAAAAGGGGTTTGGGATCTTTTAGTGGTATCGGCAAAGGTGTATCCTCCCAACTGCGTGGGAAGGAAACATAGAGTATATATAAAAAATAAGCTTTGAATGCAACATAGAGAGGACGGTCCACACAGATACTACACCTGTAGGCGGGCACGACTCGAAGTTAGTATTGTAGGAGGTGATAGAATGGATTTTTTGGGTGATAGACTGGAGAGTCCTCCTCGAGAGGAGCATGTAGATCCAGATAGGGATTTCATTTGGGATATGGCAGCCACTCGAGGCAAATTACGAGACTATGGAGCATATGGGCTCTACCTTGGACAGGTTGGCACTAGATAGGCCGCGGGACAGACACGGCAGGAGGGATAGATCCGTATCAGTTGCCAGTGGGTACAGGGATCATAGTAGATCACCTTCAGAGATTGGGAGTGTTAGGGGATCGCCATGCCGTGAGCGGAGGCACACTCATATAGATGAGCGGAGGCACACTCATACAGATGAGCGGAGGCACACTCATATAGATGAGAGGAGGCACACTCATACAAATGAGAGGAGGGCTACACGGATTGTAGATAGGCCTATGCAGCCTAACTTCTTGCCTAGAGATGACCCACCAAAGATTGAGGTGCGACCAAAAGAATTAGCTTTTCTGGATACTATTATGGCAGTCAGTGATGAGTGGAGGAGTTTGCCACAGCATGTGAGGGACGTATTTCCCCCCATGGTATTGTGCTTAGAGGAGAGATAGCATGAGGGCTGGACAGGACAGGAGGCCTAGAGCGCAACAGAAAACATGGATTTGCAGCAGGTTACCAATAAGGTAACCCTCTCCACTTTTGATGGTAGCGGGAAGATCAACACCAGGGCTTGGATTCACAAGCTCGACACCTACCTCACCCTCAAACCCATGAGGGAACAAGAGGCTATTCAATTCGCTACTTTACACCTTGAGGGGGTGGCTTATGATTGGTGGCACCATGGATTAGTTACACAGGGTCATGAGCTTCTGTGGTCATATAGGGATTTCAGTGAGAGGTTGATTGCAAGATTTGATCGTAAGGATGTGGAGCTTTATTACAGGGACTTGGCACAACTCCAACAGAGTGGACACATTGATTCATACATCAACGAATTTCAGCGTATAGTAGTCATGGTTCTAGAGATGCCTGAGAAGAGGGTGGTGATGTTATTCATATAGGGGCTTCATGACAGGATGAGAGGATTGGTCAAGGCTCTTAAGCCTAGAACATTGCATGATGCCATCTAGACAGCATTAGACTTGGACATGTCCCCCACTTCTTATCAACCTAATAAGAAGTTTCCCACGAGCTCTAGGCCATTTCGGTGCTCTCTACCATTCAAAGATAAAAGTGCACCACCTCCTAAGGTGGATCAGGAGACTCGTAATGAGTTGAGGAGGAAGAATATTTGCTTTCATTGCAAAGATCATTGGGAGCTTGAACATCATTACCTTATAAAGGCAAGGTGTATCTCATTAAGGTGATTTCAGATGGGAATGATGATCACTCACCCGATACTGAGATGTAGAGGATGAGGCACAAGTAATATTTGAGAGGCTCAAGGTGACTATGAGCACATGTCCAGCTTTGGCCCTTCCAGGGTTTCTCACAACCTTTCATTTTGGGGTGCGATGCTTTAGGATTGGGGATTGGTGCAATTCTTATGTAGGATCGCCATCATATTGCCTACTTAGAGTAGAAAGTTGAGAGCTAATGATATATTGTATTCCACCTATGATAAGGAGATGCTTGCCATTATGCATGCTTTGGAAAAATTTAGACAATATTTAGTGGGTGGGAAATTTGTGGTGAGAACCGACCACAACATCTTGAAATATTTCCTAGAACAGAAGGCGCTCAATGAGAGGCAACAAAAAGGGGTAGCAGAATTTAAGCATATGATTTTGACATTGAGTATGTTAAGGGGACGAAGAATGTAGTGGTTGATGCACTTTCCAGAAAACCTCATCTCGATGCCCTATGTTATTTGAGTGAGATTTCAACAGATTGGAAATCTCAATCATGTTAGTTGAGTATTCCAAAATACTTGGGCATGTGACATTATGGATGGAAAAATTCAGGATGGCCGATATAAGGTAATAGCTGATTTGATTTTGTACAAGGGAAAAATTTACTTAGTTCCTAAATCTGAGCTTAAGGAGAAGATTATGCATGCTTTCCATGATGCACCACTTGCAGGACATCCATGATATTTTAAAACATACAGAATTAGAGACATTCTCTTGGAAGGGTCTCAAATATGATGTCTTGTGCGATGTCCGTGAGTGTATGACTTGTCAGCAAAACGAGTCAGAGCATACTTTCCCAGCAAGTTTGTTACAACCATTTCCGATTCCGGAGCATAAGTGGGAAAGCATTTCGATGGATTTCATTACATGTCTTCCCGTGGTGCAAGGGAATGGTCGTATTTATGCAAAAGAGTTGATTGGTTGACAAAATATGCACACTTTTTTGTTGTCCCTACCAGCTTTAAGGCACCTCATGTGGTTGATTTGTTCTTCATCGAGATATTCGGAGTTGCGCATGGGCTTCCGAAGAACATCGTTAGTGATCGGGATAGCAGGTTTATGAGCATATTTTGGCAAGAACTTTTCTGTTTGGTACACACCGAGTTAACTCTGAGCACTAGTTATCACCCTCAGACTGATGGGCAGATAGAGATTGTGAACAAGTGGATAGACGGTTATCTACGCAACTATGTTGCAAGGTAGCAGAAGGCATGGGTAAAGTTGCTATATTTATGTGAGTATTGCTATAACACCATTTACCATATGTATATTGGTATGAATCCATTCCGAGCATTATATGGATATGATGCAAGGTCTTTTGTTGATTTGGCGTTTGGGGACAATAGAGCTCCCAAGGCTCAGGAGAGTTTACAAGATAGTTAGGACATCCTTAAGGTACTTAAGGATAATATTCAGCGGGCCCAGAATCATCAGAAGATGTATGCAGATAGGCACAAGGTAGAGAGAGCATTTGAGGTAGGAGACATGGTATTTCTACATCTTCAGCCTTACAGATAGAGTACTCTCAAGAAGAGTGGAGCTGAAAAGCTCAAGCCACGATTCTATGGACCATATAGAGTGTTGAGGAGAGTTGGTGAAGTGGCATATGAGTTGGAATTACCTTCTGAGAGTAAGATACACAATGTTGTTCATGTATCTTACTTAAAAAGGCTTTGGGACAACACATTGTTTCTTCTCGCAAGTTACCACCTTTTGATGAGGAAGGGAGGTTAGATTTGTTGTCATAGGAGATATTGGATAACCGAGAGAGGAGATTGATGAATCAAGTTATTTGGGAGTTCTAGTGAGGTGGAAAGAATTGCGCTAATAGAGGATGCTACATGGGAGGCGAGTCTATATTACAAAGATCCATCTTTGATTGCTTGGTGACAAGCAATCTCGGGAAAGGAGGACCGTAATGTCCTCTTTCTCGAATAGTTTGATCGATGACCTTTGGCCTTTTTTGTCTACCCGACGGCCAAAGGGTGATTTCAAGGGTGACTTCGGTTTATTAATTTTATTATATCGTGCTAAAAATAAAGTAAAGTATCACTAAAGCACATATAATGAATTAATAGACTGTTTAAGTGACTTCGACTTAGGGAAGTACATTTAAATAAATTAATAAATTATTTAATGTGCTTTCCTAGGTAAAAAGTGCGACTTGCCTTGGGGGAGGAATTAAATAAGCCAAAAATGCGACTTGGTTGGAGAAGGGAAAAATTAATTAAAAAATTAATTATGCTGCATTGGAAAAAGTGTGACTTGCATCTTTGAAGGGTTTTTTGGTTATAAGGAAAAAGTGCGACTTGTGCCAGGGCATTCCAAATTATTATTATTTTCTCCCAGCAGTTAGCTTTGAGCTTTTGCAGAAAAAATCCAAGGACGTAAACCCTTTGGATTATTCCTCTTGTGACGTAAACCCCGGAGTAGAGAGCGGAGTTCTATTCGGGATCTTCATTGTATTTGACAGTTTTTATCATTTCAGCAGTTTGAAAGAGAAATAAATTGCAGCAGTGGGCATACAAACTTCTTCCTAGAGTGGGGTGACTTATTCTACAGTTGTTTTATGCAGTGATTGAGGTATTCTTCATGCTAGTTTATTGTGGTATATTTCAGCCTCAAATATATATCAAATCGACTTGGTTTGAATCCATTATGGCTGGGTTTTAGACAATATTTGTTATTATTCCATCTGCAGATTTCTAATTGTGTTTGCCCTAATTATTTATCATCTGAAATCAATATTGTATTTACGGCTGAATTATTTATGAAGAAATTTGTTGTTTAAACCCTAGGCGCCTTTTCTGTATTCACCTGGTTTGCGGGGTTTGTTTTATTTAATTTATCTATGCAGTTTGAGTATGGTGTTCTATGGATTCTTTTGATAATATCAGTCCAGATCTGAGCCAGAGCAATATATATATATATATATATATATATATATATATATATATATATGTATGTATGTATGTATGTATGTATGTATGTATGTATGTATGTATGTATGTATGTATGTATGTATGTGTGTATGTATGTATGTATGTATATATTCGAGGCAAAGGGGTTTGGGATCTTTCACTCGATAATGAATGTGACCACTTTGGATCTTTAAAACTCAAAAACACCCATTGATTTTCTAGAAAACCCAAAAACTCAAACTCATGGCATAGAATTCCACCAAATAGCCCGAAGATGACCATAAAATACCCAAAAAGACCAAATTTGGCCTACTTCAAAGCATAATCAAGTTTATTATCGATCCCATGGTTTTGGCACATTCCGCACTCAATAACATGGTCCATTTCTCTAGAGAATTTATAAAATCAATATTATCCTAGAAAATCACCTATTTCTTTCACTCTTTTTTATATTCCATATCATTGAAGCACACAAGAAAAGAGCATACTCATATATCAAAGGATCTACAATTTAACAAGCTTGAAAAACTCAAGATTCCAACAAAATAAACATAACAAACAATGGCATTCAATTACTAGAACATGCTCTAATACCATGTGAGAATGTGGGCCAAGATTGAGCACTGATAAAATACAAACGCACAAAGAGAGTAAAGTTGTGAGAGAGAGGAACCAAACATGAGCCAAAATATAGCTTGTATATTGAATGCATTATAAAATAGCTTTACAAGAGGTGTATAAATAGGAAGTGGGGAAGTGTAACCGCCACCTAAAAGATGGAGAAGTGTAACTCCCATCTATCTTGCCAACACCTAAGCAAGCTAAATACATGTGTAGGAAAAACCATACAATACAATAAAAACCTAAACTGATATGAACAAGGGAGTCCAAAATCAAGAGATGGTGGAGGAAATGCACACATTAATAGCTAGAGTGTGCATGAAGATGAACAAGGACCATTGAAAGTTAATAAATTGCTTCAATGAAATCAAAATTTGAACCAATGATCTAAAAATACATAAACACTCTAAAACATGCAATCTAATGACTAATAAATTTCTAAGTGCCATTTTTAGGTGTCTACACAAGGGTACTACTTTCATGCTATGTCTACATATATATCAAATTAAATAAGACACAATATGGATACACGATTATGCACACTTAAAGATCTTGAAGTAGACTCTAATGTACTTGCAATAACATTCATAAATGGATAAGTTACAATATCAATATTATGTTGAAATTTAGGAAAGAAATAATTGAAAACAATACGCTGATTTGACTAGAAGGTGGGCACAATGCCCGATGAGGATATATAGCTTGAATAAGTCATCTTTCCTCTCGAGGAAAAGTTTCTTAACAACTAGGGTGTTTATATATACACCTAAGTCTAGTTTTTAACACTAAGAAACATAGTTAGTTTTGGCATTCTTTGACATACTTAGGTTATTGACATATTTCCAATTTAGTAAATTCTTGTTTATACTCCTTATCTCGTGGAAAAACACTTTTAGGAGCTAACCCTAGAAAAATTATTTGTACAAATATACAAATGTTAACTTTTTCACACCTCCCCCTTCTAATTACCCATACATCATCTTGGTCACCTATATCTTCCAATTATACTTACTCTAGTGTGCGTACACAAGACGCGCACGTGCGTGTGTGAATGCCTTCAAATTATATTTAGACATTTTCCATTTGATAATTCTTGATTCCTACCTTTGTGTTGGCAACAACTAGTTTTCAAGCTTGGGAATTTTCATTAGGTTGACTAAGGCCTAATTCATGGGTTGGCATGTGTGGGAAACTAAAGAAGATTTAAATATATATATAGAAATGACCTTTAAGGTCACTATCCATCCACACACATAAACATCTTTGTGATCACTTAACATAAGGCTTATACACATCTCAAATCTTCCAAGAGTGGACCTAGAGTAGTCCATAAAGCTAAATCTAAAACATAAGGGTTCAAAGCATGGTATCAAATGTCGAGGATCAAAGGAAGGATTAGTCTAAGTTGTATTTGAATTTCATAATTGGATATTCATATAGGACTTAGTATAATTGCATGTGGCTTGTTCCCTCATCGAAGTATCGGTGTGTAGTATATCACTCATATACATTGTGACATGCCAAGGTCATTCCAACCCAATAGATCTTAAGGCATCTTCTTGTGTATTATTATTCAAGTGCATTTGTTATCAGGGTTTGGAAAATATAGAGATTAAACATGATTCATCACATCATATCATACTTCTTTGTCATCATAAAATCAAAGTGTAAACATAGGAAATCAACTTTATAAGTTGCATCAATTAGATATTTAAAAACTCTAGATGTCGCTCTAGATATTATTGTCTCTTCTTACATTCGGGCATTTTTCAAATATGCAAATTCACTAGAGATCTTTTTATTCATATCCATGTCCCCTGAGTCCATTGTGCATTCACCTTTCGGAAAAATCACATTGGGTCTTTCCATTGTGTGTTTTATGGCATTATGTGTATACTTTCTCTCTAATAATCAAAATAATATTAATTCAAGTTTAGATTACAATGCATTCATTATTTTTATTCATATGATCAAAATTAGGTGAAGTTTCTAACTATTTAATATCTTTAGGTGTAATATAATAAGGATCAACAAGGATTACAATATTTGAAAGTAGTTACGAGGACTAGACAAATGGCGAGCTTCCTCTGCCCTAACCCTAAATGTTGTTGTGTGTTGGAAGGATGGGTCCATAGGTTTGCGGTCGATGGCAAGTGTTCGGGCACGGTTGGCGGTGGCCTTGTAGGCTTGAGATTTTCATTGAGGAATGCTAGTGACAAAGGGTATAGTTTCTCCCCTGCTGTGGGTTTTTTCCAAAACGAGAGGAAGAAGCTCACACGTCTTTTTGATTGGCTCCCCTCTTTAGACAATGTTGCTCTTGCCCACGATGTTGCTCAACCGCTCGATGGTCGTTTAGGGTAGTTGCAAGTTCTTGTCCATACTCTATCTGGTATTACTCTATGTCTCCAAATTCATCGACTTGCTATTGGGCTAGATCTGAAACATATTCTCTCCCATAAAGTGGGCTTTAAGTTGGGCTCATTTGGCCTCTCTTTTTTGGGCAAGATGTTTTTAGATGATTCCCCTCTTATCTCCTACGGATAATCTAGGATTCCATGATTTTTTTGTCGGGGTTCTTAATGGGAGGTGCTAGAGCTTAAAACCCTGCTACATTTTAAGAGGATCTATTTAAACATGTTGCATCCTCATATGTTGCATCTAATCCTCCCCCCATCATATCTTGCGGAACAAGTTGTGGACTCCCCTTCTTTGGAAATCATAAGTGCAGAATATTTGGCTCTAAAAAATAATCTAGAAAAAGGCTCTCATCTGTAGATTTAATGGTGTTTGGCCTTTGATCAACGCGCTAATCCAGTGGATTCACTCCAATTGGACAAAAATTGTGACCTTTTCTTTTGTGCCAAAGGCTTTTTCATCATATTTTTCTTTGATTAGGAGGATTATCAAAGGGTCATGAATGAGGGCCTGTGGTTTTGGGGTTTGGCGGGTTTGTTTACTACCCCTTGGTTCCCTCATTTTGACCCGTGCTCCTTCTCCATCTTGCGAGTTCTGTTTGGGTGAGGTTACCCAATCTTCCTCTCAATTTTTACCTTGCTACTGGAGGAAATTGGAAATTGTTTAGGAGATTTATAAAATAGGATGTCACAAGATTTCATAGTGGGCTTCTCACTTATGTCAGAATATGTGTTGAATTTGACCTTAGTAAAGGACTACTAGATAAGATGACCCTCAAGATGGGTGATGTGTCCCATGTTTAGTCTCTTGACTATGAAAATATGGCCTTCAGATGTAGAAATTGCAGGACACCGGGCCATCTCCAGTCTTCCTACCCTCATAAGAAAGCTCAATCTGCCAAGAAAAAGCCTTCCAAGCACTGGAGCCCCTTGATCTTGAAGAGGATACGGATGATTGAGAAGTTAAGGGAGTAGATCCACCGGTGGATGTTCAACCCGCAACAACAAATGAGGGTATTGTGGAGGGTCAATATTTACTACTTTCTCATCAGGTAGAGAGATCCACCCCAGGAATCAAGAGATCTCACGAATCTGATCATTCTGATTCGGATAAAGAAGGCCCCATCTTTCTGAATACGGAATCATAAACTGACACTCCTCCAATCTTGGCTATAAATAGTGCGTTGGGCTCGGAGGAACAATTACTGGAAAATTTGTAGTTGGTGCGCTCGAAGAAGGGAATAAGGGTAAGCTTTGATTTCATATCCTCTTTTCCCTCTCGTTCCTTCTTCTTTTCTTGTGGTCACCTGTTGGTTGTCTCCACTTCATCATTTGGCAGCTTCGTTTGGGCTGCATCTCCTCTTTCCCTCTTTGTTGACCCTTCTTACTACTTTCGATCATAGGTGAGGGTGTTCTTCCTCCTTTTCTTCTTGAATCTTCTTTGTTGCTAACTCTGTAGCTACAACAATTTATTCTCTTCTTTCTAGTGGATTCTTCTTCTATTTTTTTCCTGGTGTTATGCGGGAGTTCTCATCTTCTTTTTATGTTCTCCCTATTCTTTGTACAAGGTTGTGGGCCCTTTCAGAACGCTCACTTTTACTCTAATCCAAAAATATATCATTAAGTGTAAAATAATTACAACATTTTTGGTTAATCCCACAAATGATTGAACAAAAGAACTGTGGTTTTCCTTCTCTATTAGGGTTTCATATTTTCCCCTCTTACGGTCTTATTTCATGTCTTATTTTTGGTTTCTCCATATTACATGAATAAATATAAATGGTTTTTCTCACTAGCTTTGCCCTTCTTTACACTTCCATGTTCATATATTATGCCATCTAAAAAGGTTAGGTATCTTACACCTATTAAACAATGTGCTAGGTTGAATTATGTTAGTATCGATCATATTTAGTTTCCTCTCGACTAAATAGTGTGTTTGTTTACAAAAAAATTGTGAAAATTAATGAATTACATTTTTCTTATTATGATACCAATGTTGATAATGTACATATGGATGCAAATCTAAATGAAGACACTATTGATTACACCCTAAAATGAATAAATAAGAAGTGGGGGGTAAAATGTATTCTTCTTTACTCAAGGTTCAAAGGGTTAACAATAGGTAGTGTATTCAATTTAATTAATAACCATAAATACCTCAATCAAAATATACTTTGTTGTTAGCAATTTACAAAATAAAATATGGAAGTGATTGCTAAATCATAAGGAAGTAGACGCACTTCGCTAATTACGGACGTGGGAAGTTGAACTAGCGATTTTACGTGACTGTGTAGGCTATAAATGATCTTGAAGTGCTTCATTTTTTGAAATGGAGTGTAAATTTGAACGAGTATGGAACTATTATATAGAAGCACCAAATGATTTGGTACATATTATACGATTAAATCGTGCAAAGTGATACAATGACATTCTATAACTTTTTGTGCTTATGTGATCCTAAAAATTGTCGGGGTTTCTAATCCTTCCAAAGCATTTAGCCTAGAAGGCCTTGAACCAAGCATGTGAGCCCTTATTACCCACTTCACGTGCCATCATATCATTTATTATTTCATCACGTCTTAATCTGAGGCACACTTGGTGCACTTGGTCCTCGCTAGTTCAAGGAATGAAAAGTGCGTGAAAATACTTGACATAGTAATTTAATTATAAGTGTATACACAAAAAGGAAACTACTACACACACTACCGTTCAAGCATACCAAAACTACATCAACAAAAAAATTCGACAAAAAAACCATTCATATTCATTCACTTTGAACATACTTACAAAGCAACTATTAATGGCTTACCTTTATTAGATCCTAAGCCTAATTTTTATTAACTTATAGAATCAACCTCTATTACCTATGTATAACAACTAAGTGACACGACTAACAACCATTATTGAGGTTCTTGATAGCCCATTTATACATTCATTCTAATTCAAATACAATTTTGTTCTCACTCAAAGTAGGTAGTCAACATTACGGGGTAAATGGTAGTCACCTAGAGTTATTAGACAGGAACACCTTATTTGTAGAGTTGGTGCCTAGGACCTTATCCAATCCATGGAAAGGATGGGACTCCATGTCATTTGATTTACTCTAATATATCAAAATACTCATCAATGTCATCAAGTTGTCATTCCTTTCATCGCATGCCACCACATTCCTTGCCTCGATGTCACTATTTTATCCTTTTATACCTTTTGTCACTCCTATTGACTCAACCTTCTACATGCACTACACGTGGTGTCCTTCATTTCCCCTTTTTATTCTTTCCTTAGCCCTTTCTTCTTTGAGTGCACATGTTGTAGATGCTACCCGTTCGTTCATATCCAAAATTCCTATGAGCACACGTATCCTTCAAATGCATTATGCGTGCATTACTCAATATTTAGCTTTGAAATTGTGGGGTCAACATGCCCCTAGACTAATTTTTTCGGTCCTCCAAAAAAACTTGATTTTCATCTTTTAGCATTCTTGACATGCCTTTTTGTACATACACGTAAAATGCACTCTATTTAATGAGTGTACTTTTCATACCTTCAACAATATACAATAAAGAGGGTCCACAAAGTAACATTCTCTTCTCCCTTTTTGTGGCCTCATGCACCGATTGTATTTTAGCCGAGAATAAACCTTGATTCCTTTACATCTTCTTTAGCCTTAATGGATTTTAAGAGGAGGACCACAAGGTCTCGTTGTAAGTGGTCTCCTAGTTTTGATCTAGCCAACGAGGGTTTTTACTTTGTTGCTCCTCTTCTCATGCTCAAACTTATCTCGGATCCCGACAACTTATTTTCCACGACCTTCTTCCATTGGGTATCCTCTTTTATCAATTATATGATCAAATCATCTGGGGCTTGAGTTTCTTTAAGAATTTTTTCTATTATTGATACCTTTTTCCTTAGTTCTACCACAATTTCATTGCAAGTAGTCACCTAGGCCTCTATTTTCCTTTTTAAGACCTTGTGAGGTCTTCTTGCTCCTTGAGATCTACGTCTGCCAATACTTCACCTAGTAGTAGCTTGAGTTAGGTCATGAACTCATGCATGGATACCACCTTGGTGGAGGTAAATCCTTTCTCCATATTCTTTTTACACATAGCTTATTTGTGCACTTCTAATCCCTTGTCCCTTTCTACGACAACCTTATCAAATTATTCACCAAATAAAGATCATGAACATTCTTGTGTCTATGAACTGTTCTTGAGGTTATATCAAGACAACTCGATTCCATTTTCATTAAGGCATTAGATGTTTACTCCACACTCAAGTGACACACAATTATGTAGGTGAAAATCTTGTCACCCACTATTTTTATAGACACACTTTCCTCCGGTGTTGAGGCAAATACCTCAAAATGGTTTTGTCGACCAATCCTTCAACTTGAAATATACCTTCTTCCATGTCCAACTCGAGGCTCTTGATTGACACATGTAATTCAATATGAACAATTCATTCATGTCTTTTCCTTTCTAATACATAACTCATTCCATTTTGGGTAGAGTAGATGAGGGGGTTCTTGATGGGTTATTTGTTGGGGAATCAAATGCAACATGATTCCCCTTTCGTCATGTCTACTCTTTGTTTAACGCTTAATTAAATTTAAGGTCAATTTAATTAGCTTTATAATATATTAGAGTCAATTACAAATATGTTACAATATAAATGTTAACTCGGATTTACAACTCAAATCGAGATAGAAATAATTTGTATACACCAATCAAACTAACATGTAGTCAAAAGCACAAAACATGTGTATAGAAGCACTTAGCTAATTTATGATGATTTCTTGAGAGATTTGGGACTACACAACATTAGAACTAGGAGATCTGAACCCGAATAACCTTCACAATTGAAACTAGAACATTGAATATCTCTAGTACATGACCACATAACTTAGGACCGTTTATGCTCTTGTAACTTTCGGGTTGCTCGCTTTCCTATATTTGTCTTTTGGTATCAAACCCTAGTTGTCACACATGTAACAACGCTCTCCAAGAGAACTGATCATTGTATAAAACCCTATTTATGGATGAAGAGTCCTAAAAAATAAATATTATGAGGTTAATGACAAACCCCATGCACTACCGACATCGACACTAATCCAAAGAAGCCTCAAACCGCACGTTGTTCTCCACCTAACATGTGATATCTAGATAGATCAATTAGATTTGGCATTTACTTTTGACCATGTTTGCTTTGACTTGGATCTTTCTAAAACACTTAGAGAGAGGATGTTTGGATGCTTGTAGATGAGAGATATGGCTTCATTGACTTGGTTTGTAGCTTCATAAATAATGTGGGTACTACCCTAATGATTGTAGATGTGTAATTTTGAGATTTAAGGAGCTTTTGATGCCTTTTACAAGTGTATGAAGTGATTTCTCTATTGCATTGCCTTAGGAGTTCTAGGTTATAAAATGATGTAGCTATAGACACAAAATCACGCACTTTGAGTAATTATCTAGTCTTGATTGCATATTACTATTCATATGATTCCTAAGTAAGAAAAGTACTAATTAACCCATGTCTTTGGCCATCTTTGCTTTCTTTCTGTTGCCACTTTTGATCTTACATCCTTTTTAGCTTAGTCTATCTTTTCATACCTCAACATTTCTCATTCTGGACACCAGAGCCAAATTTAGGACACTAGCGCCAGGCGCCCCATCCCCTCTGGGCACCCTTGACCTCTTTATATTTTTTTCACATCTTTTGGGTCCTTTCTAGCCATTTGAGCATCTTATCTTTTTGGTAGTTGGCCTTTTCGGGGTTAATTACAAAATTCAAGCAAGGGAATCATATAAATATAAAGTTATGTGACAATAAGCATTAGCTATCACCACCTAAGGTTGTATCTAAAGGCTATTCAAGAGCATTCTAGCATCCATTTAAGGGTAAGGGACTACATTATTCTGCATACACTTCATAGGAGGGGAGTCTATTATATTCCATGCACACATATGTTTACATTTTTACATCTAGCGACTTGCTTGCTATCCAACTCCACGCACACACAAAAAGAGCCACCTAGGGCATGATTCCGCACACACACATAACTATATTGGGTTTGAAATGTAGTACAACGCTTAGTCGTAAGATCACTTGTTTGACAGTTGAGGACAGTTTGACCCCTCATTTTGCATCTTTATTTTTAGGATTTGATGTCTCTTTGAGGGTTTTATAGGTCATTATTTCATTATAGGTTTCTAGCGACCTCAACGATCATTGTGTGATCTTATAAATGCGACCAAAGGCAAAGGACAATGAACAACTTAACACCCGAGAAAGATGGTTTTCTCGAGCATTTTTATAGTCACAGTCCCCACTACCGCTTTATAGCACATGTAGGTGCCCCTGCTCCTTCTTGGATGCCCCTATCCAAATACTCCTTGAGATTTACATTTTTCTCGAGCTTCGATTGCAACAATCCATGCTTTAGATTTTTCATTTTTCCAACTCTGTGCACATTTGGAATCTTTGAAAAATAGCTAATTCATTATATCCCTTCATCATTGAATCGAGGTTTCATATTTTCTAGCTTAATTTTCTTGGGTCATTTGTTGTACTTAATTGTTATTTATTTATTCTGTTACAATAATCAGATTAAACATTTTCATATCATAGTAAATCCATATTTTGCTTAATCATTTTGAAGAACTAGACTCGATTGAACTCTCTCTCTCTTTTTTCTCCAATAGACGCTTGTCATCATGAATATTGCCATCCATGCTTATTTGCATAATTGTCCTGATTGTATCAATAAGCTCAAAGCATATTTAGCTACTAATTATATTCATCCTCACACATCACCTAAATATGTATACCATAAGTTTACTTTCGCTCTATCTCTTAATGAAGATCAAATAAATTTCACATCAGATGAGTTGCCTTCTCAAGAAATGTTAGAACATGACCCCCTTATATATTTAGGTTTGTATCAATAATTTTGGGGTCAAGCGCGCCTTAGTTGACAATGGGTTTGGCCTTAACATATGTAATATAGATTTTCTTCATCAATTGGGCCTTTCTAAATTTTTTTTGGATCCTTCATTAGTCTTTATTAACGTATTTTACAATATTCCCAAGTGTATCTTAGGTACCATTGCTCTACCCGTTATGAAGCTGGATGACCGAGTCTATTTTTGCACCAACTTTCGTGATCTAAATAAAGCTTATCCTAAGGATAATTTCTCATTGCCTCACATTGACGTCATTATCGATTCTACAATTGGGTATGATATTCTATCCTTCATGGATGGCTTCACAAGATACAACCAAATCAAAATCAACTTGGCTAATCAAGAGAAGACCTCTTTCACTACACCATGGGAACATTTTGTTACACTAGTCATGCCCTTTTGCCTTAAAAATGTTGGGGCACCTATCAACGAGAAATGACACACATATTTTATGATTACATTCATAAGATTATTGAAGATTATGTTAACGATATCTTGGCTAAATCCCGACATTGTTCCACCCATGCCCAAGATCTACGAATGTTATTTGAACTATTACACCAATATAATGTACTGCTTGAATCCCCAAAAATGTGATTTTGGGGTCATAACTAGTAAACTCCTTGGATACATTATCTCACAATGTGGCATTAAAATAAATCCTAACAAGATTAAGGCCATTGTCGACATGCCTCCGCCTCGAAATTTACATCAAATAAGATCACTACAAGAAAAACTTTAAGTTATTCGGTGGTTCATTGCTCATCTTATTGATAAAACTTAGCCATTCACATGCCTGATGAAGAAAGATACTAAGTTCGTATGGAATGATCACTATCAAAAACATTTGATGACATCAAAACATATCTTTTAAAACCACTTGTCCTAGTCCCTCCAGTGGCCGACTGTCATTTCTTATTATACATTTCAGCCGCGTTTCATGCCTTACGAGCCCTTCTTTCACAACATGATGATTCTCAACGTGAAAGGGCAATCTATTACATCAGTTGAATGATGTTATCTTATGAATGTAACTATATCTATATCAAAAAGCTATATGTCTCAACCTTGTCTTTGTAGCAGACAAATTGTACCATTATCTTCTTAATAATGAAGTCCATATCATTACTAAAGTAGATCCATTACGATACCTTTGTCCTGCACACATCTCTCTCGAAATGACTAGCGCGTTGGATCATGCTCCTTACCGAATTTGATTTCAAGTTCATACCACAGAAAGTAATTAAAGGCCAAGTCATATCAGATCAATTAGTTGAAGCACCTTTGCTCGATGCATCTCTTGTCTCTTATTCCTTTCGTGACGATTTCACTACTTATGATGTTGATTCGATACATGGACAATGTATTTTGACGGGTCTCGTTATTACTCGATGTTGGGGACAAGATAGTTTTAATCACCCCACATGGTGATCCACTACCCTTTACATATTAATCAAGGTTTTCCCCGTACAAATAACTCCACCGAGTATGAAGCTCTCATCCTTGGCCTTCTCACCACTCAAAAACTCCTCATTCATAACCTACGTAGACACGATGATTCCCAACTCGTTATTGACCAAGTTAATGATAGATACCACATAAAAGAAGAGTAATTAATACCATATAATACACTTTTCAAAGATCTCTTGGCCTCATTCAAGTCTTACTCTTTTATTGCTATCTCTCGTAAGGACAATCATCATGCAAACGCTATGGCTAGTGCGACATTGCTTATTCCCAAGATATCACTAATGAGCAAGCCACGTTAATTATTAGGCACTTACAACATGCCTCCACTTCTACTCTCCCTCTAGCAGCTTGTGCCATCACACGTAGTCATGACAATCCCGAGTGGTTTACTCCAATTTACAGCTTTTTGTCCTGACAAACCATTCTTGATGAGTTACAACCACATGGAGCTCATCGCTTGTGACATGAGGCCACCCGTTACATCATCATAGGGCAAAATTATTTAAACATGCACTTGACGATCGTCTGCAGTACGATGCATATGAATTTTTGACATTCCCATTGTTATCTCTCAAATAAATGACAACATGTGCGGTGACCATTTCTCTAGAAAAGCCATGTCACAAAATCTTTTACATTAAGGCTATTATTGGCCTACCATGGAACAAGACTACCTTGAATATGTTACACACTATGACAAGTGCCAAAAGCATGGAAATATTCACCATGCACTTGCATATGATCTCTAACCAATCACCCCAATATGGCCCTTTTATTTATGGGGTTTCGATCTTATTTATATGATATATCCTAGATTGGCTGATGGGCACAAGTTTATTATTACTACCACAAAATATTTCACCAAATGGGTCAAGCAGCACCATTGTGCACTACAACTGGTACTTGACATTTGTGGTTTCATCACTACTCACATCATTACGCACTTCAACATTCCCTCTGCCATTATCACAGATAATGGCCCCCTTTCAAAAATAAGGAAGTCAAAAAGTTTTGCGTAAAATTTAAAATTAAACAATCATTTTCTACTCCTTATTATCCATAGGGAAATGGCCAAGTGGAGGCCACCAATAAAACTATTGTCAAAATCTTACGCAAGACCGTTCTTCTTAGTGGTGATGACTCGACATATGAACTTCTTTACACTTTATGGGCTTAGAAACTAGCGTACATATGCCCACCAACGCTACTCCTTTTTCACTAGTCTATGGTACTGAGGCCGTCATTCCACTAGAACTCGAGATACCATCATTGTGTGTTTCACTCAAAGGTATACTTAAAGATGACGACTATCGTGAAAAATACTTACATGAGATGGAAATGTTGGACTCTCACCGAATCCAAACACTCAAACATCTTCATACTTATTAGTCTTGCAATGCCCAGCATAAAATCACAAATCTCATCCTCGCGGGTTAAATGTGGGTGACCTAGTATTGAAATAAAACTAGAAAAACACAAAAGTTGAAGCCCCTCTCAAAGGTAAATTCAAGCCCAACTGGATTGGTCCTTATATCATTACAGACAAGATTGGTGGTGGCATCTATCACATTGCATCTCTTTTGGGAAATCCATTAAAGAACCCAATTAATGTCATGCACCTTAAGAGATACTACGCATGAGACAATGTTTATTTCCTAATGATGCACTCATGTGCTTTAGTTCATACTTGACTATTGAGGGTATCATATACACACGAACCTCACACACTACACATTGCACTACACATAACGTGGTACACCTTACACATTCCACTACAATCATTCATCTCTTTCTACACAACATTTACTCTACACATTCACGACATATCTTTTTGACATCCACTTCTACATGTTGCGATCATTACCCTACGTCACACTCTAGTTCCACAGTCCATACTCGATTGTTGAGGGTTTACATTTCAAATGGACCTCACCACACTCACATGTTCACTCACTCATTCACTCACACGCTTACACTCCTTTGACGATCACATCTTTTTAGTAGACACAATCCAAACCATTTCTTGATGACACACTCTTGCTCTATGTTTACTTATTGATTATTAAGGGGCATGTATAAATGAACCTCATCTCATACATACACATCTAGTAGGGGGGCACATTTTTCCTATCATTCACTATGCATTCCATTCTGTCTCATCTACAACATATTGCATATCTTGACCTCACTTAGTCTTGCTTACACTTGTTACATATACAATTTATTACACATGTTAGATAGATGTCTTGTATGTCATTATCTTTCCATATACACATGCGCGTTCACTTTCTTTCTAGCCATGATCACAAATTTTACAGATCTATACACGCAGCACAGATGCTTGGCATATTACCTATTACCAATCCCACAGAGGCTCGTAGGGGCATCCAATTTCATACACTACATGTGTTATTGTTTCATTTTTCATAGCACATTATTATCAAATTATACACGCCTAACATACTTTTTATCTTTCTAACATGCTAATGGGTGCTTCATGTGCAACATTTACCTTACATGCCTATTTGCTTCCATGGTTGTTTGTTACATTGCTTGTCATTGCTTGCCTTTATTTTTCACTATATGTGGGATGTTCCCTTTGTCTTGTGTGCACACTTGTATGCTTTTAGGCCTAGAATACCTTGATTGTCTTATGACATTGTGAGTGATGTCCCATGTTTAAAACCCACTTTTTGTAGTCTACATTGTCTTCTTGCATCTTAGATTACACATTGTCTACTTGTTTGCTAGCTTACATTTTACATGCATGTTTGCTTGTACTAACACTTGTCTCCTAGCCACTTGTTTTCATGTGCCTTGGTTTCTACCAAGCACACTCCCTCCCCCCTACAGGCATAATTTTCAGCACAACGTCTTGTCCTCATTTGGGCCGCATTCTCCTCAATGATGTTGCATACACCCCAAATGAGGGGGCATCATTTGGGTGAATCAGTCACCCCATATAGTAGTTCACAGTCATAGTTCAACACAACACAGGACTGCAGGTACAACACACGCCATCAACATCATACAAGGTTCATAATATAACTTGAGTCCTTATTACAACATAGACACCAATGCCCGACTAGGATAGTAGTGCATGAGTGCCTCGTAACCCTTCCCGGATACCGCCGACCCTTCCTGACGCCTATGACTAGGGGTAATTACACATAATTCTTCAATGGAACACAATCTACAACACTTCACACATCGGATTTTACGGGCATATAGTCCTTAGCACACAACATACAACATTTTATTTTTTGGCATTGGATTGGAAATGGTCAAATTGGATCATATTTTTAAACACCATTTGCAATGGTGTTCTATATTACAAGAAGTAATTAAAGGTTTAAGGATGACATCTGAAATTTCTCCATACACTTCTTCTAGATCATTGACGTGAGATCGCCCAAAAAAATCACACCCGACACAATCGGCGTGAGATCGCCCAAAGAACTCGGTCTTTACAACATCTACAGGATCCTTTCTACACTCTTTCCTCATCACAGATTAGGTGCACATGTTCCTTTTTCACATTTTTCATTTTACATACTTTATTACATGATTTTTACACATATACATGTGTATTTGACTACTTGTTTGTTCTCCTCTTGTGCAAGTCTATCCATAAGGGAAGTGATAGTCAACCTTATTTAACATCATTCAAAATCATCCTACATCAACAACATCACACACATCAACATCGACATCTACAACATGTGTTTTCGACCTAGGGTCACCATCTCATCACTTTTTACACTTTCTCATCTTTAGTCTCTAAAAATCAATGTTTTTAGTAGTAATCTAAGAAGTACAACAATGAAATAACTTATATAAATTGCAATATATAAATGCTAGCTAATTTTATTTGATATTTAAAATGAAATAATTGAAATAGGAGGGAAAGGGTACTAACTTGAAATATAACTTATCTCGCGATGAATCGATCGATGTTCTAGCAAACTTAATGTTATGACGAATGTCAAAAGATTACCTCAAGTGGGAGATATGGCCAAACTAGGATGCCTAGAGGAGTACAAGGGCACTTGTGGGCACCTTGGTCTAGAATATGGGCACCCTGGTTTGCAGAATGACCCAAAACTGAACGTGATAGGGTCGCTAAACCTTTGCAATGCTTCACCTTTGATCGGTTGGTGTCACAAGTGGTTTGCTAATGTCACTATAGATCTCCAATGAATAATCTCCTACAAAATCCCACATAAAAACATCAAACCCTAAAAAAATAAATATGTAAATGAATGGGTCAGACTGTCCTCAGCTACCAAATGGATGGACTTATGAATGAGCATTGCACTACATCTCAGACCTGATGTAGTTCTATGTGCTTGTGTGTGCAATGATGTGCCTAGGGTGCCCTAGTGCCAATGACACCAAAGTAGCGAACAATAACTAGATGTAAGATGTAAATGGTGGATGGAATAGAATGAATACAACCCTTCCTATACAGTGTGTGATATAAAATAATGCCCAAATTCAATCCTTTTCCTTATGTAGATAGCTAACCCTTTAGTAGAATAGTCTGCCCCAAAGATAGTATGTATGTTGTGTTTATATAGGGATCTCTTGCTCAAATTTTGACACTAATGACCCGACATGCCGATTAGTACCTAGGGGAATGGGAGGGAAAACTATAAAGACCAACCTCAAACATCTGAATGAGAACCAAGTGTGATCGGGACCAGGGCACCTAGAGGGCCCTAATTCCTTCCTAGCCCTAATTCCTTCCTAGCGGCCTAGTCGAGACCGTAGATGACAACCGAATGAATAACAACAGCTAAAACTCCCTGAGAGATGACCAAAACTATGTAAGCAAGTGACGATTGTGTGAGACAAACAATGATGATGACTAACTAAACCGAATTTACAGACTAGGGATAGGATGGGTCATTAGTGAATACTTTTCTTACACAAGATCCATATATAAAACAACATACTTGTAGTAGTATAATTATAGTAATAAGTGTGTGATTTTGTGACTAGATTTTCCCCACTTTATGTTGGTGAGCGAGAAAACTTGGTAACATAAAGTATATAGAGATACGTACTGAGAGAAATCGAGAAACCCATGTTATAATAGAACATGCACAAATATGGTAGAAAAGCATGCCGAATGAACCATTTAGCATTTCGAACCATGGATCAACATGTTGATCCATGCAACGAAAGAGAAACGTAATGTCATGATGAAGTGTACTAAATGAGAGTGATGATTGTGATATTAGATAATTGATGATTTCAAATGTTGTATGATGATGAATGAGATGGGGTAGGGAGTGATCAATTCCTAACTCGATTGTGTGAGTATGAATAACCAACCGGAGGATTTGGGCATCCTTCCAGTAGAGGAAGAGTGTAGGGAGAAAGGTGTGTTATTCTCTAACCTTTAACTACATCCTCAAGATCTAACATTGCTATAGACAGACTCAAATTAATTTTTTTGGTTTTTAGATCCAAATAATTTTGATCAAATAGTTGACCCATATAAGAGTGGTATAGGAAAGGCACTCTTGCCCCCACTCCATGAGTGTCACTACAACGTGTGATGACTTCTAAGTTAGGTCATATGGAAGAAAACGTGAAATGTATGATGGCTTCCAAGTTAGGTCATTTGGAAGCAAACACCAAAAATATAATAACTTCCTAAGTTACGTCACCGGGAAATTATTGAACGTAACTCCCAAGTTAGGTCATCTAGGAGGCCGCATGTGTTGCATTATATTAATTAAGTGGTGTGATTTTGATTATTAGAGACCTAAAAGTGTTGATGGATGGATGGATTGATTGGTTACTCCTAGAGATATTTTA
Source organism: Taxus wallichiana var. yunnanensis (assembly GCA_018340775.1). NCBI lineage: Eukaryota > Viridiplantae > Streptophyta > Pinopsida > Cupressales > Taxaceae > Taxus > Taxus wallichiana. The sequence goes on along the minus strand of CM031239.1, from coordinate 772,466,286 downwards.
CACTAGTTTCCCCAAGTTAGGTCATTAGGGGAATGTATAAAAATTGATAAAAATCACATAAATATTTTAACGCTTTGATTGTATGGAAATATTTTGATGAATTGATGAAATTCCCATTAGGTCATTAGGGGGAATCGATGAAATGTCACATGGTGCATTAGTAAATGTTTGAAAATGACAGATTGATAGTATTGAATGATTTCTTAATGGTGTAAGGGGAATTATAGGATGACCCAATTGTATGCCCCCATTTTGGTGAAAGGGGAAGTGATGAAAAGAGTGAAAGTTGAGCCAAAAGTAAGCCCAAAATAGATAGAATGTGATAGAAATCACCAAAATGTGTATAGATTAGTAAAAGACAACATTAAGGAGAGATGATGCATGTATAATATGTGTCATGGTTATGATACAATATTATAGTGGAATTCTAAAAACAATGTCATAAACGGGGTGTCAATCGGAGTAAAAACACTCAAGATATGGTGAAAATTGTGTGTGTGTATTAATCGAGGAAATGATCGTGAAATAATGACTATAGTAAAATGGGTAGGTAAAAGTAACTTATAAATAGGGAGGTGAAAAAGTGATTAGTCACTTCATTTGTATTTTTACATGAGTGAGATTGAGCTCTGAGTGGGGAAATATGCCACAAGTGAGAGCAACACGTCCTAGCCGATTTGAGATGGTAGTGACCGCCGTAGCATCACCTTAACGAAAGAGTTGGTAAGTGCATTGTTTTTGAAAAATGTGTGTTAGTAATTTTTGTTGAATTTTTGCAAAATGAGATTTTTAATTTTATCGGCATTTTAGACCTGGACAAGAGCGGTGAAAGCACTAATGGCCTTTGGGATAGGAGCACCTAGACCTAGGTGTTGGTGTCCTCGCTCCTAACCCGATAGATGGATGGGCGCCCTAGTTAGAGGGTGTATTTAGTCCAAAATGATGTAAATGTGATTTTTACTATATAGTAATGTGATAAACGAGTGTTTATGGAGGTGTATAGTGTTCTAACACTACGTTTGTTATCATTTTGTGTCAGGTGTAGAGGATATCCACTCGAGGGAGTTCAAGTGTGTGGTGGGTATTCTTGTTTCCATTATTCGCAGAGGCCCGGGGTTATCATAGGGAGGAGAAGGTGATGGGAAATGAGCACATGCCCCAAATAATGTGGCAATTGCTTCATAATGGAGTGTGAGTATGTATATATTCGATGTGTTGTGTAGTGGGTTTTAGGGAGGTTGAGGGAAATCACATTCCCAAGATATGTGATAGTAGTGTGAGTTCTATCTAACATGTTTTTGTTGTTCGCTTGTGATATATTTTTTAGGTGACATCTATTAGTATTTGATAGTGGATAGATCCATCCGTGCCTTATGTGGAATGTGCCAACTGATGTAGTTGTAGGTGGCAAGATACTAGAGCGTGTGGATGACATTGTGGGTGAGCATGCCCATTTGTTTGAGCTAGTTTACATAACAACAACAACATGTATGGTGCTACTGAGTGAGAGGGACAAGGCATGGGAGGAGAAATGGTGAATAAGAGAGATTGCGGGTGGTGGTCCATTAGTGCAGGATGTGTTTGCACATTATGTCGAGTTGTAGTGTCAGTTTGTAGAGAAGTTTACCAGGTTACACTACTACGGAGGCAGGTTGAGAGGTATCGAGGTCATGAACAACGACGTAGAGTTGGTGGTGAGGCATCGAGTTCTAGGGCTCTCACAAAGACCCGAGAGCGAGAGTGATAGTGATGATGAGATTTGATTTGTATTAGTGTATATGATGTAGGGGAGTTACCCCCAGTGATGAGATATTTTTGTAAGGATGATTGTACTTGATATATATAGACTATTTTATTAGTATATGATGATTGTATTTCAATGTGTATTGATGTCCTAATGTGATTGATGATGTATGATCCCGTAATTTATTGCTACATGTATGTGATGTTTTGGTGTCGTTGTTCATGTATATTATGTGTAAATGTACTATGATGTAGATAATGATAGACAAAATGTGTGTGAATGATGATAGATAACATATATAATTAGATTTTCTAGATATGATGCTTGATGGGTTGAGTGATATGTTTATTTGTTTAGTGTAATGATGATAGTAGAATGTATGTGAAGATAAATAATGTATGATTAGTAAAATGACCTATCATGATGAATGCTTATTGATATGATAATGTGATGTGATTAGATTTGCAAGATATGATGCTTGATGGGTTGAGTGATATGCTTATTTGTTTAGTTTAATGATGATAGTAGAATGTATGTGAAGATAAATAATGTATGATTTGTAAAATGACCTATCATGATGAATGTTTATTGATATGATAATGTGATGTGATCGTATATGTTAGTAAGATGAAAATGGGAGGTAAGGAGATTAACGATGCCCCCAACATATAATGTATTAGGTTCATTTAGTTAAGACCCTCAACAGTCAAGAATGAACCACATAAAGCAAGAGTGCATCATCGAGAAATGATTAAGTGTGCTAGATGAATCAATGAAGCATGTGATGAAAGGTTCTTATAGAAAAACCTCAACAATCGTGTAAGAACCGTAAGAACACAAGTGCGTCATTGGGGGTAAGGTGATAGAATCACCTACCGAGAGACCAAGGTGGCGTGAATCAAGCGGAAGCATGTGGCATGGAAACAATATGAGCATATGAACCAAATTGAATATCATGTGGAGTAGTGGGATGGGTGGGTAAATGGAGGGGAGCCTAGTGTGACATAGTAGCATGATGTGGTGGATGAGATGGATGAAGTGGATGCGATGGATGCAACGTGTAATGGATGGATGTGGTTGAGAGCACATGAGTGACAAACTATGGTGGTGGATGTATAATAACCTTAGCATTGGATAGAGGAGACAAGTCAACATGGGTAGAAATATGTTGATGAGGAAGAGGAGAGATGGACCACTCACGTGAGCAAGAGCTAAAGGAAATAATGCCCTTATCCTCTAATTGTTGTAATCTATCATGAAGGGAAAAAGCAATCATTGTCCCTATGGCCATTGATGTGATGATAATTATAATAGGGTTGATCATGCTAACGTTATAGATGATGTTGTGGATGATGTTGATTAGAGGGTAAGTGAATTAGATGCTCATTAAGTAAAACACACAACACATCATGTGGTCGAGCATGATGAGAGAAGTGCAATGGCTCATGTGAAACAGATGGAGTAGATTGGAGAAGTAGTCTGTTTGTGGAGGAGGAGGAGAAGGATTTTTTTGTGTAATTGTAGATTAAAATTTCTCACAATGTAGAGATGGAGATTGTGTAGGACGCTCAACTAATGGAAATGGAGGAGAACTAGATGATATACCATAGTAGGAGGAAGTGGAGGATCAATAACATGTGCTGAGAGAAGATCATGTTCTAGGTCAATGAATTTATAACACAAGAGTATGAATGAATCACATGTATCATATTGTAATTATTGCTTGAGAGCAGGAATTAGACCACGAAAAAGATGAATTACTTCTCTAGATCGATAGGCTGGAATACTAGTTGATGCATACAAGCATTGAATCATAAAATGTAATCCTTGATAGGTTCATATGCACCCTGATGTAAAGTAGGTATATGATCATAAGTAACTCTAGGGCCATTGTTGATGATAAAATGATAGAGGAAGGCATCCTCCATATCATATTAAGTACTAATGGACCCAAATGGAAGATGAGTGTACCATTGTAATGCATCATTAGTAAGACTATGTCGAAAGGCCTTAAGCAATAATCTATCATTAGAATAGGAAGCCATAGCCATGCAATAATGTTGGAGATGTAGTGAGGGTCACCAGTACCATCAAATCATGTGAATGTAGGCATGATAAAGTCCTTAAAAATGCAGAGTTATGAATCTTCTTGGGAATAGGGTTACCATGTAATGAATTGTTGTCAATAGAAGCATAGTAAGCCCTACTTTCTAAAGTGAGAGACTAAACCTGAGATTATAATTGACTGATGACATGCATGAGAGATATGATATCCTATGAAGGAATAGTAGAAGATGGAAATAATGTATTGAGTGGTTGTAACTTGCCATTGTGAGTGATCATAGGAATATCAAGAGAAGATAAAGGAGATTTCAATGCTAAAGGAACACTAGGAGTGGGTGTTGAAGAAGCTATAGTAGATGATATAGATGGAATATCCATAGTAGTGGTAGGACTAGCATCAGAAACATCCATAGAAGGTGAAGTGATCGATGGAGACACAATGATAGGAGAAGATGCACTAATAGGTGTAGATGATGTGATAAGAGGAGATGAAATAGTAGGAGAAGAAGAATCAATAGATGGAGATGACTCATGCACTATGTTAGATGCAACCTTAGGAGAAAGTGGTGATGGAGATTCACACTCAAAAAAATGAAAAGTAGAGAATCATGTATATATTAATCGTGTTTTCAACATCTCCTAAAGACTTAGATATGAGAATGTCATTAAGTGTACTATCAATAGGATCATCAACATAATATGAAGGTGTATGAGAACTAGTATGTGATGAATGATGAAAATCAATATAAAAATTAGGAGAACCATTAGATGGAACTATAACAATGGTTTTATGAGGATAAAAATTAGTATGAGAGCTATTGTCAAGACCTAACATGTAATCAATAAGAGAATCATCTAGAATGTCCTTAGAAAGATCAACAGGAGGATCATTAGTAGCCGTATAACATGGTGTACAAAAATGAAGACTATTAGATCCCAAATGATACTAATGCCAATGGGAGAATCTTCAAAACTAGTAGGCACATATTGTTGACTATCTAAGAGTTGTTGTTGAATATCATCTGGCATAGTAGGATTATTATAGAGAGTCAATGAGCTCAAAGATGGTGTCATCATCATAGATAGGATTGAAACTAAAATGAGACATGATGGGCTGAGAAGAATATGAACCATCCTTAGCCATTATGGTTTGAAGCAGATCCTAGGGCAAAAACGTTCTAAATACAAGTTCACAAAAATGATTAGCTAAAATTTGAATATTTTAGTAGTAATCTCAAAAGTAAAACAATGAAATAACTGATATAAATTGCAATATAAATGCTAGCTAATTTTATTCGATATTTTAAAATGAAATAATTGAAATAGGAGGAAAAGGGTACTAACCTGAAATATAACTTACCTCGCATTAATTAGAGCAATGTTTTAACAGGAACTAAATGTAATGAAGAACCTCAAAAAGTTGCAAAAGTGGGAGATTTGTCTAAATTGGGATGCCTAGTTGAGTATAGGGGCACTTGTGGGTGCCTTGCTCTAAAAATGACTCGAAACCCGAACCTACTAGGGTCATTAAACCTTTACAATGATTTACCTTTGATCAGGTTGGTGTCACACTTGGTTTGTTGATGTTGCATTATAGATCTCCAATGAATAATATCCTACAAAATCCAACACAAAAGCATCAAACCCTAAAAATAATAATGAATGGGTCAGACTGTCCTTAACTTCCAAATGGATGGACTTATGACTGAGCATTGTACTACATCTTAGACCCAATGTAGTTCTATGTGCTTGTGTGTGCAATGATGTGCCTAGGGTGCCCTAACACCAATGATGCCAAAGTAATGGGCAATAGCTAGATGTAAGATGCAAATGGTGGATGGAATAGAATGAATACAACCCTTCCTATGCAATGTGTGATGTAGAATAATGCCCAAATGCAGTCCTTTGCCTTATGTAGATAGTTAACCCTTTAGTAGAATAGTCTACCCTTAAGATAATGTGTATGTTATGTTTATATAGGGATATCTTGCTCAAATTTCAACACTAATGACCCAACATGCCGATTAGTACCTAGGGAATGGGAGGAAAACCATAAAGACCGACCTTGAACATCTAAATGAGAACCAAGTGTGACCATGACTAAAGTTCCTAGAAATGAGGGCCAGGGCCCGGGGTGCCTAATTCCTTCCTAGGTTCCCTAGTCGAGACCATAGACGATAACTGAGTGAATAATGATAGCTAAGACTCCCTGAGAGATGACCAAAATTGTGTAAGCACATGACAACTTGTGCGAGAAAAACAATAACGATGATTAATTGAACTGACGATAGGACTAGGGGATGGGTCATTAGTGAATCCTTTCTTACGTAAGATCCTTATATAAAACAAAATACTTGGCGGTATAATTATAGTAGTAAGTGCGTGATTTTGTGACTACGGTCTCCACGCTCCACCTTTTTATCACTCCACGCTTTTCCTTGTCTCTCAACACATTTCTCACCATCGATCTACATGGTTATTAGGTACACATCTCTTATCTACTTTATGTTATCGAGATTTCACTCAAAAACATAAAGTGGGGGCAAATGTAGACACAAAATTATGCGCTCTGGGTAATTACCTAATCATGATTACATACTACTAGTCATATGATTCCTAAGTAAGAAAAGTACTAATTAACCCATGTCTTTGGCCATATTTTCTTTCTTTCTATTACCATTATTAGTCTTACATCCTTTTTAGCTCAGTCTATCTTTTCATACCTCGACATTTCTCATTCCAGACACCGGCGCCCAATTCAAACACTAGTGCTAGGTGCCTCCTTCCCCTCTAGGTGCTCTTGACCTCTTTATACTTTGTTCACATCTTGTGGGTCCTTTCTATCCATTTTAGCATCTTATCTTTTTTGGTAGTTGGCCTTTTCAGGGTTAATTACGAAATTCAAGCAAGTGAATCATATAAATATAAAGTTATGTGATCATAATAAAGGGACAAGCACTAAGCATTAGTTATCACCACCTAAGGTTGCATCTAAAGGCTATTCAAGAGCATTCTAGAATCTATTCAAGGGCAAGGGACTACATTATTCTCGCATACATTTCATAGGAGGAGTTTATTCTATTCCATACACACATCTATTTACATATAGCTACTTGCTCGTTATCCAAGTGTGACACGCACAAGAGCCACCTAGGGTATGATTCCGCACACACACACACATAACTACATTGGATCTAAAATATAGTGCAACACTCGATCGTAAGATTACTTGTTTGACACCCAAGGACAATCCGATCCTCATTTTGTTTCTTTATTTTTAGGATTTGATGTCTCTTGAGGGTTTTGGAGGTCATTATTTTATTATAGATAAATAAACCAGTCGGATTTGATGTCTCTTTGAGTATTGCACTTTGACCTATGTGGTGTAAGTGGAGATAATCAACTGTCGTAAGGAGAACTTGGAGAAATAGTTGAAATGATTTGGAAACTTAAGAAATTTAGAATTACTATCAAAGGAGATTGAAGAGGTAGGGAGTGGTAAATTTCCAACCCAATTTTTTTTGCAAATGGGAAGATTTGTGTGTCATGCCACCATAGGAAGATTGTTGGAGAGAGAGGTCTAGTTTTACTCTCCATCCATGACTGCATCACCAAAAGGTCCAATTGTTGTAGATGGATAAAGACCAAATTTAATTCTGATTTAGTTCCATTTGAAAAGGTGTTTGTTCTAATTGAAGAGCCTATTTAGGACTAGTGTAGGAAATACAATGACATCTCATTGCCCCCACTCCTATAGTAATAGGTGTTTCGGTTTGAATAATGCTAGATGGCTTCCAAGTTAGGTCATCTGGAAGCAATAATAATGTAATGTAACTCCCAAGTTAGGTCATCTAAGAGAGATAGTAAAGTATGCTTATTGAACCGATTGATTGATTTGATTTGAATGATAGAAGATTTCTTTAAAATTATGTACTTAGTAAATTACTCACAGAGATGTTTTTGTGCTTTCCCCCATATTAGGTCATTTGGGGAGAATAGATTTGAAATAGTAAAAGTATTGATTTGTAGTATAGAATGATTGTTCCTTTGTTTGAATAAGATCAGAGCAAGTTGTAATAGTAATATGATAGGAGTGTCGATTGATTGTATTATAACCTAAGAGGGATTATGGGATGATCCCAATTATATGCCCCCTTTCGGTGAAAGGGTGAAGGGCGGAGAAATGAGCACTGAGTCGAAAGCAAGATGTATAAGATGTTGTAATAGTAATTATAAAATAATATGGGATAATATATTCACAATGTGAATAGATATTGAATAGTACACATGTCGGATGTGAATATGATATTTCAAAATGTGTATAGTATTATGCTAGAGTAAATAATGATCTGTATGTCACAAATGATGAGTTAAAAAAAGTTATAAGGCTTAAGATATGAGCAAAACTATGCAACATGTATTAGTGGTAAAAGTGGTTGCGAATAATTGGTTTAACAAATATTGAAATTTGTAAAACCCTATCTATAGAGTCACATAGATATGCCATAAGCAATAAGTAAATGGAAATTGAAACCCTAGGTGCAAGAAAAGGAGTAGAAGACTTAGTTACTTTCATAATTGATCCCAAAGTGTGCCGAGTAGAAAACGGTGAAGCAGAGAGGAAAAATGTTACAACCGCACCCCAAAATTTTTGTAACTTTTCTCGAACAAGCTAAATTGGGCCACCTAGACTAGGTTAGGGCGTTGGAGACTACTTCAGGTGCTTGTGACTATAAAAGACCTCGAAATTGATTTTTTCTACGTCGCAAGATGGTCGCTCACCTTTGGATTTTGTCACCTATATGTCACACTATGTCCACATAGTTCACATGCAACCTATAAAACAAATGATCTCCCACAAAACCCCAAAAGACATCAAATCCTAAAAATAAATATGCAAATGGGGAGTTGGACTGACCACGACAGCGGTTACCCGAGTGAGTGAGCTTAGAACCGAGTGTTGCATTATGTTTGAGACTCCATGCGGCTTCTTGTGTGTGAGTGTGTGTGTGAATTGTGCCCTAGGTGGCTCTTGTGTAAGATTCACTTGAATAACGAAAAATAACTAGATGTAGCAATGTAAGTAGATGTGTGGATGACAAAATAAAATTCCCCTCATATGTGTGTATGCAAAAATGCAGTCCCTTATCCCTTGAGTGAGTGCTAGATGGATGTTTTGATGCTCTTAAAATGCCTTTGGATGCAACCTTAGGTGGTGATAGTAGATGCTTAGAGCTTGGTATTTTATTTTGGTCACATAAATTTATATTTATATGATTCCCTTGGTTTAATTTCATAATTGAAAGCTGGAAGGCCGAACCATAAGAAAATAAGATGCCCAAAAGGAGAGAGTAAAGTAAAGAGAGGTCAGGGGATGTCCGGAAGGATGAGGGCACACAGGCGTTGGTGTCCGTAGTCATAAAAGATAAAGCAATAAAGTATTGATTGGGTTGTAGGGTGTAAGAGGCTAGAAAGAAGACATGAAACACAAACAAAAGGCCAAAGATAGTGTTAATTTCTAATTTTCTCACTTAGGAATCATATGAATAGTATTATGTGACTAGGACCTAGAAATGTACCCAAAGTGCGTGATTTAGTGTCTACATTTTCCTCCACTTTGTGTTGTTGAATGAATGCTCGATAACATAAAGTAGACAAGAGATGTGTACCTGATAACCATGTATATGGATGGTGAAAGCATGCTGAGGAGATAAGAAACAATGTGGAGTGATAAAAAATAAAGCGTGGAATCTAAGCTAGGAAAGAGGAAGTGACCCTAGGGGTGAAAATCGTAATGTATGCACCATGTTATACATGTTGTCATTGACGTGCTTATATTGTGCTTAAGACCAATGCTTCTTATAAGGACAAACCTGCAAATAAAGAAGAGAAAAAGAGTATTCAAAGTTGTGTATATGAAAAATTTGATCCAAGTATGTAAAAAGTGTGTAAAAGTATGTAAAAATGTGAAAAGGAACATGTGCACCTAATCCATGATGAGTGAGAAGGATAAAAAGTGTCTTGAAAATGTTATAGAAGAACATGTTTTTGGGAAATCTCATGCCAAGAATGAGTTTTTTTGGCGATCTCACACCAAGTGCGAGTTTTTGGGTGATCTCATGCCACAACAAAGAAGTGTTAGGGAGAAAGGTCAAGTGTCATTCTCTATCCCGATTGCTTCCCAAAGTTTATACACCACTGTAGATGGTGTGATCCTACTTTGTTCCATTTCAATCAAGTTTGATCCAGTTAAATCCAAGTAAAAAGAGAATAAAATGGAGATAGAATGCATTATGATTGTTGGAGGACTGTTCCTATAATATGAAACTACTACGTGAAATGTTGAAAACTGTGTTGATATGAGAAAACAATTATAGCTACCCCCTGGTCATATGCACCCATGAAGGTCGGGAACACCCGGGAACTCATGTTTGTATCTCGGGTGTTGGCGTCTATCTTGAATTGAGGATTTGAGTCATATTTTGAGCCCTTTCTGTAACTATAGACTATGTTATTCATGTAATGTACATGTATGAACTATGACTATGTACTACTAAAAGGGGTGACTGATACACCGAATGTATGTCCCCTTTGTTTGGGGTGCATGCGACATCGCTAGGAGGATGTGACCTAAAGAGAGGAGAAGACACTGATCTAAAACGATGCCTGTAGGGGAAGGGAATGTGTATGGTGGAAACCAAGTCACATGCAAACAAAGTGGCTAAAAACATGTGTTAGTGCAATCAAGAAAAATACGCATAAAGAAGACAATGTGTAATCTAGTAAGTAAGAAGACAATGTAGAATGAAAAAGTGAGTTTGAAACATGGGACATCGCTAACAATGTCACAAGACAATCGGGGATGAAGTGGCTATTAGTGCAAATTAGCAACACCCTCTGGATGTTCTATCGATTTCTAGTTTGACATTTTGGACATCCAGTGTGATTGCAAAAATTTTCCCCAAGTGTGGGACTTGTAAAAATGGGAAAAGAATCTCTAGGTTAGAGGTTGGTTCCTCAACTCCTTTGATCAGGTGTATTACTTGCAATTTGCAGAGGTTTAAACTCAAAATCCTACTCAATGCAAAAGAAATAAAACTAAGACTAATGAGGTGATACACCAAAGGAGTGGTGAACATTCTTTAATTTTGAAAATTGACACAGATAATAGAAATGCAACAAAACATCATGCACAAACTGATAAAATGTAATGGAAGGTCGGAATGAAGCAAACAACACAAACAAAGGATTGAAACTCATTCACAGAGCTTGCATTGTCATTTCCAATATCAAAAATACATGCATTACAACATATGAGAGGCAGAAAACATGTTGTAGTCTTAGAAGAGGTCTGATATTCCACAAAATCACTTCCTAGGGTGAAATAGGAGTCTGCAAAACATAAAATGTCCCAAAAAAACAAAAATGAGCCAAATATGGCTTTTACAATGCCAAAAACGAGCTCAGGAGAGAGAAACATGGGAAAACATGAGAGGAGCTTCAACCAACCAAAAATGCAATAAAATAACATGGGCATCCTTACAGGTCCATTCCGTGACACTTTTCACCATCTTTGAGAGAGAATGCGAGCCATTCTTCATTAAAAATGGTGGTTGAAACGTCATTTCTGTTAATTTCCACGTGCCAGAGGCGTTTTCCAATTTTATCTCTCCAAACTCCATCAAAATACAAAATTGAGCCCTGGAATCATGTAGAGAATTTCACCAGATTTTCGTTGATATAAAGAACGCAAAAAACCGAGCTCTGGATCGAAAGTTATGGTCGTTTGAAAATTTAGGGAAAAACAGGGCCAAAACGGATGGCGGGCCAAAATTTGAATTTTTCCCACTTTTTTGCATTTGGGAAAATTTCCCAAAAATTTCCATGCCTCGCCGCTCTTGGTGCCACATGGCACGTTCTGATTGGATGCGGGCCTTCTACGCTTCAAATTCCACCGTTTTGGCCATTGGAAAATTTTCCAAAAATTCTCCGCCGGGCCGATGACCTGAGGACACGTGGCATGCCATGATTCGTTGCGAGCTTCTACTTTCAAATTCTCCACTTGCTCGACCATTTTCCCTGATGGGATGCATGGTGAGATCCCATTGGACATGGGCCTTTATGCTCATTTTTCCCACGGGCTTGCCTTGTGTTTTTGCCACCACATGGACACGTGGCGTGATTTGATTGGCTCGGGTTTTGGGGGCGTCCTCTCCCTTTCAATATTTCCTTCGAATTTGCTTTGGGAAAAATTCCCAACTTTCCCCACGTTTCGCGGTCTTGGGACATGTGGCGAGCTCCCATTCGACGTGGGCCTTGGGGCTAACCTTTCTCCTTTGCTCCAACCTTTGGGAAATTTTCCCACTTTTCCCGCCGCTCTATTGCTCCGATGCCCTCGGGACTCGTGGCCTGTCCTCATTGGCTACGGGCCTTGGGGAGCGACTTTACCTTTGATTTTTACACTTGGGTGAAAAAGGAAAGAATCTTTTCGTGCCCTCGACCCCGACGCCACGGTGACACGTGGTGAGCTCACGACCGGCTCGGTGGGCCGACGGGCCAATATTTCTCCTTTCCTCTCACTAAAACACTTTGCCAAACTTTTAAGTCTCCCTTCGCGGTATGCTTTGGTCCCGGGACATGTGGCACAGTTTGATTCGCTGGGCCTTTTTGGAGATTTTTTCATGGTGTCGATACTTAGGAAATTTTCCTAATTTCTTCCCCTTGGACACGTGGCACAATCCTATTCGCCAGTGGGCTATCGGGGTGAAAAATTCCTTCGTAAACCTTGCCAAACACATGGTAAAAATTCCAAGTTTACCTCCGCCTCCGCCCTTCCGAGGACACATGGCCTCATATTATTGGCTCAGGCTTTTCCTAGGAAAATTTCCCACAAAAACTCTGCCGAGCCATAACTTCAAAAATACACGGAGTTAGGGGAAAAATTTACCTTTCTAGAAAGCTGAGAAAAAGCTCTATCCAATGGTGCCATTTCTAGAAGGTTTTGAGTGCCTGAAAAGCAAAAAATTAAAACTGAGGCACAAGAGAGGGAAGAATGAAGGGAGTTAGCCACAAAATGAGCAAGGGGCTCATTTTGGATAACAATTTTGGTGACTCGGAAGGTCATCCGCTTACGGATGAAGTTACCGGTTTCTGAAGCAATCCATTGGGCATGGGGTCATCAAATTCTCTGCTTGGTACCCCAACTGATTAGAACACTGCAAGGAGGAAGATGGAGGGTAGAACACCATCTGATTGGAGTAAGGCCTGCAAAACACATTTCTTGGAACAACAAGCTTGTGCCAAAGCACTTAGGGAAAGCAAAGCTAATCTACAACAAAACAATGTGCATAAGCACTTGGAGGAATGAAAACCTAAGCTAATATGTACAAGGTGGAGAATTTCCTTGATGCAATGCTTCGAGATGGATTCCATTGGTGGAATCTGCGAACTCTTCACCATCCAATGTAGACAATTGGAAGGCATTGCTGTCCTTACACTTTGTGACCATGTATGGGCCACTCCAAATGGCATCAAATTTTGAATGCCTCCCGGTTTTGCTCTGTCTGCATCCCATTTTAGCACTAGATCTCCAACTTGGAAAGATCTATCCTTGGCCTTTCTATCAAAGGTCTTCTTTATCAAAGCTTGATCCTTCTCCATTACTTAGGATGCCTGATTTCTGATTTCTTGGAGCTCCATCAATTCTACATATCTAACCTCCATGGGCTTAAACTGTAGCAATTCCAACTGTTTCATGAGTTCCAATGTTGGCAACTCAAGTGACATGGGCAAAATTGCCTCTCTTCCATAAACAAGCTTGAATGGAGAGTTACTTGTAGATCTCTTGGGAGTTATCCTATCAACCCATAAGGCTGATTTCAACTTAGTATGCCAAGACCTCTGATTTTCATCAAGAGTCCTCCTAATGATCCTTAACAAGTTCTTGTTTGTAGATTCAGCTTGGCCATTACCTTGAGGGTAATAATTTGATGAAGTGCTTAGGTAGATCCCATTCTTGATAGCCCATTCAATTACCTTGGACCCAATGAATGCCAATGCATTATCTGATATTATTGTAGCAGGTATGCCAAATCTGTTGCTATTCCCTCATAGAAGTCTAGGATGCTAGATTCATTTGCTTCCTTGAGTGCTACTACTTCAATCCACTTGGTGAAGTAATCTATTGCTGTTATAATCCATTTGTGCACTTGGCTTGAATTTATATTAATGGCTCCAATGAAGTCCAAACCCCATTGCATGAATGGATGGTCAACTGAAATTGGATGCAATGGAAGGGCGGCTAGCCTCTCCTTACCTGTGAAGAATGCACAATTCTTACAGCTCTTGATCCATGCATAACAATCACTTTGAAAATCTTGGGCCAATAATAGCTAGCCCTCATTATCTTTAGAGCTATCACTCTCGGTGAAAAATGACCACCAGCTGATCCACCATGGAACTCTTCCAACACCCTGTGAATCTGATTTGTACCAATGCATCTCAACAACACTCCATTCACATCCCTTTTGAACAAAACACCATCAACAAGGGCATATGGGACAATCTGCAATCTAAAGTGTCTTATTTTGGTCTTGTTCATCTCTAGAGGGCATATACCTGTGTTTAGGAAGTGCATTATGTCTTGGGTCCAGCAAGGAGTGAGGACACCATCATTTTCTTCTTGAGTGCTTCCTTGCTCATGGCTATCTTGCAACGCCAAAACAACCTCCTTCTCATTGCATTCTTCCTTGGATTTATTCAAGACCAACTGCTCACACAATCCTTTTCCTCTGACCAACTTGGTGACTTTGATCTCGATGTCATACTCCATGACACGAGTAATCCAACCTGCTCTCTTTTCATTCAAGTCTTTGTTGAGGAGGAAGTCCTTAACTCCCACATGAGAAACCAACAATTGAACCTTGTTGTTTGAAACTAGGTGCTTGAATTTCTTCAAGCTCCTGATTACTGCAAGAACATGCTTCTCAATGAAAGAATACCTCACCTCATAGTCCTCCAGGCTTTGGTTGAAGAAAGCAATTGGCTGCTCATCATTGTCTTTGTTCTGCTGTACCAAAATTGCAGAAATAGTATCATCACCTCCAAATGCATAGAGGATGAAATCCTTGGAGAAATATGGGTTAATGAGAGTTGGGGCTTGTGAGATGGCCTCTTTGATTGCTTCAAAACTTGCCTTGCCTTCTGTTGTCCATTTGAAAGCTATGCTTTTCTTTAACATCCTTGTGATAGGCTTGACTAGGGCTGTAAAATTTGGGACAAACCTCCGAATGAAATTTATCCTTCCCAAGAAACTTTGAAGGGTCTTCTTGTGGCTTGGCAATGGTAGTGCTCTTATGGCTTCAACTCTTTCTGGATCAATTGCTAACCCTTGTTTGGAGACAATGTGGCCAAGGAGCTTTCCTTTATGGGCTAGAAAAATACACTTTTTAGGATTCAAGGATACCCCAAATCTTCTGCACCTTTGGAACACTTGTCTCAAGTGAAAGAGATGGTCTGCTGCATTTTTTGAAAAAACAGTGATATCATCAAGATATATCAGCACCATGTTGTTAATCAAATCCTTGAATGCCATGTCCATTGCCCTTTGGAAAGTAGCTCCAGTGTTGGACAACCCAAATGGCATTTTCCTGTATGCATAAGTTCTCCATTTGGTTGTAAAGGCTATCTTGAACTAATATTCTTCTTTCACCATAATCTGATTGTACCACTGAATAGCCATCAAGTAATGAAAACCTTTGAGCCAAAGAACAACTTGCAAGATCTGCTCCATGGAAGGAAGTGGGTAATAATCCTTGAGAGATGCTCTATTCATATCTCTAAAGTTAACACACAATCTAATTTCCCCACTCTTCTTTCTAATCTGGAACCAAGTTGGCCACCCAACTAAAATGTTTGATAGGAATATGATTCTTGACTCTATTAACTTATTCAATTCTTTTCTCATGAGAGGCTCCATGTGTGGATTGATTGGCCTTTGTTTTTGCTGATGGGTTTAGTACTTGGATCCAATTCAATGGTGTGTTGAGCTAACTCGGGATTGAAACCTTTCAAATCTTCATAGCTCCAAGAAAACACATCAGGAATTCTTGACAAAGTTGTATGAACTCATACCTTTCTTGCTCAGTTGTCACTTTACCAACTTGGAGTGATTTGCCTTCTTCCACCAAGATGGACACCGAATCTTCTCCCTTGACTTGGATGTTTGCTTTCTCCTTCCTAAACTGATCATTAGGACTGAAAATGGACTCTAAAGTAATAAGTCCCTTTGGTAGTTTTTGGTTCTCACTTTGTACCACTTGGTCACCATACTACTGCTCCAACTTTTCCTGATTTTTAGGCGAGAAATCAGCCTCTTCTTGTAAGAAATGGATGATTTGTTGATCATTTTCAAACACTTGCCAACTTAAATTGTTGTCTGGCACTAAAGGCCTTATAATCACATGGATGTTTGGCAGTACCTTGTCTTTTTGGATGCTTTCAACAACATCAAAGGCTGCTCCAAATCTTTGCAAGCCTGTCGACACTTGGTTCTCTTTTCTAGGAATGAATTTGATGCCAAAGCCCTCAAAATCTTCAATGAGGTCCCACACCCTATTTTTGTAGCACTTGAGCGAGATCATTCTTGGCAAAGATGTTGCCCCTTAACTTGGTTGACAATCAACTCACTATCACTAAAGACTTGCAAGTTCTTTATCCTTCTTTTGATTGACCAATGCAATCCTTGTATCAAGGCTTCATATTCAGCAGTGTTATTAGAACATGCAAACTGAAATCTAAAAGCTGAATAATACCTAACTCCTTGAGGTGAAACAAGCATAGCTCCCCCTCCTGCACCTTGTCTACTTCTTGATCCATCAAAGAAAAACTGCCATACCTCATTGTCATCCTTGTGGTCTAGTTTGGTGATGCTAGGAATAGGCTGATTTTCTTCATGCATGCAATAGACTCCTAGCTCAGATTCTTCTATTTCTTGATAAGGATCAAAAGCATGCACCTTGCTTGCCCATTCATCAAGAGTCAAATCTGGGATGCTTCCAACCTTGGTGTCAGCTTCATCAGTGCTTGGATAATCCTCTTGATCAAATGTTGAACAATTGGTATTGATTTGGCTTGGAGTGTGAGGCTCAACGTGAAAGTTTGCATAGGCTCAGATCTGATTGTAGCTTTAGTTCCATATCTTGTTCTGAACAACATGTGTGACCAATCAATAGATAAGTAACCTCCAATCTTAGCTGTGAAATCCCTTGACAAACATAGGGCAAAGAGTGGTGGAAGATCTATTACCGAGACATCTTGCAAAACAACAACGTTGGGGCATGCGTGTAAGGTAAGACTCAAGTTTTTAATCACTCCTCACCGTTGTTACTCTTTGTCCCATAAAATTACACTACCCCTTTGGATATGAATTCATATTGAATCCCCAACCGATCGCTATTTGCTTGGGCATTCTTGAACTACTTGCTCCGAATCAATCATGCATTGTGTACTAAATGGTTTCTAATGATCAATGAAACATAAAATGGAGGGGGATTTAACATTTTACCTTTCTCTGTCCTCCATGATTCCTCTCAGGTGGGCAACATTTATGAGTACCTTCTCTTGCATTTGGACCCGTTGATTTGAAGTTGACCAGTCCTTCATGGAAGCTTGTAGTAAATCTCTTTGGCCTGGGATGGATAGTGATTCCCACATTGATATGTTTACATTTGTCTTCTTCATATGATCAATGATGTTGAATGGAGATGAAGCATCTCTCTCTTTGTCCCTTGCTTTGCACATTCATTCCTTGCACATGGGCAACAACAACTGGCATTTGAGTTGGCCTAGGAGCTGTTTTAGGCAGCCCTTGCGTGTTTGGAACTTCATTTTGTTTGCTAATAATTTGTGGAGTGGTAGAAGGTTGTGAATTACTTAGATCCAATGGTTGTTCTTCACCCAAATTTCTCCTTTTTGACCTTGTGTTGGCTGCAACACTTTGGGAGATTGTTTGATTCATGCCACAAAAATCTTCTGCCTGCCAGTTTACAAGTGTGGTATCATTTGGAGCTGATTGTTGCTTTGGGATGTTTCTTGTTGTTGGTTATTTCCTTAACTCCCTTCACCCTCCACACCAGTTGTTGTTACCATCAAGGCTTGATTTAGAGCACCATTGAAGCACATAGATTGGTTGTGAGGTTCATTGCATGGGAAACACCAATCATACTCTTGAGCCATGTTATTTTGCCGCACTATTGCTTTAGAGGCGTAGATGTAGCATTGGGATTATAGGGCTTAAATGGTTTGTTGGTAGGAGGTCTTGCTTGATTTAAATTTACAGCTGGATTGGGTGGTCTTTGAGGCTAGTATGGCTGCTTGTTATGCTAAGCTTGAGGTTAGAAAGAAGGTCTAAAACCTTGGGCTTGCTGCCTCTTGAGTGTAACCAGCTCATTACCTAAATTTTGCAATTGCTTCATGACTTCTTGAAGTTCATTTGAGGCACTAGAAGATGAAGTAGAAGCTTCATTTGAATTCTGATTTCTAGGAGTGGGAATGGGAGCTAAAATAGGCGCTTGACTAGTGCTTGGACCCTCTAAACTTGGATACAATGGCATTGGAGGCCTAGGAGCTAGCTTGCTAGCTTGAATCAAACAATTTTCAGCTCTAATGGCAATGCTATAAGCAACAGGGATAGTTGTGCCTCCCATGGATTGAATTAACATAGAAATATCAAATTTAAAGCTTTAAGGTAATATAGAAAAGCACCTTCTATTGTTGGCCTTACTACCATTGGAATTCTCTCCCAAGTCCTCTGAAACCTGAAGTTGAATTCCACCGCTCTCATTGGGAGCTCTCTTAATGGTTGTCAATTGTTCCAAAGGGACAAGTTATCTCCCTTTCTC
This sequence comes from Taxus wallichiana var. yunnanensis, assembly GCA_018340775.1. Classification (NCBI taxonomy): domain Eukaryota; kingdom Viridiplantae; phylum Streptophyta; class Pinopsida; order Cupressales; family Taxaceae; genus Taxus; species Taxus wallichiana. The sequence goes on along the minus strand of CM031239.1, from coordinate 772,447,578 downwards.
CAAACTACTCATGGAGGGCTATACATAGTGGTTCCAATTTTGGATAGAACATGAGGCAAGACTCTTGAACCATTGCAAAGCCTTCCCTTTGAATGAAGATGCCAAGCATTTGTGATAACTTGCATCTCATCAATCTCATGGATTACACAAATATTAGCAATATCTTTGACATGATCACCAGGAGTGGTCTGATTCTCTCCAGTAAAGTATGGAATGTTCTTCAATGCTGCAACTGGGATTAGATTTTGTGCATTGAGAGCAAGTGGGCTATTGCCAGTGAAATTGACATATGGGTTGTGTTGTGCCATTCTGATTGGCCTTAGAACCCTTGTTGATTGGATGAAAGGTCTACCAGGTGGAGGAGTTGATAGAGTTCTATTTGGTGGAGATGGAGACCTTTGAATTCTCCTCCCTCTTTGCCTTCTTCTTGGAGATAATTTCAGATACTCAAACAACACCTCTTCTTCTCCAACTCTTGACCTTGTGGTGATTCTTCTCATGTGTTTTCAGGTCTACACTGCTGAAACCAGCTGATTCTTCTTCCTTGGAGTCGCCAGATGTGTAATTCAGGGCTCTTTTAAGTAAGAAAATTGCAACAAATGCACATCTATTTTGTTACAATAAAGATGAAGACCTCTAAGGTCCCACCGAGTGAGCCAAAACTGTTAGTGCAAAAATCAAAGACACCCTCTCGGGCATTCTATCGATTTCTAGTTTGACATTTTGGACATCCAATGTGATTGCACAACATTGAATCTTTTCACCAAGTGTGGGACTTGTAAAAATGGGAAAAGAATCTCCACGTTAGAGGCTGGTTCCTCAACTCCTCTGATCAGGTGTATTACTTGAAAGTTGTAGAGGTTTAAACTCAAAATCCTACTCTAAATTCCAAGGAGACAGAGATAGAGAATGCAAAGAAATAAAACTAAGACTAATGAGGTGATACACCAAAGGAGTGGTGAACATTCTTTAATTCTGCAAATTGACACAAATCATAGAAATGCAACAAAACATCATGCACAAACTGATAAAATGTAATGGAAGGTCAGGAATGAAGCAAACAACACAAACAGAGGATTGAAACTCATTCACAGAGCTTGCATTGTCATTTCCAATATCAAAAATACATGCATTACAACATCTGAGAGGTAGAAAACATGTTACAGTCTTGGAAGAGGTCTGATATTCCACAAAATCACTTTTTAGGGTGAAAGAGGGAGTCTGCAAAACATAAAATGTCCCAAAAAAAACCAAAAATGAGCCAAATCTGGCTTTTACAATGCCAAAAACAAGCCCAGGAGAGAGAAATGTGGGAAAATGTGAGAGGAGCTTCAACCACCAACCAAAATGCAATAAAACAACATGGGCATCCTTATAGGTCCATTCCTTGACATTTTTCACCATGCTGGGAGAGAATGCGAGCCGTTCTTCATTAAAAATGGTGGTTGAAACGTCATTTCTGTTAATTTCCATGTGCCAAAGGTGTTTTCCAATTTTCTCTCTCTAAACTCCATCAAAATACAAAATTGATCCTAGAATCATGTAGATAATTTCACTAGCTTTCTGTTGATATAAAGAACACAAAAACCGAGATCTGGATCGAAAGTTATGGTCGTTTGAAAATTTAGGGCAAAATAGGGCCAAAACGGGATGGCGGGCCGAAAATTTGAAATTTTCCCACTTTTTGCATTTGGGAAAATTTCCCAAAAATTTCCATGCCCCGCCGCTCCTGGTGCCACGTGGCATGTTCTGATTGGACACGGGCCTTCTGTGCTTCAAATTCCACCGTTTTGGCCATTGGAAAATTTTCTAAAAATTCTCCGCCGGGCCGATGACCTGAGGACACGTGGCATGACATGATTCGTTGCGGGCTTCTACTTTCAAATTCTCCACCGCTCAAACCATTTTACCTGACGGGACGCATGGCGAGATCCCATTAGATGAGGGCCTTTATGCTCATTTTTCCCCGCGGGCTTGCCTTGTGTTTTTGTTACCACATGGACACGTGGCGTGATTTGATTGGCTCGGGTTTTGGGGCGGGCTCTCCTTTCAATATTTCCTTCGACTTTGCTTTGGGAAAAATTCCCAACTTTCCCCCACGTTCCACCGGTCTTGGGACACGTGGCGAGCTCCCATTCGATGCGGGCCTTGGGGCTAACCTTTCTCCTTTGCTCCAACCTTTGGGAAATTTTCCCACTTTTTCCCACCGCTTTGTTACTCTGACGCCCCCGAGACACGTGGCCTGTCCTCATTGGCTGCGGGCCTTGGGGAGCGGCTTTCCCTTTGATTTTTACACTTGGGTGAAAAAGGAAAGAATCTTTTCGTGCCCTCGACCCCCGATGCCGCGGCGACACATGGCGAGCTCTGACTGGTCGGCGGGCCGACGGGCCAATATTTCTCCTTTCCTCTCACCAAAACACTTCACCAAACTTTTAAGTCTCCCTCCGCGGTCCGCTGGTCCTAGGACACGTGGCCTGATTTGATTCGCCTGGGCCTTTTTGGAGATTTTTCACGGCCACCGATACTTAGGATTTTTCCTAATTTCTTCCCCTTGGACACGTGGCACGATCCTATTCACCGGCGGGCCGTCGGGGTGAAAAATTCCTTCTGAAACCTTGCCAAACACTTGGTAAAAATTCCAAGTTTACCTCCGCCTCCACCCTTCCGAGGACACGTGGCCTCATATTATTGGCTCGGGCTTTTCCAGGGAAAATTTCCCACAAAAACTCCGCTGAGCCATAACTTCAAAAATACATGGAGTTAGGAGGAAAACTTTACCTTTCTGGAAAGTTGAGAAAAAGCTCTATCCAATGGTGCCATTTCCAGAAGGTTTTGAGTGTCTGAAAAGCAAAAAATTATGACTGAGGCACAAGAGGGAAGAATGAAGAAAGTTAGCCACAAAATGAGCGAGGGCTCATTTTGGATAACAACGACCAATAACATACAAGCAATGGTCAAGTAAGACATAAAGCAAATCCCGCAAAACAATGACATCTGAATAGAAGACAAGAACAAGCAAAGTAGCAGACAACCATGGTGGTAAGTAGTTCTTGCAAGGAAAATTCTGCACATGAAGCACTTGCTTTGGCATGTTAGAAAGATAAAAATTATGTCAAGACATGTATATATCAATAGAGTAGTGTGCTAGTAAGAATAGAAAGTAGTATAAAATGAAATAATAACACCTGTGATGTGTACGAAAGAATATTCCCCAAGATCCTTGGTGGGACTGTAAGAGGCACAATGCCAAATATCTCGTGATGTGTGTAAATATCTATACGAAGTATGCATTCACAACTAGAGAACAAGTGAATGTGCATGTGTATATAGAAAAGATAATGACATACTAGATATCTAGCTAACATAGTAAGCAAAGTGTAACATGTGAGTATAAACAAACAAGAATAATTGCAACCAATATATGCAACATGATGTGAGTGTGAATGGAATGGAATGCAAAGTAAATGATAGAGCAATGTGTCCCTCGAGAAGATGTGTGTGAGCATGCATGATATGAGGTTACGTATGCATGAAAATATTATTTATGCAAGTATAAATGAAACTAACACCTAGTAGTTTCACCATATAATTAAATCTATCAAGAACATCACGATAAGAGATTATAAAACTAACTTATTTAAATATGAATGAAACTTTGAATAAACCAAAGTAACATCCTAAGCTATGTTTTACTCTTTACATTGCTAACTTTAATTGAACCTAGTTAGATCCTAGGCAATCATATTTGTGTTGTTTGCTCCAAACAAGGTGAAGAGATCTCTCTAAAATGGCTACAAGACCATGTTTAGATATTCTCCTACTAACCAAGCTTAGAGTGATGGATGCAAGATGAAGAAGACACTACAATGGAGGAGGGCTCAAGATCAAATGTCTTATAGCTTTAGCTAATACAAATGAGATCTCATGCATTTCCAAGGAGTCAAGGTGTAAAATTGAAAGGGGTGCACTAGGCTTGTATTTATAGATTTCCTTTTGGGAAAGTTTAGAATCCTAGTGCATGTGGGACAAAAGGTGAGTCAAAAATCACTTTTTGATTAGAAGTGGATAAACATGCTTTAGGCTAGTTAAGCTTGGTTTAGGCTATTTAAGCTTGATTAGTAAGTGATTAGCAACCTATGAGAGTTGGGAGGGGTCTAAATAATCACATGTGTTTGATAGATAGCCTAGGAAGCTTGTAGAAGTGACTTAAGAGGGAAATAGGGAGATTTTGAATGCTTAAAAGACGGATGTTTAGCTAATAAATGGGTTTATTAGCCGATTAGTTGATTATAGAGGGATTAAGACCAAAATAATGTCTTGAATGGGAATTCAAGAATGGAGAAAATAATATTTAATTAATGAAGTGTTGTTAATGGAGAATTCGAGAAACGTCACTAATTAGTGAGAAATCACCAATTATGATGGGAAGTTAGTACAATTTTAGCTATAAAACTACATAAGCAAATTTTAGGTGTCTACATTTGCCCCTCTTTGGGGTGACGTAAGTGACGCCACTTAAAAGATAGTAGACAAACATAAACAAGTAATTTTTTGAAGGGGTGGAAGAAAAATTATTATAATGAAGGATTGCCCCTCGAGTGTCAATGGGGTGACAAAATAGGTCGATCGACGATTGAAAATATGAAGGAAATGGATAGAATAAGTGAAGAGAAGAATAATGTTAGATAGAATAAAATGATAGGGAAGGAAGATGAAGATGAAGAGAATGGAAAATAGCTTGCATCCAACTAATGTAAACAAATTTATTTCATCATATTGCTAATGATCTACATCATCGGTCCGTATTAAAATGTATGCATACAAAAAACATGTAAGATGACATGAAAATACATATACGAACATTTTTTCATTTCCAAACTGATAACTCAATGCAACATACAAAATGTAATCCAATATGAGAAAGTAAACAAGCTAACCTAGCAGGGAAAACAAGTACAAACACACATACTCAAACAAACAACGTTCAAGACAATTGTACAAATGTTTTTGTTATTAAGATTCGATTCCAACTGTGCGAATTAACAAGGGTTAATGACGGTGCCCCAAGTAAGAGTACATGTAAGGGGAATAACAGAGGACACATGGGTCCCATGAAAAATCATTCGTGCACTATGAAACAATACCCAACAACCAACGAGTAAAAATGTAGTAAGTAAACCAGATTTTGTTAATGCAAGGTAGATCTAAATGATCGGTGAGTCACACACAATACGAGGTGAGAATCCAAGAAAGATGTTTTATAGGATAGTTTTCAATGTTTTAGTATGATGCATGTGATACAGGCTTCAGCTGTGTGCATGCTCATTACCAATTTTTTGATTTATGTGATGTTTTCTAATTTTTAGTATTTTTGTGAAAGTTTTATATTATTTTTGAGTTTTTGATGGAAACGTATTTGAATGTTTTTAATTTTTTTGAAACTTTTCCAAAACTGTGTACATGAAAACAAAGAAACATCGATGCCCCTAGCATTATATGGGATGTACAAGGGTAGAATGCCACACATATATACAAGAGGATAGGTTAGATCAAGGTCAAAATAGACATGTTCAACCTGATGATGAATACAAACCAATGAAGTGCTAAGAAGGAGCAAGGATGCCCCCATCATAAGTTGGCCAAGAAGCCATTGATAAATAGGAGTAGAATATTGTTTATTGTAAGAAGGAACAAATTTTCCCTCAAACATAGCAAAAAGGCAATCTTATACACATGGATGTTTTGAATGAAGCATAAGAAAAGCGTGAATGTTTTTGAAGGGTATGAAAAATGTAGTTAGAATCCTCGCAATGAAAAGGTGATTAGCCCAAGGAAAAAATCTTGAGACAAGATAATGACTAAAGTAAGAGTTTGAACAAGGTCCAAAAAAAGACACTTGGTAATATACTAATCCTATTTTATCATAGAGATATAGTGTTTGCACTTAGAAGTTTATTACTTCTTTGAGGGAAGACTTGATAGACAACAAGTGAAGAGACACTAGCCAATGTGTAAGAATGATTTATTTTCATAGGTGATTTATGAATGGAGGGTGGAAGGAGAGCTTTACATTATTCCAATGCCAGCCAAGTGTCCATAGCCCCGATGGATATGCATTTAATTCTAATCACAAAATTTCTCTCTCGAAAGTCGGGGTCCATAGCCCGATAGAGATTATTGAAAATACCCCAAGAGAGAGTTATATATCAATTTGCTTTTTGATTTTTATTTTTGATTGATTTTTTTTCTTTCTGAAAAATTATTCTATCTCTCTTGATTATTTTGACAAGGGGTAAGAACCACTTATGGCTTGATGGAAGGATGCGGAAGTGATTGTGATGACGACATTAGCTAGTGTCAACAAATATGTCAATTTATTCACAACAAGTTTATTAGATGGTGATTTTCATAGGATCTCTACGAGGTCAATCGTTCTTTAATTTACCAAGGTAATGAAAGACCAAGGTCAAACATATACCATAGAGATAAGTGTCACGAAATTTGTGCGAAGAGACTAACCAAAATATCATCGAAGGGATGAATATGGTGGGTGACTTGCAAAGGAACGACAAGAAAGGGAAGAAAGAACATCCATGCGTATGCAATGCCTTATCAAGCAATGTTTGATCTTTATAACTTTGATTTTTTTGTATTGTTTTAATGTTTTCTCATTTTTTTGTATGTATTTTGAAATTTTTTTATTATATTTTATTTTTTAGATAGTGGGAAATTGGGACCAATCAATGTCAATTCACTTGATAAGATCTAACAAAAATGTTAGCGATTTCCTTGATAAGGAGATTAAGCATGTTTGATTATCAAGAGTCATATTATCTCCAATCTTGATGATTATGGTGAGCTCGTACTTAAATAATTACTGTGATTTATCTTGAAATATGGATTTCGTATGTTGGAGTTTGAGTTCCCTATCCAGAGGTTTATGCACTTTGCACCATACTTGATGGTTGCATTGGTGTGCATTTTTGAACCGTATTTGATTATGAAGTTTATGATTATTTGAATTGTTGGAAGCTTTGGAGCTCATGGAAATTTTGATCTTAGCTTGATAAATAAATTGTTTGGGTTTTGTATAAGCTAAGGTGTGACTCGTCTCGATCCCAAGAATTAGGAGAAGAAAGTGGATGTTTAGGATTGATTTGAGAAATGATGGTGAGCTTGCCATAATCATTTTTTGAAGACCCTTAGCCTATCTTTCCCCGTGGGCTTTTGGGATGATGCAAGGGGAAAATTATGTTAAGTAATTAAATGATATTGCCTGAGAGTGATTTTAATCATTTGTCATTATAAAACAATATTCATTTAATTATTTAATTATGGATGCTGAGTGGTTTTTCCACCACCTTGGAGTATTGCTCACAAAAGAATAATTTATTGAGCAATTGATGTAATTTATTATTTAATTTAATTCCCAAAAATACAAAATGAAAAGGGGAATTAATTAAATAATATTAGGTGGCTTTTTAATGTCAAAATACCCTTAGAAAGGGGATGCCACACATAGGGAGAATAAAATATTTTTAATTTGTGTTTTCCCTCCAAAAGGGAAAGGTCGGTCTTTATTGGATATTGCACCCCTTAACTCTATAAAAGGAAGTCACATTTCCTTTAGAGGGCTATGTTGATTGATCATTTGATTTCACTCCATGCTTGGAGTATTGGGATGTATGCCCATGGGATGTGCCCTAGTTCTTGCATTGTGCTCTCTCTCATTTGGATCTATTATTGAAGAATATTGAAGACTCCATTGTTCTCTCCATTGAGCTCTCTTGTGTTGAATGTGTTTATGCATGATATATTCATTCTTGCATTGGCGACTTGGTCTTGGGTATTGGCGTGTTTATTTGGAGAATAAATCTGCATTTTTGTGAAGGGTTTGTGGTGCTTTGTGACTGTTATTATTGTTGCAATTTATTAGAGGAAAATTAACTTGGTTTGGGGTTTGATCTATCATGTTTTGAGGTTGTTTATGCTAGATCTATTTTTTGTTGTGTCTAATTAATTATTTCAGATGTAAGGGCTGATTATTTGAGTATTTTGGAAGGGTTTTGTGAGTGGAAATTATTTAATTAATTTTCCCTAACCCTAACGACTGGTTTTCAGATTTTGGGGGCTGATTTGAAGGGATTTCACTGACCTAAAAATTTAGAATCATAGTTCATTGGAAAGGGCCTAAATTATAGAATAATCTAAATTTTATTTGGTGGAAAAATATTGAGTATTGAGTAAGATATTAATTTTTAAAGTTTTAGTTGTTACGGGTGATTTATTAATTGATTAACTACTTAATAATAAGATTCAATGATTTTAGAATTTAATTCAATTTCTCCCATCTAACCCACCACCTTGACATATTTCATCACATTTTGGGTTGATTATCACCCTACATTGGGTTATTTAAGGTTGGGCTATGGAGATCTAATCTTCATAGGATCGATTTGGTTAATTAAATTAAGAGTTTTAAGGAGGAATTATTTTCATAATTTTCGTGGCCCAAAATTGAATTTGATGCCCTAAATGGTTAAGCGGCGACCTAATTTTTAGGAAAATTAGGGTTTCATTGGTTTGATGTGCAAAATTGATTTTTGCATATTATTCTTGATATTTTTTAATGGCCTAACATCTAAAATTTCAGCTCATTTGGACTTCTCTAGCCAAATTTTGATATGAATTCTAAAAATTGCAGTTATTTGGGGTTTGAATATTAATTATTTTCCAGTAGTGTGTGATTAGATTTATGTTATTTCCTAACTTTTCTTAGAAGGGGACATTACAGTGGTATCAGAGCATGTTCTTTTGCACCTGTGAGGTTTGAAATTTTCCTATGAATCATGGATTTATCTAGTGCAGGTAACATGAAGGCAAAATTCCAAACTAGGTAGAGCACTCAAGCACCTACCTCAATCAAAGGATGAGTTGCTCAAAATTTTGGAAGAAGCAACAAGTTTCTTGGCAAAAATGGAGCAAGATGATTATGGATCCATGTTTCTTGCAAGGGATTCCTTAGTAATGTAGTTGGCTAGGCACAAACTTTTGGATCATGAAGATGGGGAAGTAAGAATTATGGTCATCTTCTGCATTAGTGAGGTTATGCGGATTACAACCCCAAAATTGCCATATTGTGATGCCATCATGGAGGACATTTTCGAGGTCATGGTGGGAAGTTTCCAAGGCCTTTGGGACCTCACAAGCCCTTGTCTTTGGTAAGAGGGTTAGCATTTTGAACACTATGGCAAAAGTAAGATCTTGTGTGGTAATGATGGATCTAGAATGTAATGATCTTATTTCTCACATGTTTGAAGTGTTCTTTGATGTTATACGTAATGATCATGCTCAAGAGATAATGATTTTCCATGCAAGCCATTATGTCTTTGGTATTAAATGAATATGAGAGTCCCCACCACAATTGCTATCCATGCTTGAGGAAGGATTGAGTCAAGAGGCATCATGTGTTGCTCATACACTAGCCCAAGGTGTTCTAGAGCAATGTTCAAGCAAAGTGAAGACTATGATTCTCCAAAGTATGAGTTCTTTGGTGTTTGATGATAAAAATTTGGTATCTAATATTTGCATGAGAGTTGGTACTTGCACAAAAAAATCAGATTTAGTTCAAAGGGAAAAGAAGGAAGAAGAACCCCTAGATGCAAATAAGCAAGGTAAAAATTCATTATTGATTGAAGAGGTTTCTTTGCTTTTGTATGATTGCATGCATGTTGATAAAATAGTCATGGAAGATGAGTCCAAAAGGGAAGAGAAATCTGATTTACAAATTTGCATGGACAAGCAAAATGAGGGTAGCCAAGAGGTAACCAATGATCATTATTTAGTTGTTACTAATGCTACTTGGGTTGGTAATGAATGCAAGGATGATGGGATGAGTGATAGGCAAGAAGAAGAGATATTTCCGGGCACTTTAGACCCTTCTCAGCTCACTGGTCTGCACATAACAACAGTCATTAGAGAGCAAATAAATGACTTCATCCACCCTAAGATGAAGCTTAAGGAAGCCTCACACCAAGTACAAGCAAGGTTGCATGATTCCAAGATAGAAGGAGATGTTTGGTTTGAAAATTCCAAGGAGTATGAAGGTATCTCATGCACATAGGTATGATGAGAAACCCCAAGCATTTTTTTCATATGTGTTAGTTTCCTCATAAGGGAAACCCATTGACACAATGAATGGTATGAGTTTCCTTGCATTTCTGATTTTCCTTTTTCTTATGTGAATGATGGGGTAGAGATAAGGGGTATAATCATGCACATGCTATCACATGGTATGGAGAAGTAAAAAAAATTATTTGTATTTACATGTGCTCATGAGATGATTAAGATGGACATTCTATTGATCTTATATCATGATGAAATTCAGTTTTTGGTTGTTGGAATCATAAGAGGAAGGTATGAGCATTGTCTACTCATATTTGAGTTTGCAACCAAGAAGAATATGTGTATGCTTAATGTTTCCATGGACATTCACACTATTGTCATGCACATTTTCAGTTTGTTTGGGGACATGTTAGCATGCCTACAAAGGGTTTAGTCACATGGTATGCTAATTTTCAGTTTGGAGCATCATTGGTACATGTTACAGGTTCATTTTTTGGCCATTTAACACTTCTTTTACATTGGGAGCAGCAAAGAGGAAGGTGTGGTGTTGAATTGTCATGCTATGTTTTGGGAAAAAAGGGTAAGCATGTTGAATATTCAGCTATGATAGTAAGAGGTACCAAATTTGTCATGAAATTCACTTTGGATCAGCTCTATATCATGCGTATGAATGAGTTTCAACATTTGTTCTCATGGGAACAATGTATTGGGGGTTGGGAGAGTGAAGTGTTGGCCTTACCTAAGGTAAGATGGGATGCCTTGAGGTCAAATATTTTTGTTTACACTGCTGTAATTTATTTCAGCAGTCTTCTTATGGCCTGTAGAGCCATAAAGCATGGGGATAAGGAACATTTTTCCATGGGAACTCTCACACATGAATCAAAGGATGAAGAAGGGATCACATGGACTATACATGGCATGGTAAGAATTTCATTTCCAGATGTGCATATGGCTATTTTTAGTGTGTTATGGTTGGGAATGAAATTTCAGTTACATGGGGGCCTATTTCATTCACTAGATTGATGTTCATCCATGTTGGAGGAATTTTTTTGAAGTATGTTAGTTGTTGTCCCATCATTTTCATGGATGATATCATTATGAACAACTCCACTATCACTTCCATAATTCAATTTTTATATGCATTTGATGATATGGGTGTTGGTGCTTGATTTGGCTCATGGGTGACTATTTGGGGGTGGAAATCAGCCACTCCAATTCTGATTTTTGAAGATTACAGACAGTATTTGGGGCCACATGACAGAGTTTGGGGGCAGCCCATACATGGAGGAGACTTACACACCATGGAGACACCTTGAAAGAGTGTTCTTCAACACTTATTTTTCTAACTTGTTTGCTTCATGTGCAGATTTGAAAAGGAAATTGCAGTAGAAGACACTCCTAACTTTTAGGAGAAAGAAGCATCACAAGATATTACAAATGCTTCACCACTTGAGTGGCATGGGAACCTGGTTTTTGGAGTACTACATATTTGGACTTGGACACATGAGCTTGCTATTGCTTGAGGGCAAACAATCTTGGGAAGGGAGGACTGTAATGTCCCCATTTTTGAAGACCCTTAGCCTATCTTTCCCCATGGGCTTTTGGGATGATGCAAGGGAAAATTATGTTAAGTAATTAAATGATATTTCCTGAGAGTGATTTTAATCATTTGTCATTATAAAGCAATATTCATTTAATTATTTAATTATGAATGCTTGAAGTGGTTTTTCCACCACCTTGGAGTATTGCTCACAAAATAATATTTATTGAGCAATTGATGTAATTTATTATTTAATTTAATTCCCAAAAATGCAAAATGAAAAGGGGAATTAATTAAATAATATTAGGGTGGCTTTTTAATGTCAAAATACCCTTAGAAAGGGGACACCACACATAGGGAGAATAAAATATTTTTAATTTGTGTTTTCCCTCCAAAAGGGAAAGGTCGGTCTTATTGGATATTGCACCCCTTAACTCTATAAAAGGAGGTCGCATTTCCTTTAGAGGGTTATGTTGATTGATCATTTGATTTCACTCCATGCTTGGAGTATTGAGATGTATGCCCATGGGATGCATGCCCTAGTTCTTGCATTGTGCTCTCTCTCATTTGGATCTATTATTGAAGAATATTGAAGACTCCATTGTTCTCTCTTGTGTTCTCTTGAATGCATTGTTTATGTATGATACATTCATTCTTGAATTGGTGACTTGGTCTTGGGTATTGGTGTGTTTATTTGGAGAATAAATCTCATTTTTGTGAAGGGTTTGTGGTGCTTTTTTACTGATATTATTGCTGCAATTTATTAGAGGAAAATCGACTTGATTTGGGGTTTGATCTATCATGTTTTGAGGTTGTTTATGCTAGATCTATTTTTTTGTGTCTAATTAATTATTTCATATGCAAGGGCTGATTATTTGAGTATTTTGGAAGGGTTTTGTGAGCTGGAAATTATTTAATTAATTTTCCCTAACCCTAGCGATTGGTTTTCAGATTTTGGGGGCTGATTTGAAGGGGTTTCAGTGACCTAAAAATTCAGAATCATAGTTCATTGGAAAGGCCTTGAATTATAGAATAATCTACATTTTATTTGGTGGAAAAATATTGAGTATTGAGTAAGATATGAATTTTTAAAGTTTTAGTGTTCTGGGTGATTTATTAATTAATTAACTGCTGCTAAAAATCAGATCTGGATGATTTTAGAATTCTAATTAGTTCTCCCATCTAACCCACCACCTTGGCATACTCCAATCCCATTTTGGGTTGTATTATCGCCGACATTGGGTTATTTGAGGTCGGACTATGAAGATCTAATCTTCCTAGGATTGATTTGGTTAATTAATTAGGAGAAATAAGGAGGAAGTAATTTTATAATTTTTGGGAATTGATTTGATGCCCTAAAAGTGTTGGGCGACCTAATTTTTAGGGAAAAATTAGGGTTTCGTGTTAGATATAAAAATTTGATTTTTTCATATTATTCTTGATATTTTGTGGCCCAATATCTAAAATTTCAGCTCATTTGGACTTCTCTAGCCAAAGATATGAATTTTAGAAAATTGCAGCAGTTGGGGTTTGAATATTAATTATTTTCCAGTAGTGTGTGATCAAATTTATGTTATTTCCTAACTTGTCCTAGAAGGGGACATTACATACTAGGACACGGCCCAAGAATAGAAGATAATGGGATACACAGAGGTGACCCACAAGTAGAAAATGGAGGGCTACTAGGTGGTGGCCCACACATAGGAGAAGACGATGGGCTACCAGGAGGTGACCCAAGGTGAGATTGTGATTGAGGAATTATGATAGATAAAGAATGATCGGGTGATGAGAAGATAGGTCATGGATCAATGTTAGACCCATGCATCTCATCATGCACAGAGGAAGGTGAAGATGAAATAATAAGAGGAGGATCATGTTCGATGATCTTAGGGTCTTCCTCTATTTCCTAATGAAAGGAATCAACCTCTTCCCCACAATACGAGAATGTATCTAGGTATAAAGATATTTCTTGCTCATAATATTCTAGAGGAATATCTTCTTGTACCCCATAAATGATCTCGATTGCTTCTTCAATTTGAAACAAATCCATCAAGGTATGGGTGGTTGTTCTTTGACCAGAGTAGGTTGATTGTAAGAAAGAGGTCTAACAGGTGTGGAAGATCTATAAGATGTTTGATGAGGGGAATATTTTACCTTATTATGTCCACAAAGGAATTGGATAGTGTGTTAAAAATATATCTTAGCACATCATTTCTTATGAATGGTTCAACATGGACACAAACATCGATCTTTAGAAGATTGATCAATATGGAAAAAGGTATGATCAACATGACCCAAGGGCTGAAGAGGGATTGGATTTTGATTGATAGAAGAAGATGACTCGAGAGATGAAGTAGATTTGTATTGAGATGTATCACAATGGGAAGAAGATGACTCTAGAGATGAAGTAGACTTGGACTGAGATGTCTCACGAGTGGAAGAAGATGACTCGAGAGATGAAGTAGACTTGGACTAAGATGTCTCGCGAGTGGAAGAAGATGGCATTGGTTTACCTAGAAGATGACATATTGTCGGGAAAGCAATAGGATCATTCATCTAGGTAGTATATTGCAATGTGTATGGGTTGACTTGGATGATTGATTAGAGGAAATTTGAGTTGGAGAGCTCTTTGACGGAGGAAGGGGTCATTGAGGTGACTGATAAAAGGGGTCCTATAGAGAAAGGGAGGACCATGAATCAATGGTTGAATTAGGTGTTTGATTGGATGGAATTGGAGTCACATGAATCTTCAAAGGAAGAGGATGTTGTTTAAGTGATTGATAAAGGGGTCCTGCAAAGAAAGGGAGGACCATGACTTAGGAGTCAAATTAGAGAAATTGTAATAATAATTCAGCTCAAAATCATCAGGAGATTGAGGAGAATCAAAATAATATTTTGGATCAGAAGAATCAAGAGATCATGGGGAATCAGAAGAATAGTTTGGATTATGATCACACCATTGGTTATGAGAAGTTTGAGGAACAATGCGATAGTTAGTCATTATTGGGTCCGAATGCTAAGACCTAGATAATGTGATTTAACTCCTTCAAATGGAAGGAAGTTCCATGTTGATTCGGGAAGCATAATGGTGACCAACTAGACATTTTGTAAATATGGGGATGTGTCTACAAAGGTTTTGTCAAGTGTGATCAAGGATACCAAAACCTAAGTGACAACCTATAACGTGATTGTCGTAACGATCACTAAAGAATGTTTGTCAATGGTTCAAGAATGTTGAATGTCAAAGAATAAAGAATCCAAGGATCTAACAAGTATTTCCCTAGAAAAATAGATCAATACGATGAACAAACACAAGGCATAATCATGCAAGTTTGGTAAACCAATCAATCAACAAGGAACTACTCCCTATGTAAAAGGCACTATCAAATGGTAGGTTAGGTACAAATAGTGACAACATGATATCACCACTTAGGTCAAGTTTGATATAAACAAGGCCTAAGTACTAAGAAGGTGTTGATGTAATCCCCCAACAAGGTATACTAAAACAAGTTTCTAGAAACAAACAAAGTCGAGTTATGAAAAGGAGGCTACCAATGCGAGCAACGCAACAACACTATTTGGATATGTAAATCAAGATTCGTAGACAAAGGAAATATTTTTAGTATCAAAATGATGTCACCATAATGCTAACAACGTAACAACATTTTCCAAGACCCAAGACAATGTTGGAATCAAAAACTAAGTCAAGTATATCAAGAAGTTGTTATGTATGTAAGTAGTGTAACAATACAACTTAGAGACTTAGATCAAGTTTCCCAAAGGAAAAATACGTAAGCATCAAACTTGTATCGATATAACATGAGTAACGTAATAAATCAAAGGAAGTCAATGACGAGACAATCCTAACTATGATGATAATGTGTCTCAATATGGGTGTGAGATAAAGGGCCTACTAGAACATGAAGACATACCATTCACACTTTCAACACTTGCATTCGGCATTGCAACCTAGTCATGCAAGTAGATTACAAAAGTGGTGGACATGATTATTTCTAGTGGTATCCGCGTATGTCATTCTCTTTTGTCCCAAATGGGCAACAAGAAAACAAAGGAGTAATCTAAGTGGTGATGAAACAAACTAAGTGTAACTTCGTCAAAGTTTCTTCGTGCCTTAAGGAAAGTGAAAAACTAAGGAAAAGTGATACATTGTAAGCTTCATGATAAAAACACTAAACCCAAACTTCGATGAACTCCCTCCCTTGTTTGAAAAACAAGGTTGTGACTCAAAAAAGTTAGTGTTTCGTGATATCTCTTTGAAATGCGATTAGTTTTGGTCAAGTTGGCTCCAAGACAATATAACTTCCTATTTAGTTCTCTCAACTAGGTGTCACAAACTACCTCTATGAGCTTGGTTTGTTAAGGAAGTCACATTGACTAAACCTTGGAGTATCCCATATTTACTTTACCCCCTTTGATACAATGAGCAATAAATGCATTCAATTGTATTTTCATTGGGGTCGCAATGGAAATACTTTTAACTCTAAACTCACAAGCGTAAACTAATCAAGCGGTAAACAGAGCACTTCCCATTTCATCCACAAGGTTCCCTCTTGCGTGGAATACTTTGGGGTTCCTAGGAGCATCCCTCTTGTTATCTTAAGGATTATCCCAAAGGGTACTTCTCCTAGTTTAAAGCGGGTGAGTTGTAGCTCTTAACTATAATCTGTAATACAACGTGATGAGTAGATGTGTGGTGTTTTGCCTTATCTTTTGGATTATGAAATGAGGTTTAGACCACCATTGGAAACTTGTAATACACAAGTTAGCTTTTGTTTAGATCTTGATTCTTTCGCAAGTGATATGGTCGTGTTAGTGAGGAATTTTTTTGGGTGGACAAATCTGTGGATTTCTTGCCAACGGTCCGGGAATCGAAGTCCCTCTACTTATACGGTGTAGATTCCATATTCGCATGCACGTGAATACATGGATTTTCTTGGTGGCATTGTGGTCGGGGATCCAATAGGGGCACTCCACTAACCCTGCGACAAAGCTAGAAATTTCTTGCTAGAGAGGACTTTGTCTAGTAAAGTGGGAAAGGGAGTGAGAAATGAGATAGGAGAACTAATGTTGTAGGTAGAAAATCAGAGTCCTACACACACTAGTTAGAAATTTCAACACATGCATTTATGAGAAGAAACAACTCTACAAACAACAACAAGACTGATTAGAATTTATGAGCACAAAGTATCAATAAATACCTCAGTCAAAAAAGGCTAGAAACTCCTTGTATTGATGCTTAAACAAAAGTTGTACATAGTGTGGGAATGGAGGAAAATTTGTGAGGGGAAATGGAAGAAAATGGCTATCTCCTTTGTTCTCTCTAAGTATAATGCACTCTTGAGTTTACAAAATCAATCACCAACACCTTGAAATGGGAATGGCTTTACAATTTATAGGAAGAGAAATACTCTTCATATAACCCCATGTGACCCTTCATATGCCTTGAAACTTTTCACATTCTTAGGAAAACTTTAAGTCCCCTTTTATAACTTAAGGGTGATTTATTACATTGAAAATAAAGTCATTTTTAATTACTTAAGGCATTATGAAAAAGTGTAACCCCAACGTAAAATTAGAACATTGAGAAGAGAGAGAAAGTATAGGGGATAGGGAGAGAGAGAGAGAGAGAGAGAGAGAGAGAGAGAGAGAGAGAGAGAGAGATCATAAATAAGAAGAAGAAGGAAGAATTAATCTAATGACGAAAGACTTTGCCTTCGATAAATTTTGTTTATCCTTCCAGATGACTCGATAGAATGCTCCAATGTGATGAAGTCTGAATCTCTAAACTCTTTGCACCTTTAGAAAATCCTTCATCTTAGCACATGGATGCTTGCCAAGTTGAATGAACTCTTCCGCTAATGACGACAACTCCCACCTTGTGTATGATATACCTATGACCCAAACCATATAGTGAGTGTCAAAACACACTATTGGGTTCCCTGGGATGGATCTCAAATGCCCTGTGAGAAATTCCCATGGATGATCCCAAATGATGATCCCCTTATGTTCCATTGTGCCAAAACTACCCTTTGAGTGTAACTTACTATTAATAGCAAGTGCCCAGATGGAAGACTTACTATTTTTAGTAAGAGGTGATTTTGCCTCTTCTTGACCATCCTGATGTGATGAACTCCCTCATTCACTTCTTCGCACACTGCCTTTGCCTTGACCACTTCTTGGGGTGACTTACTCTTTTAAGTAAGTTACAATTAGAGGGTAGTTTTGGCACAATGGAACATAAGGGGATCATCATTCGGGATCATCCATGGACATTTATCATAGGAAATTCGAGATCCATCCCAGGGAACTCAAAAATTTCATTTGACACTCACTACATGTTTCGGGTCATAGGTATATCATATGCAAGGTGGGAGTTGCGGTCATCGGTGAAAGAGTTCATTCAACTTGGCAAGTGTTTGTGAGCCAAGATGAAGGAGTTTCTCGAGTACAAAGAGTTCGAGAGATTTAAATTTCATCACATTGGAGCATTCCATTGAGTCATCTGGAAGGATCAATGGAATTTATCAGAAGCGAGTCTTTTGTCATCAATGTTGTTCTTCCTTCTTCTTTCTGGTTTCTCTCTCTCTCTCTCTCCTCTCCCCTAACTTTCTCTCTCTTCTCAATGTTCTAATTTTGTGTTGGGGATTGTATTTTTAATAATGCCTTAAGTAATTAAAAATGACTTTATTTTCAATGTAATAAGTCACCCTTAAGTTATAAAAGGGGACTTAAAGTTTTCCGAGAATGTGAAAAGTTTCAAGGCATATGAAGGGTTAATGGGGGTTATATGAAGAGTCTTTTCTCTTCCTATAAATTGTAAAGCCATTCCCATTTCAAGTTGTTGGTGATTGATTTTGTAAACTCAAGAGTGCATTGTACTTAGAGAGAACAAAGAAGATAACCATTTTCTTCCATTTCCCCCTCACAAATTTTCCTCCATTCCCACACTATGTACAACTTTTGTTTAAGCATAAATATAAGAAGAAGTTTCTATCCTTTTTTGATGGGGATTTATCGATACTCTATACTCATAAATTATAATCATCTTATTACTTTTTGTAGAGTTGTTTCTTCTCATAAATGCATGTCTTGAAATTTATAACTAGTGTGTGCAGGAGTTTGATTTTCTACCTGCAACATTAGTTCTCCTATCTCATTTCTCACTCCCCTTTCCCACTTTATAGAAAAATTCCTCTCTAGCAAGAAATTTCTAACTTTGTTTGCGGGGTCGAGGAGTGCCCTTGTTGGATCCCTAGCCACAAGGCCACCAAGAAAATCCCTCTATTCACGCACATGTAAATATACAAGTTAAACCATCTAAGTAGAGGGACTTTGATTACGAGAGCGTTGGCGAAAATCCACAGATTTTTCAACCCGAATTTTTTTCTCACCAATAGTTTTTGGTGCCCACCATGGGGAAAATTTAGTAGCATATGCACCCAAAAAACGACCTTGAAAAATTTTAAAAAATTGAAAAATCCAAAAATTCAAAAAGAAATTTTTAGAATTTGAATAATCACCTGAGCCTTATGTCTTCAAACCATGGATATTTCGGGAAATTCTCCTATTGAGTGACTGAATTAATTTTCCACATCCAAGAGGATATTGCTTGATTTACAAGAGGCTATTTGGCATAACAAGTAAAGTGTCAATCACTATTTCATTGCCACAAGAATACTTGACCTCAAAGAAGAACATGTTGCTGAATTAGAGAGACAAAGATAGATTCAAGCACCACAAAGAAGAGTATAAATTTTCAAGCTAGCGGGTAGAAGATTCACCTGACAACAAAGACAAGGAGGACTAACAGATCCCACTTTAGAAGAACTTCAAAGAAGATAAGAGTGTTTTGAATTCAGAGGTCTCCTTTTCGTCACACAGATGGTTCCACCAAAATTCAAAGTGTCACCAATCCATTGGACTTTGAGTTTCCCTACATCAATGAGAATATTGAAGATTTCATTGACGTAGAGACCTAAGAATAATCTAGAGAAAGAGAAGTAAGAGCGGAAGCGGAAATAAGAGCTCAGATTGAAGAGATTGAAAGACTTCAAGTCAAGGTGAAGCAATAGAAAAAGTTGAAGCCACAACCTTAGAAAGGTTAGAAGCCAAAACCAAGAATGGAATGGTGGATTGTAATCATGAAGAATGCAGGCCAAATGTACCATGGGGTGGAAACACTGGTCCACTTGCCCTTTCTCAACCACTCCATGAGCTACCAAAAGAAGGTTGAACACGAATATGTGTCAGTCCATCTCTTTGTGGAATCACTCTAAGATAAGGTTTTAGAATGGTTATACATGTTTCCTCTAAGGTCCATCACCTGCTGGAAAGATATAAGAAGTGCATATGAACATAGGTTCAAATCCATGGAAGACTGTCAAGATCTTTTGGTTTAGTTTGTACAAATGAAGAAAGAAGCTTTTGAATGATGAGAGATTTCATTGCCAAATATAACCGGATGATAAGGAGGATTCTTGAAGATGTCATGCCTCCTGAAAATAATTTGAAGATATTCTTTATCGTGCCTTACCATCGGAAGTTGGTTTCTTCCTCATAAGAGCCCAACCTAGAGATTTGAAATAAGCACGAACTTCACAATCGAGACAAATGATGATCGATCTTATTGGGAAAAGTAAAATGTCCAACTAGAAAGCAAAAGGTCGAGTTCAGCACGCTTACCACAGACCCGATGTTCCAAAAAATGGCCAATGACTTGATTGCTATGAAGAAACAACCGTCTCAGATCACAATGCAAAATACTCCAAGGAAGCCAAATCCTCCAAATAGACCAAGGATCACCCCACCTCCTCGTTGGCTCGCTCTCGAAGCATCACCAATCAATGCCACTTGTGACAAAGTGTGAGGAGCCAAAGGAAGAATTAGAAATAGAATAACCCGAGGAAGATGATGTGAGTGATGATGATAACTATCTCGAGGTTGAGGAAGTTGATGGTGATACACACAATGGCCTAATTAAGTACATTGATAGAGATGAAGATGATGATGATGAATATGCTTCAAGATTCTCGTATAGTATTCAATCATGCACAATCCAAAAATAAGACTCATCCTCAACAATTGTGGTGAAAGAAAAGAAGAAGAAAGAAGATTCTCCTACGGAAATTCCACAAAACAAAATCATCAGTAGGGGATCAGCTGCTACCACCTTCAATGGAGTCAATGAAAGAAAAACTGGACCCACAGGGTTAGCAAGAATCACACCGACATACTAAGTAAGTCATCTAGTCCTCCTAATCCTAAAATTTCTAAAAATAATTCTTCTTCAAATGTAATTCTTGCAAAATCATCTAAGTTTCAATCAAAATCTACATCCCCATCTCCTTCCAAGCCAATTGCTACACCTGTAAAAGAAAATCCAACCCCCAAAGTAGAAAAACCTTCACCATGTAAATCTTATGTCATTCTCGAACCTCTACCTTGCCCATCATAACCCCATTTGACTTTTTGGAACACGCAAGAAAAACCAAAGTTCAGATCACAAAGCTAGAATACTTACAGATGCACCCTCTCAACTTGATAGGTTCATTGATGTAGTCCATGGTGGTAGCCCTATAGAATCAAATGCAAATTCCAAAGGTCTACTTCCCACACCATCCACACCACCTTTTCAAAACATGTTAGCCATCGTGCCTCCAAAACCAAAAAAATTGAACGTTTTTACTTGTCACTTCTCATCAAAGGTTTCCAACTCAACAATTGCATCATATATTCCGAGACTCAATTAATGTGAAGCTCATCAAAGTTGCAAATGCCATAGGTCTCATCTTGACCTAAGCAAATCACTCATGTTATTCTATAGAATCCAAACAAGTGTCGTTGGTAGGAAGAATAAAGGATGTAGAGGTAGTACTAGCTAATTTTCCATAAGAAGGTGCTTCTTACCATTCTGGTGGTAGACATTCCAATATCCTTTGGGATGCTACTGAGCTGAATATTCTACAAAGATTTGGGTGGAGAAATCAAAATGGATTGGTCATCTGAAACTATTCCGTGAAAAGGTGAAGTGAAGAAATTATTGCCAATAAGGAAAACGAAGTACACAATATAAAAATATTATGGTCCAAGAGCAAACATTTTGTTTCAATACAACGAGCTAGAAACTACTTCCTCACCTCGAAAAAGATGAGAATTTTCTACTTCTTACAGAATATGAAGAAGATCAAATATAGACAATGGAATTTGATGGTAGTCATTCTAGTGCAGGTTCGGGAGCAGATGATGTGGTGTTGTACTCTCCTTCTGGTGAATTATACCCATTTTCTTACAAGCTACAATTTGATAATACAAATAACACAATGGATTATGAAGCTATCCTCTTGGGCATGGACATAGCAAAAGATATGGGAATCAAGAATTTGAAATGTCAAGGTGATGTGGAGGTGATATTAAAGCAAGTTCAGCAACAATATCAGGTGAAAAATCCAAGACTCCGACATTATAGAAACAAAGTATGGGACTGCATTGAGTCTTTTGATGCATTTTCCATTGAGTCTGTTCTACAAGAGAAGAATAAAAATGTTGATTCCCTTGCAGTGTCAGCTTCCCTAGTGACACCTCATCCTTCTTTTGGAAAAGACAAAGTGACCATTGAGATGGTGTTCAGGCCTAGTGTACCAGATAATGCAAATCATTGGCAAGTCTTCAATGACGATAATCAACTTCTAGCATTCTTGGAGCAAAGAGACAACTTCAATAATATCTTCTTTGAAGGAAGTGATAATCCACATCGAGAAGTGGTAGCCAAGAGGAATTTAAGGAATTGATGAAGAGGAGTGATCAAATTGAAAGGAAATAAAATTCCAAAAGGTCTTGTCTCTCTGGAAGAATTGTTTGATAAGAACGACAGGACTCATTCAAGAGAAAGCAAAGCAATCTTCCCGGTGCCAAGCTGATTTTGAAAAAGAAAACATCGGTACCCCAGAGAACATGAGAATGGTCAACATTGGAAAGTGTTATTCACCCAAGGAAAAGAGAAGGTTTGTTTCTTTATTGAATTTTTTTAGATGTTTTGGCCTACTCTTATGATGAGATCAAATCCTTCCAACTAAAGGAAATGCATCACTTAATCCCCTTGAAGCGGGATGCCAAGCCATTCAGAAAAAAATGCCATACAACCTAAAGATAGTGGACACTATCAAGGAGGAAGTGATGAAGATGCTAAATGCAAGAATCATCTTTCCCATCCATCATTCCACGTGGGTGGTAAACATTATGCCAATGAAAAATAAGAATGTCGAAATAAGAATATGTGTGGACTTCTGCAACTTTAACTAGGCATTCTTTGAAGAAAATTACCCTCCCTGTCATGGATCACATTTTGCAGACAAATAATAGATTTGAAATACTCTCATTGGTTGATGGATTCTCGGGTTATAATCAAATAAAAGTGTCAGAGGAGGATTGTACCAAGACAACCTTCACAACACCTTGGGGCACTTTTGCATACAAAATAATGCCTTTTAGGCGATCAATGCAGGAGCTATGTTCCAAAGGGTGATGGACCTAGCATTAAAATATTTGAAGCATTGCATTTTCATATACCTGGATGATCTCACAATGTTCTCAAAAATAGGGGAGACCATATACACCATTTGGAACAGGTACTAGAAATGTAGAAATCATGATATATATTTGAACCCAAAAAGTGCATTTTTGGAGTTACGGAAGGCAAGTTAGGGCACATTTTGAATAAGCATGGAGCACACATTGACCCAAAAGAGTGAATATTCAAGCACTATCTCTTCCCACAAGCAAGAAAGGAGTCCACTCCTTCTTTGGCAAGGTAAACTTTTTACATCACTTTGTTCTAGAGTTTGCAGAATTAACGAAGCACATCACCACCATGATGAAACCTCAAACAAGCTTCAAGTGGAATGATGAGGGAAAATCAACTTTTGAAGAGATCAAGAAAGCCATTTCCAAAGATCCAACTCTCGTGTCTCTAGATTTCAATAAATAATTCATCATGTATTGCTATGCATCAAAACATACGCTCTCTGGTGTTCTTGTCCAAAATAATGATGAAGGTGTGGAAAAACCTACTACTTTTATGAGCATCCCGTTAAAAAAATCAACTAAACTACAACTTGTTGGAGAAACCCGAGTATGTGGTGGTCAAGGCTATAAAAAATTTAGATTTTACATACTCAATTCTCATACGGTGGTGATGGTACCCGATAGTACAATCAAGTCTATCTTGACACAATAAGATCCTGGAGCTAAAAGAGGAATCTGGGTTGTACAAATTAAAGAGTATGAATTAGAGTTCCGACACTCCAATTTGGTACGAGGAAATGGCCTGTGTAGATTGATCGCTGAAGATGAAGCTCTCAAAGCTTAACATGGTGAAGATAATTGTGCTTGCTCAACTTGTTTTGAAGATAATCCACAAGTTCTTTTTGTAACCACTACTGATGAGTGGTATGTCGACATTGCCTACTACCTAACCTATGGAGAATTCCCTTCTCATCTTGATTACAATCAAAAGAGAACAATCAAGATTAAGGAAACAAATTTTGTGATCTGGAACCATGTGCTCTATCAAAGGGGCTTAGATGGATGCTTTCTCAAATGTGTAGACAAAGAACAAAAAAAAAAAAAGCCGCTTAAAGCATACCATGACTAAATATGTGGTAGGCATTTTTCAGGTGATGGTCACTACACATAAGATCCTTCGGGAAGGTATTATTGGCCCACCCTCTTCGCAAACACTCAAGAATGGGTTTCCAAATGTGAAACATGTCAAAAATTTGTTGGGTGATCACAACTTGCATCATTACTACTCGGACCAATTATCATTGAAGAACCATTTCAGAAGTGGGGGCTAGATTTCATTGGTGTTCTAAATCCTCACTCAAGCGCGGGGCACACCTACGTGCTCAAAACAATATATTACTTCACAAAGTGGGTAAAGGACATTCCAACCAAATAAGCTAACACCAAACAATATGCAATTTCATCAAAGAGAATATCGTAGTATGTTTCAGAGTGCCACAAAATATCGTAGCAGAAAATGCTACCTATTTTACTTCAAGGGAGTTAATTGAGTTTTGCTATGGCTATGGAATCTCCGCATCTAATTCATCGGATTACTATCCACAAGGAAATGTTCAGGCCGAATCAAGTAACAAGAACATCGTGATCATTGTTCATAAGCTCGTGGATGAAAACCAAATTAATTGGCACAAAAAGTTGTATGATGCATTGTGGGTGGACATGATCACTCTTAAAAAGGCAATAGGTATGTCACCATTCCAACTGCTATATGGAGTTGAAGTAGAAATTCCCATCACGGTTGAAATGCCAGCTCTTAAGTTTCTCTAGGGAATAGAAGATGGACAATACAAGGATTCCATTGATAAGAGGATCCTTTTTGTTGAAAAGGTAGAAGAAAATAGACTCCGAGTGGTGGACCGTATCAGAGAGCATCAATTGAAGGTGAAGAATATTTTTGACAAGAAGGTGAAGGTGAGAGAGTTCAAAGTTGGAGACCTTATCCTGCTATGGGAAAAAGGAGGGAACCAAAAGGTAGCCATGGAAATTTTGATTCATTATGGATTGGCTCATTTCAGATTCATGAAGCTTGTGGTGAAAACATTTTCCTACTCTAATATCCGGTCGAACACTGTTGGAATTGCCTCGCAGTGGACAATATCTGAAGTTGTATCATCACTGAAAGTGGGTTGTCCCCACCTTGTACGATAGGTGATTGTTAGGTGTGTTTCCATTTTTTTGTGTTTGTCATTCCTTTCCGTGTGTGTTGTGTGTTTCCTTTCATCGTTTTTGGTGTGTGTGTTCTTCTTGTTATCTCTCTCTCTTCCATTGTACATGACTCAACAGAGCCCAATGAATAAGGCATTGATCTGTGTATACTAAAGTTGAGATTCTAGGATTTCTCATGTCATGTATTCGTTGCGCTTAGTCCCTGGTCATGTCCCCAAGCTAGTTTTGCACATGTGTAATGGGAAAATTGATAATTTTCGAGCATGATAACGATACCCCTATGTCAAAAATTTCAATTTTTACCCTTCCGAGGCACCCTAGGTCTACCCAATCAGTCTCGTAACCTCCCAATGGATGTTAACTCAGTCCCTTAGGTGAATTATGAAAGTCAAGTCAACCCCTAGGTGATTTTAGGAGTTCTTGAAAACTACTATTTTTGGGCAGTATTGGGAAGGGCTACCACTAGCCTTCCCAAGACCTATGCAACCCCCTGGAGCAGAAAGAGGATCCAAATCCAAAAAAATGTGAATTTAAACCTAGTAACACCATGGAATTGATTTAGGAAGATTCGGAAGGATTTGAAGGAGTTGGGGTAGTTTCATAAAAAAACAAGGTTCATAGGCCTAAGCAGTGCATAGGGCCAAAAGAGCTATTGAGCTTCGGGAAGTGATTCTAGATCTCTGGATGGATTTAGGAGCCGAGATAAGACATCTTTGGAAATGTAATTTTAAGATATAAAATATGGTGAAATCATATTTTTCACAACACTTTGGAGAAATAGGTTTATATCTTGTTTTTCAAGGCTCATCGGGGGTCCAAATCAAAAATATGATTTTTAGGGCTTAAATGGAGGAATAAATATCTGATATCCCCACCATTGGATTTATAAGTCCATTTTCAATTAAGTTAATATACAATTTCACCAAAAAATCCCATCGGGAGCTCAAGATATTGTCGTTTCAAGTTGCCCTCAAGGTAAGCTTCTCGTAGTTAGTCAAATTTCAGTGAGGACACATGTCACTCCAGAGCCTAGTGAAATTTAATTTCCATTTCATCCCTCAAGCTAAGGGATATGACAGACATAAAAATCACCCATCCCTAAGAAGCCTTTAGGTCATCCATGTGACCCCTTCAGTTCAATTTCTCACCCCTAGGAGCTAGTGGATCCAAATGGACAACCATCGATCTTCGCCAAGTGTTCACACTAGGTGCACCATGAAAATTGATGAACCTCATGTTCATTAATTATTAAGGGAAATAGGGGACATGAAAATGTACCCAGCCCTAAGGAATGCCTCCTGGTTCCTCATGCGACCATTTTCCAAATTTCCAGATGCTTCCAAAAGAAGCTTTTCGACCAAAGTACTCACCAAATTGTTAGATTTTCATGAAGTGTCATCATGAGGCACATTATGCAAATTGATGTCCCTTTCGTACCTTAATTATTAAAGGACATCAAGGAAATAAAATTTTTCCCCACCCATGGCATGCAATTTTAAAACATTTCAAATTTTGTGCTTGCTTTATTTTCCATTCGCTTCTTAGTTTCCACAACTTCATCCTTGCCATTGCTCTGCTCTTACCTCGCACATTGTTCACCATTGCTAATCCAAAAAAAGCTATGCCATAGAAATAAAAACCTCAAATCCATGAGAACACATATGTTTTAGAGAGAAGGTTGATCAAAAGACTCAAAGGATTGAAGAATAGAAGGAAGAATGAAGAAATTCTTCAAAAACCCCATTCTGTAGAATGAAGATTCAAACGTACCTTAAAGCTAACGGTGCATGAAATGAAAAAACATTTGCTTCGTGTTCTGCACTCTTAAAAGCTAATAAAAACGCACCTTTAAAGCCTCCTTCCACAACACAAATCACTTGCAGTGAAGAAAACTCCCTCTCGGATCTACGAAGACAAAAATCTGATTTCTGTCAAACCAACAATCGGTTTGAAGAGAAATTTCACCAGTGGAACTAGAAGAAAAAACCCACAACAAAAATATAATTTTTGTCATGAATGGAGAAGAAAACCATACCTATAACTTTCAAGGTCTGTTAATGGCTATCATGTTCAGAGGTGTCACCACGTCAACATTTTAAAATTTTAAAATCTCCCAAACCAGTGATCGGGTAAGTCTAAGATTTCATAGGGGCAATATTAGGCAAAAACCCATAATGGAAAACTTCCTTCCGCAATGATCTCACCAACGAAGCTCACTTTCTAATAATAACAAGTCTTCTACATAGAGGATTAGTATTTTAGGAAAGCCACCAATTGAAGAAACTGTGAAGGAGGCGGTGAACATAGAAGAAGTATTGCAACTAAAAATTCATTGAAATGGTCATCTTGATCCAAGATTGACATCTGCTAAAAATAGTAAGTGTTCTCACAAGTACCTGCTAAAAAAATAAAATTGGTCCAGAAGGTGAGAAAAATGCAGGTAGAAAGGGGAATTCGAGTTGCTAAAAAATAAAATTCATCCATTTGCACTTGGATCATGGATGAAGACAGGGAGAACACCCTTAAGGATGCCCAAGACCCTTCCAAGGTGTGAGTTTCATGAGGGATATTCAGATGCAATCACCCTCCTCAACAAGGTGATGGGAGAAGTGAACACAAGAGACTTCTAAGAGTGGATGGGCCTTTTCATTTTGATAGTGATTGAAGGAAAGAAAAGAATTGACTGGGGGTAGATAATCAGTGATAATTTGTATCTATAATTGCTTCAGTGCCCATGAAAAAGAAGTTCCACATGAATTCTTACTTGGTCTATCTACTCGCTAGCTCAAGATCATTCAAAGGATTGGCTCTCACAAAAATATTGTTGCCAAGGTGCCCACACAATAAACTTCCATAGTTGGTGATGGAGGAAAGCCACAGACACTTCGCTCACATGAATGATGCATTCACAATGTACATGGTCTACGAACCTAGAGGGTGATTTGGAGGCCAGGATATCGCCACAAGTGGTATCTTTAATCAAAAGATATGGCTCTTACTTCATCCAATTCTCAACCTTCTCCTACTTATGAGTTTTCGGCTTTGACCAAGCTTCGCTAAGGTTTCCCAAGTACCTTAATGACCAAATTATACTATTTGAGTTCTGCAGGAAAATCATATAGGTAAACAACAAGCTCAGGAGTAGGAAGAAGAAGTTGATCTCATTTCCCATCTCTCTCGAGGTATTCACGTGCAAGAGCTCAAGTGATGCATCTCATCTAAAGGTCACCTTCACTCATTTTACTTTGCATTCCTACATTATCAGGCCTAATTTCGATATCCGAGATGATCCATAATCTTTGCACATTACAGAGTTGCGCCATGAGCCAAAAATTGAGGACTATTGGGCCAATTGTGCTGATGAATTTGAAGTTCGGAAAAGGATCACATGAGGTTGATCATAAATGAAATGAAGAAATTCAAGTTCTCTTGGTATGAAGATATTTTGTAGGATGATGGGACAAAGATGTATGATCCTGAGTACGCAATGAGTCAAGGTTTCTCCATTACCTCAAGTCAACTGGTACATTTTTGAATCAGGGGATATAAAGGAGTGAACTGAGAAGGTGGTCAGGAGAACGAGGGATTGGTTTCAGAGGAATAGAACCATGATCATCCAATCACGAGGTATGCTCACAGTCGAAAAAATCCTCTCACCACCATCATCAAGAGTCATGGAAGTTGCCTCAAGTTCAAGGCATTCTGGAGAAAGTTCAAAATGAAGATCCATAGAATTGGAGACTTATTCTCACGGAAGGTCACCAAAGAAAGCTAGGGTGGAAGAAGGCTTGGTTATAACAATGCAAGAAGAAGATCTAATGGTAGAAGCACAAGTGGAAGGAGAGCACATAGTTCAAGACCCAGTCTTCGAACCACCATAGGAGACCTCACCTCTTGTTAACACCAATGTATCCCCATCCAAGATGTGTCTCCTCTCCCAGAGCAATGAATGATTGATGCACCTATTGTAGAGCCTGAGTTAGATGAGTAGTTCCCTTGGATACGGGAAACAATTGCCCCTGACACCTGCACTGTTCAACAAGTGGCAGCCCCTTACCTATCAACAATTACCTCACTGGCTAAAGGAAAGAAAATAAAGTTCCCACACATGGCTTCTTGATTCTATAATAGGGAAACAAGCAATCAATATATTGAGGTAGCTCGGTCGAATGTGATCAAGCTAGTGGATGAGATGACACCGACCGATTATGAGATGAGCACGATCCAACTGGGACCGATAACTCATGAAGGGGATTTACACATGTATCAACAATCTTCCACTCACATGGTGGAAAGGAACAAGGAATATAAGAAGAAGATCAATGAACTAAAAGAACAAGTGCAAACTCTTTCATCCTATGTGCAACATCTAGTTGATCCAAATGCCACGATAATTCCCATTGAAGAAGTTGCACCCAATCAAGAACTTTAATCCATAATCTATTAAGAGGACACACGAGTTCACAATGCAGGGGCTGAGATAATAATGAATGGATCAATTCAATTTCAAAAAAGGGGAGGTCAATGCTCCAAGAGGCAGTCAAAATTTTTGCATACATGTGTGCAACAACAAACAAGATGTGGGCACTCAAAGAAGACTTGGAGAAAGAAAGGATTACTGGGAACCTCTGGGTCCAGTAATGAATGAAATGAGTGATACCCACCCTTAGGAATTGATCAAAATTTTTTTCAGCACTCCTAAAGAATTTTCACGTGTATGGGAAAGGGCCTTGACAATTATATTTGAAGCAATCAATTGGACCATCACCGAGTTGGATGAAAAGGAGGAACAAACATACAAATTGTAGGATAGTATAAATCATCAAATCTAGAAGCTTGGAGTACCTGCAATGGGAGAAGACACAACTGTTGATGAGTTGATTGGCCCATTCAAGGAATATGTCAAGAAAGAGGCAGGTAATCCATTTTCCTTCACTAAGGATACCCTAGAGTTCCTCTTAGAGATTTGGGCTGCCATTGCACTTATCGTAGAGAAACATCCATCATGGTTCGGGAAGTGCAAAGATATCAACAATGTGTCTGATGGATGGACAAAGACCTTGAGCTGCATTCACATTCCTCATGCTGAAAAAGTGGAACCTGCAACAACTCGTTTTGATAAGGAATTTGGAGGGATGGAGATGTTTTCAGCGGCGTGAGATGGAGACCAGTTAGGGAGTAAGATCAAATCCACCGTGCAGCGGCTCATTATTCTGCATAATTATTCTTCCTCCTCTTTCTCTCTCTTCTCTTCTCACCCAATACTCTCTCTCTTCAATGTTATAATTTTGCATTGGGGTTTGCATTTTTGATATATCTTTAAGTGACTTTAGAAACATAATGTAAACTTTAAGTCACCTTGTTTTTATAAAAGGGACTTAAATATTTAATTGGAATATGAACAATCTAAAGTCAAAATATGGTATTTGAAAAGTCACTAGGAAGATGAAGAGTTGCCTTCTCTTCTATAAATTGTAGCAAGCTCCTCATTTGAGGGTCTTCTTAGATCTTCTTAGAATTATGAGTTGTTTTTGTGAATTCATGAGAGAGATATCCTTGTGAAGAGAACAAAGAGATAGAAAAATTTCTTCCATTTTTCCCTATTCTAAAATGTCTTCCATTCTTATGCTATGTACAATTTCTACTTGAGCATCAATACAAAAAGGTGTTTCCTATTAGGTTGTGGAGCTAGATTGCTTCACAATTAGCATGCAATGGAAAGTGAATGGAAATACAACAACCCGTCATTAGTCAAGGGGGGAACCGACACGGTTACCCAGAACTTTCATAGGTTAGACAAGCCCAATTTCGGTCAGAGCAAGTGGGAACCATGACCCGTCATCAGTCAAACAGGACAGACATCGGTTAGAGTAAGTGGGAACCATCTGTGGTTCGGTCTAACCGGTGCCAGGTTACTGTGCGATGTGTTTTATTTTAAGTCACGGGCTTTAAATATAGATTTTTTTTAAAGCAAATCTATTGGATGTAATTACATAGCTAACGTGCCCCAAGTTTATATATTTTATATATAAGTGTGAAAGTTAGGGCTTAGGTGGAAAATGAGAAGGATCGGATTAGATCCTTGATTCTCCGAGACCGAGAGGATGAAGATGAAAAGAAGAAGAAGAGGAAAAAGGAATAGGTTACATGAAGACAAAGACTCCATGGAGAGGAGCTGGACAGAAGGAAATAGCAGGCTACTGTATTTCCTTTGTATTTTTTAGTCTCATGTAATGGCTTGCATAGTATGCAAAGCACATAGCATTTCTTCTTGTAGATCCACATGTTGGTGAGATCTTGTATTATAGATCTATGTAGATCTAGTCTTGCATTGTAGATCCGTGAGATCTTGTATTATTGATCCATGTAGATCTAGATATTGTAGAGGTCTTGTTTTCAGATTCACAATATAGTGAGAGCTTGGTTACACAGTGGCAGATGCAGGGTAGCTTCAGGTATGTGAGATCTGGTTATGTTTGAGAGGCACGGTTGGAGTGCACTCAGGTAGATCCGGTTAGAGATCTAGAGGAGACACAAGTGGTGGTATGGAGGCACGGTTTAGTGTACTCAGGAAGATCTAGTTGGGGATCTAGGAGGAGGAGATACTCTTGTAGAGATACATGTACTCTTGTGCAGAAGAGTGGGTTTGTAATCTCTTGTTATATTATATATATATATGAGATCTCTATTTTTTGGTGGACGTAGCCCACATTTGGTGAACCACGGTACATGTTTGTTATGTGTGTGTACTTTTATGTGATTTGGATTATTCTAGTTTATCCTCCCACTGCTGTAGATTTTGTGGGGAATTGTTTAGATCCTGTGTGCATGATTTTGTTTGTTATTAAATCATAGCACTATTCCATTGCCCCTAAATCCCAACATAATTGGTATCAGAGTAGTGTTTTTTTTTCCTGATGAGAAGATCATAGGAAGATATTTAATCTCAAGTGGGAGCTGGAAGAATAAGGTTGCTAGAAGTTATAGGGTGACCGTGGTCGGTTACTGAGCAGCTTGGTTATAAACAGAAAATCACAGATATGAAGAAATGGAAAGATACATAGATTGTATCTTGTTTGTTGAGGTGTCCCTAGTTCTTGGAGGCACAAGCATGTTGGTCAGATTACAGATCCGGTTATTGAGGTATGGTTTTACCTTGGTATTGCAGTGCTTATATTATTTTGGTTGCACATGCATGTTTGGGACTGCAGATCTAGATCTGAGAATGAGAGAAAAAGGAGCAGTTATGCATCCTTTGGTGTAGTTAGATGCACGGGCTTCGGTAGAGAGGTAGTAGCACAAAACGAAGACGGGGCTTCCATCAGAGAAGCATGTACTTCAGTTGAAGATGTGGTTGAGTGTCTTGGTGTTGGTAAGGTGATGTGTTTCATCTTGATGCAATTTATTGCATGGACTTGCTGTTAAGTTTTTTGTACAAGATTTGGATGCTTCTTGAAATGACTGGCTCAACTCAACTATCGGCTTTAGTCAAAGTAGGCACCTAGTGTGGTGTGCTATGCCAAATTATGTGGCATTGGGTTTGTTCCAGTAGCATTGACATCGGTCTGAGAACCGAGGTCGGTCACAGAGGAACCGATACTGGTCAGCTAACCATGGTTGGTTAGGGGATGACCATGGTTGGTCTTTGTGGCAACTTATCTATACAGGGTTTTTTGCAGCAAGAGAGGGTAGATGGTTTAGTGTCCTGTTTTGGAGGATCTGAGTTTCGCACATAGTGTGTATAGGTAGAAACCATGTTGATCACTTTAATGGTTTAGATCAAAAAGAGGATGGAGTTGGCTCGGTTAGTCCATTGAGACTTTGAGTCAGGTATCTCTATATGGTTCATGTTTTATTTCTTTTGTTTGGAGCAACTGATATTATGTTTGGACTGTGTGTGCACAAATTTACACCATGGTTTCTTGGTGTTGTTTGAATTTTACTTCCCAGGTTGTGTGGAATCTTGAGGACAAGGGTTTCTAGTCTAAGGATGAGATCCTCAATGAAAAGTCATGGTTAGACATAGTTGCAGGTAACGAGAGATGTTGAGTACATACGGATGGAAAGAAGGTGATTCACCTACTTCACAAGAAGTCCAAACTTCTGTGATGTAGAAGTATTCTCAGAGAAGAAAGGGAATCAATTTTATAGGTCTTTCATCTGGTTTTATTTCTCACTGACGTATTAGCAGGCAGTGCAGGGGATTTCGTGTTCAGTGGGAGCAAGCCATGGTTGTTGGCATTGTAGGATTGGATACATGATGCACATGCAGAGTGAGAGGAGATTGCTACTATTTAGAGTGGTAGAGGCACTAGTTGGTTTTGGAGGACAGTCAAGGATTTGTAGGTATATTGAGTTTATTGCTTTGTGATGTCACTTCTGGTTTATTTTGTGGTGCCTGGATATCCCTATGGGATTATAGTTGATGGTTAGATTCAGTTGGGTGAAGATGATAGAGCAATTTTTTAGAGTTTTAAGGGTTAAAAGAGAAAATCGACTATTATTACAGAGACCGGTGTCGGTTAGGATTAACCATGGTCGGTCATCTAGTAACCATGGTCGAGTCAGGCAGTGACCGGGTCGGTTAGGAAACCATGGTCGGTTTGGTCACAGTTTAACAACAATGTTTATTTACCATTTTTAGATGGTGCCCTTGTTTTGCTTTCATCTTGGTTGATCTGTGCAGTATGTTGATGACATGTATGCTTGATATTTGCACTTGGTATTAGTGGCATGGTTCAACATGGATGTTTGTTATTGACATTGATGAGCACATGATTCATATTCGGCTTTGGAGTTATTCGGTGGTAGACTTGGAGCTTCTAGAGAGCTGGTGATATGGATGGATGTACATGGTGAGTTTGTACATGTTGGATAGATTCAATTTTGTGAGTCTATGATGATGCAAATGTTTGATTTGCACATGGATGCCTTGAGCATGAGTAGGGGATGTTTGTATTTCCTCTTGTTACTATGTTACTCCTTGAGAGATGTTATCTATAGATGGTTGTCTTGGACATGCTAGTTGTTTATGCAGAGTTAGATTTGTAGATTATACTGTTTGGATTCTATTGAGTTATGCAAGTTTGTGGATTGATCACCCACTGTTGCAGGTAGAACTCATGTGGGCTGTCTTTACCCAGGATCTTGTTTTGCTTTCACATATTCCAGTTTGACTGTCTTGGTTAGTTGCATTGGCGGTTACATGGAGACATGGATAGATGGATGGAGAACATGGTTGGTTTTATAGGTATGGCTACGGATGTGATTGAGGCTCAAAACTTTAGTTTGAGTGGGAGCTCTTGCAGGTGTGTTAGTCATGATGGATTGTTGCATGAGGAGCTAGGTTGGCTTGTTTGTCTGATACCAACAATTGGTATGGTGTTACGATTTAGTGGGAGCTTGAGGCTTGGTGTCATGGATCAGTTGTAGCTTTGTGTAGGTTTGGTAAGTCATGGTTTCATCTTCTTGGTTTGAGAAGATGGTTTTGATCTTCCTGGTTTTATTTTTTGAGAGAATTGTTGAAGGAAAGAAATATGGTCTTCATAATGCATAGAGGACGGTGATGTACAAGTAAAAATATTTAGCAATTTATCTCCAAGTGGGATATTGTTTGGTTATGGAGCTAGATTGCTTCATAGTTAGCATGCAATGGAAAGTGACTGGAAATACAACAACCCATCATCAGACAAGTGGGGAACTGACACGGTCACCCAAAACCATCATCGGTTAGACAGCCCGACGTTACTCGAGAGAAAGTGGGAACCATGACCCGTCATCGGTCAGACAGGATAGACATCGGTCAGAGCAAGTGGGAACCGTCCGCGGTTAGGTCTAACTGCGCCGATTACTGTGCGATGTGTTTTATTTTAAGTCACGGGCTTTAAATATAGATTTTGTTTTAAAGCAAATCTATTAGATGTAATTGCATAGCTAAGGTGCCCTAAGTTTATATATTTAATATATAAGCGTGAAAGTTAGGGCTTAGGTGGAAAAATGAGAAGGATCGGATTAGATCCTTGATTCTCCGAGACCGAGAGGATGAAGATGAAGAAGAAGAAGAAGAGAAAAAGGAACATGTTACATGAAGACAGAGACTCCATGGAGAGGAGTTGGATAGAAGGAAATAGCAGGCTACTGTATTTCCTTTGTATTGTTTAGTCTCATGTAATGGCTTGCATAGTATGCAAAGCACATAGCGTTTCTTCTTGTAGATCCACATGTTGGTGAGATCTTGTATTATAGATCTATGTAGATCTAGTCTTGCATTGTAGATCCGTGAGATCTTGTATTATTGATCCATGTAGATCTAGATATTGTAGAGGTCTCGTTTGCAGATTCACAATATAGTGAGAGCTTGGCTGCACAGTGGCAGATGCAGGGTAGCTTCAGGTATGTGAGATCTGGTTATGTTTGAGAGGCACGGTTGGAGTGCACTCAGGTAGATCTGGTTAGAGATCTAGAGGAGACGCAAGTGGTGGTATGGAGGCATGGTTTAGTGTACTCAGAAGATCCGGTTGGGGATATGGGAGGAGGAGATACTCTTGTAGAGATACATGTACTCTTGTGCAGAAGAGTGGGTTTGTAATCTCTTGTTATATTATATATATATGAGATCTCTATTTTTGGTGGACGTAGCCCACATTTGGTGAACCATGGTACATGCTTGTTATGTGTGTGTACTTTTATGTGATTTGGATTATTCTAGTTTATCCTCCCACTGCTGTAGATTTTGTGGGGAATTGTTTAGATCATGTGTGCATGATTTTGTTTGTTATTAAATCATAGCACTATTTCGCTGCCCCTAAATCCCAACATTTCCAACCTTTTTTGTCTAAGGGGTTTATTGATACTTTGTGCTCTCTAAATTCTATTTGGTCTTGTTGTTGTTATGCATTTGTTTTCTTTTGAATTTTAGTGCATGTGATGAAATTTCTAACTGGTGTATGCAAGTATCTAATTTTCTACTTACAACATTAGTTTCTCTTATCTAACATTCTCACTCCCTTTCCCATTCTCCTAGAAAATTCTTCCCTTGTAGATATCAAGTTTTTTCATAGGGTCGAGAGTGCCCCTATTGGATTCCCGACCGTAAGGCCACCCAAATAAAACTCACTTTGATCGAGCATGCATATATAGAAGTTGTACCATTTAAGTAGAGGGACTTAGATTCCTAGAGCGTTGGCAAGAAACCCACCAATTTGTTCCCAAAATTTTTTCTTGCCAACAGTGTTCTTCATGTAAAGATTAATAGTTCTCAAAATGATCAAAGCATCATAGAAAGAGGATCAAACATTGTTTCTATTTCCTAAGATAGTCCTAAGACGCAAAGGAAGAACATATGCAACGATAAATCCAACCAGTTAGTAAATAATAAAGAAAGCATACAAATCAAACACACAACTCATTCTTTTTAATAAAATTAAATTTCATCCCTTTAACAAAAGTCTAATGAAATGTCTTGAAAGCATGAAAAGGTGTTGAATCATTTCTAATTCCCAAGATCACCTAGAAGGTGCGAGGGAAGAGCATACGCAATCCTAGCCTCATAAATGAAAATGCAACATTCATCAACTTATCAAAACAAGTTAGCACAAAGCATGACTCAATATATATCCTACAAACAATGATTAGCTTCAAGAAACCCTGCAAGATGTTAGCAATTCAAAGAAATCAAGTCTTTGCAAAGAATTTAAACATGTTAGAAATGAATAGTTTTATAATAAAGGAAACCATAATTTTTCTGGAAGTAAAAGTCCTAATATTATGTTTTCATTGCATAGTTCACTTTGATACCTTTCCAACGCAAAAAAATGGAGTCATTTCGAGTTTGGGAGCAAAAGTTATGGCCTTTGGAAGATAAGTTATGCACATAGTTCAACGTATGCGCACCCTTGATGACATATGTGTGCCCCTTTGTGACATATGAGCCCCTCGACAAAGTGTATGCATGCCTTTGATAGTGTATGCACACCCTTGAAAATGTATGCGACCTATGTGTAAAAAAACAAGTAAGGGTTGC
Organism: Taxus wallichiana var. yunnanensis; assembly: GCA_018340775.1. NCBI lineage: Eukaryota > Viridiplantae > Streptophyta > Pinopsida > Cupressales > Taxaceae > Taxus > Taxus wallichiana. The sequence continues at coordinate 772,410,124 of CM031239.1, read as the reverse complement.
GCCGCACGCCTAGAATGACATATGTGTGCCCCTTCTTGTAGGTGACTAAAAACATGAGAATTTTCAAGAAAAATATCAAAAATCTTAAAATTTTAGTAATTTGGACAAAATTTGGTAGCACCTCCCCTCCTTTGTTCCTGCAAAGAGCATAAAAATGAAAAAATCCTAACTAAACAAGTTTGAAAAATATCATATTTATCTAAATTTGTAAAAATAAGGTTAGCATGCCAAAACTTGAAACAAATTGACAAAGCTTGAAATGAAAGCAAAGGACTAAGGATCCGTTCCACATTGCATGCCAAATGTATGCATGCAAATATTAATTATGCAAGTATAAATGAAACTAACACCTAGTAGCTCCACCATATAACTAAATATATTAAGAACATCACAATAAGAGCTTATAAAACTAACTTCTTTAAATATGAATGAAACTCTAAACAAATCAAACTAACATCCTAAGCTATGTTTTACTCTTTAGATTGCTAACTTTAAATAAACCTAGTTAGATCCTAAGCAATCGATTTGTGTTGTTTCCTCCAAACAAGGTGAAGAGATCTCTCTAAAATGGCTACAAGACCATGTTTAGATATTCTCCCACTAACCGAGCTTAGAGTGATGGATGCAAGATGAAGAAGCCAATATAATGGAGGAGGGCTCAAGATCAAATGTCTTATAGATTTAGCTAATACAAATAAGATCTTGTGCATTTCCAAGGAGTCAAGGTGTAAAGTTGAAAGGGGCACTAGGCTTGTATTTATAGATTTCCTTTTGGGAAAGTTTAGAATCCTAGTGCATGTGGGACAAAAGGTGAGTCAAAAAGCACTTTTTGATTAGAAGTGGATAAACATGCTTTAGGCTAGTTAAGCTTGGTTTAGGATAGTTAATCTTGATTAGTAAGTGATTAACAACCTATGAGAGTTGGGAGGGGTCTGATTAATCACATGTGTTTGATAGATAGCCTAGGAAGCTTGTAGAAGTGACTTAGAGGGAAATAGGGAGATTTTGAATGGTTAAAAGAGGGATGTTTAGCTAATAAAAGGGTTTATTAGCTAGATTAGCTGATTATAGAGGGATTACGACCAAAAAATAATTTCATGAATGGGCATCTAAGAATGGAGCAAATAATATTTAATTAACGAAGTGTCATTAATTGACTGAATTGGAAGAAATGTTAGCTAATTAGTGAGAAATCACCAATTACGATGGGAAGTTAGTACAATTTTAGCTATACAACCGTGAAAGCAAATTTTAGGTGTCTACAGGTGTTCATTTATAGAATACCCCTCGATAATCAAGAATGAACCATAGAATAAGAGTGCGTCATCGGGAATCGGTTTGAATTGCATGTGCTAGAAATATATGATGAGTGAAATATATAGCGTTAAGAGTGTGAATGAGTGTGGTGAGGTTCATTTCATATTTAGACCCTCAACATTTGAGTATGAACCATGGAACTAGAGTACGTCATAAGGTAGTGTGATGTTTGAGAATGTGATGCTAGAAAGATGTGTCATAAATGCGTAGAGTGTGAAATGTGTCATGTGTATGATGTGAGGTTCATGGATGTAGTATGCCCTCAACAATCAAGTGTGAACCACAACACAAGAGTGTTTCATATGGCAAATGATGATACAAGTTGTGTGTATCAATGTGTGTATGATGCATGAGGAAGACTAGATGCAAAGTGCAAAGCATAATAGTAGAAATGCAAGACATCCGATAATGCTAAGGGGGAGAATAAACATGATGCCCCTAAGTGTTTGATGATGAAGATATATGTGATGACACGAGATTTACCATGATATTATGGGAGAGAATTGTCTATGTCATGATAAGAGAGAGATCCAACACAATGGTAAGAAAAATCAACGGTAAGACCATGCGATGGTGGCAGATTTTGAAATGTGTCTTGGCCATCAGTAGAAGGAGCAATTACTTTGACAAAATGAATTAGGAATGGAAGTGGAGGAGGATGGGGAGCAATATTGAATGGTGGTAGCTTATGTGGGATTGCTAATGTTGTGGAAGACTCGAGAGGATAAACCGATGTTGAGAGGAAGTTGCTTAGGTGACTCTTGACTTTCCGTAGAAGGAACATTAGTAACAATGGCATGATGCTCATTAGACATAGATGAATTAGATTTAGGAACCTAGTGAGATTTAACAATTGGAGATGGGAATGTATTAGAATGTTGTGCAACAAATGAGATAAAACCCTGATGTTCAAGGTGCTTGATTCTTTGTTGTAAAACATAGCAATCATTGTCATTATGTCCATTGATTTGATGATAATTGCAATATGGATGACCTTGATATTTTGCAAGCTGATAAGGAGGATAAAAATGAGTAGATGGCAAGTTGATCAATTGATGAGTAAGGAGATGAGGAAGAATATCATGTTGTTTAGTATTGTGATCAAACTTTAGAGGCGTAGGGAGTGGTAAGACTTGGGGTTCAATGATATGAGCACATGTAGAAGACATAAAATGAGGATGAGAAGAAGAACTAGTGTGAACTCCGAGAAGCGTCCTTAAGATGTTGGATTTCATATTTAAGAGATGTAATCGTGGATTCCATAACCTGAAATTTATCTTGAAATAAAGAATGTAAAGCTTGAATAGACTTGCAGATTGATTGATTGACATTATAACTAATAGATTCATCAGAGAGATGATCGAAGATGGCACTGACTTATGAAGGTGGCATGTTGATAGGGAGATACATAATGTCTAGGGTTTTGTGGAGAGTGCATGTGTACTTCACTTAAGATAAATTAAATAAAGTAAGAACTACCACCTAAATAGTTCTATAATCTAGCTAAGACAAAGCCTAAGCACCATCAAGATAAAGAGCTAAACAAGATCTATACTAAACATCATAACTTTGAAACATAAGATCAAAACTAGCATGCTATTCAAAATCTCTACTCTCCTAGATTACCAACAAAATGAATGGACCTATTTAGCTCCAATGGCAATCAAAAATTGCTTGTTTGATCCTTAAAGAATGCAAGAATAGGAAGCTTAGCTCTTAACAATGGTGACCTCTCAAGAAAACAAAAGGCAAGCTCTTAGTCTATTTTGCTATATGCTTTGCATTTGCTTTCTCAAAGAGTTTAGGTGTAGGTATAAAGGTAGAAGGAGGGATCCTTATATAGCCCAATGGATAAAGGAAACACTTCATCCCTTTGCATGTGGGATAAAGGTAAAACATGATTATGAATGGATAATGTTGCTTTATAAAAGGTAACATTACTTTAAAAGGGTTTAATTTATGCTTAGTAAGTCATGGGAGTTGGGGGTGTTTTAATTATTCAAAGGTGATTAACTAATAGGTAGATGTAAGCTTATAAAAGCTAATTAGAGGAATATTAGTATGATTTAGGCTATTTGAAGGGGATTAAATCAATTAAATATTGATTTATTGGTTAAATGAAGGGGAAGGCTAATTAATTAATAATAATTAATTAGTCTAGATAGAAGGGGTGAATAATTAACGGAAGGTCGTTAATCAGGATGTTAGTTGGATAGGTGACTTAATCAATTAGCGTATTGTAATTAATTAACGACAATAAGAGGGAATATGAGCACTTTTGACGATATGTCATCGATTTGCGAGAAAGGAGATAATTAGCACAATTTAAGTATTTAAATTTCTTGGGTGTAATTATGGGTGTCTACATTTGCCCCTCTTTGGGGTGGCGTAAGTGATGCCACTTCAAAGATAGTAGATGGAAGAGATTTTGAAGGGATAGAAGAAAAATTAGTAGGAGGGAGAGATTCCCCCTCGAGTGTCGATGGGATGATGAAGGAAATCGGTTGACGATCGAAAAGGATGAGAAGTAGATAGAAGAATGGGAAGGGGCAGGATGCCCAGGTGAGACTAAGATTAGGGGTGAGAGAAAAGTGAGGTAGAAGAAACATGGAGGAGGGGAGAAGATCTTAGCCTCTAGCCACCGTGTGTATTGGAACAATTTTGATGTCATCATATTGCCCTAAGAGCTACGTCATTGGTCCTTATGAAAAATATAAGCATATACGAAAAAGGTAGAATGACATGAAAAGTCATACTACGAACAATCGTACATTGCTGAAAATACCAACTCCACGTAACATACAACAATGCAATGCAATACTAGAAGGAAACAAGCTCATTTAACAGGAAAACAAGTACGAACACACATATCTAATCCAAGAATAGTCAAAATAGTTGTACAAATGTTTTGTTATCAAGTCAAGAGATCCACATGTTCATGATTAACGAAAAGGGTTAAAAATGATGCCCAGAGCAAGGATACATGCAAGCGGAAATGATAATGGAAATTAGGTCCAAGTAAAAAGCATTGTGCACAATGAAACAACACCGTGCAACAAACATGCCCCAAAGTACAGATTTAAGCAAACAAACAACTTTGTGAATGGTTGTGAATCCAGCGATCTACGAGTCGTATTAATCGGGAAGATGTGAGACAAACTAGCAGGATATGGAGAAAATACCATGCGCAAGACACAAGTTTCAGTTGTAATAAGCAAGTTACCATTTTTGTAGGTTTTTTACTTTTTAGGATTTTGTGAAAAATTTTGCCTTGTTTTTTTTTTTTTTGAATTTTTGACATATATATTGTTTTTATTTTTCTAGTTTTTCTAAAATGTGGTGAACAATAGAAGAAAATAGAAGAAATAGAATGAAGGGCCTAGTGCAACAAAAAGTGTCCTAGGTGGAAGAAAGAAGAAACAAGCGACAAAAATGTCCTTGTTTAGTGGAAAAATTAATAAAAATAATTATTTTAAAAATAATTATTTACGAGAGTGTGGATAAGAAGAAAAATCACCTAGGAGCAATAAAATTGTCTGAGGGAGAAGAAAGGGGTATCAGACAACAAAAATGCCCTAATACGGTGAAAAATAAGAGAAAAATAATTATTTAATAAAAATAATTATTCCACGGTGAACAGAGGAGAAAACGACAATCAAAATGGGCCTCCAGGCCCTCCCGACGGTGAAAAATAGGTTAATATACCCCACCTAGGGGGTAAAATCATCGCTGACCAATTCATTTTAACCGAGCCCTATAGAATTTTTTACTGTGAGGCTCTGAGAACGACGACCACAATGGTGATCGCATGAGACTTAGTGAGGCAAGCAAACACAACCGAGGGTACCAAAGTGGCATGTGATTTACATCCCCTTTGTGAGTATCAAACCCTTGCTCATTAATTTACATCATTAATGCCCTAATTTAACTTTTTTAGCACTAGAAGTCACGTCGGCGCACATACGCGTAGGCGCAGGTGTTGGCCGGGCGCAGCACCACTTTGGGGGCATACGCGCGACAAAACACACGCGCGCACGCACGGGCATGAGTTACACACACCCACGCACATGCACACACACAAAATATGTGCGTGCACGCACACACACACAGGAAAGGGGGTGCACACGCGAAAAGTGGGCGCACACATGAAAGAAAGGGCACACACACATGAGGGGGACACACGTGCAAGCACAAGTATAGATACAATGGTGTAAGCGCCAAATGTGTGGTGCACATGCCTACAAGGGTGCGCAGTGCCGAATGAGTGCACAAGCGCCAAAAGACAAACACATGCATGCACACATGCCAAAAAGGAGGTGCACACGCCCAAAAGGGCACGCAGCGTCCTGTGTCATGAGGATAGAAAAATGCCAAAAAGATGACACTTAGAAGAAATTTAAGGATTTTTGGGTTAACCTGAAAATGATAGATTTTTAGAAGAAATGTTAGTAACTGACGAGTGATTTGATATTTTACAGAAACGGTTGTTAGTTTTACAGACACGGGAGCACCACTCTTGAATAAAGGAGCTAGAGGGGAGCATGTGTCAAGCAAGACGGCGTGTGTCATGGCTATACTTCTTGAGGTAGTGGGGCTAGGCCCCGTGTCTCGATGCCCTCCATTACATTGGACCATGGCCTACTCGATCACTTAGCCAAGAAGAGATGGCATAAAGAGAGTCGGAGTTTTAGATTGCCTACGGGGAGACCCTTGAGGACATATGGTGGATCCTTAGCAAGCCAATCATAGGCACCTTGATTGAGTACAACTCTGATGTAGGGCTGATTAGAGCAACGACGTAGTGATCTTTTTGATGTAGATGACATACCACACGACGGTATGACCGTAGCCCTATACGAGTGCATTTCTTACCCTACACTACATCGGGGCCTCTCATATTTATGTCTCTTATCAATGGGTTTTTACTCACTGATAAGACAAGGACATCATTCCCGAGAGGATTATTACCTTTGGTACACAACATTTTCAGTGGCGAGAGATATTATTGGGGATAGTGTATACTAGCCCACTTATACTTGGGATCTACATTTGATTACCTACCATGGTCAGAAGATCGTGGGTCTAGCTTCTTTACTATAGATTTGGTCATGGGACCATATTGCAATCGGAAACCCTGTGGGCACTTTATGTATCCGAGACCTAAAGGAGCCATCCTACATGACATGGGTAACAATAGGTGGCAATGCACGAGGCCACCTAGGTAGCTTATTCAGATATAGGTGAGAGTTCGATGAGCTGCCAGAGATAGATATTATATGGTAGCCTTACAGACATATCCAGTGGCCAGAGGATGCCATAAAGCTTAGCATGTGCTTAGTAGAGCACTTTATCATTGGCAATCGCAACTACATTATAGAGCTATATCGAGTTGACAGTGCCAAAGGTGGCGGCAGACCAGTACAGGGGGTCCCACAACCAGATATTTGGTATGCATGCAGAGATTCAAAGAGGCATACCATGGGGCCTCGCATACAGTGGCCCGAGCTAGGGTGAGTTTTACACAGGTGGTCCCATAGGCATGGGACCCAACACGATAGGTGCGGGACCCGGGGATGACAAAGCAGATTATGTAGCTTGGTATGCCACTATGTTACCCTAATATCTCACCATCCCGGAGGAGGCCTGGGAGCAGGCACTCGGCACCCATAGATCCGGCATGGTTTGAAGTGAATAGAGAGTAGTGGGTCCTGACCTAGAGGATCCATTTGATGGCATTCCACATGATGTGCGGTGTGCCCCACAGCACGGGACCGAGGCCACGGGGGCCTAGTATAGGCACCAGTTTAGTTTCCTAGAGTGAGGGTCCTAGAGCAAGGAAAGTTATTGAGAGCACCCTGTGGACCACCCTAGTGACACAAATAGAGAGGCACAACCAAAGGCACAGATAGCCATAAGACAACAACATCTATAGTAAGCTTTAGCTGAGAGAGACACGGCTAGAGCAGAGAGAGATGAGCATGATCGCCCTGGACACATATTGTCACATTACTATTAGAGTGAGATCAGGCTTAGGCCTAGGTTGGCCTAGGAGGTGACAATGCTACATGGTAGTTTCAGATGCGAGAGATGACCACACAGGGGGCTCATATATTGAGCCTCCTACACCAATCCCAGACTCAAGTGCGGATGGTCATTGCCCAGAGGGATCATGTACATACACAATCATAGGGCTATCTTGCATAGAGGGATCATGCACGAGCCTAGTTATAGAATGTTACCACAAAGAGAGATCGAGAGGCTACCTCCTCGAGACAGGCTGAGGCTGATTTAGGTAGAGTGACAGGTGAGCACGATGTTGCCCTATAGGCAACCCTCACCTCTGGAGATGCTGACTTGATACATGATGCTACGAGGCTTAGTGGTGAGGCTTTATTTTATAGGACTACCTACTTCAGGGTAGTTCCCCAGAGCAGCGATGAGTGGTACTATCTCAATAGTCAGAGATGAGTACAATAGGTTGTCAGATCATAGAGATAAGGCCTTTCGACGAGATTAGTTAGATAGACTATGCCAGAGCAGCCACCGAACATGGGCCATCTACACAGTTTGGTGGCCCACCTAGCACAGTCCATCTCAAATACCATTGTTCCATCGACCGTGTGATGACTGGGAGTCCTGGCGAGATGAGAGAGCTGTGGTTGAGCTCTACATTCTTTTTGTTGTACAGATATTTTGTATACATGCCTCTTATGAAGGTTGATTTTGATGTATAGCTTTGTATACCATTATTTTGATGATGCCTCGTGATGAAGGCTTGATTCTTTTTGATGCATGCCCCTTTTGATGGCACATTGTATCGATGATGTATTATTTTGAGTACTGACCTGGACAGTTTATACATGTATAAATATATGGACATTTTGATGTATCATTTTTGTACGCCTTAGTTGAAGGAATTTTTTATATAAAGTAATTTGGATACATGCTTCTGATGAAGGATTTTATTCATTATAGATGTATCACTCTTTTGTGTGCCTCAGATGAAGGCCCTTATGATGTACTACCGTGATGTATACCATTTTTGATACAAATATACCACATATATATGATTTGGACATTTGTGACATTACATATGTGCATATGAGATGGACATTTGTTTATTATTTCTCATGGATAGATAGATGTGTTTATGATGCATTCTGATTTGATTTGATATGTATATGTATCATGATCTTGTTGATGTATCACATGTGTTTTTATTTCTAGATGATGTGATCTTGTAGAATATATCAAATGTGGTTTTGTTTTATGAGATGTGTCATACTTAGTGGACGGGATGATATGATGATAAGGGTGCGGGGGATAGATTTTGATATTTGCGATCCCTCTTGCCCCCATTTGATGATACAATATGTGATGATTAGCTTAGCATTCATGTATGATGTATACTTAGCCTTTCCTTGATATATGATGTATAGATGATGTTAGATGTGATGATAATGATGGTAATGTGATGTTGTGATAACAAAATAATGCACATGTAATAAACACAATCAAATGCTAACAAAGAACACAATGAAATAACATAATAATGCACCAGATTCACTAGCATGCAAAAACACACCTCAATATGCACAAGCAAGAATAAATCTAATCTAAGCAAGAAAATATGAATCCTAACAAAGTATGCCCAAGCAACAAACAACCCAAAAGAAAAAACATAAAACAACTATACAAGCAACAAGCAAAGCAAGAAACAAGACAATGCAAGTAAATGTTTTTGTAAGATTTGTTTTCATGCAACAATTTTCTATTGTTTTTGGTGTTTTGAAACAATTTTCTATTGTTTAGGTTTATGTGAAATAATTTTCTATTGTTTTTGCATTTTTGTGAAACAATTTTCTATTATTTTTGCATTTTTGAGAAAAAAATTTCTATTGTTTTTGTGGTTTTCTAACGGTTTTCCAGAGTTATGTACAGGTAACCAAGAAAGTGTGGATTCCCTAGCGTTAGATGGGGAATATACAAGGGCAGAGGCCACGGGCATGCCAAATGTGTGCATGTGTACTTCGCTTAAGCTAAATTAAATGAAGCAAGAACTACCACCTAAAATAGTTCTATAATCTAGCTAAGACAAAGCCTAAGCACCATCAAGATAAAGAGCTAAACAAGATCTAAAGAAACATCATAACTTTGAAACATAAGATCAAAACTAGCATGCTATTCAAAATCTCTACTCTCCTAGATTACCAACAAAATGAATGGACCTATTTAGCTCCAATGGCAATCAAAAATTGCTTGTTTGATCCTTAAAGAATGCAAGAATAGGAAGCTTAGCTCTTAACAATGGTGACCTCTCAAAAAACAAAAGGCAAGCTCTTAGTCTATTTTGCTATATGCTTTGCATTTGCTTTCTCAAAGAGTTTAGGTGTAGGTATAAAGGTAGAAGGAGGGATCCTTATATAGCCCAATGGATAAAGGAAACACTTCATCCCTTTGCATGTGGGATAAAGGTAAAACATGATTAGGAATGGATAAGGTTGCTTTATAAAAGGTAACCTTACTTTAGAAGGGTTTAATTTATGCTTAGCAAGTCATGGGAGTTGGGGGTGTTTTAATTAATCAAAGGTGATTAACTAATAGGTAGATGTAAGCTTATAGAAGCTAATTAGAGAAATATTAGTACGATTTAGGCTATTAGAAGGGGATTAAATCAATTAAATATTGATTTATTGGTTAAATGAAGGGGAAGGCTAATTAATTAATAATAATTAATTAGTCTAGATAGAAGGGGTGAATAATTAACGGAAGGTTGTTAATCAGGATGTTAGTTGGATAGGTGACTTAATCAATTAGCATATTGTAATTAATTAATGACAATAAGAGGGAATATGAGCGCTTTTGACGATATGTTGTTGATTTGTGAGAAAGGAGATAATTAGCGCAATTTAAGTATTTAAATTGCTCGGGCATAATTATGGGTGTCTACAGAGAGCATCTTTACAAGATGGGTGCATTTGAAGAAATTGAAGCAAGGAGACTTGAGAGACCTTATGAGCCATGAGAGAAGAAAAATGAGGATCTAAGAGTGTTCAAATGAGACGGGTTCACTAAATGATTTAACAAATATTGAAATTTATAAAATCCTAATTACAGAGTCACATATGATAAATAAGAAATAAAGTATAGATCTAACCTAAGAAATAAGCAAATGGAAATTGAAACCCTAGGTGCAAGAGAAGGAATAAAAGACTTAACTAATTTTGTAATTGATCCCGAAGTGTTTTGACTACAAAACCGGTGAAACATGAGGGCGTAGACTATCTCAACTGCACCTAGAAAATTTTGTAACTTTCGGAATAAGTTGGATCAAAAGGTGCTTGGAATAGGTCGGGGTGCTAGGTGCTTGGAGATTGCTTTTGGGTGCCAAAGACTATAAAAGACCTCGTAAAACTATTTTTCCCGTGTCACAAGATAATCGGTCACCTTCGTTGAGTGGGAGCTCTTGCAGTGTGTTAGGTATATGGATTTTTGCATGAGGAGCTAGGTTGGCTTGTTTGTCTGATACCAATAATTGGTATGGTGTTACGATTCAGTGGGAGCTTGAGGCTTGGTGTCACGGATTAGTTGTAGCTTCGTGTAGGTTTGGTAAGTCATGGTTTCATCTTCTTGGTTTGAGAAGATGGTTTTGATCTTCCTGGTTTTATTTTTTGAGAGAATTGTTGAAGGAAAGAATAGATGGTCTTCACGGTGCATAGAGGATGGTGATGTATAGGTACAGGTACAAAGATTCAACAATTTATCTCCAAGTGGGAGATTGTTAGGTTGTGGAGCTAGATTGCTTCACAGTTAGCATGTAATGGAAAGTGACTGGAAATACAATGAACCCATCATCGGTCAATCGGGGAACCGGCACGGTGACCCAGAACCATCATCGGTCAGACATGCCTAACTTCGGTCAGAGAAAGTGGGAACCATGACCCATCATCGGTCAGATAGGACAGACATCGGTCAGAGCAAGTGGGAACCGTCAGTGGTTAGGTCTAAATTGTGTCGGTTACATGCATTTATTTGTTTTATTTTAAGTCAAGGGATTTGAATATAGATTTTGTTTTAAAGCAAATCTATTGGATGTAATTGTATAGCTAAGGTGCCCTCAATTTATATATTTAATATATAAGTGTGAAAGTTAGGGCTTAGGTGGAAAATGAGAAGGATCGGATTAGATCCTTGATTCTTTGAGACCGAGAGGATGAAGACGAAGAAGAAGAAGAGGAAAAAGGAACATGTTACATGAAGACAGAGACTCCATGGAGAGGAGTTAGATAGAAGGAAATAGCATGCTACTGTATTTCCTTTATATTGTTTAGTCTCATGTAATGGCTTGCATAGTATGCAAAGCACATAGCGTTTCTTCTTGTAGATCCACATGTTGGCGAGATCTTGTATTATAGATCTATGTAGATCTAGCATTGCATCAGTAGATGTATGAGATCTTGTATTCTTGATCCATGTAGATCTAGATATTGTAGAGGTCTCATTTTCAGATTCACAATATAGTGAGAGCTTGGGTGCCGCATGTGGAAGATGCAGGGTAGCTTCTGCATGTGAGATCTGGTTATGTTTGAGAGGCACAGTTGGAGTGCACTCAGGTAGATTCGGTTAGAGATCTAGAGGAGACGTAAGTGGTGGTATGGAGGCATGGTTTAGTGTACTCAGGTAGATCTAGTTGGGGATCTAGGAGGAGGAGATACTCTTGTAGAGATACATGTACTCTTGTGTAGAAGAGTGGGTTTGTAATCTCTTGTTATATTATTTATATATATATATATATATATATATATATATGAGATCTCTATTTTTTTGGTGGACGTAGCCCACATTTGGTGAACCATGGTACATGCTTGTTATGTGTGTGTACTTTTATGTGATTTGGATTATTCTAGTTTATCCTCCCACTTCTGTAGATTTTGTGGGGAATTGTTTAGATCATGTGTTTAGATCCAAGGGTACCAAATGCACGCAGACAAAGGCCCCTTCGTGAGTATCGAACCCTTGCTTGTTAATTTATGTCATTAATGCCTTAATTTTAGTATTTAGCGCTAGGAAGCCACGTCGGCGCGCATGTGCGTAGGCACAAGTGTTAGGTCGGGGTATAGGTGCCACTTCGGGGTTCACTCGTTGTAAAAAACACATGCGCGCACACACGGGCATGAGTTACACACACCCACGTGCACGGGCACACAACACATGTGCATGCACATGCACACATAGAAAATGGGCACACACGCGGCAGGGTGCACACACGAAAGAAAGGGCACACACACATTGGGGACACACGCATAAGCACAAGCATAAATACAATGGTGCGCAAGCGCTAAATGTGTGGCGCACACGCCCAAAAGGGCGCGTAGGCACCCAAATGAGTGTGAAAGTGCCGAGAAGACAAATGCGTGCATGCACATACACAAAAAGGAGGCAAACACGCCTAAAAGGGTGTGCGGGCATCCTAGTCACAGAGGATAGATAGAAAAATTCCAAAAAGTCGACACTTAGAAATTTTAGGATTTTTGGTATAACCTGAAAATGATAGATAAATTTTTAGAAGAAATGTTAGTAACTGACGAGTGATTTGATATTTTACAGAGACGGTTGCCAGTTTTACAGACGCAGGAGTGCCACTCCCAGATAGCAGAGCTAGAGGGGAGCATTTTCTGGTGAGACTGGCATGCCATGGCTATACTTCTTGAGGCAGTGGGGCTAGGCCCCGTGTCTCGGATGCCCTCTATTACATTGGACCATGGCCTACTGACTGCGCTAGCCGAGTGATGGCATATCGAGAGTCAATGTTTCAAATTTCCTACAGGGAAGAAGTTTGTGACCCTTGAGCATGTATGGCGGATCCTTCGCGTGCCTATCGTAGGCACCTTGATTGAGTACAACTTCGATGTAGGGCTGATTAGAGCAGCATGTAGTGATCTTTTTGATGTAGATGACATACCGCACGATGGTATGACCATAGCCCTACATGAGTGCATTTCTAACCCTACACTGCATCGGGGGCCTCTCTACATTATGTCTCTTATCAGTGGGTTTTTACTCACTGATAAGACAGGGATGTCATTCCCGAGAGGATTATTACCTTTGGTACATGACATTTTTAGTGGTGAGATATACTTTGTCATGACAAAGGTATACCGCCCACTTATACTGGGATTTGCATTTGATTACCTACCATGGTCAGAAGACCATGGGTCCAACTTCTTTACTACAGATTTGGTCATGGGACCATATTGTGATCGGATGCCCTGTGGGCACTTTGTGTGTCCGAGACCTAGAGGAGCCATCTTACATGGCATGGGTATCAGTAGGTGGCGATGCACAAGGCCACCTAGGCAGCCTATTCAGATATAGGCGAGAGTTTGACAAGCTGCCAGAGATAGATATTATATGGCAACCTTATAGACATACCCAATGGTCAGAGGATGCCACAGAGCTCAGTGTGTGCTTAGTAGAGCACTTTATCATCGGCATTCACAGCTACATTATAGAGTCAGATCGAGTTTGATCGAGTTGATAGGTGGGCAAATTTGCTTAGCGAGTACTGGGGTCCCACTTCTAAATATTTGGTATGCACATAGAGATTCAGAGAGGCATACCATGGGGCCTCGAATAACAGTGGCTCGAGCTAGGGTGAGTTTTACACAGGTGGTCCCATAGGCATGGGACCTAGGGATGACAACAAATTATGCAGCTTGGTATGCCATTGTGTTACCCCAGCATCTCACCATCCCGGAGGAGGCTTGGGCGTAGGCACTCGGCTACCCATAGAGATCTGGCATGGTTTGGAGTGGAGAGAGAGAGTAGTGGGTCCTGACCCAGAGGATCCATTTGATTGCATTTCACATGATGAGAAGGGTGCTCCATAAGAACAGGGACCTAGGCCATAGGGGCTCAAAGTGAGGCACTAGTTCGGCCTTCCCAGTGAGGTCCTAGAGCAGTCCAATCATTGAGAGTGCCCCAGGGGACCAGATCCTGTGGCATAAATAGGGGTACATCTAGTGGCACAGATAGCCACAGACAAACAAGCTTTAAATGAGAGAGACATGGCTAGAGCAGAGAGAGATGATGCCTGACGCTGGTGTGTGATCGCGATAACCGAGCATGATCGAGCCCAGACCCATATTGTCACATTACTCTCAAATCCTGGATGTGAGAGATGGCTACACATGGGGCTCAGATATTGAGCCTCCTACACCATCCCGAGACTCAGTGCAGAGATGGTTGTTAGCCGAGGATCATGTACATACACAACACACAGGGGATATCTTGCATAGAGGATCGAGCACGAGCCCATGTGCAGACTGTTACCACAAAGAGAGATTGAGAGGTTGCCCCCTTGAGATAGGCTGTGGCCAATTTAGGCAGAGTGACACATGAGCATGATGTTTCCCTATAGGCAGATCTCACCTCTGGAGATGCTTGACTTGATATGTGATGCTACGAGGCTCAGTGGCAAGGATTTATTTTATAGGATTTCCTACTTGTGGCAGTTCCCCGAGTAATGAGTGCTACTATCTCAATCAAATGAGATGAGTACGATAGGTTACGAGATCATAGAGATCGAGCCATTCGACGAGATTAGTTAGACAACCTATGCTAGAGCAATGCAATCGGGGGCAGGGGCCATCTAGACAGTTCGGTGGCCCACCTAGTGCAGTTCCATCTCACCACCATTGTTCTTTCGACTGTGTGCAGACTTGGGATTCTCGGTGAGGGTGAGAGACCGTGGTTTGAGCTCTACATTCTTTTTGTTCAACATATATTTTGTATACGCACCTATTATGAAGGCTGATTTTGATGTATAACTTTGTATAGCACTATTATTTTGATGATGCCTTGTGATGAAGGCTTGATTCTTTCTGATGCATGGCCCTTTTTGATGGCACATTGTATTGATGATGTATTGTTTTGAAAGTACGACTGACAGTTTATCAACACACACACACACAGTATATATATGGACATTTTGATGTATCATTTTTGTACACCTCAGCTGAAGGCATTTTTGATATAGAGCATTTTGGATACATGCCTCTGATGAAGGATTTTATTCTGTTATAGATGTATCACTCTTTTTGTGCCTCAGATGAAGGCCCTTATGATGTACTGCCATGATGTATACCATTTTTGATACAGATATACCACACATATATGATTTGGACATTTGTGACATTACATACGTGTATATGAGATGGACATTTGTTTATTATTTCTCATGGATAGATAGATGTGTTTATGATGTATTCTGATTTGATTTGATATGTATATGTATCATGATCTTGTTGATGTATCACATGTGTTTTGATTTCTAGATGATGTGATCTTGTAGAATATATCAAATGTGTTTTGTTTATGAGATGTGTCATACTTAGTGGACGGGATGATATGATGATAAGGGTGTGGGGGGGATATATTTTGATATTTGCGATCCCTCTTGCCCCCATTTGATGATACGATATATGATGATTAGCTTAACATTCATGTATGATGTATACTTAGCCTTTCCTTGATATATGATGTATAGATGATGTTAGATGTGATGATAATGATGGTAATGTGATGTTGTGATAACAAAACAATGCACATGCAATAAACACAATCAAATGCTAACAAAGAACACAATGAAATAACATAATAATGCACCAGGATTCACTAGTATGCAAAAACACACCTCAATATGCACAAGCAAGAATAAATCTAATCTAAGTAAGAAAAGATGAATCCTAACAAAGTACGCCCAAGCAATAAACAACCCAAAAGAAAAAACATAAAACAACTATACAAGCAATAAACAAGACAATGCAAGTAAATGTTTTTGTAAGATTTGTTTTCATGAAACAATTTTCTATTGTTTTTGGTGTTTTGAAACAATTTTCTATTGTTTAGGTTTATGTGAAACAACTTTCTATTGTTTTTTGATTTATGTAAAACAATTTTCTATTGTTTTTAAATTTTTGAGAAACAATTTTCCATTGTTTTTGTGGTTTTCTAATGGTTTTCCGAGTTATGTATACGAGTAACCAAGAAAGCGTGGATGCCCCTAGCGTTAGATGGGGAATATATAAGAAGGCGAGGCCACGCGCTTATGAACAAGAAGGTAAAGTCGTTGGATTTCCCCAGGTGTAAGATGGGGAATAGTGAAAGACCATAACCCTCACGAAAAAATAAAAATAAGACAAGCCGGATCAAGGCCCGACAGACTAGGCTCACGGGGAATCTCGAAGGCGTAACTACAAACCAAGCCAAGGAAAACTACCCTCTAGATGCAAGATGCTTGTGAACAATGAATCCTCCCAAGGTGTCGAAACCAGTTTTCACCTCAGGACTTATCCAAAGTGCCACAATTACATGGTTTTCACTTGTGGATAACATGTTTTCTCTTTTTCTTTTTGATTTTTTTGTAGTTTTGATCATTTTACCATGTTTTTGAATTTGTTGCTTTGTTGACTTTCAACACCATGTTTAAGCACAAAACCGCTTAAGATGTATGGCATTCATAGGTCACGGATCTCATCACCATTGGGGTGAGCAAGTTTGTATGCCCTTGCTTGTTGTATTTGGCCACTATAACATAGGGTCCCAACCAATGTGGTTCAAGCTTTCCTTTCTTTTCTCATTCCGTTGTGTTGAACCGATTCTCCTTCATGGCTAAATAACCAACCTCAACTTTGACGAGGTATGATTCTCTTGTTATAGTTTCAAGACTCGTTACGATACACTTTCAGTAACTAAGAGCACGAATGCACCCCTCATCTAGGAGCTCCAATTCAGCTAGTCTTACTACCCGATAATCCTCATCCTTATCTAGATAGTCCCTAAGAGAAATTCTCAGGGAAGGAAGTTCGATCTCTAAGGGGATGATAGATTCTATCCCAAACACTAGAGAATATGGTGTCGCACCCGTAGGAGTGTGAATGGATGTTCTGTAAGCCCAAAGGGCTGGGTGGATTTGCAAGTGCCAATTACGACCTGTTTTGCTAACCATCTTCTCCATTATTCTCACCAAAGTCTTGTTTGTGGCTTCGGCCTGTCCATTACCTTGGGGGTAATATGGTGTAGACCATTTTAACTTGATTTAGAACCGCTGACAAAGACCTTTCACCGTTTTGTTCTTGAATGAATTCCCATTATCTATAACAATGGCGAAGAATGCCATATCGACAAATGATATGATTCATGATAAATTTGGAAATCGAGCTCTGTTACATAGGTTAAGGAAACGACCTCCACCCATTTTTAAAGTATTCAAAGTGCTTGCGTGATGATGTGGGTATGACCATCGATGAGGTAGGAGTAAGTTTCCCTATCAAGTCCAGTCCCCATTTAGAGAATGGCCATGGGGTAGTGATAGGTTTCAATGGTTGCGATGGAGCATGGATGAAATTTCCATACTTTTGGCACAAGATACACTTTCGACATAATTGCAAAAATTGGTTTCCATGGTAGGCCAATAGTAGCCTACTCTTAACAATTTCTTAGCCAAAACCATTCCATTTATATGTGCTCCACACACCCCTTCATGTACTTCTTTGATCGCTTGGATTGACTCCATCACATCAAGACAACGTAATAGATTCCCATCATAGCCATGACGATAAAGTGTACCTCCTAAAAGGGTGTAACAGGCTATTTGGTGAATCAAGCTTTGCTTTTCGAATGGGAGATATCGGGAGGGAACGTGTTGTCCTTGAGATAAGTGAAGATGGGTTCGTACCATGGGGAATTAGGACCAACAACATCACAAGCCAGAAAAGATTCTAGCATGTCATACGCGGGTTGGTGCAAGTTTTCAACAAAGAACAACATGTCATTATTCCCTGGCGGAATACGAAGCATAGAACCCACTGTTGTCATAGCATCCACCGATCTATTCTACACTCTTGGGATTTGTTCAAATGTAATGCGCATGAAGTACTCTTTTAGAGTTTCGGCCATGATTTGTAAGGTATGAGATTTTCATCCTTAACCTTATATTCATCATTAACCTATTTGATAATTAATTGAGAATCACCCACAACCTTGACATGATGAATGTTCCACTTGATAGCTAGCTTCATCCCTACAATAAGTGCCTCATACTCTACAATATTGTTTGTGCAAGGGAAGCTCGGTGAAAAGCTTGCGGTATAGGATCACCAGAAGGAGTAATAAGGACTACCCCTACACCTGAATTGTGAAACGTAAAGGACTCATCAAAATGTATCTACCACATGACAAATTATTCAATGTAAAGTAAGGAGGCATCTGGAAAATCTAGATTCAAATTTCCGAGTGCCTTATAAAGGTGCTTCTGCTAGTTGGTCAGCAGATACTTGTCCTTTAACTGACTTCTGATGTACAAATTCTATGTCAAACTCACTGAGTAGAATGATCCAATTAGCCATTCTACTCATGAGGGTTGGGTTTAGACAGTAAGTACTTGAGTGGGTCAACCTTGGATATTAGCTTGGTTTTGGTATTCAATAGATAATGGCGAAGTTTTTGAAAAGTAAAAACAACAACCAAGCAAGCTTTTTCAATTTGAGGATAGTTGAGCTCATAGGTGATGAGAGTGTGACTGAGATAATACACCGATTTTTCCTTATGACCAAGGTCATATTGGGCGAGCAACGCACCAATAGAAAATTGTGTAGCAGAGATATAGAGCAAGAGTGGTTCTCCAGGAGTTGGAGGCATGAGGACAGTGGATTAACCAAGTATTATTTAAGCAAAGCAAAGGCTTGTTATTGCTCAGGTCCCCAAATTAAGGTGACATCCTTTTTAAGAAAGTGGGTGAATGAGTGGCACTTATCTGTGAGCTAGGAGATGAAGCATCGAATGACCTGGAGTTTCCCCTGTAAGCTGTGTAGTTGCTTGATATTCTTAGGTGGAGGCATTTCAGAAATAGTAGACACTTTAGCAGGGTCTACCTCAATTCCTCGTCTTGACACAATGAAGCCCAATAGTTTTCCTGAGAACACACCGAATACACACTTCTTTGGATTTAGCCTGACCTTGTACTCTCGTAGGCGCTCAAAGATATGCCAAAAATGGTGGGGTGATCCTATCTTGTTTTAGACTTTCTGAGGATGTCATCCATGTAGTCCTCTATGATATCATGAATCATATCATGAAAAATTACCGTCATTACCCGCTGATAAGTAGCTCCTACATTTTTGAGACCAAATGGCATCACCTGATAATAGAAGGTACCCCAAGGAGTCATGAAAGCCATTTTGTGTTGATCTTCTTTAGCTATCTTGATTTGGTTGTATCCTGAAAAGCCTTCCATGAGAGATAGCATCTCATACCTTGTTATTGAATTGATAATCATGTCAATATTTGGCGTGTGGAAAATCATATTTGGGGCAAGATTTTGTTAATGTCTCTAAAATCTATGTAGATTCTCGATCTTTGTGAGGATTTTTCGGATAGGGATGATGTTCGATATCCATTCGAGAATAATCAATAGGTCGATGAACCCCGCCGCTAGTAATCTTTCCAACTCTTCTTTAACCAAGAGGGCCACTCTTGGGTGCATCTTTCGAGTTTCGTTTTGATAGGCTCGTTTACGTGCACAACTAGTTTGTGCATGACCAAAGTTGGATCTAAGCCTAACATGCCTTTGTAAGACCATGCGAACACGTCGATGAAGTCTCTCAAAAGATAGTGAATGTCTTTTGTTCTCTAGCCAGAGAAGCGATGCTCCCAATTTTACTATCTTTGGGTCCTCTTCTGCGTACTAATGTTAACATCAATGGTTTCCTCGACTAGTAATTTGGACAAGTCCTCCATATGCATAGGATTGGGAGGAAGGTTGAGATCTTCATCCAAGGATGTCTCCACGAGATTTTCATCCTTGGCATGGTCACTTTGTTTGTTTGATTTTTTATTTGTTTTTCGGCCAGTGCCTCAAAGAGGTTTTCACTGTACAACTTGGACTTTGATTTTTTCTGAGGATTTACGTTGGAACTTTTTCCCTCACTTTTCTTTAAGTTTTGCTGACCATGAAGCTTAGCCTCCTTGCCAAAGTAGGCGCAGGTATCCAAGTCAATAAAGAAACCCTTCTTGTGGTCTCTAATGGGAATTGTATTCGAATGCCCATGAATTCTACGATGGCTTCGTCATTCTCAAATAAATCTAATGACATGTGATGTTATTGGTCCCATTCAACAAGGGAAGGGTAAACAAGGTCAAGGGTCAGGTTCCTAGGGGTTATGGTTAGGAAAACATTGTTCATGAATAGGTTTGTGGAGGCAAGATCCTCATATTGGCTACAATGGGAATCCGTATCATTGTCTAGATAGTTAGAGCTATCCTCACGTTTAGAACAAGTAGCGTTTTGATCATTGGGGTGTGCACCATAAGGGTGAATCCCAATGCTGTATATTTCTATTTTGAAATGCGGAAGAGGCACTGGTTCTCTCTGTCCTTGTTCATTTCTTCCACATCCTAGGCCTTTGTAGCCCATGGAGTACATCATTTTACTGGATTTCTCATATTCGGGGTTTGATAACAGGATGGTTGAGTATCCTCTGGGACCCAAGTTGTAGGTGGATCAAGCAATTTTTCCTTAGCTAACAAGCCTCCAGGTAAGAATGACCCAATAGTGTGTTCATTTCTAGGTCTTCCGAAGCGATAGTTGGGTCGACCTCTAGTCTATGGTGACAATGAGAGGTCTAAAACCAAGAGGGTTTACTGCACATTATATTCTCCATAGCCATATTCAAGTATTTTCATCTCCCAGGAATCAAAAGGAGATGTTGAAGTAGATGCACCATGGGCACAAGAACTGAGAGAATATGAATCTATCCAGGATTCCATGGCCTCAGATTGGAGAGGAATAGTTATATCGGCGGAGGGACATACATATGTGCCCTTTCATGCAAAGCCATTGAGATCTCTACAATGAGCAAAGGGCTCTGAATCTCCTTGTATTGTAATGGTGTGTCCCTCATGCTTCAATTTAATGCACCGATGAAACATCGATGGTACGACCTACATGGCATAAATCCATGGTCGGCCTAGAAGCATATTATATGGAAGTTCCAAATCTAGGACATGAAACTTTGTCTGATGGCAAGTGGAACCCACCTCCATGGGAAACGTGATTGTGCCTGCTGAATCCCTTTCCGCGTTGTCATATGTGGTGATAGTGATGATATTGGAATTAAGCTCTGCCTCGGATGTCCTAACTATTTAACCAACTTGAGTGTGCGGATGTTTAACCTGCACCCATTATCCATAAGCACCCGTTTGATCTTCTGCCGCGGGTCACAACTACCTCAATATATAAAGGAAGATTATGTGTTGGATTATCGGTAGGTATCTCCTTATGGTGTAAGGTAATATTTTGATTTGGCACGATGTTTGCAAATCGCGGCTTAAAGATGCGTAGGATCGACCTTTAATGGCACTCTTGACCCCTAAAGAGTTTGATATAGAATGTCTTTGTGTACATTGGATATCTTAAGATCTAAGATCGAAATCTTAGTAGATGTCTTCTTAAGCTACTCTAAGAGGTTATATTTACCACTTGTAGGGTTGACGGAGAAGGTTCGGAATCACGAGGCGGGCACGCCTTATTCTTGCTGTGTGATCCTTTCCCTTGATTCAGATGGTGTTGACATGGTCAATAGGAGAGTGAATATATCCAATAAGAAAATCATAATGATTGTTGTATTTTTTGGTGTACAAGTAATTCGCTACTTTATAACCTTGGGATGAATCCCCCGATCCGGATTTAACTTTTCTCGATTTATTATGGTTGGGAAATGGCTCTTTATATATCCCCATTTTCTCATTGAGTGTTTGCATTTTCCATGGGTTGTCCACCTCTACCTCCCCATTGTCAATGAGGTCTTGAATATAATGACAGAGTCACAGACATTTGTCTGTCTTATGCCCCTTGACACGATGCATTTCACAATATTCGTGCTCCTTGTACCATGAAGGTTTTGGAGCATTGTTGTTAAATGGTTGCGTTATAGGATATGTCATCATGTGGGACACATCTAATTATTTTAGTATAACTGACAATGGTTCATTAAGAGAGGTGAATGTTCTTTCCTTTTGGTGGTGGTTGAATTGGTCCTTTGGTGTGTTTAAAAGGTTGACTAGTTTGGACCATTTTTACACATTTGGAATCAGTGATCCCATCTCCCACCACATTTTTGTTTTTGTTAAAAACCTTCAACTTTTCTCGTGGGTTTAACATTTTGATTATCTCTAGATTGGGTTTTGAGGGTTCCTTTGGCAATGAGAGATTTCTCTATCTGAACCCCTTTTTTGATGACCTCCTCAAAAGTGCGAACACAATGCATTTGGAGGTGGAAATATATATCCGGGTTTAGGTTGGGAATGAAAATACTAACCAAATATTTTTTAGGGAAAGTGCAAGGGAAGCGGCTAGCTATCCCTCTCCACCATTGGAGGAAGTTGGAAAAAGTCTCATTAGGGTGTTTTTAGTGCCACATAAATATACCATGGTGACATCACTCTCTATGTTGTACGAGAAGTGACGCATGAACCTTTTTGCCAATTCTAGCCAAGTGAAAATTGATCCCCGAGGTAAACGTGTGAACCACTCCAAGGCTTGACCTCCGAGACTTTTGGGAAAAAGTCTGATGAGATAATTGTCACTATAAGACACCTCTTGACATGCCATATAGAAATCTTTGACATGATCCCGTGGATCTCCCTTCCCTTTATATTTTTCAAATTTTGGCATATCGAATTTCTTAGGAAAGGGTTGAAGGGTCATAGTCTTGTCAAAAGGATAGGGGCATAATTCTTCATATTGATACTTTCTAATGCTCCCTATATTGCTCTCTTGTAGGCTCGTGAGTGTCACTTTCATAGACTATACCTCTTGTGCGAGCAATTGTTCTCTAGTGGGAGAAGCGGGGATATATACGCGATGATACCCTGTATCGTCTTCTCCTTGGTTTTCTCTATGGAGTTCATTGATCTTAACCTTAGGCCTCAACTTTTGAACATTTTTGCTTGCTTCCTTCTGTACATGGGAGGTTAGCAAAGCTAATTGTTGGCTTAGGTTACTAATCTATTGTTGAATTGTGGTTTCTTCTTCTAAGGGTTCCTCCTCTTCCTTGTATTGTGGAGGTTCTTCACCAGTCTCATGTCCTATCTTGTTTCTACGTGGAACTTTGATAAATGGTATTCTATGTCCCACCACTTTATCATTCCTTGCATTGGAGGTAGAACCATGTCCATGCATTAAAATATCCTCTATATTGATAAGGGTTCGTTCTTCCTCAGTAGTGTTATTTGCAGGTGGGATTGTTTCATTTTCGGTGGGCAATTTGGCCCCTAATTCTACGACCCATGCTAGCACTCTATCCTTATTTCTAAAAATAAACTCGTCTAATAAAGTAGGGTCAAAATTGAATTCTACGTGTGGGGATTCTAATTCATTTCCACTATGATCGACCATATCTTCTATCTCTTTTTCCGTAGAAAACAGAGGTCCTAGATCATGTCCAATGAAGGGGTTTGACCCTTGTCTATTAGAGGCTTCCCAAGCTTGCACTTGTTGTTCCTCGTATGTCTGTTTCTTGAGTCCTAATCATGTTTTAGGAGCCATGTTTTTGTGATAGTTTCACTAAGGTAAGTTGTAAATGTGTTCAAAACTTTGTGACCACACCTAAGTGAAATGCAAGATGTATTGTCAAGAATATGAATGAAAAACAATGTGAGAATACCAATGTGATAGAGTGATAAATCACTAGTGATGCAAATGAGTGGTATCAAAATCTATCTCGATGAAATACTTCCTAAACTACGTCTCAAAAATTAGTTTCACATCACAAGATAATTAACAAGATGTTCTTACTTATGCTAAGTTCACGAGAATGAACAAAACGTAAGTAAATACAAAAAGTCAATGTAACCTCTTAACAAGATATACTAGGAGCAAGCTCAAACTCGATTAAGACCTATATCTCAAAAAGTGCCAATTACAATTCATGAATGACACAACAATATCACCAAGATATGTTAACCAAACTTTGCGAGAAAGTAAGGTATTGATATTAAGGTGGTATTGATATAACACACACAAATGGTAACCCCAACACTCTTCAAAATCAAGGTAATAATAGAATCAAACTAAAGAGCTCAAAGTATATCTAGGAATAGTTAAAAATGTGTGTAACATAACCTTACAATATAGATATTTATGTCGAGTTTACAAGAAACAAGACGTAAATATCAAAATTGTAGTGATATGATACAAACAAGTTAACCCTTCTAAGGAAGTTCAAGATGATGAACCACACCTAACTACAATGACAATCTTGACATGGGTATTAAGATCACAATGGCCACCAATGATATGAATACATCTCCATGCACTTTAGACGTTTAACTTACCCAACCGCAAACATGGATGGGCATAAACGGACAAAAAAGTGGCAAAAACAATCGATTGGTAACACAAAGGTAGTCACCCTTCTTTTGATCAACAAAGTGTCAAAAGAATGTGAAGGAAGCAAAATCAAAATAGGGATGAAAAATGCTGGCTTCACTTTGGCAGAGTTTCACCTTGCCCTAAGGCAAGTAAAAACTAAGCGAAAGTAACGTGTCACACGTTTCGCAATACAAATATGGTTCACAACTCAACACTTTGTTTTAGAATGGTCAAAGTGGGCTCCTGGCCAAAGTATATTTTCCTAGGTGGTTCTCTCATCCTAGGTGTTACAAAGATTATCCACGAGCGGGACGATTTACCCAAATAGTCTTGACTATCTTGGGAGTATCTCGACTTTGCCCCCTTCAAGCACAGTGGGTAGTAAATGCATCCATCATGTACTTAAAAGGGTTGTGTAGGGACAACTTGTAACTCTATCTCACAAAGGAATCACTAGTTAGATAGGTAGTGTGGAGCACTTCCCGTTTCATCCACAAGGTTCCCTCTTGCGTGGACTACTTTGGGGTTCCTGGAACCACCCCCATTGTTGTAGCTTAAGGCGTTATGCCAAAGGGGTTATGTTCTAGTTGAGCGGAGAGGGATGTACCCTTTTCTCGAAACCTGCAATATAGTGTTTTGAATATGTTGTTTGTTTTATCTTTTTTAATTAGGTGTGGTTTGCTCAAACACCGTTTGGCAACCTGTATAACAACTGTATTAGTAGTTTTGACTTTTTTTTTATTCCTCCGTTCTTTGACAAGCGATGGCGTTTTGGTCCTGTATGATGATTTTTAGTAGTTTTCCATCAAAAGAGAAAACACCATTTCTGATTCTCCAGATCATCTAAGGACGCAAGAGAAGAGCATACGCAATGTTTCCAAAATCTAAAAAGATATCAAATGGAAAAAACACTTTCATTCAACTACGCCAAGTTAACCAATTCCAATTCAAATATTCCTAACAACCTTAAAGCATCAAAAGGCCTTAAGAGTCATTTCGATTCCCAAGATCGCCCCAAGGGACATGAGGGAAGAGCATACGCGATCTTATTCCTATAAGGAAACAATGCAAATCTTATCTAATTAAGTAAAAACAACTCAAAGACAAGTATATGGTTAGATAAAACCTGCAAGAATGTTAGAACCTCAACACATTAATTTCAAGAAAACAAAAGGACACCTGCACCCCTGTTTTGGCATCTACGCATGGGTTAGGGCGTATATGCTACTTTGTGTTTTTCGATTTACAATGCACCTATGCCACCCGAGAGATGTGTGCGCCACAAAAACAATGTATGCGTTACTCTGCGTATTTTTAGCTTAAGCATGCACATGCGCCACCGAGAGAGGCGTGTGCGCTAAAAAAATAATGTATGCACCACTCTGCGAGAAAAATAGAAGGAAATTTAGACATAATGCTTGTCTACCAGGAAAGCATGTGTGCTATCAAAAAGTGTGTCATCAAATGGTTTTGGAGCATTATCGTCAAATGGTTGCGTCATAGGATATGTTATCATGTGGGCTACATCTAATTGTTTTAGTATAACTCGAAAAGGTTCATTAAGAGAGGTGAACATTCTTCACTTTGGTGGTGGTTGAATTGGTCCTTTGTCATTTAAAAGGTTGACCAGTTTGGACCATTTGTACACGTTGGAATCAGTCATACTCGTGGCTTCATGACGACCAATGAGTTAATAAGTGTGATGAATTTTGGAAAATATTGTCAAATATGTCTGTTTTCATCATTTTTAGAAAAGAAATATATATTTTTGTATTTTTGACATTTTTGACTTAGGTGGAAGCGGTTAGGATGTTTATGTCCTTAGGGACAATAATGCCCAGCTTCTAGGCACCAGGTGACTCTCATTGGGTGCCCCTAACCTACTCTTGGGTGTTGGCATCGAAACAGGGATTGGACACTTTATTGTGAACTCGTTGATATTCTAATCAAATTGATGTTATGATAAACAACTTTTGCAATATTTATAGTGTACTAATGAAATAATTTTGTTGTTGTTTGTGTTGTTGAGGGATATACACTCAAGAGAGTTTCGAGCAGCCACCATTTGAATACATTGATTACTTTAGGATTGTCGATCTTTGAGTGGGATGTATTGGATCATGTTGGCTTGTGGGAAATTGTGAGATTGGGGGAAGTACCGCATAATATGCCTATGTTGACTGCTATATGTGACAAATGATGCACATATACGTGTACATTCTAGTCACCTACAAGTGAGATGATAGTGACACTAGAGGATGTATATCGGATATTGTGGTTGCCTATTGTAGGAGAGAGGGTACAAGTGATTACTATAGTGGATGCCTAATGGAAAATGAGGGTAGCAAGGTGATATTTTATAAGGACATGAGTACATGTAGAGACTCATATCATTTTAAATGTGATATTGAGATCCGACGTTACGCTGCTGAGAAATTTATTACAATGATTCTAGCGTTGTCAAAAAGTGGCAAAGTGAGGAAGGTGGATTTGGGATATTGTATAAGATGTATGATATTTTTTGTAGTATAGAGGGAGCATGGGACTATGTATGTATGTACATGGTCTGTATTGGCTCATATGTATAGAGACTTGCATAGATTCACTCAGGGAGGATCATGGGGGTGGACTAGAGCCACGACTTTGTTACAAATATGGGCATATGAGCATATAGTGATATTGAGGCCACTTAGTGGGCCATGGGTTAATTGGGCTCGACCCAAGATATTTGTAGCGAGGTGGGTAGGAACCCATAGTAGGAGGATGGATACGATCACCTATAGGTTGATGCTAGATCAGATGGGCCTTGAGGCCATTATATGGAGACCGAATAGAGACTATGGTGGTTGGGTAGATAATGGGGTGGAGTTGCGGTGCATTCGGCACACCACGTGGTTACAAGATCACTTCCGAGGGGCAAAGATGTTATTCCAAGGTGAGTGAGTATTTAGATAGTTTGACATGGCCCTAGATGTGCCCTCGAAGCCATATATATGGTTGAGATATACTAGACTGACGAGATGACTAGGAGCGAGGTTGGGCTCGACAAGAGCATAGGTAGTGCATCTTGGTCCATATGAGGTAGATGGTGCTATAGAGCCTATGAAGGTTGAGGATGCGGATGCACCCAGTGCCTACAATGAGTGGTGGGTGACATATCAATGGGTCTTGTTATTTCCAATAGTGGTGGATGTGGCTAGTGGAGCGGTAGTTAGAGGAGTAGAGGGGCATGCACTTTCCCCCGATGTAGATGGTGTAGAAATAGTATGAGCCGAGTGTAAGTCTTGTTGATTACTATTTGTTAGGTTTTGTTTGATTTTTAGAAATTATGAAGGTGGTACTTAATGTTGGTTTTTGTGATTACATGTGATGCCTATTGGTCATTGATTGTAGATTCATCAATACACATGTTGACGTAGAACGTGCCTCTAGATGTGCTCGTGGGAGGTGGTATGCTAGAGAGAGTTGATGCTATTGTGGGCAAGCATGCCCATTTGTTTGATCCGATGTCTGTAGCAGTAGCCACATGTACCATGTTATTGAGCGAGCGCGATGAGGCTCGTGTAGAGACTAAGCGAGCTAGACAAGCTATAAGAGGAGGAGCCCTAGCTTAGGATGTGTTTGTTAAATATATGGAGCTATATGGCTGATTTGTAAAGAAGGTGGCCAAGATTGCTATATTACAAAGTCAGTTGGAGAGATATAGAGAGTCCAAGATTAGCAACATATATTGATCGTTGAATCTTATAGCTCTAGAGATCCCATTATTGTATATAGTGATAGCGAGGATGATGGATGATGTATTGTATATGTTATAGTGATGCGTGGAGGATTTTTCCCCAACGATTGTATTTTGCAATGTATGATTTTTGGAAATATATATATCATGTGTTGTTGATGTGCATTGGTATATGATGTGATGATTTTTTCTTACACTTTGGGTTGATATATATTGTTGGAATCATTGTTTTGATTTGAAATGCATGATTATGTGGAAAGAAATAGATAAGTAATGATTAGAATAGGATTTGTATTTGAATGAGAATGAAGAAAATAGTATGTGATGAATAGAAATAGATGTATGTGATGTAATATAATAGATAATGTGAAAGAGTAATGTTACTTAGACAATATAAGAGCCTAGAGTAATGATGAAAGAATTTAAAACAATGATTGTAATAGCATGTGATTACGATGAAGAGGGGGAAAAGAAGAGTGATTTCCCCAGTGTGAGAATGAGGTTCATTTATAAATGTCCCCTTAGTAGTTGAGAGTGAACCATAGAACAAGAGTGCGTCATTGAGAAATAGGTTTGTCATGTGCAAGGAAATGTTAGAAAAGATATGACATGAAGCACAAAGCGTGAGTTCGAAAGGAGAGGTTCATTGATTTAATATTCCCTCGATATTCAATTGTGCACCATAACACGAGAGTGCGTCATAAGGTAATGAAATGGAAAGTGGATTTCATCTACCAGATATTAAGAGGCCTACAAGGTATAGATGGAGCATGTGAAGCAGCAACGGTGTGAGAATAAGTGCCAAATTGGATGTTAGATGGAATAAAACCAAGAATAGAAGGTGTGGTGGGAGGAAGTACGAAAGCAAGAGGCTTAGGAAGCCAATGAGGTAGTGTAGCAATTTGTGAAGAATGAGATGATGCAACTATAGGTGGATTGGATGGAGGATGCAGATGGATGATGACCTTAGGAGGTGGAAGGATGACAACTTTAGATGGAGGTGAAGGAGACAAGTGAATAGTGGTAGAAGCTCGCTTATGAAGAATAGGAGAAAGAGAGTGCTCACGAGAGGGAAAGCGAAAAACAATGACACTTTTGTCTTCTAATTGTTGTAAGTGATCATGGAGAGCATAGTAGTCATTATCACGATGGTCATTAATGCGGTGGAAATTGTAGAAAGGACGGTCATGCGGCGACGTAAGCTATGAGGTGGTTGATGTCGATTAGAAGGTAAACAAATGAGTCACTTACCAAGTAAAGTGAGTAGAACATCATGGGGTTTTTCATTATGTGAGAATTGCAATGGTTCATAAGTAAGAGATCAAGAAGACTTAGGTGATTTCTAATGTGGTGGAGGGGAAGGAAGAATCTTGCGTGTAGACGGGGATGGGGACTATGAAGGGAGCTTAATGCATACAAGAGGAAAAGAAGTAGTAGCCAAAAAGTAGTAGAAGAAGTAGAAGGTGGTGATATAATATGTGTAATAATTAAATCTTGTTCTAAATCAATGACTTTATAACATAAGAGAGTAAAATATTCACATGTATCATATAAGATTTTTTCTTTCAATGTAGGAACTAAGCCACGACAAAAGATAAATTTCCTTCATAAATCAATGGGATGAAATAATAACCGATGCATATAAGAATTGAAGCATAAAATGTAATCTACAATTGGTTCTTTCTTTCCTTGATGCAATGAAGGAAAACACTCATATGTGACTTTAGGACCATTGTTAGAAATAAATTGTCTAAGAAAAACATCCTCCATATCATAATAAGTACTAATGGATCCATAAGATAAATGAGTACACCATTGAGAGCATGATTCACAACGCTATGACAAAATTCTTTGAGTAACAAGTGATCATTAGCATAAGTAGACGTGGTGAATGATAATGCTTGAGATGCAAATAAGGATTGCCAGTGTCATCAAAACATGATAAGTTAGGCATGATGAAGTTTTTTGGGAAAGAATAATTGTGAATCTTTTTAGGAATAAGATTTCCATGTAAAGAATTATTGTCAATGAAAGCATAAAAGGCTTTAATTTCAAGAGTGAGTGTATGAAAATTAGATTTCAAAGTTCCAACAACATGCATGAGAGATGTAATACCATGTGAAGGAATGGTTGGTGAAGTAAGAGGTATATTGAGAGGTTGGAACTTTCCATTATGAGTGATCATGGGAATGTGAGAAGGAGTGGATGTGGAAGGAGGAGGAGAAGAACATGGAGGATCTATGGGAATTCTATATGTAGACTCAAGAGATAAGATGATAGGTGTACCAATGGTAGGATGATCACGAATAATAGCTTAATAAGTAAAAGAAAGAGGAGTAGTAAATTCACATTCATTAGTATTAAGAGAAGTGACATCATCACTAACATGTTCATGATCAGAAGCATAATCAACATCACTATCAGTCATATTTTCACAAGAAAGTATTTCATCAAGACTATCATCAACATAGAAAGAAGTATTAGGAGTACTAATATCAGATTTAGCATTGCATTCATTAGAAGCACTTTCAGAAGTAGGAAGAGTAGGAGATAAAAAATTACATTCATCTTGACTAATAAGAGAAACCACATCATTCACATTTACATTTTCGACATCGAAGAAGCATTATTAGTATCCATATTGTCACAAACAAGAACATGATCAAACAAATAATCTACAATAGTATTATCATGTGTTATAATATGAGCAGAAGAAGGTACAACAACATGGGTGACTATAGAATATGAAGGAGAACATGAAGCAACTTTTTTTTTCAGGGAGACTATGTAAATGTTAGGGGTGTCATGGCCAATAGGAAGAGTGTCTTGGAAAGCAAGAAGTTTTTGAAGGATGAAAGAATCACATTTAGGATTGCAATAAAGGTAAAAAAATTAGATTCTCAGCAATATCATTGAAAAAGGTTGCAAGCATGTATTGGCCATATTATGCTTAGGAGATGAGGACCTCTTTTTAGCCATGAGGGTTTTTGGGATCCTAGGGAAAGAAGTTTGAAGAAGAGTGGGTTCACCAAATGATTTAATAAAATTATAATTAAATCTAATTGTAGAGTAACTGATATGATAAAATATAGTAGATATACAAATGCTAAGCACTCAAGCAATACAAAACTATAAGTAAATAGGAGAGATAGATGACTTAGTTGAATCCTATGTAATCTAGAACTGATCTGGGAAGTGTAAAGTGTTGAACAAGATTGGAACAATGTCACAACTACTCTCTATGAAATAGGGAACACGAGAATGAGGTCGAGACATGGGCGCCTAGGTGCTGGTGACTATGCAGAAGGTCAGAATCTACTTTATTTTGTGTCGTTAGGGTTTCACTATCATTTCTTATCAGTCACCTGATATTCACTCTTTGATTACCGGGGACACAGTAACTGCAAGATAAACCCTAGCTACCTACACAAGCTCACCAACACATCATATTGGAATAAAAAATGTCGTATGTAAGTCGGAGTGACCTCGGTGGTTAACCGATGAGTGAACTTATGACCGAGCACTGGACTACATTCTAAACTCCATGTAGTTCTTTGGGCTTGTTTGTGTAATGACATCCATAGGTTGCCCCCATGCCAATGACACCAAGATAATGGGCTTTTAGCTAGATAAGATGCAAATGTGGGATATGGAATTGAGCACCTCCTCCTATGTAGTGTATGTAGCCCAAAAATGTAGTCCCTTTGATGGTAGTGATAGTATGTAGATGTGATTGCCCTTTAGAATTGGCGGCGAGAATAATAGAGTGCATATTGTGTATATATGATAAAACACATAAAATATAATAAAAGTGATGTAGAATGTGGATTCGAGATCAACCTCGAAGGTCACCCAAAGGTTGAACTTACAACCGATCACCGCACTACATCTCAGACTCCATGTAGTTCTTTGTGTGTGTATGTATCCGTGTCATGTGCCCTAGGTTGCCCTTGTGCAAGTTACATGATGATAGTGGGATAGATATAGATTGTTCCAAATATGTAAAATTTATGTGATGGAATAGAATAGACTCCCCTCCTATACAATGTATGTACATCAATTACAGCTCTCGTCCCTTATATGGATGTGATATATGTATGCCTTGTAATGATCTTGTGCCTTTGCATGAAAACAAAGTGCAAGCTTAGGTGGTGACAGATAATGCTTATAATACTTGGCCCCTTACTTAGAAGAAGCAACTAAGTATATATATGATTCCCTTGTTTGAATTTCGTAATTGACAACCAAATCGAAAGGTAAACCCAAAGTGGAAAAGGTGACCAAAAGGTGAAAAGGAACCAGAAGAGTAAGAAGAAGATAAAGAAGAAAATTACCGCCTACGAACATTTTTCCTAGTTGGGCACTAGTGTCTGAGGTCATCAAAAGATAAATTAGTCAAGCACCGATTTCGAGTTGTAAGATGTATAAATCCAATAAAGTGCAATAGATAAAGTAATAAAAAGGCCAAAAGGAGTTTTCAACTACTATTTTTCTTGCTTAGGAATCATGTATACATTAGTATGTTTTAGGACCTAGAAATGTACCTAAGTGCGTACATTTTGTGTCTACATTTAGGCCTCATTCACCAAATACAGAAGTCTCCCCAACTTTATGTTGTTGAGTGAATACTTGATAGCATAAAGTAGATAGAAGATGCATGCCTTGCAAACCGAGAGAAGTGTAGCCAATAGCATGCCAAGTGGACAAGTAGCTAAGTGAAGTGTAGATTGATCATAATGTGAAGCGTGGTAACTAGGAAAGGGAGGTAGACCCTAGGGGTGAATTTTACGCATAGTGGTGTGCTTGTGGAGCTTTTGCTTGTTGATGTGAGCTACTTATTTATACTTGTAAGGACCAACCTTCAAAAGAAGAGCAAGAGAGTAATCAAAGTCTCGTATATGAAAAATAAGAGTAGTGTATGTATAGGTAAGTAAAAAGTGTGTAAAAGTAGTACCTAAGGAAAGTGTGCACCTAATGTATGAGAGAGAGTAAAAGATGGAAAATTTTCCTATTTGTCTTGAAAAGCTTACGGATTTGGGTGTCCCGCCACCAAGGATGAGGTTTTTGGGCAATCTCATGCCAAAAGTGAGTTTTCTGGGCAATCTCATGCCAAGAGTGAGTTTGTTGGGTGATATCACGCCAAGAACAAGTTTTTGGGTGATCTCATACCAAGAGAAGAGTGTTGGGGAGAGAGGTATGTTTTTCTCTCCTTTCATGATGCTTCTCAAATTTCCACTCAGATTAGCACATCCCTAATTTGTACTTGATTTATAACTATAGTGTAACTCGAGACCAAGTGTCCGATCTTTGTATAACCATTATTTAAATTGTTGGCCATTGTGCTAAACCGAAAAAGCTGTTTGATTTTCCGCCAGACACAAGTGCCCAGGTGGGACACAAGTGCCCACCATTCTTTTTGATCTTGGTAACCAAAGTGTTTGTTTTGTGTTTTTGGTCCAAGTCGATTTTGGACCACTTTGTATGATATGCCTTTGTCAATGTTGTACCTTGTTGTTTTGTTTCAAAGTTCTATACTCACAAAGGGTGATTTTTTCACCCAATAGTTTCCCCCTTCGTTTGGGGTGCATGTGACGAATGTAGGAGAATACATCCCAAATGAGAGGATCTGAAACTGATATGCATATCATAGAGTGGATACTTACAAGGGTAGGGGATGTGCATGGTAGAAACCAAGGCACATGTAAACAATATAGACTAGAAACAAGTGTTAGTGTGAAAGAGATAGCATACAATAGAAGATAATGTAGCAAGCAACTATGAAGACAAAAGGTACCACGAAGAGTGAGTTTCATACATGTGACATAGCTCACAATGTCACAAGACAATCAATGCTGAAGAGGTCATAAGAAAATAATGATCAAGCAAGACATAGGGCATATCCCACAAAATATAACAAACAATAGTGAACAAGAGGTGACAGATAACTATGGTTGTATAAAATCTTTAGCATGTTAAAAATATAAGTAGTATGTCAAAGCATGTATATATCAACAAAAAGTAAGTGCTAGTGATAAGAAGTAGTAAATGTTGTAATAATAGGACCTGTGAGTACAAAGTATGAGAGTAGCAAAGGTAGATGCCCCTAGGAGCCTCAACAGAATGGTAAAGAGAAGTGTCAAGCATCATGCATCATGTAAGAATTTATAAAAGTTCTGCATTCAATTCAAGATACCAAGTGAATGGACATGTGTGTATATAAAAATATAATGACATACTAAGTATCCGACTAACATAGAAAAAAAAGTGCAACATGTAAATAATATAAAATAACAAAAGTAAATGCAACCATGATGTGCAGATGTCATGTGAATGTGATGGTGTGCTGAAATATGCAAGATATGTGGATGAGAGAGGCCATGTTCCCCCCACTAGATGTGTGTGATGTGAGGCTCATTCAAGAATTTCTCCCTCAACAGTCAAGTATGAACCGTAGAACAAGAGTCCATCATCGGGTAGCAAAGGTATTGTATGCGTTTAAGATTAGATGCTAGGAAAGATTTACCACGAAGCACAAAGCGTGAAGTATAACAAATAAGTTACAAGTAGACAATAGAGGTGGAAAATAGTGATGGAGGGGTGAAATTACGATGCCCCCAAGTGTGGAAGTGAGGTTCATTTAATGACTTCAAAAATCATGTATGAACCTTGAGGACATGAGTGCATCATCGGGTGACGAGGTAGAGTATGTAGTAGCAACATTTTGTTATATAGATAGGAAGAAGTAATGGTATAAGAAGCAAGTGATGAGGGGGGAAGTATGATGCCCCCAAGTGTGTATATTAGGAGTTGTTGGCAAATAAATGTGATCATTGTGAGCAATAATAGCCAGAATATGTATAGTGAATGCAATGATGCATACCACACACACACACACATACTTAAATATATATAGTAGTATGTGTATCATGAATAAAAGGATCCATAAGTAAGCATGAGGAGAAAAGCATGTATGGAGTGGAATAGGAGTGGAAAGGGAAGCTATAAACATATATAGATGTAGCAAGGTGTGCTCATAGTGTAGATAAGAGAAAGTGCTGCTAGAAATATTGACATGAAGTGCAAAGCAAAATGAAGGTATAGGTGTGTATGTGAGTAGTATGGATAGGCAATTGTTGATTATAATGTGCAACTATGGGTAGGGGGAAGTTTAATGCCTCCAAGTGTGCAGTGATGGAGATCTATCTGATGATAGAAGAGAGACTATGCCATGGTGGCAGATGTTGAAATGGGCTATGAGTATCGAGTATTGGTGTTAGGAGGATCATATTCGCCAAAGTAAGTTGTAGCATTGAGAACAAATGGAAAACACTTTTTGTGATGGTAAGGGGGGAAATGGTCATAAGTTCCCATGTATTCTAGTAGAGAATCATCAATAAGGAATGTATCCAATTCAAGCCAAGTGGGAGAAGTGGGATCACCAATAAGCTTAGGGTATAGTAGAGGAAGATTATGAGTATGTGAAGTAGTGTAAACCTCAAGAGAATATGTGGTAGGAATAAAAGGATCAAGCGGAGGAGATAATCGATGCTAATTTAATCTAAATAGAATGAAACCTATATTTCAAAGTAACTACTATAGAAAATGATGTACACATGATAGAATATACTAAATGGACAAGAAAAAATCATGTAAAGATATAAAACCCTACAAAATAGAGAGAAAGAGGGCGACTTAGCTGATTTTGTGCAATATGGAGATGACATGGATGAGAATTTGTTGAAACAAACTAGAAGTAGTGTCATCAAGACTCATCGTAGGTTCTAAAACTTCGAAATGTGTAGGATAGAAGTTCCCATGGGAGGACAGGAGTGCTCAAGCGCTAGTGAATGATTTGGGCACTAGTGTTCATTCAGTGCTCGTGTTCTAGCATTTTTGGGTTAGAGGAGCTTTACTATTGATCCTATTTTGTCTCTATGGTTTTTCTCTAATATCACCGGTCATACCTATAACCTGTAAAATAGATACCTAGTTACACATACCCACAAACCAAATCAAACCTAATAAAGAAAATGTGGGATGAGGAGTAAGACTAACCCCGACGGTCACCCAAAGAGTTATCTTACGACCTAGCATTGCACAACATCTCAGAATCCATGTAGTTATATGTGGATGTGTGTGTAATGATGCCCTATGTTTCCCTTGTGCAAGTTGCCCTATGATAGCAGGCTAGATATAGATTGCTCCAAGTATGCAAATGTGTGTAATGGAATAGAATGAACTTTCCCTCCTATGTTATGTATGTAGAGAGATGCAACCATTGTACCTTTTATGGATGTGCTAGATGGATGCTTTATAATGCTCTTTATGCCTTTGAATGTAAGCTTAGGTGATAGTAGATAATTCTTAGTGCTTGGCCCTTGATTTAGAAGAAGTAATTAAGTATATATATGATTCCCTTGTTTGAATTTTGTAATTGACAACTGAAAGGCTGATCCAAAGTACTAAAAGGTGCCCAAGAAGTAAAATAGACCCAAAAGGGTAAGAAAAGGATAAAAAGGTCATAAGCACCTAGGAGGGACATGAGCTCCTGGATGCTTGTCTCTTAACCGGGTGCTATTTTCTCGAGGCCATAAAGGATAAATCAGTTAAGTACCAACAAGGTTGTAAGACGTGTAAGACCAATAAGAATGAAAGAGATAAAGAAAAAGGCCAAAAGGAGTTATCAACCACTAGTTTTCTTGCTTAGGAATCATGTATACATTAGTATGCTTTAGGAATTGGAAAAATACCCAAGTGCATAGATTTTGTGTCTACATATGTCAATTTTGGCGAATTGTGTGGGAATAGAAAGAGGATCTATGACTCCCTTTCCATATTTTCTTAATTGGGTGCTAGTGAAACCATAACGAAGCATATATTGATACCCAAGGCCATACTTTATGAAATTAGGAGGAGGTGTGGCAGAAGTAGGGGCTTCGGTGAATGATCAATAGTGTTGTAAAAGGAAAATGGGGAGGGATCTGCTAAGGCCTCATAGACCACACCTTGGTATAGGAATTTAAGACACACATGAAGGGTTAAAGGGACTGCATGCATGGCATGGATCCAAGGCCGTCGAGAAGAATATTATAATTAAGATTATTAGGCATTACATGGAATGGGATGGGAAAAGTGCATGGCCCAATAGTAATGGGAAGTGTGATTGTACCTAAGACCTTTTTAGGAATATTATCAAATTCGTGAATACAAATAGATGAGGGAGTTAAGGATGCTTCAGAAAGGCCAATTTGCTAAAGGAATGATATATTACAAATGTTAAGACCAAATCCATTATCAACTAAAGCTCATTTAACCCCTATATTATGGATGCGAACATGAATATAAAGGGGGATCATTATCTAAAATAAATTGAGAAGAAATTTCAGCAGATGTAAAGGTAATATGCTCTTTGTTAAAAGATAATGTCATAGTGAATCTATGATAAACATATTCGGGAGAAGTATTAGACAAAAAAGATTGTATTTTATGCTCACATTCGGATTGTCCCGCAATAAAGATGGGAAAGAGACAATCATGTTGGTGGAAATGGAAGGATCCAAGGGTATCTAGGGTTACAAGAAAGATACAAATAATAGGAAAATAAGGATCCGAGTGGTCGATCACGAGTTGGGTTCACCAAATGATTTAATATAAATTGAATTAAATCTTATTTCGAGTAACTACTATAACAAATGATATTAAGGTAATTAAGTACAATAATGTGTAAGCACTAAGCATTTAATAATGTAAAACCCTAAGCAAGTGAAGGGAAGAAGAAGACTCAGTTGATTCTGTGTGATTCGAGAGTGATTGGGATTGTGTATCTACTAGAATAGGCTGGGAAAAAGTCATAATAGCTTGATGATGATTTAAGAGTACATAAATATGTAGGATAGAAGCTCCCATAGGAGGATAGGAGCATCCCAGGCGCTAGTGACTGATCTGGGTACTAGTGTCCACTTAGATTCCTGTGTTTTGATTTTTTTGGGTCAGAAGGTCTTCACTCTAATATTCACTTTTTCAATTTGAGTTGGATATTAGGGTTTCAATCAAACATGTAACCTATAAAACAAATGACTACCTACACATGCCCACAAACCACATCAAATATAATAAAAATATGTAGAATTTTGAGTTGGACGACTCTAGTGGTCACCCGAAGAGTGAACTTACGATTGAGCACCGCACCGCATCTCGAGACTCCATGTAGTTATTTGTGTGTGTGTATCCATGTCTCGTGCCCTAGGTTTCCTTGTGAAAGTTACACGATGATAGTGGGCTAGATCTAGATTTTCCCAAATATGAAAAAGTGTGCATGATGGAATATAATAGACTCCCCTATGTAGTGTATGTAGATACATTACGGACCTTGTCCCTTGTATGGATGTGTTAGATGCATGCCTTGTAATGCTCTTTTGCCTTTTTGCAAGCTTATGTGGTGATAAATAATGCTTATAATGCTTGGCCCCTTATTTAGAAGAAGTAACTAAGTATATATATGATTTCCTTATTTGAATTTTGTAATTGACAACTAAAATGCCAACCCAAAGTGTAAAAAGGTGATAAAAAGGCAAAAGGGACCCAAAGAGTAAGAAGAAGATAAAAAAAGGCAGGAGTTCCCGGGAGGGACAGGAGCACCTGGTGCTTTTTTCCTGACTCGGGCACTAGTGTCTGAGGTAATCAAAAGATAAATAAGTCAAGCGTCGACAAAGTTGTAAGATGTTTAAAGTGAGTAAAGTGCAATAGATAATGTAACAAAAAGGCCAAAAGAAGTTGTAAACCACCAGTTTTCTTGCTTAGGAATCATGTATACATTAATATGCTTTAGGACCTATAAATGTACCCAAGTGCACATATTTTTGTGATTATACGGTGAAAGACCATATAAAGAGGTCAAGACTAGATGATACAGCCTTGACCAAACTCTACGGTCTTGATCGAGAGTAAGGACTATGCCAAATGAAGTTTGGAACTGATAAAATGATATCTCTCTATCAATTTTATGCTTATATTCTTAGGATGTGTCGACATGTAAGTGTGCAAGGATAATAAAGCTAAAAATGGACCTTAGAAAGTGCTAAGTGGGAATGGAGAAGTTGTATCTATGATATCAAGAGTGCATAGTCAAATAAAGGGTTATCAAAGAGGAAATTTCCAAATTTGAGTGTCTACACTCTCTTTCCTCTACCTCATTTTGTATTGTGAACCATTTAAGTTGATAGGTTAATCATGAAAATCCTCTTCCTCCTCCGGGTCTACTTATCTTTCTAGATTATCTTCTTCTTCTTCGTGCAACCTTTCCTTCGCAAACCTTCTTCTATATGTGATTCCTCCTCACACACTTCTTCTTACTCCATAGAGGGGTTACCTCATGTTTTGGTGTCTCTAAATGTGGGCTTTACTCCTTGAATGAAACTTCCTTCATCACTTCCTTAACACTACATTGTTTGTGATTTGTACTCTCTTCATGTGCTTCACTGTGTGCTTCCATGGACTTGTCACTTTCATAATTTATAGTTGCACCTTTCTATGTTTTATGAATAGTGGAACCACATGGTTCCCTTGTTAGTGAAGGATTAGGGTGGGAAATTTTGAGGATTGAAAGTGGATATGGTACCTTCTATGTCCATCTCCATAGTGGGCCTCCTAATCACTATAATCATTGGCATTGAGAAGGATTGAGGTGGAGTAAATGGTTCTGGGATTAGTGGATGATTTGTCAGCATCTACTTAGTCACATTAGACCCTTTCTCCTTCTTGGTCGAGTTGGGATCGGAGTGCATTCGAATTCCATTTAGTAGTACTTGTATGACCTAGATGTGCAACAAGTTTTGTGCTAAAAGAGGTGTTGCTAGTCCTTTTCTTACGATGTAATCTCAAAAAATTTCATATTCTTCCTCTATGTCCTAGAAGTCACTTGAGGATCACACACCACTTTTTTTTGTGTGGAGGCCGACCGGGGTGCGATCCATTTTTTTGCATGACCTAAACATGTAGGTGATGACTTAATTTTTCTCCGACCAATGAAATTTTTCTACCGGGAGGCGCATGAGTCATGGAAGTTATCCGAGTCATCATTTATTTTGCCATCCTTTTGCCTCCTCCCTCTCTAGATACTTGTACATCACCTTCAAGGAATGGATGTCATCATCGATTTGGAGCATGCTATCAAGGTTGATGCCATTAAACTAGATTAAGGATGCATGAAAGTATGTGCTCAAGAATACATAAGGTGGCCAACACCAAACATACCCGAAATTGATATTTAGCTTGTACTTCATGCAACAACAATGTTGCATTATGCCAAAGTGCACTTTTCCCATTCATATGTTGGGAAACTACTTTAGGATTCTCCATTATTCCCCAATTTCCTTCACACATTCATCACACCACCTTTTAGTGTGCTTATGGTTAGACTACTTATAATCCTTGGGGCAGGTGTATTTCGTGAAGTTCTCGGTGTGGGACTACTATTATTTTGGGTACTTGAACACTAAGGGTTTGTACTGTCAAGCACACTAATCTTGTCGAATATGATCGTTATTAGGATCATGTCGAATCTAAATGGATCTATTATGTGGGGTGCCACGTGCATGCCCTCAATAATGTTATCATGATGTACTACACAAGGTTGTACTTAACCTTTTGTATGCCAATATTGTGTCTTTGGATACAAAAACTTATAGTTTATGTTTCCCATCTCATTGGAGTGGCAAAGCTTTAAAATCGAAAGCAAAAGACTATCCTCATCAATTGGTCTATTATATTTGTTATGGCATGACATAATTTCCCATATGATAAATCATCATGCAGCACACATTATCGATCACAACACTTTCATTGAGTACTTTTTAGATGGTCATGCCCTCCTTCAAGATCCTAGCCAACTAATCAATCAAGTTGGCACGAGATCTTATTGATCCTCCCAATAAATTACATTCGCTTCCGTGAAGTTGAAAGAGTAATAATTTCACCAAGGGAGTATGTTTTCCAAACCATGGAAACTCGAATAGTTGGAAGACATTGAGGTCCTCTAGATCTAGACATCGCTTGAGATCTAAATCTATATTTTTTTCCTTGCCGACATTTCGTCGACGATGTAATAACTATCTATACTTAGAAAGTTTTTACTTGTGGTTTACCTCATTAATATCCACCTTATATAGTTTGATCTCCTAGCCTCTCCAATGATGTATTGTTTCGAAAACTACATCTTCGAGATGTCAACATTTGTCTCCTTAAGTGACATACTTTTCTCTAGTTCCTCTATCACGAATATATTTCGCCTAATAATCTTTTTCTTTGGTTAGCTCGAGCTAGTGGTGTCTCCTTAATTTTTACCATCACCGGAGGGTACATTGTAATCTTATGGGATGGGGGTGTTTTCTACTATGAACTTCAATCTTCACTTTAATTCTTTTCAAACTGAGCTCCAAAAATTTTGATTGCTCTAATCTATCGGTTTATATTGGTTTCACTTCAATTTGAGATTGAGTGCGTAAAGTAAGGGAAATATCCTTGACATGAATTTCCCGATTCTCTCCTTCCCGATCTAATCTCTTAAAGCTCAAATGTGCACAATGAATTTATTTTCCCATTAGTGGTCTTTAATACTCAACATAAGTTACTCCCACACCATATTTTTATGTTTGAAAATATGTCTAGGGAATTGTGATAAAATATCCTAACACTGGAGGTGTTATTTATGGTGTTACCACCTATCTATCCTCTTATATATGATTCTAGCATCCAAGTGTGATTGCTTTCCTTCTTGGCATTCCAAGGTCATGCATACTCCTTAACACATGTGGCTTTCCTTAAAACCCTACCTTCCCGGTTATCTTTTGATGCTTTCTTCACTTCTCCTCCCTTTCTTAGGTGCATGTGGTTCTCAACCACACCGTTACTTCTTAATTTTGAGTAATCTCTCTTATTTGTTCTATGCTTTGAATTTTTTTGATTACCCATGTGTGGAAATCATCAATACTTATGCTTCCAGGGAATCCTTGTGCCTTTTCAATTACTTCCTCTCATCTTGAGTGTTGATTACAGACACGTAGCGATCATCAATGCCTCTGTGTTTAGTAAAAATTTACACTTTCAAACATCTCCCTTTTCCCTTCCTTTTTCATGATGCGATGGATAATTGACAAGTGGTATGCATCATTGTTTTATTTATCCAGAAAGATTCATCTTTGGTTACCTTTTCCTACAAATCCAATTTCCAACACATAGGGGTAATTGGGGCTCTGGATCTTTCAAGACTTAAGTTTTTATAACATTATTCATATTTCTTTCACTTTGTGTGTAGGGTACTCCTTGATGTTGTTTACCCTTCCATACATGCAAGGTGTTTTAGTCTAGGCCATGGACCATAAATGGCATGGTTTTTTGAACTCGGTAAAAAATGAATGAATTGAAAAAGGATGTTTGTTATTAGTATTGTGCCAAATCACGTCTTTATCAAAATAATAACAAAATTTTGTAAAAAAATAAAAAAAGAAAGCAGAGAACTAATATATATATTTTGGGTTGTCTCATAAAACCTTTATTTGCTTCAAGTGTTACCCGGTTAGGGGTGGTAAGGATTCAATTTTCTAACATTGAAGTGTCTAGGTAGTAGTTCTTCATCGAGCATGTGTAGCTTGCATGTGCCACTATCTAGAATGTTATGGATAATGTATGATCTAAACCACCTAACCTATAGATTTTTTGGGTTCTTGGCATAATGTGAATCATTGAGAAGGACATACACGCCTTATCTTAGCACCTTGTTCTTGATGTGCTTGTCATTAAAATATTATGCATTGTCTTCTCCACTTTTTGACTCCGCAGTGTATGAGAAAGCTTTTCTCATCTAGCTCCATCAATGCATTAAGCCTTTGGTTTATGGTTATCGATTCATCCAAATCT
This sequence comes from Taxus wallichiana var. yunnanensis, assembly GCA_018340775.1. NCBI lineage: Eukaryota > Viridiplantae > Streptophyta > Pinopsida > Cupressales > Taxaceae > Taxus > Taxus wallichiana. The sequence goes on along the minus strand of CM031239.1, from coordinate 772,366,724 downwards.
CAAGCACAAGTTATGTGGAGGGTTATGTGGAGTGATGACACTATAAAATCTTGTGGGAGTACCACTTCTTTGTAAAATAAAAACATGAATGGATTAAACTTTTTTATTCGCTTGTATGTAGTCCTATAGGCCCACAATACAAGTAGAAAATTGGCCATCCCAATCTTTTTTTCTCTACATTGTAAAATTTGTCAAAGTAGTTCCCGTGATTTTATTGAAGGATTCAAAATTTCTACTCACTTAGGGATGCTAGGGGTAGTGTTGTTGTATATCATGAACTCAACCAATAATATGCACACAATCTCCATGAGGAGGTGGCTTCCTCGATCACTAGTCAATTTTAGCGAGTAACCATACCTAGTGATTATATTCTTCCATAGGGACATTTTTGTTCTTATTTCTATGCAATATTTTGTAGGTGTTTATTCTACACACATTGTCAAATAGTCTATACTTGGTGAATTTATACCCCACTTTGGTTATGTGTGCAACAAGATTTATAGGTACAAAAAAATCAATCACCCATTTCTCAAAGGGATCTCCTCGCTTGTACTAGAAGCAAAGGAATATCATCCCTCATTTTAGGATTTCCAACCCTTTGAAAAATATAAAACTTGGTGGTATATTCTTTGACATCCGTAAATAGGGTTGGCCACTATAATCCGTAAATTAAAATCTTGCACGCGGTAGCTTCTCTCACATAGTTCCATCTTGTTATGCCTTCATGAGCTTCCTACAATAACATTCCACACTCATGTTCTAAGAGACAAAATCTTAGGACTTCATCCCATCCCAAATTGTGTAGTACTCTTCTAATGAGCTGATATGGTGTTGTGCACACCACAAGTGATTTCTTCTTGTTGAGGGTCCATCCGGTTGGAGCTATTCCTGGAATGAGAAAAGTTGCAGTAAGGTCCTCTAGCTCCTCGTGCACCCATTGAAATTTGTATAGATATGCATGTCCAAAATTTCATCTTTAATACTAAATGTGGCCTCCCATTACTTGACTCAAGACAAGTTATATTTTCCATAATTGATATTTCTTGGCTTCACTATGATGGAGAAATTAAAATCTTGGAATAAAATGATCCATTTATAGATGCATCCATGTAATATTACCTTATTGACTGGGTACTTCAAGGCTTCATGATCTATGAAGAACATGAACTACATGGCTACAAATATTGCCATAATTTCTAGAGAACATAGACCATGACTAGTGCCTTGTGCTCAATGGTGGTGTAGTTGTACTTTGGACATGATAAATTTCTACTAGAAAAATAAATAGGATGATCTATCTTACCTTCTCTTGGATGAGTGAGAATGACTCCTATATTTGTTCCTCATGCATCTACATGGGCATATAAGGGTTTTATCCAATCTGAGAATCATAGAATAGGCATACTCGCTAACCGGTCTTTCAACTTTAAAAATGCCTTTTACTCGACATGTTGTCCATACAAAGGGGCCTTCCTTCTTAAGAAACTCCCTTAAGGGATCAACTATCTTGGAATAGTCCTTGATAAATTCCCAATACTAGCCCATGTGTCCCAAGAACCCACATACATCACATTGTGTAGAAGGTTCTTCTAGGCTTAGGATTATCGTGAATTTTGGATGGATCGACCAACATTCCCTTCTTGCAAATCACATATCCCAATAAGACCTTGAATGGTGTCACAAATATGCATTTATGAAGGTTAAATGATATTTGTAGCTACTTACATCTCTCAAATACGAGCCTCAAGTTTGCATGTTGGTTTCTCACTAAACCATATTTGGTCCAATCATCTAAGTATATCTACAAGAAATTGTGAATGAAGTCTTTGAATTTTTTGATCACTATATGTAAAAAAATTATGGGTGCATTCTTCAAACCAAATGAAATTATATTATACACAAAGTAGCTCCATTGTGTTGCAAATGTGTTCTTTGCCTTATCTCCCTTTGTGATAGGGTTCACTTTAAGAAGCCTCTGGAAAAAAGGAGGTGGAAAATCCTGCAAATATTTCTTTGGCCACATTCGCCACAAAGGAAAATTTTTGTAGGTTTCTGCACGAAATATTCACTTGGTAGTTTTAAGAGAGCAAGTGTGAAAGTCACATGACAACAAGGTGTTTTTGACGCGTCAACAAAACCTTGTTGTCACGTGACAACAAGATGTTGTTGATGTGTGATAAAAACACCTAACTTTCACACGATAACAAGGTGTTGTTGACGCACGTCAACAACATTTCTTTCACATGAAAAAAGGTGTTGTTGATGCGTGTCAACAATTCATTGTTGTCGACGCCAACAACACATTGTTGTCACACATCAACAATACATTGTTGTCACATGACAAAAAAGTGTTGTTGACGCGTGTCAACAACACCTTGCGTGTCAACAAAACCTTGTTTTCACGCGACAACAAGGTGTTGTTGAAATGCATCAACAGTCATGAAACCCTAATTTTCCCTATAAATACCAACACGACCCCTCATTTTCATGTTCTCCTTTCCCGGATACCAATTTTTTTCCTTCTTCAAGCACTACTTGCTACAAGTATCGTACGTCAATGTCAATCGAAGTCTCCATGTCACCACAATCAAATTCATGGCTTCTTGTGCCCAAGGTGAACCTCGGATCCAACACCTAGAGACTCCAAGGAAAGATTCAATACAAAAGTGCTATGTGCCCCCACATATATGCAGTTATGGAAATGAATGCAAAATATAGGGATTCAATAGTAGCATCTGAATTCCAAGGGCTTGTTAGCATGCCCTAGTTTGAGGTTGACCATCAGATTCTTAACTACCTACTTTCATCCTATAATACGAAAACAATACTTTTACTGTTACATTGGAAGATCAACGTACATTCTCCTTCGGTGTCGAACTTGTTGATATCCATTGATTGATAGGCCTCCCTTTTAAAAATGTGCCGATAGTAACAACCAAAGCAACCCTCACTGAAAATGATAAGATTTTCCTTGAATCTAGTTATGGTTTCAATGTTGATTGTAAGTGTAATTTTCTCTCATTTGAATGTTTTTTATATTAATTCAAATTGATATTAATTCCAATGACTTTTGCAGCTCATGTCAACAAATCAAGACGAGGAGTGGATATGCAAGAAGTTGCACACCACTTTTTTTTGCCATGATTTATTTGTTTCAAGCCAGAATTATTATGCAAGGTCGACAAATTGACATTCCAAATTGGGTTGTTGCATACATTCTTGCAACAATCAAAAATCAAAAATTTGATTGGTGCACATTTCTATCTAACAAGATAAAGGATGACATTACCAATGCATCACTTTTAGAAAAACTAGTTATTCATTCCACAAACTATCTCCTAGCTCTTTATTATGAGGCTTATTATAATTTAAAAGATGAACTTGCACAAACGAGACGATGAATAATTTGTCAATTCCACTTGAAGATCAATAGGTAAATAGTTCATATTCCATCGTTACAAAGGTTAGTATTTTTATATTTTTTCATTCTGATTGAATCTTTTCTATATGCAAAAAATATTTTGAGTCATCATTATCCATATTTCGCCCCGTGCCAAATATTGGATCGACCATGACCCCACATAGAAAGAAACATAGTAAAAGGTGGAAAGAAAAGGCTTCAAACTTGACTAAGGATAAAGGTGTAAGCAGAGAATGTAAAGTGTCGGTATGGTGCTAATTCAAGGGGACCCATTTTTCAAGCTATTTTCCTACCCTCCCGTATGGACTCGATACAAAATTTGAAGGGGAATATATTTCGACTCATGGCTCAAAATATTGTAAATTTGATGCTTTGTTGGAAAGATCTCGACCTTACCTACACCATGGAGATTTGAAACTTTATTTTTTTAAGGAGGTTAGGTAAAGGAAATAAGAGGAAATGTCTTCAGGATTTCAATGCAGGATCTTCTTGCCTCAACAACTAGATCATATTTGAATGGTTTCGTTGTTTCATCTTCCTTCAAAGCACCAAACCAAGGATTGATGCAGTAAGACAAATTTGGGGAGAGATTTCATCAGAGGCATTAACAGCAGTGGTTGAGCTTCAACCTGCTTTTCCCGCTTCTCTCTCTCTTCTTATTTCAGGTTGAATCTATAAATACGGGGTAGGATTCATTGTAAAGGGTTGGACATTCTTTGTTTTATAGGCTCCCTTCTCCTCTTAGCAAAGGGATTTGTGGGGTTTAGGCCTTCCATCAAAAATTACATTACGTTTCTGCCTCTTGGCTACTTTGTAATGGACTGTATCAATCTACAGAGTAATAAAACACATATGTGATCAATTTTAGATCCTTTCTTGTCTCTTTTGCTTTCATCTGGTCTTCCATTATATATTTGGCTATCTGTGTTTGTTTATTGTATGCATTTTGTTGGTTTGTGTCTATTAGCAAAATAAGTGTTCATCATTCCTTTGGTGCATCACCTCATAGTTTAGCTTTGTTTTAATTTCTGTATTCCTTCTATCCTTGTCTCCTTGGTAAAGTTTAGATTAGGATTAAGAATAGGTCCTCTGTAAAATTTCTACGTATGCACCTAAATAGAGGAATAAGGAACCAACCTTCAATCTGGAGAGCTTTCCCATTTTTCAAGGTCCCACACCTTGGGGAAAGTTCAATGTTATGCAATCACACCAAATGACTCTGCCTTAGAAAAGTAGACCTGTAGAAATCATTTAGGGGTGCTTTGTGATTTCACGTTAACAATTTTGGCATGCCCGATGGGACTAAGAAGTCTCCATCTTATTATAGTAGGGATTGATGTATACTTGTTGTGATTCTGACTTTTAAGAAGCCTTAAAGTTGTACATCTGACGACTCCAAAAGAAACAAATCTACTAGTTCCAATGTACCCAATCTTGGGAGATTCATGATAAAAACCCGGTCTAAAGCAAGGAAAGAAGGTATATTTGAATACTTGCGTCTATCCCCAGGTAGAGAAAGGAGAGGGAGAAGAGTTCAGAGGTCTCCATCTCCACCAAGAAGAACCTTGTCAACACCTCCACCTATAAGGCCTTTATTTCAGTCTATAAGGATTCTTAGGCCAATCAAAATGGCACAACCAAATCCATATGTCAACTTCATCGGTAGTATTCCACTCACCTTGAATGCATAAAACCCAATTTCGATTGTAACATTAAAGAGCATACCATAATTCACTGGGGAAAATCAAACTTCTCCTGGCGACCATGTCCAAGATATTACAAATGTCTGTAAAATCCATGAGATGGACATTGTAGTCAAGCTACTCGCCTCTTTATTTAAAGGGAAAACTTCACAATGGTTCAGGAGTCTTGAAGTAGGCTCTATCTAGAACTGGAACCAGTTGTGCACGGCTCTTCACAATCAGTTTGGGGAAAAGGTGATAACTTGTCTTTGTTGGAGCAACTAACAACAATCAAGAGATCCCCAAATGAGTAGTTGATAGACTTCAACCTTAGATTCTAGTGGACCTGGGATAGGATTCCAACAACAGTAAAGCCCACTAATGAAGGTGCCTTCTTATACTTTCTTAGGGCTTTAAATTCTAATATTTCTCTGATGATTCGGTCAATGGGGGGCACTACATTACCTCCATCCTATAGCCTCTCCATAAGGGCTGAGAACCATTTGATTCAAGCTGGAAAAATCACTCCTAGGCCATCCATGCCTCTGTACCCTGAGTTAGGAAGCCCATATACTAGCCAAGTGCCTACATTAGCTCCTATACCCACCCCGAGTCAAAGCTCACCGAAGCTTCCACTTCATCATCTAATACCTCTAAAGAGCTTCAGAAGTGATGAAGCAACTTCAGAACTTTGGGAATGAGCTAGTGACCATCAAAAGAGAACAAGCTCAGAGTTCCAGGCCATACCATCCCCAGGCTCAATATCAAGCTAGACCCTAGTATCAGCAGAATAGGCCACCACCTTAACTCTAAACCAGAGCCAGAACCAAGGACAACCCCAAGCTGCTAGACCTTTCAAGCCGTATGATCCTAACATAGCTTCAACATCAAGAGCATTGGTCCCAACACAGAACAATATGGCACATGAATATGATTGGTGTTTTCCATGTGATCAGCCACATAACCAATCAACGTGCTTTAATGGCACTCTAAATCAGGCCTTGATGGTGCAAACTAGTATGGTGCCATAAGAACTGCCAAGAGGAAGATCAAAAACAAAGAGCTCAACAAGGTGGCCCCCAAATGAGACTATGTTTGTCAACTGTAGGCCGAAGACTTCTGTGGGATGAATCAGTTCCCTTCTCAAAGTGTAGCTACCATCACACGGTCCAAAAGAGAAGTATTGAGAGGTCTCCCCACCGAATTTAGGTGACCCTCAATATTCCATCACTCTATAAGGTCTTGGTGTTCCAAGTGCAACTCCAAAGATACATAACCAATCCAAGCCACCTTCCAAATCTTGTCGACACAACTTGAAACAACCCATGTGCAAGAAAGAAATGTGTCTGGGAAGGGGTAGCAAAAGGATAGCTCATTTAATATTATTGAGTAGATGAAAAGGAAAAGTGTGAACATTTCACTATGGGAGTCATTGGCCATTCCAGGGGAAGAGTGATGCATTGCAGACCGCCGGGAATTGGTCAAGTTCAAATCAACCCCCTAACCAACAAGAAAGAGTGCTTGCCAATGCAGTTCATCCTGGAGGAACCATGGAGAACAACAAGGTAAAAACCTGAGACCTCCTCCCTTCTATGTCTCACTGATTATTAGAGACAAATTAGTGCATAATTGTATGATTGATTCTGGGGCCAGTAGTTCTGTGATGCCCAAACAAATAGCTGATTAGTTGGGTCTCCAATACGAGGTCATCTCTAGAGGAGTAGTCTAATTACTTGGGTCGAGTACTACTTCCGGGAATCATCAAGGATATGAGTTTCACTCGACATGCTTACCCTAATGTTACTATTTTGAAAACGTGTCAATCATAGACTTGCCACCACATTTTGCTTTGTATCTGTCCAGAGACTTCACTGCCAAAATTGGAGGCTACCTATCTATTGATTAGTCACATATGCTCTTTAGGACAAGGTATGGGGCAAAGGACACAATCAGATCTGAACCTATTGCTGATTATCATATTGAATCCTATGTGCCTAGCCCAATCAATGCCAACTGCTCAGCTTTTGATCAAGAAGACCTCTTAAACACTAATTAAATAGATACCAAGGTGGGATATATCCCAGACTTGACCCTAGATGAGTGGGCCAACAAAAAACATGCTTTTGACCCCTATAAGGAGATGGAGGAATCTAAACTAGGTGTCTACTGTCTACATGAAGAGAATCATCCTCTTCCCAACCTAATCAAGCCAGAATACAAGGATGACAATGAGGTATGGCAATTGTTATTTGATGGCTCAAGGAGTAGACAAGGAGCTGGAGGAGGAGCCATGATTGTGTCCCCCAGAGGTATGAGATATTATTTAGCCTTCAAATTCCATTTTCTTGCTCAAATAACACTGCTAAATATGAGGCTTTAGTCCAAGGTCTTCATTGGGCAAGGAAGCTAGGAATCAAGAACTTGCAAGTATTTGGTGATAGTGAATGGTTTCCAATCAGGTCATAGGACTTAATGCTGTCAAAAATGACCTGCTCAAGAAATACAAGAGTAGGATATGGGATCTCATGGAGGATTTTTAGGCCTTCAGTATTGTGTCCATACCCAAGAAGAAGAATGAAGGCTGGCGATAGACTTACGGCGAGTTGGAGCAATGTTTTATGTGGTTGGTAGCATCAAGAGGGACAAAGAACAACCACATGTTTATATGGTTGTGAGGCCAAGTAGTGCCGAGATAATAATACATGCTTGCAGGTGTTGAGAATGATCAACGAGATCATTAAATTTTTGTAAGAAGAAGTTGACTTCTCAAATGGAAACCGGAGCAGACTAGAGAAACAATATGGAAATTAGATAGTACAACTATATACAAACATACTTCCCAAAGGCTTAGTGACAAGGGAATCTATTTTCAATCCCAATGATTAGTTCAAAAAAGAGAAGGATAACATGTAGATTAAAGAAGAAGATTCGAGTCAATCACAGTTAGAGAAGACAAAACACTTTAAATTGACAAAGTGACCACCAAGAAAGAAAGGTATGAATTCATACAACTTTTCCAATAATTTCCTGATGTGTTTTCTTGGAGTTATGAAGACCTAAGAGGGTTCAATCCAAAGCTAGCACAACACATAATCAAACTGGATCCAGCTACTCAGCCCATCAGGTAGAAGCAGAGACCAGTCAACCCACATATTGAGCCTCTAATGAAGAAGGAGTTGAACAAGATGATAGAGGTAAGCATCATATTTCCAATTAAACACTCAAGTTGGGTTACAAATTTGGTCCCAGTCAGGAAGAAAAATGGAGAAATCAGGCTATGTGTTGACTTTAGGGATTTGAACAGATCCTCCCTCAAAGATCACTACCCACTCCCTTCAATGGAGCAGATCTTACAATTAGTGTCAGGTCGGAAGGTTCTCCCTCCTGATAGCTACTCGAGGGTACAACCAGATCATGGTGAAAGAAGATGATCAATTCAAAACAACTTTCACTACCAAATGGGGCACCTATGCATACAAGAAAATGCCATTTGGATTATCCAACACCGGAGCCACTTTTCAAAGGGCAATGGATATGGCATTCAAGGGGCTGATCAAAAAAATAGTGTTGATCTATCTGGATGACATTACAGTGTTTTCCAAGAATGCAACAGACCACCTTTCCCATCTAAGGTAGGTGTTCCAACGATGCAGGAGTTTTGGGGTGTCACTGAACCCCAAAAAATGCATATTCTTGGCCCATGAAGGAAAGATTCTAGGCCATATCATATCAAAGGAAGGATTGGAAATTGACCTAGAAAGAGTTCAAGCAATAAGAGCATTGCCATTGCCAAGTCACAAGAAGGCTCTTCAAATCTTCTTGGGAAAAAGTAATTTTGTCCACAGGTTTATTCCAAACTTTGTTGCCCTTGTTACGCCAATAACGTTGATGTTGAAGAAGAGCTTATCATTCAGATGGATAGCTGAAGGAAAAGCAAGTTTTGAGGCTATCAAAGAAGCCATATCACAAGCCCCAACCAACTCTTATGAACCCAGATTTTTCCAAAGACTTCATACTGTATGCCTTTGGTGGCAGCGACACAATTTTTGCAATCTTGGTGCAGCAAAAAAAATAAAGTACAAAATAGCCAATTGATTTCTTCAACCAGAGTCTGGAAGATTATGAGGTGAGGTACTCCTTCATTGAGAAACAGGTCTTGCTGGTAATAAGAGGATTGAAGAAGTTTAAGCATTTGGTTTCAAACAAGAAAATCCAACTATTGGTCTCCCATGCGAGAGTTAAAGAATTCCTTCTCAGTAAGGACTTGAATGAAAAGCATGCAGGATGGATCACCCATGTCATGGAATATGACATTGAGATCAAGGTCACCAAGCTGGTCTGTGGGAAGGGGTTGTGTGAATAACTAGCCTCAGGTCAATAAGATGAAACAGAAAGTGAAAAGGAGGTTGTTCTTGTTCTACAAGAAGATCAAGAAGAAGGGAGAGATGATGTACCTGCTCCTTGTTGAACCCAAGATATGGTGCAGTTCCTTGAGCAGAGGCCTATGTCCTCATGGGATGAGTAAAGAAAAAGAAAGGCATTTCGAGGCTACGAGCCATCCCATATGTTCTCATTGATGGTGTCTTGTTCAAAAGGGACATCAATGGAATTATCAACCGAGATGCATTAGGACATATCGGGTGGAGAGAGCGCTCAAGAAATTCCATGTTGAAGCACCTAGAGGCCATTTTGTTCCAAGAGTGAAGACAATCAAAATCATGAAAGCATGATATTATTGGCCCAGAGTGTTTAGTGACTACTACACATGGATCAAAAGGTGCAAGAATTGTGCATTCTTCAAAGGAAAGGAAAGGCTAACAACACTTCCATTACACCCAATCTCAGTCAACCAACCTTTCATGCAATGGGGATTGGACTTCATTGGAGTCATCAATCCAAACTCAAGCCAAGGTCACAAATGGATCCTGACAACAATAGATTATTTCACCAAATGGACCGAGGTAGTGGCACTCAAGGAAGAAAATGAGTCTAGTATCCTAGATTTCTATGAAGGGATAGTGACCAGATTTGGAGTGCTAGCCACCATCATATCAGACAATGCATTAGCATTCATAGGTTCCAAGATCACAGGATGGGCTATTAAGAATGGGACTTATTTGAGTACTTCATCAAACTATTACCCTCAAGGTAATGGCCAGGCTGAGTCCACAAACAAAAACCTGCTAAAGATCATTAGAATAACTCTTGATGAGAATCAGAGGACCTGACACACAAAGCTCAAAACGACCTTATGGGCTGATAGAATAATGCCCAAGAGATCTACGGGCATCTCTCCATTCAATCTTGTCTATGGGAAAGAGGCAATGTTTCCTATATCACTTGAGTTGCCAACATTGGAGCTCGTGAAGCAACTAGAGATGTCTAAATTTGGACCAATGGAGGTCGGGTGTGCGAGATGATATAATTAGAAGAAATAAGAGAACATGATCTTGAGCAATCGAGAAGAATCAGATTCAATTAAGAAATGATTTGACAAGAAGACAAAAGAAAGGACCTTCCAGGAAGGAGACCTGGTTTTGAAATGGGATGCAGATCGAGAAAAACTAGGAAGGCATTCCAAATTTGACGCCATCTAGAGTGGCCCCTATATGATCACAAGATGCAAAAGTAGTAATGCTTTCCAATTGTCTACATTGGAGGGTGAAGAGTTGTAGATTCCAGTAAATGGGATCTATCTTAAGCACTGCTACTAAAAGGGGAGTTCTCACCCTATACATATTAGTTTAGTTTTCTCTTTCCTCTAAGTGCTTATGCACATTGTCTTGCTTTGTAGTGTAGATTAATTTTCTCCTAAGTGCTTTGCATGCTCTGCATGTTCCATTTGGAGCATGTATGATTTCAAATTTTTTATATAGTGTGGTGTTGTTTTGTGGCTCTGTGCAGTCCATTCAGAGAGACAGATGAAGCCCTGGGTTAAAACAATTTCCTACTCTCAGAAACCTTCATTTCAAGACTTCTTATGAAAATTGGGAGTGCAAGCAGCTAGGCTCATGAATCAGAGGAAAAATTAGTATCAGACCATCTTTATCGAACTCCATGACCAATGGATACACCAAGGCAATTGGTCTTTTCATCTAGCAGGAAGATACCCCTGTGAGTTGCCAAATTGTTATCCATATTTCACCCCATGCCAAAATATTGGATCGACCATGACCCCGCATAGAAAGAAACAAAGTCAAAAGGTGGACAGAAAAGGCTTCAAAATTGGCTAAGTATAAAGGTGTAAGTGGAGAATGCCAAGTGTCAGTATGGCGTTGATTGAGGGGACCCATTTTTCAATTTGTTTTCCCGCCCTCCTGTATGGACCCGATACAAAATTTGAAGGGGCATATCTTTCAACTTAGGGCTCGAAATATTAAAAATATGATGCCATTGGAAATATCTCAGCCTTACCTATGCCATGGAGGTCTGAAATTTTAATTTTTTGAGGAGTTTAGGTAAAGGAAATTGGAGGAAATGTCTTCGGCATTTCAATGTAGGATATTCTTAGCTCAATAACCAGATCAGATTTGATCGGTTTCACCGTTTCCTCTTCCTTCAAGGCACCAAACCAAGGATTGATACAGTAAGATAGATTTGGGGAGAGATTTCATCAGAGGCATTAACAGTGGTGGTTGAGCTTCAACTTTCTTTTCCCGCTTCTCTCTCTCTTCTTCTTTCAGGTTGAATCTATAAATACGGGGGCATGATTCATTGTAAAGGGTTGGACATTATTTGTTTTGTAGGCTCCCTTCTCCTCTTAGCAAAGGGATTTGTGGGGTTCAGGCCTTCCATCAAAAATTACATTATGTTTACGCCTCTTGGATACTTTGTAATGGATCGTATCAATCTGAGCAATAAAACAGCATGCATGTCGATTTTAGATCCTTTGTTGTCTCGTTTGCTTTCAATTTGGTCTCCCATTATATATCAAGTTATCTGTGCTTGTTTATTATATGCATTTTGTTGGTTTGTGTCTATTAGCAAAATAAGTGTTCATCATTCCTTTGGTGCATCACCTCGTAGTTTAGCTTTGTTTTAATTTATGTATTCCTTCTATCCTTGTCTCCTTGGTAAAGTTTAGATTAGGATTAAGAATAGGTCTTCTCGCAAAATTTCTACATATGCACCTAAACGGAGGAATAAGGAACCAACCTTCATCTGAGAGCTTTCCCATTTTGAAAGGTCACACACCTTGGGGAAAGCTCAATGCTACGCAATCACACCAAATGACTCTGCCTTAGAAAATCAGACATGTAGAACTCATTTGGGGGTGTTGTGATTTCGCGTTAACAATCACTTCCATGAAAAAAGCTGCATCAAGAGGAAGAGGCCAACAACATGTTGAGGCCTCGGGAGAATCACAATCTGAAATTGAAGTTCACTCATCAACTGATGCCCAAGTATTTGCATTAATGAAATGACAAAGATGTAATACCCTTAACATTCAAAGTAGGGTTGTTTACATTTTGATTTTACCATTTAATGATTTACCATATTGAATTGACATGTAGTTCCTGCACTTGCAGGGACTTTGGACTACATGTGTGCTTCAAAGCAAGCATCACCAACTCACTTGGTACAATCTCGTGTAATTTTTGAATCTCAACAACAAAATTACCACCATCAACTCCAACCAAAACAATTCAAACTCTGTCACAATGCCCCGGTTACACAATCAATTCATACAACAACAAAATCCCGCTCAACAAGGTATGACTTCATTTATTTTGTGATTTTTTAATACTTTTACATATTATTTAGTAATTACTAATGATTTTTTTCTTGTTGTTCAAAGTTGATAGCAATCCTTTGTCTTCTACTCAAAATATGCAAACCCCACCTACTCAATCAACCCCGCAATTACGATTCAAAATGGTGACCAGAGGTTCAGGACAAAAGACCATTGGTAAACACATGCCATTGATTCTGCCCCTAGTGGGACACTAAACATTCCCTCGTCATTCACTATTCCGACCCTCTCTCTCGTTGGTTGTCCCACTGCAACAGGGAAATCAATTTTGAATCAAATAACTTTAGATGAAGATTATTTGGGCATTGATAGCAGTGACCCAACTGGTTTTTTCAACACACATGATATGATTCAGGGCCAACAGTATATTTCCATCTCAATGTACTTTTAAATTTATTTAAATTTTCAACATTTTAATTTCAATTTTAATATTAATTTCTATTATTGCTATTAGGATCAAGGCTCCCAGAAAAGAAAAAAGATACAACAAACATTGCTCAACCTGAAATCTGCCATACTTCTCCTTCAAAATCATCCTCTTCTAATACAAATAGTGATGACTTGCCAACATTTCCTTGAACTTGATTGGCTATTATTGTCAATCACACACGAAAGAATTTATCATGCCTCAAATTAGTGACTCAATCAATGGGAGTGAAGGGCCAAAGTATTAATATTTGAGATAGTAAGTCGTTATGATAACCATTGGAAAAGAGAGAGATTATTTGCTGCAGTCCAAAATCAACCTGCGAAGATGGATGCCGTAGTGCCCACTTCTATTTGACACTTTTAGACACTGATCTTGATATTATTGATCATATTATGGACACTATTATGTTTTGTTTTAGTATGATGGTTAGATGTTAGATCATGGACTATTATTGATCTAGATTCAGTTAGTATGCATGATGATTACTAGATACATTTCCTTTATGTGGATGATGATATATTGTTTGACATGGACATATTATAGATGTTGATTTGGACTTGTGACATTTGATATTTTGAGTAGACCTAGTATGGAATAGTATAGATGATGATATAGTTGATTTATGAATTAAAAATGATAATGTTGAATTATTGATATTATTGTGATTCATGTGTTTAGATAATTTTGAAATGTTGTTTATATCATTTTGGATGTTCTGATATGGCCACGAGGCCGAAGGAGGTATTTGCATTTTTGCAGGTTAAAAATCACAACAATGTCGGGGGACTGGAGACTAACCATATTAGAATTCAGGTGAAATCAACAAGGTCACCATGGCAACTGTTTTGTGTGTGTGTGTTTGTTAGGGATTCCCATGGGGGATTTCCATTATATGTGACCATGGGTTATGTATTTTATTAATGTGTTCCTTTTTAATTATTGTTGTATGTATTTTATTAAGTAATGTGTTCCTTCTTGTAATTAATGTAAATGTGATAGATTAATGTGAGAAGTCATATAGTTGAACTTTAATTAAATTAAATTGGGATATGGAATGTAATTAATGAAGTTGTTGATTTTAAATATTAATGTTGGAAGAGTGTGTAAGAAATGTGTAAGAAGGTGTAAGAAATATGTAAGAGTTATGTAAGATAGATTTTGGAAGGTAAAACACTTCATCTCCTTAGAATTCGAATTTGTCCTTGGAGGCCAAATTTGGAGGCTTGTGGGACAAGTTAAACTTGTCCCACACCTCTTAAAATGATTCACCAACCATACCTATGGTTTGGAGGTTAAATTTAGGCATTTTTAATTCATTTTGAAGTGACAATTTGTAAGTTTTAATTGCACTTCCCTTACATATTTTTAATTCAGTCCTTTTGGAGTATGGGTTGTGTTGGAGTATGTAAGTCATATTGTCATTTTATTTGTTGTGATTTGGTGAGTGATGTTTTTTTCTCTTGGGTTGAGGAAGAATGATGTGGCATCCCACATGGATCCACATCATCCTCTTCTCTTCCTTCTCCTATAAAGTGAAACTCTTTGCTTGTTTATGGTTGTTGAAACTTTGTCCATTCCTCTTGGAGGCACATTTTTCTTGCTGTTTTTGGAGCTTGTTGTGGAGGAAGTTTGGAGTCTTTTGCATGCTTGAACATTGTTGGTTTTGGAATGAACTTTGACATATTTGAAAGCTTGTGGATCTTGGAACAAACTCCATTATGGAGAGGTAGGATCTTGAGCTTTTTTTAAATGTTTTCTTTCTCTTGCATGTATGTTTAAATGGTGAATGTGTTTTGTGTTCTTGGCTAGTTGGGTAGACTGCTTAGGACTTGGTGTAGGAGAAGGCTATGGGGATTGCCAATGGGGGGCATAAGGGATTGCAATGCACTGGTTTTATTGTGGAGGGAGTTTTGGATTGGGATCCACCTTGGAAAAGAAACTGCTTGCATTTATTACTCTTGGGGGCATAAGGGAGAAACTTTGGGGGCATAAGGAGGGGTTGGGAGATATAAGGTTTATGGGATTTGATATGTTTTTGGCAGTATGATTTATGTGGATGCCCAATTCCAAATAGGGAGGAATAAGTAGTTCCCCATAGTTATTGCTCTTGTTGGCTTGCTTGATCAAGCCTATGTGTTGTGTGAATAATTTCAAATGCAGTTGTGAAATGTTGTCTTTGCTTGGACTGTATTTCTTATTGTTGTATGCATGTGAAGAATATTGTATGTTTGTTGTGGAAGCCATTGTTGCCATGAGTTGATTCTCATTCTCTATTTCAATATGGTTGGGGCTTGGGGGCCAATGAGGAAGGATGGCTTCTCCTTTCTCATTGGATGTCTTGGTTGGGTGGAGAGCGTTGCCTTTCCCCCTTCCTTATTGTGATCAAAGATGAAAAGATGGAGAATCTAGCATGTTGTTGTTTGAAGCAAGAATATATACAGTTTGAAAGTCTTGTTCCTTTGAGAAAATTCATTGTAATCCCTTCCCACTTCGAGTGGATGAGTGTATAAATTCTGTAATGTGAAGTTATTGTATTGTAATGGAAGATTGAAATCGAACTTAAATTGTGAAATGTACAAGAGATTTATATTTGTTCCCTATTTTGGAAAAGAAATGAAAAGGTTATTACATGCATGGTGTAATGTATTTTAGAAATCAAATGGAAAGGAGAAAGTTGTAAAATTGTATTTGATAATCAATGAAGAATTACATTATTTTCTCAAATTTGTATTGTGCATTGGATTTGGATTTGTTGTCAAACATTGGAAATTGTTGTTTGAAAAAAGAAGAATGCGTGTGAAGATATATAGACCATGTTATATATATATATATTTAAATGCATATTTGAATTGAAATCTAAACTACAATCTAACTTAGAAATGAATGGTTGTTTTAATCAAGTAAATGGATTGGACTAGTTTAGGAATTATATGCACATTCAAATGATAAATTGTAATACCAATTTAAAAGCTTGATTCAACTTGTCATGAACTTCATTATGGAAATTCACATTTTGAGTAGTTCAAACTTATACTCAACAATCAGATATGAAACATTGAAATTCAGATTTTTCAAGTCCTACGGAACTCAAATTTACCTTAACATTTAAGAAAGAAATTTCCAACCTTATAAGAATCCAATTTGGAACTTGCACAAATTTTCAAGTTTTAATCTAGTGCCGAGAAAATACAAATTGAAATAAATTGAGCAAATTTACTTCCCTAAAACACTCTAAACCCTCCCTAGACTAATCCTCCATTTTTGTTTGACATGTTGAGCGAAGGAGGAGATCAAATTTAATCAAATTGAGAAGTTGAAAAAATGCCAGTTCACTAATTAGAAACCTGCAGATTTATTTCTCAAAATTGACCTCTCAAACTTCATCAATTTTCAAAATTTATGATCCCTGTGCAAAGAGGGCATCAAGGGCTTTCTGAAAAGTTCTCGTTTTCCCAAAATTGAGCTTTCTAGCTCAAGTTATGGCCATTTGAAGTTTTACTTCAATTTGGCATTCAAAAAAATAATAAGATTTAATCTAACTATAGAAAAATTTAAAATTTAACTTTGAAAATTTTCCCGAAAAGGTCTGCGGCCAATGAGAGCGTGCCACATGGCACTTTGGAGGTAGGAGGGTGGACCCTTCTTCTTCTTTTAATTGTTTGTTTTGGCCCTAGGAAAATTTCCTAAATCTCCCCCGGCCCACTTCTCCACTTCCCTTTGGACTTTGTTCTTCAACGGGTGCGTGGACCCCGCACCTTTTTATTCCATTTCTCCTTCGTTGGGTACAAGGCACTAAATCCACCCACCGCTCCGCCCTTCCCTTCTCCTTTCTCGCTTGGTGCAAGGAATCGACACATGTCCTCTAGGGACCCGGGGGCGCATAATACTTTTTGCCTTTAAACTATGTGATGGGAAAATTTCCCTATGTTACCCCGCGACCCGCCCAAAAACCGCCCTTCAGCGCATTCCCCCTCCTCTTGCCATGTGTCTCCTAAGGGAAAATTTTCCCTAGGAACTCCGCCCACTCATATCTTGAGTTCTACAAGGAGTTAGGAGGACTTCCTTATATCACCGGAAAGGTGAGAAAATTTCCTATCCATTGGGAATGGTTTAGGGAAATTTTGGAAGCGTTAAGTAAGAGAAAAATCTAGTTGAAACTTTGAGCCTATTAGAGAGCAGGCATGGGGGTAAATTACTCCCTGAACCTGACTAAAACATGTAACCCTAAATTTGGAACCTTGTGAACTTGTTATAAGTTGATAAAGGAAACTTGTGTTTTGGTAAATAGGATTTTTTCCAAAACCTGTTAGTGAAAACCGATGTTTGGCAACCTGAATGTAGATACTTCTTATAAAAAAAATTATTCCATAAATTTCTAGCCAACCTTAGGTTGTTTCTTAGGTCTCAAGTGGTTGTTTAAATGGGCACTACATATGCATTATTCATCAGAGCTAAAAGTGGGACTGCCGTATATAAGAACACCTATAACGACAATATTTTAGATAAAGTATTAAACAGATTGGAAAATATCAGTCTAAGGCCTAAGCCTATTTCAATAAATGGTCTAAGGATAAGGATATGGTGGCGATTGCAAACGCCGAAAGAGATAGAGTTTTTGTAAGTATAATCAGTTTGAAAAATATTTTTTATTAATTTCAATAAAAATTAGTTTTTAATATGTTTAATTGACTTCACTCTTTTTGTTGTAGCTGAAATATGAAAATTTAAAGATTCAAGCTAAGGTGTTCCAAGTTCACTTGGAAACGACAAAGAACAATTTATCCACAACAATTAAGATGAAAGAAAATATTGTTTTGGTTAACAAACAAAACAATACACTTAAGTAGATAATTAAAGAGAATGGCTATGACCCTGACATTTTATTCAAAGCAAAGGTAGCGGCAGATCCTTCTTTGACATCCCATGGAGATGCTACAAAGGAAGAAGAAGCAATCATCAAGAACCTAGACATGACTGCTTGAGGATCTAATTAGTTCTGGGATTATTGAGGCAAGGAATACAATAGGGTCTGGTGAAAATGTTAATGATTGAGGCTTGAGGATTGGGGAACCTCAAAATTGAAACTTTAAATATTTTATATATAGAAGAATGAAATTTGATACTTGAATATTTGTTTAATTTGAAGTTTGGATTTAAAATTTATGCAATATTATCTCTGCTTGCAATGATGGTCATAGTTACATTTATCATTAGATGTGGATGTCTGGATAATGAAATTAGAGTAGATGTGGTTATAGTTATTATCCATTTATTCATTTAGAATGTGGTTTTATGTGGACATTAGGTGTGGATGTCTGGATAATGAAATTAGAGTAGATATGGATGATGATGAATTGTACGTGACTAGATGAATTGTATGTTGTTATATTTTTATATAGAACTTCTATATTGTATATGGTGTTTATGTTTGATGGATAATCATGATTCATGGATTTAAACTTTATGCAATATTATCTCTGCTTGCAATGATGGTCATGATTACATTTTTCATTACATGTGGATGATGACATGGAATATGTTTGATGACATTAGAATAGACATTAGAATGGATCATCCATTTATTCATTTAGAATGTGGTGTTATGTGGACATTAGATGTGGATGTCTCGATAATGAAATTAGAGTAGATATGGATGATGATGAATTGTATGTGACTAGATGATGATAATGGATAATTGTTTTAAGAAAATTAAGAATGTGGTGTGACAGATACATCTTAATACAGTAAAAGCTTCTTCTCTCTATTTTAAATTTCAAACTCTTTAATATGTATATTGTTTCTTCACATTTATTTTCAAACCTTTATATTGAATTGAAATGAAAAATTTCAAAGGAAAAAAGAATGTGGTATGACACAAATATCTTAATATGGTAAAATATTCTTCACATTTAAAACTATGGCTAAGATAGGGTTTAAGGTACCTCTTGTCTTCTTGAGCAAGCTAGATGACCTTCGATTCTTGAGAATTCAACACAAAAAATGGATAAGGATTAGAATAAAAATGGGTGAGTTGCCTGATAATATTAGTCCCAAGAAGCGAGAGCTTCCTTGGATGGATGTCAACCCACATTTTTCATAAACATCAATGAAATGAAGAGAAATTAAAATGTAGAATCCAGATCTAACCTAAGCAAATTAAAGAAAACCGAACTTGTTCATATCGAAGGCAACAAAAACATCAAGAATGCCTTTGCAGTGGGACAACAACTATAGCAGACACTAAACGTGGCAGAATATGTAGAATCCATATTTGAGCTTTGAATACCTTGCAAAATACAACATCAAAGTGGTTTGAAAATTAAAAATACCAATCAAATAAATCTGATTTTAATAAATAATAGTATTTGAATAAATGTAAATATACATACCTGTAAAATCTTCGATGATAACTACAAATAAAAAATAGCCTCCTCACTGTCAATATTTTCATCTGCAGAATTACAATGGTATTTATGTAAAACTATAAACAATTAAATTAGAATCTATTAATATGAAATTGAATAAATAAGAATAGTTAAAGTGTAATGTCAAGGTGATACCTATTTAAATCTAAAACAATCCATTTTCAATAGCTTCTTCGTATTCAATATTTGCATCCATAGAGTTTGACGATGCACCACTTCCAGTCTCATTGTTGAGATTACTTGGACTTGTAGCAGTATTATTTACACCTCTTCTTTTGGAAAGGGAATTCTAATGCATGCAATAGCTCTGTCAAAAGGAAAGGTTTCCAAAGAGTAGCGAGAAACATAACACCTTATGCAACTTTTGATATTTTTATCCAACTGTTTTTCTCAGTTTTGATTTAATAAAAGATAAAGCACTGAAAACTCTTTCATCCTCCACAAATCCCAAAATCATTATTTGGCACAACTCATACAACCGAAAATATTCACTAATGTCTTCCTGTAACACACTACTTTGGTATATTTTTCGCCAGAGCCTTGTAATAGCACCACTCTCTGAAGGTTCGTCTAAGAGTTTATATTGTGACCTCATTGTCATTGAAAAATTAGTTGATTGAGTCTTTATTAAATCAACATTCAGTATACCTTTTATTTCAATACCCTCGACCTCTGATGTCTTGCTGAAATGATCCAATATTGTACCCATGTATTTATGGAAAATCTTACTTACAAAATCAGCATGACCACCTTCTGTATTCCAAAAATTTGGATTCATCACACCCATGGCTTCAAGAATTTTGTCTTTGCTGAAACGTTCTCTAATTTCTGATGCTAAGGATTTTGCAATTTTTCTAAGTTTTATTCTTGTTTCAATTACTACAGAATCAAACAGATTTCATGTCACAGGAACTTCTTCTTTTCCGTTGATGTAACATCTTTACTTTTTACAGAATGTGCAGTGGTATCTCTTTCCTGCTAACATGGATATAGAGGTGATCATGGATATTAAATCTCAAAAAGTTATTGGGATGGTTAATATCTAATAAAAATTTCCAATTATCAAAAACAGTGTATCAAAACTATCCGGGGAAGTGTACAAGGCATCAAGACTCATACATACCATTTTTCTCATCCATATAAAATCAACAATATAGATTAATCTCCCCTGTGCATGCTTCATCAATGTATTGATCTCCTACAACATTGGAAGAATGCCTACCAATGTAAGCAATGTCTCCAAATCAGTTAGTGGATACACAAGTCACTCACCCTATCAATTTCATGACGATATTTGTGTATGAAACCAACTAACAAAGGATACTCCTCATGCACTCGTATGCGAGCTCATACAAAGAAAACCACCTTATCTCAAAATCCTTCAAATTTTTTTGTCATATGTGAATCCTATGGCAAATTTCTAAAACTCAAGAAATCACTTTGGGTTGCTTGCCATATAGGCATGCAGTTCTCTTATAAGGTCTTCTACTTTTGCAACATTTTCGTAGTTGCTAACGATTTTATATGCTAAATTCATTTTATGAGCCATACAGTGAATTGCTAGCATATAAGGGGCCACTGATGTTTGCAATCAAACACACAACCCAATTCTATGACCTGCATGACTGATGCACCATCTTGCTCCCACGCATACCAACTTCGTAGCAATTTCATTAGTAGTCATGCCAACAATTTCTTTCAAAAGAGAAATAACTAGTTTATATAGGTTTTTGCATTGCAATTTTCAACCATTTTCTGAACACCCAACAGATGCAGAGTCCTCATATGATTTTCTAAAGTATAAACATGGATACATACCCATGCGGTGTTGTCAACAATCACTTCATCAATTGACAAAGAGATAAAATTTGCATTTTTACACACTCTTTCAAATCTTCCTTCTCAATCATAGCAAGGCATTTAGCCATTTCCCATGCATTGTTGTCTGACCAATGAGACTGGGGAACATTCTACATTCCATTATATTGATACAAAACTTTTAAATTGATGAAATCTGAAATTAGTCTTCCTTTCTTAAGGATGTGGAATAAAGTAGAAAATTGTATGAGTTTAGCATGCAAATTTGATTGATTCATCTTACCAATTTGCGATGTGATTGTTCCACCATTTTCAACGAGAAGTCTGCGTCTTTTCTGATCTGCCTCATATTTTGCCACATATTTCACATGCATGCATTCTTTTTCAGTTTTCCATCTGTGTGTTTTTATTTTCTGGCCATCTTCCTGTTATAGTCAAATATTGTTTTCCACAGTGTTTTTCAATTGTGTCCAACTTCAGTTGCATTTTTTTCTGCCTTCCCAATTTCCACGTACATATTGTACATGTACATTCTAATGAAATTATTTAGAATTAGCTAGTTGTACAGGTTCTATAAATGGAAATTTTGCAGCCCAGTCAAACTTGTATGTCCTCCCAAGTGTCCACATATTCTTGTTCGTTTTCACAGTTTTACTTTTACGTGCAGAGCTTTTAGGAATATCACGATCATTAGGTTTCCTTTTCCGTGAACCACTATTTGCATTTGAATTTTGTGTTACATTTTGCACTCCTGGTTGCACATCAACAGGAATATCTTCAAGCTCTACCATCTCAACTGGAATATCTTCAAGCCCTAAGCATGGTATCATTATAGGTGTCATTTGGCTGATACTAAGCAAAATGCATGTCCACTTCAATAACACCTTCCACACAGTCTATGCTCTGATTGATTTCAGTGGGAGCTCTATGGGTGCTTGGTGGTTGTGGTATCTGAACCAACAGAGTTTCCAAAATACTTGAACAAAGACTTTTGAGTTTTTTTGTAACTTGTTGGGTGTTTTGAGCACTAACAACTTCCATTGTTCTGAGCGTGATAAATTCGAGTTAGATAAGATCCTGGTCATCCATCAACAAACACACCTTTTTGTGTATCAACAATAGTTCCCTATCACGTGTCGGCCAAGAAAAAAATTATCGTGCATCAACCAAAACACCTTGTCACGCATAAACTAAAACACATTGTTGCGCATCAACCAAAACACCTCATTGCGCATCAACAAAGAATTATTTTCACATGTTAGCAGAGAGTTCTTGTCGCACATCGGTAAATATTTCTTGTCGCACATCGATAAATATTTCTTGTCATGTGTCGAGAGAGAGTTCTTGTCACACGTCAACAGAGAGTTCTTATCTCACGTCAACAAAGAGTTCTTGTTTCGTGTCAACAAAGATTTCTTGTCACGCGTCAACAGAGAGTTATTGTCATAAGTCGGTAGAGATTTATTTTTACGTGTCAACAAAGTCTTCTTGTCGCACGTCAGAAGGTTATTCTTTCCACATGTCAAAAGAGTCTTCTTGTCACGCGTCAGTTGAATGCTTTTATCTTAAAAACTATACTTTGTGTATTGGCCTCTGTTGCTTTGCAAGTTTTTGTACTTGATAATAGATATGCCCCCAGGTGGTATGAGTTAGCAAGTAGTGTTCTACCCGGAGAATAATATAGGATTATATAGGGGATATTTTAAAGAGGTAGGAAAATCGACCCTAAAAAAATTAAACTATAATTTTTAGGCGAACATGTCAATGACCCGCGCCAAAAAATTTTCCTTTTCAATTTTTTCTAAAATGGAATATTCGCCAATAAAAAAATCATTGCTTTGTGATATGGACTTGATGATACCATGGTAATTTATCCCGAAGGTATAAACCTCATATCTGTCACACCCTCAAGTATCTCCCAGGTGAATTGGTTTGAAAACGGATCAAGAACGCAAGCTTCATTTATCACATGGAAGTCCACACAAATCCTTATGCACTTATCCCTTTTAAACTTGATTACCATGAGAAAAAACCATTCAAATTCTTCTACTAGGTATATGAATCTTTCCTCAAGCATATTTTTGATCTCTTCCTTCACCTTCTTTTGTAGGTTCAATTCATTTGTGGGGGTCTCTTCTTGACTTGGCATTCATCATCCCTTAGCTTGATAATCATATTTCCTAAGGATTCATGCACTCTCTTAATTTCATGATAACCCTTAGGAAATAAGTCCTTGAATTCCTTGCGTGAATCCACTATGTGTACCAATCATGCATCTAACCAATAATCAATAATGGTAGTTAACCTTAGGTGACTTCTTTCTTATTACGAGGATTTGGTTTCTCTAATGCGGACTTCATGAAAGGTAGAAGTGGGGAACCTCGATTGATTATTTTAGATGGTAGAGTCACCACCAGAGGATCTTTGATATTCTTGTTTTTCACGGCGGTGGAAGCAGAGGCTCCCTTTTTAGGCCGAGAGTGGTCGAACACCACACATGAGAGACTAGGTGCATATGTGTCATCATCTTCATCACCTACATAGTACTTAAATAATATGATTTTTGCATCATTTTATAATTCCTTAACCTCTAGAAAATCAATGTATTCACTTTCTTGTTCCGGTCCTTTTTGTCTTCTTAAGCCTTGCAACTTGCATTGTGCAGTGGGGCCTCCAGGAAAGCCTTCATGGTACTTCTGCAATTTGATTTCTATTATGGATTTGAGGATATGTTCATTGAGAAACTTCCCTCTTCAACAATGTCATTTCGTTTACTTTATTTATGCATAATGGATTAAATCTCTCATCTTTGGGATGTTGAGCCATACCCTTTGAAGGGTTCTTGATCTTTCCAGATAGGATGAGATCAAATTCAAATTCAATGGCCATTCTTTGCATTTGTGCTAGATTACTTAGCCGAACCCTTCAAAAAAATAATCCAACATCCAGAAATTGAGCACTAATGAAAAACCTTTTCACATCCTCATAAGAGGGTGTAGCTTTCAAAGGTATACTCTTGAGTAACCTGTTGTAACAAGCTATGAAGTCCCTCATAGTCTCATTAGATTCATTCTTCATTTAAGATAACTGAACTAGGAGGTCTTGACAATCTTTGGTAGATTTGAATATTTCTTTGAAATGGGTATCGATCTCATCCCAAATAGTGATGGACCTAGGCGTGCGTAGCGAGAACCATTCAACTACTTTTTCTTGTAGGGACTCCACAAAAAATCTCACAACAACATATTGATGTTCAATTCCAAGGATTACACATGATGTGATGAATGCCATGAGATGTTCTTCAAGAAATTGGGTGCCATCACCTTTGAACTTTAATAAGTTCTTATGGGAACCCATTGGTAGATTATGAAGAGGAGGTATGAGAGCGAGTGGACTTGTATTCCTTCCCCATGGAACAATGGGTTCAAGTATTTATACTTCTTCTGTCATTATTTCTTTAGCTTCACTTCGAATTCTACTTTGGAAACTTATTCTCTCAATTCTTCTAGTTCTTGTTCTTGATTAGAAAATTTAATTTTCAATGGTGTTTGGAAAATGGGAGAATTTGCAAGAGGAGTATCAATGGGGGTTTGAATAGGATTCCCATGGGTACCACTTGAAGAGTCGATGGAGATGAGGCTTGGGAGAAGAAATAGGGATTATATTTGATTTGTTTATGCTTTGGGTTTACAAAGCCTCAAAAGTGGGATCGACAATTCCTCTCAATCTATTCAACATGGTGTATCTTCTTTCAACTAGTTTTGGAAAAACCTTACAGTGGGAAAATGAAAGGACACTCGGGAATACAAAGGGTCTTTCAACAATGGACTTCAATTTTCATCATTTTTTTGGATTTTTTATTTTTTGGATTTTGTGGTTTGTATTTTGGGTGTAGATATGCCAAGTTTGACCCATGGTGGACGTCAAAACTATTGGCAAGAAAATTTGTTGGTAAACAAAATTGGTGGGTATCTTTCCAACGCTCTAGGACTCTAGGTTCCCTGCTTGAATGGTGTAGTTCCATTTATTGTGAGTGAACTAAAAGGGAAATATTTCAATGTCTAAGAGGCTAGGGATATAATAGGCACACTCCAATATACTGCGGAAAATGCTTGCAATTGCTTGCAAGGGAGGAATTTGCTAGATGATGGGGAAAGGGAGTGAGAAATTAGGGGGAATATTAGCTTTACAAGTAGAAAATCATATTCTTTCCAAAGTAACCAGAAGTTTCACATACACAATTAGAGAAAGAAACAACTATGTTTATGACATCAACGATGAGAGGAAACCATGCATACAAAGTTACACACATTCATACATCTTGGAAGGAAGAAACTCCATTCCTTGATTGATATCTCCACAAGTTGTATAAAGAAAAGGAAAATAAGAACATATGTTGGGAAAACAGAATAATTATATTATCTCTTTTATATTTCTGCAAGTAGTAATCTCCTTCAATACAAAATTGACCACACACTTGAGCATACAAAATTTACAACCCCTAAGAATGAGGGTGTCATTACATTATATATAATTTCACAAGACTCTTCATCTACCCCACGTATGACTATTGACCTTCCTATGTGATTGTTGACCTTTCAAATTCCTTCATGACCTTTGATGTTCCTTCGCCACTTGTGACCTTTTGAATTCTCGACCTTTGGTGTTCCTTCGCCACCTGTGACCTTTTGAATTCTCGACCTTTGGTGTTCCTTCGTCATGCAGATGCTCGACTATGTCTTTTTTATTAGAATTTTGGATCAATATTTTTAGCATCAAAATATAATAACCATTGTTATTATGTAAATTTTTGATCACTTAACACTATTTCCATGGCTCTTGTTAGATGTAACCACATAACAGAGTTTGAGATGCAATTGTGAAACTGTGAGACCTAAAAGAATATATGTTTTAGTGAAAAGTCTTAAACACTATGAATAAGTCATCAAAATAAAAACTTGATTGCATATTTGTGTTCCTCTCGAATAATCATGCAATTTCAAAAATAACCACCCGATTTCAAGATTTCAAGTTCGTATGTAAAATTTATGACCTATGGAAGGTAACAGACTTTTTATGGTGATAGAACCACCCCTTAATGCGAGTAAAGGTTACACAACCGCCTCGGTGGTTTTGTAAATTTCAATGGAGGTTTCATAACAGTCTTGTGATTATGCATTGTCAATGGTGGTTACACAACCACCGATCTATGTAAAGTAGCGAGTTCTATCACGCGGGAAAGTCTGGAAGAGTAAACGGTTGCAGAGCGCTTCCTTTTCAAATTCTCGAGTCTTTTAAGATTCTTTTTCAAGCTCTCCTTGGTGTAAAATTTGTATATATATGAGGAAGGTCTTTGTAATGCATTGGAGGATAGATAGAAGAGATTCCAAGCAATTTTTATTCTTGATCATATGTGGTTTTTCTGAATTGGAGTATGAAAGGAAGGTGTGAGTGAGTGAGTTGCAAAGTTTGTATGAGTTTTTGAACATTATAGTGTTCATGGAGGCCTTGGGAAGTACAAAAATACATGATAGTGATTTAAGGAAGCATTGCTTCACTCTTTCTGGAGTTTAAACAATTTGAGTTTCTCCAGGGTAATCTTGTGTCACTTTCATTTTGTTTTGATCTCTTTCATTGCTCAGTATTTCTTTGATTATGTAGCACTCTTAGTTCACTTATAAAGTGCATTTAATGACTATTGATGTAAATTAAAAGTGAGTAGTTCATTTATGAAGATGGTAATTGTAAGGAATGCACATGATCTCGTGTTGGTGAAAATTAGTGTGTGCTAACCACCTATTTCTGATTAGATTGGTATCAGAGTTGGTTCATGTTCCATAGTGTGTGGTTTGTTTAGTGATCATTTTGTAGATATATGCCTATTACAAGAGTGAAAAGTGCTAGTGGAAAAGGTGATTTGGTCTCTTTGCAACAAGACATCTCCACAAGGAAGTGGAAGAGAGAAGTGAGAAGTATGGCCCATGAAGATGAGCGAAGATCTAATGATGGTGAAGAAAGATTTCATAGATTAGAGGAGGATGTTTCCCACATATCTCACTCCATGGATGAGCTTGGGAATATTATGAAGGTTTTCATGGAAAATATGGGAGTTTCTATGGATACTTTTGAAGCAAGTGAGGAGTGTGAGTCTTCCTACCATGAGAAAGAGCAGCCCCATTCCAACCAAGCTCCACCTCCATTCAAAGCAGAGGAAAAATTGATATTCAACCATATGAAGGTGAGGTGAATGCAGATAAGCTTGATCATTGGTTAGCTCAATTAGAGGTATACTTTCATTTGCATAAAGTTAGTGAAGAGAAACAAATTTATTTTGCAAGGTTGAAGCTAGCAAGTCATGCTCTAACTTGGTTTGAGAGTTATCTTAATTCTTTGGTTGTTAAAGGTTACCCCCAATTACTAAATGGGATGAATTTAAAACTTTGATTAAGAGGAAATTTTATCCTATTTGTTATGAAGAGGAAAGGTCTATTGATTGGAAATATTTGAGGCAAAAAGAAGGTCAAAGTGTGCAGGTATATACAAGTGAGTTTCGAGAAAAAGATGGTCCAAATGGGAAAAGATACATTTGACCATGAGATGCTCATGAAGTATATCGGAGGGCTGCGTAGTCACTTAAGGAGGCCAATGCTTCTTGCAAAGCCAAAGGACATAGACGAGGCTTGTTCTCAATCCCATTATCTTGAGATGGATGAGAAAAAGGGTCTGTCTCCCTCTTCAAATTATTTCGATGCTCAGAAGAAGAAAGGTGGGGTTAATGCCACTTCTACGATTACCAAGAAAGATTTGACCAAGCATTGTGGGCATTGTGATGTTGATAGTCACACTGATGAGACTTGTTGGAAGTTGCATCCGTTTAAGAACAAGAAAAAGAAAAATAATTCCATGTCATTACTTCAAGGAGAACATATTGAGAGCAGCGAAGAAGTGGATGAGACGTTGTGTTGTACTGACCTTCAAAAAAAGGTATGTTTGGGTAATGATGATGCTCAAAACAAAGGTGAACCTTCTAAGCTTTTTCATATAAAGGTACAAATTAAGATGGTAAAATTTTATGCTCTTTTTTATTCTTTCTCACAAGTAAATTTGATTGGAAAATATTTGGTTGATAGACTTGGGTTGGAAATGTATGATCATCCTAATCCGTATGCTCTAGGATGGGTGAAAAAGGAGTAGAGATAAGGGTTTCTAAATAATGCAAAGTCAAGTTTGCAATAAATAAACATTTCATTGATGAAGTTGTTGTGGATGTTGTGCCTATTGATATTTGTGGTATAGTTTTGGAAGCCCCTATATGTATGTCAGAGATGTTATTTTCAGGAGGAGATTGAATCAATACCAGTTGGTTAAAGATGGGAAAAATTACACCATAAGCTCCTATGAAGGAAAATATGAGCTCTCCTTGGCAAGTTCCACTCAAGGTAACCAGTTGTTTAATGCAAGTGGGAAGGTTTCTTTTCTGATTTTTAAAGATAAGCAAGAATGTATGGATCTCCATAGTTGTTCTTTTGACAAGGAGCATGAGATGCAGTTGCCACCAGGTTATCTACACACAAGGAAGGAAGGGAAGGACCCACCTTAGGGGCATGAAAATTTGGACCAAGAAGTTCACATGACAGAGAATATATGTCAGCGTATACACCTCCAGGTACAAGAGAGGTTCAAGAAGTGGGGAGAGAAAATTCCTCACCGTATGAGTTCCTAAGCTTTTGGGGACCAAAAGCCTCTAATTGGGGAGGCATGATCCAAATTTTGGATCAATATTTTTAGCATCATAAGATAATAAAATCACCATTGTGATTATGTAAATTTTTATCACTTAACACTATTTCTATGGCTCTTGTTGGATGTAACCACATAACAGGGTTCAAGATGAAGTTGTGAAACTATGAGACCTCAAAGAAGATAGGTTTTGGAAATAATGATTAAACACTATGAATATGTCATAAAAATAAAAACTTGATTGCATATTTGTGTTCCTCTCAAAAATCATGCAAGTTAAAAAAACGACACCCAATTTTGAGTTCGTATGCAAAAGTTATGACCTACGGAAGGTAGCGAACTTTGTATGGTGAAAAAACTGCCCCTCATTACAGAGTGGCAGTTTTGAAACTTTTAGTGGTGGTTTCATAACTTCCCCGGAGGTTACACAATTATCGGTGGCGATTATACAACTACCGCTCTTTGTCAAGTATCGATCTGTCATACGAGCAAGTCTGGAAGAGTAAACGGCTACAGATGCTTCCTCTTCGACTTATGAGTCTTTTGGGATTCTTTTTCGATCTCTCCTAGGTGTAAAAATTATGTGTGTGTGTGTGTGTGTGTGTGTGTGTGTGTGTGTGTGTGTGTGTGTGTGTGTGTGTGAGGAAGGTCTTTGTAATGCATTAGAGGTTAGATAGAAGAGATTCCAAGCAATTTTTCTTCTTGATCATATGTGGTTTTTTTGAATTAGAGTGTGAAAGGAAGGTGTGAGTGAGTGAGTTGCAAAGTTTATATGAGTGTTTGAACATTATAGTGTTCATGGAGGCCTTGGGAAGTACAAAAATACATGATAGTGATTTGAGGAAGCATTGCTTCACTCTTGCTGGAGTTTTCTCAATTTGAGTTTCTCCAGGGTAATCTTGTGTCACTTTCATTTTGTTTTGCTCTCTTTCATTGCTCAATATTTCTTTGATTATGCAGCACTCTTAGTTCATTTATAAAGCACATTTAATGACTATTGATGTAAATTAAAATCAAGTAGTTCATTTATGAAGATGGGAATTGTAAGGAATGCACATGATCCGTGTTGGTGAAAATTAGTGTGTGTTAACCACCTAGTTTACGGATCACTTTTTACTTGCACAAAAACATCTTTTGGAAACACGATGGCATCTGAAACCTCCTTGACGTGGTGCAAGACTTTTTGTTGTCCATCAAGACTTTCTTGTTGTCATACGTCAAGACCTTATTCTTGTTACAATATCGTCAAGTCATTCTTGTTGATGTACGTCAACACCATATTCTTGTTACGATACATCAAGACATTATTATTGACGTACATCAACACCATCTTATTTTAAAGCCGACAAGCATAATAAACCATGGTTAGGAAACAACATGATCAATGAATTAAAAAAATAGTCTACACAATACATGAAAATTAAAAATTCAAATACAACCTTAAATGCCACATTGCCATTAATGGAAGAGGCATTAAAAATGTCCAGAGCACCATCTACACCCAAATCCACTTGGAAAATGTTCCATCTACACAAATGTTCATCAAAACCCTTAGTAGAAGAAGAAAAACTAGACCACGAATGTAATTGAAAACCCTCCTTCGCCCAATGGTCTTACATTGGATAGATGCCCCTTTTTCATTGATGTTGTCATTCAAGACTTAGATTGATTTCTTGTTTGCAATACCCAAACTATAATTTGAGATTCCCCTCAATGATCAAATTTTTAATACCACAATTTATAGCTAAGTGTATACCCCACAATAGTGTCGATGTCTTTCCCTCATTGGTCATTTTATATGGAAGGTGTTTTGGCTCTCAAATCTATTCCACCCTTTAATTTGAAGAAGAGATGTTGAAGTATGAGTCGGTTATAGTAAAGGGGGTTCTCTTCAATAATATGGGAATGGATTCAAGACCAAAAATGTGAGAAGGGAGGTCATTTCTATACTTTTTCTCATTTTGCAAGGCCAAGGGTAGAGAGGCTAGCAATTCTTATCAAAATATGAGTCTAAACACACACTAGATCTAGCTATAAATGCAACCTCCATGACTAAGCACCCAATTAAGTGTCACTTGTGACATAGTCACACATTTATAATGAAATGAACATACATGAATTTTTTTATTATAGAGGTATGAGGATATCCATAGCTTGTTGGTTTTATAATAGAGGTCTAAAGCACAACCAAACAAACATGAAGCCAAATTTATAACAAAGATACTTATAAACATACTCAAGATGAAGCATAAGTATGAAAGGGGTAGGATAAAAAAGAATAAAGGGGTTTGATCATTTTAACTTCAAATGTGCCTTGTCCATTAGGCCAATCCTATAAAGCTGAGATGAATGAGTTAAACATAGAAAAATAATCACTTTAGTTTACACAGATGCTTTCAATTCCCATGATTAATATAATTAAGAAACTACATACATTGATATTTTCCTAACTATCAAACCATTGCAACTTAGAGTCCAAAATATAACATTATATAAGCTTGTTGAGAGCAAATGAAACTAGAATTTCACAAGGATTTTATAATTAAGTGCTTTGATGATTACACATTTGACCTCACATGATTACCAAATGACAACTCCAATAATTTGAGTGAATACACTCTTATCTCAAGTGATAGCTTCCATCTAAATACACTATCTCATTTATGGCTCAAAAAAACATACATGGCTACTCTCTCAGACCTTCATTACAATGTCTTTGAACTAATTAGTGCTAATCTTAAATCTAACACCTAGAACAAAGCTAAAAATGGACACCTTTAGGCTAGACCACCAAAAGGGATCAGAGACCCAACCAAGAATGACAAGCTAAAAGATGATCAAATGAAGTGCATGCTTCATCTATTTATACAATTAAGAGAACATTCCATAATGGAATTGGAGGGAAGTTTAGAGTTTGAGAACCAATGAAAAGAGAGGAGAAAACATGTATAATTTGATTAATGGCTCTATTGTTGATCAAATGCCACATGGAACCAATTGTCATTCAATTGAAGATCTCAAGTTTACATTCACATTTGTTGAGAAGCACAACACTCTTAAGAAGCACAAAGGAGGCCCCACATATGATCATTTTGGCAAAGTGAATTGATAAATAACGAAAAAGAAATGAAAATGATATCAATTTTTTTGCAAATATCTCAAAAAATTTCCCCAAATTTGTTTCTAGTGTGTAGCCATCCTCACAAGCTTTCAAAGGGTACTATTTTTATGTGATTTAGAGATCTCAGTCAAATGTTATGACCACTTGAAACCGCTTAAGATGTTTAACATAGTTGATGCCCACAAGGCCGTCAAATTTAACCTCAAAGTTGATCCTACCATGTGTCTCATTCTCATTGGTGACTCTATCAAATGATTTCAACCCAATTTGAAACCACATGTCCACATCCTATTGGTTTCAGGCGTTCGGGTTCACATAATTTACCTTTGTTTTTGTGTCTCAACTTCCTAGGAGTTTTAGTGACTGTGATTGGTCCATGTGGACCAATCACATATTTTTGGTTCACTTTGGGATATCATACCTCTCATCATACCCTTAGGATCTCGGGATCCCATATCTCTATGCCTTCATCAATTTCAGGTTTAGACACAACTTCCAGGACCAAAAATGTCGTCATTGGTCCACATGGACCAATCACGAATTTTCGTGCTCCTGGGCCTTCTCAATTCTTAAGCTCAAACAATTTATCTCTCGTGATCAATCAATTTATCTCTGTGATCAATCACATACTACCGTCATTGATCCACCTAGTCCAATGATGTATTTTCATACTCTCAAGCCTTTAGAACTTCTTGGTGTTCTTAGGAACCCTTTTCATTAGTTATTTATTCCATCTTCGTGGGACCTAGAGCTTCGAGACTGCGTCGCGTGTATTCCTTGTAATCTTTCACTTAGCCCCTTCCATGCCTTAGCCACTTTTAAAACTTAGGAAAAAATTGAAACATGGAGCCTTTGCTCCACTTAACAAAGGTAGTCACTTGGCTTATAAGCCCGATCCCGATCCTTCCCACAATGAATATGGGATTAATTCCCAAGGTGAACAAACAAAGTGAATGCCACATGAAGGATTGAGAGAATAGTTTGGTGACAAGTGTCCCTGACTTGATCAATAAAATGTGACTATCTGTCAATTGAAGGAAAACAAGGGTTTTAACATCAATTAAAGCATGAGATCTAAAACCACCCCAAAATCTTCCAAGTTTTTAGAGCCAACTTGTACACATGCACACTAAGAGGGGGAAAGTGTTTTAATGAGTTTCAAACCATAAGGGAACTTAAAATTCTTGTTGATCATCAAAAAGTTTTGAAACTCCAAATTTTAGTCACAAGGTACAAAAATCAAAGTGGAACCAATTTTTGTGCCAAAGGTGGATGGAGGATGCTCTTATTAAAGGTCCTAAAGAATCCCTAATCACACAACCAAATCCAGAGAAATTCTTGGGTTTCCTCAAGAAGCTCCATCAATGTTGAGTTTTAAAACCTGGCTCACAGGGATCCATTTGGAATTAGCTTTTCGATGTCTTTACTTCCTAGAAGTGATAATGTTGACCCATTAGTTAGGTACAATGTATATTATTATAGTATAAAAATATAGAAATAAATTATATTCTAACCTTTTCTCTTCAATATTAAATAATTTTAAAAAATTTTGTAAACACGAAAATGAGAAGGAAATAAGTTTTTGGATTGGTTGAAAGTGTTTTTAATTAATTGAAATATTCATTCAATTATTGGAAAAGTACCTTCCTTAGCAAGACTAATAATGAGAACCAAAACTAAACCTCATTATGAGAAACCCCTATCACAATAAATATATTAACTTATATATTTTCATGTAAAATAATTATGTCAATATGCATCTCTACTATGGAGTAAACATGCCTACCATTGACGCATTTAAACACATATCGGGTGACCGAAAATTCAATGTAGAATAAATTCAACAGTTGTTGTAGATAATACCTCAATTTATATATTTTTTTCAACCTGTCACAAGTTAACACATGGGATGATATACTTGTTCCCTTTTTAGTAGTTAGGTCCACAAGGAATCTCCTTCCTCCGCTTTTAGTTCTTCCCTTAACACCGTAATTGAGTGGTATCCTATAAGTGTCCAATATGACCAGTTCACCTTTGCTTTAGCATGCTACCAAATTGTACCAAAAATGGAGCTTTGTTGAGCATTGTGAAGAAGGTAATTTCGACATATGTTTAGGTTGCAATTCCATAGTATAAATGTTTACAAAATGTGGAAGCATGTGAACTATTTGACAAAATGCCTGAAAGATATGCGGTCTCATGGAATTTAATGATTACGGGATATGTAAAAATGGGTTTGTTGAAAAGACCTTGGAAACTTTTAGGAAAATGCAATTGACATATGTAAAGAAAAAGTACACACCTTTTCCAACATCCTCTCAGTCTTTGTCAAAATGGGAGATTTAGAACATGGCATTTTCCTCTTGCGCGAGCCATTATTTGCTTGTCTTTGTGAAAATGCATGGCAATGACTAAATATGACATAAGTAGAGTGTTTTCTATTGCATCCTAAGCTAGCTTCAAAATTCAAAAAAACAAAAAACAAAAAGACACATGAAATTGCTTTATGAGTATGGCCAAAGGAGGTTTAAGCAAATGTAAAGGCAAATAAAAGTGAAGGCTTAAAATCTTTAATAATTATTAACCACGATATTTTTTCGAGAGTAGTAGCTTCACATGACCTCTTGCATGTTTTCCTCTCTACCCAAACCACATTACACATGTCAATGGAGTGTTCTGGAACTTTGCATTCAAAGGGGAAATTAATCCACATTAATGTTAATGTTTGTCTTTCTCTAATGTTTTTGTTCTTGTTCCTTTTAACTAATCAATCCCAATAGGATGTATTTGTATTGTTTCTAGATTGAGGTTTATTAAGGTGAAATAAATTTGTGGCATATTCTTAGTGGGATATTTCATGAATTTTTGGATTGCTCGTTCGATATGTCCAAGGTGAGGGAGACTTTGTGGTCACAACTCGGCCTCTCGTTTGACATTGACATTCGTTTAACTTGTTTATGCATTTTAATTATAAATAATTAATAATTTCATAGATTTATTTACAAGTATATTATTGATCGTTGACAAATGGTGTCAGGGAGATTTAGACATATCATTTTCCATCACTTCCCGCTCTCAAAATTATCGAAACAAAGCTATTGGCAGCCACAACCACCCAATCCGACACATCAACGCCCAATTCAAGTAAGCTGTTGTCGGAGGTCATTGATGGCCTTGTTGCAGTCATGTGAACTATTAGACTAAATCCATGGTAGGATCTATTTAAAATATTTCACCAAATACAACAAGCAGACATCCATCAAGGCATAATAAGAAGTGCTTTTTGATTGATGTAGTTGCAAGTGCCTGTTTTTGATATGTATGTCAAATGTGGAAGCATATAAAGGTCATGTGAATTATTATACAAAATGCCCCAGAGATGTCATCTCATGGAATGCAATAATTTTAGGATATTCACCAAATGGGGTTGTTGAAAAGGCCTTGGGAACATTTAAATGCCAAAATGGGAGCTTTAATAGATGGACACCAAGTGTTTGACCAAATGATGAAACATGATATCTTTTAATTGCATACCATAATTGGAGCTTACGAAGACATGGTCATCCTTAAGAGTCATTAACACTATTTCACTAAATGCAACAAACAAATATTCAATCGGTCAAATCACCTTTGTCAACATACTCGTGGGTCGTTGCAAAATAAGAGCTTTGCAACGGGGCATGGACATCCATCAAGGCATAATAGGAAGTATTTTTGTTGGATGTTGTAGTTGTACTACATTTTTCTCTCTCCCCCATCACACAAACAACACCATAAGTGTGAGGGATTCAAACACATGCATGCTTCCATTTTTTCAGTGCAATGGAGAAGGAGCTTGTGATTGCATCCACTTGGTCCCCTCCTAACATAGGCCCGCCTCTCTACCAACGCGGCTGATGGAATGTTTTGTGTTCCTACACACTCCATCGCTATTATCAACATGTGCCATCTTCGCTTCATATTGTTCCACATCAATATGAGTGTCACTCAAAGATCAATTAGTCAAGAGTTAATTCCCCTTTGATATGATATACCTTAGTTCAACGCTTATGTTATTAAAACACATAATAATGCCATTGCAATAATCCCAATAAGCTACAAAAAGTAGGGCTTTTCAGGTTGATGGTTGTTAAGAGACATTTAATACTCTACAAAGAGCGCATTTTATAGATGATGGAGTGATGGTAAGGATTATGACTTTTTTAAACCTTGCTAAGTAAAATCTATTGGCTATAAAAGTTGGCACAAAACCACTTGGCTTGCCATGTTTTTGGTTTTCAAAATCAACAACTACATCGGCGTGACATGCGATCTTTGAGTCCCCCTAACATGTCCACGTTTTCATAATTCCTCGTGAAAAGGACAAGCTAATACCCCTCAACATGACGTGGCCTCAAACCATGCACAAAACACAAGGTGCTAACATTACAAAAACAATTATTGTCATTGAGTGTATTGAACTACAACGGGCTTACTCTGAAAAGTATCTCCAAAATTTGTATCTTCATATGAGAACCTCTTTCTCCTTTGAGGAGTTCGGAGAAACCACATGCAATCCATATATCACTTACCGCAACAAAGAAGAAGATTGCCTATGTACACTCTAATAAATTCCTCGCCACGAAATCTCCCCCTTTCCCAGGAAAATGTTTTGACTTCAATCCTTCTACTTAATATCATCTCCATTGCAGCGGTCTGGTGCGTTTACTAGAGGTTATTTGGAAATGAAAGCATTCAATCAAACAACTTTCTGTAATTGTGTGAACAATCTTTTGTAAATAGTTTGTATTGTCTTTTGTTCACCCGCGACTCTGTAGTTACCGACTATTTTCTGCACAATATGATTCATGGTAGTACCGAATTCATTGGCAACCAAAGGTCACTCTTCTCGGGATTTGTGAAATTCTAATTCAAGACAATGATTCATCTTTCCTATGCATTGCTTAATTTTTCAAGCATATGCCCAATTTTATAAGCAAACCAGACCTGCATTTGAAAAGAGATCAAGGCTGCCCAAGCAAGGTATATTATTTAAATCTGTAGTGGCCTCTCAACATGGTTTTTATAAAAACTCACAAATCCTTAGAAGTGAGCTCAAAATTTGTATTGCTTCTACGACTCTGAAATCCTCATTCATTGATTGCAATAGAACCACGTTTGAAGAAAAATGATCCCCTCCTTCCTAATAATAAACAAAATTTCTGAAGAAGCATCCACCAAAATTGCCGAATATATGTTAAATGCAGAAGTTCGAATCCAGGACATAAATCTCAAAATTGCCGAATATATGATCGTTTTCTTTTCGAAAGAGATCGCAGTTACAATGCCACAAACTCCAGCACTTTTGACCTCCAACAAACATTGAATTACATCACAGTTTAGAAATATGCTTTTTCCGTTTAGGCTTAAAATGAAATTTAAACACAACCAAATATATTTTACGGTTCAGGCCGTGACACAGATTCGACAACCCTCTTTTCAAACTCTGATTTCGGATTTAAAAACCCTGTGTGAGCAGGGCGACT
This sequence comes from Taxus wallichiana var. yunnanensis, assembly GCA_018340775.1. Lineage (NCBI taxonomy): Eukaryota > Viridiplantae > Streptophyta > Pinopsida > Cupressales > Taxaceae > Taxus > Taxus wallichiana. The sequence goes on along the minus strand of CM031239.1, from coordinate 772,328,809 downwards.
TGAAAAAAGCATTAAATATTTTGCACACTATGGACAAACAAGGCATTTGTGCCGACTACTCTGCCTATGTTCCTTTGGTTCAGACCTGCATCAATAGGAAGTCTCTGGCAGAGGGCAAATTAATCCATGGCCACATCATACAAACAGGGTTTAAGGCGGATATGAAATTAGAAAATAAGTTCGTTATAATGTATGCAAAATGCAGTAGTATGGGAGACGCAAGAAAATATATGGAGCAAATGCCAGAGCAGAATGAGGTCACATGGAGCGCCCTGGTTGCTAATTACGCCAGGCAGGGGCTAAGCGAGGAGGCACTGAGGATTTTCCGTGAGATGCAGCGAAGGGAATTAAGGGCTGATGAGTTTACTTTTGCAAGTATTTTACCAGCATGTGGTCACATGGGGGCTGTGGATTATGGTAGAGCGGTTCATGGAAGTGTATTTGTGAGGGTTTTTGGTTTTGATGTTGTTGTGGGAAGTGCCCTTGTCGATATGTATGTGAAATGTAGGTGTGTGGAGGATGCACGCCAAGTGTTTGACGAAATGCCTGAACGAAATGTGGTCTCTTGGACTGCCATGATTATTGGGTGTTTGCAAGATGGGTGTGTGGATGAGGCTGAAGAGCTTTTTGGGAAGATGCCTGGACGGGATTTGACTTCATGGAATGCCATGATTGCGGGATTTGCACAGAACGGAAGGATCGAGGAGGCAAGGAAACTGTTTGGGGAAATGCCGGAGAGAAATGTTGGATCATGGACTGCGATGGTCATGGTGTATGCACAAAATGGGATGGTTGAGGAAGCTGTTGAGCTGTTTGATAGGATGCCTGAGAGAAGTAAGTTCTCATGGACTGCCATGATTTCAGGGTATGCTCAAAATGGACAACTTGAGAAGGCAGAAGAGCTATTTGCCAAAATGCCTGAAAGAGATATGGTTGCATGGAATGCGATGATTGGGGTATATGTGCAGAATGGTCAGGTTGATAAGGCTCAATGTGTGTTTGACAAGATGCCTGAAAGAAACCTGGTTTCGTGGAATCAATTGATTGCAGGATATACTCAGAATCGGCGTGTTGATGATGCTCTGAAGCTTTTCGAGAATATGCCCACACGGGACTTGGTTTCATGGAATACAATGATTGCTGGATATGCACAGAATGGGCAGCTCGATGAGGCCTTGAAGCTCTTTGAAGAAGTGCCTCGAAGAGTTGTTATCTCATGGAATATAATGATAGCAGGATATGCACAAAGCGGATGTTTTGAGGAAACCTTGATGCTCTTTAGGGAAATGAGGATGGCAGGTGTAAAGCCGGACTCTGTTACATTTGCAAGTGTTCTTCCAGCATATGCACACTTGGCAGCTATTCAACAGGGAAAGGAAGCCCATAAAGAAATAATTAGAAGTGGTTTTCAATCGAATGCCTTTGTGGGTAGTGCTCTCATTGACATGTATGCCAAATGTGGGAGCATAGAAGAAGCACGCTGTGTATTTGACAAATTGTCTGAGCGAGATGTGGTATCTTGGAATGTGATGATTACAGGTTATGCTATGCATGGGTATGGGAAGGAGGCCATTCAACTCTTTGATCAAATGGAACTTGCCAATATAAAGCCAGACAGTGTCACATTTGTTGGTGTTCTGTCTGCGTCGTGCCATGCAGGCTTAGTTGATGAGGGTTGGCAATATTTTCGTCGCATGACTCAAGAATATGGTGTCATGCCTCTGACAGAACACTATTGCTGCATGGTGGATCTTCTGGGTCGAGCCGGGCACTTGGATGAGGTGCCAGACTTCATCAATGAAATGCCAATTAAACCTGATGCTGCTATTTGGCGTTCTTTTCTTGGTGCCTGTAGAGTTTACAACAATATGCCACTAGGACAGTTTGCGGCAGAACATCTTTTGAATTGGACACTAAAAATTCTGCGAACTATGTGCTGCTCTCAAATATATATGCAACATCTGGCAGGTGGGAAGATTCTGAAAAAGTGAGGAAAATGATGATAGACCAGAAGGTGAAAAAGATGCCTGGATGCAGTTGGATTGAGGTCGATCACAAGGTGCACAATTTTCTTGTTGGAGACAGATCACATCCACAAACTGATAAAATTTATGCAACACTGGAAAACCTGACTGGACAAATGAAGGAGGCAGGGTACGATTCAGACACAAACTTTGTCCTCCATGATGTGGAGGAGGAGCAGAAGGAGCGATTTCTAAATTATCACAGCGAAAAACTAGCCATTGCATTTGGGCTTATTAACACATCCTCTGGGACACTTGTGCGGATTGTCAAGAACCTTAGAGTATGCGGTGACTGCCACTCTGCCATTAAGTTCATCTCCAAGATTGTTGAGCGAGAAATTGTTGTGAGGGATGCTACCCGCTTCCATCATTTCAAAAATGGCCAATGTTCTTGTGGAGACTATTATTGATTTAGATTGAATCAGAGACTAGTCATTGGCTGTCACTCTGCTATGAAGTTCATCTTCAATATTGTTGAGCGAGAAATTGTTGCAAGGGATGTCACTCAATTCCATCATTTCAAAAATACACAATGTTCTTGTGGAGGCTATTGGCAATTCAGATGAATCAAGCTATGACACAAGGTTGAATCACGAAAAGTTTATGCATGTTCTGAGTTTGCAAGTGACTGGGTCTTTTTCCTCATATATGATTATGTAGCAAATGAAAATTCTGCTTTTCATTTGTTCCTCCCTTGAATCTTTGCACGAAATGACTTGCTATGGTGAGATCATGGAACATAGTCTTATATTCTTTCTAGTAAAAGATGTGTTACTAAATGCAAGAAAACATCAACATATAATAAGCAAGAGCATTGGGTCGAAGCGACGAGTAGTCGCTAATTATTGGCACCATACTGCATTGTTCCAGCACTCATCATGTCTTAAAAACATGGTACACTAATGCTTAACGAATCAAGCTAGAGACACGGTTGTGAATTCAGGCCACCAAGCTGCTGCCAGGAAAGAATGAGGGGCTAAGGTGGACTACAGAACCAAGCAGAAAATATGGTTATTAGAAACAAAAACTAAAGTCTGCCAAGCTTGAACATTACAACATCATTGAACTTTCAAAAATCCAGTTAAAAGAGCTTCCTCCCAGTTCAATGTTACTCTTCCTGTTAAAAAAGTGGCTAAAGATAGCTATGCTGTGCAACTAGTGGCCTGGAGCTACAAAATATATCACTGCCCATATACTTGAAGCTTCTTCTGATGTCTGAATGGAGGCAACTCCCGTGGAAGTTGTCAAAGAAAAAATCCATATGGTGTTGACCCACTGAACGCTTGCAGGATTCCTAGAACTGACTGTGATGAAACATGATGGACGTTCTCCAGTCTGTACTTTGGTAGGCAGATATTTTGATTGGTGAGTTTCATCTACACTGAAAATCTCGTGGGATGATTAAATATATAAGTATTCAGGTAATTGAATTCCTCTAGTTCTGTAATTCAAAGACACTATTGCTTTATTTATGTTATGCCTCCAAAGGTACATGGGCTTTTTCACCATTTTTGCTGTCTTTGAAAAGATTTGCTTGCCTTTTCTGTGTTCAACATTTCTGATAGTACTTGATTTTCAGTTTTTTTCCAAGTCTACTGCTATCTGATTGATATTTAAGTCACAACAGATGTGGTGTGACAGATACATCTTTAATTTTCTATATGCTACAGAACAATGTATTTTTATACTTAATTAGAATTGTTTTGAGTTATATATTTGCTTCAAGCCTACTAAGTTGAAGAAAGAGAACAATTGTTATCCATTACAGCTGTAGCTGTTAGTTTCAATAAAAATGTGTCACAGACTTTGTTGGAATACCTTCCTTTCATATCTATTTCAACACATCAATGGGCTAATTGTGTTGGCCATGATGTGTGGGTTGGGTCAATTAACATTTAATTTTGATTGGAGTTGTAAATTTCAAGTCTTATATTAAAATAGCATGTATGGGACATTAAAAGACAGTCTTTTCATTGATTTTATAGTTTTGTTTTTGTCTCCATGCTTTTGTTTGAAAAATTGGCTGTTGGCAACATGAAGATGTAATATGGCAAATGTATGGTATTGGAGTTTGCTTGTGTGAAACCCACTCAACTAGTTGAGAAGGGTGGTTCATGGAAACATTGTAAGGACCTTGCTTAAAGATTGGACGGACATGTAAATTAGTCTATAATCCAGTATGAAAAACATATTACACATGATGAAGAATTTTTCATTTTTCTTCAATCCGTATGCTTGTAAGAGGGTATAAATCAAACACATCATCTAGGATGCATCTTTAACTTGACAGGTGATACATGTAGTCCAATGCAATCCTTACCCCTAGTATTACTTTAGATGATTTTCTCGTTCGAATGATTGAATTTAGGTTTTACTTTGTAAATATTAGTTAATTTATGGATTCATTTTTCCCCAGGGGTGATGACATGATTATGGATGAAGTCATTAGCCTGCATTAGGATTTATCATGGAGTCTGACATTTTCTGTCTGATTTCATTTGTGGCTACGAAGGATTAGATTTATACGTGTCGCTCTCTGCCTTGTTCGTAGCACTCTCTTTGGACATACTTGAAGCAGAGAGATTTTCTCACAGACATCATTCATTTAGTTTGATTATTTCTGCTAGTGGATATTCTTTTGAGGATTCATTAGGTTGTCCATTTTGCCTTATCTATGACCATTTTGGGTCTGGAAATTGTTTCCACCTAGTTATCTGTGCAGGCTTTGGCAGTAAACAGGCCACAGCATCTGTGATTTTAGCAGATTCTGGATGGGAGTGCATGAAGTCATGCATGATTAGGCCATGCTCTTTTATGTACCCTCCCGTATATGCCCTTTATCAAATGCAGGATCCTTTAAATTCATTTGTTCACTGTTATTTCTCCTCCTCCTGAACTACATCTTTTCTGCATTAGTGAGAATGCGCCAGGTTTGTTGTTTTTCCAACTCTTCGTTCTCTTGATTGTCGAATGTTTCTGTTTTCTGTAAAATTGAAGTGTTGCATTAAAATAATTTTAAAGCAGTAGAAATAATTGAATATTTTTGATGCCAATGGAACTACTGAACATTGTCTTAGTGCTTATCTTCATTTTTTTGTATCGATCTCTTTCATATGGCTTCACTAAATCTTTCATTCTTTTTTTCTGAAGCAGCGTTTTAAGCCTTGATTGTGGAGTAAAACAAGCTTCAATAGATTACCAGATTTCAATGGATTTCTGGTGTCAATTTCATATCTGGAGGTAAAGTAAGACGTATGTCAGTTGTGGATGAGATTAGAATATATCAAGAGGGAGTGTTAGAATATATGAGTTTAGTGCTATTATAACAAGGCATGTAGGTGGGTAGGTGGCTGGCCAACCATTCAAATAGTGCAGCCATCATAGCTACTACAGTAGACAGCCACCATTGCTACCGTTGAGAACAGGTGGACTATAAAGTCCTTACTCAATCTTGAAAGTAATACCTAGTATTATATAAATATGTGTATCCCTCTATTGTAAGCAAGTAGGCTATCAATAAGATCAATAAGATATGTTCAGTTTGCTTTGCTAAGTTTTGTTGAGTGTTTTCTCTTCAATATTTTCTAGTGAGGGAAACTCTGATAGACTGTTAAATCTGGTTTGAGAGTTGTTTATAAGATCAGTGAGAGATTGGTGAGGAGACCACAATTTTTTTTTTTTGGGCATCTAGATTTCTCATAATGTTGCGGATGCATACACGGTATGGAGTCTTTGAAGAGGCTCTTTCTCAATTACCAAAGTGAGAAAGTATTCATTGTGTTTTTGGTGACTGTGACTCTGCCACCATTTTCATCTCCAAAGGGCTATGTTACACCAAGTTACCAAGACGGGGATGGAGAGACGCATTTCTGAGATGGATTTGTGGGAGGCCATTTTTAGGAGATGGTAGGGGACAACTTTTAAAAAATAAGGGAAAATTTAAAATATCGGGAGTTTTAAATATTCATATGATAACATTTGATAAAACATTCATCATATACATTATAGATCCTTAATACATAACATTAGAGCTGAATTGAGATTTTACATGAGAGTTGACACACATATTAACAAATTAAAAAATCTTATTATTATATAAAAAATCTTGTGTTCTATTCATGTTGTTCCTGTTTTAATCAACAACTCACATTCTATTCATAACTTTTTCAATTGAATGTTGTTTTTCATTTGAACATGGGTTTGATAGAGTTCTTTTCAATTTGAACAATCTGAAAAGCACTGGAAATGAGCTCGGCAAATTTAAAGCAGATTTAAATCACTTTCTAAAATGTTTTCAACTTAAATGGTTTGAAAGGTTTATAGTTGATACCTACATGAAGCGAAAAGATGATAAAGGATTCAAAATAGAGAACAACTTTCCTTCTTTCCTCCCCTGGAACATCGATTGAGTTTTAACAATAAGAAGAGTTTATATAATCAATTCCTTTAATCGAAACAAAACTACTTAGATTGTTGGATCACGATTGCCGTTAGACCAAAACTTGTAGGCGTTAATCTTCGCAACAATTGCCGGAGTTAGGATCCACGAGAGGCGGTTAGTCCATGTCACGAAACTCACGGGGAGCACTGCACGCACATGCCAACAACACCCCCAACGCGTTACTCAGGTGAGTTTCGAACTCGAGACTTGTCGCTCTGATACCATTTGTTAGACCACGATTTTCATTAGACCAAAACTTGCAGACGTTGATCTCTGCGACAATCGCCAGAGTTAGGATCCATGAGAGGCGGTTAGTCCATGTCATGAAACTCACAGGGAGTGCTAGACGCACATGCAAACATAGATGACATGGGATAATCCTAACCAAAGATTAATAGTTGCAATCAAGCAAAGGATTAACAACTAAGATAATAAGCCAATTGTCTTGTAAGTTTTCAGCATAACATGATGGAATGCTCTCATGCGCACCAATTCCAACCACTCTCGTAGCATTGATACATAATTAAAGTAAGTGATATTTATAGGAATATGTTCTTTTGATCTATAGACCATACTTATGATGCATTCCATCCACTTCTTAGGTTAGACTCGGAAAGGATAGCCACTCATAAATTTATAATTACCAATGTCATAGTCTCCTGGATTCTTTTTTTTTTTTTCCTAGACCATAGGGGACGACTAGCATGTCCTAGGGAAGGTTGGGGGACATCTAGATAGCTAGGGGACATTTCCAACCCATCTCCACCTCCCTTAAACATTTCCGATAGGGGATGTTTGAGTGCATGATGAATGTTATTCACATACCCATATTGCATATGGATGTTAAATTATGGGCAATTAATGGCCTAGAGATCTTGATATTTTGCATTTCCTTATCTCGTATGCATTAATGGTTGGCATTGAAGCTTTTGATGATAAGTCATTTGAATGCTTCCAACTTTTGATTGCAAGTGAATGTGCTTGATTATAATAGTTTGGCCATCAATTTTCGGAGAATACACTAGTTATGATTTAAATCAACCAAAGGGTCCCAATGTATCACTCGTAATTTTAAATTTTCATTCATATTTGTAAATATTCAAGACTCATCCCGAGGTCCAATCTTGAGTGCTTCAGAGATAAACAAGAACATGATAATAAACTATCATTTCCTACTTGTCAAGCATAATTCTTCTACCATTTCCTACTTTTGTGCCTTGGAAATTCACAATGCATCACAACATTTTCTTTACATCTGTAGTGTTATGTAGCTTGATTTCCTTAAATCCTTCAATAGATTGGATGCTTGAAGTGGTGCCCCTTGTTTGTTAGTTCCATGGACACGGGTGCGGTGCAATTTAGTACAACCAAGGGTTGCTGCAAAGTATGTGTTTGTTGTCATACAAAATGACTAGCCTAAAAATTCAAATTTCAAAGCATGACAACTAAGCCTACATTGCAAAATTTTGCTTCTCGATCACACTGAACCCTCCTTCTGGCCCACTTGTCTCCAATGGCACCATCAACTGGCCCTAAGGAAGGTCCTAATGAAGCTTTCAATCATGCCTCAGTATGCAAAGAAAGATGATTAAGTTGATGGATGAGTTCAATGAAGTTTAGTGAAAGACAAGTCCTCCTGGAAGCCTAAAAGGCCAATTTTGGTCATTTTGAAGCCAATATGCATCCTCTGGAGAGTTTAGGAAAGATCTAAAACATTCGAAGGTGGTGTCGGGAGTATTGAAGGTGTTTGAGGCAATTTAGGAAGATTTAGGAAAGAATTGCTCATTCAGGGACAATTTGTTCAACATCGGGTTTTCTAGGTGCAAGGAATGAACATCCTAAAGGTGAAATTGACTTTTCCTGGATGATTCTGGGAGCTCCATAAAGAGTTAGGAAGAAAACAAGTAGGCATTAAAAGCTATGAGAATTCTTTACAAGGTGGGAACATCAATTTTGATCTAAGGCTTAAAGGTTTCATGAAACATTTCAAAACATGCAATTGCCCTCTTATTTTCAGACAAAAAGGGCCTAAATTTTAAATTTTAGGCATATTAAAGTCTTGAAAATAGTTCCATTGATCTTAGAATGTGTTTTGAGTCAAAATCATATAATATTTGACCCCAAAACATTATCCTAAGCCTCTTGAGGTGAAAAAAGCAAGTTCTAGGTCTATTTCTGGACATCCTAAGCAAATCTGGCTTTCCATTTTTGGCCCAAGTCACACTTTTGACACCCTTGTGTCCCAATTTCCCCTTGGGGACAAGGGGGACATGAGGGACAAAAAGTGCAACCTCATCCTCCTCCCCAGTCACACTTTTGGACACCCAGTGTCCCAAGTGTCCCCATTGTCCTTTTCGTCCCCATGGTGCAAGGGGACAAGAGGGGCACAAAAGTGTGACCTCACTCCCTCACCTTGGTCACCTTTTGTGTCCTAGGTGTCCCCATTGTCCCCTCTATCCCTAGGGGGACAAGGGGACAAGAAAAAGTGTGACCCAAGCAAATATGAAGCTCTTGACCCCATACGACCTCACTTAGCTCCACAGGTGTAATTTCCTATCCCCTCATCTCATTCACCTCTCTCCACATGCTGCCACTTGTCATGATCTTGCTCCAAGTCACCCTTCTAGATGTCCCTAGTGTCCCCATGTCCCCATTGCACCATTTTCAAACTCTCTCCAAACTCAATTTAAACCTAGTTTAATGTGTAGTTAACAGGGTGAGTTAAAAACATTTTAAAAAACTCATTTAAACTCCTCACTCACCACACAGATTAGCCATTTTCATGATAGGTTGCTGTTGTAACACCCTCAAAAACTCCATTTTTACCTAGAGATGTTGCCAAATTTCTTCCAGACATCCATAGCCACCAAAATGAAGATTTGAACATAAATTTTCAACCGGGAGTCCGATCACCTTGAAATTTTCTCGAATCTCCCTCTCCAAAATGCCTTTGGGAAGATTATAAAAAAATTCATTGATGCCCTAGCTTTTTCACATCACAAAACTAAAATATCAAACCCTAAAACCTTATTTTTCAATTTCCCATAGATCCAACGGATGAAAAAATGATGAAATTCGGAACAAAAGATCCTATGCAAAACAAAATTTTTGATGCAATGGTTTCGTTAAAACTTTGACACTAGTAAGTGCAATTTCTAAAAATAGCAGTGTTTAAAACAATAGGTTTCTAAAAATAGTAAGTTTCCCAAAGTGATGAATTCTCAACATTTGTGATATCCTGAAAAAGTAAGAAACATCAAAAAGGGTAATTCGGGAACTTTCTAAAAATAGTAGTATTCAAGAAAAGGCATCTAAAAATAAAAGTTTCTAAAAATAGTAAACCTTCAATTTAATAATCCAAATGAGCCAGAAACATTAGAAGACAAGAAAATAATGAAAACTTGCTAAAAATAATAGTCCTGATAGACCTGCTAAAAATAGTAAGTCTTGGAATTGAGCCCAAAAAGTTGTGGCAACTCCCATTTTTTGCTTATCTTCTTACTTTTTTTCCATCATCGCAAGGTTAAGGATTTTTTTCATGGCCCAAATAGGAAAGAAACCCCGCATGATCTCTCAAAGCATCATTTCTAAGGTGATCTCTGCAAAGGCACAACTTGATGCAAGAAGTTGAATGATGAGAAAAGATCCACCATGAGTGATGCTAGCAAATCATCTCAAGCTCCCAAAAATAATGCATACCTCCTGAGAGTGTTTCTAAACACTTAATCAATGCTTGGTGATGAGCTCAAGTGTAATTTGGAGGTCAAAACATGTGATTCATCCTCAAGTTCCATTCAGGAGATCAATCCTTCTATCTGGAGAAGGAAATCCATTTCCATGAGGAGAAAATTGAGCAAAAAGGTGTCCAGATGTTATAAGCATGTTTCCACTCAGTGACATCTTGGTCAAGGAAGTGAATTGTGAAGTGAAAAAGGGTGTCATCATGTTCAAAAGTGAAATGGGAAGCTCATGGAGTAAGTTGAGGGTCATCATATCCTAAATTTGCCATCATGTCCAAAAATCTCTCTGAGAAGCAAGTCAAAATGAGCTAATCAAGCTATCGAGGTACTCAAAGCCATCATATGTGAAGGATCAAGAAATCATCTTTTCCCATGGGAGGCATATGAGAAAGAAGGTACATGAGCATCCCAAATTTGATTTCATTCAAGAAGTACTTTGGAGTCAAGAAGGGTAAATGGGTGATCTTCATGTGAAGCACCATGTATGCAAGAATGAGAAACATCTCAATTTCACTTGATGTCATTCACATAATAGTGTTCTTAAACACTCATTCAACACTTGGTAATGTGATCACACCTCAAAGGAAGAAACATTGCAACCAAACCTCATTTCAAGTACAACCGAGGGCCATTGGACAAGAACCTTCAAAAAGAAAGATGATGAAAAGAGGGCACATAAAGGTTCCCTATTCTAGGAAGCTTCATAAGAAGGTCAATCATCAAATATCCATAGAGATCCTCTGAGCCATGTGAGATTGATCCATCATGACCTCCCATTCTTCATCGACATCCAAGTGTTTCTCTCGTGCGAAACCTTCCCATAATGAGAAAAATGTGATCCCTCACTAAGCTCCTAAAAGTGTTCCTGACTAACATCATATCTACTCTAGAAGATCCATTCCCATGGATTCAAGAGTTACTCGTGAATGAACCAAGAACAAATACAACAAGTGCAATTCCTGACTTTGGAGCCATCACAAAAATCTTGAGATCCAAGTGAAGCAAGAAGGCACATGTAACTTCTCATCTCTTCAGTGGAACTTCTGACCAATATGTAGAAATTTCCCAACCAAAGGTTACAAAACCTATGAAAGAAATGATTCAGAGTGACTACGAGATGAAAAATATTCATTGGGTCAAGCTACACATGAGGGTGATGCACATATGTTCAAGGAATCTTCTACCCACATACTTTCTCAAAATGAGGAGTACAAACAAACAATGGAACAATTAGAAGAGCATGTGAGAACTCTCACTACTTATATGCAAGCTTTTTGGATCCTAGTGCAATACCACCTCCTCCTCATGGAAGATATTACTCCTATCAATAGCTTTGACCCCAAAACAATCAAGAAAGCTCAAGGTTACTCAATGCAAGGAAGGGCCAATGATAGTGGGTTGAAAATTCTTGAAAAAGGAAAAAACATTATTTCCAGAGGTTATCTCTATTTAAATATGTTCTTTCCACCATTTTAGAAGTGAAGAAAAAGGGAAGAGATTGAAAAAGAGAAGATCCATTGGGATGAGGTGTTCCCACTTGTGTCTTGAGATGAGTTGCCTTAACTCCCACACTCTCATGAGTAGGAATGTGTTCACATCTGTTACTGAGAACTTGTCCCTAGTTTGGATCTACACAATGAATGCTAGATATGACACGATAAAAGATGCCATCTCTGAAATTGAATCTAGTGAACAATATGCCTTTGATTTTAGATGATGTCAATAATTGTGTTCAGAACTTGGATCCCTTCCACTCACTTGAGAATTCATCATCGAAGGAACTCATTGGTTCTTTCCAAGAGTTAGTCAAAAAGGAGGCAAGTGATCCTCTCTCCTTCAACAGGATACTTTGGAGTCCCTTTCCAACATTAGAGGCTCTATTTCTAACATTGCAAGAGACCACAAGGAATGGTTTAATCAATGTAAAGCTATTAATGATGTTCCCAAGACATGGATCAAAGTGTTGAGCTACATTCATATTCCAAGAAGAAAAGTGGCACCTACGGCAATCCAGTTCAATAGAGAAATTCAAAGGACAAGAGCTCATTCCAAGAACTCTCCTCAAGGATCATGAATGGCTAGTTCTTCATCAACAAAGCTTCATCTTCATCAGATTAGTCAACCCTTCTCTCTCTCTCTCTCTCTTCTTCTCTCTCTCCATATTCTAATTTTCCATTAAGAATGTACTTTTTGCTATTTCATCCTATTCACTTAAGTGACCTCCAACATTAACATTGTAAGAGTCCTTTTTCACTAATAAGGAAAAGACTCACTTTTGTATCCTAGGAATATGAAAGGTCACAAGTGATGAAGATAGGTGAAAATTCATGTGGGGGTAGATGAAGAGACATTTTTGTATGCTATAAATTGGAATGGCTTCTCCATTCCAAAGGGTTAAAAATTGTTGATTGATTGTATGTTGTTGAGATTTACCACTACTACATCAAGCAATAAAAGTTGCATTTCTCTATTTCTTTGTCTATGTTCCTCTACTCTCTCTCTCTCTAATTTCCAACTTTGTAAACATGATGATCTTGTAAAACCAAGAAAGGTGTTGGTTCCTTTGATAAATGAATCAATAGAATTTTATGTCTATGATTTGTTAGTCTTATCATTGTTAGCATTGTTGTGTTCTTCTAATTGAATGTGGACCTACTTTGGTTGATGTATGTGAATTCTATAAGCCTACTCACAACATTAACCCTCTCTCTCCTTATTTCTCTAACTCCCCTTTACCTCTCCTCATAACAAATTCCTCCTTTGTACTTTGTACAAGCACTTTGCACATGTTTAGTGGAGTATTCTTGTGTGATCCCCAACCTAACGGTCACCCACAATTTTAGGTAGTTTATATTCAATAATGGGAGCCTCCCATACACAAGAAGGAGGGGCTTAGCCCCATGTTGGTGGAAACCAATAATTTGCATTGCGATAAATTATTTCACCAACAATTTTTTTTGGCGACTCTATTGGGGAGAGATATGCCCTTGTGCACCCTTAAAGATCTTCTATATAAATTATAAATATATATATATATATATAATATATATATATATATAATATATATAAATCAAATATCAAAATGAAAATCATATTTTGAAGGCGACTCTATCAAGGAACGAATACATGTCACATTTTTTTCCCATCATGATGATGAAGTTTCAAGATTGGTGTTCAACACCAATAAGTGACAACAACAATGAAGAAGAAGATGACCACAAAGATATCCATATTTTTTATCAACCATCATTCTGACTAGCTCTTACAAAAGTATGGGTTCTAGCATAATAGAGGTCTATTGCTTTCAACCAAAAATCTGCAACCAACAAAAGGAAATAAGGTTAGTAACATTCTTGCAAAAGTTATGGAAATAATATCTAGAGTGGATAAAATTGTTGCATCTGAAGACCCTACCATCAAATCCTTTTGGCTTCAATTCAAATGGACCACTGCTAGAGGAAAGAAAATGGGAATTACACTAGTTAATGATCGAGAATCTAAGAGCCTAATGAGAAGAATTCAAAAGAGATATAAAATGTTATATGAAAAGCATGAAGATGAAGAATCTACTTGAAGGTAATATTTTGAACTTTACACAACTAACTGAGAAACTCAAATCTTTTTCTTTTGTCTCTCTTCCTTTGGATGATTTCTTGCTTATGGAGATGAAGAAATGATAACCTTGAAAAGAGAGTTTGTGCAAATAATTTTGAGTGTTGCAGAAGGAAATTATGATCCCCAAACCAATCTTGAAATTCTAAATTATGATGAGGCTATGCAAGAAAGGTATGAGCAACTTGAAGCACTCTATAATGGTGAGGAAGAAGAGATTCATCTTTCGGAAGATGATTATGAAAATTCTCCATATTACAAAGTGTTTATTCCTGAAAGACTCTTATGTGCCTCTCATGTCTGTTTCTCTTCTTGAGCCTTCCAATGAAATTCAACTCAATACCTTGGAGAATAATGAAGAAAGCATGAAAGTTGAATATCCATTCACAGTTGCATTTTGGCTTGAAAAACAATCTTTAGAGGAGCAATGTGCATGAGAGATGAGAATTCTTGTCCCATAACGGATGATCTAGTGTTTTTAAGGATTTCATCAATCATGAAGATGTTCAAGAGATGAATCCTCCTTCCACACCATAAGTTCTTTAGGAGGATGACTTTGAGGTAATTATTGATGGTTTTCTTTCTCATTTTGGTTCTTCATTTGATGCACAAATGCCCAATGATGGAATGGAGCAAATTGAGGAAACCAATTTCCTTTTGATATGATCATGGATGGATGAAGAGCACATGGTCTCTCTGATGAGATGGTTTCCATCACCAAAAGAGCGTGACAGGTGATCATATTTGTGAGTCTCGAGTTCAACCCCAAATTTTTGTTTCTCCTCCTTTCATAAGGATTATTCAATGAATCTTGAATTGAAAGGTGTGTCATTCCCATTTAGCATGGATCTTTTCTTTTTTTCTGAAAATGATGAAGATTGTGTATGCCTTAACTTGCAAGAAGGAAACCCTCGAATGACAAGAAATGTGGATCATGAGAAGAAGGATTTTACAAATGAGTCTTGGCCACATTAAGATCAGATTTCCAATCATCTCCTTGAGACCCAATGTGAAGATTCTTCAAAAGAAAATGAAAGTGACTATGCGGTGGTTTTGAAGGAGTCTATGCAAGATATTTTGAAGATTGTAGAAGGAATTAAAGACCCTCAACTTAGTCTTGAGATCCTAACCTACGTAATGACTATACAAGATAAGTATGAGTTCAGTTTTGATTCTCTTTTGGATGCACAAATGTTCGATAACGAGATAGAATAAACAAATAAACATTCTAATTAAAAGGTGGAGCAAAAGATGATGCATGATGTTTATTATGTTACAGGTTTGTAGCATAATCTTATGAGTATTGACCAATTGGTACATAAAGGATAAAAAGTATATATTGAAGATAATGGATGCATAATAGTGGAAAAAGCCCCTTGCACTTAGTTGATTGCAAGAGTGAAAATGAGCAGCAATAGAATGTTTCCCTTGAGACTACAACCAGGAAAAAAAAGAAAAAAATCATATCGGTTTGCGGCCAAGTCCGCAACTCGGTTCCACCTAACCAGATCTTGCAATCTGATACAAATGAGTTTTGCACCAATGCAAATGAGTCCTACGCTAATACAAATGAGTCTTGCGCTAATAGAGTTTAGTCTGCGCTAACACAATTCATCTTGCGTTAATATAGTTCAGTTATATGCTAATACAACTCACTCTGGAGCTCAAGGAACCCAATCTGCCTTTTAATCAGTTATTAAAGATGAATCATGGCTTTGGCATCTTAGGTTTGATCATTAAAATTTTGGAGGTTTGAATTTACTTAATAGGAAAAATATGGTAAAAGTTTTGCCTTTAATTCAAAAGTCGAAAGGGTTTGTGAAGGGTGTATGTTGGGGAAATAACACAGAGAGTCCTTCCTAGTTAGAAAAATAACAAGAACAAGTGCACCACTTGAAATTGTTCATTCAAATTTTTGTGGACCTATGCAAACATCGTCTATTAGAGGTTGCTCATATTTTATGATGTTCATTGATGACTATATAAGGAAGACGTGGGCGTATTTTTGAGATGCAAATCAAATGTTTTTGATATATTTTAGTAGTTCAAGGTCTTGGTGGAGAAGCAAAGCGAGTACATCTTGCATGAAAGTCTTTGAGGACATATAGAGGAGGTGAGTATGTTTTGAATGCATTTCTAAATTTTTGCAAATATCATGGTATCCACAAGCATTTTACTACCAAGTATACACCACAATAGGATGTTGTTGCAGAGAGGAAAAATAGAACCATAATGGAGATGGCTAGAAGTATGATGAAGGCCAAACATCTTCCAAATGAGTATTAGGCAGAAGCAGTAACAATTGTTATTTACATTTTAAATAGGTGTCCAACAAAAATTGTTCGAAACATGGTTCCTCAACAGGACTTGGACTCACAGAAAACATAGTGTTTCTCATTTTAGAATCTTTAGTTGTGTGGCATATGCACATGTTCTTGATGAGCTAAGGAAGAAGTTAGACAACAAAAGAGAAAACATATTTTTGTTGGATATTCAGAGAATACGAAAGCCTACAAGTTGTTTAATCCATCACTAGAAAAATTGTGATCAATAGAGATGTTTAGTTTTTTTGAAAATGAGGAATGCAATGGAAGCGTAGAGAGAACAATCAACATAGCAACAACTATTCCTCATGATGATATGACAGATGAAACTATGAAAGAACAAGGTATTGTATCTTCTTTGAATCTTGGACATGCATCACAAGTTGTAGCACAAGCTACACCTCCATCTACAACTAGGAGGTCTCTAAGATTTCAGTCATCTTCAACCATGCAAGAGACACTGAAGCAAATCCTTAAGTACAAAACAATCCATAATCAAATATCTCCTTGTAGCGGAAAACAAAGAGTCTTAGTGAGATTTATAATGTTGATACAACTAACTCTTTTTCAATTTTTGCATTGTTTTCTTAAGTTGTAGATCCAATATACTTTGAAGAGGATATAAAAAATGAAGTTTGGGCTCAAGCCATGGATGATGAGATAGATGCCATAGAGAAAAATTAGACATGGGAGTTGATAGATTTTCTTGAAAGAAAGGACGTGATAGGAGTGAAGTGGGTCTATAAAACCAAGTATGGTGCTAATGGAAAAGTACATAAACATAAAGCAAGGCTAGTTGCAAGAGGGTTTTCATAGAAATATGGACTCGATTGCAATGAAATGTTTGCACCATAGCATGTTTGGACACAAGTAATAATTTTTTTAGCAATTACATCTCACAACAAATGGCCTATTTATCAAATGTAAGTAAAATCAACATTCTTGAATGGATTTCTTGAAGAGGAAGTTTATGTGAATCATCTAGAAGGTTATGAGATTGAAGGTCATGAAGGAAAGGT
Organism: Taxus wallichiana var. yunnanensis; assembly: GCA_018340775.1. Classification (NCBI taxonomy): domain Eukaryota; kingdom Viridiplantae; phylum Streptophyta; class Pinopsida; order Cupressales; family Taxaceae; genus Taxus; species Taxus wallichiana. Next base: position 772,311,649 of record CM031239.1, on the reverse strand, counting down.
ATACAGGTTGAGAAAAGTACTCTATGGACTCAAGCAAGTGCCTAGAGCATGGTACAACAAGATTGATTCTTATTTGATTCAAAATGGCTTCATAAGAAGAGCAACAATGAACCTACTTTATACATCAAGATAAATGAACAAGGTAAGATTATGATTGTTTGTTTATATGTAGATGATTTAATCATTACTGGAGACCTATCTACAGATTCATTCAAATCATCCATGAAAAAATAATTTGAGATGACAAATCTAGGTCTCATGCACTACTTTTTGGGCATTGAAGTTCAACAATTAGAAGATAGATTTTTTATTTCACAAGTAAAGTATGCGAATCTTTGTCTTGCAGAGATTTAACATGTTGAATTGCAAACCAACAACAACACCAATTGTAGTAGGTTTGAAGATAAACAAAGAAGATATCGGATCATTTATGGATCCAACATTGTTCAAAAGGTTAGTTGGAAGTCTCATGTATTTGACGACCATAAGGCTTGATATTATATATGGTGTGAGCCTCATCTCAAGGTTCATGGTATCTCTTAAAGATTCGCATGATAGCAAGTTGGAAAAAGGATTTTGAGGCATGCATGTGGAACTAAGAATCATAGAATTTTTTATTCAACATTAGATGAGTTTAAACTCGTAGGTTATATAGATGGTGATAGTGCCGATAATATAGATGACAAGAAAAGTACATCCCACTATGTTTTTCACTTTGGAACATGAGTGGTTTCATGGGAATCAAAGAAGCAACATATAGTCACACTATCTTCAACAAAGACAAAGTATGTAGCTAGCAACGACAAGAGCAACATGTCAGTTTGTGTGGATGTGAAGAGTGTTGAAAGATTTGAGGCGGGATCACGAAGACACTACACAATTTTTTTGTGACAACAACTCAACAATAGCATTGTCCAAACATCACATTTTTCACAAGAGGAGAAATCATAGACGTGAGGTATCATTTCATCAGAGAGTTGGTTAACAACAAAGAAATATGTTTTGAATTTTGTAGATATGAAGATCAGGTTCTTTGATATCTTTACCAAGGCTTTGGGAGAAGAAGTTTTCGAGTATTTGAGAAGTTGTTTAGGACTTTGTGATTTGGAATATGTCGATTCGGAAATACACACTTGAGCTCCGAGAATAATGAAAGTTAGAAGGTCAAAATTAAGGGGAGTGTTGGGAATAATATAATTTCTCCCGCACGCATATAATTTTTGAAACAACACTTGCTTATTTCCATGCATGTGTAGTTTTCTAGTTTTGTTTTCATTAAATAAAACAATATGTTTTATTCATATTCTTAGGAAAAATAATTAAATATAAAAGCTCTGTTTTTAGAAGTGGTTTGCATGCTTGTTTAGAGTTGTGCATAGTTATTTAGAAGTTTTATATATAAAACAATTGTAATTGTTGTTTGGATGTACACGATGCAAAAGAGAGATCGAAGAACAAATCAGATTGTAATGAGCTGAAAATCTGATAGGAAGAAGAAATATAATTATTTTTGCACAACACTGTTGATTGAGTTTGAATACTCTCTTTATTTTCAATTCTTTTATTTTATATTTTACTCGTTTTTGTTGGTTTATCTGTTTTACTCTACACAACTTACTACATTTTATTGAAAGAGTAAGAGTAGAGACACTTGTTGAATTTCATTATATTTTGTTTTCGAAACTTGTCCACCAAAAATGCTCTAATTTAAACTAGACCCTCAAATCCCCACCCCATTTTTTAATTTGCGAATCACGCCAATGCAATGTAATTGTAGACCAAGGACATGATGATCAAGCCAACAATAACATCCATAATGTTGGCGTAAGCTAAGAATCTAATTTCCTTTGTCATTATCATTTATTCAAGAATCCTATTTCAATAGGATTACGTCTAATTTATTGATTATAACTATGTAGATTAGAATTGCAAAATATGAGGTTAATTGCATTGTAAAACCATTTTCATGGTACATCATTAAATATGTAAAACCAATTTCGGCATGTACATAATCCTACTTTTCTAGGGATATTCATGTGCACATTAAAGGCATGAAATCTTTTGATAATAAATAATTTGAATGCTTCCAACTAGCGAATGTGACTGATTATAATAGTTTTCCAATCATTTTTTTAAAAGAATGCTATACTTACAAATTACAGTATCACTAACAATTGTGGTTTCATTTGCATTCGAGAATATTCTAGATTCATCTCGACCCAGGTCATGAACAAATAAACTATAAAAAGATCAATGTCACACACACACACACACGCACACACGCACACACGCACACACACACACACACGCACACACACACGCACACACACGCACGCACACACACGCACACGCACACGCACACGCACACACGCACACGCACACGCACACGCACACGCACACGCACACGCACACGCACACGCACACGCACACGCACACGCACACGCACGCCACCACGCACGCACGCACACACACACACACACACACACACACACACACACACACACACACACACACACACACACGTTAATTTCAGCCAACCAATAAAATAAAAACATGTTATTCCATTCATCATTTCATAAGTAGCATTTCCATCCCATTTCGTGATTCAGATTACCATGTCACATACCAAATACTTCAAAACAAAATTAAGATAAAATATACTCCCACAAACACAAACGTATTCTTGTATAGCATGATATAACACACCCTTCCTCCTTTTGTGCATCTCCCCAAAGAAAATGTAGTTATATTTGGAACTTGTGCCAAGGTTACATCAAACAATACTTTATAAAGGAAAATTCAGACAGGTTAATACTTCATAATAATGAAAAGAAACAATAAATTAGAATATTTTTCACTTAACAAATAAACTTAAAAAAAGACCAAATGTTATATAAGATAATACTTCATGCTAAATAATAATTTTAAAAAATATGTTTTGAAAGACCAATAACTTTTAAAAGTATGTTCTATTGAAAAGAACATGATTCCTTCTTTTTCCCTACCTTTGTATGTAGATAAAAACTACTCTTTAAGTTAACAATAACTTAATATTTACAAGTGAAATAGTTGTAATCATCATGTAGTTTTGTGATATTTGATTTTGGGTGGGTTAGAAACCATTCAATATTTAGTATCTCAAGATCCACCGTATAATATTGTTTTGAAACAAGAAGTGACCCATACTACATTAATGTCCTTCAATTCTCTATGTAAGAATAGGCCTAAGTGGGAGTACAACACAATGCACAATGAGTCTTCTCAATTGTTATAATTATGAATTAGGTGAGCTCATGTTGTCTCCTTAAATAATATTGAGCTTTTAAATTCCAAAAGTTACGCCCCTTGTGCACAAGACTATGTATTGTTTTCTCAAATAAATCTTTGTGTGCTATTGCAATTTAGCTCCGATGACCTCACAAATTTAGTAGTAGATGCATTTCATAGAGATGAGATCATGTTTGTAACACGATCCTCTAAAATTGCTCCTTGTAATATGACACTAATAAATGGTGATTCTTTGTACACGAGACTAACTCGCTAAAAACCCACTTCTATATTGTGTTACCAAAATGCATGCTTACATGATATCTGTAACACCATTTTCCCCACACCAGAAAAGGGTTGATGACATCATTTAACATAATGATAAATAATCATACGCAAAACAACACTTTCTACACCAAACTGTACTTCGTAAAAAGATTTTCCACATAAAAGAAATGACAACATATTAGCATTTTTCATAAAACGAAAGTAACTACATAATAATTTAATTAGAAAATTATTTTCTAAATAGAATAAGAAATAAAGAAATTGATTTCGATATTCGAAAACAAGTTATTATGAATGATAGATATTAATAACTCAATTAAAAAATCCTAATATCTTACCATATAAAATATCCTACTAATGTATTTTAAACACTTGCATTAACTACCTATTTAATTATATTTATATCTACTAACTATTCATCAAAAACTACTTTTTAAAAAATAATAATAAGTAAAACATTATATGTTTAAATAAGCGTACTTAGACTTGCCAACCCAAACTCACACACTTATATAGATTATAGTTTTTATTTATTCAATTACATGTACATGTATAGTTTTATAACTATAATATTTAATAAAACATGTTTTTTAAAACGCTTAGGGAATATGTGGTAGTTTATTCTAATTTAATTAACTACTTAGGTTATAAATTTAAGTTAGGAATTAATATGGTATAACACATAAGTGTTAATATTTAAATATATAGTTTAATATGTATAAAAGAAATGTAAGAATAAATGGGGCCAATAATGCACATAGGTTAGTACCATTAAAACATATAGTTTTTAGGATTGCAATAGAAAATTAGAAGGGGTCATAGGTTAGACATAAGAATACTTTATTCCAACATAAATCTAATCAAGTTTATTTAAAGGGGTATTTTTAGACATGGAAAATTATTTTTTTGAATATTAAAGATGAAAATACACACTTAGAATTTTACTATTCAAATGCACGTATTTGATTTAATTTTACTATACAAGTAAAAATAAACAAAACAAGAGTTAATGATTTTTTCCTCAAGTAAATGTTCGATTTTAATATAAACTTATATTTATTTTAAATCAACCAACCACAAAACACCTATGTAAATTTATTTTGTTTTTTTGGAAATCAATACTTACGACACTTTGTATTTTATTTAATTTCTTTCGTAATTGCACAATATACAACCAAAATATAGAGAAAGAATTTATCTCAATTTGGCAATGGGTTTTGCTATGCTCAATTCCCGGTCCACTTATATGTAAAGCCCGGAACCATAGCCGCATTAATGAGGGGAAAAAATATGCTTAATAGAAAAATCGATGCCTGGCCAGAACCATTCGGGGTTGTACTCTATACCTCGATTAGGACTCCTCTGGAGCCCCTCCCTCCTACCCACAACCCTACATACAAACCTAGCTTCCCTAGAAAATATCCACAAGCTCTTTGAAATTTCCAAAAATCTTTTTCTCCTCTGGGATCCTCAACAAGTCTTACAAGCCATTTAAATAATACTTTGCCCAATTTGGTTGCATTACCAAAGGTTACAATGGTAAATTTCTAATTAATTTAATATAAATAATATTGTCCCAACAATTTCTTCTCTAATTAAACCTTTTTCACTTTTAATTTTGGAACTACATAATAATATTCCAAAGTGCTCACAATAATTTACTTATTGATTTATTATTATTATTTTTTAACAAATACAATATCGGGGATTTTGGCACATCACAATCCTCCTCTCCTTGAATCAGCTACTTCGTCCTTAGTAGATCCAAAGCTACTCGAACAACACAACACGAAGACCACGAGTGATTAGTCAAATAGATCATGATATTGTTCTTTAAGATAATCTTCTTTTTCCCAAGTAGCGCTATCCACATCACAAGAAGACCATTTTACTTTAATTTAGTTAATTTGTCTGTTCCTAAGTTTCATAGTTCTAGTTTCCAAAATCATTTCTGGTTCAATTTGAAACTCACAAGTAGGTTCTACTGACTATGTTTTCCAATCCACAACATGTTTATCATCAAAAACATATCTTTTCAACAAACTCACATGATTTTTTTTTTTATGAATTTTAGACAACTCGGGAGGCGAGCCAATCTATATAGCAAGATTCATATTCTTTCAATAATTTCAAAAGGCCGACAAAAACGAGGAGCAAGTTTAGCATATTTACATAACTTCAAAGAACTCATTTTTTTGTTTAACTTTCAAAAACACTTTATCACCTACAACAAACTCTCTAACAATCGTTTTAGAATCAACCAACTGTTTATGTCTATCCCGAGCAACTTTCATAATATGCTTTGCCCTAGCTATGATTTCTTCCCTTTCTTTTACGTTGTCAAATTGCCATCCCAGGATGTATGCTCGAGATCAGACCAGGAAATAGGGGTAGCACAAACCTTGCTACCGGGATCCTAAAAAATGCTATGGACTTCAAAGTATATCATAAACATTGATTAACTTCTTTAGATATACCACAACGATAAAACAATTATGAACTATCATATGCCACTTGTTTGAATCTATAGTGCTACACGAAATAGTTACAAGCTTAGCCACAATAAGACATAAAACAACACTGTAATATGTGTTTGCAATGCAAACCATTGTAAATGACTTGTGTGCACTTATGCGGTCCACACTCGCTTGCAAAGACATGTGCAAAACAATATTTACACAAAAAGAGAACAAGCGAAAACTTGGCACAATCAAAACTTGTGCAATGCCGGTCTTCACTTGTTTTCCTAACATGTTTTTGGGTGATGCAAGTTTGCAAGTGAACTTGGATGTTCCTACATCTCTACCCATGTGATCTTCTTAGCCCTCCACTTATGGACATTATGTGATCTCTCTTTCCTTTTGAATTTCAACTTGCTATTACTCTCTTACTAACTTAAAGTGCTCTCATTAGATGATATGGTGATTGCAACAAGACACTCTCAAGTAAGTACTTGTTTATCTTACTTTGATATGTATCGTGTGCGTGTGCACACACACAAGAGTGGGACATTACACAAACACGTAATTTTGATACGAGACTAGTTAATTTCTATGATACTAATATGTTTATTTATTTATTGATTATTGCGTTAAATGAAGCAATGTGGACTATATGGTTGACTTACAATGAGTCAATTTATCCCTTTTTATGCATCATCTAGCTTAGTCTCGTATCATTTCTAGAGTTTCCTCTTATTGTTATCTCATCTTATACTATAGTTCTCTTGTGTGACCGTTATATCAACTTATACTACAATTCTCGGGGTGAACCCCTTTTACTTCTCTTTTAGGGTCCTTCTCATTAATATATGTGTCTAAATTAAATTCAAATATCACTTATATTAAGTAGAGGGAAACATTGACTTATTCACATACATGAGGAGAACTAGAGGAGGAGTAGGGCGTCATATTTGCTCATGCTTTGGAGGAAGCATATAGCGAAGTAAGGGGCACTTTTTTGACTCTTTGTGCCTAAGTATCTCCACGCCTTGCAATCAACGAGACTTGATCCTTGGTGAGCTCATTGAGAACCTAACAACATCACCAATTGACCGAGGACCCTTCGATTGATAATAAATAATTTGAATGCTTCCAATTGTAATAAATGTGACCGATTATAATAGTTTGGCAATCGTTTTGAAGAGGAATGCTCAACTTACAAATTACATTATCACTAACATTGAGATTTCATCTGCATTTCCATACCATTTTATAATTCAGTGACAAAATACTGTACAAATAAATGATAAAATGCATTCCCACAAACACAAACGGATTCCTGCACAGCATGACATAAGAAAATGGAATCATGGTGGAGCTGTGCCAATGTTAGATCAAACAAGATTAGAGCGATTAATACAAGATTTTTCACCCCTACAGTTATGCGAAGAAGAATAAACGAAAACGCACCAGTGGTTAGAAAAGAAAAAGAATTGATAATTTGAGAGGAGGGCATTCCAAATTTGTATGAGATCCCTCACTGGTGTGAGCTTCCTCATCACCCATGAGACCCAGAGGTGAAGCTCACACCAGTCGGGGGAGCGCATACTTGGATACCATGTTTTTCTTAACTAAGACATTCGATCACACGCGAAAATATATAGAGTTAGAGGAATATATGGTAGCGTTTTCTTCACGCATACGCCAAACTTTAAATATTCCAAAATGCTTTTACATCCAAAGGTGTTTAAATTACTTATAATTCAAGCATCGCCTTTTATCTCCCACCATCTATATACCAATGTGTAGATTCCATAATTTTTTAAAAATATAAAAAGAGAGGCCTTTACACCATAGCTTTGTCCTATGCTTTATTGTTAGTGTTTGAGAAAATCTAGAAGTTCGTTATAAAAGTGTTTTCCATGCAATATAGCCCTTTACGTCAATCATCTATATTATTTGTGGATTAGTATGTCTTATATAATAAATTAGTATTCACTTATGTTTAAAACATTCCCTTATGTGGTATATCTCCAATTTTATTGTGTGTTTGTTATATCTTGTTTATGGTGTTTTTTCTCATGTTTTGTCACACAATGACATGTTTACATTGTATTTGATGTGTTTTTATTGTGTTTGCTTAAAGTTTGGTCATTTATGTGATTTATTTGCATTGTGTTTTATGTGTGTTTCGTGTGTTTCTAATTATTTCTTAGTGACTAATGATATATATGACATGTTTTTTACCATATTTAACCTCAAAGACGTTATGATCCATATCATGCATGACTCTTTTTACTAATTGTCTATGTTATGATTCATATCAACTAGCCCTCTTAGAAGCAAACCTAAAGGGCAAGTAACTATAGGCTCTCCTAAAAGGAGTGCTTACAGAAACAATAAAGGGTATTGGTGACTAACTAGCCCTCTTACAAGAAAACAACAAGGGAAGGTAGCTCTCATGAAAGAAGAGCTTGCAATAGAAGGTGTTGTTACTATAACTAATTGTCCCTCTTACAAGAAACCTTATATCCCTTCCCTAGATAGAGTACTACCTTCCCTAAAAGGAAAGGGACGGGGAAGAGAGGCACGCATACGTACCCACATCACCCCCGCGTCATCTCGCGTCATGCCCCTGCGCATCAAAACTATAAAATACATACCGACAACCCTCTTACAAGAAAACAACAGGGAAGGTAGCTCTCCTGAAAGGAGAGCTTACAATAGAAAGGTGTTATTCTTATAACTAATTGTCCCTCTTACAAGAAACCCTCATCAAAACTATAACTAATTGTCCCTCTTACAAGAAACCCTCATAAAAACTAAGGAGTGCTTACAATAAACAATATATGGTATTGGTAACTAACTAGCCCTCTTACAAGCAAACAACAAGGGAAGGTAGCTCTCTGAAAGGAGAGCTTATAGTAAAGCTATTGTTCTTTATAACTAAATGGCCCTCTTACAAGAACCCTATATCCCTTCCCAGATAGAAGTACTACCTTCCCTAAAAGGAAAGGGATAGGAAGGGAGGTGTGCGCAGTACCCACGTCACCCCGCGTCATGCCCCCGCATCATGCTTAGGGAAAATGAATTATATTGTGATATATTTTATGGCAATTGATGTAATATTGTTTATCATAAAGGTATATCATTCTATGTGTTATATGACTTCTATCTTTCCTACTTATGTATCATGTGTTTGTACACATTTCTTGTATCTTTCTTATATGGGACGTCATACTCATGTGATTACATTGCTTATATTTCACATGTGATGGAAATTATACACTCATGTTTATATATATAACCATGTGGAGAAATTTACTCATGACATCCATGCTTCTAAAAGAGTCTCTTACTATGTAAGAAATCGGTGCTATTATTTCATATCATACACATGATTCATGTAATCCCTTTCTTTTGAGGTTTGTGCTTCATGTTATCATCCAACATCTTAAAAAGGGGGCATATATTCCACTCATTTATTCATACTCCAAACTCCATAATTAGTACTCTAAACCTCAAGGTCTAAATATTCAATAATGTTTTTATTGTATGAATGGGAAAAATAACATTTTTTATGTGCTCAACGCATTATATTGAGGGCATTTCTTAACCTCACTCTCTTTTACCACTACATAAAAAAATAGCCTTGATCTTTGTCTCTAAAAATTATACCCATAAATACATGCAAGATTCAACATGACTTCCGAGATTTGTAATTCTACGGAAATTCTTATTTGTGAGAGACTAAAAACACATGGAACTCATCTTTGGGGATCCTCTTTTTCCAACAAAACCGGGCATATTATTTTTAATTTATTTTTCCTATGTTTTAGCATACTATTTTTGTTATCATTTATCCATGTATTTTTGTTCTCTTAGGCATCGAAAGGACATCCGCACATATACAAAGATGTTGGGGACTCTTACAAGGGTTTTCATGAAACCGCCAACTACACGGTGTGTTGATTTCAATTTTCATTTTTATATTTAAACATATTGTTGATTGATTGGACATTTATCTACATGCACATGTCTTTGTAGGCTTTACTGGATACATTGGAGTTATTGCAAGAGCATCATGCGATCATAATTTTGTATCTGCTTGTATGTTTAACTTTTATATGTATGCATAAACATCAAAGTGAGGCATTATGTAGAAACCTAATTTTGGTACAAGAGCACTTCTTAGTCATAAGTTACATTTTCTAGGGTACATGTGTGTTTGTCAATTATTAGTCCATATTAGGATCTTATTGTCTAGTATTTTCCAATTTCATGATTGTTACTTTCATGATCTCCTTATTTTATATTCCTCCTCTCTTCCTTGTGTTCCCCTTTATATCTTAGTGGTCTCCCAAAATAATATACATCCACGGTTTGGGTCCCCCATAATCGTGCATGTATGGTATTTGGGCCCTAACAACACAAGTGTATAGTTCTAATCATATTTAAAGCATATATTTATCTATCAATCATTCAAGCACTTAAAGTCATATAGAATATTCACTTGCATTGAACTCTCCTACCAAGTTAAATCATTGTATTATACTCAATGTCTTATTTTAGATATTGCAGATATTGAGGAGCCTCAAAAATATCAAGGAATTTTCACTCTTCTCTAGTGTACCATGAACATTGAAACAAATTCTTTTCCTTATCATTTGCACACCTATTTTCTTTATTAGAATTTTGATGAAGGAGATCGATTTCCTCAAGATTCACATATAATTTCAAAAATAAGAAAGAGTTTTTTGGAGCCCCGGACCTAACGAGTGGAGTTTTCCATTTAAATGTTCACGAGTTCCACTTCCATAAATGATATTAGATGCTTATCAAAAAGTGAATTGATGGTCCCAAAAATTACTTGATAGTTCTAACGAGGTGTTACATGAAGAACGTGTTCCATTTGGATAAGGTTCCATATGTGCTTATGAGCATGGTGTCTGGAAGGAATATACCTTGTGATAAGAAGATCCAAAAAGCTAATCATGACATGGAGAGGCATGCGCCTGAGGCGATCCACACCTTGACACTTGGGGCCAGATCTGAGGTTGCAGAGGAGTTTGTTGGAGATCAGATGCCTATATATATGCACACCCTTAGCAAAGAAAAAGAGAGAGAACACGAGGAAGGAAGCGAGCTCTGCAGAATTACTGTGAGAACTATGGGATAAAAGGGGTAGATGATTATAGGAAGGATGTAATAAGGGAATGGGGAATGTAAATTTTGTTTCGAAAGTCTTCATGTATGGATCCAGATATGGCGCATGACTACGGTCTCCCCTTCTGTGATATTCTATAGTAATGTTATGAATGAATATGATAAGGTTACCATGATAATTGTATTAAGATCTTCTCTCTGTATTATCTACATATTTCTATTATGCTTTTGTTCTTGTATAATCATGAACCTTATTTGAATGTTAAGTCTATTTGTGGATTTACAACTTCCTAGTTCTATTAATTCATTAAGTGCTTTTACTTTTGATATGACTGAAAGGGTATAGAAGCCGTTATGAGCTCTATAGCTTTTTCATGTCCTTTAAATCACTAATTCAAGATCATGAATGATGCCTTCCACTAAACTCACATAAAAGAGACTCGGCTCCCTCTCGCACCTCGGGTGAGCACCCAGTGCCCAGCTTGGGTGATAGGCCGGCATGCATGAGGTTCCCTTGTTCTTGGTGGGTGTAAAAATGACTACATCTTGGTTCCATTTCAGGACCTCTTTTCAAAGTTGTAGTGGAACATGGCATACATCATGGTCTGTGCAAAAAGTGATGACAGAGCGCTTAACACTTGAAGGTGTTGAAAATTGGTTTAAAAGCATGGAGGATGAGTTTTCTCAGAGATTCAATACTTGGACCTGAGTTTGATACGCGAAGATGGGTGGAAGACACTCTCTATCATGAGTTGTAAAACCTTCTTCTGTTGTTTCCCAGTAGAGTTATTTGAGTGGCTCTCGGCATATGCATCTAGGTCGGGGTGGTATTATAAATCACACCCTTGGACCCAAGAAACATACCAAAACTTACAAGATGTTGATCTAACGTGGACCCATGCTATAGATCATTGGTGGAAGGGAGTATTGGCTAGCTACACTCTGGAATACGTAATTTCCACGTATTCTTGTCCGGAAGTTGCTGAGTTTGAATTTTTGTGGGAGCCCAGAGGATCATTTTTGTGGGCTATCCCCCAGCAATCAAAATCTTGATGGTAACCATGAGTTTAGAGGCATTCCCAATGGCCGGCTAAACCACTCTGAGTGCTTGGCGAGGAAGCCAGGTTGGGGAAAGATGGCTGATATAACGACTGAAAAGGAAAGGGAGGAGAGATGGCTCAAGTATGGTGAAGTGCGTGAGAGGGAGATTGCGAGATGATGTGAGGTTGCATTTATGATGGATTCATGGAGGTAGATGTTTTTGGGAGAAGAGGTTCACATGGAGGATGTGGAGCCTGAATAGTCTGTGCTACCCCATCTTGGCAAGCATGGAAGAGAGAACCCCTCGGCTTTTGATGAGAGCCCATCACGTGGAGAAAGAAGAGTCATTGGCGTGCATCTGACCCCACCTAGCGACCAACCTTGGCGCTTGGTTTGTTCAAATGAGGGAAAAGTATAGTTGATCCATTTGATATCAGTGGAAGCAACCAATCGGCACCCAAAAGATATAACTTCTCATTTTGGGACTTCTATGGCTTCACACACTATTCCAGTATTTGGTGGAATGTTTGGACAAGGCACATATACACTGAGTGGTTTTGGGAGCGCATTAGGAAGTGGTGGAGGAAATATGACTGGGAGTGGCACTAGTTCACAAACTATCGGTGCGCAATTCAGTGGGATGATGGGAGCATTCGGCATGACAAACACAGGCCCTGTACCTAACACAGGAGGATCTGGAGGTGGAAGTGGTGGAGCTGGTGGCTCAGGATCTAGTGGGTCCGGTGGAGGAGGAAACACTGAGAGGAAACCAAGGGACTGGATCGGGAGGACAAGGGCCTCAGCCACCTCCTCAAGTCTTTTTTGAGATGTCTCTACACTTACCAGATTACAGTGGGATAGAAGATGCCGCAGCATGTGCATAAGTGCGAGCTGCTATGGCACGCGAAGGGGATCATGACCCAGGATCGAAAGGCTAGTCAATTTGCAACAACCTTGCAAGGACGCGCATAGTTGGTATAGAAAGTATGACCCTCATCAGACTGTTGTGGATTATACCACACTGAAAAATGCATTCTTGGTGGAATTCCACATACCTGAGTTTGAACAGAAGAGCATCAGCTCTCTCAAGAAATCCAGTAGGGAATGGCAGAGAGCATGTGGGAATATGATGCACGCTTTAAAACTCTATTGTCTAAACTATCTTATGATATCCACCCTTCACAACATGCTCAGTGGTTTTCGGAGGGTTGATCACACCCTTTAGGAGGGCTTTGTCTCATAAAACATTCACGGACCCACGCGAAGCGTTGGAAGCTACTTTGCATGCTTGAGGTAGTTGGTAGTGTTGACACTAGGTGTTAGCCCATTTCTGGAGGCTCAGATCACTGCCATGGCTAAGCAGTTGGAGAAATTATCTACCAACACAGTTCCAGAGACTCACGGTGGGATGTGGTGCATGATTGTGACGTAGAAGGGCACACAAAGGATAATGGCGGGATATGTACTCGGAAGGTGGTATGCGCCATGCGTATAGTAGTAAATTGTGAAATATGTCACGGGGACCATGATGCAAGTAGGTGCCCCCTTTTACAGTGCATGATCCGTAAAAATGTATCTTGTTATTACAAGATATGTACCTCAACCACACATGACACCAAGGATTGTAGATTGATTGACCAGATTCATGAGGCAATTGATCTTGGTGTGCGCCAGACTAGCATTGCCAGTAGTTCCAAAGGAGATGAGCGTCGGTATGAAGAACGCGGAGATGGAGGTGCACGGGAGGGGATTTCATGGAGGATTTCATGGCCATGGTAACCATGGGGGAAGAAGTGAGTTCCCGTGGAACATGCTTTAATTGTGGAGCCACAGACCATTATAAGCGTGAATGTCCAGATCTTCTACAATGCTCTGGTGTGTGGAAAAAAATATAAGTACAAGAGTGCCCGAGTTATACGAACATATGAGTCGGCAACACCGGAAGGATAAGGGTGCTGCCATGGTGAGTATTAAGAAGGCTGATGTGCAATGGCTCCTGAGTAATACGTGAATCAAAACTAGAGCCTGTTATGGTAACAACAAGGGTGGAGTCCACGCGCGTAAAGGAAGCACCTAAGTAGAGACCTCTGGTTTCAAGGGAAGAAGTAGTACATGGGAAGTATCCAAACCCGGCTCACCAGAAAGAAGTCTACCAGGAAACCATGGACATAATTCAAAGCTTACAAGGGGAGATCCAATGCTTAAAAGAGAAAACTAGAAAAGATGAGCAAAGAAGACCAGTAGAAGCACCAAAGGATGACTTGGACAAGGTTAAGGAGGTGTGTAAACTACTGAGGCAAGAGAATGTTATTCCCTGCTAGGAGCATGGTTGAGAGAAAAGGTACCACGCACTTAGGGAAGAGCACGAAAGGTAGATCCTGCATGCAAACCTCCCACCTCATAACCTTGATTATGACAAAGAGATCACCTTGAACACAGTAGTGGATGGATGGCTGCTTAGCAACATCCTCATTGACATAGGTACAGCGTGGAGGTTAATGTTCTCACTCTGGATGCCTGACATCAAATGGGAAGACCTGCATTACAACCATCTTCAAATGTGTTGTATATGGAAAATAAGACAAAGGCAATGCCCATAGGTGTCTTGAAGGATGTGACCATTACCATTCAAGGGACTAAGTTCACTGGGGATTTTGAAGTCTTGGCACTTGCCGAGGTAGATAATTTCCCAGTTTACTTGGGTGCACCGTGGTGCTATAAGAATAATGCAGATCTCCGGTTTAACAAGGGGTACATAAGCTTTGAAAACAAGGAAGAGAGGGTGATTATACCACTTGCTGATGGAAAGTCCACACCCTATACTTGAACCCCTTGGAGAGGAAGTCCTGGACAAAATATATGTGCTCCATAAGAGATCTAGAGACCATCCACCCTATAGAAGGAGTCATCCAGTTTGATGATGCTCAATCTGTCAGTGATACTACCAGTATAACATGTGATAATTGGGTGCATGGGACTTATGAAATGATTGGGTGACATCTGAAAGGATCGGTGACCAAGGTAACCACGGCATGTACAGTTCGGTGCATAGGAGGAAAGGCAATAACCAAGTATTATGGGGATGCATACCCTGAGGTATTTTTGAGAGAAATGGAAGCTCAATGGAGGGAGGATGAGCGATGAGGTATGTTGGGTTATGTTTTGATAGGCACAATAACAAGAGGTGGTGGGCCGCATAGTGAAAACTTGTTGGAATGGCATGAAGTTAGAATTGCGCTCACTATCTGATTCTCGAAGAGCAATATACCCACCACTATCAAGGATTACAATGGCAATGAACCCACCTCTTCCCACATCCAGGCATGTGAGAGGGTCTAGGGAGAAGGCACGGAAGCTTTACCACCCTCCCTTTGGGTGCACAAGCTTGTATTCGACACTACAAGGTTGTGCGCACACTTGGTACATCCATTAAAAACTCACCGCCGCCATGGGAAATTGGCAAGAATTAGTGGCTGACCTGGTTCACACATTCGAGTACCAAAGTACCAAGCAACCGGTTGATGAGGCATTGCAGGATGTCAAGCACCTCACTCTGGGGGATTGCACCATGGTGGAAGATAGATTAGTAGACTTACTTGGTGGACCTAGCTTGGAAGCGTGGTTCGAAGAGGAGGAACCAGAAGACATACAATTCGAGCACGCGTGTGTGCTTGAAAAGGAGAAAGGAAAGATGGTATATGTTATTGATGGAGAGGAGATGGAGAGCCTGAATGTCGACCATTCGGTTGGGATGCGTGAGGTAGTTGACAGTGCGGATGCATGTGTGCGCATATATCATGAACCACTCAAAACCAAGAAAGTTAACATCGGCTCGGAGAAGGAGCCCAAGGAAGCTATCATTGGGGACTACTGGTCGGACAAGGAAGTATCAAAGATCATCGATCTCTTGCATGAATTTGAGGATTTATTCCCATGTGGATACCATGAGTTGAAAGGCATCCACCATTCATTGGGGAAATGAGGATAAAGTTGAAAGATGGTGCGCGCCCGGTCAGGAAGAGGCCTTACAGGATGAATCCCAACATGCGCGTAAGGGTTAAAGAAGAGCTAGACAAAATGATAGCATCCGGTATCATTGAGGCTGTGGAGGAATCAGAATGGATAAGTCCAATGGTGATCAACATAAAGAAGGATGGGTGGATTAGGATATGTGTGGATTACAGGGAGTTGAATGTTGTTTGTATCATAGATCCTTTTCCCACCCCCTTCACTGAAGAGATTTTGGAAGGAGTTTTGGGCGCGAGGTCTATTCCTTCACGGATGGATTCTCGGGATATCACCAAGTAAGGATTGCCAAGGAAGACCAAGAAAAGACAACTTTCACCACCGAGTGGGGAAGCTTTGCATACATGGTCATGCCCTTTGGATTGAGGAATGTGCCCACTGTATTTTCACGCATAGTGGTACAAGCATTTCAGGACTTCATCCACAAGTTCCTTCAAGTATATTTGGATGATTGGATAGTGTATGGATTGGTCAGGGACCATTGTGATAACTTGAGATTGATGTTTGAAAGATGTCGGCAGTTGAGGATTTCCCTCAACATCAAGAAATGTGTCTTTGCAACTCCTTTTGGAACGTTGTTGGGGCATATCATATGCAAAGAGGGCTTACTGGTGGATCCCACGAAAGTTATAGTTATTGTGGGATTAGGGGAGCCCACCAGCCAAAGTGTCATGCATGGATTTCTTGGACACACTGGGTACTACAAAAAGTTCATTAAGGGATACGCCAAGATCACCGCACCTTTGGAAATATTGCTCAGACATAAGAGTGCCTTTCAGTGGGGAGAGGCGCATCGCAGAGGGCATTTGACACTCTAAAAGAAAGGCTTATCACCGCACCTATTCTATGATTCCCATCATGGGATAAACCTTTCCATGTCCACGTGGATGCCTCAGTACAACAATGGGAGCCATTCTTGCTCAACCAGGAGAGGGGATTGTTGATCATCCCTTGTGTTTTGCAAGTAGAAAGTTGACACCAGTAGAACAAAATTATACAACGACCGAGCGCGAGGCATTGTCAATGATCTACGCTGCTCCAAAAATTTAGACAATATCTCATTGGTGACTCCCTTCATATTCTACACTGACCATATGGCCTTGAAGTATCTAGTAAACAAAGTAGTGTTGCAAGGGCATATGTCGTTGGGTACTTTTATTTCAGGAATTTGAATTCAGAGTGGTGGTAAAACCTGGAAAGAACAATTGTGGGCTGGATCATTTATCAAGGATTGATTCGGGAGAGGATGCACAAAGTATCGAGGAAACCATGCGGATGTACAACTATTCAGGTTGTGGTGCGTGCGTGCCCTCGAGAGTTAGAAGACATTGTTGTTTTTCTCAAGGAAGGTGTGGCACCCAAGGGATGAAAGCACTGGAAAGGAAAAGGTTAGCCATACATGCCACACCCTTCATGTTGATCAATGGGGATTTGTATAAAATGGGCCACGATGAGGTTTTGCACCGGTGTGTATTAGAACATGAACACGTGGCCATAATAGAAGAAGCCCATGGTGGGATTGCTGGAGGACACTATGCGGGGAATGCAACCACGCAAGATCCTAGTCATTGACTATGGTGGGAGATGATTCACCAGGATTGCATTGAGTTTTGCAAGGCCTGTGACCACTGCCAGCACCTTGGAAAACCTGGAAGAAGGGATGAGATGCCCTTGCGCCCCATCGCCAGCGTGGAAACCTTTTGAGAAATGGGCAATAGATTTTGTCGACCAATCTCACCAGCTATTGCGTGAAGGACTAACTCATGGTATATCATTACCTGTACTTGATTATCTGACAAGGTGGGTAGAGGCCGCACCCACTAAGGATTGCACCATAGCCATGGCTGCTAGATTTTTGTGGGAGAACATTATCAGTAGGTATGGGTGCCCATTAAGTTTAACAAGTGATAGGGGCACTCACTTTTAAATGAAACCATCAGGATTCTATTGGCAGAATTCATGGTAGCCCATCACAAGACTACCCCTTATCACCCTCAGGAAAATGGGACTGCAGAGGCATTCAACAAAATCCTTAGTCACACATTGACTAAGATATGTGATGTGGGTAGGGGATTGGGATGACAAGGTGTCGCATAGATTCTTTGGGCATATAGAACAACGTATAAAAGATTGAACAAGGCCACACCATTTCAATTGGTGTTCGGCGTGAAGTAGTTTTTCCGGTTGAATTCATGCTACCATCTCTACGCATATAGCATGCGCAGGAGGGTTGGATGATGAGCAAGCACTTGGAAGAAAGAATAGATGAATTGATAAAGTTGGATGAAAGGCGCTCACTAGCAAGATGGAGCCAAACAACTGAGAAGGCAAAGCAAAAGGCATGGCATGACCGCCATATTAAGAACAAATAGTTTGAGGTTGGCCAGATGGTATTGCTATATGATTCAAAATTTCTACGCCATCCTAGAAAGTTGAAGGTGCATTGGTTGGGTCCTTATGTAATTTCATACATCCTTGATTCGGGCGCATGCCAGTTACAAGCGTTGGATGGAACAAAATTACCTGGACACTTCAATGGGAGTAGGCTGAAGCCCTACTATAAATAATGCTTCTTGGTGTTTGTAAATAAGGTAGTTTTTCCAGTTAGTTTAGAATTTCCTTTTATGCTTTTCCTTTCTTGTATTTCCCTTTCACGTTGTTGTTTTGTTTTGTGCTTTGGGTGCCGGTAACCTTATTACTTTTTGACTTATGAATGCACAGAGGACCACGCATCATTTTAGTGTGGGGTGAGATGATGAAGAGAAACTTGGAGTTATTCTACTAGGAGGATTTGGGTCGGTGGCAAAATAAGGTTACATTGGAAATCCACGTACAAAGGAGAAAAAGTGCAAAAACATGAGGTAGGTGAAAGCAAGAATCATGAGGATGGAAGAAGTGCCTTTGGCATTGGTAACACGCACAAGAGAGTCTTCTATCAAGATGGATTGTTTGTGCACGCTAGAAGGTTGGAAAAGTTTTCATGCAAGGATTGGGCACGTAAGGAGAAGCGCTGAAGTCGGGTTTTGTTTGAAAACACCGCATTAAATATTGTCGTACGGTGGTAGGTAGCCTAGCCTTAAATGCGTAAAAGTGGGAAAAGCTATAAATACAAGAGTGGGCATTTCATTATTTTACTTTGCGAACACAAGAAGAGTGATTTTCTTTCAAGAGCTAGGGTTTCGAGAACTGACTCATGCGAAAGGAAAATCCCAAGAACTTAAGCACAATCGGTCCATTGGATCTACAAACCAGAGCAGAAGTGATTCACGGGTGTGAGGAACATTGTGAAGAAGCACCGTCATGATCAAAGGAGAAAAATCTGAGATTAGGGTTTGTGTTTTAGGGCATGGGGTGCACGAGGAAAATTTCAAACAACTCACAAGTTAACTTGGAATGAAAGCAAAGGGTGTAATGATGGCCATGAAACCAGTTGATAAACCTGTAGAACAATCCAAGAAGGGAAAGGGTAAAGGAAAAGGAAAGAAGAAACAAGAAGAAATACCCTTGGATACAAATGAGGAATGGTACTCGGAGATGCAATACCCAGATGGGGTTTTGCTAGGGCAAGAGTGGGAGTCCCACATAAGAAAGATGACCGTGATCGACTACAATCACCGGTCAAGTACAATCATGAAGGAAATGGCACTAGAGCTGGTGCGCCCCACAAATAAATGAACACCTGATGGGTTGCTGATCTACAATGACGTGGTCAAGGTGAAAATGGAGAAGGCAGGGCTTCTCCAACTTTTTGAGTTACCATATTTTGGGAAGCCCGAGCGCTTGTACCAATGGTTGATGATGCACGTACATGAAGACTTCTTCTACTTCAGGGCAAAAAATGCGCATAACTCCCCAACTAATTTCATGCTTCACAGCCTAAACTGTGAAGGGGACGCACTCAAAGATGACCTCTGGATGAGGAGGCAATCAAAGAAACCATAGCATCCCAGGAATTGAAGAAGGGATCAAGGTACTACTGACGTCTCGGATATCAGCGATCCGGTGATGAAGATGGCCACACACCTAGTCTCCAAGCTGAATGGACAAGAAAGGTGGACCCAGGTGAGCAAGCCCTAGGCTGAATGTCTGCAGGAAAGTCACAGAGGGCACCATATACAACCTCTCCCAATATATTGTAGATGGAATCATAAGCAGCAGAAGAAGGGAGGAAAGATCTTATTTGGAAACATTCTTGTTGACAATTGTGTTCTCAAAATCGGGGTGTCGGATGCATCCGACAAGTTCATGTGGGAGTACCCTGTTGAAGATCCTTCACCTACGGAGAGGTTTCAGAAATACACATGTGAATCAATGACAGGGGTACACAAGGCGCTTAGACAAATGGTATACACACCTTAGGAACACATTTGGGGCTGAATGGCGGATCCTTGAACAACTCCCCATGGTGACCAAAGGAGAAGCAGAGTTCATAGTCTACCAACACTTCTATATTGGCAGGTTCATTTTGGTCGATGGAAGCTGGAGTCCATGGTGCAAACTCCCATTCTCATTTACTGCCCAATTTTTCCAAGCGGGAGTAAACAGATACAAGGAGTCAAGAAATTAAACCTTGACTTGTCCACCCTTGACAGAGAGCACAGGGAAATGAGGAAGAAGCTGGTCTACCCAGAGAAGCGTGTGTACGTTGAAAGGTACGTGTCGCATGATGTGCATATTGTAAGGCCTTTGACCTTACCTATTGCTGGGAGCAATGCCACAAGGATTTACCTATGCATAAGGCCAAAATTTGAAAAGGGCGCATACGTGGAGGATGAGATATCCATCCCAGATGACCCTACTTGGAAGGAAGAAGCCCACGCCAAAGCATAAGGAGAGGGAAGAGAAAGAGGAATAGAGGGCGGTGGAGAAGCAGATGTAGGTACCATGGGGACAAGTACCTACGTCCGGAAGAAGAAGAGGATGGTGGTCAAGGAGAAGACCCCAGAACCTGCAAAGCCACCATCCCTTGAGGAACCCTCAGATGAAGAGAAGACCACATCCCCGACTCTGGAGTTTTAGCAAAAAGGAAGAAGAAGAGGGGATGGAAGAACCAGAGTCCGAGGATACAGATGACATGAATGCCTATATAGGCAAAAGGATGATGATGAAGAGGAAGAGCTGGAGGTAAATCAGGAGCTGATTGATGTCCACGATTCGAGGAAGAGGAAGTAGAAGATGCAAATGATGCTTTCATCTTTGCAAGGAGGAAGGGCACCCAAGGGGAGGAAGGTGCACAAAAATGAAGAAAGGAGTGAGGGGGAAAGTACCAAGGAGCCAGATATGCCCAAGCTCACTCAGGAGGAGGTGGATGAGAAAGTGACAAGGGAGGCGAGAGAAGATGATTAATACCTTGGTCGATGAGGAATTGGAGCGCAGCGCGGAGCTCGTGCTCGGTGAATTCAAGGAAGAGCAAAGGGAGAAGAGTGTGAGTAGCACAAAAGGCCCAACTCTTACAGTGACTATTCCAAAGGGCATGCACATGGGAAGTAAATGCATGGGAGGAAGGAAAATCAATGATGGGGTATGTTAATGACCCTAGCAAAGTTTTGCACACACGCTTCTAGAGTACCATGCCCACCAAGGAGCTCACCACCATGGAGTCCTTTGATCCTGAGGGTGGATACCCACACACAAGAAAGATGCTATCATGGGCATTTGACTCCCACCTTGATGAGCCCGAGTTCGAGGTTAACCAAGGGGTGATACTAGAGCTATCCGAGACAAAGGGGGTCAACCCCATCATAAACACACAACAACTATCGGATGAGCAAGTATGTAATGTGCTCAACAAAGTCTCCATGGAGGTAGAGGCAAGGCTCTTCTACAGAAATGATAGGGTTAAAGTCTTGGAGGACCTGATGGAGAAGAGGAAGGAAGAAATAGTTGAGCTAACAAAGGAACTCAGCCTTGAAAAGTTGATCAGCTCAACTACAATGAGAATTACAAGAGGAGAAAGCTAAAGTGCGTGAAGTTTCCAAGAAGGTGGAGCTCATCTCCCAGGCTATTGTCATGAAGCACCCAGACCTTAACCCTCCCACACAAAAATATGGTTCCCCCTAGAGTGTCTTGAGGACTTGACTCGGATCCTCACCATGGAAAGGCAAGCCTTTGGCCTTGGAGTCGGCAGAGGATGTAGCACGCTTGGAGTAGGAGGACAAGTTGAAAGTCATCGCACTCATAGCTGAATACAACAAGGTGCTTGCTGATGTAAAAGTAGCTTTGCACAAACCACTTGGGGTCACATACGACCATTGCGCGGATCAGACAAGGTGACAAGCATGTTGCTTGCCAACGATGAGGCCGAGCTGAAGGACTTCAGGGAAAAGAATAAAGGTAATAGAGCAGAGTGAGAAAAGATTCTAGCCGAAGTAGAAAGAAAATCTAAAGCTATTGAGATCCTTTGGGTCTCAATCAAAACCCGGCTTAAAGAGCTCTACACGGTCATTACGAGGAAGATGGATGCCTTGGAAGATCAAGCTAAGGAACTGGAAATGGTGGTAGATACCATAAACACAAAGGGGGAAGGATTAACCTTCGACGAGGTGAGCGCATTGGTTGGCGACCTTTGCAAGAGGGCAGGATGAAGTCAGTGCTTGGAATACACTAGAGGCCGACCTGTGGTAGAATTTTCCCCTTCTTCTTCTTTAGGTAGTTTTCCTTCTATTCTCTCTCTTCCCCATTTCTTTATTCTTTCCCTCCATTCTTTTCCAAGGCAAGGCCTTGCCTTTTTGTACTGCATTCTTTGAAAAGGTTCCCGAGGGTGGAGAATAGGTGAAGTGTGGGGTAATGTTGGGACCCTAATGTAGCTACCAAATCTTAAAGGTGTGTAGGCACATGGCGGAGGAAGCATGCAAGTTAAGGTGCATGCGCAAGGTAGGATTCAAAAAGGGTTCTTGGAGAACCAAGGACACGCGCCCACAAAGCACAATTTGGGACTTAGCCATTTTCAGCCTTTTGGACAGAACACATGAAGAACGTGTTCCATTTGGATAAGGTTCCAGCCTGGCAACAGGGTGTCTTGGAAGGAATATACCTTGTGATAAGAAGATCCAAAAAGCTAATCATGACATGGAGAGGCATGCGCCTGAGGCGATCCACACCTTGACACTTGGGGCCAGATCTGAGGTTGCAGAGGAGTTTGTTGGAGATCAGATGCCTATATATATGTGCACCCTTAGCAAAAAAAAAGAGAGAGAGAACATGAGGAAGGAAGCGGAGCTCTGTAGAATTACTTATGAGAACTATGGGATAAAAGGGGTAGATGATTATAGGAAGGATGTAATAAGGGAATGGGGAATGTAAATTTTGTTTCGAAAGTCTTCATGTATGGATCCAGATATGGCACATGACTATGGTCTCCCCTTCTGTGATATTCTATAGTAATGCTATGAATGAATATGATAAGGTTACCATGATAATTGTATTAAGATCTTCTCTCTGTATTATCTGCATATTTCTATTATGCTTTTGTTCTTGTATAATCATGAACCTTATTTGAATGTTAAGTCTATTTGTGGATTTACAACTTCCTAGTTTTACTTTTGATTAATTAGAAGCCGTTAAGCTCTATTTTTTCACTTTTGATATGATCATGAAAGGGTATAGAGACTCTGCCCCTTCGTTCTCGAGCTCTATAGCTTTTTCATGTCCTTTAAATTAGAATCACTAATTCCAGAAATTCTCTAACGCTCCGAGCAAAGATGCATGGGGTACGGCAATTATGACCATCGGTTTTTACACCTCGTCTATGTCTGCGTCGGGTATTGAAAAGTGCTTAAGTAATTGGTGGGTATTTTTGACAGATCCGTAGGGCTATTTAGATGTGGCATCGCATAAATAGTCTTTCAATCAAGTCAATCGGATGTCTTATGTTAACTATTTTCTTTGTAAGGGTGCACACTATTACAAAAATTCTTGGTTGTGATTTGAGTAGGGAAGAGGACCCCATAATTGTGCAGTACCAAAATATGTACATTGATTTTCACCATTGGTTGTTGAAAAATGACTAATAGTCATTCACTATTTAATTAATGACACTTTTAAAGAGCCAATGACAATGTGACACATAGGGCGCTCGGTCATAGGTACCTCTTTCAAATGATTTATATTATTTTTTTTCATTTTAAATCAATTCAAAAACTACTTTTCCCTCCAAATAAACACGTAAAACAAAAATGTTGATGTGGCATTATGATACGCTACACGATGATATAATTTTTTTATTCTGTGAGACCCCTACATATATGTACGTGCCCCTAAAGTTAGGGTGCACGGTTATGGGGTCCTCTCCCCTGTATTTTATAGTCTTGACAACCATTCACCATCAAATTCATTTACACATGTTGTCACAATCATCATAGAATTAGCAATATGATATTTTCAAATATATATGCAATTTTTTGACTTAAAAATGATATATAATTTCAAAAGAATGACCATATAAAAAGTCTTTATTTCAAATATATTCAATATTTTGACTCAAATATTTAGATGCGGGATGCGGATTTATATTACACATGTCCTTTACCCAAACAAAAATGCATTCTAATGGGACTTATTTCAGATTCAAGTAATAAATGTTGACAAAGTATTTAAAAGAATTAGTGTATAGGATAAAAGCGCTTAAGTAATCCGATTGGCGGGTTTTTTGACATGGGTCTATTTTCTCACTCAATTTTTATTTTGTTGTTAAATATGTGGGGAGAAGTCAATCAGATGAGGACTTACACCTTGTTGGGTAAGTGAATGTGAATTTCGACATGATAAGTGCATCATTTGGATTCTAACTTGTTCGAAGGTTTATGTGTTAAAATAGTTAGGTCATATGTCCTTGGATCAATTGATGTAACATTTAGGTATGTACTCTCGCACTCATTTTAATGTATAAATATATTTAAACACATTATATACAATGTTTTCTATCATATGCCATAATCATATTCTATTATATGTTCTCACTCGGTGTATACATTTAATAACATACTCGTATTTCTTTTAGTCAAATTTCTATATAGGAAATATATATATTATATAGATGGATATATTATTGTTACGTGTTTAAGCATTGTGTGTTTTTAATGTGTTTAACACCGTTCTTATATATATTACTCATATATTTATTTCACATCTCAAATAATGCTATTTTTTGCATTCTTAATAAAATACATTTAAAATATTTTATATATACTTAATTATTTTGTATATATATATTAGTATAGTTTTTATATAAATGTATAGGAAAAATGACGGTCATACATAAAATATGCAAGTCACTTGTGACAGTTATTTCAAATATTTGCACGTATTTTACGGTTAAAAACATGAAAAAAGTCTAAATCGCCATCAAATTTAACCCCTGGGCCATAGATTTATCTCTGTTTGCGGGCTAATTTAACCCATAATGCTATTGGTTTTGGGATGATTGTTAGTGAGAGCTCTATTCATGATAATTCCCGTAACGTCATGTTTATTTAATTATGTGAAGGAAGAACTTTGAACTCGCTGCAACTATCCAATTACTGCTAAATTTACACGTAACTTGTTTTTTTGTGCCAATCTTATGGGGGCTGCAAAAAGGGATGGGCATGAAAGCACATGCCAAGGGGCAATTGCCAAATAAGTTCACGACACTGAGTATGCGACGCTGAATAGATTGTTATTGCACCCAAATCCTTTGAATCCTATGGATCACAATCTTCCACACCTAAGTTTTCTTCGTGGCCCTCAGCTCTGTTGGCTACCATTAAGAGCTTCTGCATATTCAATTACATCTATGCATCTTTTAGTATCTTTTGAATGGCTTCTCAAGCTATTTTTTTGTCCATTGCACATTTAGATGAATCAAGCAACTTGTTTAGAGAATCAAGAACTTGCTTGTGCATTTTTTGGATCCTTTTGAAATCATTGTAAGAATCCATACATATTATATCAACGTAAATGTTGATAACATTAAGTACATTAATGGCTTTCAAATGTTGAGAATCACAATTTTGAACAAAATTTGTTAGATCCTAAGCTTGTTGATAGGATTCAATTGCTTTTGCTAGGCGATTGACCCCCGAAAGGAAAAAGTATTATGATTGTATTAAGCAAGGAGAGTGTTTTCATCCTCATGCAATTTTCATCTAGAAATGGGAAGTGTTCTGAAACATCATGCAACTGTTCGAGATGACCTGTAAAATTTCCTCCACCATAAAAATCTTGATGATGGGATCTAATCAATCTGATTAGACCCTTGCAGTTGCAACCTTTCTTTTTGTGAGATATTGAAGTGAATATTTGCTTGCTTCTTGGATTCCTCATTGGCAACCCGCAGATTTTCTGGATTTCCTCATTGGCAATTGTTGACATTTAAGATGTTGAATCGACATGGCCTTACATTCATAATCATTTCAATACTACGATGCCTACATAACCTTCATATCTAGCAAACATTTTCCTTTGACAGGTGCTCCATGTTAGCTCTTGCCACATACTTTCTGACGTGAAAATTATAAGAACAAAGACTGCTTCATCTACAAATCTCCTTACAAATTTAAAGCCATAACTTCTCCCTCCACACACATTCTTCCTTCCTCCTCTTCTTGTCTCATGTTCTTCCACTACTCTATTTGTCATCTTCTTCTAAAACCTACGCTTTCTTCTCTCCTCACACTTTATTGTTTCCAAACAATCATTTCCTCCCCTATCGGCGTATCCATTGCACCTTTGCGGTGCGATTGCTAGTAATAGATATAGTGAGTGTAGCGAACGAGGTTGTTGAGTCATTTGATCCAAAATATTTATGTTTATTTTATAACCTCAACATCATTCAATAATGTAACCTTATTTTGATCAATAATAATATATTTTAGTTCTCAATTGAAGAGTGGTATGAGAGGCACCATGAAGTAGGCCTAGTGATATGGAAGTGTGAAGTTGTACGAACCCTTATAATGACAAGGAGAAACAAAGAATTTTAAAATATATATTTTTAATTTTTACGAAACCTGTCAAGTGTTGGAGCGATCCAGAGGTGCACAAAAACATGCAATATTGGGCACCATGATATACCTTAAGCATCATTTGTTTGTGATGAAATAATGTTTGGAGCCTTGGAATTAGAGAAAATTGTGATTAATTTTTTTACCTTGAGCATGATCTTGCAAAATTTGTTGAAAATAACTTGTAACTAGCAAAATTGTTGAATCATCTCTGAGTGCATTCATTTGGCATTGGAATTATAATTTGGAGTTCATAGAATTGATTACATGCCGCTTGAGGGCTGGAGAGAAAAGGAGCGTGGGATACATTCTTTATTGTTGGGGGCCACACGCCAAGGTGTCATTTAACAAAAAATATTATTATATGCAATTTATTTATCTTGTTATCTAATTTGTGATTTGTGTTTCTTTCTTTGAAGTATGGAGGAGGCACTCAAATTAAACATAACATATGTTTGTAAGGTTGAGTGGTCAACTAACCAAATGAGGTGGTTGGGCGACCTCAATATTGAAATAGAGGTCTTAGATTTAACTCTTATACATGTAATTAAGTGTAACATTCTAAACTCACATGTACCTAAGTTTTATATAAAGTATTCAATTTCATGTTTCAAGTCTTTAACCTTAGGAGTTAGAAAATGAGGAATTTATATGACATTGTGCATGTAAGAAATTGAGTGATCATATCGTATTATTGTGCATTCAACGTGTGTTTTATGGTGCTATTTTTTTCTAGGTGATATATTTCCCTACAATAGTTATGTAACCAGACATTTTCTAGGTTTTGAAATGTTCACGACACAATCGACATGTCATTTGAGTGATTTGAGGTCTCTATATATCGGTTTCTTGACAAAAATGTATTAAAATGGTCAAGCAAATATCTAAAAGCCTATAGGGTCAAGACCATGCAATGGTTATTAATTCATGTATTTTGTTTTTGGAGTCATTAAAATTTTGTTTAAGTAGTAATCATCATATTACAAACCTATTAGAGGGTTAAAGAAAATCCTGTTGGAATTCATATTTCTTTGTAGTAATTTTTGTGAGTATCATCATGGCTATAATTGTGAACCTCCTCTTATAAAAGGGAGGTTGAAACCTAAAAATTTTAAATAATGGAGATTGATATGGAAATTAAACTATTTTTAATAATTTGGGTACTAGTTGAAATCCAACCTCCACCCCCTACTCAACCTATACAATTGACTCAATTTCAAAAATGCGATAAAGGAGCATTTGCATTGTTAAAATCATCTTGTTTTGCACAATTAAGTCATTCACATTGAAGAAATTAAATATGAAGCACTCAAGGATTGATATGACAAACATCTAGCGTATATGAAGATTGATCTTTTGATGTAGTTTTTGATGACTAAATTCCACGACGATGAATATGTATTTGAATACATTTCTAGAATGAAAAACTTGAAACATGAATACAATACTACATGTGGGAAAATTGATGATTATATGCTCATCTCTATCATTTTGAATGGGCTCAATACAAGTTATACATTTTTTTGGAAATGTTGCAACTCAAAGATATAATTAATAATGCGACATTTGATTCTATATGTGAGTTACTTACTCAACATGAGTGAAAATTTTCTAAGAAGGAGAATAATAAACTTGTACATAAGATGTTTATTTTACAAAGGGAGGAAAACTAAAAGTAGAGAAGAGACATGAGAGAAAGAAGAATTTTCAAAAGAAATCTTTGAAGCATTCTTCAAGCCATCCTCCAAGAAACTCTCCTCATTCTTTCAAAAATAAATGTCAACATAACATAAGCATTATTCTTGATCTATTTGGCACGAGAAGATAGTTAAAATTCTATAATTGTGAATTTATATGACATTGTGTTGATGTATGTACTTCTAAAAATAAAAAAATAAGCATAAGAAGGCGAAGCACATTATCTTCCACATTATAGTGGTTATTCTTATGGTTACCCTAGTTGTTCTAGTTATTCTGACATGTCATTTGATCAAGAAAGATCCTACATGGTTAAATCCTATAAACCTATGGACCTAACAACATCTTTTGAGTGCACATGGATCCACCCGTCTTGAGTGAGTTGATAACTCAAAGATAGGGTTCTACTATAGTAACAATTTTGGCTTGAATTTTTTTCTCCAATTTTTTTAGTGAGGAGAAGATTGGGTCATTTTTATTGTTTTTTCATTGTAATGACTTCTCATCTCTCGTATGATGGGGGTAAATACTATATTGTCCTTTGATCAATCATTAATTATTGTATGAGTTCATATGGGAGTTTCTAGCACCATTAATATTGAGAAAATATAGGTTAGTGTCAATGAGAATCGATCAAATGTTTCATACATAGTAATCAATAGTCATTGGGTGGGATATGGTGAATCCTTATGTGGATTGATGTAGTTGAGAAAACATTGATTGTGTATATATTGTATTATGGGTACATAATGGTCGGAGGATGAACATGCCAATGGGATGTTCATTATTCATTCCACAACTCATGGGGTAGTGAAATTCTATGTGAAGTGGCATCGGTTGATCACTAATACGATGTACAATGATAGTTTGCAAAGTGCAACAAATACTATTATATGACTTCACACTCATATGCTCTAGATCATATTTTTACCCCTTTGAATGAAGAGGGTTTAGTTGGGTCATTTGATCTGAAGTATTTATGTTTATTTATTGATTGTTTATTGTAGGGGTGCATCTTGTGAGAGACATCCCTATAGGAAATACATCAAATTAATATTTAGATTTATTTTAGTGGGTTAAGTTAAAATAGTTTATGAGTAGTTTTGGGTGGTTAATTCACATATGGAAATGAGAATTGTCATTCACAAGTCTATTTACTACTTTATAACCCAAACATCAATCAATAATGAAAGCTTATTTTGATCAATAATATATTTTACTTTCCATATTCGTACATGTGTTCAATCTATCACAACTTTGGCCAAGAGATGTGGATAATAGGGGTATAAGAAAACCACATAAATTTGGGCATAGTTGGATAAAATATTTTGTGCATCATTAAATAGCATTAATTGATTCAAGTGCAAATTATATCCTCCATAATTATAAACCATTCAATTAAATGAGATTTCTCAAATTAGACAAAACATTCCTAAAATTCAATATGACCTCTTAAATTATTATCACCCTAATTTTAGTGTGAGTTCTAAATTAAAACCACCGTAATTAATTATGTTCCCTCTAGAATTTATTACTACACTCCTTAAATTAATTCAACTCTTAAATTAAATGTGTACACTCTAATTAATGTTACTAATCCCTTTCTATACATGCAAACTTCTAGCCAAAACAAAATTATGCCAAGATTAAAGTACGAAAATGACTCTAAAATGCTTACAAATGGAAAGTGGGTTTTCTCTCTTTTTGCTTATATTTTGTGTAAAATATTTTTGTTGAAACTTTGAGGCCCAAAAATAACATTAAATTTTACGAAATTTTAATTTTAACAATTTCATTATATGCCTTATGATTTTCTTAACAAGTTTTCTTCATGGATCACCTCAATCCGACCTATGGGTGAAAATTTTCGAGGCTCATTTTTTCCTAATAGTAATCCTACTAGAGTCTACACGAGCACACCTCAACAAGTTAGGCATGTATGGGTAGGCACATGGAAGGGGAGAGTTGTCTATGTAAGGTAAGATGTGGGTGTATTGAGATGAGTGAGGGGACACAATAGAGGTAGAGGTGAATTTATTATTGAATTGATTTGGTCATGCTAGGGTGATAAGGGATGGGATATTTTGAGGTGAGTTGGTTATGTTATCCCACGAGTAGTCTAGTCCAAATTGAGCTAGATGAAGAGTTGGGTGTGGTAAGTTTTTCTTATGGACATAGTAGATGTCTGAGCTCATTTCCAACAAGAGGTTGAGATGTGATAAAACAAAGGGAACCAAGAAGATCCTTGGACTTAGTAGTTTGAGGTGAGCCCAAGCTTGCCAATCTTGGAATGGAATATTGAGGAGTGTTTCTGCAATGCACCTCGAGTCGACCCAAACAAGAGGATGCATGAGTTAGGAGTATTATATTTGTAATGCATTGAATGAGATAGACCGATTTTATTTAGATAACATGATATCAAGTTGAGAATCGATACCAAAGGGTTGGAGATGTTAGATGATACATAGTTTGATGGTAAAGGTGAGAAGAGAGTATGGCTTTGTCGAGCCATGTTCACCACATAGAAGGGGAGTGTGAAAGAGACAAGGCTGAGATGGTGAGAGCATTACAATCCAAGGAGATATTATTTTCATAGGACATGTTGAGGTTGAAAGTCCAAACAAGCCACGGGTTCTTAAGTTGGGCTATAAGTTTGGTAGGTGGGAATAGAGGGGGTGAATGATTTTGAAGGAACTAAAAAACCAATTGAGGGAACTTATAAGCATCCTTGGCAAGTTGGTTTTCCAAGATGAGTATGAGAGCTCTCGGGTGGGCCATAAAGGCCCAACATGATGTTCAATCATTGTCTCAAGGTGGGATAAACAACAAAGCAAGGAAGATCTCATAAAGAGATCAAGTAGATATATCTTAGAGCTCAATAGAAGTCAAAATCCTGGAGCCCCAAATGAGACCTAAGTTATTGGAAGCACACTTACTGAGAGGGGGTGAATCGGTGAGCCCTTAAAAATTTTTACTTCAATTATGTATTTATCATTCAACACATTTAATTCAACTTAAACAACATGAATTAACCAAGAATTGTTACAACCATACACATGAAAAAATGAACATAAGAACATATGAACATTAGATATAAGTAGGAAACCCTCAAGGAGAAGAAAACCTAGTGAAACACATCTTGGAAAGCTTGTTATATACAACAAGGAATCAAATTTATTTGAGCACTAACCCAACAAGGAGCACCAACACCTAGAATTTTAATAGAGCACTAACCTTGCTAGGAGCACCGACCCCTAAATTTAGTGAAGAACTAACTCCAAAAGGAAGATATAACTCCCAAGATGATGATCACCAACTCAAAAACTCGGTTTTGTCACCTATATAATTTTTTGTTGTATCAACTGATGATGACACTTATTCAGCTCTCCTTTCATCTATCTTCTTCAAATAGGAATTCTAGGATTCTCTACACACTCTCTTCTCAACTAACGCCAATTAGGTCAAGTGACCTAGCTCTCCAACAAAAAAATACTCTCTAGAACATCATGAACTATCCTCTACTCTTCCTTGATGGTCACTAAGACCTTATGCTCTCTTGCTTGTTTCCCTTTTGCTCGCTTACACCTCTTACTCCCTCAACAACAAAATATGTCTTCTTCACTTGCATATATACATGACTCATGCACAAAACACATATCAGTTGGACTTAATAGAGAATATACCATCATAAAAACATGAAAAATTATATAATAGCCACACTAGGTTGGCAATAACATATGAAATCTAAAATCCTTCATTAGGACTCAATTAGGCCTAAATGCCTAAAACAACTCCTTCACCAAGTTTGGGTCTTCTTGGTCCACATGGCCTTCACCAAACATTAGGAACCACTTATACATGTTTTCTAAGTCTTCTACCAACCTCCAACATGATTTTTCAACTTTTTACCACCATATAATGTTATAAAGCCACTCATTAGGACATAGTCCTAATAGGTTTGTGCATCTTCACAAACTAGTCTTCATAGATGAATCTCAACCACTCATAAAAAGACTTATTCATCCCAAAATAAAACAAGAAAAAACACTGAAAAACCTCGGGTTCATCACCATATGCTTGTAACACCATTACTTAGGGCATAAATTCCTGAGAACAACTTTTCACTAAGCATACCCAGAACTATCCTCACACCATGAAAACAAGTCAAGAGAGATTGACCATCCAACACCCGTAGAGATCAATTAAAAGTCTAACCAATATCTAGACCTCACTTTATCTTTCCTAAACCCATTCAACTAGGTCAACTTGTGACCATATTATCACCATACCAGATGACATTCATAGCTCATTTAATACTTGATTCATGTCATATTATACATGTAAAACATATTAGTGTTCATAGGGTACTTCAAATTAGGTCATAAAGACTCAAGACCATTTTTTCACCATGACCACCCGAAACTACCAAAACTACCCAAAAACTAGTCTTACAAGAATGACTTCCACAGGACCATCTAAGGGTTAAATTATTTTCTAAAACCATCCCAAAAATGGAGAATGAATTCCTAAATTCCTCTACCATCCATTTATTTAACATGTCCAATGAAATATTTGAGATATAGATCAACTTCTTCTTAAACTTAAAATTTACATTGGGGTCCACTCACTATCCCGGCACTTCAATGCCACTTGGAGATACCTAAGAGAGTCATTTACAAGCTCCAATAATCAACCAAGGTATTCTCCATATCTACCTTATTAATATTTTAGATCACCGTATCTTCTTAACGATTTTCCAATTTGAGCAAGATATTCTCCATCTCTACCTTAGGAAGATTTTAGATC
The DNA here is from genome assembly GCA_018340775.1 of Taxus wallichiana var. yunnanensis. Classification (NCBI taxonomy): domain Eukaryota; kingdom Viridiplantae; phylum Streptophyta; class Pinopsida; order Cupressales; family Taxaceae; genus Taxus; species Taxus wallichiana. Next base: position 772,277,934 of record CM031239.1, on the reverse strand, counting down.
ACCTTATCTTCTTAACGATTGTCCATAAAGCTCCACCCCTAAACCGCAAACTAATTCCAAGAATTTTGAGCTAGGACAATTTCCCGTATACCATGAAGAGATTATGATCCCATGCATACTTCACACATGCCAACCAACATCAGAAAATCCTTCTCAAGCTTAGGGTTTACACTTCCTTGAGCTCGATAAGCCCAAAACTTAAATTTTTCCTTTTCCTTCAACCCGTGACTTTTCCTTACACCTACAGACCTATAAAAACATTCCAAACTACTTTCAATGATCTCCTATACACTCTTGCTTTGTTTTTCATCTTTCATGCCCCATTAGGCTAGACAAGACCAACACAAGGTCTAGGAATAGACCTAGAAAACATGATTTATCGTCATAAGCACACTCTGAAACATACATGAGTATCTCTACGCTTCATCTCCAATATATCCATGCTCTTACCATGCTCAACACGATTTTTCATATTTGTGATCAATCATGACATACCATCCTAAGATACCTACTAGCTATCATACCTAAGACCATTCATGCAACACAACACACAAAGACCACACTTTCTCTTTACTACCAATCAACCTTCACATGATATGGCATCACACTCCTTTTGAAATCATCTTGAAACCTCAAACATCTATATTTGTCATTAATGACCTATGAATCTTGGCCACATCAATGAAAACACTCCATGACCATTGACAACTCAACACCTTCATCATCACACTTTGACATCAATGACAACACAATGCCAACAATATCCCCTTTGTCATTGATGGAAAAAACTCTTCATTCAGATCCTTCTCCCCCTTTTGACATTAATGACAAAGGGTCTTAAAATTTTCATCTTCAAAATACTATCATTTGATCTTGAACTCAACACATTATCCCCCTATGTTCATGCATGCCTTCTTCACTTGCTGCCCCTGTCTTTATGCACACATCTTCTATACTAATTTCCTACTCTTGGAGATAAAAGATTAATTTCTTAGCTCCTCTTGAGTCCTTGAATCCATTAATGATTACTTGAATATAGGAATCATGCCCAATTCATGCATAAGATGTTCAAAAGTCTCATTTGATAGTGGCTTGGTAAGAATACCAAAACTTTGATCCTTAGTAGACACATATTCTAGCCTAACACTTTTCTCATTAACTTGTTCTCTTAGAAAGTGATACCTGATAGGAATATGCTTGGTCCTTGAATGCATGAAAATATTTTTTGAGACACTGATTTCACTTGTATTATCACAGTAAATGGGAGTAGGATCATTAAACTCTACCTTATAGTCTTTTAGAGTCTGTCTCATCCATAAGGTTTGAGTGCAACAGGTTGCTATAACAATGTATTCAGCTTCACAAGTTGATAAGGCCTCAAATGCTTGATTTTTTCTGATCCATGAGACTAGACACCCTCCTAAGAAGAAGGCTCCTCCACTAGTGCTTTTCCTATCATCTAGGCTTCTTACCCAATCTACATCTGTATAAACTACCAAATTAAATCCTTGCTTCTTGGGTACCATAACCCAAACTCCATAGTCCCTTTAAGATACCTAAAAATTCTCTTGATTACTTGTAGATGAGAGTTCTTTAGGTCATCTATAAATATTCCTACCATCCCTATTACTTTCATGATGTTAGGCCTAGAAGAAGTTGTATACAATAGGCTCCCAATCATTGACTTGTATGATGTTTGGTCAACTTTAGGAGACTCGTCCTCTTTACTCAACTTGCATCTAGTAATCATAGGAGTATTAATAGCCATGCAATCCTCCATATCAAACTTCTTCAACATTTCCATTATGTATTTGGTTTGTGAGATGAAGATACCTTTCTTAGATTGAGAAATTTATAACCCAAGAAAGAAGGATAACTATAGTCACAAAAACATGCACTTTAGAAATTATTTATCCTAGTTTCATAGTACTATTTAGAAGGTTTTTAAGTGAAGAAAGTACTAATTAATCCCCATATTTTGGCCATCTTGCTTTATTTTATTTCATCATTACTGACCTTTTACATCCGCATGACCAGGTCATATTCTCGTCATCCCGCACTACTTTAGCCTTGAATGGGGCACCCATGGGTGCCCCTATCCCTTTTAGACTTTTTGCTATCTTTTGGGCTCTTTCTATTCATTTCTATTTCTTATCTTTTTGGTGGTCGATCATTTCAGGTTTAATACAAAATTAGATCAAGAAAAACCTATAAATATAAAGTTATGAGACCATAATGAGGGACCTAACATCATTCACTACTATCATCCATCTAGAGTTGCATCCACATAGCTCCATCATCAAGGCACAAGGCTAGGACATCTACATCACACACTTCATAGGGGAGGGATTATATTCTATTCCATGCACACATGCTATTACATTTTCTACATTTAGTTATTGCTCGCTACTTCACAAAGTGTGACCGACACGGGAAACACCTAAGGCACATCATGCACACACTCACCAGAACTACATTTGGGTCTGAAATGTAGTACAACACTTAGTTAGTAAGCCCACTATTATGGCAGCTAAGGTCAGTCGACCCATTTATTTGCATCTTTCTTTTCTTTAGGTTTTTGATACTTCTTTTGGTATTTTGCAGGTATTTTCATCATCTTAGATTATTGGTGACATCCAATATAGGGAAGTGAATTTGATGTGACACACAATAGGGGTTTTAGACCACCTCCCAACCCTACGAGATTTAGTTTAAGAACTTTTACGCAAACCAGGGTGCCCAGTTTGTAGAGTAGAGCACCGGTAGGCACTCCAGGTCTAGTCAAATACTTCATATCCATCCTTTTCAGAGATTCTGCACAGTCATTCATGTTTCCATATTCTCTAGTCAGCTCTGTGACATAGTCTCATGAGCATATTCTATTCAGTTGAGTTCTTTCCTCTTCTCTCTTGCACATCAGGGTTTTAATCGTATTACATTAGTTGCTTAATTCATTTATATGCTTATTTATTATGTTTTTATGTCCTCCTAGATTAGATTAACTAGCTTAAATTATTTCCATTTTAGTTAATCATTTTGGTGAACCCGACTTGTGAATTTGTCTTCCTTATTTCATTTTATGCCCATTACCTATAGCGGTCATTTTGGGTCCCTTCAATATTGTGATCTCCCTTCATTTACCCATCATCTTTCTAGGTCAATGGCTGATACAACTACATATATGGCTGAAAAACCTTTAGATAATTCCAACTGTGTTCCTCTTCATGAAATCAAAGCTTCAGAGTGACAAATCCTACGATAAAGAAACCAATGTTGAAAAAGAATAACTCAATACTATTACTGACTTCTAGAAATATTTACACGAAAACCTTACTCATCTTCCTCATGTCTTACATGCCTTAATTTATGCTCAACAAGCTTGCGATGTTTCTACTTGATCGTGAATTCTTTGCTTCCTAGGGTCTCTGCTCCACCTTTTTATGTTTATGCTCCTATTACTACAACTATTACCCACCCTAGCACTCCTAATATGCAGCTTGGATCTTCCTCAAACACTCCTGATTTAACATCTTTATATCGGATTTGCAAAATCAAATTCACTAGCTCCAATTTGCTACTTCTCGAGGATCACCATCTTTAGATTCTACTTCATTGCTACATACCCCTTTCATGCCAGCTATCTCTCGCTTACGCATTTCCACCTAACTTCATCTCTCCCAAATTACCCATTTTTAAAGGCCATGGTGACCCACAAGAGCATCTCCGAGCTTTCCACGTAGCATGTCTTGACTATGCAGATGATCACACCATACTCGCTAAGATTTTTCCTTGTAGTTTACAAGACTATGTGATGCATTGGTTTTATGACCTACCTGTCCATTTGGTAGTCTCTTTCACGCATCTAGTTGACGCCTTTCTCACCCATTTCTCTATCAAAATTGGCTCTAAGATTTCTTATGCTCAACTTTCACAACTCAAGCAATGTTCCAATGAACACTTATCCAAATATGTCTTGTGATACAAAAATAATCTAGCCAGGATGACTAATTTCCTTGCGGATTCTGAGCTACAAGACTTATTTATTCAAATTTATCATCACCGCTTCAAGAGAGTGTTCTCTTTGAGACCTCTTCCTCATTTTAACAACTTTGTCAAACTCTCAGGCTCCATGAGACTAAGCTCCTTGCAATAGGAAAACTTAAATATCAAGAGCAAGAATCATCCTCCGCACATTTTCAGAATAATACAACCTTCAAACATTCTCGTGACTAAACCCATGGATAGAAAAAGTGTTGTAAACATAGTCTCTACTCCTAGGGAGCTTCGAACACAATCGTATAGACGTACTTTTACTAAGTTTAGTACACCTCTGAGCGTTTTTCTACCGCAACTCATAGATAGTAATCTTATTACCCTACCGTCGCCTTTACAACTTGATCCATCTCGACAAAAAAGGGTGTAATTTCGATGACAGTTCTTATTGTGATTATCATCAATGCATAGGGCATTCCATTGATTGTTGTTTCTGGTTACGAAATCTCATTTAGGATCTGCTTGACAATGGTCAAATTGAGCTCCCAGAATCTACAACATCTACACCTATTAATGAAAATCATAAACTTAAGATTTTTAACAACCCCTTACCAAAACATAATACAAAAATGACCGGTTACTCTGCTAATTATGTTTATCATGCATTATATTCTCCCTCATCAGGGGCTCTCGATTTCTTTGTTACAAACATTGATGCTTCACCACCAAACTTTTTTTGACATCAATTATCATGCAAATTTTACATCCAATCAATTACATATCAAGGAATATATTTTCTCAACCTCCATAAACAATACTAAGGTTGACCCATCTTGGCCCATTAGTGCATGCTCTATTTCACTTCTTAGGGCTATCGGTTATCCTCCATCACAAATTGAATATCCTTTCAACAAACCCTTTGGCGTTGTCAAACTACATGTTACAGTTGGTCCTCTTACATTACTTGTGCCTTTCCTCATTAGAAACATAGTTGACGGATGTGACATACTACTTGGCCTTAATTGGATTCATTACTCTCAATCTATCATTTCTATGAATCACTTACAACTCAATTTTATCCATAATAAACAAGTCATTTCTATTGATAGTGTCCCTCCATCTACTCCATTGTTGTCATCTCCTCGTATAGTAACTCACGTGTCATCTACTTCTTCTAACACATCTCATTCTATGTTTTTCAAAACACAGTCTACTCATAGCTCACCTACTTGAGTACCTCCTACATGACTGCATCATTCTGTTAGTCCTACACATCAACATAGTCCCATTCCTTGGGCCATCCACGCATCTCGATGTCAATTACCGCTTCGTTTTATTCCATGTAGATATTCATCACCTTCACACTCAACATCGCATAGATATCCATCATCGACAAATTTTACTATGCCACGACCTCCATCCTATATTCATCCCTCACATGCATATAGACTTCATTCACCAACACAACATTTTTCTACCATACCACCACTATTAGACCATGGTCCTATGCTTTCATCCTCACAAACATTGGATGGAGGACCTTCTTCCTTCACTATCATCAGTTAGTTTACTCATTGCTATATACTTGGGGGCATAACACCTAATACACCTACCCCCTCACCCTAGCATCTGCCATCTTCACATTTGTATATAGGCATCCTCATCACATGTTATTGCGGTGATCATTACCCAATGGTGCACTCTTGTGATACAGTTCACATTTGACTATTGAGGGATTACCACACATGAACCCCACACTCTACACTCTAGGAATTATACACCACATCTAGTCACACATCGCACGTCATACATCGTACACCGTACATTGTACACCATACACCATACACCATACACCATACATTGTCCATGTTTGTCTACAATATTGTGACATTTCCACATTCATACATCATACATTATACTAGTCTTCATCTTACACATTTTGCATCATACACTATTAGGCTATTTACACATATTGCCTCACATCCTATACATAGTCATATACCATACATCATACATTGTGCATCTTCATGTCATACATTTTCTACATACTATACTAGTCTTCATTACATACGAGTCTAACATCATTCCATCCTACATATTACATTATTAGTCTACCTACACATGTTACATCACACATTATACATTACATTTTATACATTCTACACATCTAGCATCACATTTTACACACCACATTTTTACATATTCTCTTCATCACATGGTCATCTTTTATCATTACATATATTACATTATCTTCTACGTGTTGCACTCACTACCTTATGATGCACTTTAGTTCCTTGGGGCCATACTCGACTACCAAGGGTTTACTAATTAAATGGACCATCCACTCATCACACATTTACTATTTGACCTTTCATCATGCGACATTTCCAGCCTAGTGACATACGCTTTAGGATAATTTTTCACCTATTCTATCATTTTTAGTGGTATAAACCTTAGGTTACATCACCAATCCCTCTTTTCACATTGTAGTGATATACGCTTAGGGCTAAATCATCACTCATCCATTCATCTCATAGTGATATACGCTTAGGCTAAATCATCACTTATAGGTTCATATGGTCGTGATATATGCTTCGACTATAGGGTTCACGAGCACATCGTCGCTAGGTTACATCTCAACACTACACCTACACATTCATCATAAAGCACGTTAGAAATAACACACATTTCAGCCATTTCTGATGGCGCACTCTCATTTACGATTCATTCTTGACTATTGAGGGGGAAAAAAATGAACCTCATTGCATACATTTCCATTCACTCGGGGGCACACGACTCTATAATTCTATTCCATCCACCCATAACATATTGCATTGGCGTGGGGAATTTACTCTTGTTTTCTAGTGTTTTACATGATCACTATTCTACACATGTTAGACTGATTTATTATATGTCATTATCTACACTATACATATATGCGTGTTCACTTCTTAGTCTAGTTGTGATCCTAGATTCGGATGTTTTGCATGTAGTATGGATGTTCACCTTCTACCCTTCCTACACTAGTCATTGGGGGCATCCAAATTCATCTCTTCTAGGTGCTATTGTTTCATTTTGTACTTAGCACTTTACATTACTTGGTTATTCACACTTTGACATATTGGTTATTTCTCTAACATGCTAACGGGTGTTCCATGTGCAACACTTGTTTTACAGGATTACATGTTTCCATGACTACTTCTTTTGCTTTTTGTACTTGTCTGTCATTGTTTTCTTCTTGTATGTGGGCCTTGCCCTATGTTTGGTGTGCACACTTGTTTATTGTTTGTGGCCATGATGGCCTTGCATGTATTGCGACATCGTGAGTGATGTCCCATATTTGTGACTTGATTTTTACATCTTACTTGTCTTCTTGCGTGTTTACATTTCTTTTCTTGGTAGTTTATACACTGTTTGTGTACTTTACACTTGTTTTCTACATGCATGCATTTTCATGCTAACATTTGTTTTGGCTAGCCATCCTTGTTTGTGTGTGCCTTGGTTTCTACCAAGAGCTTTCCTTTTCCCATACAAGGAAGAGTTTCAGGTACATGTGGTTGGTCCTCTTTTGGGGCCGCATTCTCCTATCAGTGACGTCACATGCGCCCCCAAAGATGGGGGCATCATTTGGGATTTTACAATCTACACAACAAATTTACACTAGTTCGATTCAAAGTGCACTTTCGCCCTTAACATTGTGGGTTTACATACAATGAGTGAGTTTAGATCAGTCTACGAACTTCATACGTAATGAATTTTACTTGGACATGGAGTCCTTAACATTCTAAGAAGAAATTACAAGCTTGAAGGTTATAGTGGGTGTGCCTTCCTACACTACTTAAGCCAATGGTACCAGATCACCCAAAAAAACCAGGGACAATACAAAGATATCTTCACACACAGTTTAGGGAAGTAGTTAAAGGTTGGAGGAAACAGAGCATTTCCTCCCTATACTTCTTCATCCTATGGTGTCAGATCACCCAAAACCCCGGTAGTATAGGATATCCTTCTACACCCTTTCTCTCAACATGGATCAGGTGCACATGTTCCATTTACACTTTTCATTTGTGTAATTTACATTTACATGATTTTTTTCATACATACACATGTGTCTTTTACATAACGTTTTACACTTACATACATATATATTTGACTACTTGATCATTTTCTCCTTGTAGTTCCGTCCATATGAGAAATAAGTAGTCAAATGGGGGCAACAACAACAACACTTCGCGACGGCACACTTTGCATAATAACCATGCATGTACACACAGAAGAAGCTACACACGCGTTTCCACCCTAGGTTCACTCTCATCATTTTTTGCACATTTTCATCTTTATTTTCCTTTCTCCTCCATATTTTTTGTCATTCCACGCTTTGTTTATTCATTTGACACGCCTTTTTCATCAATCAACATGGTTTTCAAGTATACATCTCTATCTAATTTATGTTACTAAGCTTTTTGCTCACCAACATAAAGTGGGGGAAAAATGTAGTCACAAAATCACACTTTAGACATTATTTATGTTGGCTTCATACTACTATTTAGAAGGTTCTTGAGTGAAGAAAGTAATAATTAACCCCGTATTTTGGCCATCTTGGTTTATTTTATTTCTTTATTACTGACCTTTTACATTCATATGCCTAGTCAAATTTTGTCATCCCACATTACTTTAGCCTCAACTAGGGTGCTCAGTTAGTATTGGGGCACCCATGGGTGTCCCGGTCCTACAGGGGTGCGCTGATCCGTTTTGCTCTTTCCTGCCATATTTTGGGCTCTTTCTAGCCATTTCTCTTTCTTATCTTTTTGGTGGTCAGCCATTTGGGGTTAATTATGAAATTAGATGAAGAGAAACCTTTAAATATAAATTTATGAGATCATAATGAGGGACTATACACACCCAAATTTGGATGTGCTACATTGTCAGAAAATGGTTAAAACCCCCAATGATGATTCATATCTTTTCCAAAGGTGTTCGAGCTCCTAAACCTACTTATAGCTTATATTTGTATCCTAGATTACCTTACTTAGCCTTTGCATGCTTTTTCTTAGCTTCCCGCTTCTTTTTAGCCCTATTTTAACCTTTAGTGTCAAAACCTTCGCCATGACAGAGCGGTGGTCCTATAATTGCTGCTCATGCGGCGGTGGTCCTATGCGCATTTTCCATAATGTTCCAACGTGATTTGAGACACATGTTATTTCACTTAACTTCACTTTGAACGCACGTTTCTTACCCATTTTGGCTGATTTCAAGCCTGACTGCCTTGTGGCATTCTCTTCTTCACTTGTAATTTGTAATTGATTGTGATTGATAGTTCAAACTCCCTCTTCATTATTGATGTGGCACCCCATGGATACCAAATGGCTTGAACCATTTCCCAACCAACCTTTCTATAAATTGATCACTTGTTTTCAAGCAAATGACTAGAGATCATTTTGAGTATTCTTGCAATTGCTAAGTTTTCTCTTTCTTACTAGAAACTACATAGCCAAGCTCAGTTCCCTTGTGCTATCTTTCTTCCACTTGCATTGCTTCCAGATTACCAATTCAAGTTGTCATTGCTCCAGCGCATTCTCTCTATTTCTCTCACTACATTCCCAACCTCTTGGAATCACGTGGACATGGAAGACTGAAAAGATAAACTGAGGGGACCAAGTACCACACAATTGGATTTCCATTGTTCTGTATTTTAGGTTGGAGTTATTGCTTTTTTATTCTTCATTTCTTCAATTTTTTTATTTCTGAATCATACGCACATTATCAAATAGTGTAGAGAATCATTCCCATAGTTATAATCATTCAAAGTTGTAGTAGATTATTTGTTTCAAACCTAAATCTTTCTTAGGAAAGGTTTCTTCTCTTTTCTATCTCTGTAGGTTTGCAAGGAAGTAAATCTGGAAGAAAGCTTCTATGGATTTTAGAAGTAAACACAAGCATCAATCCATATAGAAAAATCTTTTATTGTCTTTTCGGGAAGTTTCAAGGAGGAAAACTTATGAGAATCTCTTATTTCTTCCCCTGCTTCTAAGGAAAATTAGAAGGTTAGATTTGCATCCATAGTTTAGTGAAGCTTTCATTAATTAAATTAGACTAAATACACTCAGCACAGGTGAATAAATACACCAGGTTATTTACTTGTTTAGTTTTAGTGTAGAAGTAGCTTTAATTATTTAGAATAGAAGCAATTTGTTGTCTTTGTTTGTAATAGTTTAGTTTAGTTGATTTATTTAATTAGTTTCCCTTCAAGCAAGTAGATTAGATTGTCAAATTTCATCTTGGTTAAAATGGACACTTCAACATAGTTCAATATTTAGATTCAATCAAGTAGTTTAACCATAGGGGATTTACGCTACCCATACTTAGCCTCTAATTTCCCCTTTTCCGACTCAGCTACTAGGAATTCACACTACTAGATCTTAGTCACGATAAAAATTCTAAGCAAGTTTTAATCAACAGAGAGCCGAACATAGAGAAGAAATAAACCAAATATAATAGACAATATATTAATCACTTCATAATTTACAATACATAGGCACCCATATATATAGGGAGAGGATTTCCTATTATTAAGGAAACCTCTTTTGTTTCTACGTGAGTTTGGTTACAACCACCAAACCTCACGATATAATAAAATAATATAGGTTATAACCATATAACCAAATAACCAATCTTTTACATTTTACTAATAATAATTTACCACACGTAAATTATTAATCACCATGAGAGAACTAACCATAGATTTCCTAACATTCCCCCCCTTAGTTCGAACATGGGGAAAACATCAATTCAATACCTGCACCTGCTTTTGTGATGGTGTGATTTTCTATTGGTTGATCAAAAACCAAGACAAATATGGTTTTCTATCGGATAACCAGAAACCGAGAGTTGTGTGATTTTCTATTGGATTATCACAAACCAAGACAGAGATATGGTTTTCTATCGGTTGACCAAAAACCGAGACAAAAGAGGTTTTCAAATGGTTTACCCCAAACCATATCACGATGTGCAATACTACTTCAGCTCTCATCATATCTTTCCTCAGGAGACGACATAGGAAAACAATCTCAACTTCTCATAGGAACAACAAGAACTATGAAAAATAGCAACTCAGAAAACACAATTGAAAAAATTGAAATCACACTGCAAACACACATGTCACCAAACCATAGTGTGCGGCCCCATCATTGATGACTGATGAGAGGACATTGATTTTCCTCCATCCTCTTGTGCCTCCATCCTCCAGTAGATGGTTGCTAACTTTCAATTTGGATGTGACAATGAGACTCATAACATCTCTTGAGCATCGATTCCACCGAAAATGTTTTGTAAGGCAATTTGTTTTTACAATTTTGATAATTTTCCTAATAATCACCTAAATGATGATAACAAAATGACACAAATATATTTTTGACACTTGTGACTCTTTATGATAATTTAGAGACTTAGAAGACTTTAACACATTGACATCGATAATAACAAAATGAACAATGACTTTTGATTTTTACACTAAAATCATTTGACATAAAATATATTTTTGACATTACAAACTACTTGACTTCACATGAAAAAGGAAAAATACATAAATTTTTAATGTTGACTCAACATGACATTAACAATTGAATGAGCAACATTGTTATATGATATTATTCTTGACTATTATATAAACATTATACTCTAATTCCTATTAACAAACTTTAGAATCCAATTAAAGATTGGATTTGACAATCTAATAGACCAAACTATATAACTAAACATGACAAATGTACCTCTAACTAAACCTATGGACCTAAACAATATACGGAGGAATAAATATATAGAAAATTGTAATATAAATCACTAACTAATAACACTGGTTCACATTCTTTGTGCTCGACATTTGTGAGTCTAAGTTCCATAAATAAATACAACTCATCATTTATGCTAAAATGTGCGTAACCAAGGACAAAAATACGTTGAATTTATGGTGTGTTGTGACTCTGGTGAGGCAATCTTCAGGTCATGACATGTAATGAAAATGAATTGTTGACTGCGGTGAGCTCGATTTAGGATTGAGTTTGGTACGATGAATTGAACTCATAAGAAAATCAAATGAGGAGAATCTAATGAAATATCATCCAATTCAAATGGATTGAGATTGTTGTGCAAAAAGTGATACATATCACAATAGATCCGATCGAGGAAAGAGAGGTAGTCAAACCATGTGATGCAATGATCAAGTAATCATAACAAGTGTTGACAGGTGGGGTATGAAAAAAAAAAATCCAAGATTAAAGTTCTTCAAAGAGTGAACCAATTGAAGCTCACGCAGCTCAGATGTAATATAGTCTACTCGCAAGTTTGTTGATGCAGGATTCCAAGCCGTCCACCTTGCCGAATCACCCAAGCATAACAAAATGCACACAAGTGCGTTCAAGAAGATATCACACGAACTAGATACAACAAAACGTTTGAGAGCCAAATATTTCAATTCATGAATTCGAGGCAACAATTCAAATTATGGTGTTGCCTCTTCTCAAGCTACTTCTCCATCACAACTCTAAGTCACAACACAGAGAAGAAATAAACAAAATATAATAGACAATATATTATTCACATCATAATTTACAATACATAGGCACCGATATATAGGGAGAAGGTTTCCTAATATTAAGTAAACATCTTTTGTTTCTACATGAGTTTTGTTACAACCACCAAACCTCACGATATAATAAAATAATATAGGTTATAACCATATAACCAAATAACCAATCTTTTACATTTTAGTAATAATAATTTTCTACACTTAAATTATTAATCACCACAAGAGAACTAACCATAGATTTCCTAACAACCGATTCTCCTAAAGCTATCCATCCACATTTTCCACATTGGTTGTCTCGACACGACCTCAAGAGGTTGAGTGCAGATTAAGGTTACGTGTCAATTTTCACTGTACTGAGGACCTAGCATCATTCATTACTATCATCCATCTAGAGTTGCATCCATCTATTTTATTGGAGATCAATTTCATCCACATAGGTCCATCATCAAGACACAAGGATATGACATCTCGCATCACACACTTTATAGGGGGATTCTATTATATTCCATGCACAAATATTATTACATTTTATACATTTAGTTATTGATTGCTACTTCACAAAGTGCGGCTTGAAATAGGAGCACATAGGGAAAATTATGCACACACTCACTAGAACTTAATTTGGGCCTAAAATGTGGTGCAAAACTCAGTTAGTAAGCCCATTGTTGTGGCAGTTGAGGTCAGTCTGACCCATTCATTTGTAACTTTATTTTTTGTAGGGTTTTGATACTTCTTTTGATCTTTTGTAGGTCTTTTCATCATCTTGGATTATTGACGACATTCGGTAAAGGGCAGAAAATATGATGCAACACATAACGAGGGTTTTGGACCACTCCCCAGCCCTGTGAGATTTATTTTTAGAGATTTTACGTAGACCAGAGCACCCAGTTTGCAGACCAGAGTGCCCATAGGTGCCGCAGTCCCATTCCAGGCACTCCAGTCTAGTCAAACACACTAGATCCATCCTTTTTGGAGCTTATTCATGGTCGTTCATGTTTACAGATTCTCCAGTCAGCTCTGCGACACAGTCCCGTGAGCATCTTCTATTCAATTGAGTTCTTTCCTTTTCTCTCTTGCACATTAGGGTTTTACTTTTATTATTTTAGTTGTGTAATTAATTTATATGCTTCTTTATTGCATTTTTATGTCATCCTAGAGTAGATTAACTAGCATACATTATTTCCATTTTTAGTTAATCAATAAATCACCAAGCATAGACATTTCAAACTCCTTCATTGCTTATGAAAATTCCTTGGTCATATTCTCATTTCCCTCCAAAGATAATACCATCTACATAAACAACAACTATCAATTATTGATCACCCTTAGTCTTTACATATAATTCTTATCTGTTGTTCCTCTCTTGAAAAATTGATCCAATAGATTCTTATCTAGTCTAGCACACCAAGCTCTAGGATCTTGTTTTAGACCATAAAGTTTTTTTTTCAATCTACATATATAGTCCTCATTATCTAAAATAGAGAAACCTTCGAGTTGCTCAATGTATACTTCTTTCAAATGTTCATTCAGAAATTTGACTTTATATCCATATGATATACCTTAAAACCTTTGAAACTTGCATATGTAAGAAATAACCTGATTGCCTCTAGTATTGCTACAGGAGAAAATGTTTCCTCAAAATCTACTCCTTCCACTTGAGCATAGCCCTTACACACCAATCTAGATTTGTTCCTAGTAACCTCTTTTTTTCATTTAGCTTGTTTCTATACACCCATTTGGTGCCAATGACATTTTTATCTTTAGGTCTAGGAACTAGCTCCCATGTTTCATTCTTTTCTATCTTATCCAAATCCTCATTCATGGAATTTATCTAATATTGGTATTTTCTTACTTCTTGAATGTTTTTAGGTTCTATTTTAGACAAAAGAGTAGCATTGGCTTGATTAGAATTGCTTGCAAGTTTTATTCTTTTCATCAAGCCAACATTCATGTCACCAATGATCTGTGATATAGCGTGACATCTTTGAATCTACCTTTTAGGTCCCTTTGAGTCTTGTCTCTCCTCATCCTCCTCTTCTTCTCCATTTGATTCTATGAATTCTTCCTTATTTTTGGATTTCACATCCTATGGAGCATCCTTTTACCTTTTGAGCATGTATCATCAACTTTGACATTTTGCTTTCTAATATATTTTGTAATCTCTTGTTATAATGACATATAAGTTTGAGATTAATTCTGAATATCCCAAAATCCCCTTCATCAGCTCTTGATTCAAATTTTCCTAGATCTTCTTCATCTCTCTTGATAAAACACTTACTCCCAAATACCCTAAAGTGTTCTACATTGGAAGATCTTCCTTTCCATAGCTCATATGGATTATGATTGCTATTAACCCTTATTTTACCTCTATAGCCGTTCTTGTTTCCTCTCTCTCGAGATAACCATTAGGTATTTTTACTCATTTAGCATAATAATTTTCAATTCTTGGACAATCCTATTTTTCCTTTCAACTACCCCATTTTGTTGGGGTGTCCTAGCAACTAAAAATTGTCTTCTAATACCATGTTCTTCACAATAATCATCAAATGCATTAGACCAAAAATCACCTCCTCTATCAGACCTCAAACATTTGATCTTCTCATCATCAACCAATGCTTTGAATCCTTTGAACTTGTCAAGTGCCTTTTATTTTTCCTTCAAGAATTCCACCCAAGTTATCCTTATGTAATCATATATAAAAACATGAAATAACTATCTCCTTGAATAATTTGAACCCTAGTAGGTCCACATAGATCAATATGTATCAACTCTAGAGGTCATGAGGTGGAGTATTCCTTGGATTTGAACTTCCTCATGGTTTTCTTTCCATGTTGGCATGCTTTTCACAGTGTACTTGCAGGTTTTCTTATTTTAGGAATGTTCCTTACACACTTCTTGGCACTAATCTTGACCAAATTTTCAAAATTTAGATGCCCCATCCTTCTATTCCATAGCCACCCTTCATCACCCTTTCTCATGAAGCAACTCTCTTTCTTGATTTCATTCAAGATACATGTTGTTTACAATCCTTTTGGCCTTAGCAATCAGCTCTCATGTCTTGAATTTTCTTATGTCACATCCTTTGTTATGAAATGTTAATGTGTTCCCTTGACTACACATTTGAATCACACTAAGAAAATTGTGTTTCAACCCTTCTACATACAAAACATTTTCTTTCAAGGTATTTCCATTATCCAAGCTCAAGGAACCTTTTCCAACTATCTTGGCAGATGTATTGTCACCAAACCTTATAAACTTGCTAAATTCTCCTTAAATGAGATGAATTTAATTTTTTTTCCTGTCATGTGGCATGAACACCCACTATCATCCTCATTATGAGTGTGAAATGTAATTTGGACAATAGAGGATTCTTCTTCACTCTTCATCTCTATACTATACAAAGTGCATTCTTCCTCATTGGCTTGTACAACATCTAGCTGATTCCTGATAATTTTTACATCCTTCTTAGCTCCTTTGATCATGATGCCTTTCATAACCCTACTTTCTCCTTTATAAATTTGATCAAAAACCTCCATAGTTGAGCCATTATGTGCTTTAGGGACCACTTGAAGCTGTTAAGCTTGCTTCAGAGAACCTCACACCGATACATATTTTTGGAAGCACACTCACTAAGAGGTGGGGTGAATTAGTGAGAACTTAAAAACATTTTACCTCAATTATGTCTTTATCATTCAACACATTTAATTTAACTTAAACAACATGAATTATACAAGCATTGTTACAACCATACACATTAACAAATGAACTTAAAAACATATGAACACTATATATAAGTGGGAAACCCTCGGGGAAGAAAACCCACTAAAACACGGCTTGGAAAACCTTTCCTATAAAGAAATTAATCAAATTCAGTGAGCACCAACTCAACAAGGAGCAAAACCCCTATAATTGTATTAGAGCACCAACCCCTAAATATAGTGAAACACCAACTTCACAAGGAAGCTCTGACTCCCTATATGACTCAACACCAACTTAGCCACATAATTCTTTTATTGTGTATATATTTTTGTTATATCAACTGATGATGACACTTATTCATCTCTCCTTTCTTCTATCTTCTTCAAATATGCCTTCTAAGATTCTCTACACACTCTCTTCTCAACTAAGCGCCAATTAGGTCAAGTGACCTAGCTCTCCAACAATAGAATACTCTTTATAAAATCATGAAATATCCTCTTCTCTTCCTTGATGGTCACTAAGACCTTCTACTCTCTTATTTTCTGCCCTTTTTCTTGCTTACACCTCTTACCCCTCAAAAACAAAATAGGTATTGTTTACTTATATATACGTGACTCATGCACACCACGCATCTTAGTCATCCTTCATAGATGATATAAAATCATAAAAACATGAAAAAATCATATAGTAGCAACACTACATCGGTAATATCATATGAAATCTCAAATCCTTCATTAAGACTCAATTAGGCTTAAATGTCTAAAATAACTCCACCAATTGGTCTTCTTGGTCCACATGGCCTTCACCAAACATCAAGAACCACTTAGAATTTTTTTCTAATTCTTCTACCAGCATCCAACATTCTTGTTTAACTCTATATCACCATATCATATTATGAAGAAACTCATTAGATCATAGTCCTAATCGGTATGTACATCTTCTCAAACCAGTCTTCATAGATGAAGCTCAACCACTTATCAAAACACTTGGTCATCCCATGATAAAACAAGAATATAAACTACATGAACATAGGTTCATCACCATATGCTTTTAAAACCATCACTCATGGCACAAACGCTTAACAAATTTTCACTGAGCATACCTAAAACTATCCTCACATCATGAAAACCAGACAAGAGAGCTTAACCATCCAACACCTGTACAAACCAATTCAAAGTATTATAATGATTTTAAATGATCTAAAATGCACCCCTAATAAATATGAGAGACCCAAACACCATGGTCAAGAGACAATTATTGGTCTTACAAATCAATCTCTAGACCTCACTTTATTTTTCCTAAACCCATTAAATTAGTTCAACTTGTGACCAACTTCTCACCATACCGGATGAACTTCAGAGATCCTTTAATACTTTATTCATTTCATATAATATATGTACAACATATTCATGTGTATAGGGTAATTCAACTAAGTTCATAAAGAATCAATATCATCTCTTCACCATGACCACTTGAAACTACCAAAACTGCCCCAAAACTAGTCTTGCAAGAATGACTTCCATAGACCATCTAAGGGCTAAAAATTGTTTTAAAAACACCCCATACATGGATTAATTCCCAAATTCCTCTACCATCTATTCATTCAACATTTACAAAGAAAATATTTGAGAGATACATCAATGTCTTCATAAACTTACAATTTAATGTGGGGTCCACTCATTGTCATGACACCTCAATGCCACTTAGAGATATCTAAAAGAGTCCTTTAGAAGATAAAATCATCAACAAGGTCAACCAATCAATTATGTACCATTTTGAGCAATATCTTCTCCATTGCTACCTTAGTAGGGTTTTAGACCACCTTACCTTCTTAACAATTGTTCATAAATATTTGCCCCTTAAACCATAAACTAATGCCAGTATTTTGAGTTAGGACCATTCCCCATCTACCATGAAGATATTAGGATCCCATGTAGACTTCACACATGCTAACCAACATCAAAAAATCCTTCTTGAGCTTGGGGTTTGCACTTCCTTGAGCTCGATAAGCCCAAAAACTTAACTTTGTGCCTTTCCTTCAACCTATGCCTTTTCCTTACACCTACACACCTGTAAAAACATTGAAAAATATTTTCCATTCTCTCTTATGCACTCATAATTGTATTTTAATCTTTCATGCCTCATAACGCTAGACAAGACCAAAACAAGTTCCAGGAATAGACCTATAAAACATGACTTATCCTCATAAGTACACTCTGAGACATACATGAGTGTCTCTACACTTCATGTCTAAGCTATCCGTGCTCTTACCATACTCAAAAACTTCTACATATATGTGATACAAAATGACATACAATCCTAAGGTACCTACTACATATCATACTTGAGACCATGCATGTAACACAACATACAAAGACCACACTTTCTCTTTACTACCAATCAAACTTCACATGATATGGTATCATAATCCTTTTGACATAATGTTGAAACCTCATACGTCCATATTTGTCATTAATGACCTATGAATTTTAGCCACATCAATGAAACCACTCCATGACCACTCGACAACTCAACACCTTCATCATCGACTTTGACGTCAATGAAAACAATCTACCCCTTTGTCATTGATGGAAAAAAATATTCATTCATATCCTTGTCCCTCTTTTTCACATTAATGAAAAATTTTCTTCAAAGTTTCCATCTTCAAAATACTGCCATTTGATCTTGAACTCAACACATTCTCCCCTATGTTCATGCATACCTTCTTGACTTTCTCCCCTTGTCTTTATGCACACATCTTCTATATTGATTTCCTGCACTTAGAGCTGAAATGTTAATTTCTTATCCTACCTTAAGTCCTTGACTCCATTAATTAATGATGGATACAAGAATCACACCTAATTCATGCCTAAGATGTTCAAAAGTTTCCTTTGGTAGTGGCTTGGTCAGAATATCAACAATTTGATCCTTAGTAGACACATATTCCAGCCTAACACTTTTCTCATTAATTTGTTCTCTTAGAAAGTGATACTTGATAGGAATATGTTTGGTCCTTTAATACATGACATGATTTTTTGAGACATTGATTTCACTTGTATTATCATATTAAATATGTGTACAATAATTAAACTCTACCTTATAGTATTTTCAAGTCTTTCTCATCAATAAGTTTTGAGTGTCAAAGGCTATTGTAGTAATGTATTCAGCTTCACAAGTTGATAAGGCCAAAAATGTTTACTTTTTTATGATCCATGAGACTATTTACCATCCTAATAACAAGGCTCCTCCACTAGTGTTTTCCCTATCATCTAGGATTCCTCCCCAATCTGCATTTGTATAAACTTCCAATTACTTCTTAGGTACCATAACCCAAAATCCATAGTCCCTTTAAGATA
The DNA here is from genome assembly GCA_018340775.1 of Taxus wallichiana var. yunnanensis. Lineage (NCBI taxonomy): Eukaryota > Viridiplantae > Streptophyta > Pinopsida > Cupressales > Taxaceae > Taxus > Taxus wallichiana. The sequence continues at coordinate 772,258,302 of CM031239.1, read as the reverse complement.
CATGAAAATTCTCTTGACTTCTTGTAGATAAGAGTTCTTAGGATCGACTAGAAATATTCCTACCAACAATATTGTTTCCATGATGTCAATCCTAAAAGAAGTAGTATACAATAGGCTCTCAATCATTGAATTGTATGATGTATGGTCAACTTTAGGAGACTCATCCTCCTTATTTAACTTGCATACAATAATAATAGGAGTTATAACATCCCTGCAAGCCTCCATATCAAACTTATTCATCATTTCCCTTATGTATTTTTTCTATGAGATGAAGATACCTTTCTCATATTGATAAATTTGCAACCCAAGAAAGAAGGTTAACTCACCAATCATAGACATTTCAAACTCTTCCTTCATTTCTTCTGCAAAATCATTCATCATTTTCTCATTGTTTACTCCAAAGATAATATCATATACATAAACAAAAACTATCAATTGTTGATCACCCTCAGTCTTTACATACAAGTTGTTATATGCTTCTCCTCTCTTAAAACCTTGATCCAATAGATACTTTTCAAACCTAACATACAAAGCTCTAAGAGTTTGTTTTAGACCATAAAGTGATTTTTCAATCTACATACATAGTCATAATTATCTGAACGAGAGAAATATTTTGGTTGCTCAATGTATACTTATTATTTCAAATGTCCATTTAGGAAATCTAACTTTACATTCATTTTATATACCTTAAAACCTTTGAAACCTACATATGCAAGAAATAACTTTATTTCCTCTGGTCTTGCTACATGAGAAAATGTTTCGTCAAAATCCACTCCTTCCACTTAAGCATATCCATTACACACCAATCTATATTTGTTCCTAGTAACCTCTCCTTTTTCATTTAGCTTGTTTATATACACCCATTTGGTTCTAATGACATTTTTATCTTTAGGTCTAGGAACTAGTTCCCATGTTTCATTATTTTCTATCTGATCCAACTCTTCATTCATGGCATTTATCCAATATTTGTCTTTGCTTGCTTCTTGAATGTTTTTAGGTTCTATTTTAGACAAAATATCAACATTCTCTTGATTATAATTGCTTACAAGTTTTCTTCTTGTCATCAAACTTGCATTCATCTCACCAATGATCTATGATACAAGGTGCTATCTTTGAATATGCCTTGTAGGTCCCTTTGAGTTTTGTCTCTCCCAACATTCTCCTCTTCTTCTCTATCTAATTATAAGAATTCTTATTTATTATTCGAGTTCACATCATGTGGAGCATCCTTTGAAATTATTAAGCATGTCTCCTTAAATTTGAAATTCTACTATCTTTTGTAATCTCTTGTTATAACACCTATAAGCTGAGATTACTCTTGAATATCCCAAAAATATCCCTTCATCAACTCTTGAGTCAAATTTTCCTAGATATTCTTCATCTCTCTTGATGAAACACTTACTCCCAAATACCCTAAAGTGTTCTACATTGGCATATCTTCCCTTCCATAGCTCATATGGAGTATGATTTCTATTAAACCTTATTTGACCTCTATTCAAGATATATACAATTATGCTTGCTTCCTCTCTCCAATAACCATCGGATAGTTATGACTCATTTAGTATAGTCCTTTTCATTTCTTGAAAGTCCTATTTTTCCTACAACATTATGTTGGGTGTCCTAACAACTGAAAATTTCCTTCTAATACCATGTTCTTCACAATAATCATCAAATGTAGTAGACTAAAACTCACATCCTCTATCAAATCTCAGTCATTTGATCTTCAAATTCTTCTCATTATCAACTAGTCCTATGAATCCTTTAAACTTGTCAATTTCCTTTGATTTTTCCTTCAAGAACGCCACCCAAGTCATCCTTGTGTAATCATATATAAACAACATGAAATAACTATCTCCTTGAATACTTTGAACCATGGTAGGCCCACATAGATAAGTATCTATCAACTCTAGAGGTTTTGAGGTGGATTATTCTTTGGATTTGAACTTCCTGCTGGTTTACTTCCCATGTTTACATTCTTTTCACAATGTACTTACATGTTTACTAATTTTAGGCATTTTCCTTACACACTTCTTGCACCGATCTTGGTGAAATTGTCAAAATTCAGATAGGGAAGGTATGGTACAACCTTAATGGACTTGATAGGGATGGTGTGCACTCCATAAATGAGGCACATGTTAGATCATTAATTTTGTGGGGATATATATAATTTATACAATGGAAGCATATGTTGGTGCCTCCCTATGTAAATTTTTCCCACGTGGTTTATAAGGTTGACTCATGCCCACATGGAATATGTGCTTATCTCGTGTGTGCACACATTAAGGACCAATATCACTACTAACTTATCTAATTAACATCATTGTTAGTGTTTCTATAAATGAGTAATAAAATATTAAGTTAAAGGTGTTGTTGTAAAGTACACCGAGTTGACTCTAGAAACTATAATAAAGATGATAAATTCCATGATAAACATCAACAACATCATTAACATCTTCATACTCGTTTGTCAAGACATTTAAAATTTTGATGTTTTTGTTAAAGCAATGTGGCATGGGTTTTTATAGTGTGGATTCATGGAAAATCCATAATAAGATCTCTTTATTTATTTCCATGCATTATTTTCGAAATATGATGTTGATGAATATATGAATTCATAAGAATGTTTAATTATTTATAATGATCAAACTAGAAATCACACGTGAGGGGTGTGATGGAGATGTCAAAGGGGATGCGTTGGAGAAGATAAACTTGATGGAGTGAAAAATTATAGAAGGAAGTGGGGCAATGAAGAAGGGAATTGATGGAGATAAGTCAAGTGGAAAGTTAAATGTTAGGGGAACCTTTATGAAACCTATATTTCTTACAACCAAGAACATACAAACCACATGATTTTTTTCAATCGTTTAAAGGAGAAAGGGGTTCAAAGATCAAAGATCATTTAGGCAATGTACTTTGGATATATCTCTCAAACGAATGATTTTTGATCATTCTTGCCAAAGTCAAGAGTTTTTTTACAATGTTAGCCTTTTTGTTTTATGGGTAGTTAGAACACAAGGTAATTTTAAGGGGGATTCATTAATGCATGTTAAGGGACACTTATGAGACATGGACATGTGGAGGGGTCTCGACATATGAGGTCGAGCTGATGTAGTATTTGAATTTGATGTTCCACAAAACATGGTTGGTTAAATGGTTTGGCTCCATGTTTTTAAACCATTATCAATAAATAGTAAATATCATTTGCAAAAATTTTCCTTATGGATTTGTGTATGTATATCATGCAAGGTTTTCACACCATTTCATTGATTTCACCATTGCTAGTTAGTGTTATCATAAAGTTTTGAACTCGGGATCGGAATTGGTCTAATAACTTTCTTTTCTCATTCAAAAAAGACACGAATTTGTTTTCTTTCATCCCATTCAAAAATATATATATTGAACATAAATCACCACCATCGAATGATTTTTCATGTGAGGTATATCCACTTACCCCACCACTTTCATGCCTAAAATAGATGAAAACAAGATTAATAATTATGGTTATAATATTTCATACGGATGTTATTCAAGTTTCTAAAACATACGGAGAAATTTATATTGACCATTTTATAGTGGAGTGGCAAGGCATACAAACAAACAACCAAACAAAGAAAGAATTAATAACAAAAGTGGTTTGAGTAAAGAGATGAAGCTACAGTCTGGAAAAAATATCAATATGGTAGAATCTTTGAAGAAAGATGAATGGAAACAAATCTAAAGAATTTAAAAAGGGATGTCAAGTGAGTTTTGGTTTGATCAAAATCAAGAATTGTTTTCAAAACCATCCTCCAAACCGAGCATGAGCAAGTTTTTGTGAAAAGTCTCAAACCTAAATGAAGCCTATCGGAACCATAAAATAGGTGGAAAAACTTATTTTAGAATCTTGTGAGGCATTGGGCAAGATGTATTTAGAGACAAGAATGAAATTTTTATTCAAGCTTGGGTTGAGGAATAAGGTAGTGTCTCGAGTCATCATGGAATAAGAGGAAGTAAAGAGAAAACATAAATACTGAAATTTTAAGTGAGGAAAGTAATTTTGATAGTCAATGTTTCACACCAAATGTAGATCTAGTACATGTATGCCAAGTGCCTTTGTCTACGATCTTAGTAAAATTTTGTAGGACAAAAAACTATGGTAATAAAGCATGAGCATTTATTTGTGGATGTTGTAAGTTAAAATAGGTTGTTGGATGTATCGTCCATATTTGTGATGTGGAGGTTCATAATCATGTCAGGTGTCAATGACCACCTACAATCAATCATAGCCATCCAAGTGTAAGGCGGGTGTCGAGTCAACCACCATCATTCCAACTTGGAAATTCCTTCGACGTTATTACACCTACCAAATTAACAGTTCCTCCTAAATCAAATTATTTTTTGAATACCAAATAAAGGAGGTTTAAAAAAGGAAAAATTTCCACTTACAAGCATTTTTATAACTAACGATGTAATATTTACTAGATAACCTAGATTACAACGCTTCCATGGAGGTTAGCTTCAATACATGTGTTAATTTCACCAAAGCAAAGGCCTATGGTATGGATTGTAGCAAAAAAACCATTATATTCAAAATCATTTTACCCCCATTTGCACAACTTAATAGCATAGTACAATTGCTTAGACAATCCTCAATCATCCTCTAGTTTAATACTTATGAGTTACACAACCCCTTTGTTTCCCACCTCAAAATCCAAAGGGTTTTGCACTTTTTTGCCCTAACATAACCAAATTTTATAAGGCCTCACCAAAAATGATCTCAAATGTTAAGGATCCACAATATATGATAAACCTATGCCTAGGAAGAACCCACCATTGGTTCAATGCAGTCCATTTTACATAGTGTTTCTTAACCCATAAGGGAGGATTTTGTACAATGATTTTATTAGAAAATGCCTATGAAACTATTATGAATACAAATAAACTCTAGAACCATATCATATAATGAATATAAATAAAACTAACAATCTAAAGATGAGAATCTATACACATTTGAAAAAAATTTGTTTTAAACAAAATAAGTCTTAAATAATATAAACTCTAAAGAAAATTATTTTAAATTGTCTTACATGTCGAATCAAATTTTGATGGCCTTGTCAAAGATTGTTAGGTGGCATGTGGTTTCCCAATCTGTGTGGTTTTTGAATGTGGGACACCTTTACTTTGAACCTCTAAACCCACTTGAGAGGATTTTATATCATATAAATTATATAATGTTTGTCTCCTTCACCAAATAACTGCAGTAGGCCTTCAATATTCACACAATTTGACAACAAACACTTGGAAATGTCAGGGTTTGTAGACTAAGTGAGAGGATGTATTTTAATGAGGTTAGAATAGAAGTTTGATACTATAGGGTCTCATCGAAGTGGTGATCCACACCATCCATCCTTGATTAATGTATCATGTTTTACAATGAACAATTGAAGCATCATGTTTTATTCCAAAAACATTGCTCACCATGCTACATGGAGGGTTGTAGGAGTGTCATACACTCGATGACAAAATAAATCAAAAGCTTTTGTTTCCTTGGCCTATATCAGTTGCAAGAACATTTGTTTTTTTTTTGGAAAATTCCTTTGGCATGATAAAATATAATAGCAACAATAATTTAAAATTTGATTGATGTTTATGTTAAATTAGGCTTGATAAATTCATAATCATGTAATAAAGGTGTTTATTTACATGTATAATATAAAAATCATTATCCCGAACAAATAATATTTTTTTGTATACTTCAAACATGCATGATTAAAATTTGAATGTCAAGTGATAATATAATGAATTTGTTTACGTTCTTCGTACAAAACCGATAAAACATATGGAAATTGAGGACAGTCTTATCTACCGATAATTTTTTCATGATGCGGGATGGCTAGAATTTTTAAAGAAATTTCAGGGTTTTCATAAACATATTTCTTTAGAGTTTATTAACACTTGGAAAAATAGAGTTGTGGAGCTAAGGGGTTTTCGAAATGAGGCATTTTAAGAAAGTCTTGGGAGGATTCTAAACATCCCATGCACAAGGGAGTGATTGCTCATTAATAAAAAATGAGGGCTAAAGTGTAGAGAATATTTTATGCGACCTAGAGAATTGGTATAGGATACGAAAGGATATAATTTGTAAATATTTTCCGGATCACTAGTTAGAAGTGGTTTCTATTCATTATGAAGTATATTACTTGTGAAGTTAGGTTCTCCCTTTTATACTCCTATCATTTTAATATTTATCTCATCTTAGATATAATAAGTTGGTAAATATCTCATTATTTCTTCTTAAATATATAGAAAGAATGGTAAGTAAAAATAAGGTAGGGAATATGAGGGATTTATCCCATCAAGGGTTAATTAAACTGATAATTCTAGACACCTTTAATTCTTCTTTAGATGGAGTCTCCTAGGATACATTTTGTACTTACTCTAGGAAAATGGAGGTGTCAAAGGTGAAAAGAAGAAATTTTATTAGTGAAGCATCATCCTACTCTTATGATAAGGTCGTGGTAGTGCAAGTAAATATGTCAAAGGATTCTGGTGATAGTGGGTTACCTACAAGATCTCAAGGATAGAATCTTCTAATGGAATTTATTTAGATCATAAAATACCCAATAAGATAAGAAGGAAGAAGGAAGATGCGGAGAAGGTTGGTCTTGGAATTTCTCCATAGGTGAGGGGTAAGAGGAAAATGATAATTGAAGAGGATTATGAGATTGAACAGGGTATAAAGGAGATTAACTATGCTTAAGAAAAGGCAGAGGAGCCTATTTTTTCTAATATTGGCAGTGAGAGTCTTGAATGTTGATAGGATGGAAAAAGGAAATTAAATTCAGATAAGCTTCTTTAGAGTTTTGGGTGCCCAACCTTCGAAGTCAACATGATCGTCAATTGGAATTTCTAGCAGACATTGTTGCTATTGAAGGAAACAATGTGAGTATATATTCAATTGATGATAAAGTAACTATTTTTGATGGGGCTCCTCTTACTTATCCTCCTAAAAATTTACAGGGATGTTCATTTACATGTTAAGGATATTGGTGTAGGGTATAGGTATTATATAAATTTCATGATATGGGAACCCAAACTATGGGTTCAAATGTTTTAGAAATGGCTGGTATGGCTATGGAGGTTAGGATTTTGAAAACACAAGACCATCCTAGCATGCGGATGAATCTACTCAAATGGAGGGAGTTGTTTCCTCTTTCCCACCAATTATCAAGAATTTACTTGGAGAGATGTGTACTTCTCTCGATGAGGATGAGACAAGACACAGGTAGTTTTAAATTATCATTGGATGATTATTATAAGGAATTGCAAATAATTCTTAGGTATGCGAAAGGATTTATCTTTAAAATTCTTACAGAAAGAAACAATTGGGAGACTTAAGTTAAATGTCTACATGTTCATCTATTCCAAGAATATAAATTAGGAGCTCATCTCAAAGTGTGTAGAGCTCCATCGAAGATTTATGCTTTCATTCTAGAGGAAGCTTGGTTAAAATTACAGTTTGGATGGTTGGTATCCCAACTTCTAATTAAAATTACTAGGGGAAAGGATTTCTGTCATGTTTTCTTCTCTTTCATGGAAGAGGAGAAGAACATGATCTATGAGGCCTTTACTCAAAATCTGATTCTTCCCTTGACAACTCATGGAATCCCACCATATGTTGGAGATGTCACTTTATGGCCCTTTGTCTCAAAAATCCAAAATGAGTTAAGAATTATTAATGAACAATTACAATATTCTAGGATGGAATTAAGTCAATCCTTGTGGTTTAGGGAAGAGTACCATAAACTAGTTAAAATTAGGAATCAATAGAAGATATTATGGCATATTGAAAAAAATTGGGATAAAATGGAGGATATTAAGAAGGAGGTTGGATGGTCTACTAGAGGAAGTCTACGGGCCTTGGGACCTCAAGCTTCCAATTACTACTCGTAGAGGTGGAATTTTCTTCCTCCTAAACTTAGAAGGAGAGAATTTTTGTCTCCTTATAATGTTTTGTTGTCTCCCAAAAACTACTTTTCGTTTTCCAAGTTAAATTCAAAATTTTGAGCTCTTGCCCTCCTAAAGTATTTAAGCCAAGTTGAAGGTTTGAAGAAATAGAAAAATCTATGCCCTAGTGTTGTTTAAACCTCTGTTTTGCTCATTTTGAGAAATTCTCCATATCCCGGTCTGTGCACGTAATATCCTCTTTACAATCTCTTTTTTTGATCAAAATTGTTCGATTATTCTATGGCCTGGGTCGTTAAATCATTGTTTTGCCTCCATGACTCGGTTCACAAAGGAAATCATCTAGAATTAGCTAAGGGCTCTCATTCCTTCATATTTCTAAGTTCATATCTTGTTTATTATATCAATTACAAGTATAAAAACGTTATTATGGTTTTAGAAATTAATTACTCATAATAATCACATGGTACTAACCATTACATCCTTTAATATACTAAATCACTAAAATCAATTAATTTTCATGTTAAATCTATGTCGGTTTCATCATACTCACTTTGTACATACCTTACTGACCATCATACTCCTTTATATAATTTCTCCAAGTATTTTTCAACCTATCCATGTGCCTCGATGTATACTTCCACATTCTTCCATTCACTTCGGTCAGTGAACATGTCACAACAACATCCATATAAAAATATATTTCCCTCTATGCTTTGATGGACATCCACACATGTTCGTAATGCAAGGATGAGATTTAAAGTTAGAGGGCACAAAGCAACATGAGGTAAATGAAGGAAAATGGATGATGAGTGATTTACAAGGGTGATGTTGGTGTAGGATTTTACCCACCTTGTGGCATTACCTACACAGTCTAATTTAGCTTTCTTAGGTCATAATAGGTCATTAAAGGGAAATGTACTTTAATTCATTTTCTATTTCTTCATTGAGAAGTTACCTTTTTGGGTGACCTAATTTCTCACTATATAATGTACCTTTTTATGTACTTTTGTCTAATGAAAGCTAACCACTTAATGAAGATTTAGATTTCTCATTTACTTGTTCTTTTTGTAGAAGTATTGTATCTTCATCATTTGAGTATTTTTCAGATCTTATTGGTACATACAAGTTTCTTCGTGCATTCGATCCTATCCAAAACTAGTGCTTTATTGTGACTTGCTCCTATATGGTATAAGAGTGATTTTGGTAGCCAAATGTCATAACCTTTGTGTGAGAACTTGCATTCTAGCTCTTTCTATTTTTTCATTGATTTCATTTTTCAAGGGTTTGGTGGGGTTTGTAGAAAATTTGTGTAGATTTATTCCTTCAGGGTCTTTATATGGAAAAATGATAGTGCCACCGACTTCAAAATTAGTGAATTCCTGCAAGTTTGGGCTCAAATAGAAAAGTACCTTCTGTGTTTTTCGGTTTGTCGAATAACTTGGTGGGTATTTGTTGTTTTGTATGAGAAACTTAAGGTTTTATTATATTTGAAGGTTTTAGGGTTTGAAATTTTTTCTTCAAATTTAGAAAATTCATGCAAGTTTGGGCTCAAATAGAAAAACCCCTTCTAGTTTTTTTGAATAACTTGGTGGGTATTTGTTATTTTGTATGCAAAACTAACCTTTTCTCATATCTGGAGATTCTTTGTATTTTTCTCATTTGTAGTAGTTCAACAAGTCAAAAAATATGCCCAAGTGCAAATTGGGTTTTGAGCATGTTCAACAAGTCAAAAATATGCCCAAGTGTAAATTAGGTTTTCAAGCGTGTTCAGCAAGTCAAAATCTCCACCCTCAGTGTGTCGAGTTTATTACCCTACTTTGCATTTGTCTAGTTACTTACACACTCGCTTTGCACCTATTGGGTTCTTACATTTTCTTTACACTTGTTAGGGTCCGACCCCCTAATTTGAACCTATCGGGTTTCGACACCTACTTTACACATGTTGGGTTCCGATACCTATTGTGCACTTGTCGGGTTCCAACATCTGCTTTGCACCTGTCGGGTTTCAACTCCCGCTTTGCATTATCTAAAATCTGATTTGACATAACTTTCAATTGGATACTCCATTTTAGGTGTCTTTTTTTAAAGTGCATGTTTTTTCATGCTCTTCATGTTGGAGGTATCCTCATTATTTAAAAGGTGAACCTCTATAAGTTCAGGGGGTGTATTGTGTGAGCTCTTTTTTATTTTTTGATAATGGATATTAGTTCTATGACACCACTCACACCATTTAACTATCTTGAATGGAAGTCCAAACTATAACTCATTTTGAGGAGTAACGGTCTACATCGGATAACAATGGGGCTTGAAATAGAACCAACTTTAGATTCGATAATTTGAAATGGTTTAACCGTTGTGATGAAGCCTTTGGGTTTCTTTGTCTATCAATTAATCTGGATCTTCTCTTTCATGTTGATGTTATTAAATCTCCTGTTGAGAAGATATAAGATATATCAAGTATGAAAGCACATAAGAATTGGGCACACGAACACATGGTGCATAGAAGGACACAAAAATATAAGCAGAACAATGTGCGCCTAGGACAAGTGTACACAATATTTAGCCACTTTTGTAGATCTAGGCTATTTTTAGAGATAAACCGAGAACGCAATGACATGGAGACTTGTAATTCATGTAAGGATATTTTGGGAGTTGTAGCAATTCAAGAGCTATGCAGAGTCTTAGTTTAATAATAGGATCTATTCTTAGAGTTAACTAATAGAAGATATATTATTAGTAGTTGCATGATTTTGTACATTGATGTAAGGGTGCATGGCTATTATTAGCATGTAGCCTATTTTTAGAAGGTGCATGGGCAGTGAAGGAAAGTCCCAACCCCTATATATATGTATATATTTGCACGGTTATGATACCCGGTTGATACTGTTTTGAGTGTAGAGTTATGTTGATGGTTTTGTTCATGCGCATGACTCATGATGACATTACTATGATGTATGAAGCTTCTATGTTTTGCAGTATTTAATATAATGGATCATATTGGCTAGATATTGGTGTTAGATGTGACTAATATGGTTCTTGCATGGTAAATCTCATTATAATCATTTTTAGTCAATATTTCATATGGTTTAGATCTAGATCTAGTTTATGCACTTGTCAATTGGCTACTATCTCATTATGGATCTCGGATGTATACATGCCCAATCATGCTAAAATTCTAGACAAACAACTCTAAAGAGGGACTTGGTACCCTTGCACGCTTCGGGTGAGCACTCAGTTCAGGTTGAGTGATGTGTCAGCACACCTTGGGCTATTTGTAGTGAATTCTAGGCTACATCATTGGTTTCATTGCCGAGACCTCTTTCTCAGTTGTTTTTCAGGATGTTGCATGATGAAGACATACCAATTGACCTTGGCCAATATTGAGGAGTGGTTAGTAGATCTGGAAGAAGAGTATGCTCATAGATTCAACACTAGACCTAATTTTAATGCACGTGCATGGGTTGAGAAGAATCTGTATGATGCATTGTATGAGAAATTCTTTTCTATCTTTCATATAGAGATATACGATTGGTTGGTTCTTTATGCATCTAAAAGGAATTGGAGGTTTCGTATGCTCTTTTGGATGTAGGAAGAATTCTAGCCCTTGTATGATACAAATCTGATTTGGATGCGCTCTGTAGATGTTTGGTTCCGTGGTGTTTTTAACAACTATGTTCTTGAGTACGTGGTTTTGAATTACTCTTTCCAAGAGATTACTAGTTTCATTTTTGAGTGAACCTAGAGGATCGTATTTGTGCGGTATTCCATTGGTGATCAAGATCCCGATCGTAACCCATGATTTAGAAGAGAAACCGGTGGCTAACTAAACCCCACCACACATGGGGGAAGGAGAAATTTTGGTAAGGATGGAGGACCTAGCGACAGAAAGACAAAGGGAAGAAAAGTAGCTTAAGTTAAATGAGATGTGAGGGATTTAGAGAAGTAACATGAAGTTATAGAACAGATGATGGCATTGTGGAGAGGATGGTTCGTGAAGGATTCTCGAGCTTACATAGAAGATGTGGAGCCAAAGCATTTAGATCTCCCCCATTTGGAAAAACATGGTAGGGAACCTTCTTTAGCCTCAAATGGGAGCACGCGGGTAGAGATGACATGGGCCAAGAGTGTGCATCTGAATCTACCCGTGACCTATCCCTTGCACTTGGTTTTCTAGTTTCTACGATAGTTAATAATCAACAAGTTAGTGAGAGAAGTAGAGTTGCAGTAGATAGGGTTAATTTACAATCAAGTTTAGGAGTTAATTAGGCATCTTATTCATCTATGGCGCAATTGTCATCTACTTTATTTGGAGGACCAGTTGGAGGTATCTTTTCGGCACATCGTTGACAAAAACGTAGGCACGCGAGACCTTGGCATCACATCTAGAAATAATGCAACTTCACAAACTATGGGTGTTCAATTTAGAACAAGCTGTAAAAAAAAAGGGTAGTGCATCTTCTCGGTCCATTACCTACCGGAGGGGGTGGATCAAGAGGATCGGGTGGCTCAAGTGATAAAGGATCTAGTGGATATGGAGGTGATGGAAATACAAGAGGAAATACAAGCTCTAGATCTGGTGGGAAAGGGCCACACCAACCTCAAAAAATTTACATGGATATGTCTCTCTGTCTGTCGAGTATAGAGACATTGAAGATGTAGCCAAGCACGTGCATATGTGTGAGATAATGTGGCATGTAAAGGGGATTACAACTTTAGAGCGTAAGGAAAGTCGGTTTGTAACTATGTTGCAGGGCGCACGCACATCTAGTACAGGAAGTTTGATCCCGACCAAACTTGTGTGGATTATACAACATTGTGAGATGCTTTCTTGAAGGAGTTTATATCCCGAGTTCGAGCATAAAAGTATAAGCACGCTCAAGGATGTTAAGTAGTGCACTACTTGAAAGTGTTCAAGAATATGATGCTCACCAAGACTCTTCTATCTAAATTATCTTAGGACATCCATGTAAGCCAACATGCACAATGGTTCATTGGAGGACTGATCATTCCTTTTAGGAGGGCGCTTTCACATAGGACTTATACATATGTGTGTGAGGTACTTGAAGTAGCTTTACATCTGCCGAGGTGGTAGGAAGTATGGACACAAGAGTGAGCCCATTCTTGAAGCTCAAATTACAACAATGGTGAAATAGTTAGATAAATTATCTGCTAATTCAATACATGAGATGCACAATGGAATTTGGTGTATAGATTGTGAAGTAGAGGGGCATAATAAGGATAGTTTCCCTTAGAAATCGGTGTGCTCCTTGTTGCTGGATTATGAGATATGTCACTTGGACCATAGTTCAATCTGGTGCCCATTATTGTTGCACACGATAAGAAAGAATGTGTCCGGTTCTTTGTAAGATTTGCAGGTCCTTAACTCATGATACTGAAGATTTTAGGTTGATTGATAAGATCCATGATGCCATTGATATTGGCGTATGAAAGACTGGTGTTGAAAATAATTCCAAGGAAAAGGGCGAGCATCATGACTATGATCACAATGAGGGCGTTCGATGGCATCAGGGTAGAGGTCGAGGTTACGAGGTGGATTCAAGGTCGAGGTCACAGGTGAAAATGAGTATTTCCCTTGTGGTACTTGTTATACATGTGGATCACCTTAACACTATAGGCACAAATTTCCATAGAATGTTGTGTGTTCTTTTTGTGAAAAGAAAAATAGTTATGGAGAATTCTCAGACTTGTATGAACATTTAAGCAAGAAACATAAACATGAAAATAAGGGCACAAGAATGGTTAGAGTACAACACACCGTGGAAGACCAATGGATGCCAAAGTTGGTGCCGAGATCTTTGAGTTGGTACATGTAAAGATTGCTACACACACTAAGGATGTGTGCGCCAGGGAAGCTCTGTAATAGAAGCCTACCATTACGAAAGAGGAAGTCTTGTATGCCAAGTATCTAGACCCTATGCATCAGAAAGAGGTTTATCAAGAAACCATGGAGGTAATTTGGAATTTATAGGGTGAGATACAGTGTTTGAAGGAAAAATTACATAATTTAGAACAAAAGAAAGAAGCTAACCTCCATCAGATAGATGTTGATGATTTGAAAGAGGTTTGCAAGATGTTGCGCCAAGAGAACATTATTCCATTGTTAGGGAACTGGTTGAAGGGAAACACTCGCACACTAGGACTAAGCATGAGAGACAAATTTTTCATGTTAATCTTCCTCTGGATAGTTTGGATTATGATAAGGATATTACTCTTATTGTTGTTGTTGATGGTTGGCTTTTGAGTGACATCTTGATTGAAAAAGCGTGAAGTAAACTTACTTTGTATGCGTGGGTTTAGATGGGAAGACCTCTATTACATCCATCTTATAATGTGTTGTTCATGGAAAACTGAACTAAGGAAACACCCATTGGAGTTTTAAAATATGCATCAATTACTATACAGGGGCCAAATTCACTGGGGACTTTGAGGTCTTAGTGCTTGCAGAGAAGACAATTTTCCCTCATTACTTGGGCACCCATGTTGTTATGAAAACAATGTTGACTTACGTTTCAACAACGGGTATATAAACTTTGAGAATAAGGAAGAGCTTGTCATCATACCTCTGATAGATGAGAAATCTACACCTTATGTAGAGCCCTTAAGTGAAGAAGACTTTCATATAATTTATGTGCGCACCATTCGAGATCAAGAAGTTCTTGAGACATCAAAAGAAGCAGTTCTCTAGTGGGATGATGTCCAGTCAATGAGCGATACTACAAGTGTTACATGTGACAATTGGGCACGTGAAACTTATGAAATGGGTGGGTGCGAAGTATGAAGGGAAATTACATGTGTTAGTAAGCCACGCAGATCGTGCGCGTTGGGCGTGAAACCAAGTACCAAAGTACATAGGTGAAGAGAATCCAAAAGTATTCTTGCTTGCTATGGAATTTCAATGGGAATGTTAGGTGGAAAGAAGGAACATGTTAGTATATACTTTACATGGGATGAAAACACGTTAGTGGATGGTTCACATGGATAATATTTTAGAGTGGAGGGAAGTAAGGATTGCTTTATCTGCTTGGTTTCTAAGAATCAATGTGCCTACTTAGATCTATGCATTTCATGGTAATGATCTTATTCAACACCACATTTAGCAATGTGAGAGACTCTAGATGGTGGGGAAGGAAGCTTTACCACCTTCTTTATGGGTGCACAATTTTTATTTCTCATTGCAAGGTTACACGCATGTATGGTATGTCTACGCAAAGTTGAATATGGCAACCGAAATTGGGCAAGAACTTACTAAAGATATAACTCAAACCTTTGATTAATTTTCTTCTAAACCTCTCGGTGAATGAGGCGTTTTAGGTTATGAAGTGCTTAACTATGGGAGATAGTGCAAAATATGAAGATTTACTTCAAGATTTGTTAGGAGAGTCAGACCTGGTGGCACGCTTTGAAGAGGAAGAAACAGATGCAAAGCAGCTTAGGTACACCTACCTAGAAAGAGAAAAGGGTAAGATGATCTACATGGTTGATGATGAAGAGGTAGAGAACCTAGATATTGAGCACATAGAGGGTACGCGCAAAGTCTTGGATAATGCAAATGAGAAGGCACATGCCTACCATGAGCCTATGAAGACCAAGAAAGTGAACATTGGAATAGATACAAAAACCTAAGGAGTCCATTATTAGAGATTATTGGTTTGAATCTAAAGTTGCTAAAATCATTGAGCTACTACATGAATTTTAGGATTTGTTCCCTAGAGGCTATCATGAATTGAAAGGCGTACATGAATCATTAGGAGAGATGAAAATAAAGTATAAGGAAGGTGCGAACCCGGTTGATTAGACCTTATAGGATGAATCCGAACTTGCGTGTCAAGGTAAAGGAAGAAATTGACAAAATGTTAATTTTTGGAATTATTGTGCCAATTGAGGATTCGAATGGGTGAGCCCTATGGTGATCAACATCAAGAAATATGGTAGAATCATGATTTGTGTGAATTACATGGAGTTAAGTTATTCATGTGTGATTGATCCCTTTCCCACACCATTTACTGAGGAAATCTTGGAAGGTGTTGTAGGGTGTGAAATATTCTCCTTCACTGATGGACTCTCTAGATATCATCATGTATGGATAGATAAAGAAGATCAAGAGAAGACAACTTTCACCACCGGGTGGGGAAGTTTTTCATATACGGTTATGCCCTTTAGATAAAAGAATATGCTTGCAGTATTTTTGCGCATAGTGGTACAAGTGTTCTAGGATTTTATCCACAAATTGTTGTAGGTGTATCTAGATGATTGGACAGTCTATGGGCTCTTGAAAGATAACTATGATAATATGAGGTTGATGCTCAAGAGGTTTTAACAGGTTGGGAAAATACTTGAACATTAAGAAGTGTATATTTGCCACACCCTTTGGAATTTTGTTGGGGCACATCATCTATAAAGAAGGCTTGCTAGTGGATTATGATAAGGTAGTTGTTATTTTAGGCTTAGAAGAGCCTCCTAGCCAGAGAAAGGTGCATAGATTCTTGGGTCACAAAGGTTATTATAGTAATTTTATAAAGGGATATACCAAGATCACCGCACCCTTAGAATAATTACTCAGGGGAAAAGGACAATTCTATTGGGGTGAGGCACAATAACACACATTTGATGCACTTGAAGGAAAGGCTTACTAAAACACCTATTTTGCACTTTCCTTCATGATCCAAGCCTTTTCACGTTCATATAGATGCCTCTAGCATGACCATTGGTGCCATATTAGCTCAGCCTGGAGAAGGGATTGTTGATCATCCTATTTTATTTTCTCACAGAAAGTTGGTTCCAGTAGAACAAAATTATACAATGACAGAGTACGAGGCCTTGTCTATGATCTACGTGCTCCATAAGTTTTGACAGTATTTGCTGGCTACACCTTTCATATTTTATACATACCACATGGCATTAAAGTACTTGGTGAAAAATCTCATTTTGTAGGGGTGCATATCTTTGTTGGGTACTATTGTTTCAGGAGTTCAATTTCATGGTGGTGGTTAAGCTGGTAAGAGCAATTCTGGTCCAGACCATTTATCAAAGATTCAATTAGGAGAGGATGTGTAGATCATTAAGGAAACAATGTAGGATGCCTAGTTTTTAGGTTGAACCACACACCCTCGGACTTGGAGGATATTTCTATCTTTTTACGCACAAGTGTGGTGCCTAAGGGAATGAAGGTATTAAAAAGAAACAACTTGTTATTCATGTCATGCCTTATATTTTGATCATTGGAGACTTATACAAGTTAGGACATGATGAATTTTTGTGACGGTGTGTACTTAAGCATGAGAAAGAAGCAATCGTGACAAAGGCTTATGGCGGTATTTCAGGTGGAAACTATGCAGGGGATGCCACCACGTGCAAGATTCTACTAGCTGGTCTATGGTTGGAAACATTGTACAAGGATTGCAAAGCATATTATAAGGCATATGACCATTGTTAGCACCTTAGAAATCTTAGACAATGAGACATAATGTCTTTGAGGCCTATTACTAGTGAAGAGCCTTTTGAGAAGTGGGCAATCGACTTTGTGGGCCCTATTTCCCTAGCCATGTGTAGGACAAGATTGTGCTACATTATAACTTGTACATACTATCTTACATGGTGGGAAGAAGTGGTACCTATAAAGGATTGCACTACAACTACAACAACAAGGTTTTTGTGGGAAAATATGATTACCAAGTATGGCTGCCCTTTAAATTTAACAAGTGATAGGGTACTCATTACCTTAATGAGACTATCAGGATATTATTGGATGAATTTATGATTGCACACCATAGAGACAACCCCTTATCACCCTCAAGAAAATGGAACTGCTGAGGCTTTCAACAAGATATTGAGCCATATCTTGACCAAAATTTATGATGTTGGAAGGAGAGATTGGGATGACAAGGTTTCTACGGTACTTTGGGCATACCGGACAACCTGCAAGAATTTGAATAAAAACCACCCTTTCAGTTGGTGTTTGGCGCAGAGGAAATTCTCCCCATGGAATTCATGTTACCTTCTTTGCATATTACATGCATAGGAGATCTGGCTGATGAGAAAGCATTCGAAGAATGTATTGACAAATTGATGCAATTGATGAAAGGCACACCATAACAAGATGGAGTAAGAAGTAATAAAAATCCAGGGGGAAGGCATGAAATGACAAGCACATCAAGGATAAGAAACTTGAGGTTGGGAAAATGGTACTTCTGTATGATTCAAAGTTTTTACACTACCTGAAAGCTTAAGGTGCATTGGTTGGGACCGTATGTTATCACTTATATACTTGACTCAAGCACTTTCCAGTTAGAGGCGTTGGATGGAACACGGTTGCTTGGTTACTTCAACGGGAGTAGGCTAAAGCCCTACTATAAATAAGTCTTCTTGGTGTTTGTAATAAGGTAGTATTTCCACTTAGATTAGGTTTCCTTTAATGCATTTCCTTTATGTGTGTTTCATTCATCGCTATTAGGATTTGTCAATTTATTTTAGTGTTTTATGTAAAAACTACACTTGCACACCATAAGCTTATTACAATTTAAGATTTTTTATGTGCAGAGGACTACGCACACCCTTAGTGCGGGTTGGTTTACATACAGGGTTCATCACCAAGTTGAATATAGTTGATTTTCATATGAAGATGGGTATGCATAAGGAAAATTTTGTGCAGTGCTTTTTGGAAGGGTGCAAATAGGAAAAATTACTCCTAAATGAAGACCACAGATGGAAAAATAGACACATAATATAACGTGAGGTAGACTGTAGTAGTGGAATTTACTTAGAATAAGGTGCGCTAGTGAAGTACTTCGGTGCATATGGGCGCGCGGAAGGAGGTATGTGGCCAATAAGTAGAAGATGTGTTACCGTGTTATTATTGTGGCGTGGAAATGAGAAACGCAGAAACATTGACGAATGATGCATTAATGTTGGGATTGGTGGTAGGTGAAGGAGAAATAAATGTGATAACTTTTAAAAATCTATATAAGGAAGGGTTGTGAGGCCATTTTTACCTTTGCGATTACGAATTCTCAAGTGAGTTGTTTACGAGTGAGCTAGCTAAGATGGTTGTGAAGAGTGGAGAGTTACAAACTGGTTGGGTTGGTCAGATCTACGCATGAGGAACTATTATGCTCCATTTGTTGAAGTGTTTGAGAAAGGTGAAGGCATGTGGGAAATGAGATTGACGGCTAGGGTTTGAGTTTGAGCTAGGGCATACAGAACCAAGTTGCGAGCTCGGGGAGGTAAGAGAACACATATTTTTGATTGAAATATCACCAAAAAGAGCACTAAGGGAAGGTACAAGGGGAAAGAAAAAAAAGGAAGTTGGGATTGAGATCGAGGATGCCCTTGAAAGTAGGTTTTCTAAAATACAATACCCAGATGAAGTGATTATAGGCCGCGATTGGGATTCCCATGTCTGTCAAAGCAAAGTCAATGACTACAATGATAGGACAACTGATAACAAAGAGGAGTTGGACGAATTGTTGACTATAAAGACAAACAAATAGACAATGGATGACATGCCCGTGTATGACGATGCTGGGGATAAGCTCCTAAGAAAGGTAGGGGTTTTACAGTTGTACGAATTTCCTTATTTTAGAAATCCAAAGAAGTTATACCATTGGCTTATGAGTAGAGTCCATGAGGAATTTTTCTATTTTTTTGGGCGACGAATGAGGATACTGCACCCTTGATTAGTACTTTGATGGGTTTGAAAAGCACATGCACAGAGGTGAGTAGTGACCTAACTGATAAAGCAATAATTATAGCAACCAATAAGGAGTTGGGTTATACAAAAGGTGGGCATGACATGGATATTTACAAGCTGAGGAAGTATCCGGTCATACAAGAAGCCTCACACTTATTGACAAAATTGAATGACCAGGAGAGATGGTCACAGGTGAACACTTTGTGGCTACATGTTGTAAATAAAATTTCATAACATGAGACCTACAACTTGGTTGGTTACATTATCAAACGATCATTGAAGAGACGCGTAAAGGTGAGAAAAATATCTTTGGCACTATTCTATTATCCCTTCATTTGTGGATATTGGAGTTCTAGATGGACCGAAGAACAAAATCTGGGAGTACCCTACAGAAAATAAATCTCTCACAAAGAGATTCAAAAATTATCTTTGTGAGGGGACCATGAGTGGCCCATTCAAACCAAGGGTAGAGATGTGGTATGCACAACTCCGCACCGCATTCGAGGAAGAGTGGAGGATACCTAAGGAGTTTCCTATGGTAGTGTTGGTCGAAAAACTATCGGTTAGGTAGGTCGTGGGAAACAGGCCAAGAGTGTGCGGGATGTGGTTGATCCCTTTGGAATTGTCAAGGCAACTAATCACTTATCATGAGAAGTGCATGAAAAGAAAGAAAGGAGGAACCCCATTCCCCCTTACAGTTGGTTAATACACCTGACCCAAACTTGCCAAAGCATGGGAGATGTATGCCGAGCTTGAGTTGTTGAATCGAGCACAACTTCCCGAAAGGCTGACCTTCAACTCTCGAGTTGCCTCCCAAAGGAAAAAATTGATCCCATCCATGTACCTGAGATCGAGGAAATTTGGATTGACCTGACACATGAGATAGAAATTAGGCGAAAGGATCACTCCCGACTAGCTCTGGAGGAGATCATCCACTATGGCGTAGCCATCGTCCTAAAGGAATTCCAAGAGACTGATCAAGAAATTGATTAGGTTTACCTTGAAACAGATGGGGATGATTGGCCATTCACAGAGATCGATAGAGCCAAAGCGCCTAAAACCATTCAGAAAGGGTTAAGCCCACATTGCAAAGGTGCACCAAAATTGGTGCAAACAAAATGGTCTCACTTACCTCGAGTTAATTTCACTACTTCTCCTTCGTAAAGCACCTCCAATACCGGCCCATGCACCGAAAGGAAAAGGGAAGGACAAGGAGGGTGAACCAAGCAGACAAGAAGAAACTCCTGAAGGCCTTCCTCCTACTTCTGAGAAGCAAGTAGTCAACTTGGTGTCTCTAGGTAAAGAAGAAACAACAGAGGTTTCAACGGATACATCCACCTAGGATGTTATCACAACTACAACTACAAAGGTACCCAACATTCCTTCTTCCATTTCTTCTCCTCCTCCTGTCATTGAAACATCTATTCCTATGGATGTGTCTTCTCCTCTCCCTTCCTCCCTTCCATCTCCCACCTCTTCCTTATTCTCCTCTCTCGCAGATCTGTCACCCAGTGTTCCCTCCATCTAATTACAGATCCCTTCCATTTCCATGTCATTTTTCTCCTGTAGTAACTCCAGGCCCCACAAGCAGTGGTGCATTGGATTACCTATCAATGCCACCACCAAGTGTTTTGACATACTTCCTTGAGGCCTCTACAGTTTCTCCCCTCTCACTCCCATTTCTTCTTCTATTTCCTTTACTTCCACTCCCATAAGTCCTAGTTGGATTTATGACCATCTGAGCTAGCATAAGAGAAAAGTTCCCATTGCGGCCATGGATTTCTCTCGTCATTCTGAAGAAGGAACCAAGAAGCAGAAAGCGATAACTCACTTTTCTAAAAGCACTTCAAGGGAGAGAGTCATGGAGATAGCTTACCCGGACCCCACCAAGAAAAAGGAGGATCTGTCTCCCACAGACTTCACAGTGACTCAAGTCACAATGGGGACCTCATCTGAAAGCTTGTAAGGGGAAGCCTTGTCTGCTGTGGATGCTCTCTGCAAGAAGCTCCAAGAAGCAAAAGAGGAGAAAAGAATACTCAAGGAAAAAAACAAACATATCCTTCAAGCATTGCAGAAAATGGTCAATGCTCCTCCGATGCTGAATCGCAGAACCTATTCAAGTTCCCAGTGAAGAGAAAATAAATGAATATGTTAAGATTGGTGAACAAGGTGTAGCCATATCATCCTAGATCAAGCGAATCCTCAGAGATGGTCAATAAATGATTGGGAAATTCACAGTTCTCTATCAAGATATAACCCAAGAAAATAAGGAGCTACAAATAGTAGCAGGTTCCCTCTCCTGACGGTTGGATAACGCCAAAGTTACAGCATGAAACATTCCAAACCATGGTTAACTGCTCAGCTGACGACCTATTGAATGTCAGTGTCATCGATCACCCACGTGCACATAACAAATCTCTCATCACTTTAGATTACCAGGTTGATCAAATGGAATATATCCTGGAGAGAATAGATAAAATCAAAGATGAAGCCCTGGACTCATGATACAACATGGAGCAGACGAGTTACAAAAATGTCTCCAGGGATGCTCGATGAATCGTATAAGTTGAGGGAAACAAATGATACATTATAGTGCTTCAAGTCTATTGTCACTCAAGGTTTGGCACCAGAGGTCACTTTCAACCGAGATTTAATCAATAACCTCTTGGCTTGCCACAACTTCATTGGCTTTTTGATTGACGCATGCGAAACTTTTACCGAGTTACCTGACAAGCTCAAGAACACAAAAGAAACTTGCAAGGTCATTGCCAACCATTTTAAAGGTCTAGATCATGATCAACTTCAAGTGATGATAAAATTTTTTATGGAATATCAAGCGCGGTGTCACATCAACTCTCCTGATCAAAAGCAAGACACCAAGTTTGAACAAAGAGATGATGAGGATTAGTTTCTCCTCTATTGTATGCGTTGATCATTTTTGTAAAATATTTAAAAAGAATGTTGGCATTTATGATGACATCATCCATGTTGCACCATGGGATGTTGCCATCCAAAAACTTGCCCAAAGTCAACTTTTGACTTTTTAGATATTTTGTAAATATCTTGTAAGATATTTTGTAAGTGGTGGTTGGTTTGCTTTTGTCTTCTTTCCTCCTCTCCTTCTATAAATACTTGAATACTTGTTGTATTCAAGGGTGGACATTTTTGTATGAAAAGAGAAGTGAGGAGAGAAAGACTTTGTGTTTTCTTATAACAGAAGAAATATTAATACATATGTTCAGACTTTGTTCTCCATATATGTGTTATTTGCATCAGATCTTTCTTAAGTTAGATCTATGTTTTTATTCTGTTAGATTCATTTCTAAGATTGTCATATGTTCATCAGTATTGCTTTAATTGTTTATGCAAGTAAGTTTGGCTCTATTTACTACCAGCCCAAAGCATAAAATTTCTGAACTTTCTGTCTTGGAATTCATTTCTTTTCTTCCTTTAGATCTACCCTCCTCCATTCCTTCCCTCCTACCTTTCTATTCATTGTTGGAACTACCTCTATTGGGATGAGATCCCAAACCCCCTGAAGTTAGAATAGTGAAGTTAGAATAGTGTAGATTTACACAGATTCCTGCTTGATAGATTAGTAATAAACCAGTTTCGCTTTGCTATCTCAAAGAGGGGCTATGCCTGCACACTGTTGGCTTGTTTCCCCATGACCTGCCTAACCAATAGTTTTTCAGACCAACAGTTTTTGGCGACTCTGCTAGGGATCAAACTAAGGAAATAACTAAAAAACTGTAAAAATCACTACCAGATTGCAAATTTTAACTCTTTGTTAAAAATTAAATTTTTGCATAAGTGATCAAAACTGAAAATTTCCTTATACAAATCCATAGATCTGACCAGATAAGAGCTTTTAGTTCGCTGAGTTTTTACAAAAACTTGTATATTTTAGTAGATCTGAGATTCTGACATTTTATGTTATTTTCAAAACCTTGCAAAATTTAGGTCAAAGATCTGAAAATCAGCTTTCTAAATTGACCCACTTTTTATCCTTATTAATCTTTGTCGAAAAACCTGCAATCGGTTACTATTAAAAAAGGATAAAATTAAATATTGAAAAAGTACATGCTGCTGATTTTTGCCAAAAAATCAGAAAATCAGCAAGTACAAACAAAAATATTGTTGTAAATCTACTCTGATTGTTGCAGATCTGAATGGATACGCCAATGGTGAACCATTTACTCACAAAGAGAAGAGCCCGTGGAGAAGTTGATCCCCTTTTTGATCTACTTTGAAGGAACAATTTTAGTATCACTCCAACACGATTCACATCACTAAGCTCAGCGGATCGATCAGCAAGAAGTGCCTCGCCTCCATGAAAGAGCCAGATTTCACAAGGTGCCTCGACATCAACTTGCAGTGCTCTTTTGCTAAGTGGAACCACACTCCCTACTTGCGTTCTTTTTCCTACTTTTCAAATGGTAGCAAATCTACTTGTACCATGGGGAAACGCCATGGGTCCTCTAGCATTTCTGCATCTAGTCCATCTCCTCCCCATGGAAATCACAAGAATTTCTTGAAATTTTATGGGAGCAGAACTCAAAGCACAGATGTGCATATAGTTGTGTTTATTATGTCATGCGCACATTCTGGACATGACTCACGAGGACATATCGGTATGTCTCTTTCTGGAGACCTTGCAAGGGCCTACAACAGAATGGTTCCAACACTTACCAACTACATCCATCACTAGTTGGGCCACATTGTGGACTGCATTTGAAGATAAATACAAACCTTCAGAAGACGCATTTGTGTTATTATCACAAATCACTCACATGAAGAAGGAGACCAATGAAACCATGCATGATTTTATCACCCAATTCAATTCACTGATCAACCGTGTCTTTGCTTGTCATGATGCCAACATTAGAGAATCAAAAGTGTTTCTTCTTAAATGTAATGAGTTTGAAAGTAAGTTTCTTACTTTTACAAGAACAAATACCCACCTTGGCTCTTGCTCAAGCTATGGCCATTTGGATAGAAGACAACCTTCTTATATCCAGTGAGTTAAGATGAGAGCTGTCAAAATCAAAGGCTTCAACTTCTTCTCAGGCTACCTCATCAGATCCAACATTCCAGAAGATGGCGAATGACTTTCTCTCATTAAAGAAGCAATTGGCTCAAACATCGTCTACTACTCCATACAGGATATCCCACGGAGGAACTTCACTCCCAACAACACCCCCCAAAGGCCACATTTTCCTGTTGCTTCTCCAAGGTTAGCAATTGAAGCCCCTCTGGTTAATGCTTTGGTTGAAATCGAAGAAGATGATCCAAATTACGAAGAACCTTCATCGCAAGGCAAAGATGATCAAGATGTCGGTGAACCGACTGCGAATCTACTATTGGGTATATGGAATTTGAAGACGAGGAATCTGATGAAGAAGAGGGTACCCAAGGGTATGCGAGCAAACAATCATATGCATTTTCACTCGCTCGCAAGGAAAATAAGAAAAAGGTTGCTACTGAAAAACAAAAGGAAAAGGCTATGGTAACTCCTCCTCCAATGATCGCTAAAAGAGGTAATCCCCTTCCTACTCAACCTCCTATTAAACCTTTTGTAAAGAAATATTTTCCTCCTGTTTCTCCTCCAATTTAGCCTTCCTCCAATCCCATAAAGACCAGTAATCCTCCTCCACAAATGTGAAATGAAGGACTCATTCCTTTGTTAGCGCAACCCTTGGTCGCATTCGATATAATCGATCACACTAAAAAGACCAAGATCCAGATGTCTAAAGTTGAGTACCTTCAGTCCAACCTAGAGTAGCTTATAAGATTAACTAAGTATATCCAAATTCAGGCTATTGTCCCTCCTCCCATTCACCCAAAGGAATTCTTCCCACTCCTCCTATGTCTCATGTAAATGTTGCCTCAACTTCCACATCAGGGAAAATTGAACCTTTTTACCTATCTCTCCTAATCAATGGTCATAAACTAAGCAACTGTATAATTGATTTTGGAGCTTCTGAAAATGTTATGCCAATAAAGGTCACCCATGCTTTGGGCCTCACACTTACTAAACCTTTTAGTAGATGCTACTCCATGGAAACCAAACAGGTACCATTGATTGGTCAGATGAAGGATTCACAGTTTGCATTCATGGCATTTCTGAAAAAGTGTAAAGATGACTATTCTCGTAGCTGATATTCCAACAGATATGGGATATTGCTAGGGAGGAGATTTTGTAAAGAAGTTGGTGGAGAAATTCATATGGACTGGTCCAAATCCAGGATTCTCGGTCAAAGGGGTGATGCAGACATTGGAACCAGAATCACAAAAGAAATAATTAGTCACCAATTCCGATGACCCTAAAGCTCAGATTCTTTTCGAATTTTTAGGGATGGGGAACTACTTCCTATCCACCGACTTAGATAGAATGGACGTTCTCATCCAAAAAGAGGATCTCAACAAAGTATGGACATTGCAGTTTGATGGCAGTTGTGCGACAAGTGGATGCGGTGTTGGGGCTGTTCTAATATCTCTTAAGGAGGATATTTTCCCTTTTTCTTTCAAGTTATAGTTCTTCAATACAAATAATACTACCAAGTATGAATCCTTGTTACTTGGCATGCAAGCTACAAAAGAGAAAGGAATCAAGAATCTAAGAGTGCAAGGTGATGTTGAGCTAATTGTCAATCAGGTAAAAGGGATATATCAAGTAAAAATGACCGACTCAAACACTACTGCAATCCAGTATGGGATAGCATTGAAGAGTTTGACACTTTCTCAATCAAAGTAGTTCCACGAGCCCAAAATGACATGGCTGATTCATTGGCCATCTCAACATCTCTCATGCTCCCTCACCTAGGGTTAAAAACAGATACATATACCATTGAAGTGGTTTTTCACCCGAGTGTGCCAAATAATTCACAACACTGGCAAGTGTTCAATGATGACAACCAAATTATCACCTTTTTGGAGAAAGCTGACAATTTCAAAGAACTTCATTTTGATGGATCAACTTCTACGTGTCGTGAGTCTCTTACTAGTCAAGCACATGAATCTGAAAAAAAAAAAGTGATACAACTAAAAGGAAACAAGATTCTGAAAGGTTTGGTTTCCTTAGAATGATTATTTGATAATCATGACTATTTTGTCAAGAAAAAGTGACAGGATGATCCTTCCTCTTCTCCGGAAACTGAATCCATCAATCTGGGTACTGCGGAACATCCTCATTCCGTGAATATCGGGAAGTGTTGTACGCCTGAGGAAAAGTGAAAATTCGTTAAGTTGCTAAAAAAGTACATGGATGTATTAGCATGGTCTTATGCTAATCATAAGTCTTTCAAGCCAAAGGACATCCGACATGACATTCCACTCAAGGATGATGTCAACCCTTTTCAAAAAAAAAGGCATTACAAACCCACAATCTCGGGTACCATCCAAAGCTAAAATTCGAAGATGCTAGATGCAAGAATTATTTTTCTAATTCATCACAGTACTTGGGTTGCAAATATTGTGTCTTGTGTGGAAGAAGAATGGCGAGATATGCATATGTGTGGACTTTTGCAACTTGAACCAGTCATCCTTAAAGGATAACTATCCACTTCTGATAATGGATCAAGTGCTACAGGCAGTAACCGGTTCAGAAATGTTGTCTATGCTTGACAATTTTTCAGGTTACAATCAAATTCAAGTCACGCCTGAAGATCAGTTCAAGACAACATTCACCACTCCTTGGGGTACCTTCGCCTACAACAAAATGTCATTGGTTTGATCAATGCCGGTGCTACCTTCCAATGAGCAATGGAATTTGCATTCAAAGGTATGATGGGAAAGGTCATCATAGTTTACCTAGATGACCTGACCATGTTCTCCAAGAGACGAAGTGATCACTGCGATCATTTGGAACAAGTCTTGATCAGATGTCGAGAGCACGGGATTTTGCTAAATCCCAAGAAGTCAATTTTTGGGGTCACAAAAGGAAATTTGCTAGGACATGTTGTCAGCAGAGAAGGAACTAAGATAGATGTCGAAAGATTCAAGGCTATTTAGAGCCTTACTTTGCTTATAAGCAAGACTGGTATTCACTCTTTCTTCGGAAAGATAAATTTTCTTAAATGCTTTGTTCCTGATTTTGCTGAGAAGGCTCATCATATATATAATATGATGAAAGGGTCCCAAACATTCTGATGGAGTGAGGAAGGCAAGACATCATTTGAAGACATAAAAACCTCTGTCACTCATGCTCTTGTTCTGGTGTGTCCTGACTTCATCAAAGACTTTGTCATGTACATTATGCATGCATCTCATCACATGTGACGTATCAGCTATCTTGATGCAAAAGAAATTTGAGGATATTGAATCCCCTATTTCTTTCATGAGCTCTCCTCTTAAGCCTCATGAACTGAAGATGTCACAATTGGAAAAGCATGCCTTTTCCGTGGTAAAAGTAGTCAAAAATTTTGCTACTATATTTTGAATTCTCATATAGTAGTGTTGGTTCTGACACGACTGTTAAGTCTATCCTGACTCAACAGGAGTTAGGAAGCTTACGAGGGAATTGGATCACAAAGGTCCAAGAATACGATCTAGACATCAAACCAACCAAGTTGGTAAGAGGTAAAGGCACATGTGTCAGCTAATGGCTGAAAATAAAGACTCAAAGGTACCTGAAGAGAAAGCTGATCACATTGATGGAGAACAAAAAGAATTGGAGAAAGCAGATTCTTTGCCCATGCTTCTGTTTGTCGTAACCAATGACGAATGGTATTCTGACATTACATTATTTTTCACCTATGGTGAGTGCCCAACTCACCTAACCACAAAGGAAAAGCGAACGGTGAAGCTCAGAGCCGTAATATATGTCATATGGGATGATGGATTGTACAAGCACGGAATTGACGACATTTTTCTATGATGTGTTGATAAGCCATGCAATAGATAAAATTGTTAGAGAGTTTTCATGACTCAGCCTACGGTGGTCACTTCTCCTCATCAGTGATAGCACATAAAATCATCCGGGCCAGGTACTACTAGCCAACGCTATTTCAAGATGCAGCCACCTGGGTAGCAAAATGTGAACTTTGCCAACAGTTCGTTGGCAAACCAAAGCTGGCTGCATTTCCCCTCAGGCCCGTCATCATTGACGAACCATTCAGACAATGGGGAATTGATTTCATTAGAGCACTCAATCCTCAATCAAGTGCTTGGACATAGTTATGTCCTAACAGCAATGGATTACTTCACAAAATGGGTGGAGGCCATACCTGTCAAGCATGCCACTTTTGAAGTTGTTTGCAACTTCATCAAAGAGAATATTATTGTGAGATTTGGCATTCCACAAAAAATCATTACTGATAATGCTTCCAACTTATCTTCATGGGAAGTAATTAGTTTTTGTTATGGATATGGAATAACCTTGGCTCATGCTTCTGATTATTATCCTCAAGGAAATGGTCAGGCAGAATCCAACAACAAGAACCTAGTGACTATCATACGGAAGCTAGTTGATGAAAACCAGCGGTCCTAGCACAAATCATTGTATGATGCTTTGTGGGTGGATTGTATCACTCCAAATAGGTCTCTCGGCATGTCACCTTTCCAGGTGTTGTATGGGATCGATGCTAAAATCCCTATCTCCGCAAAACTTCTGCTTTCAGCCGCTTAGCTTGAGCAATTGAAGATGAAACTTTTCAGAATTCTCTTGAAAAGAGGATTATGTACCTGACGGAACTTGAAGAAAAGTGAGTAAAAGTGGTCGATAAGATCACTGAACATCATAATCAAGTTAAGAGGTTGTTTGAAAAGAAAGCTAAGCAAAGAGATTTCAAAGTAGGAGATCTTGTTCTTCTATGGGAAAAACAAATAGAACCAAAAGGTATGCACGGAAGTTTGACTCTCTTTGGAGAGGGCCATTCAAAATCAAGTAGCTCAATGGAGAGAATAGTTTCTATCTCTCATATCTAGATGGAACCGATCTCCCACTTCCCTATAGCGGGCAACACCTGAAGATCTTCAGGAAGTAGAGCTTACTCTCTTCTTTGTATAGTTTTATTTTGCTTTCTTCATGTGTTTGCTTTCATTGTGTGTTTGCTTTCTATTTGTTGTGTGTTCCCTTTCTCACCCTCTAATCTCCCTTATTTTTTACTCTCTGTAACCTTAATGGATAGGCACATGAAAATCTGGGATTCTCTACCCTTAAGTTTCACTTAAAGATAGTCTCCAAAAAGAGCCAGCTATTATCCTGTGAAATTGACAAGGGTAATTTACGAGGTAACCATACCAAAAATTTTGTTTTGGCCCCCAAGGGGAGTTTGACAATGTTTGAAGAAGCCCAAAACTCCCTTTCAAAAATCAAATTGTTTCAAGACTTAGTCACTTTTTGCTAATCCTTCGGCGCACCCATCTTCATGTCGACATGACTGAAGTTGCACCCCTTTTACACTGGGCACAATTTTCGGTGTGTCGACACACCAAAATCTGTGCCCCCTCTTAATCCTTTGGTGCACTCATTGTTATGCCAACATCACTAAAGGTGCGCCCCTTTTATGTCCTTTGGCACTGAAAATATCATGTCAACATCATAAAATGTGCACTAAGCATTTTTCTTAGGCACTAAAAATGTTGTGTCGCGTCGGTAAGGTTGCGTTAAGGCACATTTTTCTTTTATGTCGACACTCCCAAAGGTGCACCAAAGGTGGTTGGTGAGATAATAAATGCCAGTTTTTCTATAAATATGTGCCCGACACCTGTCATTTTCATGAATTAAAAATTGTGAAAAGTGTTTTCTCTACACCTATCAGCCATCCTTGTCACCCCCGCGTGCCATTTTTTGAGCTTGTGGACCCCACGTCATTCTTCATCTTTTATAAATCCTAGTAAGTGGCTCCTCCCCTTGTTGTGTTAGGTATTAGGGTTGGTATAAAAGATAAAATCTAAAGAAACACACCTAACAAATTATCAAACTAGCTAAAGCCCTTTTGCCTCTCCTTCCAGATCTGTAAATCTGGAAGACCCCTGCCTCTAAAGAAACCAAAAACCCATCTTTCCCTGCTCTTGCAAAACCCTCTCTTTGCCATCCAAAAATCCAAAAGAGAGAAGAAGAGAAATCAAGAAATTACCAAAATTATCCAACTATTACCCATTGGTGCACTTGTTTTGTTATGTGACACCTCCCAAAGTTACTGCCCGATGTAACACAACCTTTTCCCACACCTAGTTAAAATAACACTAATTAGTTTTTATGGGGTGCGGGGCACCACTTACACAACATCAACATAAGATGTTGTGTGCCATTGATCTGCGCCAAGTGCTTTTTCCCTTAGCACATTGATTTTCCTTGCAACATCTTCCGAAGTTACGCTTGGCGCACTTTAAACACCTGCAACACAAAATTTTCCTATGCCCAGCCAAAGTAGATTTTTCCTAAGGCACAGGTGCAACTTCCTTAACATCAACATAACATGTTGTATACTTTGCAAATCTGCGCCTGCTTTATCCTTGGTGCTGAAAATTTTCATGCAAACACCTCTCAAAATTGCACCCTTTCTAAACTTGGCACAAATTTTCTCATGTCAACATTGGGCACAACTTTTTCATGTCGACATCTTCCCAAGTGCACCTAGCAATAAAAATCCTCTGCACTGCTATGAACTGCGCCTTGTGCCCTAAGCCTTATAATTGCTCGTTCTTCATTATGCAAGCTTTCATTATGAATAACATGATGGTTGACATGGCTCTTCTATGTTGGACCTCCTTGTTTCTTCTTGCAAAAAACAACATCCATCCTTGAGCTCACACATGTCTTCATCAAGCAAGAAACCAACTAAAGCTAAAGCTAAAGCTAAGCAATTGGAACAAGATATGAAGTATAAGTATCAGAGAGTCAGAATACCTGACTCATATGCAGAGTGTAGCCTTGACATCAGAGACTCTGAGCTAGGTCATATTGATATGGATGAATTTTGGGAAAGGACCACTCAAGTGCAAGCAGTGGCCCATGGATGAACAAATTAGTGGGAAGTGGATTGCACTTTGCAGCTGGGCTTCCAATCAGTGCCGTAAATAACGAGTTCATCATGTTGGTTTCTTATGCTATAACAAAGACACTAGATGTGTCAAGGAAAAAGAACACAAGACGATCATCAACCTCACAGCTCGTCACTTTGAACTGACCCTAGGCATTCCTCATCATAGGTAATATGTAGAAATAAGCATCAAAGACTACAAGAAAACCTAGGACGATAATGAAGATAAATGCATGCAGATGATGAATGAGCTTTATCTTAAGAACAAGAAGCCAGTGAACAAATGGCCACAAACCATCCACCGTAGTGACTTCAATGAATATTTGAGTGATACAATCACCTTCTTAAACAGTATTTGGGCTCCCTGATGCCCATTATTTCCACAAATGGATGATCAGGTACCTGGATACCATGAGTAAGAATGCACCTAATCAGCACTTCGGCTGGGGTGAGATCATCAATGACACCATCTCCCAACAGCTTCAACAAGTTCTAACAACTAGGAAGTTCTACATGAATTCCTATGTTGTATACATTGTTGCATCAACAAGGGATTTCACAGGGTTAGCTCGAAATGGGGTATGGCCCCAAGTCAAGATATATGAGTTCTACCTAGAGCTAAAGCTCAAGGCCAGCATCTCCCAGTTCTCTAAAATTAATGATGCCTTCTTCTATGAGGTAATCTACTTGTTGAGGCCAAACATGAGACACGGTCGGACCAGCCCGAGTGTGATTGCTGCTACAAAGAAATGGGGAGCATTGTTCACACAATTCCCCACATTCACATACCTCAGAGCTATGAATTTCGAGGGAGAACCAACGAAGCTACCAAGGTTTACAGGGCCGAAGCTGATCCTGCTGGAATTTTCAAGGCAACTAATCACTTATCATGAGAAGTGCATGAAAAGAAAGAAAGGAGGAACTCCATTCCCCCTTACAGTTGGCCGATACACCTGCCCCACACTTGCCAAAGCACGGGAGATGTATGTTGAGCTTGAGTTGTTGAATCTAAAGCACAACTTCCCAGCAAGGCCGACCTTCGACTGCAAAGTTACCTCCCAAAGGCAAAAATTGATCCCATCCATGTTCCCGAGATCGAGGAAATTTGGATCGACCTAACACATGAGATAGACATTAGGTGAAAGGATCACTCCTGACTGGCTCTAGACGAGATCATCCACTATGGCGTAGCCATCATCCCAAAGGAATTCCAAGAGACTGATCAAGAAATTGATTAGGTTTACCTTGACACATATGGGGATGATTGGTCATTTGCAGATATTAATAGATCCAAAGCACCAAAAACCATTCAGGAAAGAGTTAAGCCCACATTGTAGCACAACAAAAATTGGTGCAAATAGAATGGTCTCACCTACCTCAAAGTTGATTTCACTACTTCTCCTTCAAGTAGAGCACCTCGAAGACCGGCCCATGCACCGAAAGGAAAAGGAAGGACAAGGAGGGCGAATCAAGAAGACAAGAAGAATCTCTTGAAGGCCTTCCTTCTACTTCTAAGAAGCAAGTAGTCGACCAGTGTCTCCAGGTAAAGAAGAAACAACAGAGGTTTCAACGGATACATCCACCCAGGATGTTATCACAACTACAACTACGCAAAGGTACCCAACATTCCTTCTTCCATTTCTTCCTCTCCTCCTGTCATTGAAGCCTCTATTCCTATGGATGTTTCTTCTCCTCTCCCTTCCTCCCTTTCATCTCCCACCTCTTCCATCTTCTCCTCTCTCACGGATCTATCGCCCAGAGTTCCCTCCATCCAATTACAGATCCCTTCCATTTCCATGTCATTTTCTTCTCTTATAGTAACTCCAGACCCCACAAGCAGTGGTGTGTTGGATTCCCTATCAATGCCACCACCAAGTGTTTTGACATACTTCCCTAAGGCCTCTACAGTTGCTCCCCCTCTCACTCCCGTTTCTTCTTCTATTTCCTCTACTCCCACTCCCATAAGTCCTAGTTGGATTTTTGACCATCTGGGCCAGCATAAGAGAAAAGTTCCCATTGTGGCCATGGATTTCTCCATCATTCCGAAGAAGGGAACCAAGAAGCAGAAAGTGATAACTCACTTTTCTAAAAGCACTTCAGGGGAGAGAGTCATGGAGATAGCTTACCTGACCCCACCAAGAAAAAGGAGGATCTATCTCCCACAGACTTCACAGTGACTCAAGTCACAATGGGGACCTCATCTAAAAGCCTGCAAGGGGAAGCCTTGTTTGCTATGGATGCTCTCTACAAGAAGCTCCAAGAAGAAAAAGAGGAGAAAAGAATACTCAAGGAACAAAACAAACATCTCCTCCAAGCATTGCAGAAAATGGGCAATGCTCCTCCATTAATTGCCGCCGAACCTATTCAAGTTCCCAGTCAAGAGAAAATAAATGAATATGTTAAGATTGGTGAACAAGGTGCAACAATATCATCCTGGATTGAGTGAATCCTTAGAGATGGTGAAGAAATGATTGGGAAATTCATAGTGCTCTATCAGGATATAACCCAAGAAAATAAGGAGCTATAAACAGTAGTAGGTTCCCTCTCGGACAGTTGGATAACACCAGGTTGCAGCATGAAATGTTCCAAACCATGGTTGACTGCTTAGTTAATGACCTATTGAAGTTCGGTGTTATCAATCACCCACGTGCACATAACAAAGCTCTCATCACTTTAGATTACTGGGTTGATCAAATGGAATATATCCAGGAGAATAGATAAAATCAAAGATGAAGCCCTGGATGCATGATACAACATGGAGCAGACAGTTACAAAAATGTCTCCAGGGATGCTCAATGAATCGTATAACTTGAGCAAAACATATGATACATTCCAGCGCTTTAAGGCTATCGTCACTCAAGGTTTGGCAACGAGGTCACTTTCAACCAGATTCAATCAATAACCTCTTGGCTTGTTGCAACTTCATTGGCTTTTTGATCGACACATGAGAAAATTTCACCGAGTTACCTGATAAGCTCGAGAATGAGAAAGAAACTTGTGAAGTCATTGGCAACCATTTTAAAGGTCCAGATCATGATCAACTTCAAACGATGATCAGCAAGTTTATGAAATATCGAGCGCAGTGTCACATTGACTCTGCTAATCAAAAGTAAGACACCAAGTTCGATCAAAGAGATGATGACGAGTATTTTCTCCTCTGGTGTATGCGTTGATCATTTTTGTAAAATATTTAAAAAGCATGTTGGCATTTATGATGACATCATCCATGTTGCACCATGGGATGTTTCCATCCAAAAAATTGCCATAGTCAACTTTTGACTTTTTAGATATTTTGTAAATATCTTGTAAGATATTTTGTAAGTGGTGGTTGGTTTTCTTTTGTCTTCTTTCCTCTTCTCCTTCTATAAATACTTGAATACTTTTTATATTCAAGGGTGGACATTTTTGTATGAAAAGATAAGTGAGGAGAGAAAGACTTTGTGTTTTCTTGTAACAGAAGAAATATTAATACATATGTTCAGACTTTGTGCTCCATATATGTGTTATTTGCATCAGATCTTTCTTAAGTTAGATCTATGTTTTTATTCTATTAGATTCATTCCTAAGATTGTCATATGTTCATCAGTATTGCTTTAATTGTTTATGCAAGTAAGTTTGGCTATGTTTACTACCATCCCAAAGCATAAACCTTCTGATCTTTCTATCTTGGAATTCTTTTCTTTTCTTCCTTGATTTACCCTCCTCCGTACCTTCCCTCATACCTTTACATTCGTTGTTGGAACTACCTCTCTTT
Organism: Taxus wallichiana var. yunnanensis; assembly: GCA_018340775.1. Lineage (NCBI taxonomy): Eukaryota > Viridiplantae > Streptophyta > Pinopsida > Cupressales > Taxaceae > Taxus > Taxus wallichiana. Next base: position 772,222,907 of record CM031239.1, on the reverse strand, counting down.
GGATGAGATCCCAAACCCCTAAATTTAGAATAGTGTAGATTTGCATAGATTCCTGCTTGATAGATAAACAATAAACGAGTTTCACTTTGTTGTCTCAAAGAGGGCTATGCCTGCCTGCACATGCTTGGCCTATTTCCCCATGACGTGCCTAACCGACGCTTTTCGGACCAGCAGGTAGTAGGTAAGGTGGAATAGTTTTCATTCTATCAACATTTTTGCATCGCACATTTTATGATGAAGGATGGGACATGGAGTCCTTGGTGTAAATTGTCTTATGATTTCGAGCATGGTTCTTTCAAGTATCTATTCACATAATCTTAGATGCACGTAGGTTAATCTACAATGTTGATAAGGTAGACTGTGACTACCACACTCTGAGAAGACTTACGTTTATCCGTAAGTCTACTTATATTGAAAGATACATTTCGATAACATAACTATGAAGCCTATGAGTTTGGTAATAGGTGAAAATGGGGCAGCATTGGTATACCTTCAGCTTAAGCCTAGGCTGGAGAACAGAAAGTATGTAGAGAATGAGTTCAAACTGCCAAGCCCGCCTAAAGGGAAGCACACAATTGGCACGTTGGCAGCTGAAAAGCCTACTTCTCCCATTCGGAAGAATAATAATAACTTCATGAAGATAGTGGTGGGTTGGACCGTAGGGGCAGAAGACAACCTATGGATAGAGAAAGGAAAGAGCATGAGATGACGCCCCCATCACAGGAGCAAGAGGATGAAGTGTTTGAGACAAACACAATGGAAATCAATGTGGAGCAGAGATAGTTGAAGAGCCACAATTCAAGAGAGTGTTCAGGAGGACAAGGGTTCAGGGCACAGGGTTATCATAGCCATTAAGAAGGTCACCTCATATTTTTCTGTAGAAAGTAGAGCCTGAGAAGAAGAGAAGGCACAAGCTAAAGCTTAAGGATAGAGAGGAGGATGAGTTTGGAGAAAGTGTGCCAGAACTCTAGTGCATCCTGAGGGTATAGAGGAGCCCCGTGATGAAGAAATGAAGGATGATGAGGAAGGGATGAAGGGCACGAAACATAAACAAAAATAGAAAAAGGAGAAGGCCCAATTCTGGATTTAGGCACCCGGCTCCTAATGGAAAAATAACAAGGGAGGATAAAAAGGTGAAGATTATGTGACTCCTACATTTGGATATGTGGATGATACCAGTAAGATCATACGCACATGATTCTAGAGTACTATGGAAACTAAGGACTTGTATGGTTGGGAGTTGATGGATGCAGAGATGGCAAACATGTGCACACAAAAGTAGTTTTCATGGTCACTACAAACTCATATGGATGAGCCTGATTTTGACATGTGTGAAGAATTATTCGTCTCACGAAGAATGAAGAAAGTGACCCACATCCGGCATGTAAATGTAAGCCAACTATTATGTCGGATGAAAAAGTGAGCAATTCCTTGCTAAAGGTATCTATAGAGTTTACGCGTAGGAACATAGACAAAGTGACAACCATTAGGCAATTGATGGATGACAACATGGATAAGGATACAGAAATAAAGTGCCTCATAGCAGAGAAGGAAATAAAGTGCTTCATAGTAGAGAAGGAAACTATCGAGGAAAAGATATAATCCTTGATCGGTATCGCCAAGGAGATTGGCGATGACATTCTTATGGTAAGGCCACATCTAGAATCTCAAGTTGTAGAAAATTTTCCTTCTGTAATGCACTATATACGCACACTTATAAAAATGGTAATAGATGAAAGGCTCGTGTGTATGACTGCACCAAAAGACCCTACAGAGGAAGAAGCAAGGGTAAAAACCACCATTTCTAGAAAAATTACAAGTTATAAGTTATTATGACAAACATACAGAGATTAATTGAAGAAATTAGATCAGGGCCTTGAACATGTGCGCAGCACCATATGCAATTGTTAGGATGAGGACAATTGTAGAAGATAATGAAGTCCTCAAAGCCATGAAGAATGAGACACTTGGGCATGTGGAGAGACTTGCTTTGGTGGAAGAGAAGTGCAAAGCACTTACAAGTTCCCAAGAACCACATGAAAATATGATGAAGGAGATAGGAAAATAGATTGTTGGGAAGATGGACTATATGGAAGGCATGATTTCTAGTATGGAAAATATTTGTAGAATCTTGTAGAATGAACATGAGAATATGACTCAAGATGAGCTAGATGCCATAGTCACATATGTCCCAAAAAAATAGGTGAGGCATTAAGTGATTGACATGCATTGGAGGTAGAAGTTAAGAATGAGTATCGACATTAATACTACTTGTTGAGGAGAAGAGCGTTGAGTGATATCTCATTATTTTGTTTGAATAAGTCTTCATTCTTTCACTCATTGTTCTTTACTTTGGAGAGATAAGTTAAGATTACCCATTGTTAGGGGTGGAAATGCATTTAGTGTGGGGTAATGTTGAGAAGATAAAATATATCTCAAGTATGAAAGTGCATAAGGATTGGGTGCATAGACACATGGTGCATAGAAGGATGTGAAAATATAGCAGAACAATGCGCACCTAGGACAAGTGTACACAGGACTTAGCCACTTTTGTAGATCTAGGCTATTTTTGGAGATGGAGTGTTGAGCACACAATGACATGGAAACTTGCAATTCACACAAGGCTATTTTGGGAGTTGCAACAGTTCAAGCGCCATACAGAGTCTTAGTCTAATAATAGGATATATTCTTAGAGTTAACTAATAGAAGATCTATTATTAACAGTTACATGATTTTGTACATTGATGTAATTGAACATTGCTATTATTAGCATGTAACCTATTTTTGGAAGGTGCATGGGCGGTGAAGGGAAATTCCCCACCCCTATATATATGTATTGATTTACATGGTTCTAGATACCTAGTTGATACTATTTTGAGTGTAGAGTTATGTTGTTAGTTTTGTTCACGTGTATGACTCATGGTGACATTACTATGATGTATGAAGCTTATGTGTTTTGTAGTATTTAATATAATGGATCATATTGGCTGGATATTGGTGTTAGATGTGACTAAATATGGTTCTTTCATGGTAAATCTCATTATAATCATTCTTTCATATGGTTTAGATCTAGATCTGGTTTATGCATTATGGATTGGTTACTATCTGTTATGGACATGAATATATACATTCCCAAGCATGCTAAAATTCTAGAAAAGCAGCTCTAAAGAGGGACTTGGTACCTTTGCACACTTTGGGTGAGATCTCAGTTCAGCCGAGTGATGTGCCAATGCGCCTTAGGCTATTTGTAGTGAATTCTAGGCTACATCACTCCCAACGAAGTGTGGAACATATTGGAAAGTTTCTTTGGGAAAATAGATGAAATGAGATCACATGAACAAGAAAATGAACTCATTAGCTTAAGCCCCACTAGATTTTTCACACTTTAAGACTCCTTCACAAAGTTCAAATCAGTAAGATTGTAGCTAAAGAATTACAGAATTGATAAAACGACTCTCAATTCATTCTTTCTATCCTTTCTAAATTGGGTCCGGATTACTCTTTTTTATCTCCACCTTCCATGCCACCAAGGATGCACTTGGAGTATCATGGAAAATTCCCTCATTTGACATGTTTTTTGGTCGATGATAAGGAACAAGATAAGTTGATATAAATGGGAACTTTGAAGTCTTCCAAATCACATGCCTTGATTGCAGGGAAGTCTTCCAAATCACATAAGATTGTCGAGAGGGAGATATTATTGGCCCTCCATCTTTGCAAACACTCAAGATTGGGTTTCCAAATGTAAAGCATGCCAACAATTTGTTGGAAAGCCACAACTAGCTACATTGCCACTCAGGCATGTGGTGATTGAAGAACCATTTCAGCAATGGGGGCTAGATTTTATTAGTGTTTTGAATCCTCATTCAAGTGCAGGGCATACTTATGTACTCACTGTAACTGATTACTTCACTAAATGGGTGGAAGCCATTCCAACCAAGCAAGCCAACTCTAAAACAGTCTGCAACTTCATCAAGGAGAATATCATTGTCTATTTTGGAGTACCACAGAAGATTGTTGTAGACAATGCCACCTATTTCTCTTCAAAGGAGCTCACAGAGTTTTGTTATGGTTTTGGAATCTCCTTATCTCACTCTTCTGACTACTATCCACAGGGAAATGGTCAAGCTGAGTCAAGAAACAAGAACATTGTGACCATTTTTCATAAGCTAGTAGATGAGAATCAAAGGAACTGCACAAGAAGTTATATGATGCATTATGGGCCGATAGGATCACTCCTAAGAAGGAAATAGGTATGTCACCTTTCCAAATGTTGTATGGAGTTGAGGTAGATATTCCTCTCACAATTGAGATGTCAGCTCTCAAGTTGCTACAAGAAATAGAAGATGGTCAATACAAAGACTCCATTGACAAGAGGATCCTCTTCCTGGAGAAGCTGGAGGAAAGCAGATGCCAAGTGGTGGATAGAATTAAAGAACACCAATTGAAAGTGAAGAAGATCTTTGACAAGAGGGCAAAGGCAAGAGAATTCAAGGTTGGATATTTTTCCTACTTTGGGACAAGAGAAGAGAACCAAAGGGCAGCCATGGAAAGTTTGATTCATTATGGCTCGGCCCATTCCAAATTCATGGAGCTTTTGGTGACAATGTTTTCCTCCTCTCATACTTGGATGGAACACCATTGGAATTGCCTCAAAGTGGGAAATACTTGAAACTGTATCATCAATGAAAGTGGGTTGTCCCCACCTTGTACCATAGGTGATTTCATAGGTGTGTTTTTCCTTTTCTTGTGTGGTTTTGGTTTATTTTTGTTTGGTTTTTTGTTGTGTGTGGTTTGGCTTGTGTGTTTCCTCCTTCTTCCATTCTTTCTCAGAATTGTACATGACTCTACAAGGCCCAATGGATAAGGCATTGGTCAACATAATATGTTTTGAAACTTGAGATTCTAGATCCTCATGTCGTGCCCTAGCCATGCCCATTTCACACCATGTCCCCAAGCTAGAGCCAGTTGTTGTCTCCCAAAAATACTCTACATTTTCATAGCCAAATTCAAATTTTTTGAGCTCATGCCCTTCGTTGGTGTTTAAGCCAAGTTAGAGATTCAATAAATTAGCAAAAGTCGTGCCCTAGAGCTGTTTAAACCTCTGTTTTGCTCATTTTTAGAAATCCTCCATTTCCCAATCTGTGCACATAATATCCTCTTTGTAACCTCCATTTTGATCGAAATTGTTCACTTATTTTATGGCTTGGGTCGTCAAATCATTGTTTTGCCTCCATGCCTCTAGTTCATGAAGGAAATTCAAAAATTGGACTCAAAATGATGAATTTTTCTTCCTCTACATATTTTCCACAGTCGGGATGACGAGTGTCTTTTCCCCATCAAATTTTGACCCCAATGAATGTAGGTATGTGGTCAGATCCTATTGGATGGGGAGGAACAGGGTTTTTTGGTGAACTTAACACTTTTGGTCACTTTTGGAAAAAATGGTAAATTTTCCCTGCGCACCCGATCAGGCTTTAAAGGTAAAAGTCAAAGTTGAAGCCCGCAGGGAAAAATTCAAAGGTGAAGCCCGCTAGAGAAAAGTCAAAGCAGACATAATTAGGTCATCAGGATCTTTTGGAAATTTAACCAAATTCCTAAAAGTGAAGTAAAAGTTCTAGAATGCTCCGTGGCTCCACTAAGGTTTCGGGCCCGCCGTTAAAAATTCAAAACGGAGGAGTGGAACAGTGGAGAACTTTGAGTTTTGAGCCTTTTTCTAGAAAGGCTACAATGTTTAGAAAGGAGCTGCGACCCCATCTCCAACCAAAATGTGCCACATGTCCTATTCAAATCGGATTAGCGGGTCGGCAGAGGGAAATGAGTTTTGAGACTTTTTCCAAAAAAGGTTAAAATGTTTAGAAAAGAACCAGGACCCCATCTCCAACCAGAACATGCCACGTGTCCTAGTCAAATTGGAGCAACGGGTCGTCGGAGGGAATTGAGTTTTGAGACTTTTTCTAAAAAGGCTAAAATGTTTAGAAAAGAGCCGTGACCCTGCTCCAACCGTAAACGTGCCACGTGTCCTATTCAAATCAAAGTAGCGGGCCGAGAGAGGAATTTGATTTTTTGAGCCTTTTTCCAAAAAAGGTTAAAATGTTGAGAAAAGAGCAACGATCCCATTCCCAATAAGAATGTGCCACGTGTCTAAATTGAAAAGTCAAAGCGGGGTTGCGGGCCAATTTGTTCCAAATTGTCAAATCTCACAAAAAATCACAAAATGTGAAAGGCTTCCCCATAACCACTCTAATCCCTTCTTACCACATGCATGGCCCAATTTCAGAGTTAGAGGAGCAAATCAAATGGTCTATATTTAAACTAGCAAATCGAATGTAACAGTTACTTTGCAAGATCTGGTTTTTAACCCGCCATGAGCATTTTCTTTACAACAGAGGAATTTGAAAAGGTGTTGAGGATTTGTGAAGTTGTAACGATTTCTTGCAAAGAATATAATGGCTTCTCGACGTCATTCCAAGGGTGGCGATTGATTTCAAAAAATACCAGAGTGCTTTGTACCTAGAAAAGATAGAAAACGCCACATTGCTTCTATTTTCTCTTCTTCCTCAAATTTCTTCCATTCTCAAGCTATGTACAAACTCTACTTAAGCTTCAATAATAAAAGAAGGAATTTTCACCTTTTTATTGAGGGATTGGTTGGTACCTTACTGCCAATGAATTTCATTCGGTCTTGTAGCTTCTCCCAGATTTGTTTTTCTTCTAACTATAAATGCATGTAAATGAAATTTCTAATTAATGTGTGTGGGCATCTGATATTCTACTCGCAACATTAGTTTCTCCTACCTCCATTCTCACTCCCTTTCCCCTTCTCAGACAAATTTCTTCTCTAGTGAGAAATTTCTAGCTTTGCCACAGGGTCAGTGGAGTGCCCTTGTTAGATCTCTGGTTGAAAGGCCACCATTGAAATCCACTTTTTCACGCATGCACATACGGAAGTTGCACCATTCAAGTAGAGGGACTTAGATTCCCATAGCGTTGGCTTGAAACCCACAAATTTTTCCACAAGACAAATTTTCTCGCCAACAGTTTTTGCACCCACCGTGGGGTAGATTTTGCAGCATCTGCACCTAAAAATGACCTCAGGGTCATAAAATACAAAAAAATGATTCTAGAGGAAAATTTTCTAGAGATTGAATAATCACACAAACTACATGGATGTAAATCATGACTATTCTAGGAAATCCTCCTGTTGAGAAACCTTATTTACTCTTTCACATCTAAGAAGACATTGCTTCTGATCTGAGAGAAGCTATTTGGCATAATAGACAAAGTGTCAATCAATACTTCATTGCCATAAGGATTCTGGAGCTAGAAGAGGAACGTGTTATCGAATTGGAAAGGTAGAGACAAATTCCAACACCCCAGAGAAGAGCATAAACTTTCAAGCTGGATGATAGAAGATACACCCGAAACTGAGGCAAGGAGGACAAGTTGATCCCACATTTGAAGAGCTTGAAAGAGAGGCAAGAGCTGAAGAGGAGATAAGGGCTCAACTTGAAGAAATAGAAAGACTCCAAATTGAAGCAGAAGAAAGAGCAACAATAGAAGCAGCCTTAGCAAGACCAGAGGCTAGAAACAGGAATAGAATGGGTGATCATGAGCATGAAGTACATAGGCCTAACATACCATGGGGAAGAAATATTGGTCCACTTGCTCTTCCACAACCACTTCATGAGCTCCCAAGAGGCTCAAGAAATAACTTCCCAAAATTCAAAGGGGATGGTTCTCAACTCCCAGAAGAACATGTAGCAGCATTCATCACTACTTGTGGAGTGTTGGGAGTTGAAGATGAATATGTTTTAGTTAGGCTCTTTGTGGATTCACTCCAAGAAAATTTGTTGAATGGTTCTATATATTTCCCCCAAGATCTATCACATGCTGGGAAGATATAAGAAGTGCATTTGAACATAGGTTTAAGAGCACAAAATATTGTCAGGATCTTCTGGTCTAATTGGTTTAGATGAAGAAGGAGACCTCAAATCAATGAGATATTTTGTAGCAAGGTATGATAGGTTGACAAGAAGGATCCCAGAAGATGTGGTACCCTCTGAAAACAAATTGAAAAGGTTCTTCATCAATTGCTTTTCCATTAGAAGTTGGTTTCTTCCTTAGAAGAGCCCAACCAAGAACATTGAGGGAAGTTAAAGACTTTGCAATTGAGATTGATGATGATCTAATTCTTTCTGGAAAAGTGAAAGGACCAAATGGGAAGCAAAAAGGTCAGAGTTCAAATTCAATCACCACTGATCCAATGTTCCAAAAATGGCAAATGACCTAGTTGCTTTTAAGAAACAACTGTCACAAATCACAATGAGGAATGCTCCAAGGAGACCAAATCTTTCTGATAGACCAAGAATTGGTCCACCCACTCATAGGCTTTCTCTTGAAGCACCACCACTCAATGCCATCTGTGACACTCTGGGAATCGGAAGAAGGATCGACATTAAGGAAACTGAAGAAGAAAGCATGGATGACTATGAAAACTATCTTGAAATTGAAAAGGTTAGCATGCACAATGACCTAATTGAATATGTTGTTGATGAGGAGGAAAGTGATGAAGAAGCTCCAAGTTTTTCATGTGTTGTTTTCACTCATGCACAATCCAAGAATGGTGTTTCAAATCGTTGATTACGTGCAGATGATAGGAATAACAAAGAATATTTCTCTCCAAAGCTTCCACAAAACAAGATCATCAAAGAAAGGATCGCCATTACCACCTTCCATGGAATCAGCTAGAGAGAAATTAGATTCACCAGTTGTCAAGGATCACACTACTGTGCCAAGTAAGTTATCTGATTCTTCTCCCAACTCAAAAGTTGTTAAGAGCAATTCTCTTCTAAATACTGGTTCTGCAAGAACATCTAAATTCCAATCAAAGGCTACACCCCCATCTCCTTCCAAGCCAATTGCTACATTTGAAAAGGATAACCCAACACCAAAAGTAACAAAACCCCTGTCATTTAAATCCTCTCCCATTGCTGGAAATTCTTCCTCATCTACCATAACTCCATTTGAATTTGTGGAGCATGCAAGCAAAACCAAAGTTCAACTCTTTGAGATTGAATACCTATAAACACATCCTACCCAATTTGATAGATTCATCAAGGCAATCTGGGTGGTAACTCTACACCCCAAATCTCTAATTCTAAAGGTTTACTTCCCACACTATCCATACCACCTTCTCAAAACATGTTAACCCTCAGTGCCTCCAACACCAACAGAGTTGAGCCTTTCTACCTGTCACTTCTCATCAAAGGCTTCTAGTTGAACAATTGTATTATAGACTCTGGAGCCTCAGATAATGTGATGCTAGAAAAATTTGCAAATGCTCTTGGCCTCACTTTTACCTAGGTAAATGGCACATGCTATTCAATGGAATCCAAACAAGTTCCATTGGTAGGAAGAATCAAGGATGCTCAAGTTGCACTAGCTGATTATCCGACAAGAAGATACTCTTGACCATCTTGGTGGCAGACATCCCAGCCTCTTTTGGTATGTTGTTGAGCAGAAGTTTTTGTAGAGACCTAGGTGGAGAAATAAAAATGGATTGGTCATCTAGCAACTATCCCAGTGAAAGGAGAAATGAAGAAGTTGTTGCCAATCAGAAAATGAAATTCACAGTAAGGAAATCTGATGATCCAAGAGCTAACATCCTCTTTCAAGATTGTGGGCTAGGCAACTACTCCCTTACATTACAAAAGGAAGAAATATTTCCACTCCTCATGGAGGAAGAAGAAGATCAGATTTGGACAATGGAGTTTGATGGCAGTCATTCCAGAGTAGGTTCAGGATCTAGTGTAGTATTATACTCTCCCTCCAATGAGGTATATCCTTTTGCCTACAATCTGCAATTTGACAATACAAATAATACAACAGAGTATGAATGATTACTCTTAGGTGTGAATACCATAGAGGACATGGGAATCTAGAAGTTGAGATGCAAAGGTGATGCGAGAGGTTGTGGTAAAGCATGTCTACCAAAAATATTAGGTGAAGAATCCCAAACTCAGGCACTATAGAAATAGAGTGTGGGACTGCATTGAATCCTTTGATGCATTTTCCATTGAAGCTATCCCTAGGGAGTAGAATGAAAAGGCTGATTCTCTAGCAATGTCAGCTTCCTTAGTGACACCTCATCCTTCTTTTGGCAAGGATAAAGTGACCATTGAGATGGTGTTCAAACCCAACGTACCAGACAATGCAAATCACTGGTAGGTCTTCAATGACAATTAGATCCTAGCTTTCTTAGAACAAAGGGATAACTTCAATAATATTTTCTTTGAAGGAAGTGAAAACCCACACTGTGAATTAGTCCCCAAAGAAGAGAAGGAAGGAATTGAGGGAATTGATGAAGAGGGAGTAATCAAACTAAAAGGAAACAAAATCCCCAAAGGCCTAGTTTCTTTGGAAGATCTCTTTGACAAGCATGACAGGTTCATCCAAGAGAAAGAAAATAGTCTTCTCGGTGTCCATCTAATTTTGATCAAGAAAACATTGGCACTTTAGAGAATCTAAGGATGGTTAACATTGGTAAATGATGCTCACCAGAAGAGAAGAGAAATTTTATTGCTCTGATAAAAAAGTACCCAGATGTCTTGGCCTATTCCTATGATGAACTCAAATCTTTTCAGCAAAAGGAAATGCATCACTCCATTCCTTTGAAGCAAGGAGCTAATCCCTTTAGGAAAAAACAAAGGCCCTACAATCCAAAGATTGCCGATGTTATCAAAGAAGAGGTGATAAAGATGCTCAATGCTAGAATCATTTTCCCCATCCACCATTTAACATGGGTGGCTAACATTGTGTCGATGAAGGAAGAAGAACAGGGAAATAAGGATTTGTGTAGACTTTCAAATATGAATCAGGCATCTCTCAAGGACAACTATCCTCTTCTAATCATGGATCATATTTTGCAAGCAGTCACTATATCTAAAATTCTCTCTTTGCTTGATGGATTCTTAGGGTACAAAAAAATCAAGGTGATAGAAGAGGATTGCAACAAAACATCCTTCACAACACCTTAGGGAAATTTTTCCTATAGCAGAATGCCTTTTGGCTTGATTAATGTTGGGGCCACTTTCTAGAGAGCAATGGACTTGCCCTTCAAAGATTTGAAATATTGCATTTTCATTTACCTTTATGACCTTTTGGTTTTCTCAAAGAGGAGGGGAGATCATATCTATCATTTGGAGAAAGTCCTTGCAAGGTTTAAGAAACATGGCATGTCTCTAAATCCAAATAAGTGCATTTTTGGAGTCACAGAAGGTAAGTTTTGGGACACATTGTGAACAAGCATGGAGCACACATTGATCCTGAGAGCATCAAAGCTATCCAAGCACTAGCCTTACTAACCAAAGCAAGAAGAGATTTCATTCATTCTTTGGAAATTTAATCTTCCTTCATCGCTTTTGTGCTTGAGTTTTCTAAACTGACTAAGCATATAACTTCCATGATGAAGCCTCAAGCAAGTTTCAAGTGGAATAAAGAAGGAAAAATAGCATTTAAGGATATCAAGAAAGCCATTGTTAAAGCTCCAACTCTTGTATCTCGATATTCAAACAAGGAGTTCATCATGTATTGCTATACATCGTAACATACACTCTCTGTTGTCCTTTTCGAGAAAAATGATGAAGGTTTGGAAGCACCCATTGCTTTCATGAATTATCCTTTGAAAAATCATGAGATAAAGTACAACCAATTGGAGAAGCATACCTACACAATGGTTAAATTTGTTAAAAGTTTCAGATTCTACATTCTCAATTCCCATATAGTAGGGATGATCCTAGAAGTACAATCAAGTCCATTTTGAATCAACAAGATCCCGGGCTAAGAGAGGAAGTTGGATTGCAAAGACCCATGAGTATGACTTGGAGATTAGGCCCTCTAATCTAGTAAGAGGAAATGGTTTGTGCCAGCTGATTGCTGAAGATGAATCTCTCAAGAGATTAGTAGGGAGAAAAGGATGATGTTTGCTCAACCTGTTCAGGAAACAATCCACAAGTGTTCTTTGTCACCACTATTAATGAGTGGTATGCTGACATTGATTACTACCTCACTTATGGAGAATTCCCCCCTCATCTTTATTACAAACAAATAATGACACTTAAGATAAAAGTGACCAAGTTTGTGATCTAGAATCATGCACTTTACAAGAGAGGCCTAGATGGTTGTTTCCTCAGGTGTGTAGATAAGGAGCAACACAAAAAGTTGTTAAGGAGATATCATGATCAAGCTTGTGGTGGACATTTCTTAGCAATGGTCACCACACATAAGATCCTCAGAGGGAGATATTATTGGCCCTCCATCTTTGTAGACACTCAATATTGGGTTTCCAAATGCAAAGCATGCCAACAATTTGTTGGAAAGCCACAACTAGCTGCATTGCCACTCAGGCCTGTGGTGATTGAAGAACCATTTCAGCAATGGGGGCTAGATTTTATTGGTGTTTTGAATCCTCATTCAAGTGCAGGGAATACTTATGTACTCACTATAACTGATTACTTCACTAAATGGGTGGAAGCCATTCCAACCAAGCAAGCCAGCTCTAAAACAATCTGCAACTTCATCAAGGAGAATATCATTGTCTATTTTGGAGTACCACAGAAGATTATTGTAGATAATGCCACCTATTTCTCTTCAAAGGAGCTCACAGAGTTTTTTTATGGTTTTAGAATCTCCTTATCTCACTCTTCTGACTACTATCCATAGGGAAATGGTCAAGCTGAGTCAAGAAACAAGAACATTGTGACCATTTTTCATAAGCTAGTAGATGAAAATCAAAGGAACTGGCACAAGAAGTTATATGATGCATTGTGGGCCGATAGGATCACTCCTAAGAAGGAAATAGGTATGTCACCTTTCCAAATGTTGTATGGAGTTGAGGTAGATATTCCTCTCACAATTGAGATGTCAGCTCTCAAGTTGCTACAAGAAATAGAAGATGGTCAATACAAAGACTCCATTGACAAGAGGATCCTCTTCTGGAGAAGTTGGAGGAAATCAGATGCCAAGTGGTGGATAAAATTAAAGAACACCAATTGAAATTGAAGAAGATCTTTAACAAGAGGGAAAAGGAAAGAGAATTCAAGTTTGGATATTTGTCCTACTTTGGGACAAGAGAAGAGAACCAAAGGGTAGCCATGGAAAGTTTGATTCATTATGGCTTGGCCCATTCCAAATTCATGGAGCTTGTGGTGAGAATATTTTTCTCCTCTCATACTTGGATGGAACGCCATTGGAATTTCCTCGAAGTGGGAAATACTTGAAACTGTATCATCAGTGAAAGTGGGTTGTCCCCCGCCTTGTACCATAGGTGATTTTGTAGGTGTGTTTTTCCCTTTTCTGTTGTGTGGTTTTGGTTTAGTTTTGTTTGGTTTTTGTTGTGTGTGGTTTGGCTTGTGTGTTTCCTCCTTCTTCCATTCTTTCTTAGAATTGTACATGACTCTGCAAGTCCCAATGGATAAGGAATTGGTCAACGTAATATGTTTTGAAACTTGAGATTCTGGATCCTCATGTCATGCCCTAGCCATGCCCAGTTCACACCATGTCCCCAAGTTAGAGCCAGTTGTTGTCTCCTGAAAACTACTCTACATTTTCATAGCCAAATTCAAATTTTTTGAGCTCATGCCCTTCGTTGGTGTTTAAGCCAAGTTAGAGATTCAAGAAATTAGCAAAATTCGTGCCCTAGAGTTATTTAAACCTCTGTTTTGCTCGTTTTTAGAAATCCTCCATTTCCTAGTCTATGCACATAATATCCTCTTTACAACCTCCATTTTTGATCAAAATTGTTCACTTTTTCTATGGCTTGGGTCGTCAAATCATTTTTTTTCCTCCATGCCTCTGGTTTGTGAAGGAAATTCGAAAATTGGACTCAAAATGATGAAGTTTTCTTCCTCTGCATATTTTCCATAGTCGGGATGACGGGCGTCTTTTCCCCATCAAATTTTGACCCCAATGAATGCAGGTACATGGTCAGATCCTATTAGATGGGGAGGAATGGGATTTTTTGTGAACTTAACACTTTTGGTCACTTTTGGCAAAAATGGTAAATTTTCCTGCGGCCCCAATCAGGGTTTAATGGTAAAAGTCAAAGTTGAAGCCCACAGGGAAAAATTCAAAGTTGAAGCCCGAATGGAAAAAGTCAAAGGTGAAGCCCACTAGAGAAAATTCAAAGCAAATGAGTGGGCCATCGGGAAATTTTGGAAATTTAACCAAATTCCCAAAAGTGAAGTAAAAGTTCTAGAATGCTCTGCGGCTCCGCCAAGGTCTCGGGCCCACCGTTGTTGAAAAGTCAAAGCGGAGGAGTGGAACAATGGAGAACTTTGAGTTTTTGAGCCTTTTTCCAAAAAAGGTTAAAATGTTTATAAAAGAGCCATGACCTCGTCTCCAACCAGAATGTGCCACGTGTCTAATTAAACCGGATTAGCAGGCCAGCGGAGGGAATTGAGTTTTTGAGACTTTTTCCAAAAAAGGTTAAAATATTTAGAAAAGAACCACGACCTCATCTCCAACTAGAATGTGCCACATGTCCTAGTCAAATCGGAGTAGCGGGCCAACGGAGGAAATTGAGTTTTTGAGCCTTTTTCCAAAAAAGGTTAAAATGTTTAGAAAAGAGCCGCGACCTGTCTCCAACCAGAACGTGCCACGTGTCCTAGTCAAATCAAAGTAGCGGGCCAGTGGAGGAAATTGATTTTCTGAGCCTTTTTCCAAAAAGGTTAAAATGTTGAGAAAAGAGCAACGATCCCATTCCCAATAAGAGTGTGCCACATGTCTAAGTTGAAAAGTCAAAGTGGAGTTGCCGGCCAATTTGTTCCAAATTGTCAAATCTCACAAAAATCACAAAATGTGAAAGGCTTCCCCATAACCACTCTAATCCCTTCCTACCACATGGATGGCCCAATTTCAGAGTTAGAGGAGCAAATCAAATGGTCTATATTTAAACTGGCAAATCGAATGTAACAGTTGCTTTGCAAGATCTGGTTTTTAACCCGCCATGAGTGTTTTCTTCACAACAGAGGAATTTGAAAAGGCATTGAGGATTTGTGAAGTTGTAACGGTTTCTTACGAAGAATATAATGGCTTCTCGACATCATTCCAAGGGTTGGCGATTGATTTCAAAAAGACCAGAGTGCTCTGTACCTGGAAAAGATAGAAAATGCCACACTGCTTCTATTTTCTCTTCTTCCTAAAATTTCTTCCATTCTCAAGCTATGTACAAACTCTACCCGAGCTTCAATAATAAAAGAAGGAATTTTCACCTTTTTTATTGAGGGATTGGTTGGTACCTTGCGACCAATGAATTTCATTTGGTCTTGTAGCTTCTCCTACAGATTTGTTTTTCTTTTAACTATAAATGCATGTAAATGAAATTCCTAATTAATGTGTGTGGGCATCTGATATTCTACTCGCAACATTAGTTTCTCCTACCTCCATTCTCACTCCCTTTCCCTTCCCGGATAAATTTCTTCTCTAGTGAGAGATTTCTAGCTTTGCCACGGGGGTCGGTGAAGTGCCCCTGTTGGATCTCTGGTCGAAAGGCCACCATTAAAATCCACTTTTTCACGCATGCACATACAAAAGTTGTACCGTTCAAGTAGAGGGACTTAGATTCCCATAGCGTTGGCTTGAAACCCACAAAATTTGTCCACAAGAAAAATTTTCTTGCCAACAAAACCCTTCTCCAACTACATTACTTGACTCATTCAGACGGGGTTAAAAATTTATCACATGAATAATTTTGCCATCCTAACTATCGATACTTGGAACAATTGAGTAAACATGGAATGGTCAAAGGCTTGCCTAAATATAGTTTCTCTAAAGGTCTTTGTGAGTGTTACACCTTAGAAAGCATCCATAAGAGATATTTGACAAAGGTAAAGCTTGAAAGCTACACAGGTATTGGAGTTGGTTCGAGTGATATCTCAGGTCATTTTCCCAAACCTTCCTTCACTAGGGAACAATATATTCTCACTTTCATTGATGATTTTTCACAATATATCTGGTTATATTTTCTTCATCAAAAGTTAGATGTTTATGAATTATTTCAGGACTTCAAGGCCCTTGCAGAGAAACAATCTAGGAAATTCATCAAGATTATACAAACAGAAAATGGTGGGCAATATGTCAATAACATGTTTGAGAAAATATGCACTACATAGGGGATTTAGTTATGATGAACAATTACCTACAGTCCTTCATAGAATGGAGTTATAGAATAAAACAATAGGTTTCTAAAAGAGATGGCCAACTATATGCTTCACTCTAAATATTTGGCACCGCAATACTGGGAAGAAGCTATTAACTGTGAAAATACATAAAGAACTATGTCCCTCATAAAGCATTGAAGGGAGTCACTCCTTTTGAAGCTTGGCATGGTAAAAATTGTCAGTTAAGAACTTCAGAGTCTTTGGATCTCCAACTATGGCTTGAATCCCTAAGAAGAAATGAAAGGCTATGGAACCTCATAGTTGACCGTGTATCTTTGTGGGATACCTAGATGGTGTTAAGGGGTACCGTATTCTTCATCCAACCACACATGAGTTATTCATCAAGAGGAGTGTCAAATTTTAGGAATGCTTGCCAGATTCCACACCTAACTCTTCTCCACTTCCATCAACATCACTTGGACTTTCTGAGGATGATTTTGATAGTTCAAAGGAGCTTGAGAAAGTTCTTACACTTATTCTTGTTACCAAGGACTCTTCTTCTTCCAGTTTTGACACTAAATATAGTGATGGAGCTTTGTCTCCTTCCACATCTAGCCATGACTCAGATGATGATGAGATTATTCCTAACACTCCCACCAATGGTCCTCATTGGGCTAGACATACTTTATAGAGTTCAAGTACTTGGGTAGGGGATCCAATAGATGTCAAACATACACAATGATATTTCAGGATGGGTCTCATGTTTTCTTTGCCTCTTCCTCCTATCCAAAACATTTAGAGAGGCTTCGATGATCTTGAGTGGGACATTGCTATACAGGAGGAGTACAACTCCTTAATCAATACCCACACTTGGTATATGACACCACTTCCTAAGGGAAGAAAGATGGTTCGATGCAAGTGAATCTATCGGACCAAATATCCAAGATATGGGGTTGTTCACAAGTACAAAGCACAATTAGTTACAAAAGGTTTATTTCAAGTTCTTGGTAATGACTATTTTGAGACATTTGCAACAATCACCAAAATGAACTCGATCATACTTACTCTTGCCATTGTCACCACTCATCACTGGTATTTTCATTAAATGGATGTTAAGAGTTCTTTTTTTCATGGTGACCTAGAGGAGGAGATATACATGGAACAACCACGGGTTTTTTTCAAGATTCTTCCTTGGTTTATAGACTTAGGAAATCCTTATATGGTCTCAAACAGGCCCCTCAAGATTGGTATGCCAAAAGGATTCTTGCCTTATTTTCACAAGTTTCACTTGATGTTATTCAAATCCCAATGTCTATATTCTGCGGCAAGATGATTTACTTAAGTTACGGTTCTTTATGTTGATGACCTTTTGATCACAGGGAGCTCTTCATCATCCATTGCAACGGTGAAAAATTCCTCTAGAATAGATTCTCCATGATGGAATTAGGTTTTTACACTACTTCCTTGGGATTCAGATCTCACAATCTGACTTGGGGATATTCATTACACAAACTAAGTATGCTCTTGATCTTCTCTCTCGGTTTCACATGGATGATTGTAATCCAAATCCAACTTGCTTCTTATCTGGATTCAAGCTTAAGGTTGATTACACTTCACCATTGGTTGATGCTACTTTGTATCGAAAACTTGTAGGAAGTATCATTTATTTGACTCATACTCAACCTGACATTTCATATGTTGTAGGCCTGGTCTCTAGGTTCATGCAGGAGCCTCATGAGCTACATTGGAAAGTAGATAAGAGAATTCTCCACTACATTCAGGGTACACATAGATTTGGGATTCACTATGGAGTTGGTGTTGACATTGACTTGGTTGGATATACAAACTTAGATTGGGTAGGTGATGTTCAAAATCACAAATCCACTTCATGTTATAGTTTCTCTCTAGGTTCTGGTCCTATTAGTTAGTCAACCACAAAGCATAATCTTATTGCAATATCATCTACTAAGGATGAATACAGAGGAGATGTAAATGATGTTATGAAGGCCATCCGAAATCAAGGTATTTTGGCAGAGTTTGGTATTCAATACAAGAAACCCATAATCATATTTTGTGACAACCAGAGCACCATCCAGATTTGTAAGAATCTAATTCAACATCATAAAACTAAACATATTGAGATTCACATGCATTTCATTAGAGATTTGATTCATGGAAAGGTCATTGATCTTCAATATTTCCAGATATATGATCAGGTTGCTGACATCTTCACCAAACCTTTCACTAAGAGCAAGCTTCTTCACTTACGATCTCTTCTTGGGGTTGGGACTTAGTATTTTCTTCTAGGGGATTTCTATTCCTCCTTTCTTATTTTCTCTCTTTTAAGGGGGGGTTTTTCCCACTGGGTTTTCTCCTTTTCTCTACTTTATGAGAGATTTGCATTATTCTTGGGTACCTCATCAAGCCTTGTTGTCGGGACCCATTCTTCTACCCACCTAATCTATGCTTAAGGGGGTTGTTGGTGTAGGATTTTACCCACCTTGTGGCATTACCTACACTATCTAATTTAGCTTGCTTAGGTCATAATAGGTCATTAAAGGGAAATATACTTTAAGTCATTTTCCATTTCTTTATTGAGAAGTTACCTTTTGGGTGACCTAATTTCTCACCGTATAATGTACCTTCAAATGTAATTTTTGGCTAATGAAGGCTAATCACTTAATGAAAATTTAGATTTCTCATGTACTTGTTCTTGTTGTAGAAGTACTGCTTCTTCATCATTTGAGTATTTTTATATCTTATTGCTATATACGCTTTCTTCATGCATTCAATCATATCTAGTACTACTCCTTGATTGTGACCTTCTCCTATAGGTGAGAGGCCCAAAAGGATGGATTTATTCAAGAGAGGAAATGGAAGGGATTAACTCGACCACCTTGGGTTCTTTAAGTATCGGTGAAGCTCCTTCCTATGAATTTTTTTGGGGCAATAAGGGATTTAGGAATGAAAACGTGGAGGGTTTTGGAATTGCATGAGCGAGAGGGTTGCCAAAAATTAGAAACAATGAAAATGACATAAAAAATTATATGTAGTTGATACGGTTATTTCCATGTTTTTATTGAGTATTCTATGAAAATCAATTCATTGTTCTTTAGCCCATTAGCCATCATAAGCTTCAAGTCAACAATTGATTTGGCCTCCCGATATTTCCTTGCCTTGCTCTTTTCCTTGAATGATGTGGGACATAAAAATATATATCGTTGATATGGTTTCTTGTATAATCATTCAAAATAGGAAACATCTAGTCCACTATATATAGTTTAGAAAAATTCTTTAGTGTAACTAGAAGCCTTACAAGATTCTAAATATTTTACTTTATTTCAAAGTAGTCTTGATCAATTCTAATTCTTTGTATCAAAGTAGTTTTATATAATTTAATTTTTTATTTGTTTTAGAGTTTAGTAATGCTAATAAAATATCATGATAACTTGTTAAAAAATAATAATATCAACTCTCAACTAATCCCAAGTCAATGATAAAATATCAACCAAATTGTACAAAGTACAATACATAAACTATATCACACAATTAATAACATATCACAAGAATAAACAATTTTTTGGAAAGTTTTGACAAATATTGATATTAGATAAAGAAAATAAATAAATTCCAAGTAGTTCAAGAAAATTAACATCTAACGCTATGGCCATGGACAACCCCATAGGGTATTGAGCATAATATTAATGAAAAGTAATAGAAATGAAACATAGGTGTATTATCTTGACAAAGACTTGAAATGAGCAAGGAATAAAACTCTTAATTCTCTATTTAAAGTAAAATAATGACAAAAAAATTTAAATTTATTATTATAGGAAAACATATTATTATAAGATAATTTCATTATAATGAATAACTCATGATTAACACAAATAACATATATAAAAACTATGATAAATTTTTCATATCGATTATTCTTGTTTTCTAAAAATATTTGAAGTTGTATACAAACCCTTTCTTACAAATTTTTTATGTCATTGATATTCCTACATTGAAAATATTTTATGCCATACTAACACCCTTTCTTTTTGAAAATATTACAAGTAAGATGTCATAATGTTTATCGTCACATCGACCGAATCAAATACAAACAACTTAATTGACACATTCATTATCATGACAACTAAGTAAGTTTTATCAAAGTCATAAAGATGACTATTAAAGTCTTAATTAATGTTGGCCTAAGGCTCATCATTCTCATGTTTTGCATTAAGGAACTTAACCTTTCCCGCATTATCCTTTCGATCAAGCTTAGACTTGAAATCTCACCCAAAGTGTAAAACATGTGACATGGTTTCCTCAAGGTTATAGAGAGACACTAAGAACATAGCCAAGCTATAGATCCCGAGAATCAATGGGAACACAACCATAATAATAATATAAAATAGTATCCTCAAAATAATCCACAATTCACATATAACACATGTAGAAAATGATTGACTCTCATTATATCCTAAGAAATGAACAACATTACAATTGATTTAGAAAGTATTAAAAATAAATGCTAAATACTAATTAAGTTACAACGCAATGATATAATAATAAAGTACAGATTTGACACAAGCAAGTTAACTAATAAATTTGAAACCCTAGTTGCAAGAGAATGGATAAAGTACTTAGCTGATTTCACAATAATCCTAAAGTTATGTCGAGCTGGAAAATTAATGAAATAGGAAGGTAGAGTGTCGCAACCAAGCCTAGAAAAATGCGTAACTATTGGAATAGGCCGATTAGGGTGCATGGATGAGGTTAGGGGAACTCGAGCACTATAGACCACCATTGGGCACTCATGACTCGTGAAAATGGCCGAAAAGTGATTTCTTTTGTGTCACTTCTATATCACTACCCTTCATTGTTGATCACCTATATGTCGTACTAAGTCCGTAAGATTCGAATGTAACCTACAAATAGAAAGAGAACCTACGAAACCCTAAAACACATCAAATCATAAAAAGAAAAAGATGTAAATGGGGAGTTAGACTAACCTCGACGGTCACCTAGACTGAGTGAACTTATGATCCAGGAAATCCACTACATTTCATAATCCATGTATATTTGTGTGTATGTGTTTAGAATCACACCCTAAGTGACTCTTTTGCAGACGTACTTTAATAGCAATAAATAGCTAGATGTAGTTAGATGTAGTTATATGTGTGCATGGAAAAATGAACTTCCCCTCTTATGAAGTGTATGGAGAAGAATGTAGACCCTTGTCCCTTGAATGAATGTTAGATGGATGCTTTGATGCTCTTGAGAATGTCTTTATATGCAAACTTAGGTGATGATAATAGATGCTTAGTGCTTGGTCCTTTATTATGGTCACATAGCTTTTTTATTTATATGATTACCTTGTTTGAATTTCATAATTAACCATTAAAAGTATGAACACCAAGAAAATAATATGCCCAATAGCTAGAAAGGACCCAAAATATGCAAGTAAGATAAAAAGAGGTCGAGGGCACCCGGATGGGATGGGGGCTCCTGGCGCCGACATCCCGACCGGGTAGTGGTGTCCAGACTCATATAAATTGAAGTGTCAAAGGTTAGATTGGGAAAGAAGGTGTGTAAGACAAAAGGAAACTAGAAAGAAAGAAAAGAGGCTAAAGACAATGGTCAATTAGTACTTTTCTTGCTTAGGAATCATATGAATAGTGGTATGTGATCGACCTAGAAATATACCTAAAGTGCATGATTTAGTGTATACATTTACCCCCACTTTAGGTTGTTGAGTGAATGCTCGATAACATAAAGTAGATAAGAGATACATACCTAATAACCATGTAGATAGATGAGGAAAAGAGTGTCGAGGAGACAAGAAAAAAGATGAAGTGAATAATATGAAGCGTGAAACATAGAGAAGGGGAAGTGAATATGACCCAAGGGTGAAAGCATATGTGTATGTGTCATGTTGTACTTATTTTTGATGTCACTTGATGTTTGATGATGTGGCTGCTACTTCCCATAAGGAAAACCTACAAAATAGAAGAGAAAAAGAGTAGTTAAAGTCATGTATATGAAAAAATTGATCAAAATGATTAAAAAGTGTGTAAGAAGTATGTAAAAATGTGAAAAGGAACATGTGCACCTGGTCCATGACAAGTGGAAAGAGATAGAAAGGATCCTGAAAATGTTGTAGAAGAATGAGTTTCTTGGTTGATCTCACGCTAAGAACAAGTTTTTCAAATGATCTCATGCCAACTATGCCAAGTGTGATTTTTTTGGCTGATCTTATGTCATGGTAGAAGAAGTGTAGGGAGAAAGGTCTAGTGTTATTCTCCAAACTTTGACTGCTTCCCGAAATTAAACACCAAAGTAGATGGTATGTTTAAATTCAATCCAGTTTAATCCAGTGTGAGTAGAAAAGGAGATAGAAAACATTCATGTTGATTGTTGGAGGATTGTGCCTGTACTGAGAAAAGTGTTGTGTAGACTATTGTAAATTGTGATGTTTTGAGAAAAACTATGTAACTACCCCCCAGTCGTAGGACCCGAAAGGGTTAAGAGCACCCAAGTGCTCATGTCTGTGTCTGGGCATTGGTATTTTTGTTGTGTTGAGGACCCAAGTCAGATTTTGGGTCATTTTTGTGACTGGATATCATGTTGATTATGTAATGAACTATGTTATATTGTGACTATGAACTGCTAAATGGGGTGGTTGATTCACCGAATGATGCCCCCCTCATTTAGGGTGCATGTGACATCATTAGGATTATGGGACCCAAAAGAGGATTAGAAATTGATCTAGAAATGATGCCCCGTAGTAGGGGAGGGAATGTTCTTGGTAGAAACCAAGGCACACATAAACAAAGTCACTAGGAAACAAGTGTTAGTGTAAACAAGACATATATGCATATAGAAGATAAAATGTAAGATATCAAGTAAGAATACAATGTAGACCCCAAAAAGTGGGTTACAAACACATTTCTCACAACGTTGGAAGACAATCAAGTCTGAAGCAGCCAAAAGCATATAATGTGCACACAAGATAAAAGGCAAAGCCCAAAATAATGAAAAACAATGGGAAAAAATGATAAACAGAGTAGTAGAGACAACCATGGTAAAAATAGTTCCTGTAAGACAAATGTTGCACATGAAGCACCTTTTGTTAGCATGTTAGAAAGATAAAAAAGTATGTTAAAGCATGTATGATCTGATATAGTAGTTTGATAGTGAAAATAAGTAAGTAGTATAAAATGAAACAATAACACATGTGATGTTTATGAAAGTAGATGCCCCAGGAGCCGTTGTGGGATTGATAAGAGGTATTGTGCCAAGAATTTATGCTGCGTGTAATGATCTGTAAATTCTATGATCACAACAAGAAGGTGAGTGAACGCGTATGTGTATATGATAAAGATAATGACATACAAAATATATGTCTAACATAGTAAACAAAGTGTACATGCAAGTATAAGTAATCAATAACAATGTGCAACCAAGATATGCAATATGTTGTGAGTGTGAAATGGGATGGAATATAGTGTGAGTGTGATAGGAGCAATGTGCCCCCTAAGCATATGTGAATTATTATGCATGAGATGAAGTTCATTTATAAATGACCCCTCTTCATCAAGAATGAACCATAGAACAAGAGTGTGTCATCGGAGATAGTTTGAATTTTGTGCTAGAAATATATGATTGATAAAGCGTAGAGCATCTAGAGTGAGTGAGTGTGGTGAGGTTCATTTCAGATTGAGAACCTCAGGAATTGATTATTAATTGTGGAGCTAGAGTACATCATATGGAAATGTTGTGATGAATGTGCGCGAGAAAGATATGTCATGAATACATTGAGTGTGAAATGTGTAGTGTGTATGATGTGAGCTTCATGATTGTAGTATACCCTCAATAGTCAAGTGTGAACCGTATCACAAGAGTGCATTATCGTTTAATGACAATAAAATTTGTGTATCAAGTTGTGTAATGATTTTTAGATAAGATTAGTCATCAAGCACAAATCGTCAAGTGCATGAGATGATAGAAACATTAGATAACAATGCAAGGGGGAGAATAGGCATGATGCCCTCAAGTGTGCAAGAGATGATGATCTATGATGGTGTTTAAAATGGGTCTTGAGGATCAAAATAAGGAATAGTTTTCTTGACAAATTTAATTAGATGTGACAACGGTGATTGTGAAGGGATTTGGAAGGGTGCAAGTCGAAATAGGTCATCTAGAGTTTTGCTCATGCATAGTGAGTGGCTGCTTATTTGAGATGTGTGTGTGTGTGTGTGTGTGTGTGTGTGTGTGTGTGTGTGTGTGTGTGTGTGTGTGTGTGTGTGTGTGTGTGTGTGTGTGTGTGTGTGTGTGTGTGTGTGTGTGTTTGTGTGTGTGTGTAGAGGATTTTAGAGGAAATAGGGTTAGACTAATTTTGAGATGTGGTTTCTTAGCTTGACTTGGTAATACCATAGAAGACTTGAGAGGAGGTTGCTTATGCGGCTCTTGAGTTACCATAGAAGGAAAATTAGCAACAATGGTATGATTCTCATTAGGCATAGATGAATCATATTTAAGAACCCAATGAGACTTAGCAATCTGATATGAACACATAGCTGCATTTTTTATGGAGAAAATGAAATGAGACCATAATACTTAAGGTGGTCAATTTTTTGCTTAAGAGCATCGTAATAATTTTCATTATGTCCATTGATTTGATGATAATTCCAATATGGATGACCTTGATGATAGTTTACCAGCCAATAACGAGGATGACAAGTGAGTAGATGGCAATTTGATCAATTGACGAGTGAGGAGCTGCGAATAATGTCTTGTTGTTTAACATTAAGATAAAACTTGAGAGGTGTCGATAATGGTAGGACTTGAGGATTGTTGACATGAGAAAATGTAGAAATCATATAATGAGGGTGAGATGTAGAAGAATAAAAATCACAAGCTTGAGAAGCATCCTTGAGATGTTGAATTTCATATGTAAGATACATAATCGTTGCATCTATAGCCTAAAATTTGTCTTGAAATAAAGAATGTAAGGCTTGAATTTACTCTAATATGGGTTGATTGGATGGAGGATCACAAAGGCTAGGGTCATCGAAGAGATGATCAAAAATGGCACTTATTTAAGTGGGTGGCATATCTTTAGGGAGAAACATGGTTTCTAGGGATTTTTGAAGAACCTCTTTGCAAGGTGAATGCATTTGAAGTAATTCAGAAAAAGAGATTTGACAAACCTTAGGATCCATGATAGAAAAATATGACATACTAAAGAAGGATCCAAATGATCAATCACAAGTGGAGTTAAATGCTAAATCCTAATTAATTTACAACATAATGATATAAAAATTAAGTACAAAGTTGACACAACTATCAAAAAAATGTAAAACTATCAAAATAGGTTGAACTGGTGTGCCTAGATTAGGCAAGGGCCCTGGGCACTATAAACCACCGTTGGGCACCCGTGACTACAAAAATGGATGGAAATTGATTTCTTTTGTGTCTCTTCTATGTATTTTCCCTTCACTGTTTATCGCTTGTATGTCGCATATCTGCAAGATTCACCCATAACCTATAAATAGAAAGAGCGCCTATAAAACACAAAAACACATCAAATCCTAAAAATAAAAAGATGCAAATGAGGATTTGGATTGACCCTGGCGGTCACCTGACTAAGTGAACTTATGATCTAGGTGATGCACTACATTTTAGACTCCATGTAGTTTTGTGTGTGTGTGTAGAATCATGCCCTAGGTGGCTCTTGTGTCATACACACTTGAATAGTGAGAAATAACTAGATGTAGAATATGTAGATAGATGTGTGCATGGAAAAATGAACTTCTCCTCCTGTGAAGTGTACATAGAAGAATTCAATTCCTTGTCCCTTGTCCCTTGAATGGATGTTATATGGATGATTTTATGCTCTTGAGAATGCCTTTAGATGTAACCTTAGATGCTTAGTATTTGGTCCTTTATCATGGTCACATATTTATATGATTCCCTTGTTTGAATTTTTTAATTAACCACTAAAATTCCAACCACCAATAAAATAAGATACCCAATAGCTAGAAAGGACCCAAAAGATGCGAGAAAGATACAAAGTGGCTAGGGCACCTAGAGGGGGTGGGGTCACACAGGCGATGACTTCCTAGTTGGGCAATTTGTGTCTAGACTCGAAAACCTAAAGTGTCAAGGGTCATACTAGGAAAGAAGGTGTGTAAGACCAAAAAGGAAACCAAAAAGAAAGTAAAGAGGCCAAAGATAGTGGTCAATTAGTACTTTTCTTGCTTAGGAATCATATAAATAATGGTATGTGATCATGACCTAGAAATATACCCAAGTGCGTGATTTAGTGTCTACATTTTTCCCCACTTTATGTTGTTGAGTGAATGCTTGATAGAATAAAGTAGATAAGAGATGTGTACCTGATAACCATGTAAATCAATGGCGAAAGTTGTGCAGGAGAAAATAAAAAGCGTGAAATGAATAATATGAAATGTGAAAGCTAGAGAACATGAAGTGAAGATGACCCTGGGTAAAAGTGTATTTGTATGTGTCTCATTTTACTTGTTGTTGATGTCACTTGATACTTTATGATGTGACTATTTTTTTCCATAAGGACGGACCTGCAAAAGAGAAGAGAAAAAGAGTAGTCAAAGCTGTGTATATGAAAAATTTGATCAAAATGAGTAAAAAGTGTGTAAGAAGTATGTAAAAATGTGAAAAGGAACATGTGCACCTAATCCATGATGAGTGAAAGGAGATAGAAAGGATCTTGAAAATGTTGTAGAAGAACAAGTTTTTGGGAAATCTCACACAAAGAATGACTTTTCAGTGATCTCACACCAATTGGGCCAAGTGCAAGTTTTTGGGCAATCTCACACCATGGAAAAATAATTGTAAAAAGAAAGGCTAGTGTTATTATCCAACCTTTGAATTCTTCCCAAAATGTAAACACCACTATAGATGGTGTGTTAAAATTTGATCTAGTTCTATCCAACGCGAGTGAAAATGAGATAGAATGCATTCATGTTGATTATTGGTGGATTGTGCCTGTACTCATAAAAGTATTATGTAGATTTTTTTAAACTGTGTTGTTCGAGAAAAATTATGTAACTTCCCCTGGTCATAGGCACCAAGGAAGTGTGAGGAATGCCCATGTGCTCATGTCTATGTCTTGGTGTTGGTGTTTGTGTTTTGTTGATGACCCAAGTTAGATTTTGGGTTGTTGTTGTGATTGAATGTTGTTTTGATTCTATACTAAAATGTGTTGTATTGTGACTATGAATTACCGAATTGGGTGACTGATTCATCCAATGGTGACCCTTCATTTGGGGTGCATGCAACATTATTAGGAGTATATGTTCCAAAGGAGGACTGAAAAATGATCTCAGAATCGATGCCCTATAGCAGAGGAGGGAATGTACTTGGTAGAAACTAAGACACATGTAAACAAAGTGGCTAGGAAACAAGTGTTAGTGCAAACAAGACATATATGCATATAGAAGAAAAAATGTAAGATAACAAGTAAGAATACAATGTAGACCACAAAAAGTGGGTTTCATTCACAATGTCGCAAGACAATTGATTTTGAAGAGGACAAAAGCATATAGTGTGCACACAAGACAAAGGGAAAATCCCAAAAATAATGGCAAACAATGGAAAACAATGACAAATAGAGTAGCAAAAAAACATGGTAACAAAGTAGTTCCTACAAGATAAATGTTTCACATGAAGCGCCCATTATCATGTTAGAAAGAACAAAAAAAGTATGTCAAAGCATGTATGATCGACATAGTAGTCTCATAGTGAGTGAAAATAGGAAGTATAAAACGAAACAATAAAACTTGTGATGTGTATGAAAGTATATTCCCCAGGAACCATTGTGGGATTGATGAGAGGTATTGTGTCATGCATCCATGTTGTGTATAATGATCTATGTAAAGTCTGTGATCACAACTACAATATATTGGAAAGTGAATGCGTATGTATATATGATAAAAATAATGACATACGAAATATTTGTCTAACATAATAAACAAAGTGTACATTCAAGTATAATTAATCAAGAACAATGTGCAACTAAGATATGCAGTATGTTATGAGTGTGAAATGGAATGGAATTAGTGTGAGTGTGATAGCAAAGTAGCATGCCTCCCGATTGTATGTGAATGAGTATGCATGAGATGAGATTAATTTATAAATGACCCCTTGACAACAAAGAATAAACCATATACCAATAGTGCATCATCGGGGATGGTTTGAATTGTGCGCTAGAAAGATATGATTGATAAAGTGTAGAGCATATGGAGTGAGTGAGTGTGGTGATGTTCATTTTATATTTATACCCTTAGAATTTGAGTATGAATCGTGTAACTAGAGTGCATCATACAGAATTTTTTTCATGAATGTGCATGAGAAATATATTGCATGAATGCACCGAGTGTGAAATGTGTAGTGTGTATGATGTGAGGTTCTGAATGTATTATACCCTCAAGATTCAAATGTGAACCATAGCACAAGAGTGAGTCATCGAGGTAATGATGATACAAGCTATGTATCACATTTGGTAATGATTCTTAGAGAAGATTAGTCATCAAGCACAAATTTTCAAGTGCATGAGATGATAGAAACATTTAATAACAATGCAAGGGGGAGAATAGGTGTGATGTCCCCCAAGTGTGCAAGAGATGACGATCTATGGCGGTGTTTGAAATGGGTCTTGAGGATCAAAATAAGGAATAGTTTTCTTGAAAAAATTAATTGGATGTGACAATGGAGATTGTGAAGGGATCCGGAATGACACAAGTCGAAAGAAGTCATCTAGAGTTTGTTAATCATGCATAGTGAGTGGTTACTTATTTGAGATAGATATTGGTGCAAAATATTTTAGAGGAGGCAAAGTTAGACTGATTTTGAGAGGTGGTTGCTTAGCTTGACTTGGTAATATCGTAGAATACTTAAGAGGAGGTTTCTTAGGTGGCTCTTGAATTACCATAGAAGGAACATTAGCAAAATATTGGTATGATGCTCATTAGACATAGATGAATCAGATTTAGGAACCCTAAGAGACTTATAAATTCGAGATGAACATGTAGCTCCATTTTTGGAGAAAATTAAATGATATCATAATGCTAAAGGTTGTCAATTTCTCTCTTAAGAGCATAGCAATCATTGTCATTATGTCAATTGACTTGATGATAATTTCAATATGGATGACCTTGATATTTGACCAGGTGATAAGGAGGATGGGAGTGAGTAGATGACAATTTGATCAATTGATGAGTGAGGAGCTGTGGAAGAATATCTTGTTGCTTAGCATTGAAATCAAACTTTAGAGGTGTTGGTAATGGTAAGACTTGAGTATCACCGACATGAACACATGTATAAATCATAGAATGGGGTGAGATGTGGAAGAACAAAAATGAGCCCGAGAATCATCCTTGATATGTTGAATTTCAGATGTAAGAGATATAATTTTAAATAAATAATGAAAGGCTTAAATTGACTCTAAGATGGGCTGATTGGATGGAGGATCACAAAGGCTAGGGTCTTCAAGAGATGATCGAAAATGGAACTTACCTGAGTGGGTGGCGTATCTCTAGGAAGAAACATGGTGTCTAGGGATTTTTGAAGAACCTCTTTGCAAGGTGAATGCATTTGAAGTAATTAAAAAAAGAGATTTGACAAACCTTAGGAGCCATGATAGAAAATATGATGTACTAAAGAAGGATCCAAATGACCGATCATGAGTGGGGTTCACCAAAATGATTTAGAAAATATTGGAAAATAAATGTTGAATCCTAATTAAGTTACAAAGACAATGATATAGCAATGAAGTAAAAATCTGACACAAGGAAGTAAGATAACAAATTTGAAACCCTAGATGCAAGAGAAGGGATAAAATACTTACATGATTTCACAATAATCCCAAAGTTGTGTCGATCTAGAAAACTGATGAAACTGGAAGGCGGAGACTTTCACAACCAAGCCTAGAAAAATGTAGAACTGTCGAAACAGTTGGAGATCGGGTAGCTGGATTAGGTCAAGGGTTTTTGGGCGTTATAAACCACTGCTAGGCACCCATGATTGCAAAACATTTCTAGAAATTTATTTTTTCTATGTCATTTCCCTTCATTGTTGATTACTTGTATGTCACACTAAGTCCACACGATTCGCTTGTAACCCGGAAATAGAAAGAGAACCTACAAAAACCGTAGTGCCCACTTCCCTTTGACATTTTTAGATACTGATCTTGATACTGTTGATCTTATTATGGACACTACTATGTTTTATTTTAGTATGATAGTTAGATGTTAGATCATGGATTATTATTGATTTGGATTCAGTTATTATGCATGATGACTATTAGAGACATTTTTATATGTGGATGATGATATACTGTTTGACATGGACATATTATAGATGTTGATTTGGACATGTGACATTGGATATTGTGAGTAGATCTAGTATGGAAGATTATTGATGATGATATAGTTGATTTATTTAAACTGAAAATGATAATGTGGATTTCTTGATGTTGTTGTGATTCATATGTATAGATGGTTTTGTTATTATGTTTATTTTTATGTCATGTTGGGTGTTCTGATATGGCCATGAGGCCGAAGGAGGTATCTAGTGTTTTGCAGGATAAAATATCACAACAATGTCGGGGAATGGAGACTAACCATATTGGAATTCTGGGTGAATTCAACAAGGTCACCATGGCAATTGTTTTGTGTGTGTGTGTGTGTTGTGTTTTGTTAGGGATTCCCATGGGGATTTCCATTATATGTGACCATGGGTTTGTGTATTTATTAATGTGGTTTCTTTATTAATGTTGCATGTATTTATTTTGTGATGTGTTACCCCTTTCATTAGTTATTATTATGTTGTGTTAATGTTGTGGATAATCATGTGTTAAAATAAATAAATCAATATGTCATAGGAATGTAATAAATAAAGTTGTTACTCTTAAATGAAAGGTTGTAAGAGTGTGTAAGAAAGGTTGTAAGAATGTGTAAGAAATATGTAAGATAGATTTGGAGTGTGAAACACTTCATCCTCTTGGGAAATTCGAATTTGTCCTTGGAGGATATATTTGGAAGCTTGTGGGACAAGTTAAACTTATCCCACACCTCTTAAAATTATTCACCAACCATACCTATGGTTTGGAGGTTAAATTTAGGCCTTTTTAATGCATTTTGAAATGACTAATTGTAAGTTTTAATTGCACTTTTCTTACATGTTTTAAATTCAGTCCTTTTGGGGTATGGGTTATTTTGGAGTGTGTAAGTTAAATTGTCATTTTATTTATTATGCTTAGGGGAATGATGTTGACTTTGATCTTTGGGTTGAGGAAGAGTGATGTGGTCCCCACATGGATCCACATCATCATCTTCTCTTCCCTCTCCTTTAAAATTCGAACTCCTTTCTTGTTTGAGGGTTGTTGAAACTTTGCATACTTTCCTTGGGGTGAATTTCTTGTTGTTTTGGAGTCTTGCTTGTGAAAGGAGATTGGAGACCATTGCATGTTTGTGTGTTGCTGATTTTGGACTGCATTTTGGAATTGGGAAGTTGGTTGATCTTAGAACAAACTCCATTATGGAGAGGTAGAAACTTGAGCCTTTTTAAAATGTTTCTCTCTCTTGCATGCTTATATGGAATGGTGAATGTTGTTATGTGTGTGTTGGCTGGTTGGGTAGACTACTTAGGACATGGTGTAGGAGAAGGCTATGGGGATTTCAAATGGGGGGATAAGGGAATTCCAATGGCATCATTTTTATTATGGAGGGAGTTTGGGATTGGGATCCACCATGGAAAAGAAATAGCTTGCATTTCTTACTCTTGTGGGGGCATAAGGGAAAATTTGTGGGGGGGCATAAGGAGGGGTTGGGAGGCATAAGTTTTATGGGATATGATATGTTATATTGGTGGTATGATTATAGGTGGATGCCCAATTCCCAATTGGGAGGCATAATTAGCTTCCCCATAGATCCTTTCTCTTGTTGGCTTGCTTGATGAAGCCTCGCTTTGTTGTACTTGTTTAATGTAGTTTTGAACTACATTCTTCTTGAAATGTGTTTTGAATGTGAAAATGTTGCATGTTTGTTTTGGAAGCCTTTGTTGCCATGTGTTGTATTGCATCTCTTATTTCAATATGGTTGGGGATCGGGGCCAATGAGGAAGGATGGATTCTCCCTTCTCATTGGATGTCTTGGTTGGGTGGAGAGCATTGTCTTTCCCCCTTCCTTGTTGTGATCAAGATGAAAAGATGAAGGAACTAGCATGCTGCTATTTTGGAGCAAGAGGAATATGCGGTTGTGATCCCTTCTTTTGAACAAGTTTATTGAATCCTTCCCACTTTGAAGTGGATGAATTGTATAGAAATTTGTAATGTGAAGATTGAAATTGGAATGTGAAATGTAAAGAAGTTATATTCTATTCTCTGTTTTGTAAAGAAATGTGAAAGGATGTTACATGCACTATATTCTAGTATTTAGAAATCAAATGGAAAAGAGAAAATTGTAAGGTTGTATTGGAAATGAATAAAGGATGGCATTAGTTCTCAAAATTGTATTGTGTATTGGAGTTGATTTGCTGTTAAAAAAAATTGAAATCTCTGTTGAAAAGAAGAATGTGTAGGAAGGAAGTATATTGTTTTGCATTCTTGGAATTAAATTAAAATTGAAATCATAATTTGTAATTTTGACTTGGGAATATAAGGATTTAGGAGTACTTCTTTATATCACCGAAAAGGTGAGAAAATTTCCTATCCATTGGGAATGGTTTAGGGAAATTTTGGAAGTGTTAAGTATGAGAAAAATCTGTTGAAACTCTGAGGTTGCTAGAGAGCAGGCATGGGGTAAATTACTCCCTGAACCTAACTAAAACATGTAACCCTAAAATTTGAACCTTGTGAACTTGTTATTAGTTAATGAAGGGAACATATGTTGTGGTACATTGGTCTTGTTCCAGAACCTGTTAGTGAAAACTAATGTCTTGCACCTGATTGTAGACACTTCAAATCAAAAAAAAATTATCCCATAATTTTTCTAGCTAACCCTAGGTTGTTTCTTAGGTCTCAAGTGGTTGTTTAAACGGGCATTATGAAACCCTAAAACACATCAAATCCTAAAAATAAAAAGATACAAATGGGGATTCATACTGACCCCATCACCACCCGAGTGAGTGAACTTATGATCCGGGCATTGTAATACATTTGAGACTCGATATAGTTCTACGTGTGTGTGTGTGTGTGTGTACAATAGTTCCCTAGGTGGCTAGTGTGTCGATGCACTTAAATAATAAGAAATAGCTAGATGTAGAAGATATAGGTAGATTTGTGTATGAAAAAATGAACTTCCTCTCCTATGAAGTGTATGCAGAAGAATGCAATCCCTTATCCCTTGAATGGATGATAGATGGATTCTTTGATGCTCTTGATAATGCCTTTGGATGTAACCTTAGGTGATGATAGTATATGTTTAGTGTTTGGTCCTTTATTATGGTCACATAGCTTTATATTTATATGATTCCCTTGTTTAAATTTTTAATTAACCACTAAAATGTTGACCACCAAGAAAATAAGATGCCCAACAAGTAGAAGGGACCCAAATGATGTGAGCAAGATACAAAGAGCTCGTGGGCACCCAGAGGGGACAGGGGTGCTTGGGTATTGGCATCTTGGCTGGGCAATCGTGTCCAAACTATAAAAATAAAGTTTCAAAGGTCATATTGGGAAATAAGGTGTGTAAGACCAAAATAAAACTAGAAATAAAGAAAATAGACCTAAGACAAAGTGTTCAATTAGTACTTTTCTCCCTTAAAATCATATGAATAGTGGTATGTGATTAGAACCTAGAAATATACCCAAAGTGCGTGATTTAGTGTCTACAACAATGTCTACAATAAAATCATACTACAACAACCTTATAGTATGATTTTAAGACCATGACATGCTACAAACCCTAAGCAAGATGTCTCTCATTATCAAGAATCTCTTTGACTCTTCCTTCATGCACTTACATACGCTAAAACATGTAATGTAATATAGTCTCCTCTATATCTCTATAAATCTAGAAACTGTCGCATTCCTTTCTTATTTATTCCTTTCATAGGATTTGAATATTCCTTAAATATACTTATGTAATTCCCTTTCTCATTTAGCACGCATTGTCGGTTACTTTTGATCCATGATCATTTGTTATATGTGGTCCTTGATCATATGTCAATTGTAAGTCGTGTATCATCACACATATACAAACCATGACCAAATATTCCTACATGATAGATGGGTCTTTGTGGTAAATTGAATGTCTTCACTTGTCTCACCCATGTGGTTGTTCTTTGGTGTTTCCAAAAAATTCCCTATGAATAATCAACACCGTTATTATAATGAAAAACAAAGAAGTTATATTAAATTCCAAAGATAATTAATCCTATAATATGGTATGTGAATCCTAAAAAACATTATCTTCATCATCCAAACACATAAGAAAAGGTTTCACAAGTTACCAAGGCTCCAAAGGAGAAAACCAAAATTCATTACAAAACTACCACTTCTAACAGTGGTGGTAGTTGTGTAGCCATCATTAGGGTTGTGTAACTTCATGTGCCGAAAATTAAAAAAATTATAATCATTGTCATGGTTATGAAACCATCGGTATGGTTACATAATTTTTGGTATTACATTGATATTTATTTCCTTATGGAGTTCTAAAAATTTTGGTAATAGAAAAATGATGCATATTCTCATTCCAATCAAGTGTTGGGATTATACAATGCATGGGAGCATATCCAAGAAATTTAAATAGGCGGTGGATTTTAAGAGAATAAATCATTGATCAAATAACATTCAAGTGTGTAGTTGGTTTTGGAATGAATAATTTGTGTTGGCATTACACACGTAGGAATAGATTAGGAGTAGGATAGTTAGATATGTACTTATTCCAAAATTCTTTGTAACTTCATAGTGTGGTCATAAGGAAACTAGGAATTAAATGGTTTCCATTCCCCACCGGTTTTTCTCTATGTTGGATTTTTATAGGGATCATATCTTGTGTTCAATTATATTTTGTTTTGCAATATTGTATGTTGGTATTTCCATTCATACTACAATATTGCATTTACTTGCATCAACAAAAAGACATTGATTCTAGATCACTAAGACAACCTTCTTTTATTTCAAACAAAGGAATTAAAGAAAAACTTCAGTTTGTGATTCTATGGATAATAAACTAGGAAATATTTGAATTTTTCATATCATTTTGGTATTATATTTTATTCATATATTTAAATTTTGGGGAAATTTTCTCATTAATTTTATAATATTGTTAGGATCACATGGTGAAGAATTTATACCTTGCAATCTAGATATATCTACAAGAGTGTGGAATAAAAGCACAAGAAGAAATTTCCCGGTAGTTTTAGTATTGGAGATAATCATGGACTATGTGTTCAAGTGTATATATGCCATGTCTGAATAACAAAAACTTACCACTAGGAACCAAAATCTATTGTGAATGTTTTAACTTTACATAACATTATGTAATGTATATAATAAATTTATTTGTGTTACATAGGATTTCACAAAGACGTGTGCACAAGGAAGGTTTGTGTAGAGGCATGTGCAAAAATGTATAGGCATGTGGTAATTGTGTAGTACTTACATATTTATTTGTAGAAGGTTGTATATAAATATGGGTTATGTGCATGATTGTGTGTTGATATTGTAGCAATAATACTTTTGGCTTCATCATTTAAAGGAAATCTCTTTAATGGTACAAGATTTTGAGACCAGGTACAATTCACAATTGGGATGAACTTGGCACAACCCTTTGTAACCATTTTGAAGATAAGTCAAATCACCTATCTTTGGTAGAGCAGCTGACAATAACAAAGAGAGCCCCTAATAAGTAGATGATTGATTTTAACATCAGATTTCAAAGGATTTGGGACCGAATTCCTCAAGTGGTAAGACCTACACCCCAACATGCATTTCTCTATTATCTAAAGGATTTGAATAGTGATATTTCAGTCATGATTTAGTCTATGGGGGTAGAACATTACCAGGTGCTTATGACATTGTCATTAGGGCTGAGAATATCCTTATTCATGCCAGAAACTTGCTCCTAGACCTCCAATGCCTATATTCCTAGAGATTGAGACACCTACTTCTCATCATACCCCTAAATTTTCTCCTATTCCAACACCAAGAAATTAAATTTGTATTTAAACATCTACTTCATCAAGCTCTTCTACTGAGTTATAAGAAGTGATGAAACAATTACAAAAATTTGGAATGATTTGGTATCCATTAAGATCTAGCAAGCCCAAAAATATAGACCTTCTCAGCCTCTATACCAAACAAACCTCCATTCCAAGATTCTCCTCAAAATCATAATTAGTTCCCCATTTCTAGATCATTTCAACCATATAATCTAAATGTGGCTAGTTCATCTCAAGCTTTAGTTCCTATTCGAATAATCCAGTGCAAGATTATGAGTGGTGTTTTCCTTGCCATTTTTACATAACCAAGCAACATGCCCCAATAGATTTTTGAACCAATATTTAATGGTTCAAAATTGCATTTTTCCTCAAGATAAACCTACGAAGAAAATCAAAATAATATAGTCACTCAAGAGACACCACCAAGTGATACTTCACTTGTAAATTGGAAAATTGATGACTTTTGTGGAATAAATCAGAATTTTCCCCAAGGTGTGGATATCAATACCATATCCAAGAAGATAGCTATGGAATAGGGACAACAACAAATGTGGGCCCTTCTCAACCTTCTTTGACACTCCAAGGGGTGGCAATTCAAACGTAGCTCTAAATGTACAAAATAGCCCAAGGGTCCTCCTTTATCGGCTCAAATGTAAGAAAAGGTTATTAAAATTAAAGCACTGACAAAATATAATTCAACTCCCTTCAACATCGTTGAAAAAATTAATAAAACTAATATGAGCATATCAATGTGGGAATCATTGGTAATTCTAGGACAAAGAGATCTTTTGCAAGAAACTATGGCAAATTTCTCTATCCCAAGTGAGTCATCTAAGAAGCAAGAAAATGTTGTTCTTATTAATGAAATGCAACAAAAGGATGATCATCCAAGAAAGAACATGAAATCTCCACCCTTCTATGTATCCTTGATCTTTGGTGATCGTTTAGTTCACAACCGTATGATCAATTCTTGAGCGAGCAGGTTCGAGTCATGCCCAAGCAGATTGTAGACTAGCTAGGCCTCAAGTATGAACCTATTTCTAAGGGTGTGGTACAACTAGATGGAACAACAATAGGAAATTTTGGAGTTATCTAAGGTTTAAGCCTCACACCGCATGCGTGCCCCAATTTCTCGCCTTCCTCAAGACATTTTCATAATTAATTTGCCTCCACTCTTTTCTCTTTGTTTATCTAGATACTTCACTTCCAAAATTGGAGGATATCTATCAGTTGACTAGTCTCATATGCTTTTCTGTAACCATGTATGGCACGAAGGATACCATCAAATATGATCCTATTTCCACATATCATATATAACCTTATGTGTCTAGCCCCATCAATGAAAATTGTATTATCTTTGATCAAGAAGATTGTCCAAGTACTAAAGAGATAAATAATCAGATTGAGAGAATTCCTGACTTGCTACTTGATGAGTGGGTATGTGGGTACTATAACTTTGATCCATATCAACATGTTGAAGAAATGGGTCTTGGTATTTATTGCCTACATGAAGATAATTCACTTTTTCCTAGCATTGTTAAACTAAATATTGAAGGGGAGAAGACATTTAGCAAATGTTCTTTGATGGATCAAGAATTAGACAAGGTGCAGGAGGAGGTGTAGTCCTTGTATCTCCTAAAGGTATTAAGTATTACTCATCTTTCAGTTTCAATTCAGTTGTTCCAACAACACAATAGAGTATGAGTCCCTCATCCATGGCTTCAGAATGGCCAAGGAAGAAGAACATCAAAAATTGTAAACCTTTGGGGATAGAAAATTGATAGTGAATCAAATTAGAGGAACAAATGCAACCAAGAATGATTTTCTAAAAGATTATAGGCATAAAGTATGGTATCTTCTCGGAAGATCTCGAGTCTTTCAACATTCATGTCATTCCAAGAAAAGAAAATGAAGTTTTTGACATATTGGCTGCAGCTTAGATCAAATTTTGACATGGATGAGAATGTTAAAATAGACAAAGTGCAACCCCATATCAAGATAGTAGTGATACCTCCTTTTTTGTCATGAGTTTTGGAAGGGAAAAATTCACACATGAAATCATGACAACCAAACCCTACCCGAAAATTTTTGCTTGAAGGTCATCCCATACCCTCCTTCGATCACCCTAATCCTCATGTTGGTCTTATCCCACCTCTTTGAAGTAGTCCAATGTGTCATTTTAATTTTCCCATAGGTAATTTAGGGGTATCCAGTCATTTCAAGTACTTCCA
Organism: Taxus wallichiana var. yunnanensis; assembly: GCA_018340775.1. Lineage (NCBI taxonomy): Eukaryota > Viridiplantae > Streptophyta > Pinopsida > Cupressales > Taxaceae > Taxus > Taxus wallichiana. The sequence continues at coordinate 772,184,320 of CM031239.1, read as the reverse complement.
AAGAAAGATCCATCAAGGCAAGCTTAGGAAAGGTCATTTTATGGTCTTCCTAGAATTGAATGAGTCCTAAACTCATCAAGGATGTGTATGGGAGAGATAATAATGTTGTGAAATAATTTTTAGAATATTCTCATAAGTTTTAGAATTTTTGGAGCAGTTTCAAAGTGGGTCCTAGAGAGCAAAGCAAAGGATAGTGCAAAAACAGCTCCCGAGCTTTGAGAAGTAATTATGGGGGTTCCGTGAGGATTTATGAGCCAAAACAAATATCACCAGAAAGATAATTAAGATCCATATAGTATGGTGAAATCACTTTTTCACAACACCGAGGCACTTATGTTCATAACATGTTTTTAGCATGCACAACCATTAATCCCAAATAAAAATTCAGTTTTTAGGGGTTTAAGGCATAATTAAGGGATGATACCTCCACCATTGTGTTAAAAATACCATTTTCATGCAAATTCATATAAAGAATCATCGAAAAATCCTTTGGGAACTCAAGTTATGGCTTCGACAAGTTACCCCCAAGGTACGACTTAAGGAGTTAGTCAAAATTTTCATTGAAAGTTGATCCAATGGGAAGGTGGTAGAATTTTGTACACCAAAGGTCCCAAGGCTTTGGGATATATGGTTCAAGAAAATTCGCCCCATCCTAGTTACGCCCTAGGTCTTCATGTGACCATTTTAAGCCCCTTTTGGCAATCTAAGCCCCGTGTTCCATTTCCTAGCCCCCAACTCGCCCAACCACGTAGAGCCACTTGGCCCAATGGGGAAGGGATGCACTTTTACACCAAATATCCAAAACATTTGGGATGGATGGTGTGAGAAAATGTGCCCCATCTCATTCTAGCATTTAGTCACCCACATGACCCCGACAAGTGCTTAAAGTGATTTTTTCTAGTCCCCTCTCCTTCCTAGCCACAAATCAAGTTGTGATAAATGGCCCAATAGGAAGGGGGCACACTTTTTTGCACCAACTATCCCAACCGCTTCTAAGCCGCTTCTACTTCTTCTCTCACACATGCACTTAAAACCGCCATTACTAGAAATTCTTCCTCTCCTCCATTGTTGTTATTTCCACGCCTTTTATATCAACTTCAACATCCATTTTCCATCATCCTTGCTACTACAGAAAGAAGAGAGAATATTTCAACCCAAAACCATGTCCTGGTGCTACTAAAACCCTCATGGTGAAAAACAAAGATTTACTCATAACTCAAACTAGTGATCGAAATTGAGTCGACTTTGAGCATATCCTCCTCTCCTATGCACCTTAAAGCTGCATGAAACAAATATTTTAGAAACGTTACGTATTTTTAATGGAATCCATTTAAATTTTTTTCTTTAAGTTTTTCTTCCTTCATGGGTACAACTAAAACCTATACAGAGCATCTAAATCAAAACCCGTATGAATCCAGAGTTTTTTTGTCAATCCAACATGGGGATTTTAAGATTCTAAAAATAGTAAGTGTCATTAGTTCCCACTTTACTTTTTTAGTAAGTTTCTCAAAAAAGCAAGAAACATTCATAAGAGAAAACACTAAAAATCACGAAAACTGAAAACTATGGCACACAGGCCCAAAAAAAGTGAAAAAGCAAAAAATCAAAAAGGAAAAAGCAACTTTAGAAAAATAGAAAGTATTTCAAAATTGCCTTAAAATATCTTTGATCATGCTAGGAATGTGAAGGAAACATTGCAGTGCAAACAATAGGTCAGAAAAGTAACCCTACCCAAAATAGCAGTTCTTGGGACCTAGTTTCCAAAAATAATAGTTTTCGGTCTTGTGTGCAAAAATTACTATTGCCTCTGTAGTAACATATATAATTTATTTTCTTTGTCATGAAGTTCAATTTCACTATTTCAAATCCTATTTTAACTCTCACATTGGAGTTCCTGAGTGTGGGTGACAACAATGTTTCTCACATGGACCTGGAGGAACTCAAGCATAGAATGTTTGATGGACCAAGGGAACTCAAGTTAACGAGAAGATCATTTCCAGTGGATTGCATGTAGAAGTTGGCCATCCCATGTCTTTGCAAAATATTGAATTATTTTTGGCACGTTCTCATCACTATGAACCAGACACCAAAACAATCAAGGAAGATGATAATTCAGTCTTGGTTGTGCTCAATCCAAGGGCCACATCACAAGGTATGTAGATCCCAACTAAAAAGGATAAGGTCATGGTCACCAAGGAATTTACAATTTCTAAATGGTTCAAGATTGAATCTTACATTGAAATCCTCACCTCGTCTCTTGTTTGAAGCAAAAAGAAAACTTTCTCACACGCCAAAAGGTCATTTCCCACAGTGAGTTACACAATGCTTTCTCATATGCTATTGTTATTCTAATTTAGGTAATGGGAAAAGAGAGCAAAAAAACTTTCATGACTAGATGAAACTCTTCATCCTCATGATCCTCGAAGGAAATCAAATGATTGACTAGGGGAAGCTCATTAGTGATATCTTAAACTTACAATTGCTCCTAGTCCATGCTTCTAAATTATTATTCATGACCTTGTATCTTGTCTACACTTTGGAAAACACAAGATCACTCAAGGGCTTGTCACCTATTCAAAAAATTTCCTAGAAAGCTCCTGCATTAGAGAAGTAATCACAATTGGTCCTAAAAGACAAAAACAACATTATGCCAACGTGAATGGCACATTCACAATGTTCATGATCAAGATGCTTGAGGGAAATCAACATCTAAGAATGTCTTCTCAAGCCATTGCCTTGGTCAAGAAGTATGGTTCATGATTCATTCAATTCTCAACATTCGATAGATCGGGGTGTCTAGCTTTGATCGCTCCGCATAGGTTTCCTCTCTATCTAAGTGAAAAGATGGTGTTGATAGAGCTATACAGATACTTGGTACATGTGAATAACAAGATGAATGGTAGGAAGAAGAAGCAAGTTTCTTTCACTATTGTTAGGAAATAAGGGATAAAATATGCGGGATAATCCCTCACAAAATCGCAATAGTAGAAACTAATATGCAGAAAAATATTACAGATCTTAAATAAAAGTGTAGAATAAAATAACACAACACAAAGAGACAGTATTTAATGTGGCTCACCCAATTTGGGCTGCGTCCACCAAGAATCACTTTCTTAGATTTTATTACAAGCCACCGCTCTCTCAATACAATACCCAAATCTGTTTGGAGCTATGCTCAACAAACTCTACATAATTCACAACCAATTCAAAACACATCTCGTAATGTTACATTATACCTACCATACGCAAAAAACCATATAAGTAGACAACTACTTAAGTAGTTTTACAAAATTGTGGGTATCAAAACCATGGGCCAAGATCGTGCCATAAACATATGGGTCAAAATCCCTCCCATATGATAAAAATGTGTTTCCTGGTATATCGGGCACGTTTTAAGGCAAAAAAAAATCATCAAGGGTGCGCGCCCCGAACTCCCGATGAGACAACTGTGGAAAGTGTACAAAGATTTAGTGTATAATCTTCAACACTTTCTCACATGAAAATAGACTCCACAACCTAACAATCTCCCACTTGGAGACTAGTTTTCCTCTGAGCAAGCTTCTCAACCCTTCACTAGTTTCCGTGAAGACCAACCAAAGCTGAACACAACTTCAATTTTTCCCTTGTGACCACCTTGGTCATCATGTATGTAGGATTCTGAATGGTATGAATCTTCTCTAGCTTCAACTTCTCTTCCTCCAAAGCTATCCTGATGAAATGGCACCTTAACGTATATGTTTCGTCCCTATAGTGGAAAGCGAGTTCTTAGCTAGGTGTATAGCACTATGACTATCACCATGCAACTTTCCTTCTTCCTGCTTATGCCCCAACTCTTCAAGTAATTATTATAACTAAATCATTTCCTTACTTGCCTCTGTGGTAGTAACATACTCAGCCTCCATGGTTAACAAAGCCACTAACTTCTGTAGTCGTGAAATCCAATTTACTATCGTCCCACCTACAGTGTAACCATAACCTCGTTGTTCTCCTCCTGCTATTTACATCTCCACCATATACTCAATCTACATAACCACACAAAGTGGTTTTGATCCACTGTATCACAAAACTATCTCCATGGTCCCTCTCAAATACCGAAGGATCCACTTTATTGCATGCCAGTGATCTCTACCTGGATCACTCATAAATCTACTCATCACTCCCACTGCATGGGAAATATCAGGCCTGGTGCACACCATGGCATACATCAAACTACCAACCGTTGATGAGTAAGGTACCTTAGACATATGGTTTCTCTCCTGCTCTATCTTGGGACACTTGCTCCTTTGATAACTTGAAATGGCCTGCCAAAGGAGTCCCAACCGGTTTAGCATCCTACATATTAAACCTCTCCAAGACCTTCTTAATGTAATCTTCCTGAGATAAAGTCAGCTTTTGTTCCTTCCTATCCCAAGATATCCTCATACCAAGGATTTGTTTGGCTTCCCCCAAATCCTTCATAGTAAAGGATTCACTTAGCTTCTTCTTGTGTAATTTTATTTCCTGCATTTTTTTTGCCTCTGTAACCAACATGTCATCCACATACGCACACGGGATAATATAACTACCATCCTTAAATTTCTTTGTATACACGCAAAGGTGGTCGAATGACATATAATATAACCTTGCTCCATCATGAAGCTATCAAATTTCTTATACCATTGACGTGGAGCTTGTTTCAAGCCATACAAGCTCTTCTTCTTGAGACACCATCTCCTCTTTACATGTGACCTCATAGCCACCGGTGCTGCTATATATAGTTCCTCCTCCAAATCACCATGGAGAAATGCAGTATTTACATCAAGTTGTTCTAAGTGCAAGTATTTTGCTACAACTATTCCTAGAATAGTTCTAATATAAGTCATTTTTACTACAGGAGAAAAAATATCATCAAAATCTATACCTTTTTTCTGTGCAAACCCCTTGACCACCAACCAGGCCTTGTATCTTTTCTTGCCTCCTTCTTCCTCTTTGACTTTGAACACCCACTTGTTATGTAATGCTATTTTTCCTTCAGGTAGCTTCACCAAATCCCATGTTTGGTTCTCCATGAGAGCTTGATGCTCCTCATCCATGGCTTGCTCCCAGTTATTTCTGGCATTTACCTACATTGCTTCATTAAAGCTCTCTGGCTCTCCACTATCAGTGAGTAATAAATAATAAAGAGAAGGAGAAAAATGTTTAGGTTCTCTTCTTACCCTATAAGACCTCCTTAATATAGGATTTTTGGGTTCCTGTTGAGGAGGTTTTGGAATTGATTCATGTGTCACTTTCCCATCCAGAAGATCCTCTACCACTACATATTCTTTCTTGTATCCTTCCCTATTTTCCTGGAACTGTTGTTTATACATGACTTTCTCATTAAAGACCACATCCCTAGATCGAATGATTTTCTTGTCCCTAATACTCCAACATTTATATCTAAAGTCATCACCACCATAACCAATGAAAGTACATTTTTCTTATTTATCCTCTAGCTTGGTCCTATCATTCTTGTCTATATGGACAAACACCTCACATCCAAAGACTCTAAGAAATGAATAATCAACTTTCTTACCATACCAAGCCTCCTCATCTATGCTTCCATCCAAGGCACTTGAGTTCTCTCGTTTATCAATTATACAATTGTGCTCACCGCTTCTGCCCAAAAAGAAAGAGGCAGTCCTACATGTAACCTCATGCTCCTAGCACGTTCCATTATTGTTTTGTTCATCCTTTCTAACACCCCATTCTACTACGGATTTCCTATAACCATATTTTTACTGTGGATTTCATTCTTAGAACAGTAATCATCAAATTCATTATTGCAATACTCCCCTCCATTTTCTCGACTTCGAGACATTTTAGTTTAAGACCTGTTTCATTCTCTATCAAGGCTTTCCATTTAACAAAAGTTTCAAATACATCAAATTTGTTTCTAATACAATAAACCCAAACTTTCTTTGTTGCATCATCAATAAAAGTAACATAATAACTTGAACCCCAAGAGATGATACCTGAGTTGACCCCACAGATCGAATGCACCAGCTCCAACTTACTCTCTTTCTTTGTAGGTCCAACCTTGAGAAACCTTACTTGCTTCTATTTCCCATATATACAGTCCTCACAGAACTCAAAACCTGTTTTTGTATATCCAGGCAGATCCTTCTTTATGATCTCCATGCCCTTATGGCTCATATGACTGAGCCTATAGTGCCAAAATGTTGTATCTACTTCTGAAGCCACAAGATTAAAAATATTGGTGCTATAAATGGTTAAATACAAGGTTCCAACCTTCTTACCTCTTGCCACCACAAGATCACCCTTGGTAACCTTCCAAGAGTCTCACCGTAAATATCACAAGACAACCATCACTTCCCAACCTGTCCCGCCGATATCAAATTTTGTCTTAATGTAGGCATATGTTTGGCATCCTTCAATAGCCAAGTATTTTCATTCTCGCATCTTAACTCGAACATGAAACTTTTCCAACTATGTTGCAAGGCTCATCATCACCAAGAAAAACATGCCCAAAATCTCCGTAAAAATAATCAACAAAATAATTCCTATGTGGAGTAGCATGGAAAGAAGCCCTCGAATCTAAAACCCAAGATTTAGTAAGATTGTGCAAAGAAATAATCAAAGCATCCAGACATACATTACTGTTGCCACATTTGCCTCCTTGTTTTCTTCTTGTTGTTTCTTCTTGTCCCGAAGCTCCCAACAATCCTTTTTACATGCTCAGACTTTCCATAGTGCCAACATACTATCTTGCTTTTGGATTTTGACCTTTCTCGATCCTTTGATTTTCCACAGCTTCCTCTATTCTTGTCTCCTCTAGTTTCCATTGTCAAAGCATTTCCTAAAGTAGAAGATTCACCAGAGCTTTTTCTTCACATTTCCTTGTTTAGAATCACCCCTAAAACATCCTCAAACTTCAACTTTGAGTTATTTGGAACCGAGTTGCTTACCGCCATTACCAAGCTATTCCAACTCTCAAGTAAAGAGCACAGAACTAATAAAGCCCTAACTTCTTCATAAAATTCTATTGTAACCAAAGATAGCATATTTACAACCATATTAAAATCATTTAGATGATCTACTACTAAACCATTCTCATACATATTCATATTAAAAAAAAAAATTCATTAAAAATATCTTATTAGAGGTAGAGGGTTTTTCATACAACTTTCCTAATGTATCCGTCAATTCTTTTGTAGTCTTTTCCTTTGAAACATTAAATAATATCGAAGATACAAGACACATCCGAATTGTCCCAAGTGACTTCATATCTAGCAAATCCCATTCCACATATTTCGTGCTCAAGGGTTTGCTCACCTTCTCAGACAATGGAATATAAAGATCCTTCTGATAAAGGTAATCTTCCATCTACATCTTCCAAAGATTGAAATTCTGCCCATTGAATTTATCAACCCTAGATCTTCCATCATCTATCATAGTTCCCACTCAAGATAAAACTTTCCCTATGATTCAACACTTCAGAAAACCAAACCAATATCTAATACCAATTGTTAGGAAATAAGGGATAAAATATGTGAAATAATCCCTCACAGAATCATAACAAGAGAAACTAATATGCGAGAAAAATATTATAGATCTTAAATAAAAGTGTAGAATAAAATAACACAACATAAAGAGACAATATTTAACATGGTTCACCCAATTTTGGCTACATCCACTAAGAATCACTTGCTCATATTTTATTACAAGCCACCGCTCTCTCAATACAATACCCAAATCTGTTTGGAGCTATGCTCAACAAACTCTGAAAATTCACAACCGAATTCAAAACACATCTGTAATGTTACATTATACTTATCATATGCATAAAACCATATAAGTAGACAAGCGCTAAGGTTTACAAAACCGTGGGTATCAAAACCATGAGCCAAGACCATGCCATAAACACCTGCAGGTCAAAATCCCTCCCATATGAGAAAAACTTCGCCTCTGTATATCGAGGCATGTTTTGAGGCCAAAAAAATTCTTTGGGGTTGCGCCCCAAACCCCACATGGCAAGACAACTATGGAAAGTGTACAGTACTCTTAGTGTACAGTCTTCAACACTTTCTCACATGAAAACATGCTCCAAAACCTAACAACTATCTCACTAGCAATTTTCATGTGCAAGAGCTCTCATGATGTCGCTAATGTTGAAGCTATCCTAGCCCCTATCAATATGACCTCATACACCGCTAGGGATAATTTTAAATCGAGATAAAATCTAGACTCATTCCACCTTCCTAACTTGTGCCACATGCCTCAAATCAAATATTTATGTACCAAATGTATTAATGAGTATGAGGTTAGGGAACATGATAATAAGAGGATGATGTTAGGAAATTACATGTTAGTGCTCCACATGAGTGTATTAGTAAATAATAATTACGTGAGTAATTATTATCTTGTTATTGTAAGTTAGTATATATTGTTATATTGTTGTTATATAAAACAACATATAACAATTATTTGTTGGGTGAGTTTCAACAACTCACGTAATTAGTTTTGACGGAGGTATTTGTTGGAGGAGTTACAACAACTTCCTAAAATATAGGAAACACATTTCCTATATATGTACATTTGTAAAGTTAAAAAGTATGAACAGAGCATATTGAATATTGTTCATTGACATTTTATTTCTTCTTACATGTGATCTCCTGTAAATCTATTTTATACCTTTCATCCGGTATCATAGCAAAGTGTTTTGTAAATCATGAAAGTGTGATAATTTGATAGGCGGATAAATAATTTATTGCCCCTGTAGATGGTATTTTTGTCAGAGTCAAGGAATTCTTGTAGTTATATTTATGTGAGAATAGTAGCATTGCGCAACTATTTGTGCATTCTTTATCCACACTATTCAGATATTCACATTATTTGGCATCATAGATATAAGATCACCATCTAAGTTTGCTCCTATTCATGGTTCTGTTTCAAAGTATAAAATTTGTGCACACAATTTTGTTTCCATTCTTTGACAGGAGGGAATCATTGAGGTCAATATTACTCCTATTATTTTTGCAAATAACTCATGCCTCAAAATAATCTCTATTTTGAACATGTTGAGTCGGTGACAACATTAAGAAATAATACCGATTCAAACTCTTTGTTGTCAACATATTAGCCAATGTGCATCAAAATTGGATATATTTGTGATTTTGATCTACAAACTATCATCATCAATCTTGAGCATTAGTCACTGTAAAGGTGATAAGCGTGTATCATGTTTCGAATACTACATGCCCGGAAACATCCTTGAGCTCGACCACCACATGCATCAGATAGATTGAATATTCTTGATCAATTAGTTATCTCTTACAAATCTACCATCCTTTATTGGGGTCACCACGCACTTTGGATCTATCTCCACATTGAATACTCCTCTTCCCGGATGTCGAAAATCACTTGTTTTACGTAATGTCTTTATTCATAATGTTTAACTCTTCTCCCAAAGTGCACATAGATACCGTAGTTTCTAATGAGTTGCCACCATCGAGAGCTACCAAAGTAGTTTCTAAAATAAAAATAAAAGCAAGATGTGGTGTGGTCAATTCCTTCAAATATAGTGGTACATAATATTTAATTCTATGTAGGTTCAATTCATGTCATGCAAATTGCCATATTCTTGTCATTCTCAAGTTGTTCCTCACAAATATCCTTCTTTTCATGTGTTTAGGTCTAGAATTATTTTTAGTTGATTTTTAAATTAGTTTTTGTTATCTAAAATTATTAAATATTATTTTAGATAATTTTTGGTCCTTATTATATTTTGATTACATTTAATGTTTTAGTCAAGTCCAAAATAAAAAATAAGGCATTGTTAAAAAAAAAAATTATTATTAATATTTAGTCATGTTTTTTATTGTATTGTTAGGGTCATAAAAGAATGTATATTGTCACTATCACCTCATTAGGGTCATTGTGTCTTATTTAGGATAAGTATTAAAAATTGATTCATTGTAAATTGTCTAGTTATATAGTATCGTTATCGTAAAAATTCAAGAGTCAAAAATTGTAAAAAAAATTGCCTTACAAACGCATTTTTGGTGTTTCCCGACATTCTAGAAACCATTGAGCCCCATGATCACATCCTGCTAAACTAGCGGGATGATACCATAGGATGGAGGCAACGTGGGTTGGAGGTCAATCAACGACCTCTCGTTTTCACCAACAATGAGGCCGCAAGAAGTTGTGGTGATAGAGTGTGTGTAGGTTTGCTTTAATTTCATAGTTGCAATTTGTTGTGCACAGCATGATTTTAGAATTCCTATTTTCTGTTGAATAAGTGGAAATTTCACATTGAGGGGGGAACATGATCCAATGTTCCATTTCCATTTTTAGTTTATTATGTGTGAGCAGCAAATTTCAGCGAATTTTCCTATGTTATTCCTTACTGTGAGATGTGATGAGAGTTGATGATAGTACTTGGCACATCGTGATGTGGTTGTAGGTAAACCACTTGAAAACCTTCATTTGTGGTTTCTGGTAAACCAATAGCAAAACCATCATTCTTGGTTGTTGGTAATCCATTCACAAAACCATCACTTTGTGGTTTGTGGTAAACCAATTGCAAAACCACCATTCTCGCTTTGGTAAACCATTTGCAAAACCATCCTTGAGGTTTGTGTAGACACCAAATTTGGGTCACACTCCCCTTGGTCCCCTTCAATCAATTAACGTAACGTGTTCACCTAACCATGACCCCTTTACCCCACATTCGTATTAATTTAATTACTTACAATTGAATTAATGTTCATCCTCACATTATTAATTAATTTAATTAAGTTAATTTACACATCACCTAGACACCTCACCCTAGACCCATTCCGAGGCATTTAACTCATAGTGACCAAGTCATCACTCTCAGCACTAAGTCATCACTCCCAGTGTTGAGTCACCACTTAACCTAACTAATTGAGACTTCTTCCAAAACCTAATTGGACTTCTTCTATGACCTTCCTACCTTCTCTCATGTGAACTCCACTTCCCTAAGTAGACTCAATCAAGAGCATGCCAAAAATAGTAAATATCTACCTATTTTTGGTAAACCTAGGATTTCCCACCTTAATCGACATTAGTTATCCCTCAACCAACACCGGTCACCTTAACCGTCATCAATTACCTTATATACCCTTTTACAACTCTTTACCCAAGTTGGTCATTTTGAGTTCAAAGAGTTCTATTGCATTCAAGCATGAATAAGAGACTTCTCAACATCTTCATAGCCCAAACACTTTGGGAAGTATCACTTTGGGAAGTATGCCGTAACACTCGACCATAAAAGTTCTTCACGATCAACCACTACCTTCCTTCACCTACCATACCTACAAATGCAAGTAAGTATATTTGATTTTCATCATTTTGTACTTACTTAAAGTGTAAGCTCATTATCTCTTGTTATTACATCTTATTCCTTCCTGCATTCCTCTATCCCCACCTTCTTACCAATCTACCCATCCAACCACCCATGAACTTCTCGCTCTATGTACCGATCTCTATGTATTCCTGAGTCTCCTTGGTATTATTATAAACCCAATCATCCTCCCTTCATTCTCTGTGCAATCACAGAGAAGTCCAAAACTAATTTTATTTGATTACCACCAAATTTTCCCTACCGACTCAGTCACCTTAACCATCATCGGTCTCCCATCTTTATATGCTTCAATCATCAGATCGACGCTCGGTCTCTCGTGTTATTTCATTCCTTTTGAATAACGAGCCTCTCCAACCATAGAAACTAGCCCAGAATTCACCCAATCAATCTCATACCCCTATCGGACACTGTAAACCTAGAATAACCTACCAAACCTCTAGATCTAATCATAACCTTGCCTGTTAGATTAGATTTTCTTATTTTATTTACATGAGATACCTAAATCGTATAACTACAGTAGGATTTCCTTATTTCATGATATTTGCAACATTAATTTATGTTTTAAAGTGGATTGAAAGCCTTCTAGGAAGCACCTCACTTCTTGGATCTAGCATTCGCTAGGTAGTCCACTAACTTATATTATTAATATTATTTGGTGGTCTTGTTGTGTTTCTTGACAGGTCGTTCCTCCTAGCCAAAGGGAAGCTCACACAATCAGCTTGGATCAAAAGTCATTAACATGCGCACTCAACCTACCATCTACATAATAACAAGTATTCTTCATTAACTATTTACCTTCTATATGTTTCATCCTATAAATCACACAATAATTCAATGAAACATTTTGTGATCATCCCGTGAAAATGACCAGATCATGAGCAGGTGCAAGTACAAAGGTGGGTTTTCCCCATGTTCCCACTAAGGGGGGAATGTTAGGAAATTACATGTTAGTGCTTCACATGAGTGTATCAGTAAATAATAATTACGTGAGTAATTATTATCTTGTTATTGTAAGTTAGTATATATTGTTATATTGTTGTTATATAAAACAACATATAAAAAATATTTTTGGGTGAGTTTTAACACTCACATAATTAGTTTTGACGAAGGTATTTGCTGGAGTTACGATAACTTCCTAAAATATAGGAAATCCATTTCTTATAATATGTATGTTTGTAAAGTTGAAAAGTATGAACGGAGCATATTGAATATTGTTCATTGAAATTTTGTTTCTTCTTACCTCGTGATCTCTCTATAAATCTATTGTATACCTTTCGATGATGGTGGAACAAATGAAGAAATTCATATTTAATTGTTATGAGGATGGTGTGTACTAGAAGATGGATCAAATATGTTTCATCTAGAATACCCTACGGTAAAATCTTCTCCTCTCCCTCGTGCACAAAGTGGAGTGTGTGTGAATATGGGGGCATCAAAGAATGAATAGAGGTAGTAATCAAAAGGATCAAGCAGTGTTTCATTAGGAAGAGGGATAATATCATCTTGACAGTAATTTTATACCTCTCTAGAGGAAAGCATCAAACCATTCCTCTTCCAGGTTCATGGATAAATGTCTTTGTTCAAATCATTCGGGAAAAATCTCAAAGAGGAAATAGGAATAACCTAAAGCTCATTGCTACAGGATACTTGAACAAGAAAGTAAGAATATAATAATAACTTATGGTGGACCTTAAGCAAGGATAAATTGACCCAGCTAAAGCCTTTATACCATAGCATCCTCTAAGTCCTTCATCTCTACCATTGTAGCAACTCTATCTCAGCACAAGATTCACCTCCTCATGAGGAACAGGGAGCTAAGAAGATGACAACTGTCGAGCCCGAGACTAGCTAGATCTTCCCATGGATGCAAGAGACAATCACTACAAATACTCACATAGTGCAACAAGTAACCATTCCTAAATTCTTGGCTATATCTTTAATGTTTAAGCGTAAGAAAGGTAAATTGGCTCAGGAAGCTTCCAGATTCTACAAAGTGGTGCCTCGAGAAACCAATACATTGAGATAGTCAAGCCAAAAAAATTTAATCCCGTTGAGGAGATGACCTAGATGATTGTAAAATAGGTACAATTCCCCTTAGACTAGCAACACATGGGGGTTATATGCACCTATTATGTGATTCATCCCCTTGTATCATCATGAGAATTTAGGAATACAAGGAAAATTTGGACCAAATGGATGACCACATTCAAACCCTCACCTCATATGTCCAAGTGCCCCTAGACCTGATGCCACCAACACTCTCCCAGCCAAAGAAGTCACTCCAATAAGTAGATTTGACCCTGATTCCATCAAGAAGACTCAAATATTCACCACACAAGGGAGGGATAATGACAAATGGGTGAGTTTGATCCTTGATAAAGGAAAGGTGTTGCTGCTTAGAGATGATGACTTTGTAAAAATACATAGACAACACGGTCATGATGATACTCATGACAAGAAAGGAAATTGAGGTTGAGAAAGATCACTAGGACCAGGTGTATCCATTGGTTATGGAGATGGGCGTGAGTCAAGTCATATCTTCTAGTAACCAAAGGTGTGTTCTTTTCGGTGACAAAAGACTTGTCTCTGTGTTTGAGCTCAAACTCTATTTGCGAGGTATTAATTGATAAAGTATGACATTGATGAGCTTGTGTCATATGGGAAAGATGTTGAGAAAATGCAAAAGGATGCATATGCCCAAATTCAAAATCTTGTGGTACTAACAATGAAATTAGATACTTGAATAGATGGTTTGTTTAAAGCATTCAAGGACCGAGTCAAAAGAGAGGTCGGAGATCCATTTCTGCTCAATGAAAGAACATTGGAATTTCTCGCAGAGATAAGGACAATCATTTCTATTGGTCATCAAACTTGTACCCGTGTCTCGGATTTGAAAGAATAGAATTGTTTGAGATCAAAATGGAACTGTCTCCAAGTTGTGTGATCTTGCACACTTGAGATGGATCCCCAAAGAAGGTCGGTTCCTCTATCTATTTCTACTATTACTGCTACTCCTAGTGATGAAAGGAAAACTAAGCTAATGATTCCAAGGGACCAGGGATAGGAGGATAACATGAAAGGAAACTACACTAAAAGGTAATAACACCATAAAAAAGGGATGAACACTATCTGTTTTGAGAAAAATGAAAGGAAATGCGTGAAATAAGGCTAGGCACATGTAGCACAACTTAAAATGTATTTACCATATCAGTCTCATGGAACACAACTGAATAAGGAACTGTAAGGGACGTAGAATGGCACAACAAGCACACAATGCAAAATAAAAGGCAAGGAGAAGGAATGCAAACACATTAGGATAGGAAATAGTCACAAAATGATGCTTCTATTACTTCTAGAAATGCACAGAGCTGTTATAATGGTGAAAGAGGTTGATATCCACATGCAAGAATCAGATCCAAAGGTCTACAACTTAAAATATAGAAAATATGAAGTCCTTAGCAAAAAAATTTAAGGATTCAAAGTATCCAACGTTAAAAATGAGCCCATCTCTTACATTTATAGATGAATTTGTGGAAGAAGAAGAGAAGGAGGGAAAACCTGAATTTGAAATGCAACCACCAATAAAAAACATTTAATGCCTGGAAATCCACCTAAGAATCTATCAAATGCACTTCCCCAGTATGTTTGGCATGTTGAAGAAGGAAGGAGGGTGAATCAGATCAAATTGGGTGGTTGGAGCAATTAGATCTACCCATTAATTCTTAGAAAGACATTTTCCCATTTCTCACCTACCATATCTACTAAGTATTTGAATTTGAATATTTAGCACTCGTAGCCTACATTAGCAGCTATCTAACAACTCTAGGTGCACGCCGATTGAGCTCGTAGAAAAATATACAGCTATCAAAAAAATTTCAGAGTTGTCAAGCACGCAAAGTAAGTGGCACGTGAGGATTGGCTAAAAAGACAACCAACTATGCAAATTTTCCCGTTGTTTCCACCACATGTCACTTCATCGACTTCATTACGAAGCATTCAAAGACCCTATTAGTGTGCTTTGACTTGTTACACATGGCACACTTAGGAATTTTAGAATGATGTGGCATGAAGTGGTGCAAGGGAGGGCGAAAGGATATGCAATCGGAAGAAAAGGGTGTGGGAAGAAGGTAGAAGGAAGGTGCGATAACATGCGTGGGGAAATGAGGTAAATTGGTGAACAGAGAACGCATGGTCAAGGTGCAAGTATTACAAATTATTATGCAGGGTGCATGAGATGGCTAGGGACTTAGCTTATTGAAGCAAGTGTGAGGTGCGTGTGTAGAATGAAACAACTACCGGGGAAGAAGGTGAAAGCGCAGAAGATGCATGCAAGGGGAAGATGAAACAAAGAGGAAAAGGAAAGGAAGGGAAGAAGGGGAAGCGTGCAAGGGTGCATGAGGAAAATAAGGGAATGTGCCAAGGGAACTTGAGCATGTGTAATCTTGCAATGAAGAGCTCAGAGCTAGAAGATGTATACAAGTTGTCTAAATAACTAAGAGAGTTATTTGGATAACAGTTTTGGTGACTTTTGAGGCCATCTGCTTGCTAGGTGAAGGATATTAGTATCTTGAAGCATCCATTGGGCATGGAGTCTATTATGTAATCATGAAATTCTGATCTTTAACTTTGAATAACTTCCTTGAAGTCACTTGAAGGATCATTTCTTGACTCTATTCTGAATCTTGCAAACTTTTGAAAAAAGGCTCACATCCTAGAAGCAATAGAAGAGCGTGTGCAAGAAGCATGCAAGAGGAAATAACTATGTACAAACAAACAATGTGCACGTAGCACACTTATAGGAATTGAAACTAATCTAATATATACACAATGATGCAACAAAAAAACTTAATGGAAGGGTTTGAGATAGATCCCATTTACTGGGATTTGTAATGTGCTTCCACAAAGATGAGTTAACTCAAAATAGTTAGCATCTTTGCATGAATTGATGGTATATGGGCCACTCCAAATTTCATCAAACTTTGAATGGCACCTTGATTTATTTCTGTCAGCATGCCATTTTAAAACCAAGTCCCCAACTTTGAAAGCTTGAAACCTACCCTTTCTGTCAAACCATTTCTTTGTTGTTTGTTGATATTATTCTAGCTTGATCCTGACATAGTTTCTTGATTCTTCAAGATTAACCAGCTTCTTCCATTCTAATTTCTCTCTAGTTTGTGCCTTCAAATTCTAGCTATTGGGAAAATGCTAATGAATTTAACTCTAGCATCAAAGGAAGGGTAGCCTCCTTTTCATAGACAAGCTTGTAAGGTGAAGTTCCTATTACCTTTTTTTCGTGATTCTATCTACCCGGATCATGTGCAACACCTTTGCATGCCATTGTCTTTGACTAATGTTCATTGTGCACTTCATGATTCTAATCAGGTTCTTATTTGTTTACTCTTCCAAACCGTTGCTTTGGGGGTAATATTTGGAAAAAAATTCAGATAGATGCCCAGATTTAGAGCCCAATCAGTGATTTTGGTCCCAAGGAAGGCTTTTGCATTATCAGAGATAATGATTTGAGGAATGCCAAACCTTGTGACTATAGCTTTGAGAAATTCAAAGATGGATGACTTGGTTGATTCCTTGAGCACGACGGCTTCTGTCCATCTAGTGAAGTAATCTATAGTTTTCAACACCCACTTGTGTCTAATGCTTGAAGGTAGATTGATCATGCCTATGAAGTCAAGGCCCCATTATGCAAAAGGTTGATCTCGATTGAATTGGTCGGAGGGGAAGCATTTCCAATATTTTCTTTCCTACAAATAAAGTGCATTCCTTGCATTTTATGACCCACTTGTGTGCATCTACAAACAGAGTAGGCCAAAAGATACCTACCATTATGATCTTTATTGCTATAGTTTTTGTAGAGAAGTTTCCACCAGAGAATCCATCGTGAAATTATGCTAACACTTTTTCAATCTATGCGTTGTTGATACATCTTAATAGCACACCATCAAGATTTTTTTTGAAGATAATTCCATCAATCAAAACATAAGGGATAGATTGTAACCTCAGATGTCTTATCTTTTCCTTGTTTAAACTAGGAGGGTATGCACCCTTAGAAAGGAATGTGATCATGTCCTTCATCTAGTCATGTACGCTAGGTTTTGTACTCTACTCAAGTTCTACGCACGGGAGGTCCTCATCAAGAAACAATAAAGCCTTAAATTCATTCTATGCATCTTCAACAATCTACTTTCTTGCAGAGCACACTACCTCTTACCATTTTTTTACTCTAATAGTCACATAATATTCCATGATTTTTTCACCCATCGTGCTCTCTTTTCACTGATATCTACTCCCATGATGAAGTCTCTGACAGAAGAGTGGGATACTAACACCTTAATATGATTTTTGGTGAGCATACTTTTGAATTTCTTGAGCATGTGCATGATGGAGAAGACCTACTTCTCCATGTGATTGTATTTTAATTCATAATCCTTCAAAGATTCAAGCTAAAATAAATCAACTAGTTGTTCCAAAGACTTTCTCATTTTCTTATATTAGGACAGCAAAGAACACTCGCATTGGATCCACAAGCATAAAGGATGAAATCCTTTGAGTAATCCAGGTTGATGAGTGTTGGCACACAAGAAATTTCTTACTTGATTTTGTTGAAGCTCTCTCTTCTTTCTGTTATCCATTTGAAGGTCATGTCCTTCTTGAGCATGAGGGTGATGGGTCGAACAAGTCCGTCAAAGTTAGGGATAAAACACCTAACAAAATTGATCTTGCCAAGGAAGGGTCAAGGATTTCTTGTGCGTCGAGGGAAAGACCCGGATGGCTAAAACGCACTCGGGACTAATTATGATGTCATCCTTTGAAACTACATGGCCCAAGAGCTTATCCTGCACCACTATAAAAATTTAGTTCTTGGGGTTAAGAGATACCCCAAACTTTCTGCATCTCTCAAAGACTTTCTCCAAGTGCACCATATGATCCTCACTCTACTTTGAGAAGACTATTATGTCATCAAGGTAAACCAATATTAACTCATTGATATAACCTTTAAAGGAAATATCCATGGCATGTTGAAATGTGGCACCCGTGTTTGACAGATTGAAGGGCATTTTCTGATATGCATATGTTCCCCACTTGGTTGTAAACATTGTTTTAAATTGATCCACTTCCTTGACTAGAATCTGATTGAAACATGAATACCTATCTAACATTGAGAACCTTTACACGCCCACCACGGTTTGTAGGATCTTCTCGCATTGAAGGAAAATGATAATGATCCTTTAGAGATGCCTTGTTCAAATCTCTAAAATCAACACAGAGTCTAATTTCACAGTTCTTCTTGCACACTTTGGAATGAGATTCATGACCCAAGTAAAGAACTTGATGGGAAAAATAATGTTTGCCTCAATGAGTTTGGATAATTCCTTTCTCATGAGGGGCTCTATCTTTGCATTGACTGGTCATTTATTTTTTTCTGATAGGCTTGATACTAGGATCAAGATCAATGGAATGTTGAGCAACACTTGGATCAAAACCTTTGAGGTCTTCATACTCCCATGAAAATATATCATTGTATTTTTGACAGAGATAGATGAAGGCATGTTTTTCATCATGCGCACAAATCTTACTCGAGCAAAGCAACTCTTTCCCACACGTAATAGTGATGGGGTATCGGTCTTCTTGCATGGCACACATATACCTTTCTTCACCCTTGAACTTGTCATCAGGGATAAACATTTTTCTAAGGTGACCAACCCTTTAGGCAACTTGTTTGAATTCAATTGAATCACTTAGTCACCATATTTTTCATGCAAGTTAGCTTGCATGCTTGATGAGAATTCAACTTCATTCTACATAAACTAGACAATCTATTCATCACTATTAAATACTTTCCATCTGGTGTTGTTATCTAGAATGGATGGCATGATCACCATCTTGATGTGATGAGTGTTTCCTTTGAAAAATTCCTCAACATGAGAGAACTACAAACCAAGCATAGACATTTGGTCAACTTCCTTGTTTATTTTACATGGCACCACCTACAGATTTAGAGCATCAAAGCTCTCAAGAGGTCCCAAACTCTATGTTTATAAGCTTTGAGAAGCTTATTATTTGCATGGCACTTGTTGGTAACCTGGTGAATAACCAATTTTATATCCCCAAATATCTCATGCGGTGCCTTAATCTTATTCTTCTCAGTAATGAGAAGGCCATGCACCAGCGCTTCATAATCTACCATGTTGTTAGAATAGGTAAATTGCAAATCATGTGAAGAAGAATTTCTCATCCTTAGGAGAAATGAGAACAACCCCTACTCCCGTGTCATTTCTACTTCTGGAACCATCAAATTATAACTTCCATAGACCAGTGTTCTCTTCATTTTTTTGAGCACACATGGCAGCATAGCTTCTTCTTCAAGAATGTAGTAAGTACCAAGCCCAGTTTCATAGGCTTCCAGTTCTTTAGCATATGGGTCAAATTTATGGTGCCTCTCTACCCACTCATCAAGTACTAGATCAGGAATAGAAGGTGGAAGAGGATGCTCTTCAGGAACTGAAGTTGGTTCTTGGATTAAACAATTGGCTTAGAGAGGGGATGGGACATATGACTCTACATGATAGGAAAATATTGGCTCAACTTGTATGGTAAACCGAGTACCATACCTTGTCTTGAGTGACATATGAGACTAGTCAGAAGACAAGTAACCACCCAATTTTACAGTAAATTATCTTGATAGACATAGGGAAAACAAAGGAGGTAAGTCAATAATAGATACATCTTGAGTTATGGTGAGGCTTGGACATGCATGAAGGGTCAACTCAAGATCCTTGATGATTCCTAAGGTAGTAACAGTTGAGCCATCAAGTTGTAGGACTCCTTTTGACAAGGGGCTATACCTAAGACTTAGGACATCGATATCTTTTTGGCATAATAGAGGTACTAGCGCTGATTTTATCATGTAATTATGAATTAGGTGTTTTCCTACGATCAAGGACATAACGAAGGGTGGGGTTTTAAAACTTTACTTAATTTCTTCTCCTCATCTTGGTAGATAATGATAGAAGTGTGTGGCTTGTGAATAGTTGGATCAGTGTGCAAAAGTTGGGATAGGGCCTCATGCAGCAGATCCCATTGAGATGGAATGGTTAGAGCATCCCACATTGTGACATTTATATTTGTATTCTTCATCTGGTCCACAATGTTGACTAGAAGGCTTGATGACTTGTGCATTTGAGGAACAACAACCTCCTTTCTTGATTGTTTAGGTGAAGAAGCAAGAGCCTTAGCTAGCATGGAGGCTTGACCTACCAAAGGAGGGGAAAACACCACTTTTGAAGAAGCTTTGCATGGGATCTCTTGTGGAGGGACTTGAGTACTTTTACCATTGGATGCATTGGCTACATCCTTTTTCTTTTCTTGGGCCGCTTGTGTTCACTAGAATTGTGACTGCGCTAGACTCTAGCATTCGTTTCTTGTATCTTGTGCTTTCATTAACTTGGGTGTGCAATTTTCCTATATCATCTCCTACTTGGTTGATTGCATGGAAGTCTTCAGTGCAAAGAACATCATATTGGAATCGGGAGGAACCTCTGTCCTTTCTTGATTTTCTCGCTTCAAGGATACTTGTCAAAGGCTCACGAGGTTGAAGCATTCTAGATTATGTAGGCTTGGGCATGTATAGTAGTGGCACAATGATATTTACTATGAGGTGTGTTACAAGGAAGCACCACTTTGACTCATGTGCCAAATGTTTTGAACTAGAACAAGCACCGACTTGTTACATTGGGTGTAGGAAGAGAGGGTGTGGGAGGAACAACTTGCAAAAAATGTGCGCTAACATGTCATATATCATTCTACTAGTTGGGCACATACCTTTGGTTTCCATATTGATTCCACCAAGGCTGATTTCTTTTGCTATGTGCTTGATTAGAACTACTTCTATAGGCTTGCGCATGTTGTTTCTCCAATGATATGACCTTGTTTGATAAATTTCTAATCAATGCTTTCAATTCTTCATCTTCCTTTTGTTGTGCTAGAGATTAGGATGTTGATGCAACAGGTTGTGCTCTTTTCTCAAGAACATGAATAGGGGCCAAAGAAGGTTGGGGCACTTGTGACATTTCTAGGAACAAGGGCATAGGTTTTCTAGGAGCTATCTTTCCCACCTAAATAAGACTATTCTCTACCCTTACTGTAATATTATAAGCGGTTGGTAAAGGCTTGCCTCCCATGGTTTGAATCATGACTGTGATATTGTTGTTCAGTGCCTTTAGATAATACAAAAAAGCATGTTGGGCTATAGGTCTTACCACAAGAGGGATTCTGTCCCAAGTCTTCTAAAATCTGATGTTAAAATCAACCATATGCTCATTAGGCGCCCTCCTTTTTGTTGTCAGTTTCTCCACCGTAGAGATAGCTGATCTGAATTATCTTTATAATAATTGTAAAGAGTTGTTCCCAACTCATCCCAAGTGGAAATGGATCAAAGTATTAAACCTCAGTACCATTTAAGCACTTTGCCTTTGAAAGAGGCTGCAAGTATCCTGACTATTACATCATCATGTGTGATTAAATAGAGTGAACATACATTCGCTACATCCAGAATATGCTCCTGAGGGGTGACTTGATTCTCATCAGTAAAGTATGGAATAATTTTGAGCACGACATTCTGCATGTCATGTTACACGTCTAGAACTAGGGGACTTCCTCCGGTGAAATTAGAAAAGTTCCTTAATGGAGGAGGTGGCCGATGTGTCATAGCAGGTGCATTATTTGTCTATTATGAGGAGGAATTGAATGGGCATAGTGCGCGGGAGATGGAGATGTGCATGTGGAATTTCTAGAATGAATTCTTCTCGGGGATAGTTGGAGGTACTTGAAAGAATATTCAGTTTACTGCACTTTTTCTTGTATACACTCTTCTCATGAAAGGTGCTCAAGGCTACTAAAAAGAAATCTGAAAATGTTGGGAGTCACCAAATGTGTTGAAGTAAGCCTCCAAAGGCTGAAATACTAAGTCCACACACCGAACTTAGCAATATGAAATTTAATCTTTCAATGCTTGTCTCATCAAGGCGTGCAGCTCAAGTTAGTCATCAAACTTGCACATGTGTCTCGGATCTAGAAGAACCGAGTCATTTGAGATCACAATGGAACCATCTCTAAGTTGTGGGACCTTGCGCACTTGAGATGGATCTCTGGAGAAGGTTGGTTCCTCTATCTATTTCTACTACTACTACTACTCCTAGTGTTGAAAGGGAAAACTAAGCTAATGATGCCAAGGGACCAAGGATAGGAGGATAACATGAAAGGAAACTACACTAAAAGGTGATAGCACTAGAAAAAGAGGGATGAACACTATTTGTTCTGAGTGAAAATGAAAGGAAATGCATGAAAGAAGGCTAGGCACATGTAGCACAACTTAAAACGTATTTACCATATCAATCTCATGGAACACAACTAAATAAGGAACTACAAGGGATGTAGAATGACACAATGAGCATGAAATGTAAAAGAAAGGGCAAGGGGAAGGAATGTAAACACATTAGGATAGTAAATACTCGAAAATGACACTTCTATTACTTCCATAAATGTACGAGTTGTTACAATGGCAAAGGAGGCCGATATCCACATGTAAGAATCAAATCCAGAGGTCTACAAATCAAAATACAAAAAATATGAAGTCCTTAGCAAAAAAATACATAAGGATTCAAGTATCCAATGTTAAAATGATCCCAGATCTTACATTTATAGATGAATCCATGGAAGAAGAAGAGAAGATGGGAAAACCTGAATTTGAAATGTAACCACCAATGAGAAGCATTCAATGCCTGAAAATCTACCTAAGAATCATCAAATGCACTTCCCCAAGTTTGTTTGGCATGTTGAAGAAGGAAGGAGGGTGAATCAGCTCAAATTGGGTGGTTGGAGCAATTAGATTTTCCCATTAATGCTCAAAAAGATGTTTTCTCATTTCTCACCTACCAAATCCACCAAGAATTTGAATTTTAATATTTAGCATTGTAGCCTACGCTCAGCCTATCTCGAAAAGTCCAATTGCATGTTGATTGGAGCTCTATAGCAAAAGATACATTGTCAAAAAAATTTAGAGTTGTTGGAGCACGCAAAATACGTGGTGCGTGGGATTAGATGAAAAGATGACCAACTGTGTAAATATTCCTGTTGCTTCGCCATGTGTCACTTAATGATTCATTACAAGGATTCGGTGCCCTATTGGCACACTTTGATTGATTGTGTGCGGCACACTCAAGCATGTTAGAATGATGTGGCATGAAATGGCACAAGGGAGGGTGTAAAGGATATGTGCGTGGAAGAAAAGGGCATGGGAAGAAGGCAGATCGAATGCACGTGCAACGCACGCAGGAAATGAGGCAAATTGGTGAACAAAGAATGTACAGTCAAGGTGTAACTATTAAAAATAATATGTGGGGTGCACAAGAGGGTTAGGGACTCAACTGATTGGCAAGTACGAGGTGCACGTGCGAGGATGAAACAACTACTAGGAGGAAGGTGAATGCGTAAAAGATGTGGAAGTGTACAAGGGAACGTGAGGAAAAGAAGGGAATGTTCCAAGGGAACTTGAGCATGCGTAATATTATAATGAAGAGCTCAAAGATAGAATATGTATACAAGTTGTCCAAATAACTAGGAGAGTTATTTGGATAATAATTTCCATCACCGTGGAGAGTCGTCAAACTTGGTACTTAGATTGTAAAAAAACATCAACTCTCTTGCAAATAATTGGATCAAGTCACTTGGTTTTTTTGAAATCCCTTAGAAGAAAAAGGTAACACCAACAAATGCAAGATTCAATAAATAATTCAAAGGCATAAAGATTAATCATGTAGAGCTTTCTAAGGGTTCATCAGTGATGGGTTCTTCTTCAAAATAGTGTTTCCTCTTCTCTCCCCTCCCCCTTCTTCCTTCACATTATAATTCTTCGTTAAGGGTGTGCACTTTTTCTTTCGTCTTATTCATTGAAGGGACTATAGTCTTATAATGTAATAAGTCACCCTTATTTTATAAAAGGGGACTTAATGTTCTTTCCTAGGAATACCAAAAGTCACATTAGGAAAATGCAAGTTAAAGGGCACCACAGGGGTAGATGAAGAGTCATTATTAGTTCTATATAATGTAATGACACCCTCATTATTAAGGATTGTCAATTTTGCACACTCTAGAGAGATATTTTTGATCAAGGAAAAAGAGATATCTATTCTTCCACTTTTCCCACCTATTTTTCTCTATTTCCCAAAGATTGTACAAAGATGTTGAGATGTTGATAAAGAAAGGGATTGCTTCTTTTCATGACTCATGAATGTGTGAAAAATTGTGTGTATGGTTTCTCTCGGTCATTGATATTATAAAATTTTAGTTTCTTTCATATAAGTTGTGAATATGAAACTTTTAATTAACTTTAGAAAGAATCTAATTTTCTATTTACAGAGTTAATTTCTCCTATCTTTTTCTCACTCCCCTTCCCCCTCTTTCAGAAATTCCTCCCTTACAATTCATTTTAATAATTTTCCGTGGTCACATTGGAGTGTCCTCGTTGGATCCTTGTCCTCTTGGCCAACAACAAATTTTCATTTTCATTCATTCATAATAAATTGGATCTGCGCCACCCAAGCAGAGGGACCTAGAGTCTTAGAGAGTTAGCAAGATATCCAACAATTTGTATACCCAATAAATTTTCTCACCAAGATTTTTGGTGCCCACCACAGGGCAAATTTTCTAGCCCCCGCACCCAAATATGAACCACACGAAAATACAAAAATTTATTAAAAAAAAATCTATAATTTAAAGAGTCACAATATCCCGTCTCATATACATAGCCATTATGGATAATCCTCATGTTAAAATACCAAAAATTATTTCACATTCAAGAGGTTATTACTTCAGATTTAAGAGAGGTTATCTAGTATAACCAAAAAAAATCACACAGTACTTCATTACCACAAGATTTTTGGATCTTGAAGAAGAACGTGTTGCTAAATTAGAAAGAGCAAGATAGATTCAAGCACCACCAAGAAGGTCCTAAATTCATTTCATATTTTCAAACTGTCTGATAGAAGGTACACACGTTCACAAAGGAAAGGCAGACACACCAACCCAATTTTTGAAGAACTTCAATTAATACAAGAGCTAATCAGAAATTCAAGGTCTCCTCTTCATCTAGAAACTTCTCCCACCGGCAGCCCAAGTATTGTTAATCCATTACATGTTGATTTTCCATACATAATTGAAAATATTGAAGAATTCACCGACGTAGAGACTAAATAAGATGCTTGAGCTAGAGAAGAAGTTGAAGCGAGAGTGGAAGTTGAGATAAGATCTGAAATTGAAGAAATAGATAGAGCTCAAGCAAGAGCAGATGCAAGAACAACAGCCAGAGTAAGGTTCAAAGAAGAAGCTGAAGAAGAAATGGCAAACCAAGATGAACCCAAACTAATTGTACCATGGGGCAGAACACCACCCACTTGTAGACCGACATAACCACTCCATGAGCTACCATGAGGATCAAGGAAAATATTCCCTAAGTTCAAATGAGATGGTTACCAACTCCCTTAAAAACATGTAGCATCTTTCATCAACACATGCAAAGTGTTGGGTGTTGAACATGAAGACATGTCTCTCAGATTGTTCGTGGAGTCATTGCAAAGAAAAATCGGTTGCATGGTTTTATCTTATTCCAGCAAGGTCAATCACTTATTGGGATGATATAAGGAAATGCTTTGAAGATAGATTCAAATATATAGAAGATTTTCAAGATCTCTTGGTCCAACTAGTAAAAATAAAGGAGTCCATAGAATTTATGAGAGAGTTCATAGCCAAATAAAATAGGTTGATAAGAAAAATTCCTCAAGATTTTTTTCCTTCGTAAAATAACTTGAAGAGATTCTTAAATAGTTCCCTATAACCAAGTTGGTTTCTTCCTCGAAGATCTCAACCCAATGATTTGAAAAAATCATAAGATTATGCAATCGAGACGGAAGATGACCTAATCTTGTCTAAAAACATAAAGAATCCTAATGGAAAATAGAAGGGTCAAAGTGTTAGAATATAAGGGATAAAATATGTGGAATAATCCCTCACAGAATCACAACAATAGAAACTAATATGTAGAAAATATTACAGATCTCAAATAAAATTACAGAATAAAATAACACAACACAAAGAGACAAAGATTTAACATGGTTCACCCAATATTGGCTACGCCCATAAGAATCACTTGCTCATATTTTATTACAAGCCACCGCTCTCTCAATACAATACCTGATCTATTTGGAGCTATGCTCAACAAACTCTACAGAATTCACACCCGAATTCAAAACACATCTGCAATGTTTTTATATTACCTACCATATGCACAAAACCATATAAATAGACAACTACTTAAGCAGTTTTACAAAACCATGGGTATCAAAACCATGGGCCAAAACCGTCCCATAAACCTATGGGTCAAAATCCCACCCATATGAGAAAAGCATGTTTCCCGGTATATCGGGCACGTTTTAAGGCCAAAAAAAAATCTTGGGGGTGCATGGCCCAACCCTAGCGAGACAACTGGAAAGTGTATAGTACTCTTAGTGTACATTCTTCAACACTTTCTCACATGAAAATAGGCTCCATAACCTAACAATCTCCCACTTGGAGACTAGTTTTCCTCTGAGCAAGCTTCTCAACCCTTCACTAGTTTCCATGAAGACCAACCAAAGCTGAACACAGCTTCATTTTTTCCCTTGTGACCACCTTGGTCATCATGTCTCATAGCAGGATTTTGATTTATATGAATCTTCTCCAGATTGAACTACTCTTCCTACAAACTTGTCCTAATGAAATGGTACCTTAACTATATATGCTTCATCCTAGAGTGGAAAGCAGAGTTCTTAACTAGGTGTATAGCACTCTAACTATCACTATGTAGCTTTCCTTCCTCCTGCTTATGCCCCAAATCCTCAAGAAATTTATGTAACCAAATCATTTCTTTGATTTCCTTTGTGGTAGCAACATACTCAGACTCTGTGGTTGACAAAGCCACCATCTTCTGTAGTTGTGAAATCCAGCTCATTGTTGTCCCACCTACAGTGTAAACATAACTTGTCATGTTCCTCCTACTCGTATACATCTCCAACAATATATGAATCTACATAACCACAAAAAGTGGGGCATGATCCACTATAGCACAAAACTATCCCCATGGTCCCTCTCAAAAATCAAGGATCAACTTTATCGCATGCCGGTGATCTCTACCTGGATCACTCATAAATCTACTCACCTCTCCCACTGCATGGGCAATATCAGGCCTGGTGCACACCATGGCATACATCAAAATTCCAACCATTGATGAGTAAGGTACCTCTCGGTTTCTCTCCTACTCTGTCTTGGGACATTGCTCCTTTGATAACTTGAAATGGCCTGCCAAAGGAGTCCCAACCGGTTTAGCATCCTGCATATTAAACCTCTCCAAGACCTTCTTAATGTACTCTTCCTAAGATAAAGTCAGCTTTCGTTCCTTCCTATCCCGAGATATCCTCATACCAAGGATTTTTTTGCTGCCCCCAAATCCTTCATAGCAAAGGATTCACTTAGCTGCTTCCTGAGTACTTTTATTTCCTGCATGTTTTCACCTGCAACCAACATGTCATCCACATATAGACAAAGGATAATATAATTGTCATCCTCAAATTTCTTTATATACACACAATGGTCAAAATGACATCTAATATAACCTTGCTCCATCATGAAGCTATCAAATTTCTTATACCATTGACGTGGAGCTTGTTTCAAGCCATACAAGCTCTTCTTCAGTTTGCACACCATCTCCTCTTTACCTTTGACCTCATAGCCCTCTGGTTGCTACATATATAGTTCCTCCTCCAAATCACCATGGAGAAATGTAGTATTTACATCAAGTTGTTCTAAGTGCAAGTCTTTTGCTGCAACTATTCCTAGAACAATTCTAATAGAAGTCATTTTTACTACAGGAGAAAAAATATCATCAAAATCTATACCTTTTTTCTGTGCAAACCCCTTGACCACCAACCGGCCTTGTATATTTTCTTTCCTCCTTCTTCCTCTTTGACTCTGAACACCCACTTGTTATATAATGCTATTTTTCCTTTGGGTAGCTTCACCAAATCCCATGTCTGGTTCTCTTCAGAGAACCTCGATGCTCCTCATCCATGGCTTGCTCCCCACTTCTTCCCGGCATCTACCCGCATTGCTTCATCAAAACTCTCGGCTCTCCACTATCATTGAGTAATAAATAATAAAGAGAAGGAGAAAAACATGTAGGTTCTCTTCTTACCCTAGAAGACCTCCTCAATATAGGATTTTGGGGTTCCCGTTGACGAGGATCCCGAATTGATTCATGTGTAACTTTTCCATCCGGAAGATCCTATACTTATTGCATATTCTTTTTTGGATTCTTCCTGTTTTCCTACAACTATTTCTTATACATGACTTTCTCATTAAATACCACATCCCTAGATCGAATTATTTTCTTGTCCTTAATACTCCAACATTTATATCCAAAGTCATCACCACCATAACCAATGAAAGTATATTTTTCTTATTTATCCTCTACCTTGGTCCTATCATCCTTGTCTATATGGACAAACACCTCACATCCAAAGACTCTAAGAAATGAATAATCAACTTTATTACCATACCAAGCCTCCTCAGGTATGTCTCCATCCAAGGCACTTGAGGGTCCTCTCGTTTATCAAGTACATAGGTGTTCTCACCGCTTCTACCCAAAAAGAAAGAGGTAGTCCTACATGTAACCTCATGCAACTAGCACGTTCCATTATTGTTTTGTTTATCCTTTCTCGACACACCATTCTACCGAGGAGTTTCTGGAACCATATTTTTCCTGTGGATTCCATTCTTAGAACAATAATCATCAAATTCATTTCTACAATACTCCCCTCCATTTTCTCGTCCTAAGACATGTTAGCTTAAGACATGTTTCATTCTCTACTAAGGCTTTGCATTTGACAAAAGTGTCAAATACATCATAATTTTTTCTAATACAATAAACCCAAACTTTCCTTATTGCATCATTAATAAAAGTAACATAATAACTTGAACCCCAAGAGATGATACAGTCGGCCCCCACAAATCGAATGCACCAGCTCTAACTTACTCTCTTCTTTGTAGGTCCAACCTTGAGAAACCTTACTTGCTTCTCGTTTCCCATACATACATTCCTCACGAACTCAAAACCTATTTTTGTATATCTCGGCAGATCCTTATTTATGATCTCCATGCCCTTATGGCTCTTATGATCGAGCCTATAGTACCACAATGTTGTATCTACTTCTAAAGCCACAAGATTACAAACATTAGTGCTATAAGTGGTTAAATACAAGGTTCAAACCTTCTTACCTCTTGCCACCACAAGATCACCCTTGGTAACCTTTCAATATTCTCACAAATATCACAGTACAACCATCACTTCCTAATAGCCCCGCCGATATCAAATTTCATCTCAATGTAGGCACATGTCTAACATCCTTCAATAGCCAAGTATTCCCATTATACATCTTAACCTGAATAGAACCTTTTCTAACTATTCTGCAAGGCTCATCATCACTAAGAAAAATAAGCCCAAAATCTCCTTGAACATAATCAACAAAATAATTCCTATGTGGAATAGCATGGAAAGAAGCCCCCGAATCTAAAACCCAAGATTCAAAGAATATTGTGCAAAGAAAGAATCAAAGCATCCGGAAATACATTACCCATTGCCACATTTGCCTCCTTATTTTCTTCCCGTTGTTTCTTCCTCTCTTGAAGCTCCCAACAATCCTTCTTTACATGCCCAGACTTTCCATAGTGCCAGATACTATCTTAAATTTTGATTTTGACCTTTCCCGATCCTTTGATTTTCCACGCCTTCCTCTATTCTTCTCTGTCTCCCTCTATTTTCCATTGTCAAAGCATTGCTCAAGTAGAAGATTCACCAGAGAATTTTCTCCACATTTCCTTGCTTAGAATCACCCCTACAACATCCTCAAACTTCAACTTTGAGTTATTTGGAACCGAGTTGCTTACCACCATTGTCAGCTATTCCAACTCTTAAGTAAAGAGCACAAAACTAATAAAGCCCTAACTTGTTCATCAAATACTTGAATCAAGCTAGCATATTTACAACCATATTAAAATCATTTAGATGATCTGCTACTAAACCATTATCAAATATCTTCATATTAAACAACTTTTTCATTAAAAATATCTTATTAGAGGCAGAGGGTTTTTCATACAACTTCCCTAATGCATCCATCAGTTATTTTGTAGTCTTTTGCTTTGAAACATTAAATAATACCGAAGATGCAAGACATAGCTGGATTTTCCCAAGTGCCTTCCTATCCAAAAAATCCCATTCCACATTTGTCATGCTCGAGGGTTTGTTCACCTTCTCAGACAATGGAATATAAAGATCCTTCTGATAAAGGTAATCTTCCATCTACATCTTCCAAAGATTGAAATTCTACCCGTTGAATTTATCAACCCTAGATCTTCCATCATCTGTCATAGCTCCCACTCAAGATAAAACTTTCCCTATGATTCAACACTTCAGCAAACCAAACCGGCTCTGATACCAATTGTTAGGATATAAGGGATAAAATATGTGGAATAATCCCTCACAAAATCACAACAATAGAAACTAATATGCAAAAATATTATAGATCTCAAATAAAATTATAGAATAAAATAACACAACACAAAGAGACAATATTTAACATGGTTCACCCAATTTAGGCTATGTCCACCAAGAATCACTTGCTCATATTTTATTACAAGCCACCACTCTCTCAATACAATACCCAGATTTGTTTGGAGCTATGCTCAACAAACTCTACAGAATTCACACCCGAATTCAAAACACATCTGCAATGTTTTTATATTACCTACCATATGCACAAAACCATATAAATAGACAACTACTTAAGCAATTTTACAAAACCGTGGGTATCAAAACCATGGGCCAAAACCATCCCATAAACCTATGGGTCAAAATCCCACAAGGGTTGTTCCCCTTCACCAAGGGTTGATCCTACTCATCCACCACCATTGCTTAGCCTGCTCCCACCCCCAACCTACTCCCCCCTACCTTCATTCCTCCCCTTGCCGATAGAAAACTTGACATTGCTACCCCAAGTAGGAAGAGGAAAGATAAGAAAGCTAAGGTCCCTCTACCATCTTCACAGAGGGTTTTAAGAAGCCAAAGAGATCTGGAACTTGTAGAGAATTTATTACACATAAGTAAACCGGTGGAGGATTCCAAGGAAGTGGACCTGTTGGTCAGGGTTGAAAAGATGGAAAAGGAGATTCATGACCTCAAGAGTGCTATGAGGGATATGGATAAAACAAAGGGAAAGACAAAGCTGCAAAACTCTGAAGAAGATGATACCACTACTGAAATATTCAATAAGCTTCTTTCTTTGGATGTTAGGCTTGGTAATGCAAAAGGGTGTAATGATTGTATCCTCTCATCTCTTAAAAGTATCTATAATTTTATAGAGCAACATGTGCGAAGTATGTGCAGTCTTAGTGGCATTACCGATGATATATGGGGATCAAAGGAGAACCGAGATCTTGTAATTTCCTAGGCAGATATGAAAGATCCATCCCAGGCCACAGCCATTGTGTTCTTTGTCTCGCTCCAAACAATTAAGGCCAAGATTGACTAAGCTGTCAAATGATGTGGTGCCCTGTTGTTGTTTACTAGTGGTGAATTTGTTGTTGTTTAGTGATTTTGATGTTGTTTTTAGCTGGGATGACTAGTGGTGGATCCCTCTTGTTCATTTTTTTGTCTCTTTTGCTCTTAATTGGATCACTGTTTGTCTTGATCTTATTTTTCTCTCTATATTGTATTATCTGGTTGTTGAGCCTCCTAGTTTATGGTGTTTAGCCTATCTAGGTTTGGTTACTCTTCTTTTGATATCTAGCTTTTGATCCTTTTTGTACTCAGGGTATAGTCCCTTCAAAACTATTTACCCATAGTAAAAAAATCCCACAACTATGAAAAAAGCACGTTTCTGGTATCTTGGGCACATTTTAAGGCCAAAATTTTTTTATCATGGGTGCGCCCCAAACCTCGATGAGACAACTATGAAAAGTGTACAATACTCTTAGTGTACAGTCTTCAACACTTTCT
The DNA here is from genome assembly GCA_018340775.1 of Taxus wallichiana var. yunnanensis. Classification (NCBI taxonomy): domain Eukaryota; kingdom Viridiplantae; phylum Streptophyta; class Pinopsida; order Cupressales; family Taxaceae; genus Taxus; species Taxus wallichiana. The sequence continues at coordinate 772,151,795 of CM031239.1, read as the reverse complement.
CACATGAAAATAGGCTCCACAACCTAACACAAAGTTCAAGTTCAACTACCACTAATCCAATGATTCATAAAATGGCTAATGACATGATTTATCTAAAGAAATGACTCTCTCAAATCACCATGATGAATGTATTAAGGATCCTAATCCTCCAAATAGGCCAATAATTACTCGCTTCCTCACCGGCCCACTCTGAAGCACCGCTACCAATGTTACATGTGATGTTGAAGAACCGAGAGGAGGAAGTACATATATAAGAAACAAAAGAATAAGAAGAGGTCAAAGGTGGAAACTATCTTGAAATTGAAGAGGTTGATGGTGATACTCATAATTGCCTCATTTAATACATCGAAGGGGATGAATATGATAAGGATGAAGAAGCACAAATCTTCTCATGCACATTTTTCACTTGTGTTCAATCTATGAAAGGAGATTCATCTTTGAATTTGGAAATAAAGAAGAAAAAAGAAGATCCCCCCATTAAATTCTCACAAAACAAAATAATTAACAGGGTATCTCCACTACCACCATCAATGGACTTGGCCAAGGATAAATCAGACCCGCTATCAAGAAAGAAGCCTTTCACTATGTCAAGTAAGTCCTCTGATACCCCCTCTAGTTCAAAATCTATTTCTAAGGTCAGGATTTCATTTAATACTATTTTGGCTAAATATGCTAAAGCTTAGCCAAAACCAATGACTCCCTCTCCTTCTAAATTTTCTACCACATCTACCAAAGAGACCCAAGCTCCCGAGGTAGCATCATCCTCATCAAGCAAAACTTCTACTATTCCCGTAAATTCATCTTCACTCCCCACATCTCCATTTGACTATGTTGAACATGCAAATAGAACTAAAGTTCAAATAATGGAGATGGAATATTTACAAACACACCTAGCTCAATTTGAAAGGTTTTTAATACCGTCCAAAGTGGTACCCCAAAGCCTAATGTTATAAATCCTAGTACTAAATGTATGCTCTCTATGTCATCTACACCTTCCTCACATAACATGGTGGTACTTAATTCATCTAAGACTAATAAGGTAAAACCCTTCTACCTATCCCTCTTGGTCAAAGGCTACTAACTTAACAATTGTATCATATATTATGGAGCCTCTAACAACGTTATGCCCATCAAGGTAGAAAATTCCTTAGGACTTACCTTGACCCATGAAAATGGCTCTTGCTATTCCATGGAATCCAAATAAGTGTCATTGGTAGGTAGAATAAAATATGCTCAAGTGGCCTTGGCTGATTTTCCAAAGAAGAAATTATTGCTCACCATTCTAGTAGCGGACATCCCAACATCTTTCAAGATGCTATTGAGAAAAATATTTTATAGAGATTTGGGTGGTGAAATCAATATGGATTGGTCCTCTACGACCATTCTAGTGAATGGAGAGATAAAGAAGCCATTTGTGGTTTGAAAGATGAAATATACGGTCTAGAAGTCGAGAGGATCCTAGAGAAAACATCTTTTTCAAGATAGCAGTTAAGAAATTACTTCTTCACATCAAAGAGGGATCAAAATTTTCCTCTTCTCATGGATGATGAAGAAAATCAATTGTGGACAATAGAGTTAGATGACAGCCACTCTAGTGTCGGATCTAGAGCAGGAATCATATTAGCTTCCCCTTCGGTGAGTTATACCCATTTGCATATAAGCTGAAATTTGATAACACAAATAACACAACAGAGTATGAGGCTCTCCTCCTAGGAATGGGTGTGGCCAAAGATATGGGAATAAAGTAGTTGAAATGTCTCGGTGATGCTAAAGTGATAATTGAATCAAGTAAAATATCGTATCAAGTAAAAAAATCCAAGGCTCGGGCATTATAGAAACAAAGTTTAGAATTATATTGAGTATTTTGATGCTTTCTCAATCCAAGTTGTCCCACAAGAACAAAATTAAAAATCATACTCCCTTGTTGTCTCAACCTCATTGGTGAATCCTCACCCATATTTTGATAAGGATAAAGTGACTATTAAAATTGTGTTCTAACCAAGTGTTCCAAACAATGCAAATCACTGACATATTTTTGATGATGACAAATATATCTTCACCTTTTTATAACAAAGGGATAATTTCAGCAATATATTATATGAAGGTAGTGAAAACCCACATCAGGAGTTAGTAGAAGAAGAAGATAAAGAATAAATCGAAGGTTTTGATTCCGAAGGAGTAATCAAGCTTAAAGGAAATAAGATCCCAAAAGGTCTTATCTCCCTAGAGGATTTGTTCAATAAACATGATAGATTCATCCAAGAGAAAGAGAAACAACCTTCCATGTGCCTAGTTGATTTTGAGAAAGAGAACATTGGTACCACAAAGCATTCGAGAATGGTAAATATTGGAAAATGTTTCTTGCCCAAGGAAAAGAGAAGGTTCATTTCTTTGCTAAAAAATTAATCAGATGTTTAGGCCTATTCTTATGAACTTAAGTCCTTACAACCAAAGGAAATGCATCATTCAATCCCTTTGAAGCCAAATACCAGCCTTTTAGGAAAAAGTAAAGGCCATATAATCAAAAAAAAATTGATACCATCAAAGAAGAGGTTTTGAATATGTTAAATGCAAGAATCATATTTCCTATCCACCACTCTACGTGGGTAGCGAATATTGTCCCTATGCGGAAGAAAAATGGAGAGATAAGAATATGTGTAGACTTCCGCAACCTAAACCAAGATTCTTTGAAGGAAAATTATCCACTTCCAATCATGGATCACATTTTTAAGTAGTCACTAGATCAAAATGCTTTCACTACTTGATGGTTTCTCAGGATACAACCATATTGAAGTGGCAAAAGAAGATAGGACCAAGACAACCTTCACCACTCCATGGGGCACTTTTACATACACGAATTCCTTTTGGTTTGATCAATGTCGAGGCAAACATTCCATAGAAATGGATTTAGTTCAAAGATTTAAAACATTGCATCATCATCTATCTCGATGACTTGATAGTATTCTCAAAGAAGCAAAGAGATCACTTCAAGCACTTGGAGCAGGTTCTCATTCGATGTCAAAACATGGTATATCTTTGAATCCCAAGAAGTGCATTTTTGGTGTGACTGAAGGAAGACTTATGGGACACATTATAAAAAAACAAGGGGAAAGCATTGATCCATAAAGAGTGAAGGCCATTTAAGCCTTTTCCCTACCCACAAGCAAGAAGGGAGTTCATTCCTTCTTTGGAAAATTCAACTTCCTCCAGTGTTTTTCCCAAATTTACAAAGATGACTAAACACATCAAAATTATAATGAAGTCCCAAGAAATATTCAAATGGAGTGATAATGGTAAAGAAGAATTCAAAGCAATCAAGAGATCCATTACCAAATCTTAGACCCTGATATGTCCCAATTTTGATAAAGATTTCATTATGTACTACTACACCTCTCAAGCACACACTCTTTGCCATCCTGGTCCAAAATAATGATGAAGGAATAGAAGCACCTATTGCTTTCATGATTTTCCCATTTAAAGAACCATGAGATGAATTATAACCAATTAAAGAAACATGTATATGTGGTGGTCAAAGCCATAAAAATTTCAGATTCTACATCCTCAACTCTCACACCATAGTGATGGTTCCAGAGGCAAAAATCAATTCCATTATAACTAGCAACAAGACCACGGAGACGAGAGAAATTGGGTTGTAAAAATTCAAGAGTATGATCTAGAGATATGAAATTCCAATCTAGTCCAAGGAAATGGTTTTTGCAAGATGATAGTAGAAGATGAATCTCTCAAATCTCAACATGGTGAGAAAGAATGTCCTTGTTCCAAATGTTTCAAAGACTTACCACAAGTTCTCTTTGTAAACACCATCGATGAGTGGTATACAAACAATTCTTACTACTTGACCTATGTGAGTGCCCTCTCATCTTGACTACAAGAAAAGGAAAACACTCAAGCTAAGGGAAAAAAATTTGTAATTTGGAACCATGTTCTCTACAAGAGAGGTCTTGATGGGTGCTTCCTCATATGCGTGGATAAATAACAACAAGAGAAACTACTAAAATCATACCATGATCAAGCTTATGGTGAGAACTTTTCAATGATGGTCACCGCTCACAAGATTCTTCAAGGAATATACTATTGGCCTACTCTCTTTGTAGATACTTAAGAATGGGTTTCCAAGTGTGAGGCATGTTAGTAGTTTGTTGGGAGACCATACTCGTAGTGATTCCCCTCATGACATGTGGTAATTGAAGAACCATTTCAGTAGTGGGGACTGGAATTCATCGGTGTGTTGAACCCCCACTCAATCAGAGGCCACACATATGTGCTCAGGGTAGTAGATTACTTCACAAAGTGGGTGGAAGCTATCCTAGCAAAGAAATCAAATACTGAAACGGTGTGTAATTTTATCAAGGATAATATCATTATTCTGCTTTAGTTTCACAAAATATTGTGGTAGATAATGCCACCTACTTCTCTTCAAGAGAGTTAACCAATTTTTCTATGGATTATGGGATATCCTTTCTCACTCATTATACTATTACCCCATGAGGGAATGGTTAGTCCAAAACAAGAAACAAAAACCTTTTGACCATAGTTTGGAATCTTGTGGACCAAAATCAGAGAAAATGGCACAATAAGCTTTATGATGCTTTATGGGAAGACATGATAACAACAAAGAAATAAATTGGCATGTCACCATTCCAATTGGTCTATGGGATGAAGATGAGATCCCATTCATGGTCAAGATGCTAACTCTCAAGTTTCTCTAGGGAGTAGAAGATGAACAATATCAAGATTCAATTGATAAGAGATAATCTTGTTTCTTGAGAAGCTAGAAGAAAACAGGCTTAGAGTGGTGGATCGCATCAAGGAACATCAATTGAAAGTAAAGAATATATTTGATAAGAAGGCTAAGGCCAGAGAATTTAAAGTCAGAGATATTGTTCTACTTTGGGACAAGAGGAGGGAGCCAAAAGGAATCCATGGGAAGTTTGATTCCTTATGGCTTGGTCCATTCCATATCCATGAGACTTGTAGAGAAAATGCATTCCTTCTATCATATCTGGATGGAACACCATTGGATTTTCCCGTAGTGGAAAATATTTGAAATAGTACCATCATTGAAAGTGAGTTGTCCCCTACATTTTACTATAGGTGATTTAGGTTTTTCCCTTTCCTTTTTGTGTGGTGTGTTTCCCTTCAGTTTTATGTTTGTGTGTTCTCCCTTTCTATCTATCTCTCGCAAGTTGTGTGTTCTCTAAAGCCCAATGGATAAAGCATTGATCAATGTTATGTATTGAGATTCTAAAGTTCTCATGTCATGTTCTCACTTTGCATCCATCCACAACATGTCCCAAGTCGAGCTTTTTGTCATGAGTTTTTACAAGGGCAAAATTCACACTTGAAAGCATGACAACCATACCCTACCCTACCCAAAAATTTTACTTGAAGGTCATCCTAGTACCCTCCTCCAAATCACCTAATCCCCATTTCAATCTTATCCTACCTCTTTAAAGTATTCCAATGTGTTATTTCAATGTTCCCATAGGTGATTTAGGGATATCCAATCATTTCAAGTACTTCCAAAGCAAGATCCATCAAGACAGGACTTTTTGACAAGCTTGGAAAGGTCATTTTTAGTCTTCCCAGGCTTATGCACACCCCCCAGAATTGAATGAAATGAGTAAAATCATCAAGGAGGTGTATCAAAGAGACAAAAAAAAAAATAAGTTTTTGGAAGATTCTAGGAAGTTTCAGAAGTTTTAGAGTAGATTCATCAAAAGTGGGTCCTGAGGGCTTAAGCAAAGTGCACAGTGCAAAAACAAATCCTTTAGCTTCAAGAAGTGATTTTCAGAGTTCCATGAGGATTTAGGATACAAAAAAATATCATCTAAAATATAATTCAGATCCCTAGATGGTGGTGGTCTCACTTTTTCACAACACTCAAGTGCTTCTTTCCACAACCTATTTTAAGTATGCACAACCTTAATCCCAGAAAAAATCCTATTTTTAAGAGGGTTTTAGGAAGAATCAAGGATTATACCCCAAAATTTTGTTTATAAGGCCATTTTTAGGATGAAAATTCATATAAATAATCATCAAAAAAACTCCTCTGGGAACTCAAGATATGGCTTCGACAAGTTGCTCCCTAAGGTACGACTTAAGGAGTTAGTCAAATTTTTCCTTGAAATTTGAGCCAATGGGAAGGTGGTGCACAATTTTGTGCACCAACCATCCCAAGGATTTGGGATGGATGGTGCAAAAAATTTTCCCACTCCTAGTTAATCCTCAAGGTCATCATGTGACCATTTTAAGCCCCTTTTCAATATAAGCCCCCCTGCTCCATTTCCTAGCCCCTAGCTCTACCCAGCCAAGTAATTACTTGGCCCAGTGGGGAAGAGGCACACTTTTAAGCATCAACTATCCCAAAAATTTTGGAGGGATGGTGCAATAAAATTCACCCCCTCCCATTTTGGTCCCCAATCACCCACATGTGACCTCGACGAGTGCTTAAAGTGATTTTCCTAGCCCCCCTCTCCTTCCCAACCACAAATCACGCCGTGACAAGTGGCCCAATAGGAAGGGGGTGCAATTTTTTTCACCAACCATCCAAAACCTTTTTTGGATATTGGGACAAGAAAGTGCGCTCCTTCCCATTTCATTAAAATATGTAAAGTTTTTCATTTTCATTCTTCTTCCAATCGTTTCTTCTTCTTCTTCTCGCACGCTTCATTACCAAAAATCTTCCTCTCCTCCATTTTATTTCTTCAACTCCTTTATATACTTCTTCATCCATTTTTCATCATCCCTCATTGCTAAAAATAAAGAAAATATAATATTTCTAAACTCAAACCATGTTTGGATGTTATCACAAAACCTCATGGTGAAAAACAAGATTTACTCATATTCTCAAAACCAATGATCAAAATCCAGTGAAACTTTGAGCATATCCTCCTCATCCCAGAATAACCTTGAAGCTGTAAACCTCAAAAATATACCATATTTTAAATGGAATCCATTTTAAAAATCCTAAGTTTTCTTCCTTCATTTTGCCATCAATCGGAAGTGGGTAGAGCTAAAAACATGTAACAGAAGTCTAAATAAAAACCATAAAAATCCAGAGTTTTTTCATCAATTTGACATGGGGATTTTCAGATTCTAAAATTATAAAAATAGTAAGTGCCACTAGTTTTCACTTTTATTTTTTTAATTTTCCCAAAAAAACAAAACCTTCATAAGAAAGAACAACGCTAAAAATCACGAAAAACTAAAACTAGGGCACGTGCCAAAAAAGTGAAAAAGAAAAAAAAAAAAAAAGTAAAAAGCAACTTTTTAAAAAAATAGAAATTATTGCAAATTGGCCTTCAAAACATCTATAATCATAATAGGAATGTGAAGAAAACATTTTAGTGTAAACAACATGTCGAAAAAGTAACCTTGCCAAAATAGCGGTTTAGGACTTAGTTTCCAAAAATAGAAATTTTCGGTCCCATGTGTGAAAAAAAGTTGCTACCATCCTCCATAGTAACATATTCCATTTCTTTTCTTTGTCATGAAGTTCAATTTAACTCACTTGGTATCCTATTTCAGATCTCACATCAAAGTTCCTGAGTGTGGGTGACAACAATGTTGCTCACATGGACGTAGAGGAACTCAAGCACAAAATGTTTGAAGGACCAAGGAACCTATTGAAGAGAATATCATTTCCAATGAATTTTACACACCAGATGGCCATTCCAATGACTTTTCAAAACATTGAATTAGTGTTGGCATGTGCCCAACACCATGAACCAGACACCAGGACAATCAGGGTAGATGATAATTCAGTCTTGGTTGTGCTCAATCTAAATGCCATATCACAAGGTATACAAATCCCAATTGAAAAGGATATGGTCATGATCACCAAGGAATTTGTAATTTTAAATGGTTCAAGAATTAATTCTTATCTTTAAGGCTCACACCCTTGCTCTTGGTTGAAGAACAAAATAAAACCTTTTCACACGCCTTGAAGTTCTCTTTCCCATAATGAGTTCCATAGTGCTTTCTCTAATACTATTGTTTTCTAAGTCATGTAATGGGATAAGAAGAGCACAAAATTATTTCATGACTAGATGGTTCTCTTCATTCTCATGATCCTCGAAGGAAAAAAATGATCGATTGGGGGCATCTCATCAGTGATAGCTTGCACTTACAATTTCTCTAGGTACATGCTTATAAAATATTTTTCATGACCTCGTATCTTGTCTATGCCTTGAAAAACACAAGATCATTTAGGGAGTTTGTCACATGTTTAGAATGTTTCCATAAAAATGATCATGCATTCGATAAGTACCCCCAATTGATCTTAAGAGATAAATCAACATTATGCCAAGGTGAATGACACATTCAAAATGTTCATGATCAAAATACTCGAAGGAAATCAACATATGAGAATGTCTTCTCAAGCCACTTCCTTGGTCAAGAAGTATGGTTCATGCTTCATTCATTTCTCGACATTCTCATAAATCGGGTGTCTAGCTTGATCTCACTCCATGGAGGTTTCCTCGCTATCTAAGTGACAAATGTTGTTGATGGAGCTATGCAGATAATTGGTACATGTGAACAACAAGTTGAAGGGTAGGAAGAAGAAGAAAGTTTCTTTCCCTATCTCATTAGGGGTTTTCATGTGCATGATTCTCATGATGCCGCTAATGTCAAATATTTCCTAACCCCTATCAATATGCACTCCTACACTATCGGGAGGATAATTTGAAATCTAGACTCAATCCATTCCTTTTCCCGACTTATGCCATGTGCCTCAAATTGAATATTTATGGGCCAATTGTATTAATGAGTATGAGGTTAGGAGAACATGATCATAAGAGGATGACCATGGAACAAATGAAAAAATTTAAGATTTAATGGTATGAGGATGTGTACTAGAAGATGACAAAGATATGTTTGATCCATAATACCCTCGGTAAAAGCTTCCCTCTCCCTTAGGTACAAAGGAGTGTGTGAAAATCTAGGGACATCAAAGAACAAACAGAGATAGTGATCAAAAGGAGATCCAAGTAGTGGTTCAAAAGGAAGAGGGATGATCTCATCTTGATAGGAAATTTTCAACCTCTCATAGGAAATCATCCTACCACTCCTCCTCAAAGAGGTCATGGATAAAGCTCTATGTTCAACTCATTCGGGACAAATTTGAAAGGAAAGTAGAAGAACCTAAATCTTATCACTATAGGATACTAAACAAGAAATTAAGAATAGAAGAATAACCTATGATGGACCTCAAGAAAGGAGAAATTGACCCAATTGAAGCATTTTTTCCCAACATAGTACCTCCACTTCCTTCATCTCCTACCATTTCACATGATCCACCTACACAAGATTCACCTCCTCATGAGGAGCAAAGGAGTTGCATGATGATGACTCTATCTTCTATCCCGAGACCACCAATGAATATTCCCATGGATGTAAGAGAAATCACTGACATAACTCACACAAAGGTGTAACACGTAACCATTCCTAAATTCTCATATCACTTTGATGGTCAAGTCAGAGAAAGGTAAACTAGCTCAGACATCTTCTAGATTCTACAATGGCACCTTAGGAAACCAATACATTGAGATAGTCAAGTCGAAGGTTTTTAATCCCATTGAGGAGATGATCTCGACTAGTTATCAAACAAGCACAATTCCCCTTGGACCAAAGAACATGTGGGGTTGATATGCACTTGTTCCATGAGTTATCCACTCATCCTCATTGTGAGAATTCAGGAATACAAGGAAAATTTAGACAATTGGATGACCACATTCGAACCATCACCTCATATGTCCAAGTTCTCCTAGACCCAAGTGCCACCAACACTCTCTCACCCAAATAATGGCCAAATAATTCACTCCAGTAAGTAGCTTTGACCTCGATTCCATCAAGAAGACTCAAGGGATTCACCATGCAAGGAAAGGGGCGATGAAAAATGGGTGAGTATGATCCTTAAGAAATGAAAAGTGTTTCTTTCCGACATGATGACTCTATAAAAATACATGGATGACATGAATGAAAGATACTCATGAAAAAAGAGGAAATTGAGGCATGAAAGATAACTAGGACCAATGTATCTATTAGTCATGGATATGGGAAGATTCAAGTCATCTCTTCTAGTAACCAAAGGTGTGTTCTCATCGTTGATAGAAACTTATCTCAATTTTGGGCTCAGAATTTGTTTTCTAGGTATGAATTGATAAATCACACCATTGATGAGCTTGTGTCATATGAGGAGGATGTTGAGAAAATGCAAAAGGATGTAGATTCCCAAATTCAGAAGCTTGGGGTGCCAATAATGAACTTGGATACTTCAATAGATGATCTATTGAAGACATTCAAGGATCGAGTCAAAAGAGAGGCCAAAGATCCATTTTCATTCAATGAAAACACATTAGAATCTATGGCAAGAGATACAAAAATAATTTCCATCACCGCAGAGAGTCATCAAACTTGGTGCCCAAAGTGCGAAACATAAACTCTCTTGTGGAGAATTGGATCAGTCTCTTGATTTTATTCAAATCCCTCAAGAAAAAAATGTAACACCAACAGAGGTGAGATTCAATAAAGAATTCAAAGGCATTGATATCAATCATGTAGAGATTTCTAAGGGCTTCCGGTGGTTCATGACGGGTTCTTCTTTATAATAGTTCACTCTCTCTCTTCTTCCTTCTTCTCCTCTTCTCTTCCCTCCCCCTCTTTCTTCATGTTCTAATTCATTAAGGATGTGAATTTTTTCTTTCATCTTATTCATTAATTTCACTATATTCTTATGATGTAATAAGTCACCCTTATTTTATAAAAGGGGACTTAATGTTATTTTCTAGAAATACCATAAGTTACATTATGAAATGCAATGAAAGGGCATCATGGGTGTAGATGAAGATTCATTCTTAGTTCTATATAATGTAATGACCCCCTCATTCTTAAGGGTTGTCAATTTTTCACACTCAAGAGAGATTTTTTTAGTAAGGCAAAGGAGATAGCTATTCTTCCACTTTCCCTACCTATTTTCCTCTATTTCCTAGCATTGTACAACTTGTTGAGATGTCAATAAAGAAATGTATTGCTTTTTTCATGACTCGTGAATTTGTGCAACTTTGTGTGCATGGTTTCCTTTGGTCGTTGATATTATAAAATTGTTGTTTCTTTCCTATAAGTTGTGAATATAAAACTTCTAATTAACTTTGGCAAGATTTTGATTTTCTACTTACGGAGTTGATTTCTCCTATCTATTTTCTCACTCCCCTTCCCCCATCTTTCAGCAAATTCATCTCTTACAATTCATTGTAATCATTTTCCACAAGTACAGTTGAGTGTGCCTATTGGATCCCCAATCTCTTGGCCAACAATGGATTTTAATATTTGTTCATTCACAATAAAGTGGAGTTGCACCACCCAAGTAGAGGGACTTAGAGTTTCGAGAGAGTTGGCAAGATATCCACTAGTTTTTCTACCCAACAATTTTTCTCACTAACATTGTTATACCACACAACGACATTAATTAGCAAGTGTTGAGAATGATCGAGAAAATTATCAATTTGATTCAAGAAGAGGCTAAGTTTTCTTCAAAAATATGGACAAGTTGGAGAAGCAATATGGAGACCAAGTAGTTCAACTTAGATCAAATAAACTGCCTAAGGGCCTAGTAACCTTGGAATCCATTTTCAACCTTAATGATTAGTTTAGGAAAGAAAATTAAAACATAGTGGTCAAGGGTGAAGATTCATAACCCATCTCACTTGGTGAAGTCAAACTGCTTCAAATTGGTAATGTAAGCATTGAACAAGAAAGGAATGATTTTGTAGAAATTTTTCAATAATTTTCTGATATTTTTTCATGGAATTATGAGGACCTTAGAGGTTTTGATCCTAATTTAGCTCAGCACACCATTGAGTTAGATTCAACTGTCAAGCCTATCAAACAAGAACAAAGACCCATCAATCCACATATTGAGCCCCTGATGAAGAAGGAATTGAACAAGTTAATTAAAGAAAGCATCATTTTTCCCATCAAGCATTCATCTTGGGTTTCTAATCTAGTTCCATTACGGAAAAGGAATGGAGAAATCAGACTGTGAGTCAATTTTAGGGAATTAAATCACGCATATTCAAAGGACCATTACCCATTGCCTTCAATGGAGCAGGATCTTATAAATGGTGGTTGGTTCAAAAAAATTTTTCCCTCCTAGATGGTTACTCCGACTACAATCAGATCATGGTAAAGGAGGAAGACCGATTCAAGACTGTCTTTACCATAAAATGGGAAACTTATGCTTATAGGAAAATTCCATTTGGTTTATCTAATGCAAGAGTGAATTTCCAAAGATCCATGGACATGGAATTCAAGGGACTGGTCAATAACATTTTTTATGTGTACTTCGATGATATCATAGTGTTATCTAATAATGTAATTGATCATATTCTCCACCTAAGGCGTGTATTCAAGATATGTAGGCGGTTTGGAGTTTCTCTCAATCCCGAAAAATGCATTTTCCTAGCTCATGAAGGTAAAATCCTTAGCAATATTGTCTATAAGGAAGGATTAAGCATTGATCTATAAATATTTAATGCAATCATAGAATTTCCATTACCTGCAGATCATAAGAAGGCACTCCAAAACTTCTTAGGAAGGATCAACTTTGTCGATGATTCATCCCAAAATTTTCCAAGTTTGTCAAACCATTGACATTAATTCTTAAAAAGAGTATGGCCTTCAAATGGACTCATTCTTCGTGAAATCACAAAGACCCCCAAATGAGTTCTAAAAATATGATTTTCTAAGGCGAGGCTCATCTGGGTGATTTGTATAACATTGGATCATTCCCAAGTTGTGGGACTTGCAAATGGGAATGATCCTCTAGAGAAGTCTGGTTCCTCTTCCTAATCCTAGTAATAAACTACTTCTAAGGAAGGAAATGTGACTATCTACTCCTAATCTAACAATTCCAAGGGACTAGGGAGACAGAGAGCATGAAAATAAATAAATCCTACACTAAAGAGGTAATAGCACCGAGAAAAGGGAACTATTGATCACAAACTCAATCAAGCTAAAATGGAGACAAAGAGCAATGGAGAGGATGGAAAGATGCATCACAGACCAAGGATAAAGTTCACATAGAACACCATTTCAAACCCCTTAAACATAGCTCCCAAAACCTGCAATGTACATTAGAGATATGCACAATATACCCTACAATGGTGAGAGGTGAGAAGAGACAAGAAAATGAGAAAAGGATGGACAAAACACATCACAAAACTGATTTTATTTGCTCCAGGAGTTCACACAGACACCATTAATGGGCAAGAGGCAATAAAATGCCATTACAAAGCCAAGGGAGGAGGCTTAAACTCTAAATTCAACCCTGGAGAAGAAAAGAGAGGGGGAAGGGAAGAAGAATGAACAACCCTTTACAATGAATCGTGCCCCTGTATTTTTAGATTTGATTGGAGAGAAGAGAGAGAGAGGGAAGCAAGAAAAGTGGGTTGAAGCTCAACCACTGTTATTAATGCTTCTGATAAAATATGCCCCAAATCTGTCTTTACTACATGATTCCTTGATTCGGCACCTTGAAAGAAGAAGAAATGACAAAAATAGATCAAATCTGATTTGGTTGTTGAGACAGATGGATCCTGCATTGAAGGCTCAAAGACGTTTCCTCCATTTTCCTTTACCTAACCCCCTTAAAAATTAAAGTCTCAGACCTCCATGGTATGGGTGAGGCCAAGATCTTTCCAATGGCATCAGATTTGTAATATTTTGAGCCTTGAGTCGAAAGATATGCCCCTTCGAAGTTTGTATCGGGTCCGTATAGGAGGGTGGGAAAACAACTTGAAAAATGGGTCCCCTTTTGATATGGGACATATGGCAGCCAGATTGGAACAAAAATCAGGCCTACGGGTCTGTAATTTATCTTTTCCCTTTTCTCGATTCCCCTCTTGGCTTTGACTCGGGCCCAAATGCTTGACTTTTTCCTTGGGCGGAGTTGCAGGCCATTTTGCAACTTTTACCCCTTTTGAGATAACAAGGGGAAAAGAACCAACTTTTTCCCCTAATGGTCCACTTTCCCCTGGGACACACGGTAGTCTAGCGCTCATTTAGAAACCTTTTCTCTATTCACCCCTTGAATTAGTACCATACTGACACTTGGCATTCTCCACTTATCCCTTTATAATTAGCCAATTTTGAAGCCTTTTCTGTCTTCCTTTGAACCCGAGGACTTTGGATATTCTCCATTTCTTCCCCTTTCTTGCTCCTAGTTCCTCTATGGCACTGCCCCTTCTTTTCTGACCCTATTATTCCATTGTTGAGTCCCTATGTGACCTATTTATAGATCTGAACGAGTTTTCTCAGGTTTTTTCTATGCGGGGTAATAGCTAATATGATATTTGGCCTAGGGGGTGAAATATGGATAACAATTTGGTGACTCATGGGGGCATCTACCTGCTAGATGAATATACCAGTGGCATAGAAGCATCCATTGGGTATGGAGTCTGCCTGATAAACATGAAACTGATCTGAACTTTGAAAACTGACCCCTGGGCTACTTGGAAACCCATTAGAACTGAAACTGATCTTGACCAAATGCCAAGTCCAAACACTGCATGAGAGCAACAACACTCCACAACAACATTATGTATAAAACTGGAAATCATACATGCTCCAAGTAGAACATGCAGAGTGTGCAAAGAACTTCTTTTGCTGGAAACAAAGTCTACTCCTACTCCTACACTAACTAGAGAGAAAGAATGCTAAACAAATCCTACTACATGCAAGGAGAAGTAGCTTCCCTTTCTCAAGAGGGGCAGCCATGCAAATAATTTGACACTAAATATAGTTGCTTGTATGAGTGAAAAATTGAAAATAAGTCGATCCTCCACCCAAATCATCAAGGTATCAGCATTAATGGAAAATACCTCCTCAAGATGACTTGCATCAGACTTCTAGAGGTGTTGATGATGACCCTTGGTACTTTGATGCTCATCCTCATGCCCTGGAGTAGGCATGACTAGTTTTGGCTTCTCCCTTGGCTCTAATGAAGCCAAGTATCTGATTGGGAAAGGTATGGTCCTTTGAATATGCCCATGGTTCTGAACTCTAACTCCAAGAATGGAGCCTTCTTGCTGACTCTCATGGATGGATGGTGTGAGAGGGATGATGACATCTTCCTGATTTTTCTCTTCCTTCTCCTATGAAGAAAATGGGAGAGCCATGTCTTCCAATCTTGGTTCCAGAGGGCTATTATGAAGTGCAGGTTGTTGTTCTTGAATGTTCTCCTCCATGGTAGTAGGTTCATGTGCTTGGGATGTGAGAGATGGAGGAAAAATGATGTGATCTCCATGGTTTCCCCTCCATCAAGGAAATCCTCCAAGTCAGATAGGTAATCTACCTCCTTGTTGTCCCTTTATGTGTGCTCAACCTCCTTCATGGTGTCCTCCTAATCTACAATTGACTCACCATGGTTTCCTTCATCCTCAAACATGAAGTTTGAAATCTCAAACTATTCTTCAACATTAGAGCTTGAAGGGATGAAGTTAGAGGAAGAACTAAAGGTTCTTCTATGGCCTGCTCCACACTTGGAGCCTCCTCGAAACTATATGATCCTCCTCCACACCAAATGTACTACTCTTCTTTTTTGGATTAGTAGTAGCTCCTTCTTCCCCTTCTTATGTTGTAGTTGGAGCTTCCACCACTTGTGGCTTGACCTCAGCCTCCTCCATAGGCTTAACCAACAATGGAACCTTTGAAAACTCAAATTTAGCAGCCCAACTCTTCGATTTTCTATCATTTCTTCTCTATTGGGTTCCTCTGTTTGATGTTCTCCTTGGCTGGTTTTTGGAGTCCCTTCCCAACATGGACTTGGGAAGGAAAGAGGAGTGGTGGGTGGGGTCTCCACTAGTTGTTCCCTTGTTTGTGGCAAAGGGGAAGGCATTTCTTTTTGCTCTTGTGAGGGGGACATAGATTCGGAAGGGAAAAGGGAAGAGGAAAGGAAATGAGATGGAAGACTAGAAGATGGAGAAATGAAATCAACACTTGGGGCAGCAAGTGAGGGGCTTGACTCTTGCCTCTGTTGAAATGATAAATATTGAGGGAGAGAAAATGAAAGCAGGGAGCTGGTGATTGACTTACCCATTGACAAGGTTGTCCCACACTTTTCTCATAAGCCCCAATGTCCTCAATCCACTTGTGTAAGCTAAGGAAACACTTCAACCATGAAGTCAAGCTTCTCTTGAGGGCTGTAATGTCTTGGAAAAGGGCCTTCCCATGGATAAGGTGCCCTGCAACCAATCTTGAATGTCTTCATTCATGTTATGCCCCTTGACTAAACAATTTCATCCTCCATTTTTTGAATCTTCTCTAGCAGACCAGCATCTTCCATTTGGTTGTTGTCATTATATGCATATCTTTGTTTGTAATAAGCTTCATGGAAAACTGGTTTTGGCATTGTTGTGGTTAGATATAGTGATTTTGAATCTACTCATAATAATGATTTGGAGGAGTTGTGAAAAGAATTAGAGGTGGAACGTCTTGTTGTTGTTGCGAAGTGTGAGTTCTACGAAGGGAATGAAGTGATGATTGCACAACCTCATGGAATGGCAGAAAATTAAAGATATGGAAGAATAAATTAGATGAAAATCATTGGAAATGGATGGAAAAGGTATGCAACTCAGAGGATGGGTTGTTGACTAGATGGAGTCACCAGATGTGCTTGAAAGTGCCTCCAAAGGCTGAAACCTTCACCAAGAGCACATCGAACTTGATGAAGTGAAGTGGTAAGGTGCTTCAGACCTATCCCACCGAGTGTGCCAAAATTGTTAGTGTGAAATCACAGTACCCCCAAATGAGTTCTAAAAATTTGATTTTCTAAGGCAGACTCATCTGGTGTGATTTGCATAACATTGGATCATTCCCCAAGCTGTGGGACTTGCAAATGGGAATGATCCTCCAAAGAAGGCTAGTTCCTCTTCATAATCCTAGCACTAAACTACTTCTAAGGAAGGAAATGTGACTATCTACTCCTAATCTAACAATTCCAAGGGACCGGGAGAGAGAGAGCATGAAAATAAAGAAATCCTACACTACAAAGGTGATAGCACC
This sequence comes from Taxus wallichiana var. yunnanensis, assembly GCA_018340775.1. NCBI lineage: Eukaryota > Viridiplantae > Streptophyta > Pinopsida > Cupressales > Taxaceae > Taxus > Taxus wallichiana. Next base: position 772,134,710 of record CM031239.1, on the reverse strand, counting down.
AAGAAAAGGGAACTGCTGATCACAAACTCAACTACCTGAAATGGAGAGAGGTGAGCAATGGAGAGGATGGACAGATGCATCACAAACCAAGGATAAAGTTCACATAGAACACCATTTCAAACCCCTTAAACATAGCTCCCAAAACCTGCAATGGACATTAGAGATATGCACAATATACCCTGTAATGGTGAGAGGCGAGAAGAGACAAAAAAATGAGCAAAGGATGGACAAAACGCATCACAAAACAAATTTTATTGCTCCAAGAGTTCACACAATACACCATTAATGGGCAAGAGGCAAGAAAATTCCATTACAAAGCCAAGGGAGGAGGCTTAAACTCCACATTCGACCCTGGAGAAGAAAGAGAGAGGGGGGCAGGGAAGAAGAATGAACAACCCTTTACAATGAATCTTGCCCCTGTATTTATAGATTTGATCGGAGAGAAGAAAGAGAGAGGGAAGTGGGAAAATTGGGTTGAAGCTCAACCACTATTGTTAATGCTTCTGATAAAATATGCCCCAAATCTGTCTTTACTACATGATTCCTTGATTCGGCACCTTGAAAGAAGAGGAAACGGCGGAAATAGATCGAATCTAATCTGGTTGTTGAGATAGATGGATCCTACATTGAAGGCCCAAAGATGTTTCCTCCATTTTCTTTACCTAACCCCCTCAAAAATTAAAGTCTCGACCTCCATGGCATGGGTGAGGCCAAGATCTTTCCAACGACATCAGATTTGCAATATTTTGAGCCCTGAGTCAAAAGATATGCCCCTTCAAAGTTTATATCGGGTCCATATAGGAGGGCAAGAAAATAGCTTGAAAAATGGGTCCCCTTTTGATATGGGACACATGGCAGCCATATTGGAACAAAAATTGGGCCTATGGGTCCGTAATTTATCTTTTTCCCTTTCCTCCGATTCCCGCTTGGCTTTGACTCGGGCCCAAATGTTGACTTTTTCCTTGGGCGAGTTGCAGGCCATTTTGTAACTTTTACCCCTTTTGAGATAACAAGGGGCAAAGAACCAAATTTTTCCCTGACGGTCCACTTTCCCCTAGGACACGCGGTAGTTTGGTGCTCGTTTAGAAACCTTTTCTCTATTCACCCCTTGAATCAATGCCATACTGACACTTGGCATTCTCCGCTTATACCTTTATACTTAGCCAATTTTGAAGCCTTTTTTGTTTGCCTTTGAACCCGAGGACTTCGGATATTCAACGTTTCTTCCCCTTTCTTGCTCCCGTTCCTCTACAAAGACTTTCCCCTTTTCTCGACCCTACTATTCCATTTTTGAGTCCCTTTGTGACCTATTTACAGATCTGAACGAGTTTTCTCAGGATTTTTCTATGCGGGGTCGTAGCTGATCTAATATTTAGCCCATGGGGAGAAATATGGATAACATGACTATTGAGGTAAAAGGCAACTTTGAATCCATAAAGCAAGTAATAGCATAGGCCCCAACTCTAATCAATCTTGATTTCACAAAGGATTTCACCTTATGTGCTTTTGGTGGCACATAAACAATATCTGTCATCTTGGTTTAGCTAAATGAGGAAGGCTTAGAACATCCCGTTGTATTTTTCAGCCAAGTTCGGGAGGATTACGAGGTAATATACTCATTTGTTGAAAAACATGCCCTTACTGTTATAAGGAGTTTGAAGAAGTTCAAACATTTGATATCCAATAACAAGATCCATATACTAGTTTCACATGTTGGTGTAAAATACTTCCTTTTGAACAAGGATTTGAATGAGAAAATATCTCGTTGGATAACCAGGGTGATGGAGTGTGACATTGACATTAAGGTGACCAATCTAGTCAGAGGCAAAGGTTTATGTGATAAAATGGCCTCCAAACCAAAAAATTAAGGGGAGACTATTTTAGTTCTCCAAAATGATCAAGAGAAATTGGTAGATACCTTGCCTATCCCTTGTTGAACCAAATATGTAGTCCACTTTCTCCAAACAAGCCAATGTCCACCTGGTTTAAGCAAGGCCAAAAGGAGATATATCATACTTCAATCCATTTCCTATGTGCTTATTGATGGAACCATTTTAAAAATGATGTGAATGGTGTTCTCTTGAGATGTATCAAAACAGATCACATAGAAAATGTGTTGCATGAGTTTCATGATGGAGAAGTAGGAGGTAACTTTTCTCTAAGGAAAACATCTCTCAAGAACATGAAAGCTAGTTATTAATGGCCCAACCCATTCAATGATTGTTATCCATAGGTCAAGAAATGTAAAAAGTGTTCCTTCTTTACAGGTAAAGAGAAGCTAACAACCCTTCCACTCCACCTCATCTCTCGTAAACGATACATGCATGCATTGGGGATTGGAATTCATTGGAGTGATTAACCCACATTCATGATTGGGACACAAGTGGATTCTCACAACCACCGATATTTTACAAAAATAGATAGAGGAAGTTCCACTCGAAGGAAGTGAATGAGGCTAGCACTGGATTTCTATGAAGTTATTATGACCATATTTGGTATTCCTTCCACAATCATTCTTGATAATGCTCTAGCTTTCCTTGGCACAAAGATCTCTGATTGGGCTGCCAAAAATGGCATACACTTGAGAACATATTCAAATTATTACCCCCAAGGTAATGGGAAGGTTGAGTCTACAAATAAGAATATTTTGAGAATCATAAGGAGGATCTTGGATGAGAATCAAGAGGACTTGACATAAAAATTTAAAATTAGCCTTGTGGGCTGATAGGATCACTCCCAAAAGATCATCGGGTAGCTCCCCTTATAATCCGGTTTATGGTAAAGAAGAAAGGCTTTCAATATCTCTCGAATTACTAGCCTTGGAGCTCATCAAGTAATCTTGTAATTGTTTTATTTTGAGGCCATGGAAATCAGGTATGCAAAGTCATGGAGATAGAAGAATAGAGAAATCAAGTAGTGAAGACAAGGGAAATAGATAAATCTCATATTAAGAAGTGTTTGGATAATAAAGCAAAGGCCAAAAGTTTCAAAGAATGGTATTTAGTCCTAAAGTGGGATGTAAACTGATCCAAACCAAGTAGGCACTCAAATTTTGATGCAAGATAGAGTGGCCCATATGTAATTTCAAGATGTAAGTCAAATAATGCTTTCCAATAATCAAAATTGGATGCGAATAATTGCATATCCCAGTCAATGGGATCTATCTAAAGAATTTCTATTGAGGGAAATATCATCCCTTGTACATATTTGTAGGTTTCAATTTCCTAAGTGCTTAACACATTGTTTTGTTGCTTTAGATGGCATGGTTGTGTTACACTCTTTGTGTTTTATGGAGGATTCTAAAGAAGGTATGTTTCAATAGATGTGGTGGAAAATGAAAATCAAATAGTTTTCCACTCTCATAAAATTTCAAATATCTTCAATATTGAGAGTAGCAATGCACAAAGTTGAGTTGAGTGTGTTCATTTTGCTTTAGGAGATAATTCTTCAAGTAGTAGATCAGTTTTCATGTTTTAGGCTGACTTCATGCCCAATGGATCACAAAAATCCATTGATCTCCGTCTAGTACAAAGATGACCCCATTGAGTTTCCAAACTATTTTCTAAAATACCCCGAGATATTTTAACAACCCGCAAGTTCATGTCTAGACATCAAAAAAATTGTTGATTAATTGTAATGAGAAATTCATTTTCAAGTATGTTGGGTTTTCATGCTCTTCAAGCAGACTACATATGTTCCATGCTCCTTAGTTTTTACCCCCAAAATCATTTGAAAAATATTGAAAAACACCTAAGTGCCCAAATTTCCCTTGTATTTCAAATTTTGGGTTTCAGGGATCAAAATGCAATTTACATGCAAAATGATCCTCAAACCCTAAAACCTAAAATACAAAGGATTTAGTGTATTTCATATGTTTGGTTTCAAATTACAATCTACATGCAAAATACAACATAAAACCTAATCCCTGAAATGTGAACCTTTAATTACATTTCAAGTTTTGGAACCCTAATTGCAGTTTGCATGCAAACTGCAAGTCGACTTTGAAACCCAACTTCCGAAACTTCAAGTGCATTTTGGGTTTCGAAACCCAAATTACATTTTTCATGTAAATTGCAATTCGAATTCAGAAATAAAAAGAAACTTAGACCATTTTGGTTTTTGGGTTTCAAGTTACAATTTTCATGCAACCGCAACTGATCCTGAAACCCAACAAGTAAAAAAAAGGTGGTCGACTTACAACATGAGCATTTTTGGTTTTTAAACATGCATTGCAGAGTGAATTCTGCACAAAGACAATATCAGAATTTTGGAGGTGCATTACAATTCCCAAGTCCTTCCCTTCGTATTTCAAAGATCAACAGTGAAAATCAAGGTCATACTTTCGGCAGTCTCCTTCATTACGGGTTTTAGGGATTCTTCTACATTGGAACATCACTGATCAAACACATGTATTTCTCCTCTTACATTCTGATCCCCAAAACCCAATATTTCCTTGAGTCGGGTTTCTAAAGATGTTTTTCAGGGATGAGGTTCCGACATAGGTGTGATTTAATAGTTCAACCACTCGCATTTATGGAAGTATGGCACTTTGAACTTCAAATGGCCATAAATTTTTCCATATAGCACCGATTTTAACAAAATTAGACTATTTAGAAATCTCTGAGCATGTACTACACCGTAAAAATTGTATTTCTTAAATTTAATAAGTAAGATTGGTGAAAATGTTAAAATGCATTAGCCACATTAAAAGAACAATTTCATATTGTTTAACCACCAAAAATGATGAGGTATGGTGCCCATTCCTTCTCCTACAAGAAAAGTACCATGGGGAATGGCCTTGGCAGGGTACCCATGCCTATTTTCAGACATTCAATGCATCTTGTTGGTGGTTGAAGGAAAAATATGAGTTCCCTCTCTTTTCCCTCCTCTCTTTCTCCCATTCTGATATATAATGTAAAATATCTCATTTGTAGAGAGAGGATGTTCTAAAATGTAAAGGGAACTATATAAAAAAATTCACTAAGTAACTGTGAGTTGCAAACCTTCATTTTGGGCATCTGTAATGTGTTTTTTGCCTTCTTCTACAACTGTAATGGTCTATACATGTTTCTATTGCAATAAAACTTGTTTTGTGGTGTTTTCTCAACCCTGACTCATGTTATTTGCAACTTTTCCTCTCTTTTATTTGTTGTAGTGTGTTGTGCATGCTTTTCTCATTTATAGGTTCATTTTGTTGTGTTTCATGGAGAATAGATGGTAAATGAAGTTTTGGGTCTGTGTCACCTCTTCCTGACCTCTCCCTTCTCCATTTTCCTTCTCCCTTTTCCCTCATTAGATTGTCTTCACCCTTTTTGGTGTTATCACCTCCCTTTAGCTTAGGATTTCCCCTTACATGTATCTCTCTCTTCCCCTAGTCCCTTGGATTGTTATAATAGGATTAGATATTTACATTTCCAATAGTAGGAATAATTTAGCATTAGGATTAGGTAGATGAACCAACCTTCTTTGTAGGTTGATCTCACTTTATAAATCCCACACTTGTGAGATCAACCCATGTTAGAAAAAAAGTAGGGATTTATAGCATGCAAATCCTAGAGTATTACTTTTCTTGATAACAAATACATTGCATAGTGGGAGTTTCATTATGATGTGCATAATCTTTATTCATTATTTGAGTGTAACAAATGTGTTGTAAACACGTGTATGATTAGGATGAAATATTATAGGGGTAAAGTTTTTACTAAAGATTGTTTTGATATGGTGGGTGGAATAATATCTTGTATTTAATGATTGAGTTGTGGTTAGAGAGAATCATGGGATTCTCTACATCTAAACTCGTGTGTTTATTTAAATTGTCTAGTTGATTTTAAAGCATGTAGCTTTGTGCCCATGTAAAATAAGGAGAAATGGTTGTAAAAATTATTGTGTTGTTGACTATATATCTTATATATGCCAACCATGTCTAGGATGTAGTACGAGAATATATATAAAGTATTTTAGTTACAACATGTTTTTTGCATGCATGGAGTATTGTAGTATTGTCAAAAAAGTATTTTTCAAATATTGTTGAATTTGTAAGTTGGGTTCCAAGTTAATGCAATAAGAAATACTATTATTACTCTTTTTACCCAAAAGGGGTTTCCCATAGTAAACATGTGTCTACATTTCATTTGATGTTTCTTTGTGGTGTTTATATAGCATAATTTTATCTCTATTATTACTTATTGATAATAGATCTAATATCATATATTAGTTTAGAGCTCCCTAGATATTTGGAGTAGATCTATACTAGGTGTGCATGTTGTGAATAATTATTTTTGATATTATAAATCTAGCACAAGTAAATATATTTAGAGACAATAATAGAGATCAACAAGTTCAATGGACAAATTTTTGAGTTATGGAAGCTCAAGATGGAATATATCTTGATTTTTGGATGAAAAAAATGGCCTAAGTGTTGGGTGCATGAATGTAGGGTGTTGGAAGAGCGTGTGGTGCTAAAATATATCTCAAGTGCCCAGGATCAAGACTTAGTCGTTTCTGTTTTAAAGGCTATTTTTGGAGTTAGTGTGCTGAGCACACAAAGACATGAAGACTTGTAGTCCATGCAATGGTATTTTGGGAACAAGCGACAACTGAGCGCCATGCATAGTTTAAGCTAATAATATGATTTCTACTCAAATTTAACTATAGGAAGTCTATTCTTAAGATAACTTGCATGTTGTGCATCCTATTGTAAAGGTGCATGACTATTATTAGTATGTGACCTATTTTGAGAAGTGCATGGGTGGTGAAGGGAAATTCCCCACCCCTATATATATATATATATATATATATATATATATATATATATATTGATTTACATGGTTTTGTGTGTGTCAAATTGTAGAGTTATGTTGTTGGTTTTGTCATGTGCATGACTCATGGAGATATTTATGTAATGTAAGAAGCTTTTGTGTTTTACAATATTTAATACAATGGTTCATATTGGTTGGATAATGGTGTTGAACATGACTAAATTTGGTTCTTGCATGGTAAATCTTGTTATAGTCATTGTTTAGTTCATCTTACATATACTCTAAGATCTAGATTTGGTTTATGCATTGTGTGTTGTTTACTATTGGTAATGAATTTGAATACCTATATGCACCATCATGCTAACATTTTGAATAAGAAACCATAAAGAGGGACTTGGTGCCTTTGCGTGCTTTGGGTGAGTGCTCATCTTAGGATGAGTGATGTGCTAGTGCACTGGGTTATTCACAGTAAATTCTAGGTTACATCATTGGTTTTATTTTTGGGACCTCTTTTTTAGTTGTTTTCAGGATGTTGTGTGATGAAGACGTATCGGTTGACCTTGGAAAGTGTTGAGGAGTGGATAGTAGATCTAGAAGAAGAGTACGCTTGGAGATTCAACACTAGATCTGAGTTTGATGCACGCACGTGGGTGGAGAAGAATCTGTATGACTGCTTATATGAAATATTTTTGTTATCTTTCCAATAGAGCTATACGAGTGGCTGGTTGCTTATGCATCTAAAAGGAATTGGAAATTTCACACACTCGTTTGGATGTAAGAAGAATTCCAGGCTCTCTATTATGCTAATCTAATTTGGATGTACGTTGTGGATACTTGGTTCCATGGTGTTTTGAATAGATATATTTTGGAGTACTCAATTTCCACTTACTCTTTCCTAGGAGGTAGTTGAGTTTCAATTTTTATTTATCCTAGGGGAGCATATCTACACGAGAATTCCACTGGCAATCAAGATCTTGATGGTAACCCTGAATTTGGAAGAGAATTTGATGGCTAGCTAAACCCCACCATGCATGGGGGAAGGAGCAGGTGTGGTGAAGGATGGTGGACCTAGAGAAAAGAGGAAAAGAGAAGAAAGGTGGCTTAAGTTCAATGAGGCATATAAGAGGGATTTAGAGAAGCAACACGAGATTGCAGAATAGATGACATTGAGGAGAGAGATGGCTCATGAAGGATTTGGAGCTCATGTAGAGGACATGGAGCCAGAGCATCTGGAACTCCCCCATTTGGGAAAGCATGATAGGGAACCCTCATTGGCCTCTTATGAGAGCACGCCAATAGAGACAACATGGGCCATGGGTGCACATCTGAATCTACCTGCAACCTAGCCCTTGTGTTCACTTTTCTAGTTTCTAGTACAACTAGTAGTCAACAAGCTAGTTTGGGCAGTAGAGTAGCAAGAGGTAGAGTTGACTTATTAGAAAGTTTAGGAGTGAATCAAATAACAAGTACATTTATGGTCGGAAAACATCTTCCCTGTTATTTGGAGGACCAGTTGGAGGAACCTTTTCAAGTGTGTCAGTCGGCGTAGAACACAGGCGTGTAGAAATTTGGGATCACATTTGGGAGTAGCACAACTTCGTAGACTATAGGAGTTCAATTTAACACCACTATTGGGACACAAGGAAGTGCATCCTCTAGTTCAATTCCTATTACAAGGGAGGATCAAGAGGCATAGGTGGCTCATGATCTAGCAGATCTGGTGGATCTGGAGGCGGAGGTAACATAGGAGGTTCTAGATCTAGTGGGAATGTTCCTCATCAGCCCTAGAATATTTATATGGAGATGTCTCTTCATCTTCTAGACTATAGGGGAATAGAATATGCTACTGATCATGTTCATATGTGTGAGATACTATGGTGCGCGAAAGGAATTATAGCTTCAGAGTGCAAGGCAATTCAACTTGTAACTAAATTTCAGGGATGCGTTCATAGCTGGTACAAGAAGTTTGACCCTGATCAGACTTGTGTGGATTATACGGTGTTACGAGATGCTTTCATTAAAGAATTTAATATCCCTAAGTTCGAGTAGAAAATTATAAGCGCACTCAAGGATATCAAGTAGGCACTACTGAGAGTGTTTGGGAATATGATGCTCATTTCAAAACACTCTTGTCTAAATTATCATATGATATCCATGTAATTTAGCATGCATAGTGGTTCTTCGGAGGCCTAATCATGCCTTTTAGGAGGGAACTCTCACATAATACTTATACAGACCCACGTAAAGCACTTAAAGCATATTTGCATGCTAAGGTAGTCGGGAGCATAAACACTGGAGTGAGCCCATTTTTGGAAGCTCAGATTGTGGCAATGGAAAAATAGTTAGAGAAAATATCAACCAATATAGCACATGAGACACGTAGTGGAATTTGGTGCACATGATTGTGAAGTAGAGGGGAATTCTAAGGATAGTTTTCCTCACAGATCGGAGTGCTCCTTGTTATTGGAATGTGAGATATGTCATTTAGACCATGATGCAAGTTGTTGTCCATTGTTGCAATGTACGATAAGAAAGAATGTGTCTTGATACTGTAAAATTTATCGGTCCACAACTCACAATATTGAATATTACATGTTGATTGATCAGATCCATGATGTCATTGATATTTGTGTATGATATACTAGAGTTTCGAATAACTCTAAGGATAAAAGTGAGCAACATGATCATGATCACACTCAAGGGTGTTATGATTAAAATGAAGGGCACTTTGAGGGAGGCCATGGTATAGGTCGAGGCCATGGTGGTGGAAGAGGTGATTTCCCTTGTGGAACATGTTATACATGTGGATCACCTGACCATTACGAGTGCATGACTACCCTTAGAACATTAATTGTTATTATTGCGGAAATAATCACAACTATGAAGAGTACTCAAACTTATATGAACATATAAGAAAGAAGCACAAATAAGAGAACAAAGGTGTATGGATGGTTATAATACATCACATCGTGGAAAACCAATGGATGCCAAAGTTAGCACCAGATCCTTTGGTAGTACCTATGAAGATTACTACATGTGTTGAGGTTGCGCGCGCCAGAGAAAAGTTGCAACAGAAGCCTATCATTACTAAGGAGGAGTTTTTACATCAAAATATCCAGACCCTACACATTAGAAGGAGGTTTATCCGGAAATGGTGGAGGTACTTAGAAAAATATGTAGGGTGAAATATAGTGTTTAAAGGAATAGCCACAAAAGTTAAAATGTAAGAAGGTAGTTGAGACTTTCCAGTTGGATGTTGATGATCTGAAGGAAGTATGTAAAATGTTGTGTCAGGAGAATATTATTCCATTACTAGGGAGTTTGTTAAAGGTAAATACTCCTCATGCATGTATTGAGAATGGACTACATATCTTACATACTAATCTCCCTCCTCATAGTTTGGATTATGACAAGGAGATCACTCAAATGTTGTTGTGGATGGATGGCTTTTGAGCAATATTTTGATTGACACAGGTGTGGAAGTGAATGTGCTTACTTTAGATGCATGGGTTCAGATGGGAAGACCTCCATTGTAGCCATCTTCCAATGTGTTGTATATGGAAAATCAAACTAAGGCCACGCCAATTGGAGTATTGAAGGATGCATCCATTACTATATAGGGGGCCAAGTTCACTAGGGACTTTGAGGTCTTAGTGCTTGCAGAAGTGGATAGCTTCCCAACTCTACTTGGGCACCCTTGGTGCTATGCAAATAATGTTGATCTATGGTTCAATAAGGGATATATCAGTTTTGAGAACAAGGAAGAATGAGTTATTATCCCTTTGATATATGGGAAATATGCACCTTATGTTGATCCCTTAAGTGAAGAAGACCTGAACAGAATTTATGTGTGCACCATTTGAGATCCAGAAGCGCTTGAGCCATCTAAGGAAGGAATTCTCTAGTGGGATGATGCATAATCCATTAGTGATACTACAAGTATTTCCTATGACAATTGGGCACATGACACTTACGAGATGGTTGGGCGCGAGGTAAGAAGAACAACTATGCACATAAGATAGCCATGTTCTATTAGGCGGTTAGGAAACAACACGGTACCCCGATACACTAGCAAAAAACCCCGAGGTATGCCCGTAAACCATGGAAGTACAAAGTGGAAGGATCAAGTGGATAGAAGGAATATGTTAGTTTATACCCTACGTGGGACAATAGCGTGTTGGTGGATGGTTCATAGGGATAATATCATAGAATGGAGAGAAGTGAGAATTTCTCTATCAGCCCAATTTCTCAAGAGTAATGCACCTACTCAAATATGTGAATATCATGGTAATAATCCTATTCAACACCATGTTCAGCAGTGTGAGAGACTTTGGACAAAGGATCGAAAGCTTTACCACCTTCATTGTGGGTGCACAAACTTTATTTCACCTTGCAAGGCTACGCGCGTGCATGGTATGTTTATGTAGAGTTGAATAGAGAGACTGGAAATTGGCAAGACTTGACTACATGTATGATACAAAATTTTGACTATTTCTCCACTAAACCTCTAGTGAATGAGGCATTACAAGTTATGAAATGCTTGACTATGGGAGATAATGCAAATGTTGAAGAACTCATTCAGGAGTTATTTGGTGAGTCGACCTAGAAGCACGTTTTGACGAAGTAGGTGAGACCCTTGCGTAACTACTTGCGTGTGCTTGCCTAGAGAAGGAGAAAGGAAAGATGGTATACATGATGGATGATGAAGAAGTGGAAATTTTGGACATAGATCATTCAGAGGGTACATGTGAGGTCTTAAATAGTGTGGATGAGAAGGCATGCACCTACCATGAACCTATGAAGATAAAGAAAGTGAACATTGGCACGGATGTTGAACCTAAGGAGGCCATAATTAGAGATTACTGGTCTAACTCTAAAGTGGCTAAGATAATTGAGTTACTACGTGATTTCTAGGACTTGTTTCCTAGGGGCTACCATGAGTTGAAAGGAGTGCATGAATATTTGGGTGAGATGAAAATTAAGTTAAAGGAAGGTGTGCGCCTGGTTAGGAAGAGACCTTATAGGATGAACCCTAACCTGCGTGTAAAATTTAAAGAAGAAATAGACAAGATGTTGGAATCTGGCATTATTGATCCCATAGAGGAATCAAAGTGGGTTAGCCCTATGGTAATCAACATAAATAAAGATGGAAGAATCAGGATTTGTGTGGAATACGGGAGTTGAATGTTGCATGTGTGATTGATCCTTTCCCTACACCATTCACTGAGGAAATATTGGAAGGCGTTGCACGCACAAAATTTACTCTTTTACGATGAATTCTTTGGGTATCATCAAGTATGAATTGCTAAAGAGGATCAAGAGAAGATAACTTTCAATACTTGAATGGGAAGTTTTGCATACACAGTGATGCCCTTTGGATTGAAGAACGTGTCTACAGTATTTTCACGCATTGTTGTTCAAGCATTCAAGAATTTTATTCAAAAATTATTGCAGGTTTACTTGGATAATTGGACCATGTATGCGCTCATCAAGGATCATTGTGACAATTTGAGGTTAATTTTTCGAGAGGTGTAGAGAGTTAAGCATGTTATCTCATGCAAGATCTCTTTAAATATCAAGAAGTGTGTATTTTCTACACCTTTTGGAACTTTGCTAGGGCATATCATCTGCAAGGAGGGTTTGTTAGTAGATCCAACTAAGATTGCAGTCATTTTAGGCTTAGAGGAACCCACCAACAGTGAGTGAGGTGTAAATTCTTGACCACATAATGTATTACAAAAAAATATCAAAGGATATGCTAAGATTTTTGTACCCTTGGAAGAGTTATTAAAAGGTAAAGGGAAGTTCTATTGGGGAGAACCGCAGCAACACGCATTCAAAGCACTGAAGGAGAGGCTTACTACGGTGCCTATTTTACATTTTCCTTCATGGAATCTACCCTTTCATGTACATGTGGACACCTTTACATGGCCATTGGCATAGTTCTAGCTCATCCTGGAGAAGGTATTATAGATCATCCTATCTGCTTTGCTAGTAGAAAGTTGACTCTACAAAACATAATTATACAAATATGGAGTGTGAGGCTTTGTCAATGATCTACGTGTTGTATAAGTTCGACAAAGAATAGTAGCAACACCTTTTTTTCTATACAGATCACATGACATTGAGATACTTAGTAAACTAGCCCATTTTACAAGGGCACATATACTTGATGGGTTCTATTATTCCAAGAGTTTGACTTCTGATTATGGTAAATCCAGGTAGAAGAAATTATGGCCCAGACCACTTATCTTATCAAGGATTCAATCAGAGAGATGACGCACAAAGTATTGAAGATAAAATGTTAGATGCACATTTATACGAGTTAAACCACATGCCCTCATAAATAAAGGATATTTTTATCTTTTACAAACATGTATGGTGCTCGATAGAATGAAGGCCTTGGAAAAGAAATAACTTGAAATTTGCATCACACCTTTCATGTTGATCAGTGGTGACTTATACAAACTAGGTCGAGATGAAGTATTGCACCGGTGTGTACTAGAGCATGAGAGCATGGAAATCATGGAGGAACTACAAGTATTTCCTATTACAATTGGGCACATGACACTTACGAGATGGTTAGGGCGAGGTAAGAAGAACAACTATGCACATAAGATAGCCATGTTCTATTAGGTGGTTAGGAAACAACACGGTACCCGATACACTAGCAAAGGAAACCCTGAGGTATTCCTGTGAACCATGGAAGTACAGTGGAAGGATCAAGTGGATAGAAGGAATATGTTAGTTTATACCCTACGTGGGACAAATAGCGTGTTGGTGGATGGTTCATAGGGATAATATCATAGAATGGAGAGAAGTGAGAATTTCTCTATCAGCTCAATTTCTCAAGAGTAATGCACCTACTCAAATATGTGAATATCATGGTAATAATCCTATTCAGCACCATGTTCAACAATGTGAGAGACTTTGGACAAAGGGGCAGGAAGCTTTACCACCTTCATTGTGGGTGCACAAGCTTTATTTCACCTTGCAAGGCTACACGCGTGCATGGTATGTTTATGTAGAGTTGAATAGAGAGACTGAAATTGGCAAGACTTGACTACAGGTATGATACAAAATTTTGACTATTTCTCCACTAAACCTTTAGTGAATGAGGCATTACAAGTTATGAAGTGCTTGACTATGGGAGATAGTGCAAAGGTTGAAGAACTCATTCAGGAGTTATTTGGTGAGTCAGACCTAGAAGCACGTTTTGACGAAGTAGATGAGACAGATGCAGAACTACTTGAGTGTGCTTGCCTAGAGAAGGAGAAAGGAAAGATGGTCTACATGATGGATGATGAAGAAGTGGAAAATTTGGACATAGATCATTCAGAGGGTACATGTGAGGTCTTAGATAGTGTGGATGAGAAGGCATGCACCTACCATGAACCTATGAAGATAAAGAAAGTGAACATTGGCACGGATGTTAAACCTAAGGAGGCCATAATTAGAGATTACTGGTCTAACTCTAAAGTGGCTAAGATAATTGATTTACTACGTGATTTCTAGGACTTGTTTCCTAGGGGCTACCATGAGTTGAAAGGAGTGCATGAATATTTGGGCGAGATGAAAATTAAGTTAAAGGAAGGTGTGCGCCCGGTTAGGAAGAGACCTTATAGGATGAACCCTAACCTACGTATAAAATTTAAAGAAGAAATTGACAAGATGTTGGAATCTGGCATTATTGATCCCATAGAGGAATCAAAGTGGGTTAGCCCTATGGTAATCAACATAAATAAAGATGGAAGAATCAGGATTTGTGTGGACTACAGGGAGCTGAATGTTGCATGTGTGATTGATCCTTTCCCTACACCATTCACTGAGGAAATATTGGAAGGCGTTGCAGGGCACAAAATTTACTCTTTTACAGATGGATTCTTTGGGTATCATCAAGTAAGAATTGCTAAAGAGGATCAAGAGAAGACAACTTTCACCACTGAATGGGGAAGTTTTGCATACACAGTGATGCCCTTTGGATTGAAGAACGTGCCTGATTTTCACGCATTGTTGTTCAAGCATTCCAGGATTTTATTCAAAAATTATTGCAGGTTTACTTGGATAATTAGACCATGTATGCGCTCATCAAGGATCATTGTGACAATTTGAGGTTAATTTTTCAGAGGTGTAGAGAGTTAAGCATCTCTTTAAATATCAACAAGTGTGTATTTTCTACACCTTTTGGAACTTTGCTAGGGCATATCATATGCAAGGAAGGTTTGTTAATAGATCCATATAAGATTGCACTCATTTTAGGCTTAGAGGAACCCACCAGTCAGAGTGAGGTGTGTAAATTCTTCGGCCACATAATGTATTACAAAAAAATTATCAAAGGATATGCTAAGATTTTTGTACCCTTGGAAGATTTATTAAAAGGTAAAGGGAAGTTCTATTGGGAGAACCGCAGCACCACGCATTCAAAACACCGAAGGAGAGGCTTACTACGGTGCCTATTTTACCTTTTCCTTCATGGAATCTACCCTTTCATATACATGTGGACACATTTACATGGCAATTGGCATAGTTCTAGCTCATCCTGGAGAAGGTATTATAGATCATCCTATATGCTTTGCTAGTAGAAAGTTGACTCCTACAAAACATAATTATACAATTATGGAGTGTGAGGCTTTGTCAATGATCTACGTGTTGTATAAGTTCGACAGTACTTAGTAGCAACACCTTTTTTCTATACGAGATCACATGGCATTAAGATACTTAGTAAACTAGCCCATTTTACAAGGGCACATATACTCGATGGGTTCTATTATTCCAAGAGTTTGACTTTACAGTTATGGTAAATCCAGGTAGAAGAAATTATGGCCCAGACCACTTATCAAGGATTCAATCAGGAGATGACGCACAAAGTATTGAAGATAAAATGTTAGATGCACATTTATACAGGTTAAACCACATGCCCTCATAAATAAAGGATATTTTTATCTTTTTACAAACATGTATGGTGCTCGATAGAATGAAGGCCTTGGAAAAGAAATAACTTGCAATTTTCATCACACCTTTTATGTTGATCAATGGTGACTCATACAAACTAGGTCGAGATGAAGTATAGCACTGGTGTGTACTAGAGCATGAGCGCATGGAAATCATGGAGGAGGATTATGGCGGTATTGTGAGGTGGACACTATACATGTGACATCACCACACGTAAGATTATACTATCTAGTCTATGGTGGGAGACCTTGTACAAGTATTAAGGAGAATTGTAAGGCGTGTGGTCATTTTCAGTGCCTTGAAAAACTTGGGTAGAGATGAAATACCTTTAAGGCCCATTGCTAGCATAGAACCTTTTGAGAAATGGGTAATAGACTTTGTGGGTCCTATTTCCCCAGCCGCACGCAGAACTAGATCGCGTTATATCATCACTTGTACATATTATCTTACAAGGTGGGTGGAAGCGGCACCTACAAAGGATTATACAATAGCAAAAACAACAAGGTTCTTGTGGGAAAATATTCTTACCAGGTATGGATTTCCTTTAAGTTTGACAAGTGATAGAGGCACTCATTTCCTTAATGAGACCATCAAGGATATTATTGGATGAATTTATGGTTGCACACCATAAGACAACACCTTATCACCCTCAGGAAAATGGGACTGCTAAGGCTTTCAACAAGATATTGAGCTAGACTTTGACAAAAATTGTGATGTTGGAAGGAAATACTAGGATGATAAAGTTTCTATTGTGCTTTGGGCATATAGAACAACCTACAAATGGTTGAATAAGGAAACACCCTTTCAGTTGGTGTTTGGCATAGAGGTAGTTCTACCCATGGAATTCATGTTACCTTCTTTCTCAGTATTGCGCATGTAATAGATATAGCTAATGAGCAATCATTGGAAGAGATAATTGACAAGTTGATACAACTAGATGAGAGGCATGCAATAACATGATGGAGTCAGAAGTAAGAAAAATCTAGGTAGAAGGCATGGCACGATAGGCACATTAGGGACAAGAAGCTTGAGGTTGGGTAGATGGTACTTCTTTATGATTTGAAGTTTCTACGCCACCCAGAAAGCTTAAGGTGCATTGGTTGGGACCGTATGTTATCACTCATATACTTGACTCGAGGCACTTTCTAGCTAGAGGCACTTGATGGAACACGGTTTCTCGGTTACTTAAATGGGAGTAGGCTGAAGCCCTACTATAAATAATTCTTCTTGGTGTTTGTAATAAGGAAGTATTTCCATTTAGATTATATTTCCCTTACTGTATTTCCTTTAGATGTGTTTCCTTCATCGTCGTTATGCTTTGTCAATTTAGTTTAGTGTTATGTGTAATAAGTGCGCTTGCGTGCCGGAAGATGATTACAATCTCAAGTGTTTTTATGCATAGAGGACTGTGCATACCCTTAGTGTGGGGTGGATAAAGAAGGTTAGTCTGGTACAGAAAAGAAATAAACTCACGGGTGACCATAAAGGGAACATGTTTTGAAAAGTGATGAAAACTTCAAGAGGATTGCTCAAAGTTAAAGACCACGCATAAGGTGGTGAGCGCTCAGTATAACTCAAGGAGGCTGTAGCATTTGAGACTACATATGTTTGGGTCATATTGGATAAATACTTCAACGTAAGGAAGTGTGGGTAGGGAGATCTGTGTCAGATAAGTAGTGGTGTGCCAGAAAGTTATGACTGAGGCACAAAAGTTTAAGGCGTGAGAGATTGGGGTGCAAGAAAAATAGGTGCAAAATGCACTCAAAGGGAATCAATGTTGTGTACGGTGGTAGTTGGAGTAATTATTGAAGTTTATTTTTGAAAATTGGTTTTAATCTGGTGTTTACAATGGCATTTATTACCTTGTGAGTTAGAAGAAAATTGAGAAGTGTGAAGAAGAGCTGGAGACAATGAGCACTCTGTAGAGCGAGTAAACTTGTCCCGTTCAAAGTGCATTATTGAGCATCCAGGTAAGGAAGAAGGATTCAAGTGGTGGTGTGTGTGCACAATGGGATGGTGACTTAGGTTTCACTTGCATGACAACTAGGTTTTTCATTCGTACTCACAGGATCAAAAGGAACAATGACACCACGAAGGGCTCCAGATCATGGAGAAGGAGAACCTAGTAGAGGAGTGGTTGGTTGAGATGTTATATCTAAAAGAATTTATTGAGGGGAAGCCATGGAAAACAAATATTACACAGTGTAGGGTTTCGAAATCAATCACCACACTAATTTTTTCATTTTTTATGTTCATTTTGTTGTGTTTCATGGAGAATAGATGGTAAATGAAGTTTTGAGTCTCGTATCACCTCTTCCCGATCTTTCCCTTCTCCATTTTCTTTCTCCCTTTTCCCTCATTAGAGTGTCTTCACCATTTTTTGGTGTTATCACCTCCCTTTAGCTTAGGATTTTCCCTTACATGCATCTCTCTCTTCCCTAGTCCTGGATTGCCGGGATAGGATTAGATATTTTCATTTCTAGTAGTAGGAGTAATTTAGCATTAGGAGTGGATAGAGGAACCAACCTTCTTTGTAGGTTGATCTCACTTTATAAATCCCACACTTGTGAGATCAACCCATGCTAGAAAAAAACTAGGGATCTATAGCATGCAAATCCTAGGGTGTTACTTTTTCTTGATAACAAATACATTGCACACAAGGGGGGAGTTTCATTATGATGTGCACAATCTTTGTTCATTATTTGAGTGTAATGGTGATGTGTTGTAAACACGTGTATGATTAGGATGAAATATTAGAGGGGTAAATTTTTTTACTAAAGAATGTTTTGATATGGTGGGTGGAATAATATCTTGTATTTAATGATTGAGTTGTGGTTAGAGAGAATCATGGGATTCTCTACATCTAAACTCATGTGTTTCTTTAAATAATCTAGTTGATTTTAAAGCATGTAGCTTCGTGCCCATGTAAAATAAGGAGAAATGGTTGTAAAAATTATTGTGTTGTTGACTATATATCTTATATATACCAACCATGTCTAGGATGTAGTACGAGAATATATATAAAGTATTTTAGTTACAACATGTTTTTGCATGAATGGAGTATTGTAGTATTATCAAAAAAATTATTTTTCAAATATTGTTGTATTTGTAAGTTGGGTTCCAAGTTAATGCAATAAGAAAGACTATTATTACTCTTTTTTACCCAAAAGGGGGTTCCCATAGTAAACACGTGTCTACATTGCATTTGATGTTTCTTTGTGGTGTTTATATTTATAGCATAATTTTATCTTTATTCTTACTTATTGATAAGAGATCTAGTATCGAGATATTAGTTTATAGCTCCTAGATATTTGGAGTAGATCTATAATAGGTGTGCATGTTGCGAATAATTATTTTTGATATTATAAATCTAGCACAAGTAAATATATTTAGGATCACAATAATAGAGATCAACAAGTTAAATGGACAAATTTTTGAGTCATGGAAGCTCAAGATGGAAGATATCTTGATTTTTGGACACAAAAATTACCTAAGTGTTAGGCGTGCAAATGTAGGGCGTTGGAAGATCATGTGGCGCTACAATATATCTGAAGTGCCCAAGATCAAAACTTAGTCATTTCTATTTTAAAGGATATTTTTTTAGTTAGTGTGTTGAGCACACGAGACATGAGGACTTTCATTCCAAATGATGGTATTTTGGGAACAAGCAATAGTTGAGTGCCATGCATAGTTTAAGCTAATAATAGGATTTCTACTCAGAGTTAACTATAGGAAGTCTATTCTTAAGAGCACTTGCATGTTGTGCATCCTATTGTAAAGGTGTATGAATATTATTAGCATGTGACCTATTTTGAGAAGTGCATGGGTGGTGAAGGGAAAGTCCCCACCCCTATATATATGTATTGATTTTCACGGTTTTGTGTGTGTCAAATTGTAGAGTTATGTTGTTGGTTTTGTCACATGCATGACTCATGGAGATACTTATGTAATGTAAGAAGTTTCGTGTTTTACAGTATTTAATACAATGGTTCATATTGGCTGGATAATGGTGTTGAACATGACCTGAATCAGTTCTCTCTCGGTAAATCTAGTTATAGTAATTGTTTAGTTCATCTTACATATACTCTAAGATCTAGATTTGGTTTATGTATTGTGTGTTTTACTCTTGATAATGAATCAATACCTATATGCCCCATCATGCTAACATTCGAATAAGCAACGATAAAGAGGACTTGGTGCCTTTATGCGTTTTAGTGAGCGCTCCTTCGGGATGAGTGACGTCTTTAGTGCACCTAGGTTATTCACAGATAAATTCTAGGTTGCATCATTGATAGACATAGATTATTGGGTAATAGTGTAATGATTAGACCTGCAAATTTAAAACAAGAGGAGTGAGATATGATTGATAAAAAGGATATAATATCCATCATACTTCATCTATCATATTTAGTTTTTATGAATGTATCTAATGAAAAGAAAACAAATGGTTTGTGGGATAAGTTGGGAACATTATACTAGGAAAAATATTTTGTCAACAAACTATTCTTGTGATTGAGGATGTTTTCAATGAGAATAAATCATGGTGACTTGATTATAGATCACCTAAATTTCTTAAAGACTGATAATATATTCATAGTCCATGGATATAAATATGGATGTTGAAGCTAGGTATATTACACGATATGCTCTTTCCAAAATCTTTGGATAATCTAGTGATGACAATCACTAGCACATCATATAAGCTAAAAATGAATGAGATTGTTATGGCCTTATTGTCACAAAAAGTAAGGTGCAAATACATTTAATATCAACAAGGTGGTGTATTGGTAGTGTGCAAGAGAGATAAGGAAAAAGGAAAGTAAAAATCAATAGAGAAACACGTAGCCTTAAGGAATATATACAACTCGAAGAGACCTTATTAAAAGAAATGTCGAATCATGGAAAAATAAGGCATTTTAAGAAGGATTGCAGAGTGAAGGTGGAAATTATAAAACCATCATTGAGTTTTCCATTGAAGGATAACGAGTCTATTGATGATAATGGACCCGTGTATTTGGAATCTTTAAGTGTGTATGTATGTAGTGAAGCATGGTTGGTTAACGTTGGATAATCCTACCATATGACCTACACTACTACACAATGGGAAAATAACACCACAATTTGGGTCATTTTTGCATCATAAATCGACCTTTTTGGGAGTTTTTAATGCTTTTCTTGGGATAATTCATGTTTATTTTTGGTGCAAAAGCAATGGAAAATCGATATGACTAAAAATTTAATTGTGTAGATTGTGTCACTTTTGCACTAGACTTACGTCTAATTTAAATCTACTTTATGTCATACAAAACTAACGCAAAGTTGATGTAAAATTCAGTCGATAATTTTTTTAAAATAATATAATTATTATTAATTACAAATGGTATAATTATAAATAATTATATTACATTTCTTTGTTTTTTAGAACTATTAAATATTAGATACTAAAATATTGAGAAATTGTACAAGAATTTGAAAAGTATCCAAATATTATTATTAATAATAAAAGAATACATTGTTTCAATTCAAAATTTGATTTACAATAATATATAATAGTGTAGTTTGAGTGAGTATCAAGGATTCCCTTACACGAATTAAAAACACATCGATGTAAAACTACATCCTAAATATCCAAGTGATTGGTCTCATCGTCCCCCTTGATCCTCACAATATTTTTGCTCCTCATGAACTTGATTTGTTCATCCTCATCATCCTCTTCATCGTGTTCCTCCTCATCTTCATCATGATCCTCAAAATCTTCTTGCTCTTCCTGAACTTGATCATCCTCATCCTTCTCTAAATCCTCTTCATCCTTCCAATTTGTTTTACCCTAAAATAATTAATGATAAAATGTTAAAAGTGTGAAATTTTAATTTATATTGTGTGCACAAAAATTGAACACTACATGTATTATTGGTACAAATTGATTATCTTGGGCCCATTGATTAAAGGATTTTGTTACCATCCCAAATATTTAAAGTCGTGTGCACACTTTCTTGTTGCATGCTTCTTATAACACTCTTCTTGCAAATACAAGTATATGATTAAATTACATATATTAATATTTTTATTTAAAAATATATTAAAAAAAATAACTCTATAAATAACTTATATAGAACTTAAAAATTTATTAGTAACCTCTTCTAAGTTTTTTTCTCAAACGATGAGTCACCAATAACCCTTTTCAAACTCTGGCTTCATACCCCTTAAGTGCATTACTTTTGATACCTACATCATCAATTGTATATGTATTAAATTTTTAATCGATCACCATGTTATACAATTACCATTGCATTTTGATCGTAGACCATATTTGTATTTTATAAGACATTAATGGAAAGTAGACAACATAAAATATCAAATTAAAGAAAACATGTTTATTAACCAAAGTGAAAATCTTTAAATAGTCCTCTTTACAGTTCAAATGTCAACATATATCATTTCTTTCATTAACTAACCAGAGCCCTATTAGTGTCTTATGCTAGTCACTTGTCACACAAACTGAACCATGCATATTTCTCTATTTCGGGAGGTCGAAGACATCTCTTGTTATATGTGTTTCCTTGGGAGTGAGCCTACAAATTTTAAATATGAAAAATTATTTTAAAACTATATATTGTTTTATTAAAAAAATTTATGCAATATAATTACCCTCAAATTCCTCTTTATTCTCCTAAACCCTTATGATGTAAATTTTCCAATTAGCTTTGGGTCGTAGTGGGTCTTCTTGAACTCGGTGAAAGTTACATCAACCAATGTTTTCCATCTCTCAAATGGGATTTACAGCCACTCTAGATGACAATATGAATGAATCAATTTTTGTGTTCAGTCAACTATTCTTTTTTTAAAATACCTACAAGCACAAAAATAGAAATCACTAAAAATTCATATAAAATTAATTGAAAGAGCATAAACTAATACAATGATAAATTATTCTAGATCAAATAAAATATATTAAAATACTTACTTACCTCAAATATCCATTAATATTTTCATATCATCATTTACATAGAGGTCCATCTTGAGATCCCCTTACACTTGGTGTTTATAAGTAGTATGATTAAGATTAGAGGCTCTATCAAAAATACATTTGGAGGGGGAGAGAGTGCATTGTCATCCCCCTTAATCCACTTGGGTAGGTCATTCATACTTTTTGGGGTAGTCTCTCGCCATTTCACTTTTCTATTTTTATTTCTAATAAGCTAAGAGGGACTTGCCTCTAATGAGGATCTGAAAAAAATGTTAACTCATTATAAAATAATTAATTAAAATAAATTTAAATAATAAATGAATACTTTATGCATCTCGCATAAACAACTCCCTCATCCTATGACTATCCTCATCCTCATGTCGATTGATATGGGATGTAGACCTATCATAATCAAGTCATATTATAATTGTTCAATTACAAGAAAACTTTAGTATTAACAAATATAATATAAATGTATATTTGTGTGTCGAGGACATCCTAAGAACAAAGGAATCTTGTAGGTATTTGTAAGTAGTATACTTATCATTATGAAGATGTATGAAAAACATTATTAAATTACAAAATATATTAAAAAATTATACCTGTATGGTGGGCATGTAGAGGTCGATGAACATGAGGTGGCACGTGGGTTTCATCTAAATCCTCATCCATGTTTATTATGGCAAACCCCGATTTCTAGAGCCACCATAGGTAAAGGCATCAAATGTGTTTTTGAATAGGTTACATCCTCTCTAATATCAAAACCAAAATTATAGAATGCATTGAGTGAGAAAATAACCTTTTGAAAAAGATACCAAAAATAAATATATTTTTAAGTGCATGAAATAAAAATTTATGCCCAAATGTAGTTTCTAATGAACATGATAATTATTTTTGAATTATAATGTTAGAACCAAAATAAGTAAGCAAAGTCTATAGGAGATGAGAATACACGTCAAGAGGAGAACAATGAAAATAATATTACTAAACCCACCATTGATGGACACTTTTTTATAGATCTTGATCCCACAAAATGGGTAATAGATAACACTACAATAGAAAATATAAATTTAAGTATGAAAAAATAAGATATGAATTTCACACATAATCTATCATGCAAGACAATCTATCATTTTTATTGGTATTTTCCCATGGCATTTTACCCCAAAAAAATTACGTTGAAATATGTATAGAATTCCTTGCATGCTCAATACAAAATTCCCTCTTTGATACGGGAACACTCATTTCCCTCTTCGGTGTGGGAAACCCATTTCCCTCTTGGCTTTGATTTCTTCTTCAACTGTTCATTTTGAGATAGATATCATATTAAGCCATATCCCAAGATTTGAACTCGAACTGTACATACTTATTTCTCATATTTTCCACCAATTGTTCTCAAGTAAACCTTTGTCTAAAAAATAATCCCTGCTCTACTTTCCCACCATGAAAGTGTCTTTCTAATCACAAGTAATTTAATTAAGATCTTGGGTATACACACTTATAATAAGAAATGTTGTTAAAAATCATTAAACTTCAAGTCCATCAAGAGTAGAAAGTAACATAAATATCTCTTTATTAACAATAAAATTCTTTAATATGAAACCAAACAATTATAGTCGGTCTGCTAAATGGAAATGGGATGGTAAAGATATATGATAATAACATAAATAAATAATTTTTATTGATGCTCTTATATTTTACACAAAATTTATGAACTCAAAGAGAATAAATAGTATTTTAAAGGAAACTTAAGGGTGAGGGTAAGGATTATAACTTGGAATCTATTTCTAAAAACATAACTAAGGATGTATGGTGTGGATTTGCATCTTTGGGATAGAATCCTAGTGTATATTGGTTTGCCTACATGCCTTGCCTTATTAATTATATTGTAAATTTGTATTCATAGTTATTGTGGATCTTTGCCTTTGTAAGGGGTTAGAACTTGGCACTCATTTTTAATTTTTTTAATTTTGGAATTTAAAAATCACTGTAAAACATTGAACCTCAACAAATATCTTGTTTCTATGATGAGGAGGATGGGATTTGGTCTCTCACACCATAGTCATTTATGGTCTCGACAAACCAGAGTCGATAGGTGCAAGAGAAACAATAGAATGTAAGGCCATAAAAAGTATTAGAATCAATGCTAGCATAGTAATATTTTCTCTCTAGAGTCAAGGTATGTACTTTACGTTGTAAATCACCTACCACATACATAAGAGAGAGGACCTATTGAGGAGGTATGGTATAACTATCTAGAGGCTCATTCAAAGGTTGTACCTTACCATTAATAGTAGCCATAGGGACACTATTTTGTTTAAAATTAATATGGGGTGATGTGTCATTTGAAACCACATGAGGTAGAACTTGGGGTTCTATGGGTTTGGTCTCACATTGAGGCTCTAAAGGAAGATTACCATTATCCATAAGCAAATCATCCATACTAGGAGAGGAAACTAGACTATGTGTATCACATGCCACTAGAGGAGAATCAACATGTTCATTTTGCTAAGAGAAATAGAAACAATGTCATGTGTTCATTTTTGCATTCAAGAGAAGTGGTAGAGATACAATTGTGTTCATTCATATCATGTGCAAGAAGGAGAGAATAATCATCACTATGGCATTCACTAGGAATTGATTCTAGATCACCATCAAATGCATAAGGAACACCATCAATGAATGTATAAATGGAATGAACCTCGTCCGCATCTAATCTAAAAACACGTTCATCATCACTAAATTTCATAACCTTTATGGAATTAGTAGCATCATTCACTAGTAGAGGAAAATGAGTTTGTTCACCATCATTATTCCAACCATCCACATTACCCTCAAGCTATGATCATCATTACTATAGGTAGTGAAATGGAAGATTGAAATTCCATGAAATCTTATAGGGTATTGATTTCTACAGTAGAATGACTAAGAGGGGCCCTAGGTGTATGGGAAAAGTAGGGTGGTCTTTCTCAAAATACAAGAGGATTGACATCTTGATCATAATTTTATACTATATCATCCATATCAAAATATGAAGAGGGAACAACATGCCTTGCAGACTCATAAGTGGTATGGACCTGGTTAAAGGGATGGTAACCACTATGTTTTTGCAAGGCATGAAAGCACCCAAAAAAATTACACACATGCCCCAAGGAAGCCCTAGGGTTTACACAACATTCCCTATGGTTTACACAATTTTCCCTATGGTTTACACAATTTTACCTAAGGTTTACACAATGTACCTAATATTATACACAATTTACCCTAGGGTTTACACATTTTACACTAGGGTTTACAGGATTTATCCTAGGGTTTTTAATTTTATTTAGGATTTACATAATTTTCTTTCAAATCTATTATATATTTTACACAATTTATCCTAAGATTTTCATTTTTTTATTATTGGTAAATGATATTGAAGGAGACCATACCCCAAAGTACAAAAAGGTTTAACAACCAGATATTACAAAGTAGCAATAGTGGTTTTTTAAAAAGTGGGGGCCACACCTCAAAAAATCCCTAGAAGCTAGAATAGGAAGTTAGATACATAGGCAGGGAACATCCTACTAGAATGGAGCAAAAGAGTAGCATCACAACAGCATTACTACAACCATACAATAGTAAGAGAGCACTAAAATAGAGCACTTGAGTAGAAACCAAGGAAACCTTCACTTGAGAATTTTGTTGAAGCACTTTTTAACCTCCTCCATAGCATTGAAAATATTAAGGGCAGTGAGTTGAGAGGGATCTTCCTTATTAATGGAGGAGACAACATGTTTCTTCTCTTTTCCCCCTTCCATAACTCAGGAGGGATGTTGTTGAGATTGTAGATTTGTTGAACTTGAATTTCAATGAAATTGAGGAGGACCTTGTGCATAGAAAGGTGATCAATTTTCTTGTTGACAATATGTCCAAGAGACTCCTCCAAGGCATCCTGTTTCTTAGAAATCTCATCAATTTTGGCATCAAGAGTGGGGTTATTGTCAAGGATTTTCCCATAGTATCTTCCTTAAGTTGAGTAAATTATTTTCTTAGAATTTTAATCCTATCACCATTCTTCTTCACTTGGGCCTTCATATCAGAGAGGTTAGGGGTGTCGTGAGATGCTTGACCAAAGGACAATAGGATTTCAACAACAAAAATCTCCTTCCCATTTTCGTTGTTGTGTAGGACATGCTTACTCGGCGGAGGAGAAGGAAGTCCTAGGGTCTTTGTCTTCACCCTATGTTGGACAGGGGTCACATTGTGGGGAATGAGGTGGGTAGGGACGTTAGCAAAAATGATGTAACAATACTGATGGAGGAGTAGAATAACACCCTGGTGGAGAGGAAGGCCACGTAGATGAGAGTGGACATCTTGTATGGATTTATCAAGGGACATAAGAATATAGTAGGACATAATATTTTCATTTTACATCCTAAATTTCACATGCATTATTTTTCAAATTCGAATAAAATCTACATACTTGTAATGCGGGATTTTTCACGTACTCTTCTTTTTTTCAAGTGGAGGGTTTTCTTTCTTTTTAGGTGTTAGTTTTGCTCCATATTTCTGTCGATGCCCCATTTTTTCTACATTTTCCTCAATGATGTCTTTGTTCATTTCTCCCATTCCTTTCTATTTTTTTAACTATTTTCTCTTACTTTTATTATCCTTTGTTTTTTTCACTAGGGTTCTCATGTCCTCTCATTTTCAATTTCTTCTTTCCTCTAATCGCTACTAAAAAGAAAATAAATAAAGTGGGATTACCTTTTGGTGTCCCACTTTATTTTTTAGGTTAGAGGTGTTTGTGGCACAAATGTGGTACAAATTTGTGCCACATTTGTACCACCCCAATATTTATAAAATAACAAATCACTAGACCCCCAAATAAATGTAGATTATATAAGTCTAGATAGGCCCCCTCTTTATAATTGGGTCACATTTCCCTATATTTATATGAGGATTAGGAAGGGGATCCCAATTATTGATCTATAATGGTCATGGTCCCAATTATCTATTTATCTAGAGTTCGTTGTGGGAAAGATATGATAGATAGGGATGGGAACAAATATAGCTATATATAGTCTAGTTGGATCTATAGAGAGAAACCCCATTATTATTTAGGGTGTCATCTTACAATTTAGGGTCTTGTGTGATTGTTTAGTGTTTTTATGTGTGTTTTATTTGTCATATGAGTGTTTAAGGTGTTCAAATTGTGTTATTAAGGGTGACACACTAGTGTTTAGGGTGTCATATTAGTCTTTAAGGTGTCTCATTAGTGTTTAGTGTGTTGTATGAGTGTTTAACATGTTGCATTAGTGTTTATGATGTCTAAATTATGTTATTAAGGGTGAACAATTAGTGTTAAGGGTGTCACATTAGTATTTAGGGTGTAGTGTTAATTTTGGGTGTGTTATTTGAGTGTTTATTTTGTTGCATGAGTTTTTATTGTGTTGCATTAGTTTATAGGGACACTAAATTGTATTATTAAGGGTGCCCCATTAGTGTTTATAGTGTATTTATTAATGTTTAAGTGATCTGTAAACTACACAACTTAAGCAATCCACATACCACTATGCTCGTGAATATGAATGGAAAATGTGAGTTATTTATTAAACTAGTTAATGTGCAGCAACAACCACAATTAAACTACAAATTGAAAGAGAAGAGACAAGAACGAGACAAAATTTTATCCGGAGAAAGCGCAATGCAAGAAAAACTCCAGTGGGTGAGTAAATCAACTCCCCTTCACTATGTAATCTCAAATGATACAACTCATTGCCAATTGGCTTTCAAGGAATATATTTATAAGTCTCGCTAATTGCATCTACTTGTTCACAATATCTCAAGACAATAACTCTCCAACATGAACAATAAGAAAGGAATACAACTCCTCAAACTTGGTCATAACTTGAATTCCACTCAAAAACACTTACTTCATCCCTTCAACATGCTCGTATTTATAAATTATCAACTTAGGAAGGTGTGCAAAGCCAAAATGAACCATCTGGAAGCCCAAAAATTTATAACTATTGAGATTCCCATGTTTCGATCATTAATTACAAAACCGTCGCTTTACGTAGACTAGCGATTCTGAAAACCGCCACCCTATAGATCGGCGATTACAAAACCGCCACCCTACATTAGTGGGTGGTTTTTTCATTATACAAAGTCCACTACCTTCCAGAGGTCATAAATTTTGCATACAAACTCAAAATCGAGTGCCTATGCAATCAAATTCAGATTTTGATGACATATTCATGGTGTTTAAGTGGCCCAAATTTCATTTGGAGGTGTCTGGATCACCCCCATCCTGACTAGACCATCTTGTCAAGATATAAAGGTGCTAAGAACCTGTAGAACAAGTACCTGATATAAATATTACATAGAATTGGGTTATTCCTAATCCATTTTGTGATCATACCTCCCCAATTTGAGTCTTTTAAGTCCCTAAAAGCTTCAAGGACTGATGAGGTGAGGAAATTTCTTCCTCACATATTCTCTAGAATACCACTCCTGCATCTGGAGGTGTATCTATTGAATTGTCCCAATGGACATACCATATTTATGGACTTCTAGTCCCACTTTTTCATTGTATTTTTATGGTAATCAGAAAACAACATCAATTACACTCCTAAAAAATAACCATAACATGTCTCAAAACCCCTGATAAGGTTAGCAATTGTTATCTACATGTTTGGCCAAAAATCATACCTGTATAAGTGCTCAATAGTCTTTGTCACACCAGAGTGACCAGCCACCCCTGAAGTGTGTGCTTTCTCAAAAAAATATTGTAATGGTTGTTTCTTTTCATAGGCATCCTACATGGACTTCCTATGGAATCCTAAGTCTGAAGCGGACCATCGGGTAAAAACAATATCACATGCTCAATTGGCCTAATTAGGGGCAGCCCCATAGGCTCTTCCCTGACTGTAGAATAAATTATCCCATCTATTTTTTCTCTTTGTTAGTAATCATGCTATGAGTGGTTTCTGTGACAACTTCCTCAACTTGTCTATCCCTTAGAAGAAGTAAAGAAAATCTTCCACTAGCATTAAGTTTCTGGACTTCAATGGAACTTACCAATGAAATCTTTGAGTCTCCTACAAAGGCTGAAATGACGTAGCTCTTACCATCCTTCACCAAATGGTATTGGTTGGATCTTCTTGTGAATATGGCATCTTTGATATACAAATACGGACTGCCAAACACCATGCCACACACATCAAGGGGAACAACATCCACAGTGACTTCATCAATAAAAATTTTATCAATACCAAAAGTAATCTTACACTTTGTTTAGTAACCTTGACGTCTACGCCTTTCTTTACCCAACCTAATGAGTAAGGACTTGGATGATTGTAAGTTTCCAACATCAGTCTATTAACTAGCTCTTTACTAACCAAATTAGCTTGTGAACAAGAATCAAAAAGAGCATCCACTTTGGTCTTCTTCAACTGAATTTTTATGTGAAAGAGCTTAGTAAGTTCATTCTCTTGAGCATTACTACTATTACCCAAACATACCTCTTTGTGGACAGAGGCACAACACATGGTCTCATCCACCTCTTCATTGCAAAACACTTCCTCTCCCTAGAGGGCAGCCATAGCCTTCTTCTTATTTTTCTTATTCTTGAAGGGATGTAGTTCTGGGTGGAGCTTCCAACATTTTTCCTCGTAATGAGTGTCAACATCACAATGCCCACAAGTGAATTTTAGTATCCTTTTTAGAAATAGAAGTAGCATTTTTCTTACCTTTCCCTTTTTCCTTTCCCTTTTGATTGGTGTAATCTTCTTTGTCTGAAGCATGTTGAGAGGGAGATGAACTCTTCTTATTGTCCATCTCTAAATAGTGAGCTTGCGTACAAGTCTCATCTACATCCGTCGGCTTGGCCAAGAGAACGGGTCTCCTTAAGTGGCTATGGAGTCCACCAATATATTTCATCAACAAGTCCCAGTCTACTACATATTTTCCCATCTAATAAATTTATTTCAGAACTCACTGGTATACTCCTGCACGCCTAGTCTTATTCTTGCCCGAGATACTTCCAATACATGGACCTCTCTTCCTCATAACAAATAGGATAGAATTAATTTTTCATTATATTTTTAAATTCATCCCACTCGGTAATAGGGGATACTTCTTCATAACCAAATAATGAACATAACTTTCAAACCAAGTTAAAGCATGATTGGCTAATTTTAACCGAGAAAAGGAAATTTGTTGACTTTCATTAATTTGATGCAAATTAAAATATACCTCCAATTGAGCTAGCCAATGGTCTAGCTTCTTAGCATTCACGTCTCCATCATAAGGATGGATTTCGATCTTGGCCTCTGATTTGAATGGAGGAGGTACATGAATGGCATGGGATGGTTCTTCTTCATGAACCTCTTCTTCACGATCGTCGGCGCCTCATCGAAAACCAATTCTCTCCATGAGTAATTTCATGATGAACTCCAATTTCTCAATGGACAAGAAAAATTTTCCCACATCCTTAGATAGACTTGCCACATTTTCCTCCAACTTATAGAAATGTTCTTCACCACTATCATCTACATCTTCTCTTCAAGCCATCTCACAAATTCCTTGCTTCCACTTTCTTGTATAACTCTATGCTTCAAAGGGAATCAGGCTACCTTCACCACTTTCTTTTCCCTTTTAGGTAAGGGGCATCTAACTACAATCTTAACACAAGTTAAACCACACAAAAGACTGAAATCTTAACTACTCGATACAAATATAATTTGTAAACTACCCAATTAAGCAATCCACATACCACTATGCTCGTGAATATGAATGGAAAATGTGAGTTCTTTATTAAACCAATTAATGTGCAACAACAGCCACAATTAAACTACAAATCAAAAGAGAAGAGACAATAACGAGACAAAAATTTATCCTTGAGAAAACCCAATGTGGGAAAAACTCCAGTGGGTGAGAAAATCAACTCCCCTTCACTATATAGTCTCAAATGATACAACTCACTGCCAATTGGCCTTCAAGGAAGATATATATAACTCTCCCTAATTGCATCTACTTGCTCACAATCTCTCAATACAAGAACTCTCCAACATGAACAATAAGAAAGGAATACAACTCCTCAAACTTGCTCACAACTTGAATTCCACTCAAAACACTTGCTTCATCCCTTCAACATGCTCATATTTATATATTCTCGGCTTAGGAAGGCGTGGAAAGCTGAAATGAATTGTCTGGAAGCCCAAACATTTTCTACTATTGAGATTCCCACGTTTCTGGATCATTAATTACAAAGCTGTTGCTTTACATGGTAAACGCGATTCAAAACTACCACCTTGTAGACCGAGAATTACAAAACTACCACCTTGTGCAAATGGTAGTTACAAAACCGCCACCCTATAGTGGGGGGCGGTTATGTCATCATACAAATTATGCCACCTTTTGGAGGTCATAAATTTTGTATACGAACTTGAAATTAAGTGTTATTTTTTTAACTTACACAATTTTGAAGAGGAACAAAAATATGTAATCATATTTGGATTTTGATGACATATTCATGGTGTTTAAGTGGCCCAAATTTCATTTGGAGGTGTCCGGATCACCCTCACTGACTAGACCATCTTATCAAGATATAAAGGTGTTGAGAACCCAGTAGAGAAAGTATATGATATAAAGATTACATAGAATTGGGTTATTCCTGATCCATTTTTGGATCATTAAGGTATCTCATTAGTGTTTATTATTTTGTATGATTGTTTAGGAGTATCCTTATTTTTAGTGTTTTTTATGGGTGTTTAAGGAGTCTTATTAGTGTTTAGTGTGTTGTATGAGTGTTTAGGAAGTCCCATTAGTGTTTATGGGAATCCAAATTGTGTTATTAAAGGTGACCCATTAGTGTTCAGGGTGACATATTAGTGTTTGGTGTTTTGTTTGAGTGTTTGGTGTGTCATTTGAGTATTTAGTGTGTCATATGAATATTTAGGGTCTTCCATCAGTGTTTTGGATGTATAAATTGAGTTATTAAGGGTGACGCATTAGTATTTAGGTGTTTTATTAGTCTATAGGGTGTCATATTGGTGTTTAGTGTGTTTAAATTATGTTATTAAGGGTACCCCATTAGTATTTAGGTATCACATCAATTTTTAGGGTGTCATATCAATGTTTAGTGTGACCTATTAGTGTTTACAGTGTTACATTATTGTTTAGGGTGTATGAATTGTGTTATTAAGGGGTGACCTAAAGGTGTCTTATTATTTTTTAAAGCATCACATTAGTGTTTAGCATGTTGTTTGTGTGTTTATATTATTGCCTTAGTGTTTAGAGTGTTTATTTTGTGTTATTAAGTGTGACCCATTGCTCTTTATATGTCGTATCAATGTTTAGGGTGATGTATCAATGTTAAATATGTTTTATTAGTTTTAAAGTTATTTGATTTTTGTTACTAAGGGTGACCCACTAGTCTTTAGGGTGTTATATTAGTGTTTAGGTTGTCTTATTAGTGTTTAGGGTGTTGTATCAATGTTGAGAGTGTTGCATTAGTGTACATGGTATCCTAATTATATTATTTGGGGTGACTCATTAGTGTGTAAGCCTAAGGTGTCATATTAGTGTTTGGTGTGTTGTATGAGTGTTTAGTGTGACCTATTAGTGTTTAAGGTGTTACGTTATTGTTTAGGGTGTATGAATTGTGTTATTAAGGGATTATTATTAGTGTTTAAGGTGGATTATTAGTGTTTAGGGCATTACATTAGTGTTTAGCATGTTGTGTGAGTGTTTATGTTATTGCATCATTGCTTAGAGTTTTTAATTCATAATATTAATATTAAGGATACAACAATCAATGCAACCATCATGATCATAGTGGAAACTACTCAAATTTTTAAAGCAAGCACAACATATAATATTCAAAGTAGGAAAAAAATACGATATATATATATATATAAATCACGAACATTAATAGTTGAGATATTACAACTTGTAGGTAACAACTAACATTGTACAGAATAATATTACAATGAAATGGATTTTGCTAAGGTGGAGGTGGTGGTATTCCTTCCTTAATTTCCATATAAATATCATACCATGATTTTCCGGTTCAAGGGTACATTGTTATAAAGGATCTAGAATATATATGTGTGATGTAGAAGATACAAACGAATACCCTACAAATGAATGTCTCGAAGGAATGGTGATATATGGTTGAACATTGTCATCTATTCCAGTGGATCTTCTACAAGGTTGTACTACAACATGAGGTGATAGTGGAGGAGACGTTGAAGGTGGCTATGTAAGTAACTCGTAGGTGGCACCAAAGGTGGTACATGGGATGGAGGAGGATCCCCGTCTCGAGTGTAAATGTAGTGATGCCCCACAACACAATGTGTTTTTCAAAATTTTCATCTTATTCATCAAATTATTAGACAAAGTATCATTAAATTCTTTGAAATTATAAAATCATATACTACGAAAGAAACAAAATTTTACATAACATAAAAATATAACATTAGATGTTTTTCAAAACAATACAAGAAATTCAATTGTGAAAAAATTAGGTTTCAAATAACCAATACATATACATCAATCATTAGTGGAAACATTATTTTTATCCTCAATCTCGTTGGTGTTGTTTTTCCTTTAAAACTATAGTTAATTAGAATCCCTTCACCAGCTCTGATATTTTTTATCGCCTCCACCATGACATAAAGTTGCAATATTGGATCTTTTATTTCATCTTCTTTGTCATTGGTACACTCTATAAATTTGTGATTGGGAGATACAAGACGTGAACACATGTGGGTATTATTGATGAAACATGCAATGTTTTTAAATGCATAAGGGTGTCCATAAATGTACATACGGTCATGCATACGGTGAATTTTCTTAAAGGCTATATGAATATGTTCTTCCATTGACTTTGCATTACAACATATGCCATATTTGGACATACTAACTTTGTAGCTCACCACATGAGTCCAATCTACAAACTGGTACATTGGGCCATAAAAAGGTAATATTAGTAGACCAACTGAACATTGAGTAGTAGACCCAACATTAATTGTCATCAAAGTGAATAGCCCACGGAAATGGAATATATGTGGATATAGACAAACTAGTTGGGCAATCTTATATCCTCAACACGTAATAATGGAATCTATGAATCTAAGGCAAAGAAAGCTCTCCTAACCTGAATTGGTGTAATGGACCATTTAGATATAATAGCTTCTCTGGAGGCTCCAATCAATGTCGAGCTCTCTGAGATCCTATCTATTGGCTGTTGGATACGTGGAAAATGACCTATAGGTGCTTCGTGTATATTTCTAGACAAGGTCATGGAAAATGGTAATGAGAGGTGTAGTGGATTTATAATAAACTATGGGTGGTTTTCTGGTCTAGCCCAGAAAATGTTGGATTGATTGGCTTCTATGTTTAATATGGAAAATTGTGTTATGATATCTGGCGGGAGTGGTGAGGATCTAAATACCAACATTTGTAAACCGGTGTCAATACTTAACTGACTTGTAGGCCCATTGGGTTGTGGGACCTGGGGATCACAACCATGAGTTCATGGTTGTTGTGGACCTGTTATGGTCATGTGAAGAATCAATCTCTTCTTCCGACTATCCAATGGTCATAAGCCTTTTCAACTTCTATGTTTAGTACCAGGAGTTGTGTGATCTTCTCAAAATACCTTACGGGGGTTCTGGCAACTTGTATACATAACCCTTGTGTCTATGTCGATGAGAAGGTCTCCTGCATCTAGGCTTGTGGAACTAATGGATCACAACCAAATATTTGTTCTCTTTTCGGGTTCTTGTATGGTCATGCGGATATCCTATCAAGGCAATCTATAGTTGGGTTGATTGACCAAAATGTGTATGCTTTGTCATCTTCAATATTCAATTTGTCTCAATTGTTCACTAATTGCTTGTGGGTTTATTGTCATTTGAAAGACTGAATCCTAAGCCCTTGATCTATATCCATTAATGTTGTGAAGAGATTTGGTTGAGATACTACTCGGTTCGAACACATATTCCCTGGGCTCTCTGGGTCCCGTAATTGTCATGCAAAAGATAACTTAACTAAAATGAGCAAATTAACCATGAAAGCTATATCTACACTATGCTTATATATTTTATTTTTTTTGTATTTTCAATGATGTGTATTTGAATGAAATTAAAAGAGCAGCTATTCTAATATATTCAGAAAATGGACAATTAATCTAATAACAGAATTAAAACAAGCAAGGTAGCCTGGTATAGCTATTTTCTTGTGCAGTTGTGAATTTATCCTAAATATTTAAATAACTAACTAGTTTAATCGAAAGACTTCCAATCCTACCTCAGAAGTGAGGAATGAATCATAGTTTCTCAGAAACTATCATTCCCCATAGCTTCCTAGCAATATCGAAAGTGAGCTTTAACTAAAATGAAATAATTTACTACTCTATTTGATATATTGTAACTACAACTTTGATAGCTCAAACCTGGAGTTTACAGAAATAGTGGTAAATCTAGTTGTGTCATGACTTGTCCCCTCAGTGTGATCTCCTCATTCCTTCGTGTTCTCATGAATCCAGAAAAGTGTGAGTGTGATAGTGTCAGTAAAGAAGATACTCAAACAATGGCAGCTTTGGATATAAACCGAATACAATGCAAGTAAGAGAGGGATAGTGCAAGTGAACAGAGCTTGACTATGTAATTCCTAGCAGGATTTATTGTGGGGATACAACACAAATATGCTAGAGAATTGGGATCTATCTCTTGTGACAAACAAAACCTGCAACTCTAAGATGGATTCTAATCTAAAAATGAAACTACCTTATGCTAAACTGATTGTATGAGACAACAATGAAGTAAGATGAAAGGAAGAAGATCAAATGATCTCTAAAGCAGAAAGGAGAGGCTGATAATTCATGCAAAATATAAAACTATTGAAACTCATGCAAGAACTTCAAACAAACTGAATAATCAAACACAGAAGGAGAGGGGCCATTTGTTTGAAAGCAAGCTTGAGTATTTATAGCATTTGGATTTACTAGAGGGTAAATCTAAATTGAACTCTTCTAATATTAAACAAAGGGAAAACACTATTTACTTGGGTGGCCAAAACATAAATGCAAGCTTTAGTGGTTGAGGAATGGATAGAAATTTGAATTTTTACATTTGACAAAATCATCGAAAATGTTTTCTGGAAAAATGCACACAGGACCACCGCCCTGTGCGGGGGGGGTTATGGGACCACTTATCTGTCTGGGTGGTGGTCACGGGACCACCACCCCAGGGGGGGTGGTTCTATAACTTAAAGACAAAATGCAAGGAAAAGGGGGCCAGAGTTAGAACAAAACATGCAAAAAGCTAGACAAGGCTTTCTAGGATGCAAATGTACACTTGGCGAGCTTTTCTAGATTCCAAACACCTTGCGAAGAGATCTTGAATCATCATTGGGGTTTCCATAACCTCTTTCGGTAGTACAATACCTACATTTTTGGGTACGTACATATTTCCCCCTCGGAGAAGCGTTTTAGCCATGAAGAGGCATAAAATGGTGGGTCAGTATGGCGGTCCCAAAATGGGGAGTTAGAAGCTATACCTGACATGCCCGTGTGTGTCAAATGTCACCATCCAAATTCCCACTATCTGCAAAATGAAAAGAGGACTCAAGTGCAGATAGATAAAATAAATCAAAAATAAATACTAAATTAATATGAAATGAGGACTTACCATTTGCGCGGGGATAAGAACTTACCTCCATCGGCTCCAACTCTGCGTAAGAACACTCAAAACAAAATTAGAATACTATATATATATAAAATGAACTCATTTTACTATTCATTTACGCGTGTTGATTTGGTGGTTTTTGAGCTCTGGGACCCACGGTGACCATTTTTGAGAGTATAGTCAAAATGTTCATTGTGAGATCGTGATCATGCCTCCGAGAGCAGGACATCGACCCACGAAGTCTCAGGTTAGTTCTTCTCAATTTATCATTTTTAAACCTAAAATATAGAAATGTTAAAATCTTTGTCTTGGGGGATTATTTTTGAAAATGTTAGTTTTAAATGAGTCTCTAGGGGGCACCCATAGGGTAGGTCTTTATTTCAGTTAAAATGGTGCATTTTTGTTTTTTTAAGTTTTAGGGCTTTAGCCATTTGGCGATTCGGGACAGGGACCCCCACCACCCCTACAGGCGGCGGTCATGGGACCACCACCCTATGATGGTGGTGGTTACAGGACCACCACTTCATAAGGTGGTGGTTACATGACCACCACCTCAAAAGGTGGTGGTTAGGAAACCACCACTCTACGCACAGGGGTGGTTTTGAAACAAAATGCAAAAAAAGATGTAATTTTTAATTGTCTTTGCATTTTTGACATTTTTATATGTTCTTGATAATTTTTCTAGTTGGATTATGTTACTAACTTACTCTTTTTCTCTATTTTGGGTGGATGCAGAAGGAGGAGTACATCAGATGGAGTAGAGAGAGGGAGTGTGATTGGCTCCCAGCAGTGTTAGAGGCACTTACTCAGGTAGAGCGAGATACTCTACAGAGGGCTGGCATTTGGAGGATTGCACAGGTCCCTCATGTTGCACCTACTAGTCACATATTGTGTGACTTATTTTCATACTGGGATGCAGATCGGAACACTTTCTAATTTCCAGGAGTTAGGGGTGAGTGGACCATCACCCTAGAGGATGTTTATCACATATTGGGGGTCCCGATTCTTGGGAGATGGGTTGTCTCTTAAGACAACAATATATCCAGATCTCA
This sequence comes from Taxus wallichiana var. yunnanensis, assembly GCA_018340775.1. Taxonomy (NCBI): domain Eukaryota; kingdom Viridiplantae; phylum Streptophyta; class Pinopsida; order Cupressales; family Taxaceae; genus Taxus; species Taxus wallichiana. The sequence goes on along the minus strand of CM031239.1, from coordinate 772,096,300 downwards.
GATGGTTCAGTGGGCCACCTATATGGGAGATGTTGTTGTCTCCATGGGCTCGAAGAAGGGGGTGAAGGTCCATTCCATTGTTGATTCTCCTATCCTGTGCTGCTCCCGTCCAAGGGCTATTATGGGTATCTTGGCCTCACGTGGTTGATTGGGGACAAGGGAGGAGATACTCTCTTATACTGTTGGGCTCCCATTATTACATAGATTGAGGCACATGGCCATGTTTACACTTGGGGAGTAGACATTCTTGGGACCACCTATCATGATTTATATAGGGTGGTCAGATTACAGGGGCAGTCATTGAGTCACCCTACTCTAGTCATGAGTTGGGTGTATGAGCGCATCATTCCCTATGGGAGAGGTGTATAGGCAGAGGATCCCGGGGCTATCAGGGCAGCGAGGTGGATAGGGATGACTATACTTAGGATGCCACACCAGCCAGTGGCTTCTTTGACTATTGCAGACATGGAGGCCACTCCTTATCAGGCCATGGCAGGGTTATGGGGAGAGGAGACACACACATTGATCACTTGCTATACTACTAGTCAGCTGATAGACAGGATGGGGAAGTTGGAGATCCACCCCTTTGATAGAGTACCACAAAGTTTTGGCCTCCCCTATTGATATGTTTCCTCCAGCGGGGCCGTATATAGGTCTGTTCGTGAGGCCAGGGGAGGTCCTAGAGGCGAGGTTGGACTACGATCACTCCTGGAGTTCCCATTGCAGCTAGGCGGGTGGTTCATGCCCGAGGGGTAGCCGGTGCTCCTCGAGCACCTTTACTTCAGATCGGAGCGGTCCTGCTCATAGTGGAGAGGGAGATGAGCCCATTGATGTGGACTCAGACTCTAGGAGTTCATAGAGAGAGAGAGGAGAGGAGGAGACGGAGGGAGGTGAGACAGGTGGGGATGGCCGAGGAGGATGATGAGTGACTCTGAGTGGCATGACACTCGAGTATCTTGAGGGCCGAGAGGGGGAGGAGAGTGTAGAGAAGGTGACCCTGATCTCAGAGGAGTTTCCTTCTCGGGACATTGGGGAGATGATGAGTCTGTAGTAGGATGTCATTTCTTTCCAGATTTGGGGGAGGTTCCACAGTCGGTGGCAGTGTCAGTGGTAGGTGCAGATCCTAGAGATCCCACTTGGAGGCCTGGAGATCCGAGTGAGTTACTACTCTTTTCTCGATTTTTTTTAGTTAGAATTGTTTAGTTGATATTTCCCTTTTGTTGTTTCATTTGTTTTTGACCTTATTTTGGACAATTTTCTAACTTGTTTATTTCTCTTTTTTTTTGTAGCTGATTCTTTGAGGGATGGCGAGACTTGATTCACTAGGTGTGCATGGACACTCTACTTCTCCCTTCGGAGGGTACTCGGGCCGAAGCTTACTGAGGACGTTGGAGAGCCTTCAAGTAGCTGGTGGTGATACATGATGTGTTTTTCCCTGTCTGGAAGGTGGAAAAGATCATGACCTCCCTTCATACTGAGTTGGCTGGATATAGGACTGCTGAGCACTTGATGAGGAGGAGTCATTCTCATAGTGAGACCACAGCTACTGGCCATGATCATGAGCCCTCAGTTCATTCAGAGCATCATCATAGCAGGAGTCCTAGATGTGGTCGTGCACCATCTGAGGGATCCCACAGGGATTGAGAGATCATGGTGTCTTTTTGTAGTGATTTTTGGTCGGATGTTTATACGAGTGTTTTTGTATTTTCCGGCTCATTGAGCATTTTGACCATGCCTAGTGCATGATGGCATTGTATATAAAACATGATTCATATATATATATATATATATATATATATATATATATATATATATATTATATATATTTTTGGATCTAGATCTTCTTGTATCTAGAATTTTTGTGATTCGTTTCCCATGTGTATACTAGATGTTTTTAGAATCTTTGTTTTTATATGCTTTTTAGAATGTATGCAATGGATGACAAATGATAACAAATGTTGAACATAATGTTTCTCTTTTTATTTGTTTTTGTAATGCTGATATGTGATGATGTAAACATATTGTAGTACTGAAATTTTGGCTTCTTTGGGCAATGTTCATTGCTTCTTCTTGTTTTGGAAAAATGTGATGAATATATAGTGATAACGAGATGAACTTGCCCCACTCCTAACTCCACACAACTAGTAAGATGTGAGGGCTCAACACCAAGAGTTGGGAAGGGCACAAATTGTATGAGTTTGAATGAATGGAAATGATGAGAGAAAGACAAGGTTTTGACAAAAATCAAATTCAAACTTGCGTACTTACTCTTACTCAAAACTACTACATAGTTTAGAATGTATCTTATTTTCCAGTTTATCTAGACTTAGATCCATGGATGGCAACTTGGTTGAAAAAATCTGGTTTTAAGGATTTGATCTCTTTGGAATTTGGATATTTAACTTCTCTTAGTATACTTTGCTTTAAAATATTAATATTCACTAATTTGCGTGAATGGACCCCCTACACCCTGTCTCATGCTACTAGTAGGAAGCATGGGCTCATCACCAAAGGTAGGACATAGGTGAGTAAGGGCACTTCTTTCCTTTCTCAACCTCGTATCACTAGTAAGAGATGCGGGCTCATCACCAAGGTTGGTGGGGCAAAGAAGTGTGTAAAAATAAAATATTCTATTTGGTTTAGCATTTTTTTTAACTTGACACTTCTGATTTGTGACTTTGGAGTATCCTTGTTTCAAAGAGATGTAAGAAGGATAGATGTGACACCAAGAAGCTTCTAGAATAGACCGTAGGTAAGAACAACTTAACCAAGTAGAAAAGAATGAGTATGACCAAGTATGCAGGCCTTGGTATGGTTTTTGTCAAGACTTTGTCTGTCGAATTGATGAAATGATTTTGGAACCATTTGATGATATTATGAAAACTGAAGAGATATGATTTTGAATGCTTTTGCCAATATTTTCAGAAGCTTGTAATGAATTGCTTAAGAATAAGTTCCTTGACCACAATAGTTACTGAAACAGTGAACAAAATGAAACAACTAAGTGACTAAATGCAATGTAGGTAGATATAATATACAAATGGTGATGTTGATGACCTTATGCGTAAAACCATTTAAGATGCAAGGAATTGACTGATTTCATTGAATTCCTCACCTTCTAATGTACACAAGAGATATACCATTTCCGTAGTCTTTCATGACTCGGTATGGGCCCAACCACTTGGGCCAAATTTCCTTCCTTCATTTTTTTCTTATCAATCCGGTTGTCTAGTCTTAGAACTAGATCTCCCTCATATATTTCTCACTCGTAGACCTTTTTGTTATATTGCACATCCGGTCAGCATAGGCTCTATGCCTTTGTTTGGCATTTAGCTTGGCCTCATCAAGGCTTTCTAGTTGAGAGAGGCATGTGCCTCTCTATAGGCTTCTTCTCCCAAAATCCCTTGTAATGAGATGCGGAGACTAGGGTATTTCGACCTCAAGCGGGAGAACTACTTCTACCCCAAATACTAATGAGAAAGGGGTTGCCCCTGTTGGTGTTCTTATTGAGGTTTGATGGGCCCACAAGGCCGGGTATAATTTTAAATGCCAATCCCATTTGTTCTCCTTAACTATTTTGAGGAGAATAGCTTTTAATGTTTTGTTTGTGGCTTCAGCTTGTCCATTGTTGGCTTGAGGGTAATAAAGAGAGGCCGTATGATGGTTTATCTTGAATTTACTACATAACTCATGGACCTCATCATTCTTAAAGGATGTGCCATTATCTGAGATAATGACTTGTGGGACACCATACCTACAAATGATTTGATTCAAAATAAACTTAGCGATTACAGAACTTGGTACGGTGGTGAGAGGCATGGCCTCTACCCATTTGGTAAAATATTTTGTGGCCATGATTATAAAATTATGGCCATTGATGAGGGGAGAGAATTTCCCTATCAAATCTAGGCCCCACGTGGAAAAGGGCCATGGGGTTGCGATTGGTTGCAGAGCTTGTGTTGGCATGTGAATCTCATGGGAGAATTCTTGGCATTTATGGCACTTGCACACAAACTCTACTTGTCATGTTCTAGAGTGGGCCAAAAATAGCCCATCCGATGTATTTTGTGAGTGTGGCATGACCACCAAAGTGGCCTCCACATATCCCACTTTGTGGGATTCATAAAGAATCTTTTTGGATTCTTCAGTGTCAACATCTTAAAAGCATTCCATCAAGGCTTTACGATAGAGAACTTGTTCTAAGATAACATATTTAGCAATGATAATGTGTAACCACCTTCTTTGTTGTGATGTGGCACCTTCTGGGTATGTATGGTCCATGATAAAATTGACAATGTCAGTGTACCAAGGGCATGTAGAGATGGGGGGTCTGGTTTTGACAAAGTATATGCACTCATCGGGAAAGTCTAGATCTACCAGATCACCTCCATCTAATGGATTGTCAGCTAACCAGTCTGCAATGATTTGTCCCTTAATGGATTTCTAGTTTACAAATGTTAATTCAAATTCACCCATTAAGGTTATAAATCATCCAACCTTTTTAGATAAAGACCCTTGCGTGAGGAATGTTCATAAATGATCTGTCTTTACAATGACCCTTGTTTCTTGATTTAACATGTAATGTCTTAAACATTTCATTGCAAAGACTATGGCAAGGCATTCTCTTTCTACCTATGTATAACGTGTTTCATAATCAAGCAACATCGGCTAATGAAATAGACTACACATTCTCATTTATCATTGTCTTCTTGAGCCAACATGCAGGCTAGGAGACATCAGTAGCCCATGAATACAAGATCAAAGGATGATCTGGTCTAGGAGGCATTAACATGGGAGGAGACAATAAGAAGCGTTTAACTACTTCAAAGGCCTCATTACATTCTTTCCCAATCAATGCTATAATATTTCTTTAATAATTGTTGATTGGATGAACAACAAAACTTAAGTCTGAATGAACCTTCGAATTGCACCTAGTTTCCCAAGAAATGATCTGATACTAGACTCATCTGATGGTGGAATCATTTCAAGAACAACCCAGATTTTGGCTAGATCGACATCAATCCCTCATGAGGATATAATGTAACCCAGAAGCTTGCCTCCTGTCACACCAAATACATTTCTCTGGGTTTAATGTGACACCATATTCGATCAATCATGAGAGAATGATACGAGTACCTCTGGGTGATCACAACGCTTCTTGGCCTTGGCCAACAAGTCATCCATAGGATTCCACAATTTTATGAATAAGGTCATGGAATATGTATGTCATTGCCCATTGGTATGTAGCATGTCGGTGTTCTTAAGACCAAATGGCATGACAACGTAACAATAAGTTCCCCAAGGAGTTATAAATGTGGTCTTGGCTTGATCTTCCTTCAGATATTTTAATCTGATTATACCCGAGAACCCATCCATGAGGGACAATAGCTCAAATCCAGTTGTTGCATCAACAATGACATCGATGGATGGTAATGGGAAGTCATCTTTGGGACAAGCTTTGTTAATATCCCGAAAGTCTATGCAAATGTGTATCTTCCCATTCTTTTTTAGAACAGGGATGATATTAGATACCCATTGTGAATAGTCAACTTGGTTTGATGAATCCCACTTGGAGAAGTTTCATTACTTCTTCTTTCACCATGAGAGCCACTTTTGGCTTCATTGGTCTTGACTTTTGTTTAATTGGCTTTGCATCTGGTTTGGTGACAAGATTATGTACCACGATATGTGGTGCAATTCCTGTCATTTCTTTGTAGTTAAATGTGAAAGCCTTTTGATGTTCCTTGAGGATTTGGGTGTGTATTTCTATCTCCTCTGGAGTTAACGAGGATCCTAACTTCAAAATTTTTGGTTCTTCCTCCATTCCAATGTTTATGTCAATTGTTTCTTCGATTAAGGAAGCATTTCCTTCTTCAAATTCAGTGGGGCCGGAGGTAGTTCCAAACTTTCTCCATTCTCTACCTCGTAGATATCGAGATCCTTTTGTGGAGGAGACTCTATCATGGGATTTCCAAAATAGGAAGAGGAATGTGGGATTAGGGAAAGATCCACTATGTGATGAGTGAGATGTAGCTCACATAGGTGTTTAGATATTCGAGAGTGATTCTATCATTGTCAAAGTGATCTAGGATAGAAAACTCATTCTCAGCTTCTATATGTGTCAGGAGTGGGTTTGTTGGTATTTTACGCACCAATGGTTCAGTAAGTGATACCATGAAACTTGTATTTTCCAACTCACTTGTTTGGAGTGAAATGGGAAGCTGAGGTTGCTATTGAATCTGAGAAGGTTCTACTCTCGTGGGATTGCTTCGATTGATATGAAGTTGAATCCTTTGGTTAGATCTAATACCACCATTTTATAGAGTTGTAAATGCTCAACTCTAGTCTCATATACCTCAGAGACTTGGTTTGCAACTAGTGAGTCTCCTAGCACTCTAATGTTATCAACACCCATCCTTTTGGCTATGATGAGGCCAAGGAGGAGGGCTTCATACTCAGCACCCCATTGTTTGTACACTCAAAGTTTAACTTAAAGGAAAAAGGTAGGATCTTTCCCTCGGGAGAAGTAAAGATCACACCTTCCCCAGCTCTCCAAAATGACATCTAGCTCCATCAAGTGGAGAGTCCAATATTTTCTTGGAAAAATGGATGTTGGGACATTCCTCGTGTCTGTTTCTTCTACCTCGGTTACTTCTACCATACAAACTTCATCTGATGGAAGGGAACCAATTCCTAGGGTGTATCCCATACCCATAGAATCAAATGGTAGGAGAATGGGTAGATCTTTCTCTAGTAATTCAACAATTTTTGTGGTAGTCCCTAATGATACCATTTTACTATGATTAGTCTCATTTTTGAGTGTTGGAATGCCCTCGACTAGATTTGTAATTTCTAATTGTGTTGTAGGTATCAACTTCTCTTCTGGTTTTGAATTGATTGGTTTGTTAAGTTGATTCGTTGGGAGTTCAAACTTAGAGTGAACACCTGGTCTTTTCTTCAAGTCTACTAGGTGTATATCGAATGGTTTTGGGTCACCTTGTGCCACAAATATTTTCCCTAGGTGCAAAAATCTTATTTCTGGAATAACGTGGAAGGGATTGCCTTCATGCGGTGTATCCATGGTCGACCGAGGATCATATTATAGTTGGTTTCCCGATCTATAATATAAAATTTGGTGAGGACCATCTTGGGTCCTAAGGTGACTGGTAAAACTATGGTTCCAATTGAAGTGGCCTTGAGGCTATCATAACCTCTTAGCGTATTTCGTGTTGTGGAACAATTTGTTTCTCCATATCCTAGCTTTTGAAGAAAAGTGAAGGGGACTATGTTAACTTTGCTTCCCCATCATCAATCATTGCATGTTTAACATAATTATTGTAAACCCATACTTGTAAATGTAAAGGTTGGGTCACCTCTTCACGTAATTTCAGCATCTGTTGGCATTTTGCTTATATCAAATATAAACTCAGTATCCCTATCTATCTGCCCTGGAGGGTAGACATCAAAGTCTACATGGTTTACTTGCATTTCTAGGAGGAGGAGTGATGTTAATTAAATGACCAAGGCCTAATGCTTCTAAGAGAGCAGCCCTATGGGTGGGAGAGTTCTTCAACAAATCCAAGAAGGAAATGTGAGAGAAGGTCTTTGTTAAGTCATTAATTAAATCATAAGCACCTATGGGTTTTACCAATGTTTGTTGAATGTTGTCTGGTTCTAATGGATAGTTTGGAACTGGTTGAGAAGAATAATCCCATGTTCTTGTTATGGTTTCTATGGGTAGCTCGGTGTCTAACTCTACCAGGCCAACTATCTTGGTTTGTGGTCGAGTTCCTAATTGGGGTGTGACCGGTGGACTTAATGAAGTTGAGCTTCATGATCATTATTTCCTATCATAACACCCTTGTTCATTCCATTTGGATCTAACCTGTTATTGTTAGAGTGATTTGGGAGTGGATCGTTAAAGATTTTGAGGGGTGCATTTTGAGGGGAAACTACCCTGTGTAAGTGTTTGGCATGGGTACTACAAATTTGCTAAAACATATCTATAAAGAGTTGTCTTTGGTCTTTTGGAAAATGCTTTGCATGAATTTATTGTAGTCACGAAAGTCCTAGTATCATGGCCTTGAATCTTGTGGAAACCACAATACAAGTTGGGATTATAGTTTCGAGGTTGTTGATTTGAAACTTGTTGTGGTCCAAAATTTTGATTAGGTTGTTGGTTGTTAGAGTTAAAATTTTGAGGTTGTTGCCTTTGGTTTTGACTCTGATATCCAGTTGGGTTTTGATTTGGACCTTGTGTTTGGATTTTCCATTGTTGTTGTTGTTGTTGTTGTTGTTGTGATGGATGATTAAAATCCACCGCGTTGATTGTTGGAGTAAAGTTGTTATTTCACTTGATTGTTAATGGGTGGTGAAATGTTTACAACATTTTCCCTTTTAACTTGGTCAGTTACTCCATCTGTTGTTACCCCATGGTTTTTGTTAAGGATTTTGGGTCCTTGATTGGTATTCCCAGCATTAGGATAGGTCGTAGTGTTTTGATTGGGAGTGATTAATTTCCCATTTGTTCCATATGTCTTACGACCACTATCTATTATCCGCTTGATCTATTCGGAGAGCACTCTCGAGTACTTCATCATAAGTTCTTAGTGGGAACTTCTGGACTTCTTCCTTTATCTCTCTATTGAGGGAATGAAGGAATAAATCACATAGTTCCATCTGATCCATGTTTGGAGCACTTGCTTGATGAGTAGAGAACCGTATGCCATCTTTGAATAAAATGAGCAATGGATTCATTATGCTCTTGTTTAATATGCAAGAATTCCCTGATTCTGTTCTTAATAATTTGTTCATATCAAAAGCTTTGATAAACTCTGACACAAGTTGTTTGAATGAGTGTATCGAGGCTTCAGGTATTCTGTAATACCAATCAAGGGAAATACCCTCTAAGGTTTTAGGGAATATCTTAGCAACAACCCCATCCCAAGGGAGTAATTCTCGAATGGCCATGGCATAGGCCTTGATATGTGCATTTGGATCTCCCTCCCCTTTGTATTTGGGTAAATCGGGAAGAGGTCTTGGAAGCATGACACTTCATATGGTGAAGTCTAGGGGCTCTTTTAAATATTCTGAGTAAGTCCCTACCGCATAGGCTTCGACCATCGATGGTGCCTGCTGAGGGGGTGGAGGTGGAATGGGTTGTTGATATGGCATAACATATGTATTTGCAGGGACATAAGGAAATCCTTGTGGTTGAGTGAACATCCCGGAGAGAGAACATGTCTCCCTGTGGTGATTTTGAATAAATGTTTAAGTAGGGAGGAGCATTGCTCTGGTATGGATTGTTTGGTGCTAAGCCGGGAGGTATCATATTTTTAACTGGAGCGGCATTTGAAAACATGGTTCTAGTTGGTGTTTGTTGTGATAGTTATATGAATGTTGAGGAGGCATGCCTAACATGTGCTTGTTCTGTAAGGAGGTCAACTTGGCTGGGATGATGCGGAGGGTTGGGGATTCCTGCTTGCCCAAAATATGAATTTTGATTTGCTTGAGCAAGTTCCAATCCTCTAACCTTCTCAACTAAGGCTGAGATGACCTCGATTGGTGAAGACACAGTGTTTTTCCTTAATGGTGGTTGTTGTACACCTTGAGGTTGTAAAGGGGTATGATACCCTGCTATGAATTGATCATTACCCTACCAAGCTTCACCGAGAGTATTTCCCATAGGTGGAGGAATGGGGGTGTTTTCTTGGAGTAGGGTATCGGGTTGTGTTTGCAAACTTCCTATAGGTGGGTACATGTTTTGGAAGCATTGTTCACTTCTAGCATAGCATGCTAAATACTCCTCATCCAAAAATGGGAGTGGATCTGACTATCTACTGATTTGTGGTCTAAAAAAACCCAGGAGATGAAATGGATTCTCCAGTAAACATCATATTGTTAGAGCTTGAGGGCTCTGGTTGTTGCATTTGTGTGAGTGATCCAACTCCTCAATTTGGAATGAAGAACTAGAGCTAGTTCTTTGAGGAGGAGTTTGTGATGACAAGTAATTACTTGAATAGTTGTCAGCCCATGCAGAAAGTGAGGGTGATGGTTGTCTATTTGTTTGACCATAATTTGCTTTGAGACCTGAGAGAGGTCTACCATATGCATCGTATCCCGACATATTCGGGGGTATATGAATACCCACAAAATAATGGGAAAGAGTGAAGATGGATGAAAGAAATGAAAATAAAAGGAGAATAATTGTTTTGTTTCACGTCGGGTTCACCAATTTTGTATGATAGAAAAGTGACATGCGAGCATGAGAATCTACAAGTAGCTCTTCTTCGTACCCGACCTCCCGAGGTCATGCCGAGACAGCCGGTGGAAATGGAATATATGTGGATACAGAAAAACTAGTTGGGCAATCTTATATCCTCAACACGTAATAATGGAATCTATGAATCTAAGGCAAAGAAATCTCTCTAACTTGAATTGGTGTAATGGATCGTTCGGATATAATAGCTACTCGGAGGCTCCAATCAATGTCGAGCTCTGTCTGAGATCCTATCTATTGGTTGTTGGATACGTGGAAAATGACTTGTAGGTGCTTCGTGTATATTTCTAGACAAGGTCATGGAAAATGGTAATGAGAGGTGTAGTGGATTTATAATAAACTATGGGTGGTTTTCTAGGTCTAGCCCAAAATGTTGGATTGATTGGCTTCTATGTTTAATATGGAAAATTGTGTTATGATATCTGGCGGGAGTGGTGAGGATCTAAATACCAATGTTCATAAACCGGTGTCAATACTTAATTGACTTACAGGCCCATTGGGTTGTGGGACCTGGGGATCACAACCATGAGTTCATGGTTGTTGTGGACCTGTTATGGTCATGTGAAGAATCAATCTCTTCTTCCGACTATCCAATGGTCATAAGCCTTTTCAGCTTCTATGTTTAGTACCAGGAGTTGTGTGATCTTCTCATAATACCTTACGGGGTTCTAGAAACTTGTATATGTAACCCTATGTCTATGTCGATGAGAAGGTCTCCTACATCTGGTTGTGGAACTAATGGATCACAGCCAAATATTTGTTCTCTTTTGGTTCTTGTATGGTCATGTGGATATCCTATCAAGGCAATCTATAGTTGGGTTGACTTGACCAAAATGTGTATGCTTTGTCATCTTCAATATTCAATTGCCTCAATTGTTCACTAATTGCTTGTGGGTTTATTGTCATTTGAAAGACCTGAATCCTAAGCCCTTGATCTATATCCATTAATTGTGAAGAGATTTGGCTGAGATACTATCGGTTCAAACACGTATTCCCTGGGCTCTCTGGGTCCCGTAATTGTCATGCAAAAGATAACTTTAACTGAAATGAGAAAATTAACCATGAAAGCTATATCTACACTATGCTTATATTTCTCTTATTTTTGTATTTTCAATGATGCGTATTTGAATGAAATTAAAAGAGCAGCTATTCTAATATATTTAGAAAATGGACAATTAATCTAATAACAAAATTAAAACAAGCAAGGTAGCCTGGTATAGCTATTTGCTTGTGCAGTTGTGAATTTATCCTAAATATTTAAATAACTAACTAGTTTAATCAAAGACTTCTGATCCTACCTCAGAAGTGAGGAATGAATCATAGTTTCTCGAAACTATCATTCCCCATAGCTTCCTTGGAAATATCAAAAGTGAGCTTTAACTGAAATGAAATAATTTACTACTCTATTTGATATATTGTAACTACAACTTTGATAGCTCAAACCTGGAGTTTACAGAAATAGTGGTAAATCCAGTTGTGTCATGACTTGTCCCCTCAGTGTGATCTCCTCATTCCTTCATGTTCTCGTGAATCCAGAAAAGTGTGAGTGTGATAGCATCAGCAAAAGAAGATACTCGAAACAATGGCAGCTTTGGATATAAACCGAATACAATGCAAGTAAGAGAGGGATAGTGCAAGTGAACAGAGCTTGACTATGTAATTCCTAGCAGGATTTATTGTGGGGATACAACGCAAATACGCCGAGAATTATGGGATCTATCTCTTGTGACAAAAAAAACCTGTAACTCTAAGATGGATTCTAATCTAAAAATGAAACTACCTTATGCTAAATTGATTGTATGAGACAACAATGAAGTAAGATGAAAGGAAGAAGATCAAATGATCTCTAAAGTAGAAAGGAGAGACTGATAATTCATGCAAAATATAAAACTATTGAAACTCATGCAAGAACTTCAAACAAATTGAATAATCAAACACAAAAGGAGAGGGGCCATTTGTTTGAAAGCAAGTTGGGTATTTATAGCATTTGGATTTACCAGAGGGTAAATCTAAATTGAACTCTTCTAATATTAAACAAAGGAAAACACTATTTACTTGGGTGGCCAAAACATAAATGCAAGCTTTAGTGGTTGAGGAATGCGGATAGAAATTTGAATTTTATGTCATGGTTAACCTTCTTGTTTGTCTTGGCTATCTTAAGTAAGCTCTAAACATTGTAATCTAAAACTTAATTAAGATTTAGGTGGTTGTGTGACCTTGTTTTATTATTTTTAGATGAGTGGGGATATGAGAGGAAAAGAACTAGTTAGTATTTATTAGCTACCCCATTGTATCGGTTGTATCCCCAAGTTTCTACATTGAAGACAAGTGTTGTGTGATGTAAACATTTTTCGTGTTCCTATAGAGTTCCACAATGTTTTTGGTTCATTATGCAAGTGCGTATTAACGACCATCCCTAGAACACATCTTTCTTAACTTCCTTGTTATAATTAGAAGTATTGTTGAGTTTTGCATTTTAGCATTAGGGGAGTTTTCACCTTGGTTGACCTTGTGCTCATTCTAATTCTCTAGGAGTTTTAGAATACCCTATAATTACTTTTAATCATGATGTGGGGTGATCATTATTTTCTTGGACATTGTATCACATACAAAAGTAGTGTAAACAACCATATTTCACCTTACGACAACTATTTTGAACCAACGTGAAAAAGGAACCCACATTTATTTTTCTTACTGACCTAATGTTTTAATCATCATTTTAATAGATTAAAATGATGAATAATTATCTAGATAAATTTTACCTTAAGGGAAGATAATGCAAAATCGTGTCAAAAACTTCCCATGTAAAAATAATGGATAAATTTGGAGTTCATGTTATATGAGAATAAAGTTTGGAGAAATTCAAACTTTATCACAAGTTCGGCAAAGTTAATTAATTTTATTGACAAAATTACTCAAGGATATGTGGTCCCATGGAATAAATTTATTATAATGTGTTTTATTGACACTGAAACAAAATAAAAACCTATTTGAAGTTGATATCAATTATTTACAAAAAAATGAAGATTCAAATTAAAAAATTAACTTACCTTTATGTTTACGCCGTAAAAACACTAAGTTATTCGAGCTTCTTCTCCATCTTCACAAGATTGAAAATGAGAGGTTTAGTGAAAATGACATTCACTTGGGATTACATAGGAAATGTGGGGCCACCACGTGGTTAAAATTTATGTGACACAAATTTGGTCCAAATATGGCAAAAATTTGATCCAAATATGATGCTAATTGTGCCACATTTATGGCACTATTAACATGTTACATCAAAAGTTAGAAAAAATCATTCACGAATTGACACGAAATCAACCCCATTTTCAAAGTTTTTAACACTATATGTAGTAGTGGTATCATAGGGTTTGGTTCTAAAATATCCGTATGATGGTGGTAGTGTATTTTTGGGAGATAATTGAGCTCACCAGATTGTGGTTTGAGGAAGAGTAAAATTAAGGTTATGATATGGGAGGATTAAGACTCTCCTTGGAGTTTTGCACATACTAGGTATTGTGAGAAATATAGTTTTGTCAACAAGATGTGTTATGTTAGAGTGTAAGTATCATTCACAAAGGATGGTTTTAAAATGGTGTGCGGAGTAATGGTATTGTCCAAATGAGTGCACATTGCAACCTCCTTCATATGGTTCTTCCTAAATCCAATGAGATAGATGAGAAAAAAACATGCTTTTGATAGATATATTATGCTTTGGCATGAAATGTTGGGTCATATTGGCAAGAAAGGATTAAAAACATTGTAATTCAAATGACCGACAAAGTGGTTTGATGATGATCCTTGAAATTTGAATTCTGCAAGAATTTTTTGTATGGAAAGTAGAATAAAGTCAAATTTCCCAAATTATTGCACATGTAAAGGCGATCTTGCATGTTATACATATTGATGTGTTTAGGCGAGTGAAGATCCCATCGCTTTGGACATTTGTGTATTGTGTTTTATTTATAGATGAATTTTCTAGGAAGACATGGATATACTTTCTTTAAAAGAAACCTGAAGTTTTCTAAAAATTCAAGGAGTTCAAAGCTCTTGTGGAAAACTAGAAAGAGAATAAGATCAAGGTGTTGAGAATAGAAAATGGATGTGAATTCTACTCAAAGGAATTTGATGAATTCTATAAGTCATGTAAAATTGAGAGAAAGCGGACAACTCCATACATGCTTCAACAAAATGAAGTTGTATTGGGCCCCTAAAATATTGACTAAGTCTAAAAAGGTGCATGGGCATGCAAGACTGAAGTTAAGAAATGGGCACGCAATGAGAAGGCATGTAAGGCAAGGTTCTAGGAGGATCTTAGTAGAGCCCGTGATGCACGCCCGTAGGACAAGGTCTCGGGACTTAGCCGTATTTGGAATATTAGGCAAGACACGACAAAAGTATGCCCTGACTACACATGTGGAGTGGATAAGGTGTCATCCTGGTGACAGGTTAGCCTAGGAAGTAATATGCCATGTGATGGAATCTCCTAGAAGAACATCATGACAAGGAGTGGAGAGCTTAGGCCTAGAGGATCATGCACCCATGGAGGACCACATTCAGACACTTGGCGCTGGATCTGAGGCCACAAAAGGATGAGTTGGCACTTTGGGATGCTTATATATACAAGTTCCCGTAGAAGGAAAGAGAGATGAAGAGAGAGTAGAGCTCTGCAGAAATGCTGCAAAAGGAATTTTGTTTGGGTTAGTAGATAAAATATAGGAGATGGATGTATCAAGGGCTTGGATTTTTAAATTTTTGTTTTGAGAGTCAAATGATAGGAATCTAGTTATGATGCATGACTTTGGTCTACCTTTCTATGATGCTCTGTAATGAATCTAATGAATGTAATGAGGTTACCAGTTTATATGAATATGATCAGTAATGATTTTGGTGCATTTACATATCTTCATGGTTCTATTTTATGCATGTTTATGGAATGAGTCTGAATCCTTGCACATTTCCCTTTCTATTTTGATTCAATTCTTAATATGTTAAGTACTTTTCTATCTAGAATGACTACACTGATCTAGAATCCGTTATGAGCTCTATGATGCTTGTATGTCTCATTTCCACTCACTTCCTTTAATTTTGGATCATAGATGATGTTTTCCCACTCAACTCACATAAAAGAGAGACTAGGTGCCCATAGGTGTCTCAGGTGAGCACCCAGTGCACTCGTTGGGTGATAGGTCGGCATGCATGGGGTTCCCTTGTTCTTGGTGGGTGTAAAAATAATTACATCTTGGTTCTCATTGCCGGACCTCTTTTCAAATTTGTAGTGGGAAATGGCATACATCATGATCTATGTAATAAGTGATGACAAAACGCCTAACTTTGGAAAGTGTTGAATCATGGTTCAAGAGCATGGAGGAATAATTTTCTTAGAGATTCATCACTGGACCTGAGTTTGATGCACCTAGATGGGTAGAAGAGAACATCTACCATGAGTTGTATGAAACTTTTTTCTATTGATTCTCAGTAGAGCTATATGAATGGCTCTCGGCATGTGTGTCTAGATCAAGTGGCATTGTAGATCACGCATGTCGACACAAGAAGAATACCATAGGTTGCAGCATGTAGATCTGACATGGACTCGTGTTGTGGATCATTAGAGGAAAGGTGTGTTGGCTAGCTACACTGCTCTGAGTAAGCTATTTCTACATATTCTTGTCTGGAAATCGCTAAGTTCAAGTTTCGTAGGATCCCAAAGGATTGTTCTACGTGTTATCCCTCTAGAAATAAAGATCTTGATTGTTACCTTGAGTTTAGAGACATCTTTGATGGTTGGCTAAAACATTTTGAGTGTTGGGCGAGGAAGCAAGAGTGGAGGAAGATGGAAAACATTGTGACGGAGAAAGAAAGGGAAGAGAGACGGCTCAAGTATAGTGAAGCACGTGAAAGGGAGATTGCTAGACAATGCAAGGTTACAAGTGTGATGGATGTATGGAGGTAGATGTTGCGGGAAGGATTTGAGGTTCACGCAAAGGACGTGGAACCTAAGTAGTCTATGTTACCCCATCTTGGCAAGCACGTAAGAGAGACCCCTTTGGCTTCTGATGAGAGTTTGTCACATGGAGAGAGAAGATTCATTGGCGTGTATCTAAACCCACCTAGTGACCAGACCCTGGTGCTTGGTTTTCCAGATCAAGGGAGGAGTATCGTTGACCTAGTTGGTATCGGTGGAAGTGACAGATCTGTACCTAAGAGATATAATTTTTCATTTCCTACTTCTATGGCTGCGTAAACTATTCCAATATTTAGAGGAATTTTTGGACCAGGAGCAAATACACAAGGCTTGGGTAATGCATCGGGAAGTGGCGTGGGACACACATCTAAGCAAGTGGCACAATCTCATAGATGATTGAGTACGTAATTTAGTGGTACATTGGGTACCCTAGGCGCGACCGCTTCGAGCCCATTGCGCGGAAGGAGGATCTAGAGGTGGAACTAGTGGATCCGGAGGCACATGACCTGGTGGATCTAGTGGATCCGATGGGGAAGGGAATAGAAAGAAACCAAGGATCTAGACTGGGATGATAGGGGCCTCAGCCACCTCCTCAAGTAATATTTGAAATTTATTTACACTTTCTAGACTACCAAGACATAGAGGATGTTACGAGGATGTTCACAAGTGTGAATTACTATGGCATGCAAATGGTATCACAACCCCGGAGCAGAAGGCTAGTTAGTTTGCAATGACATTACAAGGGCACGCACATAGCTGGTATAGGAAGTATGACCCCCATAAAATGGTGGTAGATTACACCACATTGAAAAATGCCTTCCTAACAGAGTTCCACATCCTTGAGTTCGAGCAAAAGAGCATCAGCCCCCTTACGAGAGATTCAACAGGGAATCACGGAGAGTGTGTGGGAGTATGACATGTGGTTTAAGAATCTCCTGTCAAAATTGTCATATGACATTCACCCTTAACAACATGCTCAATGGTTTTTTGGGGGGTTGATAACTCCATTTAGAATAGATTTATCTCATAAAACTTTCACAGACCCATGCGAGGCGTTGGAAGCCACCCTACGCACTGAAGTTGTTGGCAGTGTTGACACTGGGGTTAGCCCATTCCTAGAAGCTCAAATCGTTGTTATGGCTAAGCAGTTGGAAAATTTGTCTGTGAACTCATCTCATGAGACTCACAGTGGAATATGGTGTACAGATTGTGAAGTAGAAGGGCATGCCAAAGATAGTTTCCCCGAAAGATAAGACGCGTCGTAGCAGATGATCATGTGAAATTTTCATGGGGACCATGATGCAAGTAGATGTCCCTTATTACAACACGCAATTTGGAAGAATGTATCTTGCTACTGTAAGATCTACACCTCTACAACCCATGATACTAAGGATTGTAGGCTTATTGATTAGATCCATGAGGCCATTGATCATGGTGTGTGCCAGACCAGCATTGTCAGTAATTCTAAGGGTGATGACCACCATTATGAGGAGTGCGCAGATGGGGGCATGGGAAGAATTTCTCACAAAGGATTCTGTAGTCATGGTAGCCACGGAGGAGGAAGGAGTGAGTTCCCATGTGGAACCTATTTTAATTGTGGGTCTACATACCACTACAAGTGCGAATGTCCAGATCTATTACAGTGCTCATGGTGCGGGAAAAAGCACAAGTATGAAGAGTGTCCGGAACTCTACGAGCATATGAACCAGCAATACTGGAAAGATAAGGATGTTACTATGGTAAGCATAAAAAGGGCTGATCCACAATGGATGCCAAGAGTGGCGCGTGAGTCAGAACTAGAACTGTCTTGTGGTGACAACAAGAGTAGAAGTCATGTGCAAAAGGAAAATACCAAGGTGGAAGAACCTGGTTTCAAGGGAAGAAGTGGTACATGGGAAGTACCCAGACCTTGTGCATCGAAGGAGGTATATCAAGGAGCCATGGATGTTATTCGAGTTTACAAGGATAAATCTAGTATCTAAAGGAGCAGTCCAGAAGGGAGGAGCAAAGAAGAAAGGTCGAGGTGCCAAAGGATGACCTGGATGAGGTCAAGGATGTATGTAAAATGCTAAGGCAAGAGAATATTATTCCCTTGTTAGGAGCATGGTTGAGAGAGAAGGTACCATGTGCCGGAGAAGAGAGCAAGAGGTAGGTCTTGCATGCAAACCTCCCCCTCACAGCCTTGACTATGATAGGGAGATCACGTTAAATGAGGTTTTGGATGGATGGATCCTTAGTAATATCCTCATTGACACAGGCATGGAGTTCAATGTTCTCACCTTGGATGCATGGCATCAAATGGGAAGACCTGCATTATAGCCATCTTCAAATGTGTTGTATATGGAAAACAAAACAAAGGCAATGTCCATCGGTGTTTTAAAGGATGCATTTATCACCATTCGGGGGGCTAAGTTTACTAGGGACTTCGAAGTCTTGGCACTCGCCAAGGAAAACAATTTCCTAGCATTACTTGGGCACCAATGGTACTATAAGAACAATGCAGATATTCAGTTTAACAAGGGATACATAAGCTTTGAGAATGAGGAGGAATGGGTCACCATACCCCTGGCTGATGGAAAATCAACACCCTATACTGAACCTTTGGGAGAAGAGGTCTTAGATAGAATATTTGTGTGCTCAATCGAGGATCCAAAGGTAATCCATCCCACAGAAGGAGTTATCTAGTTTGAGGATGCTCAGTCCTTAAATGACACCACCAGTATAGCATGTGATAATTTGGTGCATGGGACCTATGAGTTAATCAGACGCCACTTGAGAGGATTAGTGACAAAGGTGAAAAAGGCACATATAGTCTAGTGCCTAGGGGAAAGGAGCTACCTAAGTACTTAAGAGGAGCCTTCCTTGAGGTCTTTTTATAGGAGATGGAAGCTCAGTGGAAGGAGGAGAATGAACGAAGAGGGATGTTAAGTTATGTCCTACTCATAATTACATGCAGCGTTGGTGGATGACACATCGGGAGAACCTCTTGGAATGGCGTGAGGTGAGAATTTCCTTCTCCATAAGGTTTTGCAGGAGCAATGTGCCCATAGCTATAAAAGACTACCATGGTAAGGAGACCACTTCCTTCCATATCCAAGCATGTGAGATAGCCTAGATGGGAAACACAGAAGCATTACCACCTTCATTATGGGTTCACAAGTTATACTCCACCTTGCAAGGTTGTGCACACGTGCGGTTGTCCACTCGAGATATGTATCGCCAAACTAGTAATTGGTGAGAATTGTGGCAACCGACCTCATTCAAAAATTTGAGTATAAGAGTATAAAGCCATCAGTACATAAGGCGTTGCAGGTTGTTAAGTGCCTTATAATAGGGGATAGTGCTATGGCAGAAGATAGAATACAAGAATTGCTAGGTGAACTTGGCCTAGAGATGTGCTTTGAGGAAGAAGAAATAGAAGAGATATAATTTAAGCACGCATGTATAGAGAAAGAAAAAGGAAATATGGTGTATGTTATTGATGGAGAAGAAATGGAAAACTTAGATGTTGACCATTCTATAGGGATGCACAAGGTGTTAGACAGTTCGATGAAAGGGTGTGCACCTATCATGAGCCTTTAAGAAAAAATAAGGTTAACATTGGCTCGTAAGAAGAGCCTAAGGAGGCAATACTCGGAGACTATTAGTCGAGAGAAAGAAGTCTCTAAGATCATTGATCTTTTACGTGAGTTTAACGATTTATTCCCACATGGGTATCATGAGCTTAAAGGCATCCACCATTCCTTGGGGGAGATGAGGATAAAGATGAAGGAAGGTGCTTGCCCAGTCAGGAAAAGACCATACTTGGATGAATCCTAACCTACGTGTGAGGGTCAAAGAAGAAATAGATAAGATGATAGCGTCGGGCATCATTGAAGTTGTTGAAGAGTCGGAATGGATAAGTCCAATGGTGATTAGTATCAAGAAGGACAAAAGGATAAGGATCTGTGTTGATTACAGGGACCTGAATGCAGTATGTATCATTGATCCTTTCCCAACCCCATTTACTGAAGAAATCTTAGGAGTGGCAGGACACAAGGTCTACTCTTTCACAGATGGATTCTCGGGCTATCACCAGGTAAGAATTACAAAGGAGGACCAAAGGAAGACAACTTTCACCACTGAGTGGGGAAGTTTTTCCTATATAATCATGCCTTTTGGGTTGAAGAATGCTCTGTTGTGTTCTCACGCATTGTGGTGCAAGCTTTCCATGACTTTATCCATAAATTTCTTCAAGTCTACCTAGATGATTGGATAGTATATGGGTTAGTAAAGGACCATTGTGACAACTTAAGGCTGATGTTTGAAAGGTGTCGGTAGTTGAGGATATCCCTCAACATTAAGAAATGTGTCTTTTCTACCCCGTTTGGAACATTATTGGGACACATCATATGTAAGGAGGGCCTGCTAGTAGATCCCACAAAATTTGCAGTAATTGTGGGATTGAGGGAACCTACTAGTCAAAGCGCAGTGCATGGATTTCTCGGGCATATGGGGTACTATAGGAAGTTCATCAAGGGATATGCCAAGATTGTCACGCCCTTAGAAGAGTTTCTTAGACATAAAAGTTCCTTTCATTGGGGAGAAGTGCAGCTAGAAGGCATTCAACACTTTGAAGGATAGGCTTGTCACCGCACCCATCCTACATTTCCCCTCTTGGGATAAGCCCTTCCATGTTCATGTTGATGCCTCAGGAACCGCCATTGGAGCAATACTTGCATAGCCTAGTGAAGGGATTGTTGATCATCCTTTGTGCTTTGCAAGTAGGAAGTTAACACCAACGGAGTAGAATTATACTACAACTGAGTGCGAGGCATTATCAATTTTACACACTTCATAAGTTCAGATAGTATTTACTAGAAACTCCATTTATATTCTACACTAACCATATGGCATTGAAATATTTAGTGAACAAGCCCGTTCTACAAGGGTGCATATGTCGGTGGGTACTATTGTTCCAAGAATTCGAGTTCATGGTGGTTTTCAAACCAGGAAAAAGTAATTCCAGACCTAATCATTTGTCTAGGATTGATTCAGGAGAGAACACACAAAGCATTGAGGATACCATGCCAGATGCACAACTATTTAGGCTATGGCATGCCCCGAGACTTAGAAGATATTGCATTGTTTCTCAAATAGGGTGTGGTGTCAGTCATAATGAAGGCCTTGGAGAAGAAGAAGTTGGCCATACGCACCACGCCCTACATGCTAATTAGTGGAGATCTATACAAAATGGGTCATGATGAGGTTGTGTTGATGCATACTAGAACATGAGCACATTGCAATTATGGAAGAGGTGCATGGTGGGATTGCAGGAGGATGCTATGTGGGAAATACAATTATGTGGAAGATTCTACTCGCAAGGATTTGGTGGGAGACCATTTATCAAGATTCCATTGAGTTTTGCAAGGCCTGTGACCATTGCCAGCACCTTAACAAACCTGGAAAAGGGATGAAATGACCTTGTGACCAATAGCCAGCCACAGAGCTATCGACTTTGTCGGACCAATCTCAGTGGCGCGAAGGACTAGTTCGCGGTATATCCTCACTTGTACTGATTATTTGACAAGGTGGGTAAAGGCAACACCTATAAAGGATTATACAAAGGCTACCACTGCGCTAGGTTTTTATGGGAAAACATAATCGGAAGTATGGGTGCCCATTGAGTTTGACAAGTGATAGAGGTATGCACTTCCTCAATGAAACGGTTAGGATTCTTCTATTAGAATTCATCATGGACCGTCACAAAACTACTCCCTATCACCCTCAATAAAATGGAACTATTGAGGCGTTTAACAAAATACTTAGCCACACATTGACTAAGATTTGTGATGTTGGTAGATAGGATTGGGATGACAAAGTATCATCCATTCTTTGGGCATATAGGACAACCTACAAGAGGTTGAATAAGGCCACACCATTTCAATTGGTGTTTGGCATGGAGGTTGTCCTTCCAATTGAATTCATGTTACCTTCTCTGTGTATAGCACGCAGGGAGGATTAGATGATGAATAAGCATTAGAAGAAAGAATTGACAAGTTAATGTAATTGGATGAGAGACGATCATTAGCCAAGTGGAGCCAGAAAACTGAAAAAGCAAAACAAAAGGCATGGCATGATCATCACATTAAGAACAAGAAGTTTGAGGTTGGGCAGATGGTCTTACTGTATGATTCAAAGTTTTTGCGCCATCCGAGAAGTTGAAGGTGCATTGGTTGGGTCCCTACATCATCTCGTACATCCTTGATTTAGGCGCATGCCAGTTGTAAGCGTTGGATGGGACGAGATTGCCAAGACACTTCAATGGGAGTAGGCTAAAGCCCTACTATAAATAAGCCTTCTTGGTGTTTGTAAATAAGGCAGTGTTGCCAGTTAGTTTAGGATTTCCTTTATTGCATGTTCCTTTTCTTGTGTTTCCCTTTCTCGTTGTTGTTTTGTTTTGTGCCTTGGGTGTCAGTAACCTCGTTACTTTTTAAAGGTTGTGAATGCATAGAGGACCGCACATCATTTTAGTGTGGGGTAGAGTAAGGTGGAAGAAATTGCAAGGTATGAAGCACCAAGAAGGATTGTGTTGGAACACCGGTTGAATGGCCCTGTGAAGGAAGTGCATGCAAGGAAAGGTGAAAAAGATGGTTGGTGTCAGGGTAAGGCTACATTGTGGATCCATGTACAAGAGAGGAAGAAGCACAAATACAACACGAGGTAGGCGAGAGAAAAAATCATGATAGAAGAAGTGCCTTTAGCACTGGTTATGCATGTGCAAGAGTCTCCTGTCAAGATGGATTGGTTGCGTACCAGAAGGTTGGAGAATTGTCCACGCAAGGTTGGGTGCATGAGTTAAGGCACTAAAGATGGGTTTGTTGAAAAATATGCATTAAGTGTTAAAGTATGGTGGTAGGTGAAGTGGCATTTAATGCTAAAAGTGGGAAAAACTATAAATAGAAGGTTGGGCACTTCATTATTTACTTTGTAAATATGAAGAGGAAGAGATTTTGTGAACTAGGGTTTCCAGAGTTGATCCGTGTGAAAAAAATTGGAAAATTTTAACCAGTGAGCGACTAGTTTGGATCTGCAAACTAGGAGGGAAGTAATTCATGGGTGTGGGAAGAGTTGTGGAGAAGCGTCATCTTGTGAAAATATATTCCAGTTAGGGTTTAACAACGTCTTGTGAAAATATATTCCAGTTAGGGTTTGACAACTAGGGCATGAATTAAAAAAAAAAAAGAGAGTATTCTTCGTAGGTTGGAGATTTGAACTTGGAAAAGATAGAAGAGCAGAGCTAGGAAGAGAAGTTGAAGTGATAACCCAAGCAATGGCACCTAAGAAACCAACGTAGTAACACCTAAGAAGGGCAAGGGCAAGGGCAAACAACAAGAGATTACCACAAGTACCAATGAGGAATGGTATGCAAAAATGCAGTACCCAGATGGGGTTTTTCTCAGGATGGAATGGGAATCCCACTTAAGAAAAATGACAGTAAGTGACTACAATCATCACATGAATGTGATTGAAAAGGAAATGGCACTAGAGTTAGTGCACCCGACTAACCAGAGAACACCTGAGGGGTTACCAATTTATAGCGATGAAGTCAAGGTGAAGTTAGAGAAGGTGAGATTATTACAACTCTATGAGTTACCCTACTTGAAAGCCAAAACACCTCTTTTAGTGGCTAATGTCGTGCATACATGAAGACCACTTTCACTTCGTGGGGTGTAAGATGCGCATAACCCCTCAGTTAATTTCAAGATTCACAGGCCTAATCTGTGAGGGACAAATCTTAGAGGATGACGTACCCAGAGGAAGACCCCTCACCTACAAAAATATTTGAGAAATACACTTGTGATAGCATGATGCCTATTCACAAGGCACATCTTGAAAAGTGGTATACATGTTTAAGGAATGTGTTTGGGGTAGAATGGAGAATACCGAACAACTTCCAGTGCTTACAGTAGGAGAAGTTGAGTTTGTTGTATACCAACACTTTTGTATTGGTAGGTTCAAGTTGACTGATGAAACCATGAGCCCATGGTGCAAGCTCCCATTTGCCTTCACAACTCAATACTTCCAAGTGGGAGTTAACAGATTCAAGGAGTCCAAGAAGTTAAATTTTGACCTTAGTGAGGTGGACCGGGACCATAGGGAGATGCGCAGGATGTTGGTCTACCCCAACAAGCACGCATACATGGAAAAGTACGTGTCGCATGAAGTCCAAATGGTGAAACCCCGACTTTTCCCATTGCGGGAGGTCCGCAGCACAAGTATACCTTTGCATAAGGCCCAAGTTTGAGAAGGGTGTTTATCTTGAAAGCGAAGTATCTATACTTGAGGACCCAACAGGAAGGAAGAAGCCCATGCCCGATAGAAGGAAAAAGAAATGCAGAAAAAGGCACCAAGTGCCCAAGTTATACAGTGATATGAACCACAGGAACAAGTACTAGAACAAGTACTTACACATGTAGGAAGAGGTCACCAGTCAGAGAGGAGGTGCCAAAACAAGGAAATATTATCGCAGAGGAGAAATCATGGAGGAGGAACAAGAGAAAGTAGAATCTCCTATACTGGAATCCCTCAGTTAGGAAGAAATAGAAGGTGATGGAGGAGGCTGATTCGGAAGACACAGAGAGCTTGGAGAAATACAGGGGCGAGAGGGATGACGATGAAGAAGATGAATCTGAAGGGGACCAAGAACCACTTGTTTTCAATGTGCACGGTTTAGAAGAAGAGGGCAAAGAAGAAGAAAATGAGTTCCTTTTCATGTGGCGCAAGGGTAGCCAGGAGGAGGAAGGTGCCCAAAACATGGGAAGAAGTGAAGAGGTTGGCGCATAGGATTAGAAAACTCCAAGCCTCATGAAGGAGAAAATAAACGAGGTGGAAAAAGAGAAGCAACTAAAAATCATTGAAGCCTTGGTAGAACAAGAATTGGAGTGCAACGCTGATATAGTGATGGAAGAAGATAAGGAAGAAATCATAGGGAAAGATCATGACAAAGCACGGGAGGCCCCAATCTATTGGTAATTGTTCCTAAGGGTATGCACACAGGAGGAAAGTGCATGGAGATCCAAGGGCCGAGAATGAGCTACATTGATGATCTAAACAAGGTGTTGCGTGCGCGCTTCTAAAGTACTACCCCAATAGATCAACTCTTGGCAATGAATTCATTTGATGAAGAAGGTGCATACCCTTAGATGAGGAAGATGCTCTCTTGGGAAATTGAGTCCCACATTGATGAGCCAGAGTTTGAGTTAAGCCAAGGATCACTAATGAAGATGCCTGAGTCAAAAGGAGACAACCCCTTGGTGAGCGCTCAGCAGCTCTCTAAGGAACATGTCTGTAACGCATTGAATAAAGTCTTGGTTGAGTTGGAAGCTAGGTTATTTGAGAGGAATGATAGAGTAAAATTTCTAGAGGCAGAGCTAGAAAAGAGAGAAGAGGATCTAGAAGAGAGAACCAAGGATTTAAAGCAAGAGGAACTAATTAGTGCGTAGCTAAAGCGTGAACTAAGGGAAGAAAAGGCAAGGGTACACGAGGTATACAAGAAGGTAGAATCCATCACATATGCCATTGTTTTGAAGCATCCAGGACCTAGCACCACTCGCGCAAAAGTACCGATCTACCCTTGAGTTCCTTGAAGACTTAACATGCATCCTCACCATGGAAAGGTAACCTCTAGCTTTAGAATCTGTGGAAGAAGTAGCAGCGCTTGGAGGAGGACATATTAAAGGTAGTAGCAATCATGGCTGAATATAGCAAAGTCCTTGCTGATGTAAAGATTGCTGCCCATACCGTTGAGGCCGCATATGACAATTGTGTAGACAGAGATAAAGTGGCGAGTATTCTGGTCGCCAACTATGAAGCAGAGCTTAAAGAGTTCCAAGAAAAGAACAAAGGGAATAGAGTAGAGTGGGATAGAATCTTGACCAGAGGTTGAAAAGAAGTCGAAACTATTAAGGCCCTAAGGGGTACAATCAAGAACCAACTAAAGGAGCTATACCCATAGATTACTAGAAGGATGGATGCGCTTGAGGATGTGGGCAAGGAGTTGGAAAAAATTGTTGACACTATGAATGCTCAAGGAGATGGACTGAGTTTTGGGGAGGTAAGCACCCTAGTCGGCGACCTTTGCCAAAGAGCGCAAAATGAATTCAATGCCTAGAACAAGTTGGAGGCCGACTTGCAAAAATATTTTCCTATCTTGTTACAATAATGCCATCACTTCCCCATTCTTTCTTCTTTCCCAAATTCTTCATTCCCTTATTCTTTTCCCAAGATGTTAAGTCTATTGTGATTCTTTATTCATTGGAGAAATGTTCCCGTGGGTGGAGAACAGGTAAAGTGTGGGGTGATGTTGGGCCCCTAAAATATTGACTAAGTCCAAAAAGGTGCATGGGCGTGCAAGACTAAATTTAAAAAATGGGCATGCAACGAGAAGGCACACAAGGAAATGTTCTAGCAAAATCTTAGTAGAGCCCTATTATCCCGTAAAATTGCTAAGGGTAATTTTACGGGTAACCATTATTTTGTTCTGGTCCCTCGTCAGGGACTCCTTGCGTTCGGAACATTGCAAAATCCCTTCCAGGAAATCTGGTTTTCCGAACTTAGCCATTTTTGGTCTTTTTTGGTTGGGTGCACATAATGTCTATGCAACATAAAGTGTTCATGCGCCCCCTTTAAATCCTTTGGCGCATGGTTTGACGTGTCAACACACCTTTGGTGCACCTTACCATGTTGCGCCTTCCCTGCATGCGCCCTCATGTCAACAATACTTTTGTTGCGCCGCATTTTGGTGCGCCAAGGGCACACATATTTCTATGTTGACAACACTTTTGGTGCGCCAAAGGCGCACATAACTTCGTGTTATCAGGTGTTTTGGTGCGCCATAGGCGCATCCTTTCCATTGTCGACAGGTGTTTTGGCGCGCCACTTGAAAAAGTGGTTGGCGCATTTATTACCATCTTGCCTATATATAGGCGCATCTACCCTGTCATTTTCATCGATAGAATCACATGTTATTCTTTTCCGTCTGCACTGTCAATGTGCCTGTCATTTTCGAATCACTTCGTGGACCCGGTTTCACACTTCTCCATTATATAATCCGGGTAAGAGGTCCCTATTGCTCTTGTGCTTTGTGTTTTGGTTTTTGGCTGCTTGTTGGTGTGGATTGGGTTAAATAAGGCTGTGAAACCATGAACTTCCCCCCCGTTGTTTCTTCTATTCTTCCACATGCATTTCCCCCTCTTTCCAGATCTGCTGGTAAAGGGGACTCTGTCTTGAAAAGATTGCTTGAAACTCTTTGATTAAGCTTCTTCATCACCCAAAGACATCCTGCAAAAGAAGCTTAAAAGCATGTAAACCCCTCAGGAGAAAGAATCAAGGCTTGAAAATAAGACACTGTCATTTCCTCTTTTGGCGCATCTGCCACCCCTGCAACATGATATACAGTCGCGCCAATGGCGCATATACCATGCCTGTTACATAAAGAACAGCTGCGCCCTCAAGGCGCACTTCCCTTGCTTGTTGCAACCGCTTTTCCTACGCCCTCTTGGCGCACCAAACTCATGTGTTGCATTATTAAAACTCACGCCATTGGCACACCCTGCATCCATGTAACACCAACTTTATATGCGCCAAGTACAAAACTGTTAAAAAGGCGCAGGCGCATCCATTGTTACAACAACATTATGTTATGCAGACCTTCCATGTGCCGCGCCAAGTTCCCCTGTGGCACATGAAAAAATGATGTTACACGCATTAAACCTGCGCCCTTTGGCGCATCCTGTACCCGTGTAACATGAAAAATATCAGCGCCCTTTATAAAATGCATACATATGGCACAGGCGCACTTCTACTTACAACAACAAAAATGTCATATGCAGTGTTCATGCGCCCCACACCCTTTGGCGCTGATTTATCCCTTGCAGCAGCCCTTTTCCAGTGTGCCATATTGTTTAACCCTGTAGCCTACAGTATTCATGCGCCATGCACCCTGAAGCCTTAAAATCACTAACTCTTCCTTCTGTCAACACTTTAATGGAAGATCAAACAGCTGATATGACTTTCTTGCGTTGGGTTTCACTTCTTCTTCTTGCAGATCAGCAACTGAGTTCAGAGTTACATATGTCAACAAAGAAAAGCAAGATACCCCCTTTCAGCCATGGGACGACGACGAATAGTTTCCTTCTTCCCATCTTTCTCCTTGTAAATATCCAAAGTGTGTTGACACAAATGATGACATCATCCATGTTGCACCATGGGATGATGTCATCCACCAAGTTGTCAAAAGTCAACAGTGACTTTAGGATATTTTGTAGATATTTTGTAATTAGGTGGTTGGTTTGTTTTTGCCTTCCTTTCTTCTCTTCTTCTATATATACTTGAATACTTGTTGTATTCAAGGAGTGGATATCTTTTAGATGAAAAATAGAAGTGAGAAGAAAAGGCTTTGTACTTTTTGTAATAGAAGAAGATATTAATGCAAATATTAAGACTTTGTGTTGAATATGTGTGTTATGGGCATCTGATCTTTCTTATGTCAAATCTATGTGTTTATTCTGTTGAATCTATCTCTACTTTTTTGTCATTTATTCATCAGTATTGCTTTATTCATTTATGCAAGTAGGTTTGGCTCTGTTTACTACCAATCCCAAAACATAAACCCTCTGACCTTTCTGCTTTGGAATTCATTTCTTTTCCCCCTTCGGACCTGATCCTTCTTCATCCTCTCTTTCATTCCTTTCTTTTCGCAGTTGGAAACACCCCTACGGGATGAGGTCCCAAACCCCCGAAGGCAAAATATTGTGAGACTTGCACAGATTCCTGCTGGTAGAATAGCAATAAACCAATTTTGCTTTGCTGACTCAAAGAGGGGCTATGTCCTACACACTGTTGGCTCATCTATCCATAAATCTTCCCAAGCGACAAATTTTCAAACCAACAAGCCCGTGATGCGCGCCCATATGACAAGGTCTTGGGACTTAACCGTATTTGGCATATCAGGGCGGGACACAAGAAAAGCATGACTTGACTACACATGCAGAGTGGATAAGGTGCCATCTTGGCAACAGGTTGGCCTAGGAAGGAATATGCCATGTGATGGAAGCTCCTAGAAGACCATCATGACAAGGAGTGGAGAGCTTAGGCCTGAGAGGAGCATGCGCCCATGGAGGACCACATTCAAACACTTGGCACTGGATTTGAGGCTGCATAAGGATGATTTGGCACTTCGGGATGCCTATATATACAAGCGCCCGTAGAAGGAAAGAGAGATGAAGAGAGAGCGGAGCTCTGCAAAAATGTTGCAAAGGAACTTTGTTTGGGTTGGGTAGATAAAACATAGGATATGGATGTATCAAGGGCTTGGATGTTTAAATTTTCATTTTGAGAGTTAAAGGATAGGAATCTAGTTATGATGCATGACTTTGGTCTGCCTTTCTGTGATGCTCTGTAATGAATCTAATGAATGTAATGAGGTTACCATTTTATATGAATATGATCAGTAATGATTCTGGTGCATTTACATATCTTCATGGTTCTATTTTATGCATGTTTATGGAATGAGTTTGAATCCTTGTGCATTTCCCTTTCTGTTTTGATTTAGTTCTTAATCATTAAGTACTTTTCTGTCTAAAATGACTACATTGATCTAGAAGCCGTTCTGAGCTCTATGATTCTTGCATGTCTCATTTCCACTCACTTCCTTTAAGTTTGGATCATAGATGATGTTTTCCCACTCAAATCACATAAAAGAGAGACTCGACACCCGCGCGTGCCTCAAGTGAGCGCCCAACACCTACTAGGTTATAGTCTAGCATGCATGGGGTTCCCTTGTTCTTGGTGGATGTAAAAATGACTACAAGTTGCATAGCAAATAAATAGAATGTTGATCGATAAAGCATTGGGTATGCTCAACGGTGTATGTTTGGAGAATATGTTTTGGCTTGAAGAAATGATTATTGATTGTTACTCGGTGAACCACTCACCATTATCAACACTAGAAATAAGACTTTACAAGAATCTTAGACTCATAAGAAACCATCCTTGAAACACCTAAGAATGTTTTTGTTACGATGCATATGTACTTGTTCCAAAGGAAAAGAGGAAAAGCTTTACTATAAATCTAAGAAGTGATTCTTCATTGTTTCAAGGTAGCACCAACTCCATTGACGATTTAACAAGGTAATTTCATATTCATTGAATTCACATTACTACTCACTTATTTGGTCATCTCTTTTGTGCCATCTCAACTCCAATGACATACATGATGTAGTCTTTTATCTCTTCTCACTCTCGGGCATTAAGCATTGGAATTTTTCTTTTTTTATTTGTGCATTGAAATTAACATAGGCTTTGGCATTATATTGGATTCCATGACTTGTCATCCCCAGTAAAGGAGTCTTCACTAGGCAATCGGTCAACATCCTCCTCTTTCCCTTGCTTCCCATATGTTTATTGTATGGGGAAAAAATAATTTAATGTAGGGGAAAAAAATTGTAAATAAGGGGAGTTTTTCTCACACGATGTTTTCTCATTTTTGAATGTTAAGCAAGTTCATGTGAAGGCATTACTCTAGCAAAATGTGTGTCACATTTTTGGAGGCACTTTATTTGTGAAGATCGAGGGTAAGGTCCAATCTAACAATTGGTCCAACCCCCTCATAGATAAACTATTTCTTGCCTCTATTTTGCCTTCACTTCCTTTCTCTTCTCTCTAATTGTTAGTAAGGATGTCCTCATTCACTCCCTACGAAAAAAAACTTGCTACTTTACAATATCATATGAATACATTGGACCTACACTCACATGCTCCTAGTTCACTTGTAGTCACTTCTCTAGCACTTACTGGCCTTAATTTGTCGGTATGTGAGTTTTCTCATGTATATGATGTTCCTATTGTTGTATCTTCTATTTTTGTGCCAACAACTCCTATTTTTGCACAGTTTACAAATCCCACTTCAAATTCACTTATTTATGTGTACTTCCTTTGAGAAACATAATAGTCCCTTTGCTTCTGGCGCGTTTTTTTCTATGGGTTTTTTTGGCAAATGCATTGGTAGACACTCATAGGGTATTGTTTGTCTTATCTAGTTTGCTCATTATAATTGTAGCCACAAAATTAGTTTTGAAGCATGTATTTCATTTGGACCACTTGATGATAGAGCTCTATTTTTTCACTCTACTCTTGGTAATGTTTGATGCTAAGAAACACATGAGTTTTTTACTCCTTCACTCAAGCCTAAGAACCATGAGATTACAACTATCAAGCATGATCAACTTGGCACACATTCAAATGTTTCCTTACATACATTGGTTGTGTGCATGACATCCAATCATATGCAAGCATCTTCATCTATCATTTATATTCATACGATATGGATATTTGATCATTTTTGGTGGCATCGTAAGAGTTATCGTGATGGAACTACATGCATGGTACCTCCATTATTCAAATTCTTAGTCCACTCAATGTTTCTCCATTTTGATTTTCGTTGGTTGAGATCTTATTTTAGCAGCTTTTTTTAGTAGAAACTCTCTTGTTACTGAGATCGCATCTTCTATATATTGACAACAATCTAGAGTTCCTTATGTCATTTTGTGGGTTTTTCTTTTATGGGATCATTTTGTACTTGCACTAAGTTGATATACCCATATAAGGTTTTTAATTTAATCACATCTACCTTCATGTGTGTGTGCTTCGTTTTGATCATTTTTTCTCTTCTTCAATTTCATGACTCTCCTATCACTACCATGGCCATCTATTTTAGATATATTTTGAGCATCTTTGGCACTTCTTTGAAAAATGGCAGTCTTATTTTTGTAAGGAGCTACTCTAGTACATATAGTGTCATCTTGTTCATGTTTGAGTAGTTGACTTTGCCCACTCATAAATATTTTTAGTGTCATTCCACTCGATAAAAAATATGGGGAGTGTGGGGAGGATCATGCTTATTTTGGTTTTGAGTTCCTTTCTAACCCCTTGGGACTCTATGGCATCTACTTTTTGTAGTTAATTCAATTTATTCTAGTGAACTCTTGGACTATCAACATTGTTAGTAATCTCCTTAAATGGATCTATTACTGTTGAATACAATATCAGTTTATTTTAATTGATATAGCATTAGATCCAAGCCATTAATGCATAATTGAGGTCTTTAAGTGAATTTCCATCCAGCAAACAACTTCTTCAGCATTGTGTTTGAGTTTTGAGTTGTTTGCTTCTTGGAATGCCTTACAAAGCATGTGTTAGCTCTCTCCACTTTTTTGTTGCTACTTATTTTTGAGTTACTTTGTGGTGATACATTTTACCCACGGAGACTTGTTTTTCCCAATTTTTTATTATTGTTTCTTTCGATTGAGCCTCATTTAGAGCACTTATTCCTACTTGAATTAGCGGTTACAAAAACTCGACATATTTATATTCAAGTAAGATGGATTGATAACCCTAGGAACACTTAGATTTGTAATGTATATTTTTACATGGGTTCTTGATTTGGTCTAGTTACCTAAAAACATGTCACTTTTCTATTATCTTTTATCTCTCCCCAACTATTCACTTACAAGAGGGTTCATGTTCACATTAATTTTTTTGTAGTCTTTTGCTAACTAGCTTAGTTTTATTTTGGTTCACACTATATTAAGGATTAAACTTGAATTGGGGAGATAGTTGTTGAGTGAGATATGCACATATCATTTTTGTATTTCATATTTAGCTACTCCACCTATTAGTTTTCTCACAACAACTAATGTTTTTGTTGTGAAACAAACTTTTCCTATTATTTATATTGGATCCCTATTGTATTATTTTTATTAATGGTAAAGGTTTTTTAGCTGGGACCCTACCCAATTACAAGAGAGGCCTAGATCCAAGATGTGACACTATATAACAGAGCCAAAACAAGACTATCAAAGAGTGTAGTCAACAAAAACACAAAAACAATAGGAAAAAAGCATTAAGTCAACTCAAAAACAGCCCAAATTCAAAGACACTATCGATGCAGAATCGGTAAAATTACAAAAAGAGACAAGGAATAAAGAAGTGACCAGGTCACTTCATGAGATTATTGAAGCTCTTCTTAACATTTCCATCCCTTTCTTGATGTATTTGAAGATG
This sequence comes from Taxus wallichiana var. yunnanensis, assembly GCA_018340775.1. Taxonomy (NCBI): domain Eukaryota; kingdom Viridiplantae; phylum Streptophyta; class Pinopsida; order Cupressales; family Taxaceae; genus Taxus; species Taxus wallichiana. The sequence continues at coordinate 772,062,950 of CM031239.1, read as the reverse complement.
GTAACCTTGCTATATTTGTCTTTGTTGTTGTGAACTTCAAATTGATCTAAGAAGACAAAGAGGAAGTCCAGTGTTCTTTTGCATGGAGAGGATGTCACATTATTTAAGTCATTCCAAACCTCAGTAAGAACCTTTCCAATAAACAAAGGCATCCCAAGATAGGAAGAAGGGAACTTTTAGTGTTGCACCCAAGGATTTTTGTAATCTTAATTTTCATTTGCTCGGGTGTTGAGGAAGATCACCGAGCTTTTATCAAAATTTATAAGTTGACATGAAGCTTGTTCATAATCAGAAAGGAGGGATTTGAATCTTCTAGCTTCAATCACTAAAGCCATCATGATGAAGATTGTGTCATCCGCAAAATTTTGATTAAGGATATTAAGATCAGCCGATGAAGGGTTGAAGCCTTTGAGAAATCTTTAGTGTATGGCAAGCATCAAGTTTTTTGTTGAGACTATATATCATGAGAACAAAAAGTAGTGAGGAGATGGGGTCCCCTTAGCGAACTCCTATAGTGCTACTTGAAGAAACTTGTGGGAGCTCCATTGACAATGATTGAAAACATAGGAGTAGAAATGCAAGTCCTCACAATTTTTTGAAAATGGTCATCAAATCCAAACTTTTGAAGAACTTTGTCGAGGAAGCTCCATGAAACCACACAAAGGCTTTGTTCATGTATAATTTCACAACCATACCTTCCTTATTGCTCTTGTGCATGGAGTGAATTTCTTTGTGCACCAAAATGATTCCATCTTGGATGATCCTACCTTTCACAAACCCACCTTACTGATTGGAGATGAGAGTAGTAGGAGGGGCTGCATTCTAGCTGCAATAGTCTTGGTGAAAATTTTATAAAGGAAATTAGATAAATTAATTGATATGTAATCTTTAAAATCCTTAGCCCCTTTTTTCTTAGGAATAAGAACAATAAACGTGTTGTTAATTTCTTTGAGAATATTTCCAGTTCTCATAAATTCATTAGTGGATCTAAGAAGGTTATCTTTGTAAATCTCCCAATATTTCTAGGAAAAAGTTAGCCAAAAACCATCCGGACCCAGATATTTGTCCCCTTCCATTAAAAAAGCGGTTTGTGAAGCTCCTCTATAGTGGTTTTCTCACCGAGTTTCCTAAAGGAATGAAAATCAATCGGATTAGAAGGTATATCCTCAACAAAAATTTCCATGATTTCTTTTGTGAAGACTCGTAACACTATTTTACCAATCACAATAATTTAACTAGAAATGGAAACAACTTGCAACAAATAACTAAAGCAAAAGAACTCAAAATGATATTAAATCGCAGGCCTCTTCGAGGGGGAAACCTCCTTTGAGCAAGCTCAATACAATATATTTGTGGATGCTTCATTGAGCCTCAACACCTTCTTATATACTAATTCCTATTGAAGAAACTACTACTTCCCGCACACGTGGGATTGTTAAAATATGCTGAAGGGACGACTTACAAAGCATATGCGTCCAAAGTAACTAATCTACTATGAAGCAAATAGAAGGGTAGGAACACGGGTTCCTAACATCCCCTCCCTCTTGGAAAAGCTTTTCCTCAAAGCTTCAGATGTGGAAATGGTTGTTGAATCTAGAGAAGTATTCCCCATGTTACATCATCTGCCGTTGCATGTCATACCACTAGATTAGGACTTCTGTGATGGAGTGGGAGTGGAGTTGGTGGGTCCGCTTGTCTAGAATGGCTTCTAGTTCGAGAAGGATGGAGCCTTCATTATCGAGTTGTGGTAAAGTGGTTTGTGCTTGGACATTAGTTCCCAAAACTTTCTTTAAACATGAGACATGGAAAACTGGGTGAATTCTGGAGGAAGGTGGAAGCTCCAACTTGTAAGCAATCGAACCAATTTTCTAGAGGACCTTATATGGCTCGTAAAATTTTGGAGAAATCTTATAATTCCCTTTGAACTTCAATGAGGACTACTTGTAAGATTACAAAGGGAGGAAGACCATATCACCTAGTTAGAAGGTGCACTCAGAGCGGTGTTGATCAGCCTATTGCTTCATGTGGTTATGTGACATGTGGATATTGGCTCGTAGAGTGCTAAGAATCTGATCCCGGTTGCGGAGAGTAGTGTCAATTGCATGAACTCGAATCGCCCGGTGATAAGGAAGAATATTTGGTGGATTTTTACTACAAGCAGCTTCATATGGGGTCATTTTAGTAGAAGTGTGGTATGAGGTATTGTACCACCACTCTGCAAGGGGAAGCCACTTTTTCCACTAGTGTTGTTGTTCTAAAACAAAGAAATGAAGGAACGTTTCCAAACACTTGTTGACAATTTCTATTTGGCCATCCATCTAGGGGTGATATCTAGAGCTCATCTTCAGTTGGGTTCCTATGTGTCGGAAAATCTCTGTCCAAAATTTACTGGTGAAAGTGGCATCATGATCAAAGACAATGGAGGAAGGAATGTCATGCAAACAGAAAATTTGATCCATGAAAATCTGGGCGACTGTGGAGGTTGAATATGGATGGGTGAGGGAACAAAAATGACTATATTTGGAGAGTCGGTCAACCACAACCAAGATCATTGATTTACCTCCTGACTTAGGGAGACCCTTGATAAAATCCATAGAGATATTTGTCCAGATCCTAGTCAAAATTGGAAAGGGCTCCAACAAACCAGAATTGTTGTTGTCTCACCTTTGTTACATTGGTAGGTATCACATTTTTCCACCATCTATTTAATAACACCCTTCATTCCTTTCCAAAAGAAATTTCGGTGTGCTCGCTCATATGTTTATATAAATCCAGTGTCATGTTGATAGAGAAGCATGGATTTCATAGAAGATAGCTTGATGAAGGTTTGTGCAATGGGGAAGCACCAGACGGCCCTTGTGTCATAGAAATGCACCATCCCATGAATAATGTGGTATGGTGGTGGGGTCAATGTGGCATAATCGTTGGATGAGGTGTTGTGAGGAGGGATCAAGTGCATACCCCTTTTTTACAGATTCTAGCTAGTTTGGGATGGGAATGGAGATGGCCAATAGGGATGCCTGGTCCTCGAATGCATGTGAGAGAGCATCGGCCACAATATTGTCTTTACCCTTCTTATAGGTTATCTCATAATCATACCCCATGAGTTTGCTGACCCATTTCTGTTGTGTTGGGGACGAGACCTCGTTATTCCAAGAAATATTTCAAACTCGGTGATTTGTTTTGATGTAAAAATGATTCCCTAGTAGGTATGGCCGCCATTTTTGTACGGCATGGAGAATTTCCATCATTTCCTTCTCATATGTAGACGAGGCTAAGTTTTGGCCCGAAAGATATTTTCTAGTGAAGGAAATTGGGTGACCTACTTGGAGAAGGACAACACCCAAGCCATTCCCACATGCATCACTTTCAATGGTGAAATTTTGAGTGAAGTCTGGCATGGCCAAACCGGTGTGCTACACATAGCCTGTTGAAGATCCACAAAGGCCTGGTCAGCTAGTGCGTTCCAAGTGAAGGCATCCTTCTTCAATAAGGTGGTCAAGGGGGCCACGATCTTGCCATATTCCTTGAAGAACTTACGCTAGTGCTTTGTAAGGTCTAGGAAACCATGAAGGCTCTTGAGAGTTTTTGGCCAAGGCCACTCCTGCATTGCGCTAAGATCTTGTCTGGATCTATATGGACCTTATTGACAGAAACAATGTGCCCTAGATATTCCACTTATTTAAGGCCAAATGAACACTTGGATTTTTGGCACATAATTTATTGTCTACCAAAATTTGTAATGCCCTGTCAATATGTTGGAGGTTCTTGGCCCATGTGCGGGCTGTAGATCAAGATATCGTCAACGAAAACCAAGACAAATTGATGGAGGAAAGGTGAAAGATCTTATTCATGAGTACTTGAAAGGTGGAAGGGGCATTTGTAAGGAAAAATGGCATGACCAAAAATTCATATTGACCCTCTTGAGTTTGGAAAATTGCTTTTGAAATGTCTTAAAGATGCACACAAATCTGGTGATAGTCGAAGCGAAGATCCAATTTGGAGAAAAAAATTCCCCATGGAGCTCATCCAGAATCTCATCAATGACCGAAATAGGGAATTTATCCTTGATGGTGAGGTGGTTGAGGGCATGAAATTCAATGCAAATCCACCACGAGTCATCCTTTTTTTGGACAAGAAGTATTGGAGAGGAGTATGGGCTAGTGTTGGGGTGAATGACACCATATTTGAGGAGGTCTCGGACTAGGTTTTCAATTTCAAACTTTTACAAATATGGATAGCGATAGGGACGGATGTTGGGGGATTCTTAGGAGGAGTGGGATGCAGTGATCGTTAGGTCATGAAGGGGGAAAACCCATAGGTTTGATAAAAATAATATCATGTTTATTAAGGATGGCTTGCAAATCCACAGGATTGATAGTGGAAGTGGGGGTTGGAGTTGGATGGAGTGCAGCTAGGAAATTATACCATGGGATCCTTTCTTCATAAGCTTTTCCATGCAATGGGAGTTGATGATGGAAGAAGATCCTGACAATAATCCCTTTAAGGTGTGCTTCTTGCCATTAGTTGTGAACTGCATCCAGAGCTCAGAAAAATCCCATATAATGGGTCCCAAAGTGCGGAGCCATTATGCACCTAAAACCACATCACATCTACCTAGAGGGAGGGAAAACATATCCGATCGCAGAGTGTAGTCGTCAATTGCAATGCGTACATTCTGAAATTTCCCTTTACAAGGCAATTTTCCCCATTAGCAATCATCACTTCAAAGCTAGAACAAGGGTACATAAAGCAATCTTCCTACTTAGCAATGCGGGATTGATGAAATTGTGTGTACTACTAGAGTCAATGAGGATTGTGAGAGGAATATTTTTGAAGCACCCCTTGACCTTCATAGTTTGTGGGGTGGTAACACCAGCTAGTGTGTGCAGAGAGATCTCTAGTTGATCCACCTGGTGTAGAATCCTCTATGGAGCTTGGTTCATCTGGAGCATCATGGAAGTCTTAGCTATCGGCCTCATTGTCCTGCTCTGGTGGTGATTCCACATCGAGTAGGTAAATATTTTGTGTGATACACATGTGACCCTTAACCCATTTATCATCACAATTGTAACATAATCCCTTCTCCTTACGAGCCCACATCTCAACCTTGGTTGGTTAGGTTCTTGGTTGTTGACGATAATGGGAGTTGATGTTGTACTGAGATTTTATCTTCAACCAACTTAGCCAAGCCCAAGGCTTCCATCATGTTGGTGGGGTGAAACATTTTCACCTCTGAGTGGATTGGCTCCTTGAGGCCACTAACAAAACAACTCTTGAAGAAGTCTTTTGTTAGCCCTTCAATATGATTAGCCAGTTTCTCAAACTCCTGTTGATACTCCCAAACAAGTACTTATCTGGCAGAGTTTGGTGAGAGCTCCGGTGAAGTCCTCGAATTCAAAGGGACCAAATCTGCCCAAAATGAGGGATGTAAATTTCTTCCAATCGGGTTCATCATGTGCTATGAGATACCAATGGTACCATTGTAGTGTGTCCTTTTCCAAGTGGTAGGAGGTGATTGGAACTTGATTAACAGAATAAGTGTCATGAATGTGGAAGAATTGCTTGGCCTGATAAATCCATCTTATAGGATCTATACCATTGAAATTTGGAAATTCCAGCTTGGACCCACAGGATTGGGTGGAGAAGGAGTTGTGTGAGGACTCCTCTTTTTGTCATTGTTTGATCAAAATATCATTTTGTTGATTCAATCCTTACATGACTTTTGAACCAACTCGGTGACTGGCTTTCAAAGTTTCAAGTTCTTCCTCTATGACTTTTTACATGTACGAATGAAAACCATAACTAGGGGTTTTTATTTTTGGAAATTAATAGAAAAATAATTTCTAAAACATGTTTAGTAATGGCGACTCGGGATATGAGCTCAATAAAATGAGGAGAATGGACTTGGACAAAGTTTTTGTCACTTTCTAGCAATTTTAATGGAGGAAAAATGCAATTTGGGGGCTGTAATGATAAGAACTGGAAATTGTTTCCTTGAGGAAAAAAAAGCAAAATAGTGAAAGGAAGAATGTGTGCAAAATTTGGGGTAATCGGGTAAAAATGAAGAAGTTATGGGAAACCTTAAAAACTTTGAAAATGATGATTTCTGAGTGATATAAGTGGAATTGGGTCTTGGAACCTCAATGGACGAAATGTGCGGACTAGGATTTCAGGTGTTCCAGAAAGTTTCAAGGCAAACAAAGCTATAATATGAAAGATATGGCTAAAAATAGAATTTTTAATGCCTTATTTTTTTAATTTAAATATTGTGTTCATGAGTTGGAGAATGGACAAGCACCCACCGAAGACCCTACACATAATCCAGAAATGAAACCATTGGCCCGATTTGGTTTTTCACAGAGAATAATGGTCTCAAGCAAATGATGATGGATATTGAAGCTTGTGGTTTGGAAATGGAGACAACCACCTAGAACTTTCAAGGTTGCCTGGCTCTAGCTAATGCCCGTGCCAAGTTTCCATGTGAAAATTAAGGAGTGTCTGTGTGTGTGAACAAAATGTGAACAAAATAAATATTATCTGGGAATGGCACACCTCACAACTTCTACCCAGATCTGCATAATATAACGCAATAGTGCAAAGCGATGCAAACAAGATCTGGACCACTTTCCGATCACCAAGATCCCGGCTGGGCGAGGTGAGAGTATATGGTGGGCAGAATTACATCACCATGATTTACCGTAGAAAGAAAAAAAAAATAGTTGTGGAAAGTGCTCTAGTACCAGACGTGGAGACCCTGCAACACTGTTTCACCAACCACAGTAATGCAACTAGAAATGGAAACAACTTGCAACGAGCCGCTAAAACAAAAGAACTCGAAATGATATTGAATCGCAGGCCTCTTCGAGGGGGCAACCTCCTTTGAGCATGTTGGCTAGATTTTCTGCATAGCATCAAACCTAGGCAGTCATGAGATAAATCTCCCTCATTTAACCGGTGAGGCTCCCATGTCAGATTTGTCAATATAAATGTGTTATTATCTATCAAGGGGTTTTACTTTAACCACTTAGTTCATGAACCATAACTAAGAAGTTTTGCAGCAAGTAAGCAGCTGTTTAAGAAAGGAAAATTATAGAAGAAAGAAGTAAAGGAAATACAGAGAAGAAATGGGGAAGATGTGCATCCCAATTAGTAGATAACAGAGCTAATTGCATGCACATAGAAGAAACTTAATAGATATGAACACACATAATTATAAAGCAAAGGCAGCTCTAGATCCAGATCTAAAATAACACAAAGTTTATCAAGAGATCTAAGATTCAAAGCAAGAAACACAGTACACCGTGACACAAAGTTCTCCGGAAACCTGCTCCTTTGTATTCTTTTGCTCCAAGTTGCTCTCGGGGTTCAAAGACAAAGTCTCGAACACAAGATTGCTGCTTACAAATTCTGATCGATGATTAACCCGAAGGTTCTTCCTCTACTTATAGAATGTAGAGGGGCAATTACAAGCTGGAAGCTTTAGTTGAACTGGCACATGTGGAAGTCGAAAAAGAAACAACTGGCAATCTCCTTCCTGGAATTCCTCTTTGCATGACATGTATGATTTGCAACTGAAAATAGAACCTTCTATTTTGTACGCCTGCCACCTATCTCCAAGTAATTGACTTCTTCAAGTAATGGCTTTTAAACCAATCACGTAAGTTGTATAATTTAATTGATCGCTCAATTACTTTGTCGGAGGAAAGAAGAAGGAAGAGGAAAGCTGACTTTGTCGGAGGAAAGAAGAAGGAAGAGGAAAGCTGACTTTATCCTTTTTCATGTCTCGTGCGCAATGATTCAAACAATCCGATCTTAAATCGATCTCTAAGCACTGGATCTGAAACAAGCCGAATTGAAGCAAGTTGGAATTGGAAGAAAGCTGGAATTTTGCCTCCGCATTGTCTTCTCTTTTATCCTTGAAGTTTTTGCAATTCTTTTTTTGTACATGCATCAGTGCAAGGTTGGTCGTAAATAACTCATCATCCTTATTTTTAATTGCATATGAGCAATTAAAAATTCTGGAAAGAACTCGGGGTGAATGAAAATTCAATGAAGGCTTCAACTGGAAGATGAGAGCACATGTACAGGATCTTGGAAGGAATTTTCCACGCACTGACTTCTTCACGGGCTGCATTCGAAACATGAGGATGAAGCCTTTGTGCTTAAGCTTTTGCAACTATGAGATCTGGATCTGGATCTGCATATGGATTTGCATCTGCATTTGCAGACGGATATGGATTTGCATCTGCATCTGGATATGGATTTGCATCTGCATCTGCAAACTTTGGCAATTGGGCTATGGATGGAAAAGCTGCAACTCGAATAATTCCACTGCTTTTAATCTGCACGCATGGGTGAAGTTTCTCCTGCACGCATGAGTGAAATCTTTCCCGCTCTGGATTTGTCTATCAATTCAAAGAAGAGGTTTCGAGCCTAGATCTGTCTCCAGTATCTGTAATTTTAGAAGTGATGCATGACTCCGTTGTGCTTTCTTTTTCATTTTTCTTCGCCATAGCTTTGTCTATCTTCGTCTGAATAATTCTTTTTCTTCTTACTTGGCCGATTTCTTCAATACCGGTGCAACTGACAATTCTTCAAATTCGAGGATATATGCAATGTATTGGACATTGATAAAAGTCCTTTTCCTTTGTAAAGCACCCGTAATGAATTCCTACAATTTATTCAGACAAAAATGGCAACCGGAGAATGAATAGAGAATTTAAATTATAAAAATCTACACTTTTCAAGTCTGCTGCCCCAAAAATTGGTGTTTAATTTACACATAAAGAGAACATAAATTCTTTCAATCAACACCTGAGCTCCTATAACACCTGTGAAAACAATTATGCAGACAAAGATCAACCTCCTCTAATGCATGTGCCAAATCTGGAAGCTTTTAGCCTTGTTAGCACTTTGTCTGAACAAAATCCTTCCTTTAATGGGGGCGCACTTTTCCTCTTGGCTGCAATTCTTTACCTGTGAATTAAATAATTCACCCATATGGCTGCCCATGCTTATATAACCTTCATAATTCTGTAATTAATAATTTCCCTAACAATTAAAGGTAATTAATTAATTAAAAATCATGTTTTTCTCTTTTAAAATAGCATGTTTAAGGGCAGCCATCCAATAAATTAAATTAATCCAATTTAATCCTTCACACAGCACTTCACTTAAGCTTCACAGTGTGCTTTGACCATAGCCACTGAAAATAGGAATTAATATAATCATTTAATACTTTAAAAAGTATTAATTCCTTCTCAAAAGGGGCTGCATTAAATAAATTAAATTTATTTAATTTTAGAATTCTATTTCCAATTGATTTATTCCCCTTTGCTTTTGTTGACTTTTCCACAAGCCTGGGTGCCAAAATTGGGTGAATAAATATTAACAAATATTTATTTAATGCATTATTATTCACCCAATGTGGGTCGCACTTTTTTGCATAATAGAATTCTATTTTTAAGAATTTCTGACAATGGGATTTTTTACCCTGCAAGGCAGCCCCGGAAATCCCATGATCCACTTAAGTGATTTGACTTTGACAATGGGATTATTTACCCTGCAAGGCAGGCAATAAAATCCCGTGATTTCACTTAAGTCACTTTTCTTTTATTTCACCATGGGAATTTTTACCCTGCAAGGCAGGCAATAAATTCCCGCCTGCAGACATCTAACTTTCCCACTGTAGCTTAAGTGGATTTTATATCACGGGAAAAAGTACGCCTGCTAAGCAGGTACAAAATTCCCACCTGCCTGCTGCTTCTATTTTTCCCACTGCAGCTTAAGTGAATTTTATATCATGGGAAAAAGTACCCTGCAAGGCAGGCAATAAAATCCCACCTGCCTGCTGCTTCTAATTTTCCCACTGCAGCTTAAGTGAATTTTATATCATGGGAAAAAGTACCCTGCAAGGCAGGTAATAAAATCCCACTTGCCTGCTGCTTCTATTTTTCCCATTGCAGCTTAAATCCTTTGTTTTCCAAAAATGCGCCCATCCCCGCAGGGGCTTTTCTGTGCACGACTTCACTTTTTCCCAGTGATCCGGACCTCCGATGGCGACTTCCTCCGGCATAATGTGCGTATATGTTTTCCAGCTGCTCTAGGCCAAAAATCGGGCTTACCCGGCAAAGGAATTGTTCCAGAGAAATTTCACAAAAAACGAAACGGGACACCACAAAAACACAAAAAATTGCCAAAAGTTACAAATAAAGCCCAAAACTTAAAATAAGTTAAAACCCTTTCCCAGCACATAGGAATAATAACATATTCACTCATAATAGAGTTAAAACGGAGCGCAAATAGCCTCATATGGGGCTCAAAATAATTAAATACAAATTTCTCGCAGACAAATCCCAACGACAGAATATAACAACTTTGGGCATCTGAGTATTTGGCGAAAAAGGCTAATATGGCTCTTTGGGAATATCTTGACACAATACAAGAACTTTCAGGGAATAAAAACACAAAACGACCCATTATTTTAAAAGTACGAAAATTTTTCTGATAGGGTAGTTCAGATTTCAGATGAAATCAGGTGACACCAGAGCAAGCTCAATACAATATATTCATGGATGCTTCATTGAGCCTCAACACCTTCTTATATACTAATTCCTATCGAAGAAACTACTACTTCCCGCACATGTGGGATTATTCAAATATGTTGAAGGGATGACTTATAAAGCATATGCATCCAAAGTAACTAATCTACTATAAAGAAAATAGAAGGGTAGGAACATGGGTTCCTAACATCTTCATTTTGAGGTGGATCCCCATTCAACAACTGGTTGTAAAATATGACAGCTTCGTTCCTAATGATTTTAATATCCTTGGTATACTCTCCTTCTTTGGTTCGTATTTCCAAAATCCTGCTACTTATTTTGTGCTTAAGGGTTGTCATATGAAAGTACTTAGTATTTCTATCTCCTTCTTTGAGAGCTCTAGATTCGAGTCTCTAATATGTTTCTCTAGATTGTGTGGTATTCTTTTTTCCCAGCATCTACATTCGTGCCCTTATCCTCGACTCTTTTTCAGCTCTTCAATCAACTTTTTTTTCTTTTTCGAAAATATCCCAAGACCTCTTTGTTCCATTTTTGACATTCCTTTTAACATTCTTCAATTTTTGCACAAAGATGTACATAGTTGAGCCCCTAATGTTTATATTCCACCATTATTTTATCCTATCATATAACTCCGGATGAGACATCCACATTTTCTCAAATTTAAATGGAGCATTTGGTTTTACCTCTTTGTCAAGCATGTTGAGAATGATTGGGTTGTGATCCGAGCCCATGCGGGGAAGAGAAGAAAGTTTAAAATCTTGTATCAAAGTTCAATCCACCGAGACAAGAGCCTTGTCAAGCCTAAATTATATCAAATCCTCACCCAACCTTTGGTTACTCCAGTGCGATTAATTCCCTCAAGCTCAATATCCATAAGATTGTTATCAGTCGTCATATCAACTATATTTTCCATGTTGATTGAATATTCCTAGTTACCTCCTTTTTCCCCTAGATACGTAGGAGTGTTAAAATCTCCCATTATGATCCAATGGAAATTATTGCAATTTTTTTAATTCTATGAGGTCAACCCAAAGCTTTTTTCTACCAGTCAAAGTATTAGGTGCGTAAATATTAGAGAAAATCCAAGGATCCTTGTTATCTTTGATTGTGAAAAGAATAGCTAAGTGATTGGGAGAGCTAAGAATGACTTCACCATTCACCCAATTTTTATCCCAAAGGGTGGCTAAGCCCCCCGATGCACCACAAGAGTCACTAAAACTGAACTTAACCTTATTCCATATATAATCCTTAATCTTACTAACAGAGACATACCTTTCATTTTAGTTTCTTGAATTGCTAAAATTTGATGCCCGTTGTTGAACCCAAGATCCTTTAGAATTATTTGTTTGTTATAGTTATTTAGGCCCCTAATGTTCTATGATATGATCTTCATTTAAAAAATTTGGTTAAGGGATTTATGTCGCCTTATTATCCAAGTTTAATTGGATGCCATTTACAATCTCATTCTTTGTTGTTTTCCCTATTGTATTATTAACACTATTGAATAACGAGAGTGTTATGTGCATGGCTTTAGGATTTACTAATTTTGGTAATGATATGGGGATGAAGTGGTGTGAGAGTGTTGTCCACTCAGTAGAATATACCTTCTTGAAGAAAACTTATGGGTTGCAAGTGGGTTTTCAAAATGAAGTGCAATGAGAAAGGTAAATTGAAGAAGTACAAACTCCTCTTGATTGCGAAAGGATTCTCTCAAGTGAAGGGAATTGAATTTGATGAGGTGTTTTCTCTCATATTGTCAAATTGAATTCAATCAGATTTCTTTTAATTGTTGTTAATGCGTATGATCTAGAGATAGATCATATGGATGTTAAAATTAGTGTTTATAGATGGGGAGTTTAAAGAATAAATATGTGTGTAAACTTGGACTTGTGCACAATGAGGTATACTTCTTTGTACTTCAAATAAGGGAAGAACTTGTTCATTAGTTCTCTATGTGGATGATATGTCATTGATTGTAAATTGCGTAGGTAATGATAAACAAAGTTAAGTCTCAATTTTCTACACATTATGGCATGAGAGATCTTGGTGCTAAAAGTTTATTTTGCATGGAAATTACACGAGATCACACAAATATGAAGCTTTGGTTAAAAAAGAGGAAGTATTTTGATACGATGTTAGAAAGTTTCAAGATGCACAATAGAAAACCTATGAGCACACCCTTCCAATAAATGTTCGGTTTTAAAAATTCTAAATACACAAGAGGAGATGAATGACAGGGGTTGGGTTTTGTATGTGAGTGAAATGGGAAGCCTAATGTGCATAATGCTTTATATAAAACTGAATATTGTACATGTAGTGGTATTTTTAGCAAATATATGTCCAATCGATAAAGGAGCATATGAGGGTGAAGAATTGCTTCATGATGGGAAATACTTGAAATTGTATAAACAATGAAATTAGGTTATCCCCCACATGTACCATAGGTGAATTTAGGTTGTGTGTTTCCCTTTCCCATTGTGTGTGTTTTCCCTTTCTAATGTGGTGTGTTTCCTTTTTGTGTGTGCATTCATTCATTCCTATCTGTTGCTTTGCAATAAGACTTTGTATAGCCCAATGGATAAGGCATTGGTCCATATTATATCCTGAGATTATGGGGTTCATGTTTATCCTATCCTCACTTCTTTCAATCTATAAAAAGTCCCCAAGTGAGATCCAATTGTTTTCATGTGTTTTGCAAGGAAAAATTCAAACTTGAAACATGACAACTTAACCCGAGTGTCGAAAAATTTGCTTGAAAATCCTCCTAAGCACCTCTCCGAAATAGTTTATCCTCGCTTCATCCCTATCCCGATCTTGCAAGTCCCCATATATGTTGTACAAATCTTTCCCAAGTGTTTGAAACATTGTGTTTCAATTCTTTCAAAGAAGTGTTTATAAAGGTGAATTCTCCGGTAGGCCTCAAAAGGTTATTTTCGGTATTTCCGAGATAGGTGTGTATCCTCCGGACAAATTTGAAAGCCCTAAACCATCTGGGAGTTTTTTTGAATAGTTTTTAGATTGATGATACTTGTTTAGGAAGATTTAGGGAAGGTTTCGAGGTTTAGGAACAAGTGCAGTGAAAGTGGGTTTTTTAGGGTTAAGGAGCTTGCAGTCTAAAATGGTACCTGAGCTTCATCAGATGATTCTGGGAGCTCCATAAGGAGTTAGGAGTCAAAAAATTAGTAATTGGAAATATAATTCAACCCTCTACATGATGGAAACTTAACATCATTCATAATACTCATGAAAGCTCAATTTCGTAGACACACTGTTGTCCCGAGATAAAATGAGATATTTGAGGGGGTTTTAGGAATAATTGGAAATTTATACCCATACCATTGTCTTTGGAATGATATTGGGATTCAAAATAATATAATGGTTCACCAAAATAATCTTCCTAGCTCCGTGAATGTCGTCAACAAGTTTCTCTCTCGGAAGGTACGTCTCTCATACTTAGCCAATTTTGCAAGAGGACACATGTCACCTCCAGGTTGAGGCACATTTTCATTTTCCTCTCATCCCTATCCCTTGAAGACATATGGGACAATAAAATTCTCCCCACCCCATCTTTTCCCTTAGGTTCTTCACGTGACCTTGTTAAGCACTTTGTAGGCTCTTTTCACCTATCTCTAGCCCCTCCCGTCATGCAATGGAGTTGTGCCACTTGTCATCATTAGGGAAGGGTGAATTTTTTATCCCTCTTATCCCTATCCCAAGGGTAAAGAGGGGAAAAAAATCTCCCCACTCTTTCCCTTTCTTTGGATTTTCATCTAACCAAAAATAAGCTCTGTAGTGCTTAACTAAGCCCTTTCTCGCTTCCCCCGCTCTGAATCAGACCTCGCCACTTATCATCACCACATGAGGCGCATTTTTATGTCCCTCTTTTCCCTATCCCTAAGGAACATATGGAACAATAAAATTTTCCCCACTCCATCCCCTACCATGATTCCTCATGTGACCCGATTCACGGTCCTTTGTTGATAAGTGTTATTTTTTCCCCTTCCCTCATCATGCAATCAAACAACGCCACTTGTCAAGCCCACATCAGGACGTAATTTTATGTCCATCTGATCCCATGTCCCAAGGGGAAAAAGGGGATAATAAAATTCACCCTATACCAAGATGATTAAAAACCTAATATTTAACTAAGTCTTTTTGCTTGCTTCTATTGGCTTTTATCTCTCTCGTGCACCAAACAACACTATCGTGAGTTATAAAAACCCGAAAGAACTCCTACCCACCTTATTTTTTCACAAGCACTCAATTTTTGCTAAGAAAAAAATCCAAGAACCTGAAAATTATCCGGAAACTCTGTCAAAAATTCCTCCACTCCATCCCCGCCATGATTCCTCATGTGACCCGTTAGTCCTTCGTTGATAAGTGTTATTTTTTCCCCTTCCCTCATTGTGCAATCAAAAGACACCACTTGTCAAGCCCACATCGGACATAGTTTTATGTCCATCTTATCCCATGTCCCAAGGGGACAAAGGGGATAAGAAAATTCACCATATGCCAAGATGATTAAAAACCTAAAATTTAACTAAGTCTTTTTGCTTCTTCTACTTGCTTTTATCTCTCTCGCACCAAAAAATACTATCGTGAGTTATAAAAAAACCGAAAGAACTCTTACCCACCTTATTTTTTCACAAGCACTCAATTTTTGCTAAGAAAAAACATCCAAGAACCTGAAAAATATCCAAAAACTCTAGTTGAAATTCCTCCAAGGTTGTCATATGCACTAAAACAAGAAAATTTTATATCTTCTAAACCTCCAATCTGTTTCCCTTGAAATTTTCACAGTTGTTCCTCATCTCAGGCACCTACAAGAAGACTATAACAGAAATTCATATGCTAACCTAATCTTTTAATGGCAGAAAACCCTAGTTTCATGCCCTAGATGATGCTTTTTCAATTTCTAACCATTCCGGTAGGCGGTTGAGATGAAATTTTGAGCACGGGGTCTCAAAAGCAATCAATCCAGTGAAATAATTTTCATTGCAAACAAAGGTGGATAAGTGATATTTCCAAAAATAGTAATTATATGGTACCCTCACTTACTAAAAATAATAACTTACCTCAAAAGTGAGTCCTCTCGATCAAAGGTGCACTCAGAGAACAATAAAGATGACAAACTAAACACTTTTTCCCAAAAAGAAAAAAAAGCAAAAAAAAATACTTTCTAAAAATAGAAACTGTTAAAAATCACTCGAAATATTAGTTAATGTATTCCTAGCATGTTAATGGTTTCAAAAAAGTGAATTCAAGCAAAAAAATACTTTTCCCAAAATAGCAACTCCTGAACCCTAACTACTAAAAATAGAAAGTGTATGATTTAGTTGCAGAAAGTTGTTGTCATCTTCATTTTTGCTCATCTTGTTGATTTTCACAAGTATGAAGTTAAAATTTTCTAGTCTTGAGTCCATTTTGGCCATGGTATCGGAATACCCAAGTGTGGGTGATAATGATGTTACTCATATGGATTTGGAAGATCTCAAGAATCGAATGCTTGGTGGTCCTAGAGAACCAATGGAGGATAAGGTGTTCACAAGTGGATTGTATACTTTGGGTGGTCATCATGTATATGTTCGAGCATGTATTTGGTAGTGGCGTGTGCTCATCACTATGAGCCGGAGACAAGAATCATAAGGGTAGATGATAAATCAATTTTGGCAATTCTCACTCCTAAAGGAATTTATCAATGTATGCAAGTTCTGACATGGAACAAAATGGTAATCATCACGAAAAAAATTCCCCAGGTGAATGGTCCAAAATATAATCATATCATCAAGGCCTTGCATTGGGCTCATGGTTGAAATAGGGAAGAAATCCATCTCACGTGCCAAAATCTCTATCTCGATGTGAATTCCATGAAGGATTTTTAGATGCAATCATCCTACTAAGCAGGGTGATGGGAGAAGAGGCTACGAGGTATTTTTAGGGTTGGATGGTGTAGTTCATCCTTGTTGTCATTGAGGATAAGAAGATGATTAGCTGGGGGAAAATAATCAGCGACAACATTCATTAGCAATTGCACCAGTTTTTGGCTACAAAGAAGTTTTCAATGACATCTTACTTGGTCTATGCTCTCGCGAGCACAAGACCGTTCAGAGGACTAACCCTCACTCAAAATATTTCTCAAAAGGCTCCCGCATATGAGAAGTATCAAAAATTAACCATGAAGGAGAGTAACCACCATTTTGCAAGAGTGAACGATGCTTTCATTATGTTTGTCATCCAATTGCTGGAGGGAAATTCAATCAAGGTTATCTTCACAAGTTGTTACTTTGATCAAGAGGTATGGGTATTTCTTCACACAGTTCTCAACTTTTTCATACATCAGAGTGTCTGGTTTGATCTTGCTCCACATAAGTTGCCAAGGTATCTCAATGACAAGATCGTGATGTTCGAGTGTGTAGGCAGCTTGTTCACATCAATGGTAAGCTTAAGAATCGAAAGAATAAAATTGTTTCATTCCATATCTTCCTCGGGTTTTCTCCTGCAAAATTTGTAATGATGTCACAAACTTGGAAGTTTTCTTCGCTCCTTTAAAACTCTAATCATACACACCAAGGGCATATTTGACGTTTGGGGCAACCTAGAAACATTCCACCTTCCTAATTTGCACCATGTTCGGAAAATTGAGGGCTATTAGGTGAATTAGGTAAATTATTTTGAGGTTAGGGAACATGATCATATGAGAATGACAGTTGGGAAGATGAGAAAATTCAAGTTTGATTGGTACGAGGATGGGATTGAAGATGATGGTACCAAAATGTATGATTATGAGTATCAAGTTGTGAAAGCCTCACCCCTCCCACAAGTATCTTGGAGCATTCGTGAATCAGGGGACATAAATGAGCAAACCAAAGTAGTAATTCGGAGGTCAAGGGAGTGGTTCAAAAATAAGAAAGCTACCCTCATCGAATCGGGGTTTCCCAACACTCTAAAGACAAGCATCCCACCTTTCTTCTTTAAAAGCAACCGAGAAAACTTCAAGCTCTGCTCACTCATGAGATCACTCAAAAAGGAAGTCAATGGATTATAAGGCCCCACACCGCAAGAGATTGCACAGAAAGAGAAGAGAAACAAAATATCCTATTGAAGTTTTGGAACAAGGAGAAATTGACCCACATCGTCCTCAATTCCTTGTCGGACTCAAAGTATCTCCTCCTCTGCGAGCTACGCTAACTCCATTAGTGCAAGATGTGTCATGTAACTCAAAGCCGAAAATAGCAATCATGCCCAATGTCATTCCTAAAACAGTTGATATATTCCCATGGGTGCAAGAGATGATCGTATGAGAGGCCCGTAGGTTCAACAACAAGCGCTTTAGATTTTTAATCCATATCCACAATGGTGAAAATAAAGAAAGGAAAGTTAGCTCAAGTTGTTTCCCGCTTCTTCAACGGAGTTTCGAGAAATCGATGTGGAGGTAGTCTGACCAAAGGTAATCAACCTTGTTGGTGAGATGAATTCATCCAACTACGAAACAAGCACTATTCCTCTAGGACTGGCAACGCATGAGGGAGATGCCCACTTGTTCAAAGAATCATCCACTCACCTTCTTGTGAGAAACGAGGAGTATAAGGAGAAAAATGAACAATTGGAAGGCCATGTAAGAACTCTTACCTCGTATGTGCAAACCTTCATGGATCCAAATGTTGTTTCAATCTTCCAACTGAGGAAGTTACTCCCATTAGTAGCTTTGATCTAGAATCCATCAAAAAGACTCAAGGCTTCACGATGTAGGGTAGGAAAATGATAAGTGGGTGAGCAAGATTCTTGAAAAGGGTAAAATGTTGCTTCCTAAGATTCTCTCATTGTTTAAGTACATGCGTGCAACACCGTATAGGTAAGGATGACAAGAGATGAAATTGAAAAGAGAATGGGCATTAGGACTGGTGTTTCCACTGGTGGCGGAAATGGGAAAAGTCAACTCTTCCATACTAGTGAGCAAAAGGTATTCAATTCCGCATCTGAAGACTTGTCTCAAGTTTGGGCTAGAACTCTTGTTGCTCGGTACAAGATATTAAACCATGTTCTTGATGAATTGGAATCATATGAGGAATGTACTTTAAAGATGCAAGATGATGTCAATGTGGAAGTACAAAAACTTGGAGTACCGTGGTGGATGAAAACACTTCAGTGGATGATCTACTGAAACCATTTGAAGAGTTTGTCAAGAAGGAGGTTGAGATCCATTTTCTTTCAATGAAGACACACTGAGTCTCTTGTTGAGATAAGGGTTGTTATATCCAACACCGCGAAGGAGCATCAAGCATGGTTCATGAAATGCAAGAACATCAATGCTATCTCTAAGAATTGGCTCCGGTCTTTGAGATTTCTGCACATTCCCAAGCTAAGAAGGTGGTGCCCGCATGGCTCGGTTCGAAGAAGGAGTTCAAAGGGATCGAGATCTTCCCAAAGGCACTCTCCAAAAGTCCATCAGAAAGTGAATCTCCATCGGCAAGTGCATCGTCTTCATCCGAGTAGCTATCTCCTCTCCTTTCTCTCTTCCCCACCCCCTTCCTCTCTTCTTTCATGTTCTAATTCTTTGTTGGGGGTTTACTTTTTATTTTCGTCTTATTCATTAAAATGTGATCTATAGTTGTACTTTGTAATGAGTCTCCTTCAATTAATAAAAAGGGACTCAATTTCTTTCCTAGGAATGCAAAAGGTCACATGTTGTAAAGGTTAATGAAAATTCATGTGGGGGTAGGTGAAGAGTCATTTTGAGAAACTATATATTGTAATGACTTCCTCATTTCAAGGGGTTGTCAATTTTGTGAGTTCATGAGTAGATAACTACAAAGAACAAACAAAGATAGCATTTTCTTATATTTCCCTTTCATATGTTTCCTCTCTCTCTCATTTGCAACTTTGTGAACATGTCAATCTTGTATGACCAAGAAGAGTGTAAAATCTTTTGATGAATGAATGAATGAGATTTTATGTTCATGGTTCATTTTGTCTTGTCGTAATTAGCAAAGTTATTTTTCTTTCCAATTGTGTGTTGATAAACTCTAGTTAATAATTGTAAAAATATGATTTAGCTTACTTGCAATATTAACTCCCTCTCTTAATTTCTCACTTCCACAACCTCACCTTCCTTGCAAATTCTTCCCTTGCACGAGGTGCAAGCATTTACCATAGGTGCAATGGAGTGTGCATGTTGGATCCCGACCTATTGGCCAATGACATATTTTTTGTTCACATACAATAAAATGGAGCCTCCTCATTTCAAACAAGAGGGACTTAGTCCCAAAGCGTTGGTGAAAATCAATTAATTTTTCCTAGCAAAAAATTATTTCACCAACAATACAAAAATAGTGATGATAGATTACAACTCTTATAGTGAAATCTTTCGAAAAGAACCATGTGTATCACTCTCACGTAAACAATATTGATGTGCAATATCATTTTGTAAGTGAAATGGTGGACGAAAAGTTGATACAATTGAAGGAGGTGGAAATTGATTTAAATGTTGTAAATTTATTGACTAATGTAATACAAACTAAGTTCTCTTGGTGTAAGAAAAACATGGGCTTGGATGTTTGTATTTGTTGAAGTTTGTGTTCCCTTTATGTGAAGTGTTTAACAAGTCGAAGAATATTGGGAATGTTTAACTTTGCATGGCATTGCATAATGTATATTACATAGTTGTTGGTGTTGTGCAGGCTTACACATCACTAGTGTGCAAAGAAGGTTTGTGCAGAGGCATGTGTGCAAGTGTATAGGCACATGAGAATTATATAGGACTTGTGTAGTGTGGTTTAGAAGATTTTGTACAACTATGGGTTGTGTGGTGATTGTGCACAATGGGAGTTACATTATAGTGTGTAAAGGATTTACATAACAATGATGTGTATGTAGTTTCTTAGGTGTAAAATAAGGAGAAATGGTTATAGCAATTGTTGTGGTTATTGGCTCTATATGTTTTATATATTATTATGTCTAAGATCTTGCGTGGGCATTTATTAGAAGTATTGTAGTTGCACTATGTTTTATGTATGGATTGTTGAAGTACTACCAAACATATCTTGTTGTATTTGTAAGTTGGTTTCAAGTACTTGGGAGTTCTTTGGGTTTTTTACCCGAAAATGATTTTCCCATGATAAAATTGTGTCTATATCTCATTTGATGTTGTTTAGGTTTATAGCATAGTTGTTTCTCTTACTTATTGATAATTATTATAATATATATATATATATATATATATATATATATATATATATTACATTCTAGTTGGGTAGGTCGTATTCCCAACAAAATCCATTAATAGGATAGTTTGCACCATAGCGAAAAAGTTTGGCATAGGAAAAGATGAGGAGTTACGTAAAAAGAAGATCACATGAGCATGATAATAGGCTACCTCCCATGCCAAAAGGAAAAGCTAAGGTTGAAATAAAGGGCTTTGAAGGACAAATAGATGTTGAAATTTCAGATAAATGGTTAAAACAATTGGACTTATCTAAGGCACAAAAGATTTTTTTTTGCGCATCTCAATATGGAAGATCGTGTTCAAATTTGGTGGGAAACTTATTTATATCTTCTAAGAAGAAGAAGAAGCATGAGATAGCTAGTTGGGATGAATTCAAAGAATTACTTAGTAAGAATTTTTATCAAAGAGGGCATAAAATTGATTAAAATCTTAAGTAGTAATATTTCAAGGAAGCAAGTGGTCAATATGTGTAAGATTATACCACAAAGTGCCAAAGATAAACCATGTTGATGCATGAGGACTTAAGAGGATGAAGAAGATGTGACAAAGTACTTGGGAGGTATCCATACACTCATACAGAGAAGGTTCATCTCAAGCTAGCCAAAAGACCTCGACGAGGCTCGTTTAATACAATATTACATTGAGGAAGAAAACAAGCAAGGAGAAGGGGATACCTCAAAACAAATTCAGCCCACAAATCAACTTAATTAAGAGCAAAAACAACATTACAAGAAAGGTAAGTGGAAAGCTAAAAGAAATACTATTGCTTTGAATAATTTAAAGGTTCCAAAAACCATTGTGTTGTGAATGGACATACTAACACTACATGTTGTAAGCTACATCTAGAATTGTATCCAAAGCATCATTCCAAGGAGGATTGCAAGAATTCCATGGAATTTTTGAGGTAAAGGACATGCTACTAACATGAGCAACAAGGAGCAAGAAATAAAAGAGATAACCTAGTTGTTTCAAATCAAGATTCATATCAATAAAATGAAGGTAAATGCACTTGTTGATAGTAGGTTTCAATCCAATTTGATGTTTAATGTAGTTCAAAAGTTTGGTTTATAGACATATTGATCATCCATATTTGTATCCGGTGGGTTAGATGAAGAAGGATATTGATATTCAAGTAACAAAGAAATGAAAATTCATATTTGGGATTAACCCATAATATATTGATGATGTAGAAGCGTATGTATCTCATCTTAATGCATTCAATGTGGTGTTTGAAAGTCCTTGTATCTCAAGGATGTGACTTCATGTGGAGGCACAATGCATACATGAGTTAAAGATGGAATGAGCTACATCATCATGGAACAACAAACCAAGCCCAAACTTGCCCTTGTAAGTGCCAACCAAACAAAACGACTCCTTTAAGCTAATAATCAATTTTGTTTAGTTATTTTAAAAGAAAAACAAGATGGATTAGTGTTTTCCGAGATTTCTAACCAAGAATTGAAAGATTTGGATGATATGTTGCAATCTTTTCAAGAAGTGTTCCAAACTCCTGAAGACTTGTCTCCAAAACAGAAAGTAGAGCATGTGATTCAACTATTACGAGAATCCCCTTCACCCAACATTAGTTTGTACAAGCAATCACTCTTGGAGAGCAATGAGATTAAGAAACAACCTTAGGAGTTGTTTGAACAAGGGGTAATACACCCAAGTACCTCACCATGTGGATCAACTATTGTGATGGTACAAAAAAAAAAAAAAGCGGGTCTTGAAGAATATGCATAGACTTCATAGCATTGAACAAAATCACCATCAAGAGTCGTTATCCCCTTTGGGTAAGGGTTTCATTTGGGGTAAGGAATGTGATGAGTCTTTTCAGTTTTTGAAATATAAGATCAGCCATGTTCTGGTGCTTACTCTTCCTAACATGCAACATCTATTCAAAGTAGAAACAAATGTCAGCAAGTATGTTATGGGGGCATTTTTGCTACAAGGAGGTAAGTCAGCTTGTTATCATTCAAAGGTATTTCCTTAAATAGTAAGAGAATATCATGTTTGAAAAAGAAATAGATGCATTAGTTCACAGAATAAGAAATGGAAGCATTATTTATTAGATAAAGAAATTGTTGTGGATTAGTGACCACAAACCTCCACTATTTGCAAGCTCAAAGCAAGTTAACATGGGCAAGACAATACAAATTGATGGGATTCCTATAGCAATTTCCTTTGGTGATGAAGTACAAGAAAGGAAGCATGAATGTAGTGGAAAATATGGTATCCATGCCAGTAATAACAAAGCAAAGCTCAATTTGGCTACAATCTCGTAACTTTGAGACTTTTGTGAAGGACACGTATGGAGAAGATGAGGACTTTCCGGAGACATTCTAACAATTGCAAGTCAAGAAGACTAAAAGTGAAGGCTAATTGGGGCGCCATTTCCAAGATGTAACTACTCTATAATGATGACAATTAACACCCAAATTATGATGTATGTGACAAAGATACTATCAAGTCCTTAATCTAACTATAAAGTTTCGCTATTAATAACTTCAAAAACATCCTACACCTTCGGTATTTAAGAGCCTGGTCCCATGCTACTGCACTACAAAAATCAATTGGAGCCACTGAGATTCGCAGGAACAATTACATACTGAAATGGCCCCATATAATATCATACCCACAGTAAATTTGGGTCGTTTAGATGAAAAAAATGTAATGATTCTAGCCCCGAATTATTGTGCTACACATCCTAGCCTCCAGCATCAACCCATCCCTATTTCTCCTAAGCAGTCACTACTATTTTTCAAATACAAATTCTATGTTCTGTTATCCGCTGAATTTTGATATTGCATCGGACCATCTGCAACACAACATAATTGCAACTGCCCCTTCTATTTAACTGCCATCTTAAAAATTATTGTGATATTGAATAATTCCAATTTTTATCCCATATTTTTATGTATTTTTATGAAGTACCAAATCTCCAGTTAAATGATTTCAAAATGTCAGTCGTTTTATTATTTGAAAGACCTATGCCGATCTCTGGCAAGATTATTCTGTGCCTCCCATACACTTTGTTATTTAGATACCTATCAACACACTCGATAGTTAGATAATTTGTAAAGACTTACATTATTTATATATATATCATTTGATGTCTTCCCATTTGTGCACAATTCGACGACATTGTAAGAATTATATTCCATTGTATTTAGTAGAAACTGGGCTGCATCCATTGCGTATCATGTAACAAATACATGATTTTGCCACACAATATGCGTCCTCCTTGAGATGATGCAACCAATTGATGTTACAATATCAACTCACTAATTTAGTGCTTATGCAAACCATGTTCACATTCAATAGTGTGGCACAACAATATAAACCCTAATTTGTAGTAAGACTTTTCCTGCTTTATTCCTTATTTGTAGTTTATACTCATTAGGCCATAAAATCAGGCAAACAGCCAATTTCCCATTATGGTCCATATTTCATACATTTAGACAACAATCATGTGTTGTTACTTATTTACAGGTATTTACCTATTTGAAAAGAAATAGAGCACGTAGCTTTCAGTGTTTAGGAACTGACAATAATAGCAAACACCATTCAGCCCATATCATATAACCAGATTTCAACAGTATTTTAGTTAATTCATGATGAGCCCCAACACTTAACAAAGACATTTACTTTTGTATATGCCATATAGACGGCTACAACATTTCAATAACTACAACAGGAGCCGGTGATTTGTTCAATATGATCCTCTCCAGAAACATTCTAAATGAGGCAAGCTTTGAACCTGTTTTAAATATCATGTCAATACAAGCTGGGGTTCCCTCAGTTATCATTTTGTCAATACTGATATAGTTATGTGGACTTTACGCAAATGAGACATTATCAAAAGAAAATCAAATTAACCCACTCACAAACACCATCACATTAATGTCACGGAAACCATATGAAAATAAATGTCGTCTATGAAGTTTGATGGCACATGATAAGTCATATTATCTTTGATGAAATGAGCAGCATTTCTTCCATGAAAATCATGAATAATCATCGCAATCCTACTACAGTAGTAGGCAGTGGTTTACCTGCCATATCCATCATTTTCGAATCTCACTAGCACTGACAAGTCTTTACATTTATCAATGAGGCATTTAATCCAATTACTGTAGCAAATCTAATTCATATACCAGACAGATACTGAACAGATTTTAAGCCTTACTCAAATGCATGTTACGACAAAAGGCTAATGGCATTACTGTTTTATATCCTCAAACATAAAATTTGGTGCTCCTGTAAGTTGGCAATTATCAACAGAAAGTCCATTTGCTTGAAACATCTCATAGAAGCATATTTTACTGCACATAAGAACACAATCCAAATCAGTGCCCAGATGCTTGAAATATCCTTAACATAGTCAACATCAGTAAGGTACAATGCAGGAAAAAGAGGTGTTTATTTGATATCTAAATTTTATATCAGCTAGGATGTTGCACTAAGCTGGACTACAACCATATGAAATGAAGCTTGGGGAGGTGCTAAAGCATTGCCCAACTTCAGGATAAAATTATATGTGCAGCTTTGTGATGTGATAAGTGGCTTAAATTGTGCCTCCTGGGAATGAGGCTACAGGTAAACAAAAATGTCTGAAGATTAACAAAGCATGACTTCAAGGCACAGAAAAATAATGCAAACTGTAAAATTTGTATTGGCCAAAAAGAATGCCATAAAGTAGCCTCGAAACCAGCATCTAACTCAGCAAGAACACATTACAGCTCCAAACCAAAGAGCTAATAGAAGCATCAAGCATGTAACAACTAAAACAGGATCCCAGGTAGCACTACAAACAAGATATAAAAGGTGAGAATTTCCATGTAAACGTTACCACATTACAAGAATCTTCTTGTTGCCAATATGGATAATAAAGTAATATTTAACTTGTCTTTTGTAAATACATGGGACCCTCTAGTCTTAGTCATATCCAAAATATTTTTTGAGTCGTTCTACATTTTGTAGAGCTTTGACAATTCATATGTTCAACCTATCATAACATTAATGCAGGTAACATTCTATACCATTTCAAGTGTATTTTTGGGGATCATATTAATGTCCTTCGCTCCTTGCTTTGGCTTGGTGATTGCGATTCTTCATTTTGGACTTCTTCAGCTCTTAAGGAATATTTATGATTACACCTTCTCATTATTAGAGCTTTTTCATATTCATCGAGATTTTATAGTCCTTTTGTTTCTTTGTGCTAGTTCCTTCTTGGCACTTTAGTAGTGCACACATGATCATGGACCTCCTTTTATTGCTTGGAGCACTCCTCATTTGGCACTTTTTATGCTGTTACTTTCATTTCGAGCTATTTTCAGTGCTCCACTTGATGGTACATTCTCGCACAAGAGAATGGCAATTGATGCTTCTTGTAAGAGCTTTTACCATGTAGCCAATGAGGTGTACATGAGTTGGTAAAATGGGCTAGCTGTGTTCAGCCCACCCAGGTTTCAAAACTCACAAAGGCGCCCGGTTCATAGCTCCAATAAAGAAGCGTTTACCAATCAAAAAAAAAAAACTTTTACTATGATTAGATTCCATATATTCTTTGAGATATTGTGAGGGTGGAAATTGTTTTGCCTTCTTTTGTACAGAGGCATGATCATTATGGTTCATCTTTTGGAAGCATGCCATGCATGATGATGTTCACCCAACTTTTGGTGATGCTTTGGAGACGACAGTTGCCTTCTTTTGTCCATTGAGGCCTTGACCATCTTAGTGATCTCCTAGAGATTTGTGAGTGTCCCTTTTGATGCCTTGGCACTACTTTTGTTCATTGTTTGAAAAATGGATATTTTGGTGGCAATTTCCTTTGATTTTGTCTTTTATCCAAATAGAAAGGGTGTAAATTGTTTTGCCTTCTTTTGTACAGAGGCATGATCATTATGGTTCATCTTTTGGAAGCATGCCCCACGCATCATGGTGTTCACCCAACTTTTGGTGATGCTTTGGAGATGACAGTTGCCTTCTTTTGTCCATTGAGGCCTTGACCATCTTAGTGGTCTCCTAGAGATTTGTGGGTGTCCCTTTGATGCCTTGGCACTACTTTTGTTCCATATTTGGCAAATGGATATTTTGGTGGCAATTTCCTTTGATTTTGCCTTTTATCCAAATAGAAATTTCTTTTGGGTATGGTTGTCCAAGAGGAAGTGTGGAAGTGGTGAGAACTTAGTCAATGTACTTTTGGGAAGATGTCTTTTAATTCTAATTTTAATGTAATCCAGAATTGATAATCTACTATATTGATCATATGGGGTTGAAGTGACTTTTCCTCCTTTTTCACTCCTTTTGTGAGCTTTCCTCAACTAAGTATTGACGGAGGGCGTTGAAGTGTACTAGTGTAGTATTTATTTGGGTCCAAGATCACGTCTTGTATCATAAACTTATTGTACTAGCATGTTCGAAGGTCATGCTATAACTTTAATCATTAGAGTTGTGCCATAAAGTATAGCCTATAATGTTGAAAGCTTTTTCGTTTTGAATGTACAGGGAACCTTTGAGTATTAAGCCATAACAAATGGTGATTGCTGAATCTTGTATTGCCTAATCAAGAGCCAACATTCAGCCTTCGTGTTTATCATTGATCCGCCCTCAAGAATCTACAAGAGGATTACTATAAGAGATAGTTGACACTTAAAAATCTCTCTATGTTTTGAAGGAATCGAACATTGTGTGGAGCTTTAATGGCAATAAGTAGTACCTTTTTCCTGCTAAGAGAGGATTCTTCACATTAAAAAAATGAAATATTTTGTGTGATGAAAAATTCTCCAACAATTGTTCTCTTGGTTTCATTGATTCTTAATGCAACTAATAGTGTTATTTTGGGGCTAATCCTTGCAAGAGGAAGCTTAGAGCCTTTGGGAGAATCCAAAATCTTGTTTGGTGAATGTCGATCCGAGTCTGTAAGCCTAAGTTTTATACCACGGTCAAAAAAGATGACCCTATTAGCAACAAGCTCTACCTATCCTTTTATGGTTGAGAATTACTTTTTACAAAGCAATCAGTTTTTTTGGTTTGGAAACAGTACTAGATATTTATGTGAAGAGAAGTGCATATGGGAACAGCAATCCTCCATCATCCAGCAAGATATACTCTGGTTGCCACAAGTGCTCTCGACTGGAGGACATTATGTCGTGCCAAAAGTTGAGTTTGTGTAATGTCCCCATTTCCGAGAAGGTGGCCTAGGAGGCCTTTCATCCGTTTATCCTTGGTCATGCCTAAGGGGCTCGTGACATTGATGGTTATTGGGTATGGTTTGCACCTTCATTTCAGTTATATATTATGTTTTGCCGGTGGACATGTACTTTGAGGTGACTTAAGTGAAATAAGGTTGTGTGATGCTCCCTTAAAGTAGTTTGTGTTATATTTTGTCGATTTACTTAAGTGATAGTTTATTTTCTATTTCTTCGTTGGGGGTAACTTAAGTGTACTTTTGGCATAGTGGTGATAAAGTAACTTAAGTTATTTTATTATTATGTGGATTTTCTCCAAGGAGGTTGATTAGGGTTCTTTTGGGCCCTTTGTTGCAATGAAAAGTTATAAAAGGAAGCGCTTGGGGGAGAATAGGGAATTCATTCATACACTCACCTATTTTGATATTGGAACAACTGTTGTTTGCACTTTCTTTGCTTGTGGAGTAAGATCCCATAGAAACCCTAGCTTCGGTGGTGAAAGATCCACACCTAGCTAGCAGAGCACTCTTTGGTGGTGAAAGATCCTCCCTAGTTTGTTATTTTGGAGTTTTATTTAGATTTTTGGATCAGATCTAGAGAGTAATCAGAAATTCAATTTCAAAGTAAGAGGACAACCCTTCTTCATCAAGGGTTTCAATTCAGATTTACAATAGCTATTTTCTAGGGTTTTATCTACTCAGTTCCAAATTTGCAACAGTTGTTTTTTAGGGTTTCTAGGTGTCCATTTTCAGATTTGGAGGTTGGGATCATTTCTATATATTTAGTAGATGTTATTTCCAGAAAATCAGATTTTTATCTGATTGTATTCACATAGTTATGAATTTTTGAAGTTTTCAACATCTTACGGCTTTCAAAAATTATCGGCGATTATACCTTCATTTCACTTATATATTATGTTTTGACGGTGGACACGTACTTTGAAGTGACTTAAGTGAAATAAGGTTGTGTGATGCTCCCCTAAGGTACTTTATGTTATATTTTGTCGATTTACTAAGTGATGGGTGAATATATGGTACTTTATTTTCTATTTCTTCGTTGAAACTTAAGTACTTTTGGCATAGTGGTGATAAAGTAACTTAAGTTATTTTATTATTATGTGGATTTTCCCCAAGGAGGTCGATTAGGGTTCTTTTGGGCCCTTTGTTGCAATGAAAAGTTATAAAAGGAAGCACTTGGGGAGAAAAGGGAATTCATTCATACACTCACTCTTTTATGATATTGAAGTCAATTGTTGGTTGCATACTTTTTGCTTATGGAGTAAGATCCCACAGGAACCCTAGCTTCAGTGGTGAAAGATCCACACCTAGCTAGCAAAGCACTCTTCGGTGGTGAAAGATTCTCCCTAGTTTGCTATTTTGGAGCTTTATTCAGATTTTTGGATCAGATCTGGAGAGTAATCAAAAATTCAGTTTCAAAGTAAGAGGACAACCCTTCTTCATCAAGGGTTTCAGTTCATATTTGGAACAACTATTTTCTAGGGTTTTATCTACTCAGTTCCAGATTTAAGGAGCAGTTTTGGAGGGGTTTCTGTGATTCGATTCCGTAGATTTCGGAGCTAGAGATTGTTATCATAATGAAGATGCCCTAGAATTCATTTCCATCATTTTTTCATTGTTATTTTGGAAATTATGGTCAGCTGTATTTTCTCTCATTTTCTGTCCTAAAATAAATAAGTAAAATCAGATCTGAGAGATACAAATTATTTCTCTCTTGTTTATTGTTCTATATATTTTTCTGAGCTGTTTGAAACTTACAGGTAGTGCTAGAAGTGATTTGTTTGCAAAATACAAAAAATATTTATTTCTGCATATTGCTGTTATAAAAATCAAAAAAATCAAAATTCAGTTCGTTGTTATTTTATACATATTTTTTGAATTTCAAGTAATATCCCACTGGGATATTTCAGTTTGACCATTAGCGGACAAAAGAGAGAGCCTCGAGACAATGTTGAATGTTGTGGACTTGAGTGAAGACTTGACAGACTATATCCATGCCCCGATTCACAAACCTAAATGTAAGGACTTGCTTAGATGAATGCATTCAAGTCGCGATAGAGATTGATAAGTTGGATCAGCTATAGATAGAATCAATTGTTAATGAGTCTAGTGTGTATGTTAGCTAAGATGGTCAATATGATTACCCCCTCTTCAATAATATAGATTTAAATATAAGGAGAGACAATTCTAGGGCCAACACACAAGCCAAAGATAAAGCTTGGGGGCATAATAGTCGTGTCATAGATCTAGAGTAGAGTAATCCACACCCGTATCAAAGGCGTACGAGTTCCAAAGCTTATGTCTAAGATAAGGAGATGGGGTATTACTTGGATGCTAAGGATTATAAGTGTATAGATAAGAGTTAAATTAAGGTAAAGATTGTAATGCCATTTGGTCCTAAACATTGGGTATAAAGAAACAAAAGTAATGTAATAGACAAAGACAAATGATAACGTGGAGCAGTATAAAGCTCAATTGGTGGCCAAGGGGTATGCGCAGAAATCTGGTATTGATTTTGATGAAAAAAATTCACTTGTTGTACGGCTTAGTACAATTAGAGTTGTTTTGGCTCTTGTTGCTAGTCTTGATTTAGAGTTAGAACAATTAGATGTTAAAACAACCTTCTTGCACGGTGATCTTTCTGAGGAAATTTATATGCAACAACCGGAAGGTTTTGAGGAAAGAGACAAAAAGAATCTTGTTTGCAGGTTGAACAAATCGTTGCATGGTTTGAAACAAGCGCCAAAGATGTGAGGCTGATCATTGTGCCTACTTTCAAAGGTATGAAGATGGCAGTTTCATTATTTTTCTTTTGTATGTTGATGATATGTTGGTAGCAAGTCCCAACATGCACAGAATCATCAGATTGAAAGCTCAGCTTGCTAGGGAGTTTGAAGTGAAGGACTTAGGAGGTGCAAATCAGATTCTTGGGATGAGGATACATAGAGACAAAGAATAGGAAGTTTTGGCTGTCACAAAAGACTTATGTGGAAAAGGTTCTACAACGCTTCAATATGCAGAATGCACAACCAACCGGAAGGTTTTGAGGAAAGAGACAAAGAATCTTGTTTGCAGGTTGAACAAATCGTTGTATGGTTTGAAACAGGCACCAAGGTGTTGGTACAAACAATTTGATTCCTTCATGATGAGCTTGGGTTTTAGTAGATGTGAGGCTGATCATTGTGCCTACTTTCAAAGGTATGAAGATGGCAATTTCATTATTTTGCTTTTATATGTTGATGATATGTTGGTAGCAGGTCCCAACATGCACGAATCATCAGATTAAAAGCTTAGCTTGCTAAGGAGTTTGAAGTGAAGGACTTAGGAGGTGCAAATCAGATTCTTGGGATGAGGATACATAGAGACAAAAAGAATAGGAAGCTTTGGCTGTCACAAAAGACTTATGTGGAAAAGGTTCTACAATGCTTCAATATGCAGAATGCACACCAGTTAGTACCCAATTTCTGTTCATATTAAATTGTCTTGAAGCAATGCCCTAGCACCGAAGCAGAGAAGACTCAAATGTCCCATGTACCATACTCATCAGCAGTAGGAAGTCTTATGTTCGCCATGGTGTGCACCAGACCAGACATTGCACAAGCAGTGGGAGTAGTCAGTCATTACATGGCGAATCCTAGATATGATCATTGGACAGCTATGAAGTGGATTCTTAGATATTTGAGAGGCACTTTTGATGTTGCTATTTGCTTCAATGGGAGTAGTCTTCAGGTAAATGGTTTTGTGGATGCAGATTTTGGTGGTGACAGAGATAAGAGAAAGTCTACTACAGG
The DNA here is from genome assembly GCA_018340775.1 of Taxus wallichiana var. yunnanensis. Lineage (NCBI taxonomy): Eukaryota > Viridiplantae > Streptophyta > Pinopsida > Cupressales > Taxaceae > Taxus > Taxus wallichiana. The sequence goes on along the minus strand of CM031239.1, from coordinate 772,031,162 downwards.
TTTTGTTTTCTCCTTAGCAGGAAGTGCAGTTAGTTGGGTCTCTAAGCTTCAGTTAGTGGTAGCTTTGTCCACTACTGAAGCTGAATATATGGCAGCTACACAAGCTTGTAAGGAGGGTATTTGGCTTCATAGGCTTTTGGGTGAGTTGCAGGTCAAGCAGGATAAAATGGTGTTGCATTGTGACAGCCAGAGTGCATTGCACTTAGCACGGAACCCAACATACCATGCCAAAACGAAGCATATAGATGTGCAATATCACTTTGTACGTGATGTGGTGGAAGGACATATCTCTTTAGCCAAGATACACACAGATATAAACCCAACAGATATGTTGATGAAACCCATTAGAAGAGAGAAGTTCATTTGGTGCAAAACTTCTCTTGGCTTGCTTATTAATTGATTAGCAACATGTGGCATTGGTTTTCAAGAGTAATTCGCAAGGAAGAAATCTGACTTCAAGTGGGAGATTGTTGGTATGTGAAGTCAGCATTGAGTGAGCGGTAAGACCAAGCTGGTAGGTTGATCCGAGCGTCGAAGTCCGTACACTACGGTACGCGGTTTGTACTACATGCAATTTTGTACTAGGAGTTCTTTCTATAAAGGGATCCATGAATAGTAAAGTTGTCCGATTATGCAGGATGTAATCATTAGAGCTACTGCACGGTGACGCCATTGATGTCACAACGGATTTATCCACTGAGTAATAAAATATTGAGAGACCTTTGCCCATAGTTATTTTCCTAGTACATTACCAAGTTTTCCACATAATATATGTGTATGTGTTTTAGATATATTTATTTCTTATTGCTTTCACTGTGATTGTTTCCCTCTACATTGTTTATTTTTCTACCAATAGAAGGAGAGGTAGTGGATCACGATGCCAAAGTAGAAATGGAGGATACAAGTTTCATATAGTTTAGCTCCAAAGAAGGAAAGCTTTGATATTTCAGATTCATGGATGCATTCAAAGGAACGCCGTTGTGCCCGTAAATCCTAGTACCAAGTGTAGCTTTATCAACACGGATGTAGCGCTACATCGATAGGTTCAAGCAAAGAATATCAAGGAAGCTCGAGTAGATGGTAATAAGATTCAAGTTTTTTTAAGATTTGAAGCTATCTATGGACAAATTTGCATTCAGATTTTTATGCTTTGGATATGGGTGGATTATATATTGTTCTTGATATCCTTCGTTAGAAAGTTTGAAACCAACAATGTTAATGCGCAAAAGAAGTTCATGAAATTTTGGTACAAAAAGAAGGTCACCATGCCACACTTAGCGAGAAACAAAGAAAAGTCAAGGTAAAGCATGAGGATTAATCTAAAGATGGTAAAGCAAAGCATAAAGAAGACTTAGAAGAGGAAGTACGATATGCAGAAAATGAAGAAAGGACCACTTCATCTATTCAAGAGACAAAGGCATTTTCAAAAGAAAAGGCGGAAGAGGATGAGAAAGCAGAAAAAAGGTTGATAAGATCAAGTTATCAAAAAATGATACTAAGGTTTAGCCATATAGACCCTAAACATCTTAAAACTTTAAGAGAAGTTTTGCAAGCGGGTGCAAAGCAAACTATGTTAGGCCTAACAATGACGCCTATTTATAAAAGAACATAACCTGAATTCACATTGTCTCTTAAACAAAGGCATCAACCGTGGTCGATGCAATCGGTTGGAACTATTGTCGGCCACAAATAGTCTGACAAAAAGGTAAGGGAAGGAGCAAAAATGAAGGTAGAGCAGACACTTAGAGCAGGTATGAAGGGGATGTAAAGATGATTTGAAGGTGATAGTACTGAGGAGATCAAGTGGCCGTAGAGTGGTAGTAGGAAGGTAGTAGGAAGGCACACTAGGGTAAGCTAGGACTAGTGCCACGACAACTCTCGCACCAAGTACTGCCAACCAGCCCAACCCCATACGCCTTTCAAGGCACGCACTCAAAGACATGAATGCACCAATAACCTGCAAAAAGAAATCATTAGAAATAGTGACAAAATAAAGTTTATACATAATGCATGAACCCAAACTGAACCCCAGCCAAAGGACCATTTATGATGTGGCCCATAATCATTTTGTGACTTCTTTGGAGGCCATCTCTCGTAGCTCCTATAAAACAACCAAAACCTAGATGTACATGATAATAATTGCATAGTTAGTCATGAGCAAATTGTAGGAATTAACAAGAAAATAAATGCTTGGATGAAGCACCAACAGCCTTGTATTGAAGCAAATTCTAGAAATTTAGGCAGCCTTCTCCCTGCTGCAACTGCTATCTTTTTAGCACCAGCAAAGAGAAAGATGAGGGCAAAGGCGTCATTGGAGATCATTAACTTTAATCTAATCCATTGGTTGCTCTTTTCTTTCTTTTTAGAATGGAAACGTAACATTTTGTATAAAGACTTTCTCAAACCTTCTTGGTGCTGGTTTCCTGGCCTCAGAGCAGAAGACCATACTTATCTCCAGCACACTCATGAACTAGCTACACAATAACAGATATTATTATACTCTGGCTTATTACTTTTAATGAATCGAATGCGTGATAATATATTAGCCAAGGAGTTTTCTTCTGTGATGAAGAGGAATGATAATGTGTTAGCCGAGTAGTTTTCTTTCCTGTGATGAAGGATTGTGTTATGAAGGCACAATTTAGATTTGTGTAGTTGTCTGCACAAACCCGTGGTAAAGAACTGAGTGCTTTTAAGCATTGAGTGGATTGCTGTTCACATTTTTGACTGGTTGGTTTGATAAATGAGTGAAGGCTGTATTTCATGCATGGGTGGGCATGTTGTGTGTCTCCATTTCAGTTTGGCTTCTCTAGCAGCAAAAATTAAGAATGAAGAGCTCATTTCAAATTTCCCCAATATGTCATTATGCACTTTTGGTTTTGGTTGAGAGCTTTGTTTTCATAGCAATGGAGATTTAAAAGCTCATAAACCTAGCTACTATTCTCTATGTGGCTTTCCTTAAGTGAATAACAGCTCTTGGGTGTGCCCATTTAGCCCTCTTTTGTTTTTGCAGGTTTAGGGTCCCTTAACTCTAGGTACACTAGGTAAAATATATATATATAACATCACAGTAGAGAGAAAACTTTATAGCTCAAGCTAGGGAAAACCATAAACATCATAATGAAGAGTAATAGAATACATAGAAACATCAGATGTGACAAACAATTGATCAGAAACAAATTATAATTTTCATACTTTCTCGAAACACTAATACTTCAGTTGCTTACCTGCTGTTGATAAGTCCCATAACCAGGATAAGCACCATAAGCATACATAGCTGGATCTTGAGCAGGAGGGCATAACCATAAGCTTCGTATCCTTGACCGTAACCATAGAAAGCTCCACCACCATTCCATTGACTTGCATCAGGTTGAGGCTGTCCTCCCCAGTTTGCAGGCTGCAGATAGACACACATTTACCCGTTACAAAAGTTAAATAGTTCAATGACTGATTCATGAAAAACAAGACATGATAATCTAACAGAAGAGAGACTTGCCTGCTTGTTTGCGGAGAACGACCCCAAGAAAGACGAATAGTTTGTTGCCCAATAATTGTACCATGCAACCTTTGCAAAGCTTCCTCGGCAGAGGACCTGAATACAAGCGGTTAGCTGAAATTAGGAAAATAAAATTTTGACACAAACTACAAAAGTCTAATAGTTTTTTTATTTTTGTGGGATTTGACCCATGTTTTTAAGTAATCTCAAGAAGACCTGCATGAGTAGTCACTACACTAATGACAAAATTCCACTTAATTTTTAGACATAATTAAAAGAAGGAACACAAAATTATGTATTTCAAGCACAATTGTCAGCTGTCCCATTAATCCATCAAATAGATTTCATATGATGCAATGCTTAACATCTAATTAAATTCCAAAAATCTACTAACTACATTTCAAGTAAAAATCAATCTTTATGCAACAAATACAATCATATAGCAAAATAACACGGTTTTAGCCACACGGGTTAAACCAAACCTCAAAGTAAACTGTACAAAACCACATCCTTTGCCCATAGGTATTTTCACATATACAATTTCTCCGAACTGCCCAAAAACCTGCCTTAAATCTTCATCTGTTGCATTAGGGTCTAACCCACCAACAAATATCTGCATAGAATAGATGAAATTTGAGAATAGAAAAGGATATGAACTTCAAAAGACATCAGCATACAAAATATCAATCGCTTACAGTAGTATTGTTTGGATCATTATCTGATTGATAGCCTTGACCAGCTGGTGCACCATACGATTGTGCCTGATAGGCACCTGCAAGTAAAAAAGCGATAAACAGTTACAAGAATAAACTCCATGCATATATCAAATAAAGATAAGATAAACTAAACCTTGTAAAGCCAAAGTAAGCAAAAACATGGATTGAGAAATTTATCAAGGATTTACTAAGATAAGGAGTGAAAGTTACTAATAAGAAATCTTTGCCGGTCAATTTCAGATGCATCAACTTTGGATCAATTCCAAGCACTAATCAAAGTAACAATGAAGAACCACCATCCCAAACCTTGATTAATCAAGGTTACAGTAGAGAAACAACACACAATATCTTGATCAATGGGTAAATTAGCTACGTCTATTAGATATATTCATAGCAGTATTTTACCAAAATTGATCTACAATAAAGATATCACCAGTAAAAATATCTTAAATGCATTTATTTGAAAAATGCCCATATATATATATATATATATATATATATATATATATATATATATATATCTCAAGGCTTTTATTTTGGATGTTACGCATACCACATTGGTTAAAAATTTCATTATATTTTCTTGTAAGTTATTTTCCACGGGCGGGTAGCAAAAAAACTTTCCTAAAAGAAGGGCCCCAAGCTGTACCATACAGCCAAGATATTACTATTTCTTGATTGATTTCTCAAAGATCCAAAAAAAAAAGTGACAGTCAAATGGACGTCAAGTTTATAGTTAAAAGTATCTTGTAATGGTCAAATGTACGTCAAATTTGATGTGCAACACAATCACATCATTAGAACCCACTCCTCACGGCCATTGTAGAAGGTCTATCGGCACAACAAGCTCTACCATACAGCCAAGATATGACTACTTTTTGATTGATTTCTCAAATATCAAAAAAAAAAAAAAACGGTCAAATGGATGTCAAATTTATGGTTAAAATTATCTTGTGACACTCAAATGGACATCAAATTTAATGTACAAAATAAAAGTTTAGACGGTCACACCATTAGATCCCACTCCTTGCTGCCATTTAGAGCACCAATAAGCGCAATAAGATTGGAGTCAAGGCTAAACACAAAAAATCATTTAAGATATCATAACATTTGTATAAATGTCCAAACATAATGATTCAATTAGAACTCGTAGACAACATACTGAATTTAAATTCATGCCCTTTGAGTTTGAGACTTTTAAGTAATACTCCAATAGCATTACAAGCTACAATGAAGAAAATCTTCAAACCTTTCCTAAAATGTATCACAAAATATAAAAAGCAATAACAGCATGGTTCACATACTGAAACTTTATCATATTGTATGCATTTTAGATTTGAGTGGCTACTATCATATGTATCTAAATATGTACATATAACAACACCCTTGAATAACTTGCTAAGAGAGCCTACATTTAAGTTAAACTTGAAGCACAAGATTGATTTTACAAATCAAATAGAATTATGACCACAGCATTGATCATCACAACGCCTACCATCCATACATCATTTTTAATAGATTAGAATTAGAGAACTCCTTGTACATGAAAGTCCACCTTTAACCTCCAATAATTTGAAGGCTAGAAAAATAACTGTCAAAGTCTACCCGTGATAAAGAGATGTTAATTGTAGTCTGTAGATGACTTTCAAATTGTTGATGATGCCTAATGGTCAGAAAGTTTTCTACTAAAACAAATCACAACAGCCTCCAGAACCTTTTGAAGTTAAATAAAGCAGCATCTCAATGCAGGTAAGCATACTACATGGGATTGATTTTGATAGTTTACAATTAAAAAGAAAGGATATGTTTTGTATCTGAGATCCATTATGCTTTTGAAATTAGGCAATTGATTATCTGCGACACAATTATTCCAAATGTGGAAAGAGGAGGTACAACGCGCATAAAATAATGAAGATAGTTATAAAATCATCTAGAAATTAAAAATTACCCTCACAGGGCAAAGCTGGAATACTCTTTCAAAAATGACAATCTTGGTTACCGTCAAGTTTCAAATTTAAGAAATAGATCATGAAATAAGGACATAAAATCCATCAAAAGGTATGTCCAGGTGTTTTAAAGATGCTAAAACATCCAACATCCAATTTATTGTCCAAGGTGAAAAGAGATTATGAAGTTGATCATAAAATAAGATACTTAAGAGCTAAGTCACGAGGTTCAAGTTTGAATTCATGTTCGATGAGGATAAAGTTTGGAAAAAAATGTCTTTAAGTTTGAATATTTTTTTAATCATTTTACTTTTCTAAAAAAATGCATAAATATGTTAAGAGGAATAGAGTAGAGAGAACTTTCTGCTTTTGCTTTCGCGGATAAATGTATCTTTACATATTTATAAAATAAGGCAAATGTATGTCAAAAACTTCCCATGTAAAAATAATGGATAAAATTTGAGTTCATGTTCGACAAGGATAAAGTTCAGCAAAGTTCAATCATTTTCCATAAAATTTGGTTTACCTTGTGACATAGCTTATGATTGACAAAAGAATGAAAATGGGGCTTACCCGGGACTCTTACAATCATTTGCATACTGTACATAAATAATCGAAAGATATTTTTGTTGACTTCATAACAGGATTCCCAGGTTTGAAGGAAGATGATTATAGATTTAAACTCAGCAGATCAATTAGCCAAATAAGTTTGTTTCAATGGCATCTAAAGCACATTCACAGCCAGTCAAGCAGCATATACATCTGCTAAATAATATTTATAAACTGAGTTGATTTCCCAAGGCAATTGTCAGTGATCAGGATTCAAAATTTAGAAGTAACTTTCACAGAATTCTTTTGTCATACAAGTACCTCAACCACCATGACACATACCAGGCATAGACAAACATCAAACTCAGGTAAATAAATGTCTTGAAGTACAAGCACACAACTCCACAACAAATAAAGGAAAATAATAGCGTGGCATCATAATGCATCACAGAATGACAACCCTCATTTATAAACTTTGTGAATACGAACCACCCAACATCAATCTTTGTGCCCCAACCAATCAATGGCTATTTTATTATCAATAAAATCAAACATTCACGTAGGCCATCCAGATGCATAACAATTGAAGATAATAAAATCAAACAAGAATAAAAACATAAAACCAAATGAAGATTTTAAGCAGGAAATTCTGTGTTTAGTTACAATTTTACAAATAACTTCCATTAAAGAGACAAAAAACTATAGCAACTTTTTCCAAAATAAAGTAAGAAGTTGCCAGGTGGCACATGCAGTTGTTCTACCAAATAGAGATCAAAATCGCAGAAATGAGTGATATGCATAAAACCTTAAAAAAAACAGAACTGGGGGATATATTGAACAACACTTGTGCATGACCTTTTGGGGTCATATCTCATGTTTCTCATAACACTTCATATACCAAACATTTTATCAAGTGTTCCATAAAGTCTCAGAACAAGGTGTCGGCGAGACAAGTCTCAGGGATTGGGGGAGCAAGGGCCTAGGTTTGGGATGGCAGGGGACAGCGCGACAACAGCAGGGTGGCGGGATGGTGGCGCAAATATATATAGTACTTGAAAAATTAGTTATAAAAAAATGTATAAGGAACAACAAATGAAACTTTGAAATACTAAACACATTGCATTGAAAAGTGAAAATGCCAATATTTATATGCAAAATTATGATTACATTCAAAATTCAAAAACAGTAGGTCAGTGGTTTAATGCAATGAAGACCTGGCACTTGCTCTAACTCTCGTTGTTACTTGTTGCTAATGTTGTCCCTCTTCCTTGCTAATGCTCTCACTCTTGCTTGCTAATGCTCTCACTCTTAATTCTAAGCTCTCAGCCTCACTCTTGCTTGCTAATGCTCTCACCCTCTCACTTTTGCTTGTTAATGCTTTCACTCTTGCTTTGAATTTTTATTGTGATTTGGAGTGAGGGTGTAACTCTTATTTATAGTTTTTTTGGAGTGCTTAGGGGGTGGGTGGGGCCCATTGAGTATTAGGGTTAGGGTTGGGGGCCAAAATTATAAAATAAAATGTTTTTTTAACTTTTTGACAGCCTTATGCCTCTAAGGACGGTTGGGAGTCTTCAAGACGGGTCATGAGACTTTTGAAAGTCTCTGGACATCCCAAGGACATCCCCAGTCCCCAAAATTGGGGACATTTCAAAAAGTCCCCTCTTTGAGAAAAAAATTTTGGGGACGTCCTCGTACAACTAATGGCGATGGCGGGATAGCGGGGGTTTCCCGGCCGTCCCCAAGTCTCAAAGATGTCCCGAGTCTCTGAGGCGTCAATTTTGTGGGGAGGGGTGTGTCCTCATGGAACATTGATTTCATCTATCCCACACACTAAATAGCATCTTATGGGGTTCAACACTTAATTTATTACTTGGTAGTAGTGAAGGTAATAAGGCCCTTTCTATCATATATGATACAACAATATAATCATTAACCCTCTAGCATCCTCATTCTTTGTCTTTTACGTAAATGCTCCTGCAAGTCCCAATCCTCAATCAACCCTCTTGTGCCATACTTGGGATACCATTTGCTTGAATTTTGTTGTTTGTGCACTACCAAACGACTATATCCATATTTATTAGGTCCAAATAATCAACCTATGCAAAGCCATTTAACAATCGGCAACCGATTGCACGGACGAGTTAGATGAAACAACTAAGTTGCATCCAATAGCGACATTTTTTGTTTTCCTCCCTCTGCATATTGTCAAAATGATTGCCAATGCAATCTTAGTTACTGACCAAGAATGCATGACACACAAATTCAAGCTCTTGTTCCATCCATTGTTTTAAAAACCGACCAAACCGGGCCGGACCAAACCGTTCAATTCAACCAGTTCATTGGAAAAATGTTCAAACCGCCCAACAAACCGAACCAATGACCGGTTCATTTGCTTTGGACCGATTGGGCAGCAAGTTTGCCTTAAAAACTTTTTTTTTAAAGTTAAATTTAAATGTCTTTCTTTCAACCCTAACCCTAAAGTGATGTTATATAGACCCCACAGAACCAATGACCGAATCAGTACTAGACCGGTTAGGTGGCAAGTTTGCCTTTAAAACTTTTTTTTTTTTTTTTTTTTGCTTTAATGTTAAATTTAAATTTCCTTCTTTCAACCCTAACCCTAAAGTGATATTATATACCCCCCTTTGTTTCACATCTCTATCATTGAGCATTTGTGAGCCTTTGGATTCGTGGAGCTACATTGAAGAATTATGATTTGGAGTGAGCTTGAAGCTTGGCTAGCAATCATTGTGGGCTATTTGTGGTGGATTTGGCATCTATATTAGGAGGCTACAACCCATCTACAATCTTGGAGGATTTCTTGACCGGATTCTTGTGCCCATTGATCTTCATAGTTCATCTCATTGAAAGGTATGTTAAAAACATAAATCTGCCCCTATTTTTCTCTCTCATAATATTGCAAATCTGAAATATATTTCTTTTGTTGCAAAAAAATTAAGATAGGTTTGCATATTTTTATTTTCAAATTTGTTTGCATTTACCATGCCTCCCCGAGTCAAAGACCCTACATGGAGCCATGTTGATGTTGTTGATAATCAAGTGTTTTGCAAATACTTAAAGAAACACATGGGGGAGCGGGGAGGGCATCTATAAGTTGAAGCAACACTTGGTTGGTCAAAGAGGCCAAGTTGTCCCATGTGATGCACCAAACATTGAACCCATTAGATTGGAAATGCAACACATGATTGAGAAATATAATGAAGAGAAGGCTAGGCAAAAAAAGATGGAGGCTAAAATAGGGAGAAAGAAGCAACTTGCCATGTCCCAAACAAACACTAGTGTTGAAGGCTCTTGCTCTAACCCTTTTGTCAATGTTAGAGACCCTTTTCGGTATGTTCCTCCCATTCATGAAAACCGGCCTCAAAAGAGGAAGTCAAAGAACATTCAAAGTTTTTCTCATCCTCCTCCACCCTTGCCAATGCCTCTAGGCCGAGTGAGAATCAACCTACTTTAGATAGCCATTGGAAGAAGCAATACAAAGACTCTACTTTTGAATACATAGCTAGATGGTGGTATGATGCAAATATCCCCTTCAATGCTGCCCACTCACCTTATTACCAACCTATGTGGGATTCCATTGTCATTGTTGGTAAGGGCTTCAAAGGCCCTAGTATGCATGACTTGAGGGGGTCTCTTTTGCAGAAAGAAGTTGGGTCAATAGACAAATACTTGAAGGGTTGTAAATAATCATGGGCCAAAACAGGATGCACCATTATGTCAGATGGATGGAGTGATGGAAAGAATCGTACCATAATAAATTTCCTTGCCTCTTGCCCACAAGGAACCATGTTTTTGAAATCAGTTGATGCATCGATAGGGTGAAATATGCAAACTTGTTTCAATTTTTGGATGAGGTTGTTATAGAGGTGGGTGTGGAAAATGTTGTACAAATCATCGCAGATAACACCTCTAACTATGTTCTTGTTGGTAAGATATTAGAGAATAAATGCAAAAGCAGACTCGGATGCCATGTGTTGCACATTGCATAGACCTCATGCTTGAGGATATAGGCAAAAGAATTGGATCAAGAACATTGTAGATCATGCCAAGAGCATTACAAAATACATCTATAACCACTCATGGGTATTGAACCTGATGAGCAAGAACACGAGGGCAAGGAACTTGTTAGGCCGGCCATAAAGAGATTTGCAACAAACTTCCTCATGTTGCAATCTCTCCTTTCTTAGGGACAAAACTTGAAAAATATGTTTTCAAGTGATGAGTGGAATGCATCTCAGTGGAGCTGCAAACAAGATGGGAAAGACATCAAAAGAAAGTTTTTGACAACTCATTTTGGAAAAAAGCAACAAAGGTTGTAAAAATTGTTAAGCCCCTTGTTAAGGTATTGTGGTTGGTGGATGGGGAAAAATTGGCCATGGGTTACATTTATGAGGCTATGGATCAAGTAAAGGAGCAAATAAGGGTAGCATATAAAGATAGAGTAGCAAGTATGGGCCTATATGGCAAATCATTGATAACAGATGGAATAATCAACTCCATCGCCCTATACATGCAACTGGGTATTTCTTAAACCCAAGGTATCATTACAAAGCTCAACTTGGAGAAGATCAAACTGGGAGGTCAAAGATGGATTGTACAAATGCCTAGAGCGCATGGTCCCGATGAGAGTCAACAACTGGAAATACGTCGACAGACCAATGCTTTCAGTAGAGCCATGGGTACCTTTGGCAAAAACCTAGCAAAGATTGCAAGAGAAGTGGACCAGCCAGGTAAGCAATTCCAAAGTTTTTAAGTTCAATTGTTTAAACTTTAAAAACTTGAATTTTTAGCATAAGTCACAATCTAATTTGTTGAATTAACTATTTTTGTCTTGGTTTAATCATTTATTGCAGCACATTGGTGGGAGTCATTTGGTAGCTAGTGTCCTCCAAACTTGGATCCTAAGTCAAACTTGCAACGCTTTCAGGTGTGAGTGTAATTGGTCTATTTTTTTGAGGATTCACACGAAAAGAGATACCATTTGGAACAAAAACAATTAAGTGATCTCGTCTAATACAACCTCCAACTAAAGTGCAACCAATTACCAAATAGAAGACTTGATACAGATCTAATTGGCTTGGATGATATTGATCCCTATGTCACAAGGTTCGCCGAATTTTTCAGAAAAAATTTGAAATTCGTCGATTTTTATATAGTTACCAAAAATTCGCCAAAAATCGTCCAAGTTCGCAGTGGGTTTTTGTGTGGGTCGCTGGAGTGTTGGCGGTGGTAACAAGCATCCTTTAACCTGCGTGAAGCCCTCAAAGCCCGTGTCCTTTACCCTGCTCGAAGCACTCAAAGCTTGCGTGAAGCGCTGTCACCTGCGTGAAGCCCGTCACGGAAGGGTCGAGAATAATTTTCTCATTCTTTGCTTTTCGTTTTAGCTTTGTCATATATTTTTTTATTATATTGAATTTTAGGTTTTAGGATAGGTTTTTTATTTTATGTTTATTAAATAAAATTATATACTTAAAGTCGATTGCATGTTGAACTAATAAAAACATTAATTGATTTAAGTTAGATGTTATTTATATATGTTTTTTAAACTTTTCTATGTATGTTTTTATTATTAGTTGTATTATATATTTTTATTTTTAAGAATTTAGAAAGTATTATGATTTGATTTTTTAATTATTATTTTCAAATTATTAATAATCTATTTAATACAATAAAAATTTCAAGTTTTTAAAAAATAATTATACTATTTCTTTTTTAATGTTTTAAAATTTAATTACATTTTTTAATTTTATCTTATATTTTTATTATTATTTTATGTATCGGCCGAATATAATGGCGAATTTTTTTTCGAACTTTATTCAAGTTGTCGAACTTGAACCGATTTTTATCCTAGTCGAACTCGAACACGAACTCGAACCTTGTGACATAGATTGATCCAACCTTGGTATGGGTAGAGGAGAATCACCCAACTGAGTTTGATCCCGATTACTTGGGGTGGGTGGTTTTGGATGATGAACCACTAGTAGCACCAAACATAGCAGGCTCTAGTCAATGCTACTACAACTATTGTAGATGTCCCTGAGGAGTCCAAGCCAGAGGAGCATAATGACATTGATGAGGATGAGGATCACATTCTTAGTGGTGGTGTTGAGTTTGATGATTATTATCAAACATGTAGTAGCTTGTAGCATATTGTTTTTTTGGACTTTATAGGCCATTTAGAGCTTCATTGTTTATGTATTTTATTTCGGATATGTAGTGCACTTGGTGCCATTTTGCTATATTTACTCTTACATGGTATATACATGAGCAAACTTTGCATATTTTGTCTCTTATTGTTTGTAATCATGGTTTGGAATCTTTAAAATATATTGTTTTCATTAAAAAAAATAGTAAACCAGTTCATAAATTTTAAACAAGTCTCGTTTCCCGCCCGACCCTCGGTTAGTTTTGAGTCCGAGTTCCAATTTTTAAACATTGGTTTTATCCACTTCCCTTGGTGATTAGGATTATATGATCATAAGAAGCTTTGCTAACATAATGGGCTAAACAATGGGAATAAAGTAATGACACGGTTTGCAATCATAACGGTGCCTATAACGATGGGCCATAAAACACAATAAGAATGATCCGAAGTGCTCGAAATTTTAGTTCTATTTTGAATAATCAATTTCGCTGGTGCATGAAATGCAGCAAACCTTAACCATGGGTTCTCTTCCCTTAAACTTGTATTAGATGTGCACACAACATCAACATGTTGGCCAAACAGCATTCAACAATGGGGAACAAAGTCCAACATCACACCTCTACAAACCAATCTGGCTATCATACCATTTTCCTTATGGCAGGTAAGAGATGTGAAGAAATAGGATAACTATGACAGGCAAGACACTTGTATATAGGCAAAAGAACTGGATGGTCACAAAATACTTAATAAGTCTCATGGTAAATTATCACAATGATGGAATTTTCTTGTATTAGAATAGCATACTCTGTCTGTCGTAGTTTTATATCTTTAGGCAATTTACATTGCCTAGTTACAGTATTAAAAATTCAGGATAAAATACATCGTAATTTCACAAAACCAATATTAATAAATACAGTAAACCAAAAGACATGGTCTGTACTGGCAGGGTTAAGTGAGTTTCAAGTGGCCCCAAAAATCAGTTCTTATCCCTTGTGGCTCAGCACAAAGGGATCTGGCCAGGTGCAAGTCCCATATGTATGTTCGAAGAACCTCAGAGAAAGGAAATGAAAGAATCCAATGCATGCAATGCACCATATGTGTGGCATCTTTCATAAATCAGCATTGCCAACAAAATAAATAAATAAGTACATTATATATCTACAAAATCCATGTGAGTTATGTAAACATTGGTTGTGAAGTGCTAGAGTACAAGCCAATCTTGTACAGGTTATTCAGATTGCAAACAGCAAGCAGTATCACTTCTTGTTCGAATAGAAGCTCTCTCGCGGCTCGCCATTCATCCAATTCTTAGGCATAAAAACCCCGGAAACTCTACTACCCTAATTTTTTATGTAGGGTAACTAATACAGATATCTTAAATACATATATCTGAAAAATGCCAAGAGATTGCAAACAGCAAGCAGTATCACTTCTTGTTCGAATAGAAGCTCTCTTGCCATTCATTCAATTCTTAGGCATAAAATCCCTGAAAACTCTACTACCCTAAATTTTTTATGTAGGCTAACTAATACATCTATCTGAAAAAATGCCAAGAGATATCAATCTCACCGCCCTTATCTTGGATTCCTAGCATACCACAATTATTAATAACTCGTTTCCTTCTTCAAAAATTTCCCACTTAATGGTGAGAAATAGTATCAATCTAGCTACACTAATGTGTACGACTCGAAAAAATATTTCTGGAGATATTTAAAATGGGCTCCAAATTCCACCGTATGTCCAAGATATTATTTTCAATCGACCTCTCCAAGTTAAAAGGAAAAACTTCTTAGTGATGGTCAAATGGACATCAAATTTAAGGTCAGAATTAAAAGTGAACACACTCACGGACATTACAGCCCACCACCACCCCCTCCTGGCTGCTATTGTATAATGCTTCTCGTCGTAAAGTGGTATGGTTCTTGCCGCACCCAGAATGCATAATGCCTGGTTTCAATTGCCAACAAGAATCCTTTGTTTACATGACCACAACATCACGCTACTGTATTCAGAATGAGAATCTGTTAAGTTTAATGATATGAGTAAAGCAACTTGATGAAGATACTAAAAGGGACTGTCAAGAAACAAGGAAAATTTCCTGCTTGTACTTCACTGAATATGAAAAAGAACATAATTTCGAAAGACACCTAACTCTAGAAAGAAGATATGATAAATGTCCTAGAAAGTATTGTGTAGTATATAACATAACTGTAAAAACTAATGTGATAGATCATGTAGCATAAAAATAATTAGTTGTTTGACAGGAGCAGGAAAATGCTGCAAAAATTATCAAAAGGAGAATTTAGTTAAATTACATAATATTACAAAAACTGACCTAATTGGGGCCACCACTAATTAGGGTGCTTTTCTGCCGAATTTTTGGTTCCAGGCCCCTAAGTGGAGAGAGCCTCTTGGGATCCTGCTTTGAGACAACATGTTCAGTTTCATAAGCACTCAAAACTTACAACTCCATTCAAACTTTGCCGATTTCAAGAGGAAAGGAAAACAGTAGGAAGCAAATGATTTTGTAGATCAACTGAAAAGCAGCCACTCTAGCTTTTCTTCAAGACTCAAGTAGTTAATTTAGCAGAAAACTTGCTACTCAATGTTTGGTTCCTGCAGAGCAACTATTCTACCTTTTCTTCAAGATGAATGTAGCTAATTCAGCAGAAAACTCCCAACTTAATAACATTGCTTTCTGAGAACTTTGGGACTTTACATTAACTACTCAAGCAGTTTGATCGTCTCCAGAAATCTATAAGAGGCAGTAGCTCCTCTACAGGTTGCAACTAGAGTTCAAGTATGCTATGTCAAACCAAACTAGCAACATGTACTAAGAACAAGATCAAATGTAAGGGGTTTAAAGTAACACAATCAAACTAAGCATTGGGAAGGCAGTTACTATGAAAGACAGACCAAACAACTTGTGAGCTTCTGTGGGCAAACAAACTGACAAAAGTACTTCGGGATAAAAGTACTCACCGAGCATCATAAGGGATTAAGTGCCAAAACCCACCGAATGAATTCACTGAACAAGGATTAGGTTGGCTGAATAATCTTCACAAACATTGAGTTACATGTTTTCTATAAATGTAAACCATAAACTTACTTCCACTTAAGTCATGAACAATCTAACATTTCAGAAAAGCATACCTTTCATAGAATATTGTTGCTGAAACCCTAATGACTTCTTTGGTGTAGCTTCGCTAATACGCATAGGTCTTGAGGAGCAAAAGCACCATTCATTTCAGACATAGCTCGAATTTTTTCATTCTCATCACCAAACTTGACAAAACCATAACCTTTGGAACGGCCTGTAGTTGTGTCTACTACAACCTTTGCACTTTTAACCGATGGATATCGACTTTGGAAAGTTTCTTGCAGAAGAACATCAATAACCTCAGGAGCCAAGTCCCCAACAAATATGGAATGCCCACCACCTGTGTCAGCACGTCTATCTCCAGCTCCTAGAGATGCCCAATTCAATCTAAAAACCTGTTGGGCATTAGGCATGGGTGTACCATTATAGGATTGCAAAACTCTCTCTGCAGACGCTTACGAGAAACAAATTCCACAAAGCCATAACCATCTGGTTGTCCAGTTTGCTTATTCCGAATGACCTTAGCAGTAATAACCTGATCCAGATGAAAAATTTAATGAGTATACATCCTTGTGCCCCTATCCATATTTGCTACACTACTAACCATGACCTTTGGTAATTTCATTTCATTTCAAAACCATTCGAATAAGGATGTAAGACTTCAACAAGAATTTAATAATTGCTGAAATCATTTCAGATAGCTAACAAAGAGTTCTGCAGATGATAGATACATGAATAAATCAAAGGCAAAATGACAAACACATCCAATTACAGGGAAGACTATAACCCTGTGTTGGGTGCATAATGGATAGAAAACACTCTCAGCATTATGTTGAGCCCATGTGTGATTCAGCTCCCACCCAACAAGAATTGACAATTTTCTCTTTCAATTTATAGAACGATTGCATGAAAATACAGCCACTGACAAAAATCCAGGAAACGTATATAGCATGGCAGTAAATACTTGTGATTCCTAAAATATGTGTCGGATGACAGAAAGCAAAAGCAAAATGCATCAATACAATAAGAATTACACCCCACATAAACATACATGGTTTGGACTGACATAAAGTTTGCATGTGTATAAACAGAATAAAGCAGGGTCTCTATCGAGGGGGCTACAGCTCCTATTCTTAATAAGTGGTTGGTCCCATGAAAAACAAAAATTATGGAAAAATGAATTTTTAGAATCTCTACCCAAAAATAAGGAGCAAGAAAATTTTAGGAGGAAATCTTGAGTGGGGATGGTAACAAAGAGGGGCTGGAAGTTTCTCATACCCGGTCCTATTTTGTAGGAAGATATTTTGCCCAAATGTCAATTATAAATAAACAAATTTTATTTAAATATTTTTTTGTAAATAAAGATGTGACAATTTGAAATATATCTCCTAAAAAATTGCAGCATAATTTCAGATTTTTTTATACCATGGAACCACTTTTACTACAAATCCTCCTAAATTGCTCTAACACCGCCAAAGAAAATTTAGGAACCCCCTTTCATAAGACCACTTCAGGGAAAGGTCCAATGAAGGGGCTTCCGCTTAAAAAAAAAATATGCAGCTGCAGGTCCCATGATGTTTTTTCCAACCTGCTACAGGGAAAAAAAATCTACCCCTATAAAATAGGAGCCCCAAAAATTTTACACACTAACTTGTAGAGGTTACTCGGGAGGTGGAGCTTGTGATAAAGCTCTTTTCCAATTAATTATTATTCAACCTTTATATTATTTCCCATTTTCATAATTCTTTTATTAAAGAGAAACATATTGTGTGGAAAACCCTAGATTATCTTATGCCTTAATCAAAGCTATATATTTGTCAAATATTTTAACACGGTAATTACATAAACATAAAACCATACATTAAACTTTGCACAATCATATAATTAACAAGAAG
Source organism: Taxus wallichiana var. yunnanensis (assembly GCA_018340775.1). Lineage (NCBI taxonomy): Eukaryota > Viridiplantae > Streptophyta > Pinopsida > Cupressales > Taxaceae > Taxus > Taxus wallichiana. The sequence continues at coordinate 772,013,294 of CM031239.1, read as the reverse complement.
ACCCATTTTATTCGAATAGAATTAGAATATATATTTGCATCCTAGGCAAAGGTCCTTAAAGCTATGCCCGAAGAGGAAAATATTCAATATATAACTCCTTGCCCTGGCCAGGACCATTCAAGGTGTACCCTGATCCTTGGTTGGACACACCTTATGTGCCTCTTCTCCCGCCCACTTGCCCCCTTTGCCTTTTCACGCAAAGGCTTCAAACTATTTATTATTTTCTCATCTTTATGAGTGACCCGGGTAGTTGGCAACCAACACACCCACTTATAATTAATTACTAAATAATTCATTATACTCCCTTTAGTAGGGTCTTAATAATACACTCCCTTTCAATAGGGTCTTTTTACTATATTTCATTTCACATTTTTCATGATATCCACTGAGGATACTATCTTATTATTTATAACATTCCAAAAGGTCCACCCATTCACACATGTTTTTATAACATTATTACATTAATTACACAACTTTATTTTCATATTCACCCCGAGGTGATCACCTACTTATTGTTTACTTGTTTTTCATTTATTTTCATTAACTTTACCTAACCTTTTTCTTTCACCCTTTACACATATAGCTCTTGGGTGATTATTTAAAAATTATTTATTTTCACCCCTTATACATAATTTTAAGTAATTATTAAAACATGGGGATTTAGTCATATAACATTATCCCCTGTTAAACAATTGCTGACCTCAATAGCTCAGTTACATCTGTAACACGTCATGAACAACATTAATTAGTTATATAGTTGTGTATATTGACTATTTCAATTCTACTTGTAAATTCATCACTTATTCAATTCCTTAGTATCTTAGTTTATTAAATACCAATAATTTTTGTTAATGTAAATTTTCCATATTAAGTCCAATGAACTTTATTTAGTCATGATATAGGTATACCATAAGCATAACATACACAACATCCAGTTTTATCGGTATATGTCTAATATTGATATTGACCTTAAGTTTATTACTTTGGAATTGATATCAAATACTATGGCATTTTCATGATGTGACATTTATTATAAATTGTAGTCTTAGTTTTACTTGTATTGGGTCGTCTCTCCCCTATAGGGCTCCATATAAGCCCTTTTTGATTATATATGATCTATCTGTTAAGGAAAACATTGTATGCAATCAGTATTGGATATCTCCAATACAGAAAAATAGGCATCCCCAACTGTCATGCAATGTGCATACAATATTTTGTCAATCAATCAAGTAGTACCTAATAATTCAATGTTTAGTTGAATTTATTTTGCATTCTGTTAACTTATTAATTTCTAATCAATACAATCCAATATTTCCTAGATCATTTCTTGTGGGTTATTGGCCCACTATGCTTCCATTGCGCTACTTTAATTTGAAGATTAAGTTAATACATGGTTCAATTTTTTTAAAAATTGAGTATAATCACCCTTTAAAACATTAATTATTTCTTTACACAACCTCCTAATACACCCCCATTTACATTTTCCAGTTCACGTCTACCTTCCATAAATCATTTCTAGAGTAGGGATTAATTATCCACATGCCTTAGGTCTATAATTACTCTTAAAAACATTTTTAGAAGTAATAACATATGTAGTCAATGCTAAGAAGTAGGGATTTACAGTAAATCCCAAAAACTAGAATTTTCCAATAACTAGACTCTTCCAATCCCAATATCCCACTTTTAAAATTGAGTAATCTACTAAAGTCGTGTTAAGGGAACTTATTTGGACGTTTATGGCTTCTGACATTCCTAGGACCTGGGGCTTAAATTATCAATAATGTATAGTCCCTTAAACCTTTCTTAGCCTATAGAGAGTTGATAACAATTTAATTTGGTCTCTAATGAGCTACAATAAAATATCTACAAAGAATTTTATATTTCCTACAGAACGCCAGAGTTGGAGAGAAATCCTCTATTAACACATCTTTCAATAAACTGCAATAAATTGCATAAGAATCTCTTTTTAAATAAAAATTAAAAAATCTAAAAGAACTTTAAGTTTAGAATAGACGTTACTTCTAACCGTATGCATACACTAGAAAGAAGGAACTAATTAATAATCCTATTTCTATGTCCATATTCCCTTTAATGAGAAATATGTCCATAGTGCCACATAGTCTAATACATTCATTAGTATTTCACTTTTTATTATTACATATCAAACCTCATAAAAATCAATCTCCTTGAAAAAATCCTTCTCCACTTGTTTAAACACAATCTTGTTAATGATATTTTTAAGAGTGTTCCTTCTCTTCGAGATGCCCATATAATGTTGTAACCATAATTCATCTCAAGATTACTTCTATGAGTATTTGATACTTAAATGACATTTATTTTTATGTATTCTATTAATAATTCAAATATAGGGGGACCTACTTTAGCACACCAGTATCATAAGCCTTTGTTACTAGAGGAAGGAATGGTGAATTATTGAATTAATTAACCACTTTAGACTTTTCACCCTTTAGCATCTTTATCCTTTAAAAGAATTCAACTACTATGAAATAACATCAACTATTTATATTCTATCACATCATTTTACATTATTATCAAATACTAAATAAAAATATGTCATTCATAAAATTAAACACAACACTTCCAAAATAATGTTGAAAAATTACTTATCAATGGTAGTATACTATTAAAAATATATTTCTTAATATTTCCCAACCTCAACATCTAAGATATATTAAATTCCCCATTATGACTATTTAGGTCATTAGATTTTTTTAAACACAACTTTTTCACAGTATCTTTAAAAAAACAATTCCCAAGCTTTTCCTAGATCCCAATTTATTTGGCTATATCACGAGTCATATAAGTTAGTTTAATTGGTGACAATAATAACTTGTAATATTATTTAAATTATAGGGTTAAAGTAAGTGAAACTATCAAGAGTAAAAGGTCACATTAATAGAGTTGTGATAACAAATGGATAATACATTATATATAGGTGTCTTTGAATATTATAAAAAGATAGTGCTTCATCTTACTTATCATAGTATGTGATAATTATTTACTTTACTTCAAACCCATGTGATGATGGAAGTGTGAGTTTAAATCTCGTAATTATTGGGATGGCTATTGAAAGAATACCCCGTCCGCTAAAATATGGCTGCACACCAACCAAAGGTAGAAAAAATATTTATTTTAATTTTCTTTTTCTCTAATCTTTCTAATGTTTAAATTTTTGATATCAACTTCATATCTAAACAGTCCACACAAAAGTATATTATAGCTTTCATCCCAAAATATGATGTGACCTTTCTAAAAATATATTACATACTATCTAATTTTTATATTAGAATGGTTTAATCAAACACCATTCACTCTTGTAAGTGGTCAACATGTTTTGACCCCTATGCCCAAAATAAGGGAAGGACAATTACATTAAGAGAAATTCAAACACTTTTATACCACTAACCATAATCAAATGAAGAAATGTTGCTCAAACTACAGTTAGTCATATATGTTTTTCTTTTCTTTTTTAATATGAAAAAGGTTATCACTGTCAATTATTTGAGAGTTGTTCAAAATAACTATAGCCTTGTATTCCCATTTGGAAACATATCAAACTAGACAAGGATCTCATAAAGTTTGTTATTTTCTAAATAGTCAGTAACTGTCAATATCTTTATAATGGATTCGCATTTAGATATTATCATAGTTATATTACAATTATTTGGTTGAGTATTAAGAGAGAGAAAGTTTAATTTAGTTGTGTATTATCCTGTTGATAACTATGTAATTCTTGAGTGTCCACGTGTTTATAATATTGGTTTCTATATTAAAAAAATTCCTAGTTACTCTCGTACATGATTTGATACCATAGTCATTTTGGTTTCTAGATAACCAAAAGGAAAACAAAAAGAAACGCATCCCTCGTGAATATCGAAAGGAGAAAGTGCTAAATGAAAACCTTGTGGGGATTGTGTTTTTAATATCCAAGATCACTTTTCCCAAGATTACCTACCACATCCCTTGCCATCTTTTAGCATAAATTTTGGTTTCAAATAGAGATGAAGGTTCTTCCTTATATTAGTTGGAAAAAAATAGAAATAGAAATTCTCTTATCAATCATCAATCCTACATGATATTCAAGATCAAAGGATCAAAGGCTCTAATACGAAATGTGATAAAGCCATTTTCCAATGATTATTATTCAACCTTTATATTAATTCCCATTTTCATAATTATTTTATTAAAGAGAAACATCTTGTGTGGAAAACCCTAGATTATTTTATGCCTTAATTAAAGCTATATATTTGTCAAACATTTTAACGCAGTAATTAAACATACAACCAAATATTGAACTTTGCACAATCATATAATTAACAAGGAGACCCATTTTATTCAGATAGAGTTAGGATAATTATCTGTGAACTAATCTGAAAACGACCATCAATTCCTCTCGTGATCCCAAGCAAAGGTCTTTGAAGCGATGGCTGCAAAGAAGAAAATAATCAATATATTATAACTCCTTGCCCTGGCCAAGACCATCCAAGGAGTACCTTGTACCTTTGGTTGGACACACCCCATGTGACCCTTCTCCTACCCACTTGTGCCCTCTTTGCCTTTTCACACAAGGGCTTCAAACTATTTAGTACTTTCTCATCTTTATGAGTCACTTGGGTAGTTGGCAACCAACACACCCACTTATAATTAATTACTAAATAATTCATTATACTAACTTTAGTAGGGTATTAATAATACACTCCCTTTTATAGGGTCTTTTACTATATTTCATTTCACATTTTCCATGATATCCACCAAGGATCCTCTCTTATTATTTATAACATTCCAAGGGATCCCACCCATTCACAAATCTTTTAATAACATTATTACATTAATTACACACCTTTATGTTCATATTCACCTGAGGTAATAACCTAATTAGTGTTTACTTGTTTTTAACTTCTTTTTAGTTAATACATGGGGATTTAGATTTATAACAGAGCTGGAAGCCCATCCTACCGTTTTAGAGCTGGAAGCCTATCCATGTAGCACCTTCGCATGTAGACTTTGTCTTTTGGTTGGCTCCTTGATTATGGATTCCTACAATTTCTCACCTAGATTTCCTCAGTTGTGCTCCTCAAGCAGATTATGCAGTCCATAGGACCACTTGCATGGAAAATGCCCCTAAATTTTCTCAATAACACCCACTCAAAAATTTAGGTGCCACCCCGCCCCCCACTCCATGGGACTGCAGCCTAGATTGGTTATAGATGGATTGCTTGGAATAGGTATGTTAAAAACAACATTTGAACTGCTAATGATTGAATTTCAATGCAATGCGAGGTTTTAAAACTAAACGTACACTACCTTGAGGGTATTAAATCATCCCCAAAAGGTCACACAAGCAGGAAGTGGTTACATGAAGAAACCATATATTTAGTTCATAGGAACGTTTGCATTGTTTATAACAAACAGAATAATAATGTCACAGTTAGATTGATGGAATTGGGTATTGTAAATAGTAAAATACAATGTTTGAACTGCCAAGAACTGCATTTCTACTTGATGTGGATGTTAAAAACTACAGAGGGACTGCCTAGAGGACATCAAATCATTGCCCAAAAATGGCATAGATATGGCATTGAAAGAAATATGATATGATTTATAATCATCATATAATCAGTTCAGGGAAACATTTCCATTGGTCATACAAAAACAGAATAATTAACGTACAGTTGGAGGGCTTGAAATAGTATGTCTAGCATTAACAATATTTGAATTTTGAACCATTGATGACTGCATTTCTGAGGCTATTTCTCATCAGTGGGGATTTCAAAAATGAAAATCACATGGGCATCCCCTCAAGTACATTAAAACATCTCAAAAAATTATATAGGCATTTTAACTAGACAGCTACATATCATCAAATAACCATTCCCAACACAACCAAACAAGGATCCAAAATTCACCTCAAAAAAATTAGTTCATAGAAGCATCTCTAAATAATTAGATTAAACTCGGAATACATAAAAAGGACTTAGTACAATATTTGAAATGGGTATGGTACTAAAAATTAAAAACAATCTTTGAACCATTGAAGATTTTGCATTGCTCCTATTTGGGATTTTTACAACTACAAGGTCTTTGCTTCTAAGGTTTTAAATTGTACCAACAGTTAAATCACTTCAAAGTATAAATTGGTAAGTACTAAAAACATATTTGAGCTATTCACCATTGCACTTCTCCTTATTGAAGATTTTAAAAGCTACAGGAGCATTTCCTGAGTGACATTAGGTCTTCCTGACAGTTGGATTGTTTGAAATGGGTATAGTAAAGACAATATTTGAACTGCTAATAATTTCATTTCCCCTAATTGCGGGTTTTATTAACAACAGGGCATTGCCTCAATGACACTAAATTAGAAAAACAGGCATATTGCTTGAAATGGGTATTAGTACCAAAAACAATATTAAAACTGTTCAAAATTGCACTTCTTCTTATTGGGAAATTCAAAAAAACTACAGGGGCATAGCCTTAAAGAGATTAAATCATAAAACAATTGGATTGAAGTAACAAATACAATACTTAAATGGCTAAGGATTCCACTTCTACAGATTGGAGAGTTAAAACTGCATGGCAATTATCTTGAGGACATCAAATCTTATTAGAATATTATATTAAAAGCTTCTGAATAAAATTGTGTAGATGATTTTTCGATCAACATTTGAGATTACGCTCCGTGATCCAAGACATTAAATCTTCCCTAAATTTGTGTTGCTTGAAATGGTTATAGCAAAAAAAAAAAAATTGACCTGTCAATAACTGCACCGCTCCTTAATGGGGATTTCAAAACTACATAAACAATAAATCAAAATGACAGTTGGACTGCTTGAAATGGGTATAGTACAAAAGTAATATTTGAACTGTTACTAACTGAATTCATCTTTAATGGACATTTTAAAACCACAAGAACATTTCCTCGAGAACAGTTCATCCCAAAAACATTACTACTTGAAATCGATATAGAAATCATAAAGAATGTTTGAATTGTTAAGACAGCAATCACCTTTGATGGGATTCTGAAAGCCACCTGAAATTTACCTCTCAAAGCGGCAATTAAACCATCCCAACGGTTGATTTCTTGAGATGGGCACATTATTAAAAGTAAGATTAGAACTGTTAATGATTGTGTTTCTCGTCACCGGGCGCTTCAAAACAAACAGTAGCATTTCCTCAAGGACATTAAATCACACCAACTATTGGATTGCTGGTTATAGTTAAGAATATGTTTGTACAGTAAGTTGCTACACTTATCCTCAATGGGAATTTCAAAAAGATAGAAGTGTTGACTCAGTTGTGTTGCTACAAATGAGTAAAGTTCTAAAAGCAATTTTTGAACTGTTGAGAATTGCAATTCTCTTTAATGGGTATTTTAAAACTACAAAAGGTCATGGCGTCGAGGACATTGAATCTCCCAAGAGTTGGATTGACTGAAATGTGTATAGCGAAAACAACATTTGAGCAATCACTAACTGCGTTTCTCTTTAATGGGAGTTTTAAAACTGCATGGGCATTGCTTCAAGCACATTAAATCATCTAAAAGCTGAATTACTTGAAATGGGTGCTGTGAAAACAATGTGAGAATTGTCACCAACTTCCCTTCTCCTAAATGCGGATTTTAAAAACATATGGGCGTGGCCTCAACTGCACCACATCAGCCCAAAATTGGATTTCTTGAAATGGGTTTGGTAGAGACATTAACTGGTCTTCTGGGGTTTTACAAGCTACGTAGGAATTGCCTCAAGGACAACGAAAATTTAAATCGACCCCGGAATAAAAATTTGAAAAATTTTAGAGAAAAGATGTTACAAGACATTATAGAATTACGAAAGTAGCAATGTGGTTAGGGCTGCATATCACATACCTCTCCAGATTGGGCAAAACAGGTATAGAGGTAATTTTCGTCCATCCAGTAGAGCAAATCGCCAATCCAGAGCGTCTTAATCTCATCAGCTAACTGCGGTGGGGCGTGCATGGGACCCTGGTATTGCTGCATCGCCATCCACTGCTGTTGTGAAGGATCCACCGCAACATTGTTATGAGGAACGGGATTATTAGAAGGGGCAGGGGGGCCTGCCTGCATCATCTTCTTCTTCCTCCTCTTCTTATCTTTATTCAAAACCTGTCCCGCAAACCCTTAATAAAAACACCTTTCCTGCAGTAAGTAAGACTATTGTTACGAATATCTTTTCTGGGTTTTTATTTTTCTGTAAAAGAAGAGAAATAACACAGAATTAGCACCTGCTGTGTATTGAATAGCGCGTGGATTTGGTTTAGTTAGGACTAATAATGGTGATTGTGATTATGGGAATGGAAACCGCCTCTCCTACTTCTTTGATGTGCCAGTATTTCTGAATGTATAATACGTGGAGATTTTGGAGAGCTTTAGACTGTCCGATTGAGTAACCAGGTTAAAGCTACGCCGCCGATCGCCCGCCAGGTAGGAGCCGTGTAGATAGCGAATCCGAGGCTCCCACACGCCTGCTGCTAAACCCTAAAATCGCGCGTGTCGTAGAATATTCTATCATTTGTATCTTTATTACAATTATCCTGCCAAGGCAGGTATTATAGTTTTCATTCCACTAATTAATTTTGTTTTGTTGGCAATGAGACACATGTCTTTTCCTAAAGTCTAACGCAAAGGTTCTTGAATTTTTTTCAATAATTATTGTTTTGGGAAAAATCTCAATTGATTCTATTGGTTAGAATCTAGTTCCTAACCATTCCCCCTCCAATAAAAATGAAGTGGAGGTGAAAAATTAAAACATATATATTATTTGTGACAAACAAAAAAATTTATTTCAGGTTGCTAGAGAGTTGCTCTTATTATTTCTCTCAAATGTTTCATGTAATTTTTGGTTGTTCTAGATTCATGTGTTTCATGTGTTTGGAGTGCGTTTAAATCCCTATACAAGAGATTATGTGAATATGTTTTGTATGGTTTTAGTCATGAAAGCAATCTATTTTCCATTGAAGTGGGTTAGATTTTAGGTTGTTTGTAGGGTTAGGGCTTTTCTTATCAACGTCTTTTTGATGTAGATTGTGTACTCTATTATGGGCCAAATTTCAAGGGTTACACGCCAAATTTTGAGGGTTACACCCTTAAATTTGTGTGTGGGTCATAGATTGTTGAACTAGTGTCATGACTCTATGCTTTTATAAATCAATGCATCTCTCAATACATTCATGTGACCTCCGAATCAACATATTTCTATTCTACAATTTATGTAGTGCTTTCAACTCTTTCTCGAAGTGAAGTCGATCAGTATATTGTCTCTAACGATTTCTTTTTTCTTTCTTATTTTGGATATGCTAAAAAAAATTATGCTAAACTAAAAATGGTCTCTAAATTATGTGTTTTACAAGTGGGTTGTTTCTATAAATTATTATTTATGTAATAGCTTCGTTTCACTAACCAAATTAATGTGGAAAATTCCACAACTCATCTAGTCTCTTTTACTTGTCTTTCAAGGTCTTTTTGGCTTTTGTTAAGATGTTAATTTACATATTAAGGGTCTAAAAACTAAACGCATGTAGGGAGGAAGTTTTCCCATTTATATTCATATAAAATTAATTTTGGTGTAAATAAACACATATAGGAGAGGAAGTTTAACTACTCGCATTTAGAGGTTTCTAAACAAATCTCACTCTTTTCGTACTTGGTAGAATGGTGCACAAGGGAGAATCATCGAAATCAGTAAGCATGTCTTTGCCTTTATTTTTTCTTTCTTATTTATCTTTGACTTTCCTCTTAACAACAACGTGGACATCTAGTAACAACTATGATTTGTGTAAGTCCATTTAGCGATGGGTACAATATTTGTGCCTTTACTTGAAATTTTCTTTGTTGTGACCAAATTCGTTTACCACAAATGTATCTTTACATAGATAGAACTATGGTATAGTTGGTAGATCCTCAACTAGAATAAGATCAAACGACTCATATGAGACCTCACTAAGGAGCAACATAATATTCCACACCCTTTTGTCCAAGGTGTAAATTATGTCCTTCTTTATATTCTCAAGGATTCTTTGTTCAAATAAAAACATTTACATTATATTGTGTTCATAAGTAGGAATAGCTTTCCCCTTGCACAATCAATGTTACCAACAGATTGAAACCTTGTTCAAGAGACCATTAAGTGACAATTTACACTAAAATTTACAAGCTAATTCGACTTCTAATTTCTACTTTTTGAATCACAAACTTCATTATAGTTTATAGAACCCATTAATATTGTTATTTGATATGGCAAAACTAAATAAAAAGCAAACACCGTGAATATCTACTATCCAAAAACACCAATAGTTCTTTGGGGTCTCTTCAACCCTCTACCCAAACCTAAGTTATTGTTGAGGGAGTAATGAGATATCAAATAGTCGGATATTGCGGGATAACTATTTCAAATTCTTAACAACATATGTGTGCGATGGCATTAATATATGACAAGAACTTTTAGATACAAAGATAAATCATACTAAAACTATTAACAAAACCTTAAAGATGGGCCTTAGCCTTATGATAGAAACCAACATAGTAACAAGATCACAAAATTTAATGCACAACGGAACACCACTTGTATAAACATTTTAATCATCAAAGAATACCTAAGGCATTAGACCTCATTAACCATAGCACATCACTATATTCACCATAAAAGTAGAGCTCATAAATTAAAATCAAAAATACAAATTACATCCAAGTTAGTTCTCTAATAAATGTAAACCATATAAAAACTCAATCTCATAGGATATAATGTTGTTAAAAGCAATAAATAATGAGTTTGGTTACAACCATCGCCATGTAAACAATTGGTGCATTCACTTAAAGGGCGTTGAACTCATGTGCTAACTCAAAACACCAAAATGTACCAAACATACAATAAACGTTGCTAGATTTTTTTACGAGGAATAAGATGGAAGCTCATGCACATTGAAGAGGTTACACTCCAACGGTGACGTGAATGTTCCAAGTAATCGCAAGAAATCAAACATAAAGGAAAATCAAACACGAAAAGAATATGTCTACTCGTTCTCATAGATCAAAATAAGAAGGTACATTTATAAGAGTGTTGCGTAACCCTGCGCATGACACATGGACACATGAAACCCTAATCACCTAATAACTTATGATCTCGCTAAGCAAGATGACTCATTGTGTGAGGTGGACAAGACGTCGAGTGACTACGAGGCGAGTCACATCACCAACACCCCCCCTTCATTGAAGTTGAGGTAGAGGTCATGGAAAATTGAAATAGAAAAAGAACTCTTATAGGCAACTAAGAAAGACGTGACATATGGGTCCCGATAACTAAAGGCTTGATAAGGTACCCATGTACAAACAAAATCTCTCTGAAAAAGAAGACGAGGAGAAGGGGACTAGAAAGCTCGAAGAAGATGGGCGGTTGCAAAGTAGACCTCACCCCAAGAAGAGACCACAAGTGAAGAAACTTTTCCTCTGTGAAGGGATTGGTGAAAATGTCAAAGAACCCGATCGGAAGTGTAACAATACTACAAATCGATGATGTCATCATGAATCAAATCTTGAATGAAGTGCATATGGATCTCGATGTGCTTTGTCTGCTAATGTTGAACCGGATTTGAAAAATTGAGATGGTGCTCATATTATGACAATAGATGATAGTAGGCCACCGAAAGTGAATACCAAACTCTGTCAAGATACCTTGTAACCAAACAACTTTTGTGGAAACATTAAGTACTCCTCTGTACTCTACCTCTATAGATGATATGGAAATTGCATTCTGGTTCTTACTAGACTAACTAACAAGACCTGAACCAAGAGAGAAATTGTAGCTTGAGGTAGATTTATGATGATCCAAATCACTAGCCCAATCAGAATTAGTAAAACTAACTAAATCAATCTTTGTCCCTCCTAGATAGTGAATTTCATTTGTATAAGTTCCACGAACATAGTGAAGGATCCTCTTCGTTGCTCTCCAATGCAACTCATGAGGCTCCTACATAAATCTGGACATGATCCCAACAACATACGAAAGATCCGGATGAGTGTGAGTCAGGTAAATCAAGCTCCCCACCAACTATCGATAAAGGGTACCATCAACCATAGGAGTAGAGCAATCAAAAACCAACTTAACCTCTGGAAAGGAAAGGATTAGGAGAAGGCTTACAATTGGACATATGAAACTGAGCTAACAAATCAAGGGAGTACTTAGGCTATGAAATTACAATTCTTGAGTCGATTTCAAAGTCCAATCCCAAGAAAGTAATGAACCAATCCTAAGTCAAACATGGAGAACTTGTTGGCTAAGTCAAACATGGAGAACTTGTTGGCTAAGGCAAACTTCACATAATCGATGATAGAGGAAGAGTTTCCCGTAATCAACAAGTCATCAACATGCGAGAATAAGGATAAACATGAGTCATCCAACCACATAATGTAAAAATTTGGGTCGAGTGATACCCAATGAACCATGATGCAAGTAAAAAGGAGTTCATCCTGGTATACCAAGCCCAAGAGGCTTGTCTAAGACCGTAGAGAGACTTCTTTAACTTGCAAACGAGGGAGGGATCATGGATATAACCTGGAGGTAGTTTCATGTAGATCTCTTCCTCTAGGTCACCATGAAGGAAGGTACTCTTAACATCCATCTGGTGGAATTCCCATTTGATCTGTAAATTCTCTACTTTGGAATTGTTCACAAAATCACAATTAAATGTTATTATTCTACTTTCGATTTAGAAAATGATAGATATAGCTAGTGAATGAATTTGCTTATGCTTTAGAATCAACAATTGCAGAGAAAGGAAAGAATGTAAACTCATGAACACCAATAATTTTAATCCTAGAAACCTCTGGAGGAGGAAAACCAATGAGAAGGGCAAAACACTCTTTCTTTCCACTTTTGTTGTCCAACTCAAATGATAAGTACAAAATTTACAATAAATATGAACGAGAAGTAGATAATATATCACACTTCCTCCGAATTACTTGATTGCTCTACCTCAAAACTCCTTTCTTCTACAAACACAATTCCAAAGACTAAGAATTCCTTGCTCACTTTCTTTCATGCTTCTTCGATGATAAATTCCTTGGCTCCTCCCAAGTATTTATAGCCTTCCCCATGTCCTCTCGTGTACTGAAGAATGCGAAAGGTCATGATAAGGAATGGACAAGGTCGGACGCTCCAAATTCACGTCCATTCACACTCCATTTCTTTTTCTGTCTAAAAGTGACAGGACCGCCACTCACTCAGTGCTGAGACCAACAGTCACATGACCGTCACTTGGTGGGCGGTGGTTACAAAACCGTGGCAGCAGCGGTTCTATAACCTTTGCTCTGCACAGAGCGGCGGTTCTGTTAAAATACAAAAAAACCTCCTTTTCTCCATTTTATTTCTTTGGTGTTGATTGATTTGATGAAGTAGAGTCATTTTGGATCCCTATGGATCACACCTCCCCTTGGAGGCTTTTGGTCCCACAAAATCTTAGTGGGGGAGTAGATGAGGAAATAATTCCCTCACTTGCTCCTTAGAGTACCACCGGGCCTACCTTGGTGTCTTCCCTTTTAGTCTAACCTGCCAAGACTCCTGCGGACCTCTCCTCATCTCTCTGACCTTCTGTTGCAGCACTACATCCTCCTCTAATTCACCTCATGAGTCCAAGATGTAATCCTCAATGGAAGGTAACAGTTGTAATCCTTCATCTTCATCAAGCATGGATGGCTCATATAGGTGCAAGTTCTCATAGTTTACTACTAAGTACATCCTCATAAATGGTGGTAAATCAAATCAAAATACATTTTCTCCAACTTGCTCCAATATGGTGAAGGGTCCATATCAGTGGTTTGAGCTTCCATGTGTGACCTTGTAGTCTCTCCTTACTCAAGTAAATCCAAACTTTGTCTCCAACATGAAGCTTATGCTCTCTCCTATGTTGATCGTGTCTAGCCTTGTACTTGGCTTGGGATTTCTCCAATTGTTCTTTGACCTTGAGATGGATTTTTTGGATCCTCTCAATGAATTTGTTTGCTCTAGTCACCTCTGTGTCTCGTGTCTCCTCCTCATCTTGTTGCCCCACTATTATGTCCAACGGATTTGTAGGTAGATATCCCAAACATGCTTCAAAATGTGACTTCATGGTGGATGTGTGTACTTCCTAGTTGTAGGAATGTTGAATGTAGGCTAAGGACTCATCCCAAGTCCTTGGGTATTTACTTGTTATACCATCTGATCAACTGTACCAAAGTCTTGTTCACCACCTCTACATCCATCCATATGTCTATGGATGGAAAGCATTGCTCCTCTCAGAACTCTGGTATCCATCTTGTCCCACAAAGTAGTCCAAAACTTCCCCAAGAACCTGGAATCCCAGTCAAAAACAATAGACTTTGGCAAGCCAAAATGCACCCATACATTAGGAAAGAAAAGATTTGTTGCCTCATGTGTTTTTACTATCTTTTTACATGCCATAAGAATACACATCTTACTAAATCTATCAAGAACAACATAGAGATAGTCATGACCATGTTTAGGCATAGGTAATCCTCCTACAAAATCCATAGAGATGTCCTCCCAGACAAGTAGGTATTGGTAAAGGCATATATAAATCCTCCTTCCTAATCTTAGGCTTGCTAATACAAAAAAGTTTACATCCACGTATAAATTTTGATACTTCCTTTTGCATATTAGGCCAATACACATACATTTGCAAGTGGGGTAGGGTCTTACCAACACCGAAATATCCCACTACTTTTGAGGTATGTGCTTCCCTCATAAATAGAAGCCTTTCTTCTTTCGGCACACAAAAGCTTCCCCATCGGTAGAGTAGCCCATCCTTGAGATAACAATCTTCAATCCCCATCCTTTCAACCCCTTGGGACTCGCAAATCACTGAAATGTCACCCCAAAGTCTTTGTCTTGGGCATATGCCTCTCATAAGCTTCCTTTGTGAAGGGCTCGATCTGAGAGATAATGGCCAAGCATGAGATTTTCTCCTATGTAGGTGGCCTAGACAACATGTATGCCACCAAGTTTGTACTACCCTTCTTGTATTTGATCACCAAATGGAACTACTAAAGGAACCCCATCCATTTGTAGTGCCTTTCCTACTACAATTTAGACTGTGCTTGCAAATACTTGGAGAGGTTTGTGGTTAGTGTGCACAATAGTTTCTTTACCCAACAAATAATGCTTCCATTTCTTAATGGCCTGAACTAGTGCATACATTTCCTTATCATATATTGAATATCCTCTAACTACTGAAGTAAAGGTCTCAAAATGATAATAGATTGGCTTACCTCCCTGTAGCAACACTGCCCATAACATAGTCATTGACATCTGTCTCTACTTCAAAGGGTTTTGCTACAAGTTAGGAAGAGCAAGTATTGGAGCATGACTAATCTTGTACTTTAATAACTCAAAGGATTTATCTTGTTCCTTACCCCAGTCAAAACCCTTACTCTTTGTGGCCACTATGTGTAGAGGTGTTGCAATCACAAAGAAGCTTGAAATGAATTTCCTCATGTATTGTACTACTCCCACAAAAACCTAGTCTTTGTGGCTCCCGTTGGTGTTGGCCAGTTGGTGATGGTTTCCACCTTCTTCGATCCACTCATAGCTCTCCTCCTCCAACCACGTGCCCAAGATAGACAAGTGATTGTTTGGAAAATTCACATTTCTTCATATTGCATAACAGTTGTTTCTCCTTAAGGACTTGCAAGACTTGTTGCAAATGAGTTAGATGTTCCTCCCATGTGGCACTAAAAATCAAGATATCATCCAGATAAACTATGACACATGAATCTATGAAATCCCACAATACATCATTCATCAATCTCATAAATGTAGCAGGTGCATTACATAAACCAAATGGAAGTACTAACCATTCATACAAACTTTGTTTTGTCTTGAAGGAAGTCTTCCATATATCCCCATCCTTCATTCTAACTTGGTGATAACCCAACTTGAGATCCAACTTCATGAAGAATTTGGCATGTAAAGTCCCAAGAGATCATCTATGGGGGAGTGGATATTTGTTCTTTATGGTGATCTTGTTCAATGTGCGGTAGTTGATGCATATTCTCCAAGAACCATCCTTCTTTGCACCATCACAATAGGTGAACCGCATGGTGAGGTGCTTGGGCGTATCACACCCTGGTCTAGCAGTTCTGGAGTTTTTTTCTTTACTTCAAGATACTCTCAACAAGGATTGCCTATACAACCCAATGTTCGGTAGAGGGACTCGACAACAACTAAATCTCATCCTCTACCTCTTGTTCTGGTGGTAAACCACTGGGAGCCTGAAAAATTCCTAAAAAGACTGAATAATACTATCCAAATCCTGTTTTCCCTAGTTAGAAATCTATGAAACTTCTACCCCATCTTTTTTATCCTTTAACAAAAGTAAACAAAATTGATTATGATTTTCCTGAAAGAGTCGTTTTGCTTGGTTAGCACTCACCACAGTAACCTGTGTCTACGCTGGTGTGCTTAGATGTTGTAGTTGATCCATCCTTGATCCATCTATATCGGTTCTCCCTTCTCATGAATATAACATCCCTGATATATAAGTAAGGACTCTAAAAAACAACATCAAATGCATCAAGTGGAATAACGTCAACTTCTAATACATCAATATACTAGGAATTTATCCCAAACTTGACCTTACATCTTTTTGTTTCCTGAATTTCAACACCCTTCTTCACCCAACCAAGGGATATGGGTGTGGATGCTCGTAAGTCTCAAGACCAAACTTGTTTACAACTACTTCAGAAATAAAGTTAGACTGAGAATTGGTATCAACCAAAGCATTTACCTTAGTTCTCTTGATCTAGATTTTGATCTGGAATAGTCTACTCATCTCCTCTTCCTAGTTATCCATGTTGGTGGTCATGCATCCAAGCCTCTCATCTACATTAGAGTCATCTTCGATTTCCATCTCCCTTTTGTCTTCACAACTTATCATGGACTTCTTTAAGTCCTTGGTTCTTGCTTTTGATGCAACTTCCAACAGTAACGTCGGTATGACCATTGATATCACAGTTCTTGCAAAAATTCTTGAGATCTTTACAAGTATTTAAAGTAATCACAACTTGTTTACCTTTCCCCTTCCACTTACCTTTATTACTTGTTTGCCCATGTTCTTTCTTCTGTTGATTTGTTGATTGTTTTCCTTTGGCTCTACTTCTCCTTGCTTCTTCTCATCATCTATATAGTATGCATGTACACACACCTCGTTGAGATCTTTGGGCTTTGTGGAGATGACTTTTCTTTGAAGGTGAGTGTGAAGTCCTCCCAAGTACTTAGTCGAATGTCCTCATCCTCCAAGTCCATATTCAGCAACATGGCCTGCCTCCAAAACTCCGTGTAGTATAGTCCTACACACTTTGACCACTGCCTTGTCTAAAATACTACCATTTAATCATTTGGTCAGTCTTGTGGCCAATAGGATAAAGTTAGCTCTAAGTAATTCTTTAAATTCTTGCCAAGATTTCACAATAGGACATTTCTTCTTTTCACAAGTGGTTAGATGGGTTTCCCACCAAACTAGAGTGTGTCCCTCCATTTTGAGACATGCAAAGGTGATCCTCTATGCCTCAGTGACATTA
Organism: Taxus wallichiana var. yunnanensis; assembly: GCA_018340775.1. Taxonomy (NCBI): domain Eukaryota; kingdom Viridiplantae; phylum Streptophyta; class Pinopsida; order Cupressales; family Taxaceae; genus Taxus; species Taxus wallichiana. The sequence continues at coordinate 771,995,689 of CM031239.1, read as the reverse complement.
TGGATGCTAAAATAAACTTCCAATTGTTTTAACCATTTATCAAGCAATTCTACATCTACTTGTCCTTCAAAGCTCTTAATTTCAACTTTTGTTTCAACTTTAAAAGGAGCATGATCAAATTTTACCTTCTCTCTTGTCATTGAAGTCTCTTCTTCATGCTCTTCCCCATCTTCTTCCTCATCGTGGCTTCTCCCTATGCAAAATTTTTGGCTAGGCCTCAACCACTAAGTCCATGGATTCTTGCTTAACAGAAGCCATCTTCTGCAAATCTACAAGTTCTTCTTGTCTTCTAAACATCCTATCCATCATGGTCTCCAACATCTCGATTCTATGGACCAAGTTTTCTTCCTCCATTTGTCCTTGAATTCTCTATTTCCACTTCTTTGTAGAAATTTCTATATCGCAAGGTAAATCCTCTTCGCATTTAGATCTCGCCATGTCATACAAATCTAAGAACGAATACCATTGTCCTTGATACTTGTTAGCTCTGATACCAAAATGATCTGTAAACTCTCTACTTTGGAATTGTTCACAGAATCACAATTAAACATTGTTGTTATACTTTCAATTTAGAAAATGACAAATATAACTAGTAAATGAATTTTCTTATGCTTTAGAATCAAAAATCACTTAGAAAGGAAAGAATGTAAACTCATGAACACCAACAATTTTTATCTTGAAACCTCCGGAGGAAAAAACCAAAGGAAGGGAAAAATGCTCTTTCTTCCCACTTTTATTAGCTAACTCAAATAAGAAGTACAAAATTTACAATAAGTATGAAAGAGAAGTAGATAATATCTCACACTTCCTCCCAATTACTTGTTTGCTTTGCCTCAAAACTCCTTTCTTCTACAAACACAATTCCAACACTAAGAATTCCTTGCTCACTTACTTTCATGCTTCTTTGATGATCAATTCCTTGGCTCCTCCCAAGTATTTATAGCCTTCCCCATGTCCTCCCATGCACTGGAGAATGGGAAAGGTCATGGCAGGGAAGGGACAAGGTCGAGATGCTCCAAATTTGCGTCCATTCACGCTCCATTTCTTTTTCTGTCCAAAAGTGACATGACCACCGCCCGGTGTAGATCGACGGTCACAGAACCGCCACCCTGGTTGGGTGGCGGTTACTAGACCACCGCCCTAGCCGGGCAAATGCTATTACAGACCACCGCTCTAGTTGGGTGGCGGTTATCGCAACCTTCGCTCTGTATAGAGCAAAGTGGTTATGTTAAAGTAAAACAAAACCTCCTTTTCTCCATTTTATTTCTTTGGTGTTGATTGATCTAATGAAGTAGAGTCATTTTGGATCCCTATGGATCACCATTTGTTTGCAACAACGATGGTGAGGGTTGGTTGAATGGAAGTCAACTTCGCAACTAGAGCAAAGGTTTATGAGTAATCAACCCCAACTACCTGGGAGAAACCCTTAATTATAAGTCACGCCTTAAACTTATCAAGGTCATCATTAGCACCACACTTTGTTCGAAACACCCACTTACACTAAATAACTTTTCTTCCTTTCGGAAGAGTGGTGAGATCCCAAGTATCATTCTTCATGAGTGAGGAATACTCCTCATCCATGGAAGAATCCCATTCAGGAATCCTAAAAGCCTACCAAAAATACCGAGGGTCGGAAGTGGAGGTAAATAAGGAGTGAGGTCTAATGAACTCCGAGTGAGTTCATATCTCATCCCAAGGATCTCTTATCCACTCTCTAACACGCTGCAAAGTCTTCCTATCCTAACAAGGTTCGGGAGGATCAAGCTCAAAGTTAGTAGATTCTTCACTTGAGTGAGAAGGGAAAAAGTTGTCATCATCACTACCATTAGAATCGAAGACTCAAACATGACGGTCGAGAGGATCAAGTAGAGGAGGAGGAACATGATCAACAACATCATCATCTGAATATTCATAATCAGGATCAAAGAGCATACAGACCTAAAAGGGTGGAGAAGTTGAAGTCAACGACGACTCGTCGAATTTCACACTTCTCTCAATATAAGTTGATGAGTAGTAGGGTTCAACAATTGATGTCCCTTCATGCCATCGGGATACACTACAAAAATACAAGGTTTGGACTGTGGTTACAAAGCCTTGCATTTATTTTTAGGAATTTGGGCCATAACATTTGATCTAAAGACGTGAAAGTGCTCAACATTAGGCTTGCGTCCAAACCGTGCTTCAAAGGGTGTCATCCCTCTTACGACCTTGTGTGGAACATGGTTCTAATGTAATAAGTGCAGTTCCTTGCTTCGCCCAATATTGTGGAGGAAGATATTTTGTGTGAACCATACAAGTGGCCATCTCCTTAAGTGTTTGGTTCTTTCTTTTTTTGCAACTTCGCTTGTGAAGGTACTCCACACCGCAAAGCAATCCCTTTGGAGGTACATAAATTTTTGAACCTATTGCTCACTTACTCGCATCCATTGTTAGTTCAAAGAGCCTTGATATATCTTTTAACTTATTTCTCAAGAGAGCTTCAAAGTCTTGAAAGTGATAAAAAACTTCAACCTTTAGCTTAAGAAAATACACCCAAGTGTAATGTGAAAAATCATCAATGAAGGTTAGAATATAAAGAGTTGTAATAATCAAAGGAGATGGGAAAGGGCCATGAATGTCACTATGAATGAGATCCAAAAGATGAGTAGCTCTTCAAGCTTTTCCTTTGCCAAAACTTTCTTTGGGGTGCTTCGTAAGGGCACAACCCTCACAAAGACCCTTAAAAATCTTACTTGGGGTAACTCATTGACCATTTCATTTTGGCTCAATTGTTTAAGGTAACGATATTTAAGATGACAAAAATGCTCATGTTATAACCTACCAACCTCATCTATATGAGTGAGCAAGGAAATGGGTGTCAAATCATAAGTAAAATGGGAGAAGGTATACAACCATAAATGGTGATCCGCCTTTCCCTTAGCCATAATAGTGTTAGAGTGACGCTCATGAATAATAATCGAGTCAGGACAAAATTCCACTCTCATTCCTTCACTAAGGTGAGTGATTTGGTAAACTGATAGGAGATTGATAGAGATATTAAGAATGTTCAACACCTAAAACAACATTCCATCATCCATCTCTATCGATCCACTACTGAAACCGACATTGTAATGTCATCACCCAATATGATTTGGGACATGCCACATGGTTTGATGTTGGAGAACTCAACATGCGAAGAGGCCATGTGGTGCGAGGCACCAAAATCGATAATCCACATTGATGAAGGAACAAATCTAGCTACAAGGGTATGTCATATCTTCTTCCCGAGCTTTTAGACTCTTTTACAAAGGAAGAAGACTCGGCTTTGAGCTCGATACACTTAGGAACACCTATATTATTCTTCTCAAGTAAATGAGTTAGGTGATCGATTTTTTTCATACACTAATTCTCTTCATGGCTAGTCTTCTTGCAATAGGAACACTTACACTTTTCCTTCTTCGCTTTAGGCTCAAAATTCGAAGTGTTCGTGTTAGGTTTGGTTTGGGATTGGTTGGTCTTGGTTTCCTTCTTCTGGTTGATCCTTTTTATCTTTCTTCTTTTCAGTTTTCTTTCCTTATAGGTACTTGTTACAAGGGCATGTGACTTGGATTTGAGAGTCCCCATTTGAATGATTTTGTCATGTTCTCAAATGATTTGGGATGAAAATGTCAAATGAGGGCATTTTCCAAGTACTTACCCCATTGACTTTCGTAGCATGGAAAGTTGAAATAGAGATGGAGTAATTGGGACCTAACTTAGAATGGATCAACAAGATCAACTGAGAATCTTTCTTCTCCACTCTACATTCCTTTAAAATCAATTTAGTGTGGACAAACTTTGAGAAGAAGGCTTGTAGGTTTTCAAGTCACTAGGATTTAATCCTAGTAGTTCATTTTCTAACTCATGCGCTCTCATGTCATCTTATTGTCCAAACATACTATCTAACATTTTCCATGCTTCATTAGGTGTTTTAGATGACTCAATGTGGAAGAGAAAGTCAGGAGAAATAGCTATGCATGTAAGACTTAAGGCTTCGTCATATCGGTTCATCACTTAGATTTTTCAGGCTCATCATCGTCCTAGCTCACATGGTGATGTAAAATAACCCTTACCCCTTAATTTCATTACCATTTTCAATCTCCATTCAAAAAATTTGAATGTCGCAAGCAAAGGAATTAAAATAGCATCCATCGTAAAGAGAGAGAATGAAGGAATACATAAAGAAATACAAAGAAACACAACCACCCCAAAACAATATTATCACCCCTTATTTTGGTACTTTATAGTTTAGTGTGTTGATTACAATTAAGTGTGAATGTGCGTCGTTAAACAATTGGTATCTCACCTTGCAATTAACATAATAATGCGCATGGAGACCACAATCAAGTTTCATTGATTGTGATTGTGTGTCACCATAAGCAAGTAAAAAATGAGCTAAAAACAAGAGAAGGGGAAAAACACGTTGTTGTGTGAGAAATAATGTCTTGCATCATAAAGCAAAAACCCCTTGTTGCAAGAATGTGGTGGTCATGCTCACTAGTCCACAAAAATAATATGGGTGATTATAATACAAGAACAGAAAAAACAAGTCCATAGGACCTCTAGGATGATAAGATATTTGCATATAATAAATGAATAATTTACATAATATAACACAACACAAGAGACATGGGGACCAAGATGTCCAAATAATCAATATATGGATAATAATACCATTAAGGTAGGGTAACACCATACAATACTCGTAAGGAAGGAGTAACTCCACTATCTCCCAAGATGGGAATCCACTTCGAGGGGGACACCTCCTATATACCTCTACCAAGTAGAAGACTCAACTCATACCTCAATGAACTTGATACTCACATCCCTTATATAGACATACATTACTCTTAATAGATGGGTAACACCTAATCCCAATGTAGGCCGACTCATTACCCAATATAAATAATTCCTATGTGACCCCATATAACTAACTAAGGGGATGTGTGCCACATGTTGACATTTCCATCAATCCATATAAATTATATTATCATATCCCAAGTACGTAGTATCGCCTCCCTCTTTGACATGTTTCATCCCAAAACATAAGAAGAAGCCATATAATGAGTGTGTTTTAAATTGTTGCGCACTTGTCGCCATGCTCAATCATCTAAGCACCCATATGAAATCCTAGTGGGTGATGCTTGCTCCAAACCCGATTCCATATTCCATTGTGCTCATCTGATTCCATCCTGGTCCACATGTGTTGCTCCTCGGTATCCATGCATATCCATAATTATTATTCCCGCGATTCCATGTCATACGCTTATACTCCTCCAATTCCTTGTATATCCATATAGATTGTTGACCTCATGTGTCCTAGCATGTCTCCATGATTTTTTCCTCTCATGATGATGTGGGTGTCTATATGGTGCAACCTTAGTATGCTCAACCTTATCAATCTTTTCCTCTACTTTCTTTTCCTCTTCCAACTTGTTTGTTATTTCTTTTTTCTCTTGAGTAGAGAAATTATTTTTGACTTTTTCATCATGTTCTTCATCCTCTCCTTCTGATTCATCCTTATTCCCTTCTTCACCATCTTCAAATTCATCTTCATGATCCAATTTTACATTACTTTTTTCCTTGTTAAGTGTGATATCTTGCAATGTAATTTTCTTTCTCTTGAACCATAATTTCATGAATTTATTTTGCGCATTAATATTAATTATTCCCAATGTATCTAACCAAGGATATCCAAGAAAATATCCATACCATCCTTATCTAAAGCATAAAAATTGAATGTAAAACATATTTATCCATAGAAAGATTTAAATCTTCAAAAATTTGAATCGCTTACCATCCATTCGAGATTCCTTGATATGCTTTGCTTGAACATGTATATGTTGGGCTACATCCATATTGATGAAGTTATATTTTTTGCTAGGGTTTATGAAAACAATTACCTTTTTCATTTGAATGTGCCCTTCAAATTGAAATATTTAAGCTTCCTTCCTGGAGATGCATTATTTGAACTTGTATCTCAATCATTGTCTCTCCTTCTAAATCATGTGTAGCAACTTAAACCTCAACATTTTCTTCTTCTTCTTCATATTCTTCTTATATTTCCTCTTCCTCACTATTATCATTAAATTTTTCTACTTCCTCTTTCTTTTCTTCTTTTGTTTCCCATTTGTCCATGAAAACTTGTTCCAGCTTCCTCCAAAGACCAATTAGGCTTTTCCTTAGTAAACCAAATATGTGCGGGGCCACTAATCCACAAAACTAAAATAACCAAATATCTGATGGCTTAGATAATTTATCCCTAAATTTGTTCCACCATTCTCTAAAGAACAATCCCGCCATCTCCAAAAAAAGTTACTATCCCCATGATCAACCAAACTAGGGTTTTAGGAATAAAACATTTTGATCAAAACTTATTCTAACCCTTTCAGCTAAAGTTCGACCAAAAATCAGAAATCACATAACACAAACCCCAATTTAATTTTTGAGATATTTCCAAAAATGTAAGAAATTCAGGAAAATTCCTAAAATCATGCATGTGGAGCAAAATATTGAAAAAACATAAAACTACAATAACTCTGACAAAATAGATCCAAAAATTCTAAAATTTTAGTGGTATCACCTTTGAATATATTCACATCAACCCAAAAAAATTATTTCCTAATTTGTCATTATTCAGAAGATATGATGAAACCTTAGAATTAGGGTTTCAACCCTAAAACGGACATATCTTTTGTAAAACAACTCCAAAAAATCTGAAATTTGGAGGGAAGATCACTTGAATTATGTATCCACTCCAAAACTATATATCCGAAAATTCCATGTCAATCTCCATATATAGGCAAATCACCAACATTAGGGTTTCATCCCACAAATTGCTTGGATCAATGCTCTAATACCACTTGATAAGATATTTGCATATGATAAATGAATAATTTGCAAAATATAACACAACACAAGAGATATAGGGGGCCAAGATGCCCAAATAATCAATATATGCATAATAATACCATTAAGGTAGGGTAACACCATACAATACTCCTTAAGGAAGGAGTAACTCCACAATCTCCCAAGATGGGAATCCACTTTGAGGGGACACCTCCAATATACCTCTACCAAGTAGAAGAATCAACTCATACCTCCATGACCTTGATACTCACATCCCTTATATAGACATACATTACTCTTAATAGATGGGTAATACCTAATCCCAATGTAGGCCAACTCATTACCCAATATAACTAATTCCTATGTGACCCCATATAACTAACTAAGGGGATGTGTGCCACATGTCGACATCTCCATCAACCCATATACATTATATTATCATATCCCAAGGTACATAACACAAGAAGTTGAAAATGCTCCCGAAGGCAAAAAAAGTTGGGAGAGGCACTACACACTCCAACAAAAAATTAGTAGCAAAAAATCGTTTAGTAATGCTAGAAAACACTTTTAATTTTCCCGATTAGCCTAATTTTAAAGATTAAAAGGGTTAAAAAAGTGATTAAACATTAATTAAATGATTAACTAGTAATTAAATAATTATAGAGCTAAAAAATTAATTAACCCCTTAATTTTAATTGACTCCTAAATAAATTAAATAAATCGATAATTAAAGTTTCCGCATCTTGAATAAATGATCACTTTATTAATACTTGACCACCTTATAAATTTAACCACCGCTTTAACAAAATCAACTTACTTTTTAATTTTAATAAAAATTAAGTTTAAAAAATGGGAAGCTTTAAAAACAAAGGCAAGGTTAATGAGGTGGGAAATCCGATTAAGGCGGGTGGATAGAGTCAAGGCTCGACAAGGGTGATGGCGAGGTGCCCAACATGAGGTAAAAGTGGTGGGCGATACGGTCAACCGGAGGGCATGGTCGGGCCGACGAGGAGCGTTGGGCTCAAGATGACAACCAAGCTCGGGGATGGTAAGCGTAATAGATGGAGAGGAAGGTAAATGCTTGAACGTCGGTGGGGAAGCAAGCCACCAAGGTAGGGAGGAAAACCCAAGGAGGGAAATGATTAAACGGATCAAGCGAAGCCAAATTTGGGTTTCTAATGACCGTGAGGGGTAACAACACGTAACATGTGGAACGAGCTAAGGAGGAAGGAAACCGAACCAATGCAGGTTAAAGCTAGGTTTTGGGGTCAATGAGGCACGATGAGGTGAGATCTCGGATTAGACTAAGTAGCCGAGGAACAACAAACAAACTCGACTCACAATCAAGCGACCGCAGGCAAAGAAAATACAGGTTCAACCACATGAATCACAAGCTAAGGTAGACAACTAGCTTGTAGGCCAAAAGAACACGACTCTACATGAATGTAAACACAAAACCCGACGCAAAGCTTGCAAATCCAGGCAACACGCCAAAATAGCCTTACCCGACTTGATTGTAACAAACGACTAACTCAACTTGTGGGTAACCCAACAAACAACACAAATGCAACAACTAGTTTGTAGCAAGACTAAAAAAGACAACTAGATTCACAGAGATATGCAAGTAAAACAACCAAAAATGTTAATGCAACAAACCCAACTCATCGTGGTATAACCAACTCAAAGTAGGGACCAATGCAAAAACCAAACTCAACTCACAACAAAGTTCATCAAGCGAACCGACTAAGGGGAGAGGCCAAAAGGATCTAGCCAAGCTCTGCAAGAGCTCAACCAAGTTGAGAATGGAGACAATAAACAGGAAAACACCAAGATGCAGCAACAAGGAAGGAGGAGAGGTAAGGAGAAAATAGAGATTTAAAAAAAATCACTTCTAATTAAAAATAACTGGTAAAACCAAATTGCATAACCTACCTCCAAAAATAGCTTTCCCCAAAGTTAGTTGTATCTAGTTAGATCTGGCAGAGAAAACCTTGAAACCTACACATGCACAACCAAAAACCAACACAAACTCCAAAAATGATATTGTTAAATCGGATAGCGAGATTCTAAAAATGATCAAAACCTTGTAAAAGAAGCATGAAAACCGAAACTGTAAGTAACTAACAACCGAATAAACAAGTACACATTTACCAAAAAACCACTCTAACACCATGTGAGATTATTCTGCGAAGAATAAGACAAAATCTCATGTACATCGAAGAGGCTACACTCCAACGGTGATGTGAATGCTCCAAGTAATCAGTAAGAAATCAAATATAAAGGAAAATCAAGCATGAAAAGAATAGGTCTACTCATTCTCATATATCAAAATAAGAAGGTACACATATATGAGTGTTGTATAACTCTTGTGCATGACACATGACACATGAACCCCTAATTACCTAATGTTTCCTGGTGTCAAGTAGGTTTTGTTAAGTTGTGAATCCCGTTTTCATGTGAGAAAGTGTTGAAGACCGTACACTAAGAGTAAATCGTATGTACACTTTTCATAGTTGTCTCATTTTTTTGGCCTTAAAACATGCTCGATTTATCAAGAAACATGATTTTCTCATATGGGCGGGTTTTGACCCATAGCTTCATGGGACAGTTTTGGCCCATGGTTTTGATACCCACGGTTTTGTAAAATTGCTTAAGCAGTTGTCTATTTATATGGTTTTGTGCATATGGTAGATATAATGTAACATTACATATGTGTTTTGAATTTGGGTGTGAATTATGTAGAGTTTGTTGAGCATAGCTCCAAATAGATCTGGGTATTGTATTGAGAGAGTGGTGGCTTGTAATAAAATCTGAGCAAGTGATTCTTGGTGGACGTATCCCAAATTGGGTGAATCACGTTAAATCTGTCTCTTTGTGTTGTTTTATTTTGCACTTTTATTTAAGATCTGTAATATTTTCTGCATATTAGTTTTTATTGTTGTAATTTTGTGAGGGATTATTCCACATATTTTATCCCTTATTTCCTAACAAGTTTAGCCTTGGTCTCATCAAATGACCTCATGTGTGAAAATGAGACCATGTTAGCCATTTTAAGTTGATGGAATACAACCATCAATGGTTCACCCAAGGGTGTGTATTCTACATGTTTTTTTTCTTATTTAGGTTCTTCCTAGATATTTTCATATGAGGGAAGTTTTCACTATTTGTATATGTTTGGAGTCGATGAACTTTGTCATTCACAATATTCTTTTTTTTTTGGTTAAAGAATTTGGTTTTGTCTAATTATTTTTGTTCTTTGTTACATTTTTTTCCCTTCATGCGAGTAAGGATTTTTAATTTGGGTTTGATTTCTATAACCTCCTCAAATGTATCAACACTGTGCATTTAGATGTGGAAATAAATCTATTGATTAAGGTTATGCATGAAAATGTTAATCAATTACTTTTTTAGAATTGAGGAAGGGAATCAACTTGCTAGACCTCTACACAATTACGAGAACAGAGGGATGGTTTCATTGTTAAGATGTTCAACATTACACAAATCGAACATGGTAGTGTTAGTGTCCATGTTAAAGGAGAAATGTTGTATGAATTTCTTTGATAGATCAACAAAGGTTGTGAGGGAACCTTTTGAAAGGTGCAAAACTATTCTAGTGCTTACATACCTAAGCTATGAGCAAATAATCGAATAAGATAGTTATCATTGTATGTAACTTCTTGACAAGACATAAAAATGTATTTGACATGTTACATCATATTACCATTTCCTTTATATTTTCAAACTTCAAAAAGTTGAAGTAAAGGGATCCGTAACATTTCTCTCACAAAAGGGTGGAGAAATTAATCCTCAAACTTATACTTCTTGTTTTGTCCATACCTATTATCTTGCAGTATATGTAATGTGTCGTTTATGGTTTTACATTCTTGGGAAAATGGCATGTTGTGAAGTGGTGGTATTGGTTGTAGGATCAAATTCAATATATTTAGGTCAAGGCCCTTGTTACATTTTTTGGTATGATCTCGACGCTTTTTTGATTTTTGTACTAACATGAGAAGTTATGTTAGACAATTTGTAACTTAGGTGTTGGATTTGATCTTGTATAATTTAATTGTCCTTTTGATGATTATGTTAGAGATATTTGATTTCTTTCTCTTTGTTATGATTCGTGTTGATATGAGGGACTACTTGGAGGGTCGTGTTTTGTTTAGAACATCATCGATGTGGATGGTGTCTCCAAGTCCACTATTTCTAGTCCAAGATGATACCCACTAGTATTTTAAGACTAAAATTCATAGGGATTTTGGTTCCTAAGTCGATAAGTCATGAAGGATGTCCTCTCTATTTTAAAAAAGGAACTAGTCAATTTTGACATGGTGATTTTCAAACAAGTCATATGTATCATTGTTCTAACTTTAATCATCTAGGCTAACACCATCATCAAATGGTTCAATATTGTTTACCAAGTTTCTTTGTTTATTCAAGTTAATGAACTAGTAATGAAAGAAGCTAAAAACTCATAACATGGAGGGTTTATGGTACTTCAAAGTGATGATGGTATGGATGAGCACAAATGATGAAAACCTCCTTGCTAAAAAAGCAAAGTGATGGAGAATGTAGATCCGAAAGCTCTAATGGTAGATCTAGAGCTAGTGTAGTACTTGAATGATGAATAGAACCTCGCAAAAGGGGTCCAAATGAGAGGAAACATAAAGGATGCAAGAAAATTAGAGATCTAAGGATAAATACTAAAACTATGGTTAGGGTCGATGGTGAATAGGTGGGTTGATGACGACGACACAGGGCTAGCATAATGGATCCAGGATGGCATAGAGGTAAGATGGTTGTGCCTAAGACTAGGTGGATATAGGAACAAAAATAGATGGCCGGAGATCCGGATGACATAGAAACTGGTGCAAAGGAGGCTAGGTCGATAAAGTGACTTGGGAAGATATAGGCTTGGGTAAAAAGAGGTGGATAGAAATGAAGACCCTGCAAAACAAAATTAGATTGTGGGGAAGGATGAGGTCAATCCTTGACGAAAAATGCCTAAACTCGCACAATATGTTAGAGACTAATATGAATGATAAAATAATAATAATGAACCAATGTATGCAAAGATGAAGGAGATATCCATAAAATCCAAAATGAAGCATAATATACCTAAGAGGACTCCAAGATGACTGTGCGCAGCTACAAAAAAGTACTCAAGAAAGAAGGCAGGTCACAAGAAAACGAGAGTCTCCAAAATTGCATCCTTGAACAAGGAGGGGTAAATGGGGCTTTATAAGGTTGACAACGACTTAGAGTAAGTCACCCATGATTGCGAGAAGGACGTCCATTTGGGTGGTGGAGTTATGTCTAACTTGATGTAAAGAGATCCAAATCAAGTGGGATTAGGGTTTAGATGGATAAGGATGAGCCAAGGTTGTATAGGGAGGAGAAATGGGTAGGTGAGAGACGAGAACGAGTAAATAAAGGCCATATATGGGTAAATTTATTAAATGGTGGCCTAGGGATAGAAAATGGGAAGCCTAGGGATGAAAGATGAGGGATTTAGGGATGACAAACGAATTAGGTGGAGATTAATGATGATTAGGAGTGATTAAAATGATTTAGGGAAATAAAAATAATGAGATGAGGATTAGGATTAATTAAGAATAATTAATCAATAAAATGGGTAATGCATGATTAAAGGTGGGAAACACAAATTAATGGGATAAATTGAATTTAAGAGGGAAAATGAAATTTGAATGGGTGGCCAAGGTGAACGATAACAAAAATTGGTGTCTACATTTGTCCCTTTTTGTTGAGTGGTTTGTATTTGGGCAAACCATGAGGCAAAAACAAGAAAGATAAAAAGATAATTTGATTGGGTGCTCCCCCTCAAACTTGGGATGGACGACATAAAGGAAGTTGATCACGAGTTTGAAAGAGATTGATGAAGAAAGGGTGGAAAAGATGAGAAAAGAGTATGAGAAGAAAAAGGATGCCCCGAGCGTGGGGAAATACCATTGATAAGATAATAACACAATCAAAAATGAAAATATGGTGGTGATCCTAGAAACACATCGGTAGGGACATAACACGACCTGCGATGGAGGCAACATTAATGGCCTACGGACCCTGAGAGTCGAAAAATATTGCTGCAATATGGAGGGAATCTAATGGGAATCCACTCAAATGGACGTACAAGTTGTGGGACCAACAAGTCAAAGGAAGACATCAAGAATATGCGCAAACAAATGTGAGGATGGTCAAAACAATGGTCTTGACAGATGCGATATCCTTCGTATAGGAGGAATAAAAAAGATGTGCCTAGGTAGGATTAGGATGAAAAAGATGGCCACAATGGTGGACTTAAGATGAGATAGAGGTGCCCCGAAAGGGAACACAAAAATGGATCATGCAAAATAAGGAAAGATGTGATATGGGGTGTTACACCAATCTAAATGATAGCCAAGTTAGGCCAGATAACAAGATTTGATGATGGATAAGACAAGATAGATGAATGAGATGAGATGAAAAATTGGATGAGATTTGGATGAGATAAGATGAATTGATACGAGAAGATTGATAAGGTCGATAAAATTGGATTAGATGTGAAAGATAAAACACTACTTCGATAAGGTGACCCAAAATGTGGAAGCATACACTTCATCGTAGTAAGGAGTGGATGAGGAAACAATGCTTTGAACCAGATTGGAGGTAAACAAGAAATGGAGCCACTTAAGGCAATGCACTTGCAACGAATAACAAATGTTAACACATAACCAACAATAGTTAGTTATTCTATGGATCATATGGGAAGATATGGAAAGTGGACTCATAAACCTACTATTGACACAACAAAGGGGTTTAGATGTGACTTGTACACAGGAACTAGGTTCTCCGTAGGTGGATTTCCCTAGGTCTATGCCCTAGTTTTGGGTAGGGAAAGAGAAATTGATCAATGCAAAAAGCTTTCTTGGGATGATGATTTTGCTTTTTAGTATTTGACTTTATAAGATAAAAGGTTGATCGATGCAGAAGCATTTGCTACCATGATATAAGAGAGTATCCATCCTTCGAGGGAGTGGTCTACTTTATGACTTTATGATTTTTACATAATGGAAGGGATGATAGACATGGTAACCATCCCTTGAGTTATCACCATTTATTTTTGACTTCTCTTTGTTTTTTTACATGAACAATTGTCCTTTGAGGGAGCAGGATCTTTTTTTATAACTTTGACTTTTTGATAGGAGCGTCCACGAACTTTTTGAATTTTATATGGGGAAGAGCTAGGTAGACCACATAGGAGGGGACAATGAATGTACAAGTGACACCCTTGGACCCTTAGCGTGGTTCCAATAGGTAAACAATAGGGTAATGGATGTAATGATTGCAGAGTTCTCACCAAGAAGGAAGAACCTATCCATAAGGAATATGCTATGAGTAGAGTCGTGGTGCCCATATTTAAGGTCATATATAGGAAAGTGACGATAGACCACATAATTCTAGATCATTACGATGAAAGATGGAAATGGCTAATGATGGATGGATGACCATGGAAATGACTAAGTTCTCATTGGTAAGTACATCAATGATAGAATGACTACAAGTGCAATGTGTTAAGAGGTTCCACTTCTGATTTACCATCTAGGAAGCTAAGAGATAGGCCCTGCACTGCACCATACTTATGTGTGATAATGTAAGGTCTAATCCAGTTAGGAGAAAAATTTCCACGTTGGCTCCTTTCTAGAGTACGTACGCTTGATTTTCTTTAAGACCAAGGTCACCGATGTTAAAGTCACATTCCTTGAGATGATCATAGCTTGCAAGATAGATAAGAGGAGGTAAAATATTATGTGCTATCTTTCGAATAACGAGAAAATATGCGTCCATGGTGAGATGAAAATGGCCATAAAAAGATGGGCTTAGGATGAAAGATGGTTCCCCGAGAGAGGTGCAAAGATGGCCACAAAGGTGGACTTATGATGAGATACTATAATATATAAGTAGATTAGATACTTTGAGATAACAAATTGGTTGAGATGATGGATAAGATAGAGACCCCACCTAATAATAGACCAATCCTAGAGTGATTGTGGATATTTAAATAAGTCATGGTAAAGAGACATAATGTTATCAATGTCCATGGGATGATTTGATGGAGGAGGAGGCATGAGAGGACCAAGAGAGAGGAGTGGATTCTCCCCTAGCAAGAGATGTTATCTCATATTAGGTCACTTGGATTTAGATATGGATAAGTTGGCTGATGCAAAGAGGGATTAGGTAGGATCGTTAGAAAGAGCAAAGATGATACCTCTAGATCTTGATGGATAGATGATTGAAGATCGTGAAGGTGAAGAGGATTAGTAATATGGATGATGTCGATGAAGAGTGGGGCCTCCCTCGGAGAAACAAATCTCGAAGGAGGGATTAGAATGAATGATTTAGGTGAAAGACCCGATTTAGATGCCTTAGGAGGTTAGGGTTCGATTGGAGGATTAGATTTGGATGTGGATGAGATGGAAGGAAGAGGGTGGTCTTTATGGATGAGAAGGTCATCTTCCTCCATTAGATTATGGATGAGAGTTTTGAGGGCCTTACAATGTTCAATGTCATGGCCCGGGGTGTGATGATAAGTACACATGGCGTTAGGATCAAACCATGATGGATTTTGTCCACGTGGGTCAAAAAGGTTTGATGGGGGAAGAGTGATTGTTGAGATTTGAAGTAGGTGTTGGAAGATTTAAATGTAGGACCCAATGGGGGTAGTTGAAGAAGAGGTTATAGATGAAGTGGGGTTGGTAGAGAAGGATGCAAAGGAGGTGGTTTACATGGATGAGGCCTCATGAGAGCCTTTGGTTCAAATTTAGAGATGGAGGGAGGAATGGATATTTGTGATTTTGTTGTGATGATTTGGGACTTAAATGATTTGAAATGGGGATTAAATTTAGGAGGGTTAGATTGCTTGGATTTGGGTTGGTTGATGATGGGTGTCTTAGATGAAGGGCTTGGTCTTAAGATGGAGGGAGGTGCCTACATGAATGATGATATAACGTTGGATTTCTTAGGCTTGAGAGATGAGTATTTACCCTTGGAAATAATTATTCTAATTTCAACCAAGGGTTCTCGGAGAAGTAGAACCAGATGATGCAAGGGGGTATTGTAGATGGAGATATTGTAGGTAGATGGGGGTTTTTGGATGATGTTCTTGATGAGATCAAAAGGGGTTGTAGATTCTATAGGTTTAGTATTTGGTGGTGCAAAGACGATTAGTTTTATAGATAGATGGGGCACGAACATCCTTTATGGTTGCCTCAAGTGGGGTGTTTGTGCCATAAAGGTTTAAGGGGTATCATAGTTATACGTGTAGATTGAGATGTAGATGTAGGTATGGTTATGTGAGTAGATGAGAGATATGATAGATGAAATGTAGGAATGACAGATGATGAAGAATTAGATATGATAAATTATATTGGGTATAGATGAGATGGTTATATATATAGGTAGTTTAGACATAGTAATAGGAGTAATTTGAAGAGATTGATATAGACGTGGATGAAGGAATAGATGTGATAGGTATAGAAATAGGCATAAATAGTAATGGGATCATTGTTGTAGAAGGAGTGTCTAAAGTAAAGGTGGATGTGGTAGATGATGGGGTATTGGATGTAGGAAATAATGTAGACTCTTGATTTATGGTGTTAATTGTGTGAGCCTTAGGTTCATAAGATGTGGGGGGTGGAAATTGATTCATTAATGGATGATTGGGGAATGGTTTTTTAGAGACATCAAGGGATTGATTAGGTGATGGGTTAGGATTGTCTACTTGGAGATCCCCCTGATCTATGTATCTTTGAACAAGATAGTTGAAGGAATGACACTTCTCAATGTCATGACCATGAATTTGGTGGTATTTGTAGTAATGGTCTTTACAACACCGTGTTGGTTTGGGTCACGAATCGTCAAAAGGTCGAATGGGAGGAAGTTGGATGAGGTGGACCGTCATTAATTTGTTGAATATGGAGCTATAGGATTCCCAAGGATGGGTATAGTTAGGTGGTGGTCTAGAGCACGTTATTTGAAGCTACGTGTGAGAAGTAAATAAATATTTGATTATAATGGTGCTAGCGACGTTTTTAGATTTGTTGCCATTTGCGGAAGATTTTGTGAATTCGATGATGTGGGCTTGTTTGATCGAATTTTGACTTGGCCTTGCTCAAGGGCATGAAGTTTGAGTTTACGAGCCATAGTGAAAGCCTCTTCAAAGGTTTGGAATGATTGAATTTGAAGAGTAGAGGATATATGCTTCGCACAAGAACATGAGAAGAGTTCAATAAGCTCTATTTGTGGAAGGGAGAATGATAGTTGGTTGATTAGGCTATGCCATCTAGTGATGACGTCTCGAGAGATTCATCATCATACTCTCTAATGGCGTAGAGGTCTAAAATGGTGGTTTTGTGTGCAATATTGATTAAGAAGTGTTCTAAGAATAGTTGCATGAAGTTGAGTGAATGTGAATAATGAGTGTTGTGGGATATTGTTATACCAATCTAATGCGGGACCGACCAATGACATGGGAAATGTCTGAAGCATGAGATCTTGGTCACATGTGATAAGTTAGCATGCATATCTAAAAGCATGTAGATATTGTTGAGGGTCCTCCTTACTATTGAATTTGGAGAGTTTAGGTAATTCCTAGTGAGGAGGGTATGTTTAATAGAACTAATAGATTGATGGGTTCATTGCAAATTTATTCATATGAAAATGTAGTTTTAGATTCTAAAGTAACGACTTCCAAATTAGCCATTCTACTAAACAATTCTAGCTAGGGATCATTATATGGTTGAGATGTTAAAGGATGAATTTGAGATGTATATGAGGTGGATGGGTTGGGTTGTTGATATGTTTGATATGTTTGGGGATGTGTTGGTGTTGGTGGAAGTGGTTGATAAGGGGGAATATAATTAAGAGGTTGTGATTGTATTGGATAGATATGACTTGATGTTGGGATTTAGGGATGTGGTAAGATTTATTTGATTGATTTGGTTGTTGTGAAACAAGAATATTTGATTGATTCACTGGGGATTAGTCGAAATGTAATTGGTAGGTTGTTGGGATACTTGGATTGGTTGATTAGGAAATGTATAACTAATGGCACCTCGAGGAGGAGATTGATGTGTTTGTATTAATCTGGATATATGAGGTTGTGAGGTGAATACATTAGCATGGATATGTGAAGTGGAGATAAGGGGTATAGTTGTGGATGTAGGAGGAAGCAAGTGCGGTTGTTGATATGGTTGAATAGGCATGTTAGTGATAGTAATGGATGAAGTGGGGATAGTGTTGTTATGAGCTAAGTTGGGTAGAATAGGATCCCCCAATTGAGTGGATTGAAGGGATTGATGAATTGTGGTGGAATTACGAGATAAGTAGTCATAAAGGGTGATAGGATTAGAACCAGGAGTTCCCTGAATTTCGAGCATCCACGAGGGATAGTATGGGGTCCCAAAGTCTCTAAAGGAGTAGGAGATGGAGGCAAAGTTGGTCTAGAAGAATTTGTTTCAATATGAGGATCATTTTGGATGGCATAGCCTTCATAAAGTAATACCATGGAAATGAGAGGTTGGGATACCAAAGGTGTAGTCTCAATTTTAGAAGCTTGTTGGGAAGGATCATTGGAAGAAGGGATGTCATTGGATGAGGTGGATTGTTATGTTTTCTTGGCTTGAGAAGGAGTGATAACAAACATGAAGTAGATAAACATTTGTTTATGTAGTTTATTAACAAAAAAATCAAGCAATTTTTTTATCATCATGATTATTAAAAGAGTGAAAAAAGAAAAGAAAAAGGCTCAAAGGGGAACCTAGGAAAATGGTTGATCTAAGGTTGGTTTTAGGTTGTTTTGGCTTTGGAGTCCTTGATATACATGTAGGTACCCGAGGCCCAAATCAGATAGAGTTTTTAACATAGCCAGAACACCATGGTGAATTTCCTATTGGGTGATGAAATCCCAATAGTTCCACCTTGTAAGGGATGTTTAGATGCATAAGTTGTTTGTGTGTTTGGTTGTGTGTGTTGAGGTGAATGCAATAAGTTAAACCCCTAGTTAAAACGAGATTTTCAAGCAAAACAATGAAAGGTTCTTTTTAGATCCAAATCAAAATATGACGTTCAATTAAGGCAACAAACAAGATATGTACCATGGAAAAAGAAAAGGAAGGGGAGAAAAACCAAGGAATACCTAGTTTATGCTTTTCCTTTTTATCTGATCTTCAAAGAAAACATGCAAGCAAAAGTGAAAGCCAATCCAAGCAACCACGCAAGAAAAAGTATCACTCCTACCTACAAGGTTAGTAGAAAATGGATATGGAAGGAATTTGAAATGAAGAATAAATCAAATATTCACCTTTAAAGGGTAGGTCCCACAGGCATGTGCTGAATGTTTACCAAGTTTTTTTGTTCCTATTCAAGTTAATGAAAGAAGCTAAAGCAACTTAGAACATGAAGGGTTTGTGGTGCCTCAAAGTGATGATGGTATGGATGGGCATAAATGATGAAAACCTCCTTACCATGAGTTTGATAACTCGCAAAAACAAATAAGACTAAGAAGAAAAATAGATTAGTAGATAAGATGGAGGGTTGCATGACATAAGCTGATCCCGAGAAGTGTTAGCTTCCTATGATGGATGTCAACCTTCTTGTAGATAAGATAAGATAAAATTGATAATAATGGATCTAGATAATATGTAGAATTTGAGATAAGCAAAAATTGAAAATGTAGAATTGTAAGGAAAGTATAGATCTGATCAAAATAGATGTAAAGTAAATCAAACCTACACGGGTCAATGGAGACTTGAGACTATAGAGGTCCAATCGATGATGATCGAGGTAGATGGACTAAAATAATGATGGAGAATTCATATCCTGAAAGCTCTAATGGTAGATCTGGAGCTAGTGTAGTAGTGGAATGATGATCAAGAACCTACAAAAGGGGTATGCAACAGGAGGAAATAGAAAGGATGCAAGAAAATTAGAGATCTAAGGATAAATACTAAAAAGATGACCGGGTCGATGACAACTAGATTAGGGTCAACGATGACTAGGTGGTCGGCGGTGACACAGGGGCTAGCGAGAATGGATCTGGGATGACAAAGAGGTAGGATGGCCGGGCCGAGACTAGGTGGATACATAAACAAAAAAAGATGGTTGGAGATCTAGATTATAGAGAAACAGTGCAAAGGAGGTTGGGTCAATAATGAAAACCAAACAAGGTCGACGATGACACAAGCGGATATATGCTTGAATGAAAAGAGGTGGATTGAAATGAAGACCTGTAAACAAAAGTAGATGACAGGGGAAGGATTGGGTTGAATCCTTGATGAAAACTAAACCTACACAAGATGTTAGAGATTGATATGGATGATAAAATAATAATAATGAAGCAATGCGTGCAAAGATGAAGGAGATCTCCTAAACTCCAAAATGGAAGCACAAGATCCCCAAGAGGACTCCAAGATGACCGTGGCGATTCTGAAAAGTAATCAAGAAAGAAGGCATGACCATAAGAAAATGAGAGTCTCCAAAATTGCATCCTGGAACAAGGAGGGGTAAATGGGGCTTTATAAGGTCGATGACGACTCGGGTAAGTAGTGACGAACGCATAGGGACATCTATTTGGGTGGTGGAATGATGTCCAAATCAAGACAAAGAGGCCCAAATGAAGTAGGATTAGGGTTTAGATGGATAGGGATGAGCTAGGGTTGCATAGGGAAGAGAAATGGGTAGGTGAGAGATTAGAATGAGTAAATAAAGGCCATTGATAGGTAAATTTATTAAATGACATGATGGGATAACAAATTAGAAGCCTATGGATGAAAGATAAGGGATTTATGGATGAGAAATGAATTGGGTGGAGATTAATGATGATTAGGAGTGATTAAAATGATTTTGAGAAATAAAAATAATGAGATGAGGATTAGGATTAATTAAGAATAATTCATCAATAAAATGGGTATTGAGTGATTAAAGGTGGGAAACAAGAATTAATGGGATAAATTTAATTTAAGAGGAAAATGAAATTTGATTGGGTGGCGAAGGTAAACGAGAGCAAATGCGGGGTGAAGGGGAGGAACGATACTAAAAATTGATGTCTACAAATATGTTAATGGAAAAAAATATTAGGCTTAATATGTTTAAGACATTGACATGTAATAGGTGCCATAGTTTTTATTTGTTTAGGGTTTCGTGGTTTAAACAATCATATGACATAAAGGGGGAATCAAGCAACACAACCCATGCTTGTCAAATTAGAGTACAACCATTTAACAACCCACAAATATACCTCAAAGGTGTGTGGTGGGTATCTCAGGGAATTTTGTGTTTAAAATACAAAACAATTGTGGTAAAAGGGATCATATGCTTGGTTTGACAAAGTTATCGGGAGTCCTCAATTTACCTTGCGGTACATGAGGTCCGATTATATGTTAGAGGAGTACCGCCTAAGGTGTGGGTATTGGAGGGTAAAATCCTTCCTCGTTTCACTCCATCTATTCCTGTAGATCTTCACCAAAAATGTCAGTTCCTTCCTCAATTTTATATAGCCCACTAATACACATGCTTGGATGAATGACTTGTTAATAAATTTCAAGTCACCAATCCATAGAAGGAAAAAAGCATCTAAATTGTTTATGACTCCCAATGTCACCTTACAACATGTGGAAGAGAATACCTAGTCAAGATGAGGATTTTAAAAATACACGAAAGCAAATAAAAGTAAATAAAGAATAAACAAATGCAATAAAAACACCTACACACAAATGTTATACATTTGAATGATATAAGTCTTTGAATGTTTTAATACTTGTAAATAAGTTAGAAATATGAAAAAAAAGCTGTAAGTTAATGAAAAAGGATTAGAAATGATAAAGTGTATAAAATGACGTCACTAAATCAAATATGCTAAAACTCAAAACTCTTATGCTACAATCATAACATAAATGCTAAAACCAATAATAAATAATCAATGAGAGAATGCGTTGTTGATTTAAGCGAGATACACTATAAGAAAATTAAATACATCACAAAAGTGAGATACATGCCAAACCCGCAAAAGAAGTCATAACACATATGCCATGCGAGGATGCTAAAATACATTGTTGTCAAAACTATTATCAAAATAGAAATGCTACAAAAATAATTAGATTCATTAGACCTACTTAAAGGGGTCATAAAATGGATGCGTTACAAAAATGAACAAATATGATAAGCATAAAGACAAATATACTAGAGAAAGTAACATATACACTAGGGATATACAAAAATTGTCATAAATGAATACACTACAACAATGAATGAATATACTAACACAAATACAAGTTTATCATAACATATTCAAATATGATAGGAACCTATAAAAAGAGGTTAGAAATTAATACACCAAAATAATGAATGGATGTACTAATTTCATTAAAGGATATGATGCTACAAAGGCCGGATATGTTGAGCTGTAGACAAGCAAAATTTTTGAGAAAAAAATGATGAAAACTCTGTAAGATTAAGGAATAAGACATAATTTCGATAGCATAACAACACTCCTTTACGTGTAAAAATAACTCAACCACCATAAACCTACAAAAAATTTAACAAAAAGTTAGAGGGATAAAGGGAATCCCACCAAATTGTACTCAAATGTATGCATGTATACGTTAGAGACTTGAAATATGTTCAATTATATCAAGAAATACCTAGTCTACAACTTAACAAACACCTCAAGATAAAACATAAGAAGATAAACCAACTTCATAAGAAAAAATAAATTTGAAATTCCCTTGTATGGAATTTCTTCAAAAGAATGAGATGATTCAAGTTGATTTATGTAAGATTGGGTTGTGCTTGTATGAAGGAAGAGGACGAGGTAAGGAAATTTCCCAAATTGTAAGGATGTCCATCTTTGGTAAGGCTCGTATGGAAGAGATTTTATCAATTTAGAAAGGTTTATAAAAATAGAAATCTTGCAAGCATAAGAGAATGTGTGTGACTGTACCTTTAGAAGTTCCATTATATAGGTTATTGTTGGGGATGTTGGTTGAGTTTGATAGATATGGGATAATGGAGATGTAGGATAAGTAGCTTGTTAATTATGATCAGAAGTGATAAATTAATATTAATTGGTCATGGGATTTGTGATGTGATGAATATGATTTGATTAATTAACGAAGGTGGATATATAAGATTTTTTTGGATTTTAGAAATGATTTATAAGTAGTGGATTTGGGGCGTCTACAATATGGAAAAAAAAAATGAGTAGGTCAGCGCCTAAGTTTTGTAGTGACACTAACTTCATTGTAAAAATGATATTATTACTTGCATATGATACTTAAAACATAGATTTAATGCTTTGAATTTTTTTGCCACAATAAAACATTCTTTGGATAAATTGTTGACTTCTTTTTCTCATCGAGTTCCAAAATAGATAAAATTCCCATATCTAATGGATTATATGGAAAAAACATGCTCCATTATACGAAGAAAGTAGTAACATAACCATTGAAACCTTTGTTGCTAAGTACATAACTCGCAACACAACATCCTTTACCCTAACATTGAAAAATTGCATAGACTTTGGCATATAATTTTTTTACAAAATGTAGGTACCATTTCCTTTCCCACCAGTGGAATGTACTAAAATTCTAGAGCCACTTACAAACAATGATGCATTTTTGAGGCAATTACAACTAATTTTTTTACTCTTCTTGAAAAAGAACAATATGAAAGCTCCTTTTCCTTCCACATATTCCTTGAAGCCCTTAACATAAATGGATGCGAGTATGGATATGTAATACAAACAACACTTTAAAATGTAATAATATTCTTGAAGAGGAGACCATCATAAGTGTGGAACAATAGTTTTGCAAAACACATGCTTTCCATATGGTAGGAAAACCCAAATTCCTAGTTTTTCTCAATTTGTATGCAATGTAACATTTTATTGCTCGACTTAAAAGAAAATTGACAAGGTAATGACAAAAGCCTTAAAAAAATCCATGTAACTTATCAAAAATTTCAAGTTGATGCTTTCAAATGGTTTGTAGTTTGGTGTTGGTGAAATAATTTGTCATAGTGCAAATTATTGGTTTTCACCAATAGTCACGGGGCTAAGCCCCTCCTTCTTGGTATGGGGAGACTCCCATTATTGAATGTAAACTAAATAAAACTGTGGGTGGCCATTAGGCCAAGGATCACACAGAATATTCCACTAAACTTGTGGAAAAGTGCTTGTATAGTGTATAAGGGAGGAATTTTCTTGGGAAAGATATAAAGGGGAGTAGGGGAAACAAGGAGAAAGCATTAATGTTGTGAGTAGACTAGTAGATTCTCACCAACAGTAACCAAAGTAGGTCCACATTCAATTAGAATAATTCAACCATGCAATCAATGGTAAAACTAACAAATTAGAGACATAAAATTTTATAATTTCATTAATAAAAGGCATAAAGTTCTTTCTTGGTTATACAAGATCACAGTTTCTTGCAAAGTTAGAAAGTAGAGAGTATGGAAGAACATACGGAAATAAAGAAGATAGAATAATGCAGCTTATTGCTGGAAATATAAGTAAAATCGACAACTAGTAACAATCAACAAATGCTAACCCAATCAAGTACTCATTGGACAAGGTCTTCTCCTCCAAACACAAGAATTGCTCCTTCATTTAACAAAAAATGCACAAGGTGCGAGATCATGAATCATTAAGTTACTCACATGTTTTGCAATGTTTCAAACTTATCTAGGTGCTCTTTCTTCAGCATGAGAGGTTCGACATCCTTTTTTCTTGATCAATATCCCAACACTTACTATTTTTAGTAAGCCTTATTTTGAGAAGTCCATTTTAGTTACCAGTTGCTTAATTTGGCACTTTTGAGTTTCCCTGATGTGCAAGGGGCAATGAAAACTTTGAGAATGAATTATTTGCAAAACTTACTATTTATAGATAGTGAGGCTTATGAAGGCTTACTATTTTTATAAGTGGGTCTTCCTAGTGTTGGAATGAAATGAAAGTGGTCTCAAGTTTTTGTTGTTTCACAAGGAGGCTTTGCTCCAATTTATTTAGGAGCTGAAATTGGGTTTTACACGTGTTCTAAAGCTAGATGAGAGTGTTTCGCATGGAATGGTTTCTCTGCTCCGAATAGACTTGCTTCTATCCTATCATTCCTTTGAGAAACAGAGATAAGGGTTAGGGCTAGGAAGAATACATTAAATGTTGAGATGGTGTGCGCGTATCGTAGAGAAAGATCGGATCGATTGCGAAGAACTCCTTTTTGTCTTGGAAGGACTACCTTCAAGTAAGAATACAAGACCACCGATTTTAATTAGACAATAAATGAGGATCTCGCCTTAGGCCCAGAAACATAAAACTTCCTTTCGAAGGTGGTGGTTCCCTTTTTAATATGATTTAACACAAATGGTAACAAAGAAAGCTATTGCAAAATCACGATTTAGGTATCTCGCTACAAAGCAATAGAAACTAAATTATCAATAATAAAGCGTCCACGTTGTTTGTTGATTCTTGCATCGTCGTTGGTACGTTCGAGTTGAGTTATAGGGATAAACCGATGGATCCGAGGTTGTTAGGTGGCAAATAGGCGAGAAAAGGGTTTTGGGGTATAAGTCACAGGTGACCGACGCCAGTCACGGGTAACCGACCACGGTTAGAGAACCGCCGCCGTAGGGGATAAACGATCTTTGGTAGGGTTAGCAATCTAAGTGCTTTTGGATAGAGGTTGGTTGCGAAGGTGATTGTGGGGTTATTAGGATTGGGGGATGGTGAGGGAATGATGGGAGGATAGGGAAGACTCGAGTGTGGTAAAATGGCCTTCTGGGCAATATCAGGATGTATGGGTGAAGGTTAAGTGCAGTATGTTGCTGATAGTAGATCTAGGAATAAACTTATGATCACTATTAAGCAACAGGTTCAAGAAAATGGTGCTTAGAAACATATGAAACACTACTTACTCGTCCCTGATGCAGTGTAGGTTTCAGATCATGTGATGGTGAAGACAGACCCAAGTTGGATGCGATCTTCTCTTCGATGCTCGGATGAGTGTTCTCGGCTCTGGGTTGTGCCGTTTGCAATTTTGGGCTTGATGTCCTTCTCTGCAAACTCTTCCTGTTTCTTCACTTGTCTCCTTTCGGCCCAAAGAAATCCAGATCCTTTCGATGATTTCTCTTTTTCTCGATCAAATGAAAAACCCCTCCTTTGTTTTTGGTTGGAAGTGGTCATTTACAGGGAACCGATGGCGGTTACGCAACCGACAGTGGTCGAGTAGGAACCGGTATCGGTCAGGTCAAAGCGGGCTATTTTTGGTAAAATAGCCAGCTTTCCCTCCTTTTCTTCGAGGGATTGGTAGCGGGCTTGGTCAAGTCATTATGAAGTTGGTTTTAGGTGCGGATGAGGAGTAATTAGTCATAGGTGTGGAATTGGACCAAGTTATAGGTCTTAATTAGGTTAGTTTAGGGTTAAAACTAGGTCATGATGAGGTGGCGACATGAGGTGGCAGGTATGGTGATGTGGATTTATTAATTATAAGGTAATTAATAAATAATTGTGTAAGGTTTAGGTGATGAGGTTAGGTTGCGAAATGAGATGCGAGGCACAGGGGGTCGTAAGACACAAATTTGGTGTCTACAGAGAGGGGGAGTAGAATTTTGTTTCCCATTTGTCCCGATTTCACATTGGGGACAATCCAGGGGGACATAAAGTTCTCAAAAATGTGCCAAGGGGGTCTCCATCATGAAAAAGTGGTCCATTTTTACATTGTGCTCACCTAACCACTCAAGTCACAAATTTTAAGTGACAAAAACATATCATTCATAGGGGAGAAAACTTTTGTGTTCCAATTGTCCCCTTTCCACCTTAGGGAAAATCCAAGGTGAAACCAAGAGTGTAAAAGCCAACTCCAAGCTTTTTGGAATGCTGATGTCACTCACAAAGTGCGTTTTAGGACACCAATATTGATTTTTCTACCCCAGGAGCATGAGAAAGTGTTTTGGGGTAAAAATAATAATTTTGACTCCAAATAAAATTTTTAGATTATCCCATCCGTTATAGAATTCTTCATGTAATTTTATTTTTTCACCATTCACCCTTTCAACATGAAGGAACAACAATAGTGACTTGAGTTATCACAAAAATATTGAAGGCTTAGGGAAAAAATTATGTTTCCATCATGTGGATAATTCTAATACCTTTCCATTGAGTATTTTATGAGCTTCCAAATCCTCTTAGAACTCCTAGAATCTTTCAAACAAGTTGACTTTCTCTATTAGAGCCTTCATTCCTTGTGCCCAAAATGACCCGATTTTTCACAAATTTTTCCGACCTCATTTTATTCCAATTTTTTTCCATAAAATACCTTATATCACTTAATTTATCTCCCAAACAACTCTCGATGATTTAAATCTTCCCTTAAGCTTCTAGAGGGTGTTCACTAGTTGCAAAATGGTCAAAAATGCCCCTTTTCTAGGCCTTTAAAGATAATTGTTTCTCCTTGAAACTCAATGACTTCTTCAATCACCTTAGGCATACATCCCTACACATTAAAAATACTTAAAATATTGTTATCATGTTCCTTTGAGCCAAAATGAGGGTGAGAATGAGGACAAACTAGCTAGAGGACTAGAGGAAGGGTTCATAGTGACATGGAGGGGAAATTTTCAAGTGGGGGCTTAGTTTTCATGGTTAAAATTTCCAATTATGCATGCTATACATTTAACATGATATCATTTGGGAAATAAGATTCATAATTTAGAACAAATGTCTACACGATAAGTTGCACACATTGTTACGGTGATTTCATTTAACAACTCAAGAAAATACATATTTGTTAACATTTTTTCACATTTAGATCAAACATTCATTCCAAAACCTCCATCTATGTAAAGAACCCGATTTAAAGAAATTTAAAATATTTATTTGAGGACCGAGATCAAATAAATATAAAAATAATAAACATGATCTTTCATGTAAAGTACAAACACGTGTGTAAGATAGAAGATGAGAGTGGCTTAGTTTGTATCGGGAGATCCGGGTGATTATGGGATGGAAGACAACTACAATAGGATGGATCTGAAATGTTTAAGATTTGTCTCAAAAAGCGGTGTTTGAAACCTCTTTGGATGGGAGTCCCTAGATGTGGATAGGACTGCTTAGATGCTTTAGTGTCTAAATTGGATGCTTAGTGTCATGGCAAGTGCTTTGCTTTTGATCTTTTAGGGTCTGAACTTAGCTTCTTCCTTTCACTATTTGTCTCATCCACTTCACCGTAAAGTTCTTGTGTTGCACCTTTACATACAAAAAAAACCCTAACTACTTGCACAAAATCTCAAGAAAACATTAGATGAAACAAATAAATGCATATTCTTGGGTCATACTGACCTCAATGGTCACCCCAATGTGATTATCATTGAGCACTTGCACTACATTTCAGAATATATGTAGTTCTTGTGTGTGTGTGTGTGTGTGTGTGTGTGTGTGTGTGTGTGTGTGTGTGTGTGTGTGTGTGTGTGTGTGTGTGTGTGTGTGTGTGTGTGTGTGTGTGTGTGTGTGATTTAAATTGTGTCCCTTGAAGCTAGGTTTCCCTTATTCCAATTGCACCAAGATAGAGGGATACAACTATTTCCCCC
The DNA here is from genome assembly GCA_018340775.1 of Taxus wallichiana var. yunnanensis. NCBI lineage: Eukaryota > Viridiplantae > Streptophyta > Pinopsida > Cupressales > Taxaceae > Taxus > Taxus wallichiana. Next base: position 771,967,192 of record CM031239.1, on the reverse strand, counting down.
AAGATGAATGTGTGAGATGGAATTTAGAAATATCCCCTCTATATAGTGAATAATGTAGCCCAAATGTAGTCCTTAAATGTTTCTCTTTGCCCAATTAGTAGATAGTAAGTATTAGCCCCAAATGTTTTCCAATGCCTAACAATAGTGAGTAAGCTCTGTGTGTGTGTGTGTGTGTGTGTATGCATATATATATATATATATATATATATATATATATGACTTACTTGTTTGAATTTTGACACATAGTGACACCAAAGGCCAACCCAAAGAATTATAAAATACCCAAAGTTAAGTGTTAAATGATAATTTAGAAAACCAAAGAAAATGGACAAAAGCACCCAAAGGGACATAGCGCCCTCACAATAGTAATCTGTTGTCATGAAAAATGTATGCATGAAAAATTCAAAAAAATTGTCATGAAAACCTAACCCATACTTTAAAATCTCTCCTATTAATATAAACATGTCCTCTAGCCAACTCAAGAGTGTGCTAACATAATTTTCAAGTGTGATTCATGTACAAGGAAGTGATTCATAGACGAATTCAAAACCATTCGTAAATGAATTGCTCACAAAGGCCTATTTTCAAGCTTTTTCAAAACTAGTTGACACCCCTTAGAAGCTAACCGTTGAGGAAAAACCCACCTCGGAGTTGTACAAGGGAGCTACAAGATGCCCTAATGTGATTTAGGAATATTTAGGAAATATTTGAAACCTCGGAAAATCTTTTTCAAAATTGGGTTATTTCTAGTCAAAGATGGGGATTGGATTTTCCTAAAAAGCAGCCTTTCAGGTTTAAAAGGTTTCAGGAGCCTTAGGATGAATCATAAGGTGATAAAATACTCATTTGAAATCTAATAATTCATATTTTGCATTGAAACAATTTCCAAGGGATTTTGTGGATTGAATTTGTAGATCTTGTCTCGATAGTACATGTAAAGATTCTTGATCCTAGTGGAGATTCAAATGAAGAATATGGGAGTTATGAGAGAATTTGAGACATGATTCAAATGAAAATGTGACATATGTGATGTCCTATTTTCATCAAAGGTGTTGTTTTTGTTTTGGTCATCATAAACTTGAAAAGAGTTTGCAAGAATCGAATCGAAAACGAGGCACCACGAAGTAGTTGCACTCCAACGGAATCATGATAGCTCCAAGTGTATTTACAAGAAAGAATTGATCGATAATGGAAGAAATGGAAGAATTTGCTCAACGAAACAAAGCTTGCATATAGAGGAAAGACAACAGAGTGTCTTGGCATGCTCATAAATGAATAGTATAGGGGTACATATAGGGTGTTGAGTAACCCTAGTGCATGACACACATAAAACCCTAAACCTAACCCTAAACCTAACCCATGTGAGATGACCCTCCAATATGAGAGGAAGACACATAGGATAACTCACACTAACACCCCCTCCATCGAAGTTGGGGTAAGCTATAATGAGTCGACGAAAAGGGAAGACACTCTAAACAACTAAGAAATATGTGTCAATGGGGCCCGACAACTAAAGGCCTGATAAGGTGCCCATATACAAACACAATCTTCCTAGAAGAAGAAGAAGAAAAGAAGGACTACATAGCCCAAAGAAGATGAGTAGCTGCAGAAGACCTCACCCCAAGAAGAGACCGTAAGTGAAGAAACTTCATCTCAGTGAAGGGCTTGGTGAATAAATCTGCAATCTAATCAGCTGTCTGAATGTACTAAATGTCGATGATACCATCATGAATAAGCTCCCATATGAAGTGCATATGGATCTCAATGTGCTTCGTCTACTGATGCTGAACTAGATTTTTACAAATAGAGATAGTGCTCGTGTTATCACAAAGAGATAATGGTAGGCCGCCGAAAGTGGATGCCAAACTCTGTCAGAATACCCTATAGCTAAATAGCTTTTGTGGCAGCATTAATTGCTCCTTTGTATTCTACCTCTATAGATGATATCACAATTACATTCTACTTCTTGCTAGACCAACTAATAGGACCCGAACCAAGAGATAAATTGTAGCCAGAAGTAGATTTCCGATGATCTAAGTCACCGACCCAATCAAAATCTGTGAACCCAATTAAGTCGATATCTACCCCTCCATGATAGTGAATGCCATCAGTATAAGTGCCATGAACATAATGAAGGATCCATTTAGCTACTTTCCAATGCAGCTCATGTGGCTCCTGCATGAATCTGGACACAATCCCAATAGCATACGATAAATCCGGTCGAGTCTAAGTTAAGTAAATCAAGCTCCCTACCAACTGTTGATAAAGAGTACCATCAACCAAGGGAGTAGAGCAATCTGAAACCAACTTAATCTTGGAAAGAAAAGGAGTAGGAGAAGACTTGCAATCGGACATCTGAAAATGAGCTAGAAAATCAAGAGCATACTTAGGTTGCGAAATCAAGATTCCCGAGTCAGATTGTGAAATCTGGATCCCAAGGAAGTAATGAAGCAGACCTAAGTCAATCATGGAAAACTTGTTGGCTAAGGCGATCTTCACAAAATCAATAATAGAGGAAGAGTTTCCTGTGATCAACAAGTCATCAACATATAGAACAAGAATGAGTATGGAGTCATCTTGTCATAGAATATAAACATTTGGATCAGAGTGACACCTAGTAAACCCTGATGTAAGTAAGGAGTCCATCTTGGCATACCAAGCCCGAGGGGCTTGTTTAAGGCCATAAAGAGATTTATTTAACTTACAAATGAGGGAGGAATATTGGACATAACCCGGAGGTTGTTCCATATAGATCTCTTTCTCTAGGTCACCATGAAGGAAGGCACTCTTAACGTCCATTTGATGGACTTTCCATCTATTCGTTCTGGCAATGGCTAGGTTCAGTCGAATAGAAGTCATCTTCGCAACCGGAGCAAAGGTTTATGTATAATCAACCCCAGCTATTTGGGAGAAACCCTTAGCTACTAATCATGCTTTAAACTTTTCGATGTCTCCATCTACTCCATACTTTGTTCGGAACACCCACTTACACCGAACAATTTTTCTTCCTTTTGGAAGAGTGGTGAGATCCCAAGTATCATTCTTCATGAGAGAGGAATACTCCTCATCCATGGCAGAATCCCACTTAGGAATACCAGAATCCTCCTAGAAATACTATGGATCAGAAGCAAAGGTGAAGAAAGAGTGGGGTCCAATGAAATCTGAGCGAGTACATCTCATATCCAAAGTATCTCCAACTAAATCTCCAAAGACTTTGCAGAAAGTTTTGTTGGCCCAAAGGGGACCAGGAGGATCGTGCTCGAGTCGAATATTCTTCACTTGAGTGAGAAGGGACATAGTCCTCGTCATCACTATTATCGAATTAGAAGACTTAAAGATCTGATGGTCAGGAGGATCAGGAAGAGGAGCGCGCTCAACAACATCATCATCTGATGAGTCAGAATCCAAATCAACGAGCTGAAGAACTTCAATAGGTGGAGAAGTAGAATTCAAAGAAGACTCATCGAACTTAACACTTCTCTCAATATACAACTCATGAGAAGTAGGATTCATCAATTGATATCCCTTCACGCCATCAGGATACCCTACAAAGATACAAGGTTTGGATTGTGGTTCCAAGGCCTTGCATTTCTTCTTGGGAATCCGAGCCATCACCTTGGATCCGAAGACTTGAAAGTGCTCAACATCAGACTTGCGTCCAAACCAGGCTTCAAAGGGTGTCATCCATCTTACTGCCTTGTGTGGAACATGGTTCTAATGTAATTTACACAATTCACCGTTCTTGCCCAATAATACAAGAGAGAGAAGAGACTTTGAGTGAATCATACAAGTGGCCATCTCCTTAAGAGTATGGTTCTTTCTTTTATGACTCCATTCTGCGAAGGGCTATAAGCAACTGTATGCTGCAAAGAGATCCCTTAAAGTACAAAATCCATGAACCTATTTTTTACATATTCACCTCCATTGTCGGTTCAAGAACCTTGATAGACCGCTCCGCTTATTTCTCAAGAAGAGCCTTAAAGTCCCGAAAATGTTCAAATACTTCAAACTTAAGCTTAAGAAAATATACCCAAGTATATCACGAATAGTCATCAATGAAGGTTAGCACATAAAGAGCTCTAGTAAATAAAGGAGAAGGAAATGGACCAAACATCACTGTGAACAAGATCCAAAGGACGAGTGGCTCTTCAGGCTTTTCCTTTGTCAAAGTTCTTTTCAGGATGCTTTCCAAGGGTATAACCCTCACAAAGACCCTTAGAAAACTTAACATGAGGCAACCCGTTGACCATTTCATTTTGGCTCAATTGTTCAAGGTAGCAATAATTTAGATGTTCAAAACGCTCATGCCATAACTTACTAACCTCATTTGCATGAGTGAGCAAGGTAGTGGGCGTAGAATCAAAAGTAAAGTGGGAGAAGGTGTACAACCGTGAATGGTGATCTACCTTTCCCTCAGCCACCGTAGTGTCATCGTCAAGCTCACGAATAATCACCGAGTTAGGACCAAATTCCACTCGCATTCCTTCACCAAGATGAGTAATTTGGTAAACTGATAGAGATTGGTAGAGAGATCAGGAACACTCAACACTTGGTTAAATGTTCCCCCATCCATCTCTACTGATCCACTACCGAAACCAACACTTTGTCTTGTCATTACCCATTGTGATTTGAGACATTCCACAAGGTTAGATGTTGGAAAAATCAACATGCGAAGAACCCATGTGGTGCGAGGCACCAAAATCTATAATCCATGTCAATGAAGGAGAAACTCTGGCTACAAGTGCCTTTCCTTTCTTCTTATCATTTTAGCACCTTTTGCAGTAAGAATCACCTTCTGAGCACTTTGTTTTATGGATTCAGAACACTTATTTTATTCTTCTCAAGTACATGAGATAAGTGATCAATTTGTTTCAAAAACAATGTTACTCGTCGTGACTAGACTTCTTACAATAGGAACACAAATACTTGCTTTTCTTTTCCTTAGGCTTAGAAGTCGAAGTGTTTGTGTCATTTTCGGGTTTGGTCTTGGTTTCTTTCTTAGGTTGATCCTTTCTTTCTTTCTTCTTTTCGTATTCTATCCCTCGCTAGTACTTGCTACAAGGGCATGTGACTTGACTTGAGAGACCCCATTTGAATGAGTTTGTCCTGTTCTCGAATGAGTTGGGACGAAAAATAGTCAAAGGAGGGCATATTCCAAGTATCGCCCAAAGAAACTTTTATAGTGTAGAAAGTTGAAATAAAGACAGAATATTCGGGACCTAGCTTAGAGAGAATCGACAAGATTAGTTGAAAATTTTTCTTTTCTACTTGACATCCTTTTAACAACAATCTAATGTGGACAAATTTCGAGAAGAAAGCTTGTAAGTTTTCAAAGTCACTAGGATTTAACCCTAGCAGTTCGTTTTCCAACTCATACACTCTCACATCATCTAGTTTTCCAAACATCGCATCCAACATTTTCCACGCAGATTTAGGTGTTTCAGATGCCTCAATGTGGAAGAGCAAGTCAGGAGAAACAGACATGCAAAGAAGACCTAAAGCTTCATCACTATGGTTTAACCACTTAGATTTTTCAGGTTCGTCATCTGGTTCAGTCTCGCCTCCATGGTGATGCGAATAACCCTTTACCCCTTAGTTTCATTATTATTTTCGATCTCCATTCAAAAAGTTGAACGGCGTAAGAAAAGGAATTGAAAGAGCATCCATAGTGAGAGAGAGAGAAAGAAATGCAGAAAAGAAACACAACCACCCAAGACAATAACAACCCCTACTTTCGGCACTTTATAGTTTAGTGCGTTGATTACAATCGGTCCGTGCATACGGTTAGAAACACTTAGTAACTCGTTTTGCAATTAGCGTAATAACGCGCAAGAGAGGAGACCACAACAGTGTTTTGTGGAGCGCAACAAATAGGACACCGTAAACAAGCACAAGCAAAAAAAAGAAAGGAGGCGAAAGCCAACCTTGGTGGTGAGAAAAAACGTCTCATGTCGTAAAAGGAAACCCCTTGCTGCAGATCGTGGATGCGCGCGCGCTCACTAGTCGCAAGTAATAATAAGGGTGAAATACAAGGTTTTAAATGAACTCAAGGAGTTCAGAGAGTCTTCAGAACGTCGGAAAAGAGCTCGGAAGGAAAAAAGGTGCTCAGAGTGATGTTGCACACTTGAGCGCATGATTAGTGAAAAAAATCGACAAGAACGCCTAAATTTTACCGTTTGGAAACACCCAATTTTGCTATTTTTAGAGCTATTGGAGTTTTAAAAAAATGATAAAAAAGGGTTATTGAAAGAACAATTTTTAATTTACTATAAATCGTAAATGAGATAGGATTAATTTGTAATAAAAAATAGATTTAATCAAATTAAATCTAATTAATTACAAAAACTAATTAAGATCTAAAAAATTAAATCCTAATTAAGATAATTGATTTGATTTAAATAAATCTAAAAAATTGAAAACTTAAGATCTATGCAGATCTATAAATCAAACTAATTATCTTTATTAATAGAAAATGAGTTAAAAAAACAAGTTGATTGTAAGTTGATAGTGAGATATTAATAGAAGGAGATTTTTTAAAAAACTTACGGTTATAAAAAAGTAAAGTGTTTTTTTTTTTTTACAAAAACTTACCAAATAAATGTCGGCTGAATTTTAAAAAGTTGTTGATTTTTAAAAGATTAAAAAAGATTGTATTTTTAAACTTTACCAAAAGGAATGAAAAATTAAAACACTTACCAAAAAAGTGCAGGATTGAAATCTGCGTGGAGTTTTTTTTGTGTTTCTTTGTTATTCTTTGCATTTTTTTTGTTTTTATTTGTTGTCTACGGATCGAAGGGCCGTAGGGAGCAGGAGAGAGCAGGCAGGGTAGGAGGTGGTGCAGTGGCGGCGCAGGCGTAGGGGCTATGGGTCATGGCAAGGGGGGCCGTGGGCGGTGGGTAGAGGGTCGTGGGCAAGAAAAAACTGCCACAACAAGAAAAAAATGCCATAGCAAGAAAAAAAAAATGAGCTCCCACGCAAGGACACCACAATAAGCACAAAGAAAAAAATGGCCTTCCACACAAAAAAATGAACTCACACGCTTCAAACAATGCACGAGCCCACGAGATCAGGAAAATCCAAAAAAAAAGTGTACAACAACCCAATCAGTGAGCCAGAGATCCACCAACACAGGCCAGAGAGGAGAGAAGGCTCGGGACAAAGTCCAAACCCCAAAATTTTTACCTAAATCTGTAAAAAAAACATAGACAAAAAATTTCAAATTTAATAAAAAATTAGAAAAACTAGAAAATACTCTATTTTGGATGATCTGATAAATTATCCACAGATTGCTCAAGGTATGATGAAAACCTGCACATGCACAAAAAAGGCACGAAAAACTGACACAACTTTCCGAGAAAGCTTGTTAGAGAGATTAGCAAAATAATTCCAGAAAATAGTGATTGAAAAACTTGCATGCAGAGTAAAAGAATGAAACCAAGAAAGAGTAATCGCAACTAAAAAAATAACAAGTGCACGTTTACCCGATCTCAGCTCTGATACCATGAAAAGAGTTTGCAAGAATCGAATCGGAAATGAGGCACCACGAAGTAGTTGCACTCCAATGGAATCGTGATAGCTCCAGCAGGTGTAATTGCAAGAAAGAATTGATCGAGAATGGAAGAACTTGCTTGACGAAACAAAGCTTGCATATAGAGGAAAGACAACGAGTGTCTTAGCATGCTCATAAATGAATAGTAAAGGGGTACATATAGGGTGCTTTGAGTAACCCTAGTGTATGACACACATGAAACCCTAAACCTAACCCTAACCCATGTGAGATGACCCTCCAATATGAGAGGAAGACACATATGATAAGTCACATTAACAAAACTTTAGTGGCGAGTACCTTTGACTGGCGCACAGGCTTGAGAAGAATTGAAAATGGGGGTAAATTTTAAATTTTAGGCAGAATTAACTTTTGAAAAATTGTAGTAATGTTCCCATCAACAATTTTGGAGTCAAAATCATATAATGTTTTCCATGAAAAGTCTACTCTTAGCTCCGGTGGTGAGAAAATGTGTCCAGGTGGCTATTTCAGGTAGTGTTCGATGAAGGCAAGCATATATTTTTGGTAAAACCACACTTAGAGACCCTCGATTCCATTTTTTCCCTTTTAACCATTTCCCAAAGGGACATGGGGGACATAAAATGTGCCACCATGGTGGAGGGGAAGTTTGCGTCACTTAAAAGACGACTTGGTGGTTAGAAAATGTCTTACACTCACCTAACCCACCTAACCACTTCTCATGATGACATGAACCTTGGCGCATTTTTGAGGGGGTGATGTACCTTTTTCCCCTTTCCCAAAGGGACATGGGGAAACAAAATGCACCACCACATGAGGAGAGAAAGTTTCTTCACTTAAGAGCACAACATGAGGTGTTAGGCTTATGTTTTCAACTCACTCTCATGACTTGTTTTGACCCCCTTCTTCATGTTCCTTCACCCCTTGGCACCTTTTTCACTTCTTGATGTCCCTTTTTCCCTTAATAAATTTATTAATGGACATGGGGACATCCAAGACCCATTTAGAAAGTTTTTACTCCACCCACGAGTCTCCGTTAACCCGGGTCAAGCAGGGTGAGTCAAATGATGAGTTAACTAAGTTTATGAGTGAGGGAAGGTGTAAAGCCAAAACTTAGTCATTTATAATTATTTTTGGTCATTTTACTCCTCCATTGCATGCTCCCTTGCTGTCATGCTGCCAAAATTCTCCCAAAATCCCTCATGCTCAAAAACACACTTTTGCTCATATCTCCTCAACCCTTGCTCCGATTTCCATGAGATTTGAACTGTAGATTCCTTGCAAAAACACCTTTAAGGGAATTTTTTCATGCCTTCATTAGCCACCCCTGATATTTTATACATAAACTTTAATTTTCCATCTAAAAATACTAATTTCTCATATTTACACAAATCAAGCGATCAAATCCCCTAAAAATTGGAGCAAAGGTCTAAAATGAAAACAAAAACTTCTGCAAGTGGTTTCATTCGAATCTGACACTCGAGAAGAGTACTTTATCTTTTTAGTAAGCCTTCATGGGAAAAATTACTAAAAATAGTAGTTCTGATAAAATGGAAATTTCAAGTACCTCATTGCATTCCCTCATGTTTATGATACTCAAAATTTTCAAAATTGGCAAGATTGGTGAAAATTGGCTAAAATAGGACAATAATGATGAATATTCTAAAAATAGTGAATGAATGGGATAATCTAAAAAGGTCACATTTCAGTCTTTCATACATTATCTAATGGTCATGGTGCTCACAAGAACTTCACCCTTAGTTTTCAAGCAAATTCCCGCATTCCCTGATGCAGTGAGCATAAAGTGTCAAAATGAGAAAATGCCAATTTTGTCCCAAAAGATATTTCATTTCATCCCACATAGAGTACATGATCAAACGATGGATGACATTGGTTTTAGTTTCATTCTTCTTCCCTTTCTTTGGAATTGGAAGGATTTGGTCTCATGTTTCATTCATCATTAGTGCTCTTGCAGTGGCAGAATCAGGATCATGGTTGTGTGAACAAAGTATACCAAATTCTCCTCATGTGAATGATTGATCATGAAGATGTGATAGTGTATAAAGTATCAAAGGATGGTCTCAATGAGGGAAATCACCTTTCTATGTTCTTGGTTGTCTACTTGCTTCAAGTGCTCATCACTCCTCTTCTCGATGTATTCAAGCAATATTGCAGAGGTTCACCATTTCAAGAGTTTTCAAAGGGGCAAGTGTTCAAAAGCTCCTCATCGGAGCTCTTCGTCAAAGGCATCATTTCGAGGATAATCATGGGTCAATTTTTCATCTTCGACATCTTCGAGCTTATCTTCATTGAAGGAGGAGGTTGTAGTCACAAAATCACACGTTTAATATTACATTAATACCGTTGGGTATGTTATTTTATATATGGATCTTACATAATAAAAGTATTCACTAGTGACCCATCCTTTAGTCTTGTTGTTAGTTAGCAGTGTCATTGTTGTTTTTCTAGTTCAGTCGTCATTTGTCTCTACAGTTTTGGGCATCTTTTAGGGTGTCTTAGGTGTCAATTTGCTCAGTTGTCGTCTTTAGGTCTATGTTGGGGCGCCTAGGGTCAACTGGGGCACCCTAGTCTGTGATTTTAGGCACCCGTGTCATCATAATTTGTGGTCTTAATTTATTTGTTTGAGGTCAGTCTTAACAGTTACCTCGTGTATTCCCTTAGGTCATAGTTGGCAATTTCGGGTCACTAGTGTTGAAATTTGAACAAGAGATCCCTATATAAACATAACATACTCACTACATTAGGGCAAACATCTTACTATCAAGGAAACTATCTACTAAGGCAAGGGACTGCATTTGGGCATCTTCTACATCTACATCACACAAGCATAGGGAAAAGGGTGTATTATTTCTATTCCATCCACCATTTGCATTTTACATCTAGTTATTGCCCCCTACTACCACGTCATTGGCGTTAGGAATCCTAAGCATAAAATCATACACACACGCACATAAAACTACACCGGGTCTCGAAATGTAGTGTGGCACTCGGTCGTAATACCACTAGTTTGATGCTTGAGGTCAGTTTGACCTATTCATATGCATTTTTATTTTTTAGGAATTGATGCTTTGCATAGAGTTTTGCAGTAAATCTTCATGTAACATCCATAGCGACATAGGTGACATTATTGTGAAACCTGTATATGACGAGTGAAGGTATTACAAAGATATTGTGACACCACCGAATTCAAGTTCTAGGCTTTTTTGCAGTATACAACGCCCAAACTATAGACTAGGGCACCTCGAGGCACCTCAATATCCTCCTAGGTGCCTTAGTACAGACAAACATCCAACTTCTTCCCTTCACGAGGCCATTTAGTCACAACTTGCCCAGTTCGCATACCAGCCTACTACTGATCCAAAGACACAACAAGGTAAGTTAACTTAAGGTTAGTACTATATCCCTCTTAAATCTATTATTTCAATATATTCAAATACTAAAGCAAAATAGTTAGATCTAACATTTCAATATAACATTTGGTTTTTATTTAGATTAACTCATAAAATAGCTGGAAAAATCCTATTTTTAGTTAATCGAGAGGCATCTTCATCCATGCTTTGGAGCATTTCTTCTTTCCTCTCCTCATTCTTTCTCCTCTTCTCTCCCCCTTTTTCTAATTCTTCATTGTAAGCAATCATTATATTTTGTCTTATTCACTTAAGTGACTCTAATGTTGAAATGTAAAATTCCCTTTTGATTTATTAAAAAAGGGACTTATTTTCTCACTTCCTAGGAAAATGAAGAGTCACAAGTGGAATAAAGACATGAAGAGTCATGTGGGGGTAGATGAAGAGTTGCATTATAAAGTTATAAATTAGGAGAGCTTCCTCATTTCAAAGGATGGTTATTCTTGTTTACTAGCTCCCATACTCTCTCTAGGAACAAGTGATCAAATTTCCTCTATTTCCTTTGCTTATGTTTCCTCTCCATCTCAACTACACTCCATGAGTATGTACTTGTTGAATATTATGCATTGAGACTTTGTAATTTGTGTGTTTTTTTCCTTATTTATTCTCGTGGCATCTTCTCATTGAATTCATGGATACATTATTTTTTTGAGACGATAAACTTTGATGCAATATTTATTGTGCAAAACCCCTTTTCTATTCTCTTCACACCTCTCCTTCAAGACTCTTCCTCCCTTGTAGAATCTACAAGCACTTTACCACATGTGTAGGGCAATACTCCTTTGTGATCCTTAGTGAAATACCACCCCTAATTGATAGAATAATGTACATAATATTTATCGTTTTCAATAAATGGAGCTTCTGATGAGGGTCGTCAATCCTCACCATTAATAATGTCAATCCGAGTTGGTGTCCGAAGACTGTATGCATTAAGAGAAGAAGATCTTGCAAGTAGCTCCCTTAAACACAAACCAAACTTGCATAAAATAAATCACACTTACAAAAATTTAAAGGCACACTTGCAAAAATAAAGGCACAAAAGCAGAAATAAAGTTTGCATGAAATAAATCACACTTCATAATAAAGAAAATCACACTTCACGAGAATTTAAGCAAACTTGCATAAATTGAAATTGCTGAATTAGAAATAAACATAATTGAACGAAACACCTACAGTTTACAACAGATTGAATTTTCACAATACAAAGATAAAAACAATACAACAAAATGAATTAAAGAGAAATGAATAAACATAAACATAAATACACAGATCCATCTTCCTTGGAATGAGTGATTAGCTCATTCCTTAGAAGAGGATTTAACTCATACTTATGAGATCTTAAAACTATAGAATATTTGAGAGGAAAGAGAAAATCTTTATTTCTTTGGAGAAAACATTTCATATCTCAAAGTGTGGAAGGTTGCATTATAATTCATGCATCTAACCAACTCCTTATTTTAGGAAACACAATCGATCTTATCTTTATTCTAATCCTAACAACTAAGATCTCCATCTCCACAAAATATGGAGAGAGATATATTCTTAGAGTTAAAGTCTTATCTCGTTGTTTTAGGAAGATTTACTCCCAAATCTTCTCCTTGCTTTTCGGTAACAAGAAGATCTTGGAAAGCAGCTCCTTAAACACAAACCAAACTTGCATAAAATAAATCACATTTGCAGAAATTTAAAGGCACACTTGCAGAAATAAAGTTTGCATGAAATAAATCACACTTGCATGAAGGAAATCACACTTGTAGGAATTTAAACACACTTGCATAAATTGAAATTGTTGAATTAGAAATAAACATAATTGAACGAAACTCCTGTAGGTTCACAATAAAAAATTTTCACAATACAAAGATAAAAACAATACAACATAATGAATTAAAGAAAAATGAATAAACATAAACATAAATACACATATCCATATTCCTTGGAATGAGTGGCCAGCTCATTCCTTGGAAGATGATTTAAATCATACTTCTAAGATCTTAAAACTACAAAATATTTGAGAGGAAAGAACAAATCTTTATTTCTTTGGAGAAAAAGCATTACATATCTCAGTGTGGAAGGTTGCATTTATAATTCATGCATCCAACCAAATCCTTATTTTAGGAAAGACAATATGATCTTATCTTTATTCTAATTCTAACTAAGATCTCCATCTCCACAAAACATGGAGAGATATATTCTGAGAGAGATATATTCTTGAGTTAAAGTCTTATCTCACTTTGCTTTTAGGAAGATTTACTCCCAAATCTTCTCCTTGCTTTTCGGTAACAAAAATCATAATGATTTTATTCCTCTACATTATTGGAAGGAGGATTTTCCTCAAAATATGATTTTGACCAAATACCTTTCTCATATTTTCCATTTGACTTTGCTATTTTTGACTGTGGAACTTTTGACACTTGTTTGATATGCTTTTTCCTTGGACTGCAGTTCACTAAAAGTTAGATTTATATTCATTGGTAAAACCTGTTGTAAATATGAATGAGATTTTTGTTAAACACATTTCTATGAACAAAAACCTCTCTCATATTTTCCATTTGAATTTTCTGTTTCTGTTTATGGAACTTTTAGTGCTCGTTTGATACACTTTTCCTCGAACATGCAGCTCACTAAAAGTTAGATCTCTCTTCATTGGTAAAACTTGTAGAAAATATGAATGAGGTTTTTGTTAAACACATTGCTATGAACAAAACCTCTCTTAGATTTTCTATTTTACTTTTTTGTTTCTGTTTATGGAACTTTTAGCGCTCGTCTGATACACTTTTCCTTGACTGCAACTCACTAAAAGTTAGATCTCTCTTTCTTGGTAATACCTGTAGCAAATATGAATGAAGTTTTTGTTAGTCACATTTCTATGAACAAAAATCTCTCTCATATTTTCCATTGATTCTCCGATCTTTCACAATTCCTCAAAATCATCAAAATTTGTGAGTTCCTAACTAAGCTCGCGAGTACCTAAACTAACTCTACGAGTTTTGGCACTAAGCCTACGAGTTCCAGAGCTAACTTAAAATAGCTATAAATTTTGCATACAATCTCGAGATTGAGATGATTATTTTTTTGAACTTACATAATTTTTCGAGAGGAATCTGAATATGAAATCAGATTTGAGTTTAGATATACCATCCATGATCAATTCCACTTTTCCCAATACTAGCATTATCTTTCCTTTATGGCTTGCATACACAAGAATTTGCATCTTTTCCCAAATAATCAATAGGATTAGTCAACAAAATAGATAACAAAAGATTTCTAAAGAATGAACAAGATATATATTTTATATTCTATCTTAAGAAACTATAAGTTCCTAGATTACATTTAAATCCACTTTCAAAGGTAACTTGGAAGGACAAAATAATGTTAATTTAAGGCCAATTTATGGCCTCATCACTTCCCCATTCAAATAAAGGGACTTAGTCCCACACACTTTTAGTGAGAGAACCCAATTTTCCCACTCGATAAATTATTTCGCCAACATGTCCAGTAATGGGTAGTATTGTCCCAAAGCTAAGAAATAGAAACACGAACAAGAATGGGGAAAGGATTCCTATGACTTGACTAAAACATGTATATCTGAGAATTATAAGACAATGTCATAATAAAAATCAATCAAAAGTGAATAGGACTAGGAAAGGGTGTCACCAATGTCTAATCTTTGCACTTAGGAATCATGTATACAACAACATACTAAAGGCGTGATGTAATAATAATAAGTGCATAATTTTGTGTCTACATCCCTCCACTTTATGTTATTTGGATGAAAATCAATAGTGTAAATGATATAATAAGAACATACCCGTGCATAGGGAAGGAGGAGTTGTAAATTAGGGAGTGTCAATAGTAAGAATCTCAACATGACGAACCGTGGATCACCGTTTTGATCAATACAAGTTGAGTCTCGTTGTTATCGAAGGAGTCATTAGATATAAACATGTTATTGGAGATATAAGAGACTTTTGAAACTTGGAGATTGAAGGAGGGATAAAGAGTGATCAATTCCCAAACCGGTTTGAAAACTCTATGGATTTGAGCTTCTTAGTGCTAGAGAAAGAGTATTGGGAGAGTAACTAAAAATTAACCAATTATTGCTTGTCTATTAGTCATAGCAAAACCCACATAAAGTGGCCAAGGATAGGCAATGACGTCTCATTGCCCCACTTAACGATGTAAGAGTGCAAACTAGGCCGAATGGGATAGTGCCCGAAATTTGATTGTCTCCCAAGTTAGGTCATCTGGGAGTGATATTGATACCATTGGAATCAAAATTTGGAAATATCTTATATTGATTGAAATATGATATTTATTTAAACTTGATTGATTTGAAACTGCTTTGGAGAGTTGAATTGCCCCCAAATTAGGTCATTTGAGGGAAAAAATTGTGAGAATATGAGATAGTTTTATACTTGGAATAGATTAAACATTGTGATTTTTGGTAATAACCTTTTGTATGATTTGAATATTACTTTGTGATTGGTAGTATGTGACATGATTGTGTGTATTGCATTTTGAAATTTTCTTGAATTGTTTCATTATATAATTTTTCCCCAAGACAAAATTAGACAATATGGGTCAATTGGACCCGCTAAATTTTGTGTTGAGGGAACATCTATGTCATTACGGGAAGTTTCAGGATCATTTCAGAATGGGCTTGCTTGATAGTGCAAAAATTGGCCTCTACAGGCCCACTTCTAGCCAACGAGTGCAAAAATTATCAAAATTGAGAAATCACGTTCAAAGGGTCTTATTGTGCTTCAGTTTTGAGAAAGGGCCCCGAAAGATCTAGAGTCATTGGTGTTGAGCTAAGGTATTGCAAGAAAGTGATCAAGCTCATGTGAGCTCTTTATCAGCTTGACCAAGCAAGTTGGGAACGATCCTAGCTCGATAGCATGAAGGATGTGGGTTGTGCAATGTAAGGTTGACTCGGCCTAAGGGTAAGTGTTGGAAAGCAATTGAGAGCTCACCGAGCTCACTCGAAGACAAGTCACAACAGTGGTTTCAGCTCATCGGGTCAATACCTAGTCAGCTCGTTGGGATCACGACACAAGGATAGGTTGGCTCGATGCATTGAAACAAGATACATTAAATGTATGAAGACTAAGCTAATGGATAACTCATATTTTGAGCTCGACAGATCACACATGAGAATTTAGCATAGGGGAAGCTTGAGCTCATCCATATAGCTAGCTCGGTAAATCAAATAACATGGTGCTATGGATCTCGATAGGAAATATGAGTCACTTGGAGTTATAGGGAAACTATTTCAATGAGCTAAATTTAATGGTGCCACCTCAATATGAAGCTTGAGGGCAAGATTGACTGGGCCAAGAGCGGGGTGCATGGTGTAGGGATGATCTCGTAAATCAAAAGGAGAACATGTGAATTAGAGTAGGCCTAAGTTATAGGTTTTGAATGTGGAACAAGTGTAAAGCATAACTCACCAAAGGCAATGCAAATGGAGAAGGAACAAAATCGAGAGATTTACGGTTGGTTGTCTTTGAGAGGATTGAAGATCAAGCTCTAATAAGCTCTAATCAAGCTCTCTAAACTCATTGAGAAGAGCTCGACCCCCTTACCAAGTCAATGTTGAAGTGGCTCATTGCGATGAACTATATGCACATTGCTCACGGGTAAAAACTAAAGCCATACCGAAGCAAATGAGAGGTCAATCAAGCTAAACATTGGGAAACTAAGTTACTTGGTAAGAAGATGGGGGTTGAATGAATGGTATAACAACTATACTCAACCCACACAAATCATATAATCGATGCATTGTGGGGAGAAGAGCTCAAACGGATCAATTTGAGATACAGAGCGAGCTCGTTTGAGGAACCTGAAGGCTCGAAATATCGCAAAGGACGAGTTCTTAACAAGTCAAATGATGAATGAGTCGGGGCATATAAGATAACATGGCCGAGCTTGCAGGATATTTGGAAGATGAAGTGAACCGATTTCGGGAGACGATTTCGAGCCCAACCCAATGTTGGTGGTATCAAGCGAGGCTAAAAAAATAACTCGCTATGACAAGCCATGAATAGCTCGACATCACAAATGGTGAAGTTAATTTCAAGAGGATTTGTTGAGTGTCAATTATGCCACATTGAAGCCTACACGGTGGTGAGATTGAGACCGGGTGTGAGCTCGGCCATGATTGACTTAGTCGACTTACATGGTATGGATCAATTGAATTGCTCATACATCAGAGTCAAGATCCATGCGAGGGAATGGCGAGCTACTTACTTGAGTCATTTTTAGATCCATGTTGATACGCAAAGGAAAACACACATGTTAGCTCACTTTTTGTGCTTGTCAATACAAGGTAGCCAAAACATAGTGAAGGCAAATTGGTCAACCGAATGAAGAATTTCATCGGCAAGTGAAATGTCGAGGTCTTAGAGCCTTGAGTAAGAGCTTGATGATCGAAGTTTTTGATTTTATAGGTCTAATGTTGCATGAAGGGTCCTTGTCACTCAGAACGGTGATCGCCATGAGCATTTTGGAGCAAGACATCATTGAACTTGACCTGAAGCGCGCAGAGTAACAGAAGGAAGAGTAGCACGTATTTTAGCTCTTCGAGTCGATAATCCCGGTAGTGGAACGATGGAAATAAATGACTCACTAAGATAGGTGAAGACCTTGAGCTAGTTAAAAAGCGTGATCAACACAACCGATGGTATCGGATCATAATGGTAGAATAGCTTGTGGGTTCATGCTACGTTAGATTTGGCAGTAAAATGAGGACCGAACCAAGCCCAAAATGAATCGAGCTTGTTAGGTAAGCATCTCAAGAAATATGAGCACAGGAGCACAGGTTTGAAGTCGACATGTGATCTTGGAGAATCAAGTGTGGTATCGTGCAGTCGGTTAGAACTAGGACATGCCGTGGAGAAGTCGAGCATGATCGAAAATTGTTGGGCTTGGTGAAGAGATTCAACTCCGAGACCGAGCTAGTTCGAGAGTTGACTCTTTTAGAAACATTTCGGCTTTCGTGAGGTTTTAGGTTCTAACGTGCCACGCATTTGAAGTTAATGAAAATGGCCGAACAAATCCCGAATTAAATTCGTAGTTTGGAGCTTGTGTTTCTTAGAATTCGGGATTATGGCTCTTCAGGATTACATTTTGAGTTTCATTCAAAGTTGAGTTTTAGAACTTAGAGTCCAAATCCCGATGCATGTCTTTTCGGGGTCAATTGAGGTGTTTACTGGCCAACTCAGGTTGGGGTGAATTTTGAGAGTGTAATGCCAAGTTATGTTAGGCTAAGGGCGAAACCAACTCGATAAGCCCAGTTGATAAAGAAAATATGTGACGGGTAGTGTTAACACCTCACCAAAGAGAATCCGACAATTGAGTTGGCATGTGCAAAATGGTAAGACCAATTAAGTGGTAGATGGTTAATGTTAAAACATGAAGAACTTTCCATGCAAAGTGATGTTAGGTGGCTCTTTAGGAGGCGACGGAACATGGATGCCGAGTCAATGCTATATGGTAAGTAAATATTTGGGGTCAACATAATACAATACAAAAGGCTATTTAAAACAAAACACGTGGAAGAGTTCATTCATGTCACAATGGTTGAAGGCACTACTTGGCACAAAAATGGAGGATATGTTTTATGCATAACTCAAAAATCCACCAAAATAATTCCAATCTCAATCACATGACAACCAAAAACTTGGTGACAATAACAAATCATTCGATCAAATAAGGAGCTCTACGAATAAGTTAATGTGAGCTCATTCAGTGATGAAAGAGGTAGCTCTCCAGCCAACTTGGCGAGTTGGCTGGCGAGTTGGTTTACTAATCGATACACTAAAAGGTCCCTCAGATATAAATTCAAACACATAGGGTCACAATACAACCAAGTTGGATCCCGAAAAATTATTATTTTTAAATAAAATATTATTTTTATTTTAAAAATATTATTTTGAAGATTCAAATTTGTGAATTTATGAGATCTAATGGAGCACAATGCCCGGGAGGCCTTAAAACCCAACTTCTACTCAACAAATCATAACTTCCTCCCCGATTGCCCATTTTTCACAAAATTATAGTCGTTAGAATCAAGAGAATGAGAAATACACAATGAAATAATTAGAATATGGATTTTCAGAGATTTTAGTGTTCTAAAATTGTAGTATTTATTCATTCTATGAACAAGCACAGGAGGGTGGAGGTGTAATTAATGAAGCAAGCATGGTTGACCCATTCAACTACATTCTTGCCTAGTTTTTAGGATTCTTCCCTCTTTCTCTCAACAACTCGAATATGCTATAAAATGTAAAGGGGTGCTCATTTAAAAAAAGTTAGACATTTTCCAAGCTTCCCCTCTCTTCACAAGCTGAGTTATTATGAATTTGCAAGCTCTCAAGCCTTTCTTCTAAAATTATAATGAAATCCTATGCCTTTCCCTACTGTAATGATGCACTATGCAAGTGCTTGAAGTAATGGAAATAATGTTTTATGATCAATTGTATGTCTCGTTAGTGCGTAATCACAACATCCCCGAATGGCCCGTGTGGAGTGGGGGCATTCAGTGTGATTGATATAACATGGGACCATCTCTCAAGTCGTGGGACTTGTAAAACTTGAGATGGACCTTCGGAGAAAGCTGGTTCTTACTTCCTAATCTACCTTCCACAAGCTACTCTAGTGCAGAAGAACCTATTTTATCCTAATCTAACGAGAGAGAGAGAGAGAGAGAGAGAGAGAGAGAGAGAGAGAGAGAGAGAGAGAGAGAGAGAGAGAGAGAGAGAGAGAGAGAGAGAGAGAGAGAGAGAGAGAGAGAGAGAGAGAGAGAGAGAGAGAGAGAGAGAGAGAGAGAGAGAGAGAGAGAGAGAGAGAGAGAGAGAGAGAGAGAGAGAGAGAGAGAGAGAGAGAGAGAGAGAGAGAGAGAGAGAGAGAGAGAGAGAGAGAGAGAGAGAGAGAGAGAGAGAGAGAGAGAGAGAGAGAGAGAGAGAGAGAGAGAGAGAGAGAGAGAGAGAGAGAGAGAGAGAGAGAGAGAGAGAGAGAGAGAGAGAGAGAGAGAGAGAGAGAGAGAGAGAGAGAGAGAGAGAGAGAGAGAGAGAGAGAGAGAGAGAGAGAGAGAGAGAGCCTACACTAATTGGTGATACACCAAAAAAGGAAGTGGTCAATCACGACTCCAACCGCCCGAACCGGAGAGAGGTGAGCAGAGGAGAGGGTGGACAAGATGTACCACATACCAAAGATTTCACACAGACACCACTTTGAAACCCATTAAACACAACTCCTAGGACCTACAACGAACATCAGAATATGTAGAGTATACCTTGTAATGATGAGAGGTAAGGAGAGACAACAAAATAAGCCAAGGATGGATAGATGCATCACAAAACAAATTTTATTGCTCCAAAATGTTACACAATGCATCATCAATGGGCAAGAGGCAAGAAAATGCCATTACAGAGCCATGAGAGGAGGCTTAGACTCTGCGTTCTACCCTAAGGAAGAAAGAGAGGGGGTAAAGGAGAAACAATGACCAACCTTTTGAATATGCCCCTCTGTTACAATATATAGGAAGAATAAGAGAGAGAGGAGGGAAAATTTGAATCCTGCTTCAACCACCTAGAGATACGCATTGAATCCTACTTTGAAAGCTCAACCACTATCAATCAATGCCTTTCTCAAATCTGCCCCAAATCTGTCATGTCTGGTTCCTGACGGATCAAATCGAATCAGATCTGGTAGTTGGAGAAATCGGGCTCAGATTAATTTCCTGGAAGATGTCTTCCCATTTTTCACCCACCAAATCTTGTTAAGAATGATATTTTATGTTTTCATGGTGTAGAGGGTGTCGAGACATTTCCAAAAAGTTCTGTTTGGCCCAAATATGAGACTCCAAAAAAAGATATGTCCATTTGAATATTTGGGTCGTGGGTGCGCAATATTTTAAAGAGTTTGTCATACTGGGTCCATGTGGTAGCCTCACGCACCTTAGAGATTCGACCCCTACCTTTCACTTTTGAAATTGCACTAGAATGACACGTGGTGGCTTCCGCGAGCTCCTTGGGCTTCTTTGTATTTTTCTTGAGTCTCTTTGCTTAGCGGGGCCAAAGTTTGACCCTAGACACGTGGCGGCCTGGCGCTTGTTTGGAAACCCACCCCAAATTTTACCTATGAAATAGCGTCGTGTTGACACTTGGCTCCCTCCACTGGCCTGTCTCAATGCTTTGACTATTCAACCCCGACTTTGTCCCTTTTGGACTCTGAGACACGTGGAAGGCCCGCGCTCATTTGAAAACCCACTCAGGATTTTAACTTTGAAGCAAAGTCGTTAAGATACGTGGCACCTTTTTCCTACACTCTATACTTAGTCATTTTGGGCCCACTCTCTTTTTGACCTATATTGACCATTTTCTACATGGAGGGTTGGCGTAAGTTTGAGTCTCCGGCCTGGACCCCACTTTTGAATGTGTGCCGTTAAGACACTTGGCAACTTCCGCTATCTCCTCCATACTTAGTCATTTTTGGGCCCGTTATGAACCATTTGTGAAGCCCGAAGACTTTGAATCTTTACCATTTATTTTCCTTTGAGCCTCTAGTTCTTTGACACTGCTCAACTTCCTACCCCAACCCTGCTATTCCATTTCCAATCCCGCCTGTAATTTTTTTACTGGATTTGAAGCACAGGTTCACTCGACAGAGCCATTTCTTGAATTTATTCTTGCATGGGGTCATTTGATCTTTCATAGGCCTTGCCACTCCATTGTAGAGTTTCTTTGTTGCATGATTGTAGGATTTGAACGTGAATTCTCTAGCTTCTTCTTGTGCGGGGTTGTGGTTGATCAATTTTTCCGGGGCAAAATATGGATAACAATTTGGCAACTTGCAGGGGTATCTGCCTACTAGATGAGAGGACCAGTTGCCTTGTTATATCCATTGGGTATGTGTTAGAGTAGGTATTTACCTTAGCTCATGTTCACCTAGGTACATTATTGTATTTATCCTCACCCACTTATGTGTGTGGATATTTCTTTTTATTTATTTATTTATTAGGAGATATTATATAGTTGTTAGGTATAGTTCTTTCCTTGATCTATGGTATTGACTAGTTCTTTCCTAGATCTATGGTATTGACTAGATCCTTGATGTCTAGTTCTCTCATAAATCTATGGACTTGATTAGTTCTTTGATGACTAGTTCTTTCCATGATTTATGGCTTGATCTATGACCTTGACTGGTTCTTAGATTGTTATTCTTTACATATATAAGCAAGGCCCATTCTCATTGTATTTCATTGAGTTCCATAATAATATATGATATTGCTGCTCATTTGTTTGCAAAGGTTTATGTAAAGTTATTCTAGCGAATTACTTTCATCTTATTGATCGTGATGTTTGATTAGCATCATGTTCTTGGCTTGGCACGATCTAGTTATCGTTCCTTTTATGGTATCATACTTGGGATTTGGTATCTCTTCCTAAATGAAGAAAGATGGTTAGGTGTAAGTGGGTATACAGAACCAAATACACAGCTGATGGGTCCATTGACAAGTATAAGGATCGCCTTGTTGCGAAAGGGTTTTTCACAAGTCAAGGTATTGATTACTCGAGACTTTTGCACCCGTTGCCAAGATGGATTCTGTATGCCTTGTACTTACTATTGCTGCATCACAGGGGTGGACCGTATACCAGATGGATGTGAAGAGTGCCTTCTTACATGGATATCTACAAGAGGAAATATATATGGAGTAGCCGACTGGATTTGTTCAGGATTCTTCTCTTGTTTGTCAGCTCCGAAGGTCTCTCTATGGTCTTAAACAAGCCCCTCGGGCTTGGTATGAGAAGATGGATTCTTTTCTTCTATCTACTAGTTTTGTTCATTGCCACTCCAATCATATAGTGTATCTCCAACATGTTGGTGAGGATATTGTGATACTTGTCTTGTATGTTGATGATCTGTTACTTACTGGTAGCTCTTCTTCCCACATTTAGAGTATTCAGAGGGCTCTTTCTACATAGTTTGACATGACAGATCTTGGGCTATTGCATTATTTCCTTAGTTTGCAGATTTCTTAGATAGATTCAAGGATTCATTTGAGTCAAAAAAAGTACACCCATGATCTTCTTAGGTGCTTTGATATGGCTGATTGCAAGCCAAGTCCATCTCCTTTTCAGTCTGGAGTTACTCTTACATCCACATGTACCACACCACTTTGTGATCCTACATTGTATAGGCAGTTGGTTGGGAGTCTCATGTACTTGACCCATACTCGCCCGATATTTCATTTATAGTAGGGCTTATATCTCGGTTTGCACATTCTCCTCATAGTAGTCACCTGGCAGTCGCTAAAAGGATTTTGCACTATTTACATGGCACTTCCCACTTTGGCCTACGACACTAGGGGCTCTACTCGGTTGGTTGGGTATAAAGATTCATATTAGGCAGGTTCTATTGATGACATGCATTCCACTTCTGGCTATCTTTTCTATCTTGGTTCTTCTCCAGTTTCTTGGGCTTGCAAAAAGCAACAGTCTATTACACTTTCATCTTCGAGGCAGAGTACAGGCAACAATTCTACGGCGTAGTCAAGATTCTTTGGCTTCGCCGATTATTAACGAGTTCAAATTACCACAGATTCACGACTATACTTTGGTGTGACAACCAAAGTGAAATTCACATTTCTTACAACCCAGTTGAGCACCAACGGACCAAGCATATTGAGATACACATCCACTTCATTCGTTAGCACATTCAGGATGGAGTTCTTTGCTTGGAGTACATTCTAACTTAGTAGCAGGTTGCAAACATCTTTATGAAGCCTTTACATCACCTCGCTACCTTGAGTTACGTGGAATGCTTGGGGTTTTGGAAGTTGTTCTTGGGGGGTGTTCGTGAGAACATCTTCCTTCTTCTTCTTCTTCTTTCTCTTTCCTTCTAGCAAGATTCTTTCCTTCTTTTGGTTTGAGATTTCTTCATGGATATATTGTACATGAGTACCTCATCAGGCCTAGTTTTCGGGACTCATATTGTGGACATGCCACTTCTATTTTGGCCCCTAGCTTCACTTGAGGGGGGGTGTTAGAGTAGGTATTTACCTTAGCTCATGTTCACCTAGGTACATTATTGTATTTATCCTCACCCACTTATGTGTGTGGATATTTCTTTTTATTTATTTAGATATTAGGAGATATTATCTAGTTGTTAGGTATAGTTCTTTCCTTGATCTATGGTATTGACTAGATTCTTGATGTCTAGTTCTCTCATAAATCTATGGACTTGACTAGTTCTTTGATGACTAATTCTTTCCATGATTTATGGCTTGATCTACGACCTTGACTAGTTCTTAGATTGTTATTCTTTGCCTATATAAGAAAGGACTATTCTCATTGTATTTCATTGAGTTTCATAATAATATATGATATTTCTACTCATTTCTTTGCAAAGGTTTATATAAAGTTATTCCGTGAATTACTTTCATCTTATTGATCGTGATGTTTGATTAGCATCTGTGTTCTTGGCTTGGCATGATCTGGTTATCATTCCTTTTAGTATGAAGTCGAGAATGACACCCCGATACTGATCCTACCTCCGATCCGTGAGCTTGACCATTTGCACTCTCAATTTTCATAAGAAATCTTGAAACAAGGCTTTTGAGAGTAGAAAATTGTTTTGACTCGGGGCTTTCATCTGTCCCTGAATGGGCTATCTTGAAAACATTCTTTAGTTGCTCTGCATTTGTTTTATTTTGAAATTTGCAACTGTTACAGAAACTATGAGTCTTCTGCCATGAATAGTGAAGGGCCTAGCCTCAGTAGCTCTGGAGCAATATGAACAAAACTTATGTACAAAGACAAAATCATACATGCCTCAAATGAGACATGCAGAGTGTGCACAAGCACTTCTTCTGCTGAAACAAAGTCTACTCCTACTCCTAAACTAACTAGAGAGAAAAGGGGCTAAACAAAGCTTGCTTATAGGCAGGGAGAAGTAGCTTCCCTTTCTCAAGAGAGGCAGCCATGCAAATGATTTGACACTAAATATGGCTGCCTGTATGAGTGAAAAATTTACTTTAAGGTGATCCTCCACCCATATCAAAGACAATATCAACATTAATGGAAAATACCTCCTCAAGGTGATTGGCATTGGACTCTTGGAGGTGTTGATGATGACCCTTGGTATTTTGATTCTCATCCTCATGCCTTGAAGTAGGCATGACTGGTTTTGGCTTCTCCCTTGGCTCCAATGAAGCCAAGTCTCTGATTGGGCAAGGTATGGTCCTTTGAATCTGCCCATGGTTCTGAACTCTAACTCCAAGAATGGAGCCTTCTTGCTGACCCTCATGGATGGATGGTGTGGGAGGAATGATAGCCTCATACTCTTTCTCTTTCTCTGCAGTAGGTGTGACTTTTGGAAGATCAAAATATTCCAACTTCAATTCAAGAGGCATGTTGCAAACTACAGGTTGTGCTTGCACGCTCTCTTCCATGGCAGTAGGATCTTGTGATTGAAGAATGAATGATGGGGGAGAAAAGATTGCAATTCCAACTAGATCCTTCTTATTAAAACATTCTTTTGAGTCTGGTAGGAAATCAAACTCTTTACTGTCCTGCTATAACAAGGTCTCTCCCTTTTACATGGTGATCTTAAAATCTTCGTTATCTTCACCATATGAGGCTTCGTCTTCAAACATGAAGTTAATGAGTTTAGAATCCTCTAAAAAATTAGAATTTTGGAGAGGTTGAATGGGAGAGGGGGCTATATTTTCTTATGCAACCGAATCATGATTCAGTGCCTCTAAATTTGTCTTGGTCACCTCCATATGCTCCTTTTTAACTGGGCTTAGAGCTGGTTGTTCTTCTTCCTTCTCTTGTGGAGAACATGGAAGACTCATATCTTCCAAACTATGTTCCAGAGATATGTTGTGAGACATAGGCTACTGCTCTTGAATGCCCTCCTTCATGGTAGCAGGCTCATATGCTTGGAAGATGGATGATGGAAGAGAAAATGATGTGATCTCCATGGGATTTTCTCCATCAAAGAAATCCTCCAAGTCAAACAGATAATCTTCCTCGTTGTTGTCCTGTTGCATGTGCTCAACCTCCTCCATGGTGTCCTCCTGATCTGAAACTTGCTCACCATGGTTTCCCTCTTCCTCAAACATTAAGTTTGAAAGATCAAACTCTTCTTCAACATCAGAGCTCGAAGGGGATGAAGTGGGAGGAAGAATTGAAGGTTCTTCTATAGCCTGCTCCACACTTGGGGCCTCTAAAAATGTATGGTCCTCCTCCTTTTCTACAAATTCAGCCTCATCCACCACTGGCTCTTCAACCTTGACCTCCTCTATTGGATTGACCATCAAGGGGATATTTGTAAACCCAAATTTAGCATCCCAACTCATCAGATTGATTATTATTTCTTTTCTGTTGGGCTCCTCTTCTTGCTTTCCTTGACTATATTCTTGAGTATCTTCCCAACATGGACTTGGGAAAGCAAGAGGAGTGGCAGGTTGGGGTTCAACCAACTTTGCAATTGTTTGTGGTGGGGAGGGAGGTGGAACTTCTTGTTTGTTTGGAGGGGATGACTGTTTGGAAGGGAAAAGGGTAGAAGAACTGAGATGAGGTGGAAGATCAGGGGATGGAGAAGAGAAACCAACACTTGGGGCAGCAATTAAGGGGCTTGACTCTTGATCATGCTTGAAATGATAAAGATCGAGGAAGAGAAAATGAAGAGCTAAGAGGTGGTGGACTTACCCATTGACAAGGTTGTCTTGCACTTTGCTCATAAGCCTCAATGTCCTCAATCCACTATGTAAGTTGAGGCATCACTTCAACCATGAAGCCAAGCTTCTCCTGAGGGCTGTAATGTCTTGGAAAAGGGCCTTCCCATGGACAAGGTGCCCCACAACCAATCTTGAATGCCTTCATTTGTGCTATACCCCTTGACTGAACCATGTCATCCTCCATTTTTTGAATTTTCTCCAATAAACCAACATTCTCCACATAGTTGTCACCATTGTATGCGCCCCCTTGTTCTTGATAAGCTCCATGGCCAAACTGACTTTGACCCTGCTCATATGGGTAAGCATAATGGTCTTAGATCTAATTATAATGCTAATTTGGAGGAGTTGGGAAATGCATTAGAGGTGAACCGCATTGCTTGTCAGTAAGTGTGAGTTCCATGAAGGGAATGAAGTCATGATTTCAAAACCTCATGAAATGGGAGAAAATGAAAGAGATGGAAGAAGAAAATAGATGAAAATGAGTGGAAATGGATGGAAAAGGTCTCGTAACTCGAGTATGGGTTTTGACCGGATGGAGTCGCGGATGTGCTTGCATGTGCCTCAAAAGGCTGAATTTAATAGAAGACATCAACCTACTAAATGAAGTGGTAAGGTGCTTTAGAACTCTCCCACCGGGCATGCCAAAATTGTTAGTGCAGAATCACAGCACCCCCAAATGGCCCGGTGTGGAGTGGGGCATTCAATGTGATTGCACAACATGGGACCATCTCTCAAGCTGTGGACTTGCAAAACTTGAGATGGACCTCCAAAGAAAGCCGGTTCTTGCTTCCTAATCTACCTAGCCACAAGCTACTCCAATGTAGGAAGAACCTATTCTATCCTAATCTAACCATTCCAAGGGGACAGAGAGAGAGAGAGAGGGTGAAAGAGCCTACACTAAGCAGTGATACACCAGAAAAGGAAGTGGTTGAATCACAGACTCACCACCTGAAGTGGAGAGAGGTGAGCAGAGGAGAGGGTGGACAAGATGCACCATAGACCAAAGATAGATTTCACATAGACACCACTTTGAAACCCATTAAACATAGCTCCCAGGACTTGCAACAAACATCAAAATATGCATAGTATACCTTGCAATAATGAGAGGTAAGAAGAGACAACAAAATAAGCCAAGGATGGACAGATGCATCATGAAACAAATTTTATTGCTCCAAAATGTTACACAATACATCATCAGTGGGCAAGAGGTAAGAAAACGCCAATACAGAGCCATGGGAGGAGAGTTAGACTCGTGTTCTACCCTAAGGAAGAAAGAGAGAGGGGTGGTAGAGGAGAAACAACTACCAACCTTTTGAATATGCCCTCTGTTACAATATATAGGAAGAATAAAAGAGAGAGAGGAGGGAAAATTTAAATCCTGCTTCAACCACCTAGAGATACACATTGAATCCTGCTTTGAAATCTCAACCACTATCAATCAACACCATTCTCAAATTTGCCCTAAATCTATCATGTTTGGTTCCCTGGTGGATCAAATTGAATTCGATCCGTAGTTGGACAAATCGGGCTCTATATTAATGGCCTAAAATACGTCTTCCCATTTTTCACCCACCAAAGCCTATTAAGAATGATATTTTATGTTTCCATCATGTAGAGGGTGTCGATACATTTCAAAAGGTCCTCTCCTACCCAAATATGAGTCTCCAGTCAAAAGATATGGCCATTTGAATATTTGGGTCGCAAGCGTGCAATATTTTAAAGAGTTTTGTCATACCGGGTCCATGTGGCAGCCTCATGCACCTTGGAGATTTGGCCCCTACCTTTCACTTTTGAAATTGTGCCAGATTGACATGTGGCAGCTTCCACAAGCTCCTTGGGCTTCTTTGTATTTTTCTTGAGTCTCTTTGCTTGGCGGGGCCAAAGTCTGACCCTGGACACGTGGTGGCCTGGGCGCTTGTTTGAAACCCACCCCAAATTTTACCTATGAAATAACATCGTGTTGGCACTTGTCTCCCTCTCGCCGCTTTGTCTCAATGCTTTGAATATTTAACCCCGACTCTATACCTTTTGGACTTTGAGACATGTGGAAGGCCCGCGCTCATTTGAAAACCCGCTTAGGATTTTAACTTTGAAGGAGCGTCGTTAAGACACATGGAACCTTCCGCCTACACTCTATACTTAGTCATTTTGGGTCCGCTCTCTTTTTGATATCTGCTAACCATTTGCTATGTGGAGGGCTGGTGCAAGTTTGAGTCTCTAACCTAGATCCCACTTTTGAATGTGCGTCGTTAAGACACTTGCCGCCAGCTTTCTTGTCTCCTCCATATGTAGTCATTTTTGGGCCCATTCTGAACCATTTGCGAAGCTCGAAGACTTTGAATCTTCACTGTTTCTTTTCCTTTAAGCCTCTAGTTCTTTGACACTTCTCATCTTCCTACCCTGACCCTGTTATTCCATTTCTAAGCCCGCCTGTAATCTGTTTACTGGATTTGAAGCACAGGTTCACTCGATAGAGCCATTTCTTGAATTTCTTCTTGCATGGTGTCGTTTGATCTTTCATAGGCCTTGCCACTCCATTTTAGAGTTCCTCTGATTACCTGATTATAGGATTTGAACGTGAATTCTCTGGCTTCTTCTTATGCGGGGTCGTGGCTGATCAATTTTGTCAGGGGCCAAAATATGGATAACATGTCCTTACATCATTTTTTTGCTTCTATTTGCCTCTCTCATGTTTGCAGGTGAATTGTGCAACCAATGTTTCCTTTACAAGTTTTGGAGGTCATTGTGCTTATCAAGGAATGAAGTATTATATGTGGTTGGGTTTGTAATGCATGTTCATTCTTCCCATGTTCATCTTTCTTCATTGGCAAGCAAGAAATTTGTCTAGAAAACCCTTTCTTGGTGCATCACCACTTCTAATTTAGGTTTTATTTCTTGCAAATCTCTCTCCCTAATCCTCTTGAAATGTTAGTATAGGTCTAGGTAGTTGTTTTTATTGCATTAGGAGTAGTGTAGTGCTTAGTTTAGGAAGAGGAAGTTGACCTTCTCTCGGAGGTTCACCTTGAGCCCAAGTCCCATAGCTTGAGAGGTGATCCCATGTTACCCAATCACATCGAATTTTGTGTTCACCTTCACAAAATTTAGGGGATGCGTTTATTTAGCGATAACATGTTCTAAGATGGATAATAAGATAACATCAAATATTTTCCTCCTTATGGAAAAGGGTGAGAAGCGAGGTGACGAATCGTGAGTGGAAGAAAAGTAGAGTTCTCATGTGAATAGAAACTAGAATCTCAAAGAATTAGTAAAGTAACCAAAGTGAAATACAAGCGCAATGTGTAGAAAAGTAAAAAAATTGTGGTAACCAAAGTTCAATGTGGTTGACATAAAAGACTCGTCTAGGGCCACTAACGGTGACAAAAATGGATAAATTAAGATCAAGATATATAGGAAATAGTGTCGATGAATTAGTTTCCGTAAGAAGCAATATAATGACCATAATAAGTGCAAAGAATAATAAGATTGGCTATAAATAGTAACGTTGGAAAAGTCAATAGTAATTTCATTTATAACTCAACTTAGTGTGATTTGAGCTCGGATAAAGACGATCTGCATACACAAGAAGCAATTATGTTGAGGTTCAAGAGAGTCAGAGGCATTGTTAACTCGCATAACAAATCGGTTGGTAGGTATTGAATTTTTGAAGCAAGCTAGGCATTATTACATAAGTTATTAGCTGATTTTACATCTTTTAATTTTTTTGAAATTAGGTGTTTTTATCCAAGACAGAAATTCTAGTAGGCTGGTTTTTTCCAATGGACAATACCATCAAGTTATAGGTAGTAGTGTCCAACTTCTAGGTGGTACCATCCAGGTGTTAGACGGTTCTGTCCTGGAGATGTTGGAGCCTAGGAGTATATTTGTGCATAGTTTGAGATGCTAATGTGGGTTTGTTCTGCTTATATGTGTTGTGTAGAGAGACATATATTTGTAGGCATTTTGTGTAGGTAGAAATTCATCTACATTGTTGGCATTAGGATTAGAGGAGGATGAGTGGGATATTTTAGACTATGTCATACTATGACACATTACTATATTGGGGGAGGTATCCCATAATATACATCTAATTACTTGCACTCTGCGAGAGATAGTGTGCAGATACATGTACCTTTTAGTTTCCTTTGGGAGAGATGAAAATGACACTAGAGGATGTGTATAGGATACTTTAGTTTCCAAATTGTGGGAGATCAAGTGTATTTTATGCCCCCAAGTGATACATAACAAAACAAAGAGCCGAAAGACATTATTTTATAAATCTTAGGCACAACAAGAGTTATCGATTACCTGGATGACATAGTGAGATCAAGTGTTCCGTGGTTACATAATTTTATTACAATTGTATTAGCTTCATGTGTTGTTGTGGATGGAGGAGGTATATCTATATCTTATAGAATGCACGAGATGTTGAGTTTTGGAGCTTAATTGCTTCACAAATAACATGTTTTATTAACTTGCGGTGGAAGATTATCTATATCAGAAAGATGTATACTCACCGTTGGATGAGAAGGCAAGACTTACAAATATGACTGATGAAGAATGGAAAATTCTTGACGAAAGGCTCTGGGATCTATAAGATTGAGCCTAGCAACATTTATGGTTTCAAATATTACCAAAGCAAAGAACCATGATAGAGTTGATGAAATATTTAGGTAATTTATATGAAAAACCTAGTGCTTCAAATACATTTTATTTAATGAAGAAATTATTTAATTCAAATATACAAGAAGGTGAATCTCGCATCAAGTCATTTGAATGATTTCCGTCTATTCTAAATCAATTAAAATCAGATTAATATTCCGTTTGATGATGAAGTGAAAGAATTTCTATTCTTATGCTCTTTGCCGATAGCCAAGATAACTTAGTAATGGTCATTAGTAATACAACGCTCGCTACTAATATTTTAAAGTTTGATGATGTGGTTAATATAATCCTGAATGAAGAAATACGTAGGAAAAGTACAGGAGAATTATCATTTGGTAATGCTTTGAATGTAGAAATTAGGGGAAGGAAGAAGGAGAAATCCAAGAACAAGAATAATGGAAAATCAAAGTCTAAGAATGGTAGATATAAATCCAGAGGTAAAGGAATAACTGTTGGAATTGTGGAACAAAGAAGGATTCTTGGTTCAAGGAAAAAAAGAGAGTGTACTGCAGAGAAGGTAAAGAGGTAAATGTTACATCTTCCGAGGTAATGCAAGATGCCCTTATTCTCTCCTTGGATGATAAAATTGAATCACGGTTTTAGATTCAGGAGCTTCTTTCCATGCTACCCCTAATAAGGGTTATTTCAAAAATTATGTCTAGGGTAATTTTGGGCATGTTTATTTAGGAGATGATGAACCATGCAATATTATTGGTAAAGGAGAAGTTCATCTAAAATTACAGAATGGAAATACATGGATATTGAAAGATGTGAGGCATGTTCCAAGCCTCAAGAGAAATCTAATTTCTGTAGGACAACTAGGTGAATTTGGTTGCATGGTTACATTCACAACCAACTCTTGGAAGGTTACCAAGGGATATCTTGTTGTAGCAAGAGGAAAGAAGGTAGGAACATTGTATTTGTCTACCTATATTATTGATTCCTTTTTGTGCTATCTACTTCAGATTCAGATGCAAGCATGTGGCATAATCGGCTAGGCCATATGAGTAAAAAGGAATGTAGATATTAAAGGCTAAGGGTAAGTTATTATATTTGAAAGATGTAGATCTTGATTTTTGTGAGCATTATATATTTGGAAAGCAAAAGAGAGTGATATTTCTCAAAGTTGGGTCAACAAAGAAGGAGAAAAAATTGGAGCTTGTGCACTCAGATGTGTGGGGACCATCCCAGGTAGCTTCTCATGGAGGATCCCAATATTATGTGACTTTCATTGATGATGCCACAAGAAAGGTATGGGTTTATTGTATTAAATGTAAATATAATTTTTTGAGAATTTTAAAGATGGAAATCCCTTGTGGAAAATGAATCAAATTCAAAGTTAAAATGCCTTAGATCTGATAATGGTGGTGAGTACTGCAACAAGGTTTTCAATGATTATTATTTAGTGAATGGAATACGTAGAGAAAGAACGGTTCCTAGAACACCACAAGAGAATGGTGTTGTTGAAAGAATGAATAGGACAATCATGGAATGTGTAAGAAGCATGAGGATACATGTTGGATTACCCTTGTAGTTTTGGGTAGAAGTAGTAGACACAACGGTTTATTTAATTAATCGTGGGCCTTCAAGTGCATTGATGGTGGAATACCAGAAGAAGCTTGAAATGTAAAAGAGGTAGATCTTTCTTTTCTTAGAATATTTAGTTCAGAAGATTTTGTGCATGTTGATAAAGAAAATAAAAAGAAGTTGGATGCTAAATCCAAGAGATGTACTTTTATTGGTTATGGCTTTGGTGATTTTGGATTCTGTTTTTGGGATTTAGAAGATTCTAAGATTGTTAGGAGTCGTGACATTGAATGGAATGAAAAGCGA
The DNA here is from genome assembly GCA_018340775.1 of Taxus wallichiana var. yunnanensis. NCBI lineage: Eukaryota > Viridiplantae > Streptophyta > Pinopsida > Cupressales > Taxaceae > Taxus > Taxus wallichiana. Next base: position 771,933,996 of record CM031239.1, on the reverse strand, counting down.
ATGTACAGTGGACCAAGTTTTGGTACCCAAAGATGAACTAGTTAGAAAATTTGTTGAAGAAAAATCATTCTCAGATTAAGAAAAGACATCTACACATATCGGTGTCGATCACCCCAATCAATCAAGATCGATAGAATAGAACCGGTGTCAATTGCCAAGACCGACGTTGGCTACAGATGAAGATGGCTGATGTCAGTTACCTGAACTAGTGTCGCCAAGAGGTGACCAATGTCGATCCTTTTAGAGGTGGATACAAATATACAGGATGTCCATATTGAGCCTCCGACACCCCAAATCTTAGTTAAGGTCACAAAGGGTAAGTAGACCTCTAGAAAGATTTACACCTTCCTTATCTTATTTATTATTGACTGATAGTGGTGAACTAGAGAGTTTTGAAGAAGCAATGCAAGATGAAACCCATAAGAAGTTGGAACATGACATGGATGATCAAATGGAATCCTTGGAACAAAACCAAATATGGGATTTGGTTAAGTTGCCAACAGGTAAAAGAAAATTTTAGAACAAATGGATTTATAGGATCAAAGAAGAAGAGGGTGGACAGAAAATATACAAGGCAAGGCTTGTGGTAAAAGTATTTGCACAAAAATCAAACATTGATTTTGGTGAGTTATTTTCTCCTATAGTAAAATTCACTTCCATACATACTATATTGAGTTTAATTGCAGTAGAAGATTTATATTTAGAGCAACTTGATGTCAAGATGGCTTTCCTTCATGGTGATTTGGACAAAGAGATTTATATACGACCACTTGGTTATGAAGTCAAGGGTAAGGAGAAACTTGTGTGCGCAGTTGAAAAAGAGCTTATATGGGCTCAAGCTAGCCTCAAGGCAATGGTATATGAGGTTTGATGAGTTTTATACATGAGCATGGTTATATCAAATGTGAATTTGACCATTGTGTTTATTTCAAGAAGCTTGAAAATGGAAGCTATATTATTTTGTTACTAGTATGTGGATGATATGCTTATTACAGGATCTAATATGCAGGACATTGGTGAGCTTAAAGAAAAGTTAGCTCATACATTTGCAATGAAGGATTTGGGAGCTGCAAAGAAAATCCTTGGCATGCAAATTCACAGAGACAGGAAGAATAAGAAGTTATATTTGTCTCAGAACATTATATCAATAAGGTGTTGGAAAGGTTTAATATGCAAAATTCAAAACTTGTAAGTACACATATGGCTAGACACTTTAAATTGAGTAAATATCAGTGTCCTACATCACATGAGGAGGTTGAGTACATGGCATGAGTTTCATATGCTTCAGCAGTTGGAAGTCTTATGTATGCTATGGTTTGTACTAGACTAGACATTGCACATGTAGTGGGATTTGTGAGAAGATTTATGGCCAATCTAGGTAAAGAGCATTGGAAATTAGTCCAATGGATTCTCAGGTATTTGAGAGGGACATCCAACATGTAGTTATGCTATGGAGGGTCAAATATTTCTTTATGTGGCTATGTTGATTCAGATATGGCTGGTTATTTGGATGGTAGGAGAAGCACCACTAGATATGTATTCACAGTAGGTGGCACGACAGTTAGCTAGATTTTTAGATTGCAGAAGGTTGTGGCCTTATCTACTATAAAGGTCGAGTATGTTAAACTAAAGAGGCTAGAAAGAGATGATATGGATGAGCGGAGTTCATGGAAGAGTTGGGAAAGGAGTAGGAGGATTGCAAATTGTACAGTGATAGTTAAAGTGCAATTCATATGGAAAATAACTTAGCATTTCATTAAAGAAAAAAACACATTCAATTGAGATATCACTTCATATGGTAGGTGTTGGAGGATGGGAAGCTAAAACTGGAGAAAATTCATATGAAAGAGAACCCTGTGGATATGCTAACGAAGTTGTTGGAAAAGGAGAAGTTGGATCTACACTCCACTTCTGTTGGTCTTCGAGTTTGAGACTTGAAGAGGAAGAAACAGGCCAAGGAAAGGATCCAAAGATGGAGTTGTATGGTACAATACAAAAATTATCTCCAAGTGGGAGATTGTTGAGTTTTGGAGCTCAATTACTTCACAAATAACATACTTTATTAACTTGCTGGAATACATAGTAATCGGCGTCACCTTGGTAGCCGCGTCGGTCACAGTCACCTGGGACCGACATTAGTCAAATAAGTAGGAACTGGTATCGGTTACACTGTGCCGATTTATTTTATTTAAGTCACATGAATTAGATCTAACCTTTGATATAAAGGTGATCTAATGGTTGTAATTGCATAGCTAAAGTGCCCTAAGTTTGTATATGCTTATATAAGCTAGAAAGCTAGGGTTAGAAGTAAGAATTAGAAGAATTGTAAGAAGGAATTCTTGGAGAGAGAAAAAGAGAAGCTTGTGAGGAAGAAAGTATTGTACATCCGGGAGAGGTGTGGAAGATTATAGATCTTCATTGTATATCCTTTGTAAAGATTTGAATAATATATTGGTTGTTTCTTAGTGGACATAGCCCACACTAGGTGAACCACGTTATATCTTGTGTATTATTTCTTTGGTTTATTTCTCGTATTTATTGCTTGTATGCTTAGATCTGATATATATCTGTACAATTGGTGTGATTAACCCCAACACGATATTTATATGAGCATCGAGAAACATGGGACATGGTATGCTTAGAGACATTGTGTGTTGGCTCACTTATATAGAGACTTGTATAGATTTACATAGGAGGATCATAGTGGAGGTATTGATGCTACTACTCTTTTGCATGTATAGGTGTATGAGCTCATAAAATTAGTGATGTCATTGAGCGATCCATGAGTGGATTGGGTATGGCCTGAGATTTTGGTGCATCTAGATAGGTTGGACCTAGGGGTCATGGGTTTGATACTATGACATAAAGATTTATTTTGGATAATATGGGGCATGGTGTTATGATTTAGATACCTTATAGGGACTAAGGTGGTTGGGATGAGGACCATGTTAAGTTACGATACATCCGACATAACATGTGGTTGGATAACATGTTTCTAGGAGTTGATGAGTTCTTCTAATTTTAGTAAGTGTCATGGTAGTTTGTGATAGCCCATGATGTGCCTCTAGATATGTATGTATGGCATAGATTGATTCAAGTTATGAGGAGAGTAGGGGTGAAGCCAAATACCACATGAGCCTAGTCACAACCATCAAGTGTAGGTGAGGACGATTCAAATATAGTATCGATTTGAGCCGATGACATAGGGTGAACATAGGCTTATACAAAGTGGTGGGTAGAGAATCAATGGTGCTATTATTCCACATAGTGGTGGATGTAATGGGAGAGCCACCAGATGTAGAGGAAGGAAGAGGAGGGTTGTCGGGAGGTCGTGGACCTACCCCCGAGGGTGATGCCATGACAACAATAGTTATATGATGTAAGTATTATATATTTTGATTTATAGTTTATGTCATGATTCATACTTTTGTGTATATAATGTGGTGATGAGGTACTAATATGGTTTAGGATCTTGCAGGTGATGAGTATTGGAGTGTGGTCATAAATATGATGGTACGTGACATGTACGTGTAATGTGCCCCCAAATATATTTGTAGGAGGAATCTTGGAGAGATTGAATGGTAATTCCATGGAGAATGCTCAATTATTTAATCCTATTGCAGTTGTGGAAACCATGTGTATAGTCCTACAGCTTAGAGTGAGATGAGGCTAGAGACAGAGCTGACATGGGTGAGAGAGGGTATTGGAGGTAGTGGACCAACTTAGAGTATGTTTGAGAGATATGTAGAGCTCTAGGAATGATACATGGATGCGGTAGCCGAGGCAACATCAAGATGCACCCAATTAGAGGAGCAACGGTGACAAGAATAGAGGAAAATATCTATTGGTGAGGTTTCGAGTTCGAGAGATTTGACAATATCCTCCAATAGTAGTGTGGAGGATGTATGATATGTGTTGTAGTGGGCATCACCCTTTGATTTTTATTATGAAACTTTTAAGAGATGTATATATTTTATGAGATCATCTTTGATATGATGATGTGTACTTTTATTTTTTATCCACATTTTTGATTATTTGATTTGATTTGATAAGACATGTTGTTGAAATATTGATGATGTGATTATAAATATTGATGTTTTCGAGTAGTGTATATGTGTTGAAAACATAAAATATAGTATAAACTAGAACAAAATATATGTGGTGATATCATATCATGATGGTAGTAGTATAGGTAGTAAAGTTATAGTAGGTATGCATGTAATATGATTATTGAATAGAGATTTTAGTAAAAGTAATAAAGAATGGTGAAGATAACTAGGGAAGAATAAGAAGTGTAAAATGATAGAAACAATTGGCATACATTTATAGAATAGGTGTGAAATCATGTTGAAATAAAGAACATATAACATCTAGCTAGATAGAAGGTGACGACTACACACAAGTGGATTAACTAATGCCGTGTCATGAGCATATGTACCAAATGATAATCCTGAAGTGATCGTAGTAGCACTAGGAATATGTGAATCATATAATAACGAGTGGTGCTCCTTTAGATCAATTATGTATAGGGTGTATGAAAAGTGGGGAAAGTGGCTCATGCATAGTCATGTGGAATTGTGTTGTCATTGATGTATGAGGTGTCATTGATGTCAAAAGGAAAAGGACATGAAGGTTGATTGGTAGTGTCATGTGTTGAGTTGAGTTACTTGATGAGATGACACAAGGTTTTGAGGTATCTAGAGTAAGTGTTATCCTATAGGAGTGATGTAGAGGTTTTACAGAGGTAGATTGATGTTTTGGTGATGACATGAAGCATGTTGAAGTCCTTTGAAGGAAATTCAGGAGGAGGTCAACATTGATGGTGCAAGAATGGTCAATATGCTTAGTTAAGAGGCCTAGTCAAGAGGACGAGGTGTGACATGATGGAATAAAAGTATGTACCAGCTGGATATGCATCGTGAGAGCACAAGGATAATTTGGATGAAGTGTTAAGACACTCATAAGTGTCTCAAAGTGTAGGTATAGGGTTTAGACGTGTTTCTTAGGTCTATACTAGACTTATTCTTAAGACCTAGTGACCTAATAAGGGGAATCGAATGATTTCAACATGGATATGGAAAGATGAGCCTTGTGGAAGGTGTAAAAATGTTCCAGAGGTGTGGTCCATGTTTTAGGTTTTATTTTGCAGGTATGTGTAATAAATTGAGTTTTTTTCCTTTACCAGTTCTTAAAAGTGAGAAACAAATCTCGAAAAAGAATGTTTGTTGCTCGTTGGCATGTGTGAAGTTTGCATGAGAGACTAAGATGTAAGGGTAGTTGAGGAAGGGTCCTAAGATGATGTTACAAGCATTATTTTAGAGTTTAAGGGGTAGATATTTATTAACCATTATTAAGAAGCTAAGGAGTTATGAAACGCTTCTTAAACCCTAGTGAAAAGTGATGAAGAAGAACTTGTCATAGTGACCCATAATAGATTGGTTTGGTTTTTATGATGATTTGAGGTTGTAGAGGACTCCTCTAGCTTACTCCAGGTGGTATTTAGGTATCTTGATAGTGAGTGAACCCCACATTAATGTGCAAGTTTATGGAAAAATTGATAGTACTCTTAGGTTTTGCATTGGACTAGTTGACTAAATTGATGTTTAAAGAAGTTGGGAAGCCATAATACATGTTTGGGGTGGTTTCAAATCATGGTTGATATCTTTAGAGGTATGTGGAAGTCATTCTTACATGAATGGTTTTGGGGTAGTTTTGGACAGTTTTGGTGGTCCTGTTGCAGAGGTGTTTTGATGGTGTTTCATCTAAGTGATTGTGTTGTGAGAATTTGGTGATGACCTTCAGGTCATAATATTTCCATTCATACATCATACTTGTATGGTTGAGGTGATTTGGTGTTGGTTTGAGCCTCATCTTTGAGGACTGGTTTTGTAGGTCATAGACCTAGCGAGAATGATTGCTCCTAATAGTGGTGTCCTTGCATGTTTTGATGGTGAAAAACTAAATGAGTTTGTAGAAGGAATGGAGGGAATTTTGAAAACATGTCTAAGTGGTCCTTGAAGTTTTGTGATAGCTACGTAGGCCCAAGTGGTCTTGGTTTTGGCGAGAAGGTGTTTGGGTGTAATTAGGCCTAATTGAAACCTAATGGAGAAATGTGATCATTGTATGCCTTACCAACCTAAGTGGTCATTTATATGGTGTTTTCATTATGTATTTTAAGGTTATATGCACCATTATGGCTGACCTAGATGAATTATAATTATGAGTCATGTATATAAGCTAGTTGTTTGGATTATTTATAGTTGGGTGTGCATGACAAAGTGCAAGCTAGAGGGTTGATTGAAGTGGCGAAGGAGGTATTTGTGACCATCAAGAGAGGGAAGAAAACATGTTATGATGTTCTAGAGTGTGTGCTGATGTTGGTAAGCTATGTTAGATGACCTAATCAATTTGATGGAGAAGTTCTTGAGCAAGTGAAGCTAGAAGGAAATTTTGAGGATGATTGATGAAAGGAAAGATAAATAGAGTCATCATCTCGTTGTTATAAGCAATACTACAAAGGTGATAAGAAAACCAGGTGGCTTTAGTTTATGTTGAGACATCTAAGGGGTTGGTGTCTCCTTGCAGGGTTGGTACTATACTAAATCTAGGGGTTGGTGCCCCTTGTGGATTAGAGCCTCACTAAACCTAGGGGTTGGTGCTCCTTATTGGGTTAGTGCTCAACTAAATTTGATTCATTTTCTGTAATAAATATTTTTTTAGTGGGTTTTATTCCTCCTAAGGGTTTCCCACTTATATCTGGTGTTCATGTGTTCTTGTGTTCTCATGGTGCATGCTCATGTGTTTAGTTAATCATTGCTTAATCTATATGTTGATGAATGATTGGTGAATGCATTGAATGGTTGATGAATGTTAATGCTTAAGTGAATGAATTTTTTGAGGCAAATTGATTCTCCCCCCCTCTTAGTGGTTATGATTCCAATAATTAGTATCAGAGAGAGGTTCTCTGAAGCAAGCTTAACAAATTAAGGTGATCCTTTGAAGTATAGATATGGTGAGTCAACAAAGTGGTTCCTCTACTAGAAAAGCACCTATGTTTGATGGAACAAATTATGATTTTTGGAGTATCAGGTTTAAGAAATCATATTATGTCCTTGGGATGTGATATTTGATAGTCAATTGTAGATGGGTACATTATTCCTTAAACTCCTTCAATAAATGCAACAAGTAAGAAGGATAGTAATGATAAATCTAAAGCTATGAATGTTATTTTGTGTGGATTGAAATAATCAAAGTTTGTCAAGGTAATGCAATGTGCTACTGCTAAGGCTATGTGGGATAAGCTATAAGTCATTTATGAAGGTGACTCTAAGGTGAAGTTGGAAAATCTCCAGACCTATAGGAATCAATTTGAAAGTTTGAAGATGAAATAAGAAGAAACCATTGCTACATATCTTCTTAGAGTAGATCAAGTGGTCAATACCATTAGAGGATTAAGAGAAGAAGTGAAAGAAGATTTGGTGGTGAAAAGGTGCTAAGATCTCTCACTCCTAAATTTGATCCTAAAGTCTCATCTATAGAAGAAGCCAAGGATTTGAGTACTCTGCTGATGGATGAACTCCATGGTATCTTGACATCTTATGAGATGAGGACATGTGTTGATAAACCTCCCAAGAAGGAAGCATCCTTCAAAGATGAAAGGAAGTCAAAAGGTAAGAAGATCTTGGATGATGATATTTCTGATATTGATGATGATGAATTGATTGTTATGTTTGCTAGGAAGTTGAAGATAGGTTCAGGTAAGTATAAGGGTAAGTTTCCCTTCAAGTGCTTCAACTGTGGTGAGATTGGAAATTTTGCAAAAAAGTGTCCTCACAAGCATAAGAGTGAAGAACATGATGATGATAAGAGGTCCCACAGGTCTGATAAAAGTAAGAAGAAATTCAGAAAGTTTGAAGACAAGAAGAAGTCCAAGAGAAGCTTTTATTCCAAGGAGGATTGCAACTCATCAGAGGTAAGTAGTGAAACTTGTGATTCTGATTCTGATCATGATGATGTTGGAAATGAATTCTTATTCATGGCCAAAGGAGATGGGAGTTCTAAAAATGAAGGTTCCATATATGGAGGTTCATGTGTGGATTTAGATGAAGAAGAGGTTGAAGTTGATCTTGAAACCGAGTTGATGTGTGTCCAGAAGAGTTAAAGCATGCATAAAAAAGAAGAACAAGAAATTGAAGGCACATGTTAAGGATTATAAAGAAAAGATTCATCTTATTAAAGATATACATTGGATTGACATATATGAGTTGGAAAATCAAGTGGAGATTGTAATTGCAAACCTAAAATGTAAGGAGAAAGAGTGCATCGGTATGAGAGAGAAATTGTGTCCCTAAAAGTAGAAGTAATTGAAGAAAATATCAAGGTAAGATCCTTTCGAAGTTTGAAAAAGTTTCAAGGATCTATATGATCTCTTGGATAATAAAAATACTACAGGTAATGGGACTGGTCTAGGATTCAAGGAAGACCAAAAGAGTGGAAAAGTGACTCAAGAAGAGGTTTTTCAGAGTGAGGAAGATGATGACAATGTTGGTCCAAGTTTGAAGAAGACCGTAAGGAGAATAATTTTAAGAGCAATATGAAGACAAGGTATGTTAGGAAACCTAATGCAAAAGGTATGAAAAATCCTTTAATGGTTACTATTATTCTTGTAATGAGCTTAGACATAGGGAAAAATAGTGTAGAAGGTTATCCAAGTATGAGGATTTATGGAATAATGGAAGAAGTTTCAGTTCATAGGATCCAAGAGGTAAGAGTGAAGTTTTTTTCTATAACTTTCATCATATTGGTCATATTGAAAACAAATGTTTTCATGGTCCCTCAAGGCAAAACAATAAGTTTTGGGCTCCTAGAGTATAAAAGAGCAGACAAGGTAAGACATGGGAAACAAAAATGAATCAGACAATCCATGTAAACATAAGACAAATAAAGGGGCAAGTCATGAATGCTCACAAGTTTCTCGAAGAGAGTTGAAGAAGATAAGTCACAAGTACCAAAGAGGTCTAAAAATCTCCTAAGATTATTGTTTTAGATCTTTATGGCTAAAGATGTCTCTACTAAGATTCTTAAAGGCATTCATAAATTAGAAGAAGCATGTAGGAAGGGGAGCAACGTAATAAGATGATCCGTATAGTCATGGTGTCTTGCTTCAAGAAGGTTTGTTGTTGAGTTTGAGTCATGTTGAATACTTAAGATTGCTGTGAAAAGGTGTGGTGTCATGTTGCTCATGTTGAAGACTTAAAGTATAAATAAGGAGGTGAGTAAGGACTATGGTATGTTGCTAAATTTATGAGCTTCAAGAAGGTATGTATATGTCTATTTTCTCAGTATCATTCATGAGGTTATGTCACAATTTTGGTGTCATGTTTGAAGGTCAAGATCAAGTCTTAACAGGGTATGTCTTGTGCTTTGTTTGCTTGAACGATTTTGGCAAGGATGTTGTTGTTTCGATCCCTTTTGCATACAATCGAGACCTAAATGATATGGGTTCAAGGTAGGTTTACCTGATGTTTGGTTTGGTTGAGATGCATGCGTGTAGACTTCCGATCTCGATCGATCGTGTGAACTCCTTTTTGGCTGGGAAGGACTACCCCTGTAATAAGAAAACAAGACCACCAGAAAGAGTTAAATAACATATGTAGTGGACTGCCTAGCGTATGCTAGATCCAAGAAGCGTGGTACTCCCTAGAAGGTTGTCAATCCACTATTTTATAAATCAATATTAAAATGACAAAGCATGTAAATAAATAGAATCTAGTGCTAGCATTTTGATTTGGGTGCCTCAGGTCGCTATCAACGTCAATTCATTTAAATATTAAACTATGCCAATAAAAGAGCGTTCGGGTTGGGTTCTGGGTAAGTTGGGTAGTCTGAGGGTCACAGATAGGGTCAGGTCAAGGTTGGGTAGGGTTGTTGGGTAGTTTAGGTGAGCGGTAGGTTTCTGGTCTATACCATGTTAGCAGACACAGGGGACCGACACCGGTCATGTATGACCGATGCCGGTTGGGTTATACCGATGTCGGTCACTTTAGAGGTAATAGAGGGTCGAATGCAGGTGTTTTAGGTTATTTTGGGTTCCTCGGGGGCGGGAGAGTTGGGAATGGTGTTGGTGAGATATAGGTGGGGAGTGGGGCTCAGAGTTAGAGTAGAAGGGTTCTGGAGGGTGGTTTTGGGTGTATTTTGGGTAGAGGGCTGGTGATAGGGTGACCGATAGTGGTCGGGATTGATTGATGATGATTATGGATGACCTTTACCGGTCCAACGGTTTGGAGTCTTGGCTTGAAAGATAGGGGTCAGGGGTGCTCTGTGTGATTAATCAGAGAGTTGATGGTGAGCGGAATGAAGTGGGAGGAGCTCCTGGGTATGGGTGTGGTCTGAGTGAACCAAGCGGGGAGGTTAAGAGGGCCGTTTTACTTCTTGGAGGAGGAAGAAAGAGAAATCAAAACACAAAATGCGAGGGAGGACAAAGAAATCCACTTACTTGGAGTCTGATGCGTGTTGGAGTGTGGTAGACATTGATGAAGGTGGTCGGTTGGTTGGAGAGCTCTTGTTCGAGCTCAATCTGGTCCGGGTCCTTCAATGGAAGTGTTCACAAAGCTCCCTTGTGAGTTCCTCCAATGGTGGTCCTTTGTTGGGAGTTCTAAGGGCTTGGTTGTCTCTCTCAGTTGCTTGTGTCAATGTCAAGTTCTAGACCATGCCAAGCAATCCACCGGGACGCGAATGATCCTCCTTGATGATTCGTCAACCGTTCCAATGTCAAATGATTAACCAACCCTTTAGAAAGAGTTAGGATTGGGTATTTACAGGCAACTGGCACCGATCCTACCTCGACCGACATCGGTTATGTCAAGAGAGTTATTTTTGAAAAGTGGGGAATATGCCTTCCCCACTTGGTTGTGAGTGGCGGAGCACATGCGCCCTCCACCTTGGGAATGGGTAATAGGACAAGGGAGAGTCCTATGAGTGGAGTGGCCACTATTAGGGTTTTCTAGAAGGGTATGGGCAAGGTATGGGCAATGTATGGGCAAGGTAGAGAGTGGAATGGTGAGGTGGAGGTGCAAGTGGGGTAGTGGAAGGGTGAGGTGGAGGGGCAAGTGGGCTAGTGGGCTGGTGAGTTGGTTGGGTGATGTGGCCAGCTTAGTGGCATGATGAGGTGGCCTTGATGAGTGGGTAAAGGAGGATTTAATTATTTGATGTCAATTAAATCCTTGGGTGAGTGAATGGGGTTATTGTGATGTGCGAAAGAGGGTGCAAGTGACTAGATTAGGGTTAAATCGATTGCCCACGTAGGATGTGATTATTAGGTTATTTTGGAGGGAGGTGATGAAATGTGACATGTTTTTGGTGTCTACATTTTGCCCCTTTTTGTTGGGCAGCCTGTAGTGGTAGGTGGCGTGACAAAAAAAAGGTTGGGTTTTGCCCCCATGTGAATGTATGATGAGACGGTGGATGGTGGGTGCCCCAAAATAGGGGCATGAGTGATCCCCCCTCAAAACGGCACCGATGATGGAGAATAGAGAGAGTCGGTGGGTGATTTGAGAGAGTATGGTGAGAGGTGCAAGGAGATGAGGTGAGTGGGTAAGGGTTTTGACGAAAGGGTAAGGTGGGTGAGTAGGTAGAGCATTCCAACGATGCGCACGCGCCGCAAAATGCAATGAGGTACAAGGGTTGCTCAACATAAAAAAGGTACAACATCTAAGGTCGCAAGGGTCATCCAAACATGGGTTATTGAGGCTCAGTATCCAGGGTAAAGGATACGGTCTAAGCACTCAACTGGGTAAGATGCAGGAACGCTTAGGGTGGTTTCAGTACATCCAAAGGTCAAGGTTTGTTTGGGTAAAGGTCATGGCCATAGGTGAGGTAAGGTCATCAGGTTTGAGCAAAATAGGTACCGCCATCACAAGATGCAACAAGTGAGGATGTGGAAGGATCCACATAATCAACGGGTGGGGTAGGAAGGTGTGGGTAGGGTAGTGTCCATCAAGCATATGCACACACAGAGATTGTGACACAACACCAAGGTGAAGAGATTGCAAACTCTACATCATCCAAGGTCGATCGGGTTATCCAAACATGGGTTATTGAGGCCCGGTATCTAGGGTAAAGGATACGGTTTGAGCACTCAACTGGGTAAGATGCAGGAGCGCCTAGGGTGGCTCTGGTACATCTAAAGGTCAAGGTTTGTTTGGGTAAAGGTCACGACCGTAAGCGAGGTAAGGTTAGTAGGCCAATCAACATGGTAACAACATCGCAAGATAGAGCGAGTGCGGTAGGTCGATGGTCACCCCTAGGGGTTGGTGTGGGTCAAAAGGTGAGGTCAAGGGTCGGGGTGGAGTTTTGGGTGAGGTGAAAAAGGTCATGCGGTGTGGGTGATCGGGTGAAAGTGGTGAAATGGGAAAATGGTAATCGACAATCGGTTAGAGCTAACCGATGGAGGTGAGGTCATTAATTAGAGATGGCAGAGGCGGGGAGAAGGGTCGGGTGGACCACCGGCGTAGTGGCCAAAAAATGCCACCACCGACGGTGGCGGTGATGAGGTAAGAACTCAATCCCACTCTTTGTTTTGTGAGTTAGATTAGGTGGGAGGGTGGGAACAACTGGGTTTTTATTTTGGGGGTAAAAATGAGATTTGAATTTGTGGGTGGGTAGATTGGTTAAATGAGGGAAAGAGAGGGAGGGAATTAGGTGTATGAGGGGTGGGGAGGGGTTTAGGTAGAAATGGGTGGGTAATGGAGAGAGAAAGGGGGTTTTGTGAGAGGGGGGGTTTTGGGGTCGTGGTGTTTGCCGTGATAAAGAACCGACGCGTCGGTCGTGGTCAACCGGCATCGGTTGAGACGACCGTATCATCACGAAGTGGGTGACCGATGCTAGTTAGGAGGTGACCGGGGTCAGTTAGAGATAACCGGCCATTCATGTTGTAGAGGAATGGGGGTTGTGAAGACTCCGGGTTGGGTGGTTTGGGGTGGGTGAGGGCGAATAGGGTACCTAGGTAAAAACATAGTGTAGGGGAGTAAAATGGGTATGGGTAGATGAGGAGGGGTAAGGTTGGGGATTGATAGATAGAAATGTGATTATGAGGGTAGGGTGGGTAGAAAGAGAGAGGTGGGATAGTGGGTAGAGGTGAGGTGTCGAGAGGAATTGTGGATATGATTAAGGTAGGTTAACTTGATGTGTTTGTTGGATGCAGGGGAGAGATCAGCTACGGATGAGGGATAGGGTGCCCCCACTACTTGTGAGCATGTGAGGCGTGATGACCAATGAGGAGTGGTGGCACGTGGATGAGGTAGGACGATTGGGGTTCAACGCTATCGGCATGTAGTCCAATAACTGATTTTGATGGTCACCCTCATCGATCGATGGGATTCGGCGACCAACACGTTCCACCTACCGACGGGTGAGATGACAGTCACCCTGGAGGACATGTTCTAGATACTCTGACTACCGATATTGGGGACACAAGTGTACATGATCTCCTCTGAGGCCTCGGAGGAGTTGATGCTTGACAATGTTCGAGAGAGGCTAGCATATGTGATATTTCATAGTGCCGATATCGATTCTGAGAGGGATGTACATAGCCATCCGTCCCAGAGGAGATGAGGTCATTGGTGTTATTGATGGAGGTAGTGTGTTGTTTCACACCGCTGCAGATGTGAGAGGTGAGAGGTTCCCCGATCATTGATGGGGTACTTCATGACATAGTGATAGAGCAGACTTGCTTTTGCACTGGCACCAGCATTCTTGTAGTGCGAGTATAGGAGAGTTGTGGCGTATGGGCACCTACGCAGATTTAGTTTATGCTGCACATTTATCCTACACTGCTGGGCATATGAGCACATAGTTATCATGTGTCTAGTAGGTATGCCCCGAGTGGATGCATTTCCGGTGAGAGTGGTTCGGGTGGGCTACATGCGATGGGTGCCCGTGATGGGAGAGCAGTGATCGAGAGGCCTACATATGATGTAGCCCATTTCAGGCGGTTGTTGGAGGGATTGTCCAGTGGACATCATTTGGAGACCATATGTGGGGTATCCTTCATTTTAGCGGATGCATGATGAGTTGGATGGTCTTAAGCTACTTAGGTGGATAGTAGGACATCGTGCCGGGGAGGATGAGATGATCTTGATCGACGGGGTCGAGCAAGTGAGTTTGGGCTACCACAGATATACCCCCACCATTCCCATAGTATCGGTGAGACGACGTGGAGAGGCCATTACCTCTACCATACCAACAATGCCCATAGGGTTGGAGGAGCAGGTTGTAGACCGGTGGATAGATGACACCGGAGTGACTGATGGATACAAAAAGTGGTGGGCTCATCTACAAGCGAGTAACCCAGTGCTAGGCAGATCAAATTTTAGCCACCATCACGATATGTACAGAGGATGCCCTATAAGGAAGGTGGCGACCCATATCACCCAGCTGGGGATGGTATAGGGACAATTAGCTAGTTCAGAGGTAGAGGTGGCAGAGTTGCATGCCCAGGTGGCCAGCCTACATGCTTAGATGGCAGTAGGTTGATATGGAGAAGGGGATGGTGAGGAGGGGCGGACGCCTGCCCTATAGGCATAGTTTACTAGTTTGAGATGATCGCTAGTTGTGGCACAGCATGAGCATTGGGGGCCTATAGGCCAGATATAGCACAGGGGCTGGGGCGATGGCACCACTGTAGGCATCGGGACAGGTCCCGAGTTCACGAGTAGGGGGGGACAGGGTTCCATGAGATAGGCACAGTGGTCGAGGCCGATGGGGCCACCACAGATAGTACCTATAGCAGTATCATGGAGGTGAGAGCTAAGTCTAGATACTATGAGGACCAGCTCACTTGTAGCAGGATATATTTCCTCTTATATGCAGATTACAGGCACAACAGCCGTGAGTGAGAGGACCCGATCACGCACCCATAGTGTGGAGAGCACAGGGGGCCATAGAGCTTCGGACAGGTTCAGGGTGAGGCAACTAGTGCACGGAGGCCACCCTGGTGGCATACCAAGTAGGGACTCACCCAGAGCCCATGCAGAGGGGGAGAGATAGAGAGATGGAGGATATCAGTGAGATGATGCCTGATATTCATCCCTTGAGGTGGATATTTTTGATTTTTTGATATATACCTTTGTCTTGCTGAGGATTGTGAGGATGTATACGAGTGATTTTGTATTTTTGATCATATACCAACATGCTGTGTGCCAAGATGGTGAGGCTGTATATGAGAGATTTTGAGAGATACACATTATTGGATATCAATGTATATTGTATGGACACATTGATTTATATGATGAGATAGATGATTTGATGGTGATGTTTGTGATATTAATGGCATTTGATTGACATGTGTGGATAGACATATGAGAGGTGTGTTAGGCATGATTGAGTTAGGTTGATGCTAGGCATGATGGAGTTAGGTCATAAGCATGGTTGAGTCAAGTCATAGGCATGGTTGAGTCAGGTTGTGGTTAGGCATGATAGAGTCAGGTCATAGGCATGGTTGAGTTAGGTTGTGGTTAGGCATGATTGAGTTAGGTCATAGGCATGGTTGAGTTAGGTTGTGGTTAGGCATGATTGAGTTAGGTATGATGTTAAATAAATGATGATGGATGTGTATGTTTTGGTTTGATCAGTGGCATGTATGTGGTGATTGGATCTTGTTGTTATGATGTATGATTGTGGATTGATATATGATGAATGTGATGAGATGAATGTTGTGAAAGATGTATTAATTTCCATTTATTTGATGATAGATTGGAAACTAACAGATAATAGCATGTGATAGGAATAGTTAGCCAAGAGGCGAGAAAGGAATGATTGTGAGGGAGAAGAGGTTAAGAAGGTGATGGTGATAGTCGAGCTATCCTCCAAGGGACCCATGCCCTCGAAGTGCTACCTACATAGCCCCGGCGAAAAGGGGCCTCAGACCAATGTAGTTCTCCCTTAGGCTAGGGAGAAGGAAAGAGTGGGTGTAGATAGGGGTTAGTCGGGTAAGGGTAAATGGGTACGGGGTATACGTGAGTGGGTGGGTGGTATAGGTCCTAGGGGACAAGTGATGGGTAGGGTTTAAATAAGTAGGGTTGAGGGTATGGGTCATGGGTGTGGGTCAAGTAGGTAGATGGGGTCAAAGGGTATGGCTCATGGGTAAATAGGTATGGGTAGTTATGGGTAAATAGGTGGGGTTAAAGGGTACGTGTGATGGGTGAATAGGTATGGATTATGGGTAAATAGGCAAGGTCAAAGGGTATGGGTGATGGGTGTGGGTAAATAGGTAAGGTCAAAATGGTATGGGTCAAAAGGGGTTGATGGGAACATGTCAAGGGGGTGGAGAGAGGTGGGTCAATGGGAGGGTGAGGGTGGGTAAGGGAAATGGGTACGGGTTATAAGTGAGTAGGTACGGGTACATGTCACGGGTAAATGGGTAAATAGGTGTGGGTCATGGTGGTATGGGTAAATGCGGGTTAATGGGTAGGTAGGGTCAAAGGGTATGGGTCAGTGGGGTAAGGGTGAGTGGGTATAGTGTGAAATATAGATTGATAGGTGAGGGTATGTGTGAATGGATGGAAGTAGACGTTATGGTTTGGAGGAGGTCTAATGGGTCGATAGTGCGGACGGGTGGGATGGACCCTCGTGGCGCATGGACCATCGAGGTGCACCAGGGTAGGTGTGATGAGCCTCAAGTCCCTAAAAGACCTTGCAGGTTGGACTGTTCTGAAGGTGAAGCAATGTGTAGAATCACGACAGATCATATTCGCGACATAGTCCTATGGCAGGGAGAAATAATAGGATAAAGTGGGAATGGGTGATATGGTGATAGGTTTGAAACTATGAAGGGGGATAAAAACACCTTAGGTATAAGATGGTCGATGTCCCAGATAGGTGAGTCCATGGAAAAAAGGGGTGTGTTACATTAGTAGAGTAGACTGATCAATGTGAGAAGTCTATGTGGGATGATTAGTTAATCTCCTTGAGGTCTTCGTGAAGCTGATCGATGTGGGAAGCTTCAAAATGAGCCTAGTCTCATTTTTTTTTTTTTAGGTAGGGTATTGCTAGTGCGGTATAGCTGTCCTTCGAGGGAGCAATCTATTTATGATGACTAGATACCAATGGTAGATGTCCTTTTGAGGGATTCATCTTGATGTTTGGAAGTTTGACTCAAGGAGGGTGATCCCATTTTTGATAGGTAGGTTACCAATTAAGCCATGGACAAGGCTATAGAGGAATACAAACCATTGTATATGCAAAAGGTGGGTAAATGGTGGAGGTAGAAGTAGGATTGTGCAAGGGGTATATGGGATGGTATATGACCATGGGATTCCATCCATGAGGGGATGAAAAGTATCCATGAGAATCATGCCATGAGTAGGGCCGTGGTACTCATATTGAAGACAGAGCTGAAAAAGTGACGGATAGTCACATGATTCTTGTTTAATCATAGGTAAGTGAAGTGATGGTAAGAGGAGTAGGTGCCCACAGACGAGCCGAGGATAGCCACTAGGTGAGAAAGCACTTGGTTCAACAATAGAATGGTCGAAGATGTAAGATGTTAAGGGGGTCAGGTTCAGGTTTACCATCGAGAGATGATAAATGATAAGCACCTGATCCATAGGTATGAGTAATGATATAGGGTCCAAGCCAATTAGGAGAAAAATTACCCCGTAGATGTTTCTCAACTTTTGTGACATGCTGATTTTCCTTCAAGACAAGATCCACAACTTGGAAGGTACATGGGTGGACGCGCTTGTCATAAGCGCATTTGATGCATTTTGGGTATATTTAGAGATGGTCTAAAGCATTTAGGCATCGTTCGTCTAACAACTCTAGTTGTGCCAAACGATCTTGGCGAAAGTTGTCATTGGTGAGCATGTCTTTGAGTGATATGTGAAGAGATGGGATCTAGACTTTAAGAGGCAAGATAGCCTCGGTACCGTAGACCAGAGAGAAAGGTGTGGCAGCAGTCGATGTGCGAATACTAGTGCGGTATGCCCATAGGGTGAAAGGAATGTGCGTATGCCAATCCTTCCCAGTATCGTTGACTACCTTCATGAGGATTTTGTTTAGGGTTTTGTTGGTGGATTCAGCTTGGCCATTGGTTTGCGGGTAGTAAGGTGAAGAGAAACTGAGTTAGATGCCGAAGGTATTATAGAGTTTCTGGAGGGTTTTGTTTTTGAATTGTTTGCCATTATCAGTGATAAGGTGATGAGGGACACCAAAGTGATAGATAATGTGATGGTTGATGAACTCACAAATCTTCTCAGCTTTGGTAGAGATGAGGGGAATGGCTTCCACCCATTTGGTGTAGTATTCGTAGCGGTTATGATCCATTGATGGTGTTGAGAAGAATGAGGGTTGATCTCACCGATGAGATCGAGACCCCATTGAGAAAAGGGCCAAAGGTCCCGTGTGACCTGTAAGGCATGACCCGAGTGTGATGAAGGTTTGAGTGTTGTTGACACTTCACACATCATTTGACGTAATCACAACAATCATGGTTGAGGGTAGGCCAGTAATAGCCGAGGCGAAGGATACATTTAGCAACAATGAGACCACTGATGTGGCCCCCACAGATGCCGTCATGGATTTCCTTGATGGTATATGGTATTTCGAACTAGTGAGGCATCGAGAGAGGATCCTATTGAAGCCACGTTTGTAGAGGAGGCCTCCCATGATGACATACCGGAGACCTTTTGGAGGAAGGCACGTCGGCCATTGTGGGTAAGGTCGGGAGGAAGAATGGAAATGGAGAGATAGTCAGAGTATTGTTGGTACTAGAGGTCTGATGGGTCGGTAGTGGGTTTCTCAATGAGGTTTATAGTGTGAGAGAGGTAGGAGGGTGATTGCAACCTTCACACAACAATGAAGATTTGTGAATCGGTAGGTGATGAGGGTATTTGTGAGGCAAGGCAAGCCATGGTATCCACAAATTTGTTCGTAGAGCGGGGAATGGTTTGTAGTTTATAGTGGGTGAAGGTGGTTAACAAGAGGTCTACATGGTGTTTGTACCACTGTAATTCCTCATTGCGACATTGGTAGAGTCCATTGATCTGATTTACTACCAATTGAGAATCACCAAAGATATTAATGGATTGAACATCTAGGGTTTGGGTGGTTTGGAGACCGAGTACGAGGGCTTCATATTCGGTGATGTTGTTGGTACACTCAAAATAAGCTTGAATGAAAGTGGGATGGGTTCACTATCATGTGGGATGAGGATGATTCCAACTCCGCCCCCACGCTGACATTTAGATCCATCAAAGAATAGGGTCATCTGATAGTGTGGAGGTTCCTTAATAGGTTCATCAAGGAAAAGGGTAGCGATGGATTCATTGGGGAATTTGAAGTTGCTGGGTTGGTGATCAGAGAGTGGGGCATCGGCCAGTTGATCAGCGATAGCCTGACCCTTGACTGATTTTTGGTGGAGAAAGGTGATATCCAGATCAGTGAGTAGCATGAGCCATCGCGAAATGCGTTGGTTTTGGAATGGTTTAGAGTACATGTAATGTAAGGGGTCAGTGTTGGTTATGAAAAGGTAGTGTGGTTAAGTAGGTAGTGGCGAAGTTTGGTTGCTACAAAGACTAAAGAAAGACACAACTTTTTGGTGTGTGTATATCTAGTCTCATAATCTACAAGGGTATGGCTGATGTAATAGACCACTTGTTCCCTGTGTTGGTCGTCTCGGTGAGTAAGCATGGTGCCCAAGGAATGGTCAGTGGCGGAGATGTAAAGGTAGAATGGTTGGGCATCCTTAGGAGGGGTAAGCATGGGAGGTTGTAATAGATATGCTTTTAAGGCTTCAAAAGCATTGTGACAGTCATGTTCCAGTGGAAGGTGGTATCCTTTTTAAGGAGGTGGTGGAAGGGTTCACAACGATTTAATAGTTGAGAAATGAAGTGATGAATAGATTGTAGTTTTCCCTACAAACTACGAAGTTGGCGGAGGTTAGTGGGTGGAGGCATCTCGAGGATGGCCTTGATTTTGGTTGGTCTACTTCAATGCCTCACAAGGAAACAATGAAGCCCAAGAGTTTACCGGATAGAACGGTGAAAACACACTTCTTAGGTTGAAGGCATACACAATATTGGATGAGACGGTCAAAGATGATCTTGAGACTGGTAAATGTTCAGCGTGACTTTTGGATTTCCCAAAAGGTCATCGACGTAGTCTTCCAAGATGTGATGCATAATGTCATGGAAGATATAGGTCATGGCTCTTTGGTAAGTGGCGCCTACATTCTTCAGTCTGAAGGGCATAACGTGATAGCAGAAGGTCCCCCAAGGGGTAATGAAGGTGGTTTTGTGTTGATCCTCGGGTGCTAGTAAGATTTGGTTATAGCCTGAGAACCCGTCCATGAGAGATAACATCTCGTGTCTGGTGTGAGATCAACCAATTGGTCGATACTGGGTAGAGGAAAGTCATCTTTAGGACAAGCTAGGTTAAGGTCCCGAAATTGGTGCAGATGTAGAGTCCCCTCATTGCTTTGGTAATGGTACGATGTTGGAAATCCACTGTGGGTAGTTGATTGGTAGAATGAAGGAAACAAAAAGTAAGCGCTGAGCTCTTCTTTGATGAGAAGAGAAATGCGTGGGTGCATTTTATGTAAATTTTTATCAACAGGGTTTTGCATTAGGTAAGGTGATGTTGTTGTGGACCATGATATTTGGGTCAATACTGGGCATATCGATATACGACCAAGCAAAAGCATTGCTATGATCGCGAAGGAAAGAAGTGTAGGCTTCTTGTTCAATGGCGTCTAAGGATTGGCCTATCTTTAGAATGCAGGGGTCATCTGAGGTATGGATGTTGATGTCGATGGTGGCTTCATTCAACATGTTTTGGGTTTTGGATGGGAGTGCACGGTGGAGATAGGAGTCTTCCACACCCAGATAGGTGAGAATGGAGTCATCATTTTGACATTGGATGACATGAATAGAGAGGGTGTCATCATCAATCATATCAGGATAGAGGATAGGAAAAGAAGAAGGGGCTTTGCCATCATGTTGAATGATGAGAGGACCCAAAGAAATGGTATTTATGGAAAAAAAAGGTAGGAGGAATAGACTCAGGGTCTATAGACTCCGTGGGTGAAGTGGGTGAATTGGGCGAGGATATCGTGAGGTTAGGGTGTCTCCGTAATGAGGTCGATGTGAGGTTGTTTGAGCACGGCTCAACAAATCCTACCCCACTACGGTCCTTGTGTTTGTGAGAGGTGTAAGGAATGACAGTGTGATGGCCTTGTTCATAAAGGCCAAAGCTGAAACCCTTCCAAGCACAATGATGTAGGAAGGTATGGGAAAAACGACGGTTGGTTAATGAGGGAAGGGTGGTGGTGAATGGTAGGGTTAGAGTTGGTGGTTCAGGTGTGTAGGTGGGGGTGTCGATACCCCCATAGGTCAGGTTGGTGTGAAGATGAGAGGGTCCATAGGTGAGAACCTCGCCAATGCAGGGGTCATAATGGGGGTGTTGCTGAAGGTTTCCGTACTCTTGCGGGGTACGAAGGGTATCAATGTTATATAGGCGGTACTCCCCCAATGTCAAGCATTGAAAAACACCTTCTAGTGGATTAGTTTCCAGAATGTTGGAGGTGGGAATGGATGTCTCACCGGTGGTTTGAGATGAGGAGGATGCGGGTTGTGGGGAAGGAGGTAATTCTGACGGGGGTTTTTGTAGTGGTGGTAATGGGTGATGTCGGGGTTAGAGAAGGGGTGGTAGAGGTTGTGGTAGCTGAAGCAGAGGTGGTAGCAGAGGTGGTGATAGGTATGAGGACATCGTTGGGTCAATATAACATGTTGTAGGTCTTGAATGGTGAAGGGTCAGCCTGTATGGTGTAGCCACGTCCTTCATGTTCAAATTTGAGGCAGCGATGGAGGGTGGAGGGAACACATCCCATGACAAAATCTAGGGATGACCAAGCAACATGTTGTATTGGAACTCCCCTTCTAGGATGTAGAAGAGCTCGGGGATGCTACGGGACCAACACGAATGTGTAGGATTACCGTCCCCAAGGTGGTGGTTATGGCATCGTTGAAAGAGTGTAACATAATTGGGTCATTATGCATATAATTAGTGGGAATGCGCATTTGATTAAACACATGAGATGAGATGATATTGATGCTAGCTCCACCATCGATCATGATACGCCGACACGTACATTGTCGACATAGGCAAAGATGAAGAGGGCAGGATCCGGATCCTCTGTTTGGTGAGGTGCGATCTTGTCATTGGAGAAGGTGAGGGAAGCTACCTGAGATGAGGTAACGGGTGTTGAGGTGGAAGGTGAAGAAATAAGGGAGGCCACATGGTGTGGTGTGATAATGGATGCAACGGGTGTGGGGTCATTAGGTGGAACCTCAATGGATTGTAGGACGTCAATAAGGGCTTGGTGATGAGATTCAGAAGTTTGGATGAGGTCGTACAATGACATCTTGAGTGGTGATTGATGAAGTTGTTTGATCATGGTGTGATGGGCTCTCCCATTGGAAATAGGGAAGGTGGGTCCACGGATGGTGATTTTAGGTGCGTGGGCGTGGGTGTGATGTGAGGTATAGGTGTGGTAGTAGGTTCATCTACCTTGGTTTTTCCTTTATCCCATTGAGCCCGAGTGGCGATCCGAACCATATTGATTTCAAATATTGGTGGTGGGTAGGAAGGGTATGATGTGTGGGGTAACGATGGATGGGCGGGTAATGGTATAGGTAGGGGTGGTTATGGTGGCAGGAGGGGCTGGCTCATGTCTAATAGATCATCCTCCGTGAAGAGCTGGAGTAGGAGTGTTTTAAGGGCCTAAAATCCTCCACGCTATGTCTGGGTGCTCGATGATAGGCACAAATATGGGAGTCGTCAAACCATTTTGGTTTTGGTTTGAGTGGGTCATATGGTTGGATGGGTGGTAAGATGATGTGGGTGGAAGCCAATAGGTTAGCCATGATAGTTGCATATTACCCTGCCATTGGGTCATTTGCCGTGCGGCGGGTATGGTCTGGGTGAGGCATTCCGTAGTGAGTCAACCGTTGATTGTGATGTGGGGGTGGTTAGGGTAGGTTGGGTACGTTTTGGTTTGGGTGGGGGTGTGGGTCGCATCTTGTTTGGTAAGGACATGGTGGATGACTTGGTCTTAGGTTTAGGTGTTGGTTTGGGAGTGGGGTGGTCAACACTGCAGAAATGGTGGTATGAAGTTAAGGGTAATGCTGAAGGTGGTAGAGGATGGGTTACCCAAGGTGAGAGTAGTGGCACTATGGAGGGAGTGGTGATAGACGGTAGTGGTGGTTGGCGTCACCTAATAGGTGAAGGAAATGTTACAGGGTTGGGTATAAGTGGAGGTGGGGGTAGATGGGGAGGTTTCTGATTCTGGGCTATACTGTGTATAGTTAGCTTGGTCGTCAGGGTAGATGGGTGTGGGCCCAAGAGTGAGGGTAATGGTGAAGGTGATGAAGAGGGTAGAGGTGGTGCCGATATTGTTGTCCGAGGTGGTTGGTGTTTGGGTTTTGGTAGGGATGTGTTCTTGGTGAAGGGGTGAGCAGAGGTTAGATCAAGCTTGATTGTTGGGTGGGAGAGGCTGGATGTGCATCGCACCCACAATATACGAGAGATGGGTTGGGAGGTAGATGAGGAAGGTATGGAGAGCGATGAGGTGGAAGGTGAAGATAAAGAGGGTATGTGGATGGTCAGGGGTAATGTGGGAGGTGTTGTAGTCACCTCGGTAGGTAGGGTAGGTATGGATGTTGCCACTATTGTAGGGTAAATAGTGGGGAGTCGGTAGGTGGGGTCTGCATTTGTGTGGAGACGGGGATTCAAAGGCGTTCCCGAAGCAATGAGTGATCAACATATTCGATAGTCCATCGAATGCGGTGATGAAGAGAGGAAGGGAATGAGGGTGGATTTGGTGGTAATCCCTGTAAATGGAATGGTTATCTATGACACAGGGAAGCTCTCTACGTCTGATGCAGTGGGGAGGAGAGATGAGAGGAGGTCATGTAATGTTGTAGATGAGGGTAGTGGGTCTGTTGGCATTGGCATGGGTTCTTTGTTGTGGTGAGGTGTGGGTAAGATAGATGAAGAAGGGGAGGTACTCCCGACTCCTCGATGTGTGGTGAGGTGGGAGGAGGGAGAGGTAATTCTGACTCCTCGATGAGTATGGCAGTAGGCGTCGACACGATTCGTCGATCATGAGGGTAGGGGGGTCTGAGATAGGACCCGGTAGGGTGAGCATGGTGTCTGATGATGGGGTATTTGTTTGCACTAGATTAAATTTTGGTGGTAATGGTGAGGAGGATGGAGATGTCGGTACGGGTAAAAGCGTGTGTTTACAAGGTTCTTCCACAGGTGTGGTCGGGGTATGGTGTGATTGGTGTGGGTAAGACATCAAAGATGGCGTGAACCTCCCGGATAGTGTCATTGTCGATGGAAGGATGGTTCTGTTGGGTGGGGGATGTATGATTAGGGAATGGTTTTTGGAAAATGTGTAGGTTTTGGTTTGCGGGTGCATTGGGGTTGTCTAGAACGAGATCTCCTTTATCCAACATTTCTTGAACAATGTTTTTGAAGGTGATGTAGTTATTGGTGTTGTGCCCACGACACAATGATAGTCACAAATTTCATTCTCTCTGTACCATGCGGGTATAGGGCGTGCAAGATCAAAATCCGGGTGCAAACCATGGCCGAAGGATGATAGCCCCTACATTTAGAAGTCTTTCCAGAACAACAGGGTATGGTTCGGCAATGGGAGTATACCTCTTTTGTGCGTTTTTGAAGAGGAACGTTTGCACCGGCAAGAGGTTAGGTGGTGGTTGTGATATGTTGGATGGGTGAGGAGGGCTAGCCTTCAAGACCACCGCATGGGTGGAGGCCTGAGTGATTGGTGATGTTTTAGTAGTGGAAGAGGGTTCTTGTGATTTAAACGAGCACTTTTGTTGTGCAACTAAATCCATTTCTCCTCGAGGGCTCGAATTTCGAAGTTTCGGGCCATGGTGAACGCTTCATCAAAGGTATGAAATGTTTGTATTTGGAGGGTAGAGGAGATGTGGTGAGTGCAAGCCCATGTGAATAGCTCTATGAGCTTGGTCTAGTGGTAGGGGAATGTGAGTTGGTTGACCAGGCCATGCCAATGAGCGACGAAGTCTATTATTGACTCATCATCGTATTGACGCATAGTGTATAAGTTAGTCATGGTGACTTTCTTGGTTACATTGATGGAGAAATGGTCCAGAAAAGCTTGGGCCACTTGGTTGAAAGAGAAGATAGAGTGCTTAGGTAGAGCACTATACCAGTCGAGGGCCGGTCCGTTAAGGGACATGGGAAACATTCGCAATAACAAAGCATCATCATGAGAAATGAGGTAGCACATGTGCTTAAAAGACCTTAGATGTTGTTGTGGGTCTTCTTTGCTATGGAATCGATTGAATTTAGGAATTTCCCAATGTGGGGGTATGGACGAATGGGGATGGAGAAATGAATAGGTTCATTGCAAATCTCTTCGTAGGTGAGAGATGTACGTGAACCGGCAAGGGATGCTTCAAGCGTTTGCATCTTTTCCATCATCATCTTAATAAGGTCGGGGGTAGGTTGTGATGAATGTTGGTTTCCCCTAGGAGGGGGAAGGAGGTATGAAGAATACGAGGTGGAAGGTATCGCGGTATGTGAAGGAGCCGCGTATGAGAATTGTGGAGGTATGTGTGAGGGAAGGAGGAGGAGGGGTAATGTGTGGAGTAAGAAGTAGACGCTACGGGCGGAGGTTGAAAGTGTGTGTATACAGGAGGGGTCGGGGTGACCACCCTAGTAGCGATAGGTGGAAGTGATTAAGGAATGGACAGGACCAAATTCTGGAGGGGGTATAGTTGGTGGATACTGGCGGGGGTTGAGATGGGAGAGGTATGTAGGTAACGGATGGCATGGGGGTGAAGATGTCAAAGACGTAGTGAAGGTTGTATAAGATGTGGACACCACCACATCGGGGTCGAGTCAGTGACACTACCGGTGATAGGGAGTAGCGGGAGAGCCGTGCTAGATGCATCGGGTGCGGTGGTGGGTGCAAGAGTAGGAGGAATGGACACGGGCATACCATAGATTGGGTGGCCCAAAGAATCTTGAGTGGATGAGTGAGCAAGATAGTGTTGCAGCCAGCAGGGTTCTGATCTAAGAACCATGCAAAGTCTGAGTCACCCGTACTAACAACAACGGGGAAGACATGATCCATAGGGGATAATACGGAAGGTGGTGATGGAGTAGGTGGAAGAGGTTGAAGGCTAGCGTGAAATGCGAGTGCATTTTCTGATTGCGTGTCAACACCATGTAGAGAGGTGCAAACCAGGTGGTATTGTATTCTGCAGATAATACAGAAGGTAGCAGAGATGAAGAGGATGGGTATTGTGGGGATGTGTTGGGTGGATGTGCTAGTTAAGAACCAACACAGGCTGACCGATGCCGGTTATGTATGACCGATGCCGGTGGGATTAATCATTACTCATCATTACTGAGAGAGTAAGAATGTTTTACCAAAATGAGACAAGAGAGGAATATTATCAAGAAGGAAGGCTCTATGACAATGGTGTGACAGAAAATAGAGTATCCAGAATGTTTCAGGAACTGTTGTAGACAAGAAACAGAGATGAAAGGTCTTTTGGGCAGGTCAGCCCAAAAGAATAGAGACTAACGCCGATAGGGTATAACCGATGACGGTTAGGGGTAATCAATGACGGTTGATGGACCGACACTGGTTACTATGAAATTAAAACAGTAATGAAAAAGAGGGTTGTGAGTTATAATCGGAGATGGAATCAGACTCAAAATTCTGAGAATGATGAAAAATAGGTCCTAAGCACACTCAAAGGGAGTCGAATACACCAACTATGATGGGGAGCGTGCAAAGGGGAAATAAGAAAATGGAGAACGAGTCCTCTCACCTCAAAACACAAGACAAGCAGAAACACTAAGAAAAATGCGATCCTAAGAGTGCCTTTTTCTATTATATTTGTTCAACTTACGCTATTTAAGGACTGACACATGAATTATAGAACAGAGTTTTTGGTTAGGATGGCTTCCTAGGAAGAAGGAAATCTAAAAGGTGAGGTTTTAGGTTTGTTATGGTGGGGGCGGGCTTCACTCTAAAGTATGACTCGACAGAGCAGCGAGTTGGGTGCCCACTGTGCCACGATCGTGTGATCACCTACAACTTCTTCCAGGTAAGATGTTGTTTAAGAAATGTGTATATTTTGAAATTTGTGAAGTCTGGCAAGACAGAGAGAGAGAGATAGAGAAGATGTGATTTATTTGTCAACCATCAGCTGGTAATGACCTCCAGCGTATAGGTTGCCCTCATTTAATATGAGCTAAATGCAGAAAGCAAAATGAAAATGAAGTTGATTTTAAGCCCAAATCAAAACGTTTTATTCGATGACACAAGAAGATGAAGAGGAGAAGGAATGCTCTTTCACTAATGCAATAATTAACAAAAGAAAAGAAATGTTCATTTTAGAAACCCCAAAAGACAGTCGCTTTTAGACAATATGAAGAGGAGAAGATTCCAGAGAAGAAACTTAAATGTGAGATCCTTTCAGAAAGGGAAACAAACAAGCAACTTTCACCTAGAAATGAAGAAATGCAAGGAACCTGGATGGGTCCCACTGGGCATGCCAAAATGTTTCGATCCCTTTACGTACAATCGAGACTGAAATAGATAAGGGTTCAAGGTAGGTTTACCTGCTGTTTGGTTTGGTTGAGATGCGTGTGTGTAGACTTCCGATCTCGGTCAATCATGTGAACTCCTTTTTGGTTGGGAAGGACTACCCCTGTAATAAGAAAACAAGAGAAAGAGTTAAATAGCATATGCAGTGGACTACCTAGCGTATGCTAGATCCAGGAAGCGTGGTACTCCCTAGAAGGCTGTCAATCCACTATTTTATAAATCAATATTAAAATGACAAAGCATGTAAATAAATAGAATCTAGTGCTAGCATTCTGATTTGGGTGCCTCAGGTCACTATCAGCGTCAATTCATTTAAATATTAAACTATGCCAATAAAAGAGTGTTTAGGTTGGGTTCTAAGTAAGTTGGGTAGTTTGAGGGTACAGACAGGGTCCGGTCAAGGTTGGGTAGGGCTGTTAGGTAGTTTAGGTGAGTGGTAGGTTTTGGTCTGCACTGTGTTAGCAGACAGAAGGACCGACGCCGGTTAGGTATGACCGATGCTGGGTTGGGTCAGACCGATGTCGGTCACTTTAGAGGTAACAGAGGGCCGAACAAAGGTGTTTTGGGTTATTTTGGGTTCCTCAGGTGGGCAGGGAGAGTTGGGAATGGTGTTGGTGAGATTTAGGTGGGGAGTGGGGCTCAGAGTCAGAGTAGAAGGGTTTTGGAGGGTGGTTTTGGGTAGGGGTAGAGGGTGACAGGTGACCGACCGTACGACGGCTTAGGATTGACCGACGACATACGACATATATGGATGACAGGTGCTGGTCATTGGTTTGGAGTATTGGCTTGAAAGATAGGGGTTGGGGTGCTCTGTGTGATTAATCAGAGAGTTGATGATGAGTGGAATGAAGTGGGAGGAGCTCCTGGGTATGGGTGTGGTCCAGTGAACCGGTGGGGAGGTTAAGAGGGTGGTTTTACTTCTTGGAGGAGGAAGAAAGAGAATCAAAACACAATATGCAAGGGGAGGACAAAAAAATCCACCTACCTAGAGTCCGATGCGTGGCTTTGGAGTGTGGTAAACGTTGATGAAGGTGGTCAATCGTTGGAGATCTCTTGTTCAAGCTCAATCTAGTCCAGGTCCTTCAATCGAAGTGTTCACAAAGCTCCCTTGTGAGTTCCTCCAATGGTGGTCATTTGTTGGGAGTTCCAAGGGCTTGGTTGTCTCTCTCAGTTGCTTGTGTCAATGTCAAGTTCTAAACCATGCCAAGTAATCCACCAGGACATGAATGATCCTCCCTGATGATTCATCAACCATTCTAATGTCAAATGATTAACCAACCCTTTGGAAAGAGTTGGGATTGGGTATTTACAGGTGATCGACACTGGTCCTACCTGACCGACATCGGTCAGACTGTAACCGACATCGGTTATGTGGGGGAGTTATTTTTGAAAAGTGGGGAATATGCCTTCCCCACTTGGTTGTGAGTGGTGGAGCACATGTGCCCTCCACCTTGAGAATGGGTAATAGGACAAGGGAGAGTCCTATGAGTGGAGTGGCCACTATTAGGGCTTTCTAGAAGGGTATGGGCAAGGTATGGGCAAGGTAGAGAGTGGAATGGTGAGGTGGAGGTGCAAGTGGGGTAGTGGAAGGGTGAGGTGGAGGTGCAAGTGGGCTGGTGAGTTGGTTGGGTGATGTGGCCAGCTTAGTGGCATGATGAGGTGGCCCTGATGAGTGGGTAAAGGGAGGATTTAATTATTTGATGTCAATTAAATCCTTGGGTGAGTGAATGGGGGTTATTGTGATGTGCGGAAAGAGGGTACGAGTGACCAGATTAGAGTTAAATCGATTTCCGTGTAGGATGTGATTATTAGGTTATTTTGAGGGAGGTGATGAAATGTGAGGTGTTTTGGTGTCTACAAATGTTATCAATATGGATATACACTAGTGTTACAATTCACAAGAAGACATTTTAAGGATTACATAGTGTTGGATATATGGTTATCTCTATAGAAGGTGTACATGATTCATGAGATAGGGGAGAATATAAAGTTCGTAGACAAAGGTATAGTGATAAGAAGGGATGATGATTGGCTTGACAAGGCTAAGAAACTTGATTAAGGTTATTGAAGACCTCAAGATAAATGTGGAAGACTACTAATATGTTACAAGGTATGTGTGTGTTCTATTCATGACGTAATGTTATAAAGAGAAGAGTTCCTAAAAGGTGTAAAAAGACTTTAAAGGTAATTAGAATGCTTTGAATTAAGAATATGTGCATGATAGTGGCCAAAGAAAATTTGGGCGAAGTCCGTGTTCTTATATCCTGGTTGGTTGAAGAAAGGTTTTTACAAGGTCAACCGGATAATTTGAAGAGTATATTTGTGTCTAGAATTGTGTTTTATAACCTAGTCAAGAGCAGTAATTGGTGCAAATTATTATAAATGGTATGAAGATCATTGCGAGATTCTATAAAAGTGTTATTGATTGGTGATATGCTTGAAGAAGGATTTGTGAAGACTCACTAAGAAAATATATAGGTTGGAGAGTGTAATAATCATGGTTTGAGAATGAAAGGGTATTTTAAGGTCATTAAGGCAGCTAATAAGGTTTGGTATGCTATGCAAAAGGAGCTATGACGGTTAGCTTTTGATCATGAGTAAAGATATACTAAATTTATATCATAATGGAGCAAGTGACTAAGGTATAAGTCTACAGTGTCTTTGAAATGTCAAGAAGTCGGGGAGCTGTACAAATGTGTTTTTAGATCCATAAGATAATAAGTGCAATATGTGTCGCCAAGAAGGCACATTGAGTCAAGAAGATATGAGGATAGTGTGACAATGTTGATTGGTAAGTTGAGAAGGTGCATTTTGGGCCTCATAAATAGGATTAGTGGTGTTAAGGACTCGGGAGTCATTCGGTGTGTTCTCGGCTCATTAATAGGTATATAGCTTAGTGAAAGCATGCATGAAGGTAAGGATGGAAATTGCATACAATAATGTTGGTGAATAAGGTAAGATGAAGTGTTCACTATTTTTTAGCTATTGGTATTAATCATATGGTGCTTGGTCAAGGTTGAGTCATATTTCTTTCTAACATAGAAGGAAGTTCTTTGAAGGTATGTATTGACCAAGGGGGATATATGTTGCCAAGAGGCAAAACATAGATGGAGGAGGTCAAATGGACCTTATTTTGTTTGGTTGATGTTTCCAACCAAGTGGTGAGCCTATTGTGATGTTAGAAAAAGAAGTTGCGGTATGTTTCTTTGTCATTAATGTTAAAAGGGGAGAATGGACTGATGGTACATGTGAATGTTATAGGAGAGAATGAGCTATATGTTTGCCATTAAATGGTTTGTCATAAATGACAAAGGGGGAGATTATTGGCATTGTTTTATCATTGATTTCAAAGTGTGATGACGAAATTACATTTTTCATTGATTTATGAGGTGTCATTGATGTCAAAAGGAAAAGGACATGAAATTTGATTGAAATACTTGTCATGTCTTGAGTTGAGTTTCTTGACGAAATGACATGAGGTTTTGAGGTATCTTGAGTAGGTGTGGGATTGTAGGAGTGATGCAAAGGTGTTATAGAGGTAGATTGATGTTTTGATGATTACATGAAGCATGTTGAAGGCCTTGGAAGATGTGAAAGTGTGGAAAAGTCACGAGGAGGTTAGCATTGATGGTGCAAGCATGGTCGAGATGATTGGTTAGTAGGCTTATTTAGTAGGATGAGGTGTGACATGATGGAATATAGGTATGTAACAGATGGATATGCATGGTGAGAGCATGAATATCATGTGGATGAAGTGTTAGGACACTCACAAGTGTCTTAGAGTGTAGGTATGGGGTTTCAACATGTTTTATAGGTCTCCACTAGACCTATTCTTAAGCCCTAGGTGACTTAATAATGTGAGTTGGGTTGATTTCAACATGGAGATAGAAAGGTGAGCCTCGTGGAAGGTGTAAAAGTTGTTGTAGAGGTTTGGACCATGTTTTAGGTGTTAGTTTTTAGGTATGAGAAAAAAATTGAGTTTTTGCCCTTACCAATTTCTTATAAGTGAGAAATAAAGCTCAAAATGGAATGTTTGTTACTCGTTGGCGTGTGTGAAGTATGAATGGGAGGTTGATATATTTAAGGTAGTTGAGGAAGTTTCATAAGATGATGTTCCAAGCATTAGTTCAGATTTTAAGGAGAAGATCTTTATGAACCATTATTAAGAAGCTAATGAGGTCTAAAACCCTTCTTAAACCCTATGTGAAAAGTGATGGATAAGAACTTGTTCATAGTGACTTAGAATGGATTAGTTTGGCTTGTATGAGGATTGGAAGTTGTAGAGGACTCCTCCAACTTGATCCATAAGGTATTTAGTTATCTTTATAGTAAGTGGACCCCAAAACAATGTGCAAACTTAAGGAAAAGTTGATATTACTCTCAAGTTTTGCATTAGATCATTTGACTAAATTAGTGTTTGAGGAATTTGGGAATCCATACTACATGTTTGGGGTGGTTTAAGATCATGGTTGAGCCCTTTGGAGGTCTGTGGAAGTCATTCTTGCATGACCGGGTTTTAGGGCACTTTTGGATAATTTTTGTGGTCTTGGTTGCAGAGGTGTTTTGATGGTGTTTCAAAGATAAGTGACGGTGTTGTGAGAATTTGGTGATGAAATTGAGGTCATAATATTTCCATTAATGCATCAAAATTTAATGATTGAGGTGATTTGTTGCTGGTTTGAGCCTCATCTTTGAGTTTGAGGACTGGTTTTGTAGGTCATAGACCTAGTAAGGATAGTTGCTCCTAATAGTGGTGTCATTGCATGTTTTGACGGTGAAGATCTGAATGAGATTGTAAAAGGCATGAATTGGACTTAGAAAACATGTCTAAGTGGTCCTTGAAGTTTATTGATAGCCATATAAGCCCAAGTTCTCTTGGTTTTGGTGAGAATGTGTTTGGGTGTAATTAGGCCCGATTGAGATCTAATGAAGAAATGTGATCATTGTATGCCTTGCTGACATAAGTGGTCATTTGTATGGTGTTTTCATGATGTTCTAAAGTTTTTTTAAGGTTATATGCCCCATGATGGTTGACTTAGATGAATTATAATCATGAGTCATGTATACAAGCTAATTTTTGGGCTTATTTGTAGTTGGGTGTGTATGAAAAAGTGTGAGATAGAGGGTTGATTGAAGAGGTGAAGGAGGTATTTGTGACCATCAAGAGAGGGAAGAGAAGATTTTATTGTGTTCTAGAGTGTGTGCTCATGTTGGTGAGCTAGGTCAGATGAACTTATAAACTTGATGGAGAAGTTCTTGAGTGAGTGAATCTAGAAGGTAGTTTTGAGGAAGATTGATGAAAGGAGAGATAAATAGAGTCATCATTTGTTTTTTTAAGCAATATTCTGAAGATGAAAAACAATCAGGTGGCTTTAGTTTGTGCTTTGAGTCATCTAGGGGGTTGGTGCTCTACTAAATATAGGGTTGGTGCTCCTTCTGGGGTTGGTGCCTCACTAAACCTAGGGGTTGGTGCTCCTTGTTGGGTTAGTGCTCAAATAATTTTTTTCATTACTACAATAAAGAATTGTTTCAATGGGTTTTCTCCCCCTATGGTTTCCCACTTATATCAGGTGTTTCGTGTCCTTACGTTCTCACGGTGCATGCTTATGTGTTTGGTTAATCATTTCTTAATCTATATGTTGATGAATGATTGATGAATGCATTGTATATTTGATGAATTTTAATGCTTAAGTGAATGATTATTTTAAGGCACATTGATTCAAACCCCTCTCAATGGTTATGCTTTCAACAATTCAAATCCAAAGGATGTAGAGACACGATGAATTTATAAAGACAAAAGGTATTCAAAGTAAGAGATGCCGATGTGCAACATTGTGGAACATGAGAATGAGATCTATCGGCATGGTGTGCATGAAAAGCAGTGACACCCTTATTCTCAAGTAACTTAATCCTATCATGGAGTGAATAACAATCATTATCTCTATGACTATTTATCCCATGGAAAGTAAAAAATAGCTGGTTATGAGTACGTTATAACTGATGAGGAGGATGATGCTCATTAGAGGGTAGCCTAATCAACCTCTCATCAATCAAAGTGTGTAAAATAACACGAGGCCTATAAAAATGTGAGAAGTATTATAAGGTTATGTGTAAAAATATCTTTTACCAATTCCTCTATGCATTCAATTGAAGTCCAACTATTGAACTTTAAACTCGACTTACAAGTATATGTAAATTTTAGAAATAGTTATGTATGTAAAATACTAAGACATTTGATTTGAACTTACAACCTCTTTCAAATGAAACACCTTAAATCAAGTTCTAATACTAACTCTTCCACACATAATTTGAGAATATAAAACATAAAATTTCTATTTGAATCACTTAAAGTTTTCTAATAATGATGAGAAAAAAGTTGTTATTCGTTTTGTAACACCACTCAAAAGATATGCCCAACCATGCAAGAATCATGCCCAACACTTATTAAAATAGCATCAATGTAATAATTTTATACTTGAAAATGAATGGGAAGCACCCAATAATATTGGGACCCACTTTGCAAAATTATGACACTCTAATAATGAAATA
Organism: Taxus wallichiana var. yunnanensis; assembly: GCA_018340775.1. Taxonomy (NCBI): domain Eukaryota; kingdom Viridiplantae; phylum Streptophyta; class Pinopsida; order Cupressales; family Taxaceae; genus Taxus; species Taxus wallichiana. Next base: position 771,899,774 of record CM031239.1, on the reverse strand, counting down.
TTAAACAAAATATCAGATTTCTCTTAGGAAACATGTTCAAATCAACTTCCAACACAAAAATTCAACACCTTTTTAGGCTTCTAGTATTTTAAAGGTTCCAGGAAAAATTTAAAACTTTACTAAGAAAATAGACACTAATAAATGGTGCTATGATAAATAAATAAATCTTCTTTCTAGATTTTGACTTCAAGACAAAATAAGTAGCCCATCGAGTAAGAAAAACCTTCTTTAGGAAATTTAAAATTTCAAATTTACAATGCCAAATAAAAAATTATGCTTTAGGAAACCATGTGGTGTCTCACGTAGTAGAATAAAGCCTTAAATAAAAATAATTTTAAAAAATAATAAGATTTCACCAAAATTTCTTCCTCACGGGAAAATCTTCGGAGTAACTTCTAGCTCTTCCATCTCTTTCACGGACCGATACCAACCATCTTGATCTAAAAATACTAATGGAGCTTGATACACAAGAAAAAGGAAGAGAATAACAATGCATACTAAAATCACCACCATATATTGTTCTGTTGTATTTTAGAATATTATCATATCTTTTAAAAAAGCTTTGTGGGAGGTTAGTTTATGGGATCTAATCAACTAACGAGACCATATAACAAATAATTCTAACTTAAACTACTAACCACACTCTATATTAATAACTAATATAAAGTGAAATTTATTTTATTAAACCTAAATTACAATCTAACACAATAAAGTGACTAACCAACATACTAACAAAATATGTTTGGATCATAATATGCAACAAAATAGTGGATCCCATAGAAAATAATTTGCTAGCCACATATTAAAAAAAAATTCTTTTATTCCTTTCTTTGTTCTTTATGTTTTATGCATGCCATATAGCACTTTGCATGCACTATTTATTTATATCTATTTACATATATATATATATATATATATATATATATATATATATATATATATATATATATATATATATATATATCCTACCAATGTTGTTATCCTTTCCTTTTTCATGGACCTACCTATATGCTCATACTAGAACACTAACACACTTTGTCCTCTTTGTATTTTCCTACTTGAGACCCATAGATTGTTTGAAATGGAAAATTCCACCATGAATAGTCAAGAAATGTAACTTCACAACAATATTATGCACGGCCTTGCTTCACCAAAAAAATTCATCCAAGTAAGATTTTGTGTACGCATACACACATTTTTGTGCTTTCCTCAAACAAAAATAGGAAAAAAGCCACTTGCTATTTAAAGAGTATGTGCTTTTTTTCTTAGTTGAATATTTTTTTATTATTTTTCACATGTTTATGTGATGGTCATGACACAAGTTTTGTAGAAATTCATAATTTAGAGCAAAGTATTTTTTTCCATTACTCCTTAAAAGAATTCACCGTCCTTGTGCTATACACTCGTAAATCTATAAAAATGTTTATACAAAATGTTTTTTCCTCATTTCTTTTGGTTTGATTCTATAAACTTTGTTTCCTTTTAGTATCAACCTCAACCCACATGTCCCCCGCATAATACTTGAGATTTTTATAGGAAAATATTCCCGAGATTTTAAAGGTGATGTTTTAGTTGTCTATGGTCTAGCTTATACCAAAAGTGGTTCAAGCTTCACCCAAAACATAAATATTACATGTAGAAGTCATTATTAGAAATGTCTAATGACCATTACACTCAACATCAACAACCGAATCATTAAAAATTTACTTCAAAACTAATCCTGGTATGGTTATGTGTATCACAAACTTTACTATTAGAGATAATACCAAATATGAAATATGCACATTTATGCATTGTAACCACATAAAAAAATTCTATAGAAAACATTTACCACACATTCAAAGAATGTATATTGATACCCAACATAACAATACACAAAATTGTCAACTTAGTCACTTCATATTCAGGTTATCTCTTTTGGTGATATTGTTATAAGATTACATCAAAACAATAAGTAATATAACATGTGCATGAAGGATGCTAAAACTAACCAAGAAATTGCAATTGTAATAATTCCTCCCTACGTTTTTGTCCCTTTCCACCATATTTTAACTCATTTCTTTTGGCCTTCTTAAATACTAATTTAATTGTGCATTATTTTTTATGTACAACTAATTAATTAACATATCCTTCTTTACCAAACAATATAAGAAAACCTACCTCTAGGAATTATGCCAAATTTCATTTTCAAAATTGATTATAAGCATGGTCCAAAATTCTCCCACAAATTCCAAGAAATTCATTTCTCCTTCATTTACCTACTCAATGATGAATGTACTAAAACACATTTGCAAAAACTTGCACAATCCAACATAGAGAAATGTTTTCTTGTCACTTAACATCTTACTTTACATACATAAGCCATGTAGATCCCTTTTTTACTTGCTTTGTTTCATTTGTGCTTGTAAAAAGATATATGTAATTTTATACGTCATGGGATTTTTCAAGGCAAAAACATCTATCTTTCTCCATTCAAGCTAGTTTGTATGAACTATGGTAGGTTGGCCTAGTCAAAATCTATAGAGAAAAAAATCACCCTTCCATCCAAAATGTTATGTCAAAAACCAATCCACCATGCTCACTTTCTATAATGCACCATCCATAAAAGGACGATTCTTTGGATTGCACTCTTTGACAAACACTACTTGGCTCAAAGTTCCCAAAATTTATCTTGTAATCAATTTTAAGAAACATGAACAAAACAACTCCAAATTAATTTTCTTCCTCTAACAATTCCAAATAAATTATTCTGATGGGTCGTTATATACTCCAATCATTTATCTAACATGATCTCATGTTAGTGTCATTATAAACTAGCGCTGTGTCCAAGGCTGTATGCAATGGAGCTTTATATAATCAGTTCCTATTGGGATTTTTGTTGGGGGGTGTTGTGTTGGTTACTAATCTACAGAAACCTTAGGTAAATCTACAAAATTCATCTATTGTAATGAAAAGAAGTCTAAAAGGCTACACTTCTAATTGAAATTGAAATACATACATAGTACTAAAACAAATGAAACTGCAACTGCACAATTGAAGCTAGAATTTAGTAAAAGTAAGATTGCATGTTAACTAGACTTTGCATAAAAGGAAACACATATTTCAGATAAAAGTGTTGGTAAAGAAAACAAATGCAGTCAACCAAAGATTGCATGAAATATACTAAAATAAGGATTACAGTAAGACTTATTGGAAAACCGCATATGTGAACATAAAACAACCTCCTATCTCCTCGGTCGAGTGGGCCCTTGCTCTCCCTTGGGATAGAGGAATTACCAACAGCTTTAGATCTTCAAAATGATGTGTACTTCTATTAATTCAAATAAGTTCCATATCGTATACAACATATGAAGTTAAAAGTTTTGAATCCCACAGATGATATATTACAAAGTATCTCCAAAAATAATCACTAATCATGTTCTTAGGAAGGTGTCTTAATATAGACACAAATGGTTATAGTATTCACCATAATAGGTGGCACTAACATCTTCCACTAATCAATATTAACTAAAACTCATAAATTCTTATGGGACAGTTAGGAACAAGTCCCATACTAATAGGTCGACTGGTGGAAAAAGTCTTTTGCTCCCGTATTCCAGCTCCAAACTCGGACTCAAAGAACAAACGTCCATTATTTAACTAACATGATCTCATGTTAGTGTCATTATAAACCAGGGTTGTGTCCAAGGCTGTATGTAATGGAGCTTTATGTAACCAATTCCGTTGGGATTTCTATTGGGGGTGTTGTGTTGGTTACTAATCTATGGAAACCTAAGGTAAATCTACAGAATTCATCTATTGTAATGAAAGGAAGTCTAAAAGGCTACACTTCTAATTGAAATTGAAATACACACACAATACTAAAACAAATGAAACTACAACTGCACAATTGAAGCTAGAATTTAGTAAAAGTAAGATTGCATGTTAACTAGACTTTGCATAAAAGGAAACACATATTTCAGATAAAAGTGTTGGTAAAGAAAACAAATGCATTCAACCAAAGATTGCATGAAATATACTGAAACAAGGATTGCAGTAAGACTTATTGGAAAACCACATATGTGAACATAAAACAACCTCTTGTCTCCTCGAGTCAGTGGGCCCTTGCTCTCCCTTGGGACAAAGGAATTACCAACAACTTTAGATCTTCAAAATGATGTGTACTTCTATTAATTCAAATAAGTTCCATATCATATACAACATATGAAGTTGAAAGTTCTGAATCCCACAGATGATATATTGCAAAGTATCTCCAAAAATAATCACTAATCATGTTCTTAGGAAGGTGTCTTAATATAGACAAAAATGGTTACAGTATTCGCCATAATAGGCGGCACTAACATCTTCCACTAATCAATATTAACTAAAACTCATAAATTCTTATGGGACAGTTAGGAACAAGTCCCATACTAATAGGTTGACTGGTGGAAAAAGTCTTCTGCTCTCGTATTCCAGCTCCAAACTCGGACTCAACAACAAATGTCCATTATTTCTCTGCACACATCATCACATTTTCCTCACAAAGACAATTAGTAGGAAGTTTATATGGTAATCATTTTTATGAACAAAAGCAAGGAAAATGCATCAAACTCACTATGATATAACTATACAAAGCATCCCCATACATTAGCAAATCATATCTAAGTGGCAATTTACTGATCGTAGGAATGATATAAATGAGCCAAATGATGCACTCATCAATTCCTTTGCTACAACACTTGACAAGACCATTGCATTAATAAAACACACATGAAACTTGGTTACATACTAGCAAATAATTTTTGGGTGTAAAAGTGAAATTTATTTATTTATTCATAAAAATTCAAACACACAACAATAGGTACAAGAGTGACATGGCGATGCGTATGGGGAAAATTGATAACTTAATTTAAATTAATATGTTTTCCATTTCATGACTATTAGGTTTTTAATTTGATTTAATAATTTAATAATTTGGTTCGTTGGATGAGTAAATTAATGACTTAAGCCGGGTTATTGTCATGTATTTTTGCAAGGGAAAAATTCAAGAGAAAACATGACAACTTTACCCCAGTGTTAAAAGTTTTGCTTGTTAACCCTCCTAAGAACTCCTCTAAATCAGTTCCCCCTTTGTGTCAGGACTATACTAATCCTCCAAGTTCTCATATGTGTTGTCATAACCTTGTCCATGTGTTTTAAAGATGAAAACAAGCTCATGAAGTTCTTCTAATATAGTGCTTCTCAAGACAGATTCTTCAGTGACTTAGAAATGGCTATTTTTAGCCTTTTTGAGACAAATGTGCACCCCCAAAGTAGAGTTGAAGGCTAAAATTCATCGGAAGTGGTATTAAGGAGCTAAGATCATATTGAAAGTGATTTAGGAAATTTTAGGGAATATTTGAAGGTTTAGGGACAAGTTTAGTGAAAGCGGGTTTTGAAGGTGAAGGAGCTTGCAGTTCAAAACAAGTCCTGAGCTTTGAAAGATGATTCCAAGAGCTCCGTAAATAGTTATAGGTCAAAAAAATACCATTAGAAATATAATTCAATGCTATAACCTATGGAGCTTTCAAAATTTTCACAAGACTAAAGAGCTTCTTTCCATAGTCTATTTTTGAGATACACCTTGTGGTATCAAGAAAAAGGATATTTTAAGGAGTTTCAATAAGAATTAGATCATGGGACCCATACCATTATTATAAAAATAATTTTTAGAATCAAAATAATATAATGAAGTGTTAAAAAGACCTCCTAGAGCTCCGACAACTTCATCTTTAAGTTATCTCTCAAGGTACACTCTCGTAGTTATAATTTTTTTTTTTCGGTGGACGCATGTTAGCACGAGGCTGAGGTGCACTTTATTGTCACTTATTTCCTATCCCAAGGGGAAAATGGGGATACGAAAATGTGCTCAATGTCTAGTTGAGACCTTGGACCCATCATATGACCTTGAGAAGTCTCGTTAAGCCCTTTTCCAAGTTTCTAGTCCCTTGTCTCACGAAACCTCAGCTTGCCACTTGTCATCATAGGGATGAGGGACAATTTTTTCCCTTCCATCCCATTGCAAGGGGACAATGGGGACATAAAATGCACCCTCACCCTACTCTTGCATGGTTTCTCATATGACCCAAACTTGGCCCCAGGGTTCTAAAATTAGATTTTCTCCCTCATCCGCCACCAAATCAATGATCGCCACTTGTCATCATAGGTATAAGATGCATTTTTCTATCCCTTTGATCCCTTCCCAAGGGGAAAAAAAAGTTTACCCCTCCCCATGGAGTGATAAAAAATAGAGTTACATTTTTTAAGCTTCCATTTCTCCTCTTTCATGTGCATACAAAACCTAGAAATGTTGTTAGATGTTTTTCTAGAAATCCTTCTTCCATCTATCTTCATTGCATTTTTCCTCCATGCCCTCATGATATCAGCTGAAAAATACCCATGAAATCTGAATTTTATCCAGACACCATGCTGAGATTTTTCCAGAAGTGACTTCGTGCCCTAGAATGAGAAAAACTCGTATCTCCCAATCCAGTGATCGAAGTCAAATATTTTTCATAGATGTTATTCATCCCAAACAAATTCAAGAAGAAAATGACAACATTTTAAATGTTTATATGGATTTTTAATGGTAAAATCCTCGTTTTTTTCCCTATTTTACGTTTTTTCAATTTCCCATCATTTCAACAGACGGATCGAGCTAAAAATTTGAACATAGAATTCATAGAAGAAACCTATTCTGGTGAAGTTGTTTTCATTTCAATCTAAGGTAGGAAACTACACTCTCTAAAATAACCAATGAATCTATTAATGTCTATCATAAAAAAATAGTGAAAGGGCAATGAGATACCTCTTCACTTCCCAAGGTTCTAGTGGATGAAATCCCCGAAAATTGGAACAAAAATTCAAAATGAATAATATAAACTTCTACAAGTGGTTTTGTTCGAATCGACACCAAGAAGACCACTTTATATTTTAATTAAGTATTTATGGGAGCATATACTAAAAATATAAGTCTTCCAATGCCCTTTCAAATTCTAAACCCGCTTATACAAAATATAGTCCTTGAAGAGTCTCTAATGTACCTTCCAAAATCATCCTCTTTTTCCCAAACCTCTACTCCCACTTCTAAGCCTATCCTAACTTCAAAAGCAATACCTTCATCCCCCTTATCCACATCTTCTCCTTTGATATCATAGAACATGTGAACAAATATAAAGTGTAGATTTCTGAATATGAGTATTTGTGGACTCATCTCGAACAATTTGAGAAGTTTGTCTGTCATATTAAGGGTAGTAGTTCAAAGCCCAATACTATGACCCCTAGTTCTAAAGGACTACTACCAACCCCACCTACACCTCCATCATATAACATGATTGCTATGAGTGCATAAAATAATAATAAGATTGATCCTTTCTATATCTCCCTTCTTGTTGGAAGATACCAATTGAATAATTGCATAATAGATTCAGTGTTTTTGACAATGTAATGCCTATAAAGGTGGCCAATTCTCTTGGACTCACCTTGACATGGGTCAGTGGCTCGTGTTACTCTATGGTTTCAAAAGAGGTCCCACTTTTCGGAAAGATTAATGATGCACATGTGTCTCTCAACAAATTTATGGATAAGAAGGTGTCAATGACTATCTTGGTAGCATACAATTTGTCTTCATTTGGAATCTTGTTGAGTAGAAGATTATACCAAAATTTGGAGTAAAAATATAGATGAATTGGTATTTCACAACCATTCCGGTTAAGGGAGATATGGAAAAGTTTCTTCCAAAAAGAGGATGAGATATCTGGTGAAAAAGGTAGTAAATTCAAGAGCTAACATCTTGTACCAAAATAGTGGGAAGATTTCATAATATCCGAAGAGGAGGATGAGATTCCTATCTTGATAGGACTAAAAATTTCTTTCCAAAGGGGTATTTATCATGAAGGATTATGGAGAAATCTTAATTTTTAAGAAGAGAACCCCAATTTTCGAGATGATGTAAGCCATGATAAAGATGAAATGGTACTTAATGAGTTCGGAGCTGATAAATTAGATAATGAGTTTACCCATGATGAGGAGGTGTTCTCATTCCCATTTGAATATGAATATTCTCTTGATCATGTCATCCATGAAGAATAAAATCTAACTTGTGATGATCCTTTGAAAGGTTTGAAAGAAGAATTTGTGTAAGAAATAATAATAAGAATTGTAGAAGAAACAAAAAGATCCTCATCTCAATCTTGAACTCCTAATGCAATCCATGGATTTGCAAGATAGGTATGAATCTAATTTTGAATTCTCAACCAATTCAAAAATTGGTCATGATGAATTCTATCAAGGTGAAAAATCTAATGTCCCTCCTGAGCTAATGATTGATGGATATGTTGATGAAAGTGAATCTTTCTCTTTCCCATTTGAAGAATAAGATTACTTCCATGAGGAAAAGATTGAAATAAAGGTCCTTTAGTCCTTTGATGATTGATCATTCCATATTGAAGAGGTACTAAATTTCAACGAGCCTTGGGATTATGGATCAATCTCTCCAAATTGTTCAATTGAGTTTCAAAAAAGGATTCCTCAAATCAATGTGATGATGAACTCTTGACAGCTTTTAAAGGAGTTCTTGTAAGAGATCCCGAAAGATTCGAAGGAATGGAAGACCCCTGAGCTAAGTCTTGAAATATTGACTCATGATATTTGCATACAAGATAGGTATGAGGTTATGTTTGATTCCTCACTCAATGTCTAAACATCTCATAACAAATAGAAAAAAATGAATTCAAGGCCTCTTATGAAAAAGTTGTCAATAAACATAAATATGGGAAATAAGAGAACTCGGAACATTCAAAAAACCCTAATAAAAAATCAGCGTTGGGGAAACGATGAGATGCAAAATGAGAAATCAACGATGTGGATGAACACAAAAGATGATTGGTAATATGAAATTTTTTGATTTTATGAGCAAAGCTCACGAGCATCAAAGGGATCATGTAGGCTCACTCATCTTAAGTATACATGTAGTCATGGATGAACCTAGCTTTCATAAGTAGTTGAGAAAACAAGGCTACTTTCTCGAACCAATCAATGACTTTGTGGAATATCATCACTCAATGTTACCCATTTAGAGGTAACTTCTAAAAGAGAAAAGTACTTTAGTGAAATCTGGTTGTCCCTTGTATGTACCATAGGTGAATATAGGTTTGTTTATTTCCATTTTAATTGTGTGTTTTACTTTCCTGTTGTGTGTGTTTTTCCCTTTCCATGTGTAGTGTGTTTCCCTTCTATTGTGTGTGTGTGCTCTCTTTCACTCTATCCTTGTTTTTGTTGAGACTCGGAAATCCCAATGGATAAGGCACTAGTCCAGTTATGTATTGATATTATGGAGTTCCTTATTATCATGTCCTTACTTTGTTTGATCAAGAATAATTCCCCAAGTGAGATTCAACTATTGTCATGTGTTTTTTCAAGGGAAAAATTCAAGAGAAAACATGACAACTTTACCCCAATGTTAAAAGTTTTACTTATAAACCCTCCTGAGCACTTCTTCGATCAATTCCCCTCGGTTTCAATCCCATCTCAATCCTCCAAGTGATCATATGTGTTTTAATAACCTTTTCCAAGTGTTTTAAATATGAAAACAAGCTCATGAAGTTCTTCCGATAGCATGCTTCTCAAGACAAATTCTTCATAAACTTAGAAATGGCTATTTTTAGCCTTTCTGAGATAGGTGTGCACCCCTCGGAGCAAATTTGAAGGAAAAAATTCATTAGGAAGTGGTATTGAGGAGATAATATCATATTGTAAGTGATTTATGAAAGTTTAGGGAATATTTGAAGGTTTAGGGACAAGTTCAGTGAAAGTAGGTTTTGAAGGTGAAGGAGCTTGCAGTTCAAAACAGTGCCTGAGCTTCAAAAGATGATTCTAGGATCTCTGTAAAGAGTTAGAGGTAAAAAAATATACCATTAGAAAGATAATTAAATTATATAAATTATGGTGCTTTCAAAATTTTCACAAGAATAAAGATATTCTTTCCATAGTCGATTTTAGTAGGCACAAACTTGCGGTCTGAGAAAAAAAGGATATTTTAGGGAGTTTCAAGAAGAAATAGATCATAAGACCCATCCCATAATTCTAAAAATTATTCTTGAGTCAAAATCATATAAATAAGTTCCCAAAAATACCTCTTGGAGCTTTGAAAACTTCATCTTCAAGCTCTCTCTCAGGTATGCTCTTGCAGATTGGAAATTCTTTCAGTGGACACATGTCAACACGAGGCTAAGGAATAATTTATTGTCCCTTATGTCCCATATCAAGGGGAAAATGGGGACATAAAATGTTCCCATGCCCAATTGATCCCTGGACCCATCATATGACCACGAGAAGTCCATGTAAGCCCTTTTTCCAAGTTTTTAGCCCCCGTCTCATAAAACCTCACTTGACACTTTTCATCATAGGGATGAGGTGAAATTTTTGTACCTTGAATATAATTTCAAGGGGAAAAATGGGACACAAAATTTCACCCTCACCCTACTCTTGCATGGTTTCTCATATGACCCAAACTTGGCCCCAAGGTGCTAAAAATTAGATTTTCTCCCTCATCCGCCATCGAATCAACGATTGCCACTTGTCATCATAGGGATAAGACAAATTTTTATATCCATTTCATCCCATACCAAGGGGAAAATTAGGTAAAAAATTACTCCCCCCCATGGAGTGATAAAAACCGAGAAGTTAGATTTTTCAAGCTTCCATTGTTCCTCCTCCACGTGCATGCAAAACCGTAGAAATGCTGCCATATTTTGTCTAGAAATAATTCATCCATCTATCTTCCTTCCATTTTCCCTCCATGAACTCATGATATCAGATACAAAATACAAATTTAATCTGAATTTTTCTATACACCATGCCGATATATTTCCGTAAGTGACTTCACGCCCTAGAACGAGAAAAACTCATATCTCCCAATCTGGAGATTGAAGTCAAATGAATTTTTCATAGGTTATCTTCATCCCAAACACCTTCAAGAAGAAAGTGACATCATATTAAATTATGATATGGATTTTTAATGGCAAAAACCCTCATTTTTCCCCCTAGTTTACGTTTTTTCAAATTTCTATCATTCGACAGAGAGGATCGAGCTAAAAATTTGAACACAAAATCTAGACAAGAAACCTATCTTGATGAAGTTGTTTTCATTTCAATCCAAGGTGGGAAAGTACACTATATAAAGTAATAAATGAATCCATTAATGGATTACATTAAATAGTAGTGAAAGTGTAGGAAGGTACCTCTTCACTTCTCAAGTATCTAGTGGATGAAATCCCCTTAAAATTGAGCAAAACTTCAAAATGAATTATGTAAACTTCTACAAATAGTTTTGTTTGAATCCGAAACTGGGAAAAACACTTTCTATTTTTATTAAGTCTCTATGGGAGCACATACTAAAAATATTAATCATGGTTAAAATGTGCATTCATACTCCTTATCTCATTCTTGCCTCGATCGAGACACTAAAAATTGGCAAGATTGACAAAAATGGCAAAAATTGGTAAGAATGGGCACCCATATGAAACATGTTAAAAATAGCAAGTTGTTGAAATGAGATAAAAGTGGTAAAATTTCAATACTTTAGACATTTCCAAGTGATCTTGGTACTCACGCAGAGGTCTCTTGCTCAATTTTCAAGTCAATCCCCACATTTCCCAATGCGGTGAGCAAAAAGTGCCAAAAGTGGAAAATGCCCATTTTTGTCCCGAAGCTATTTCAATTCATTTCACATGGAGGGAATGATAAAAAGGTGAAAGGAATTGGTTTTATGTCATTATCCTTTCCTTTCTTTGTGATTTAAGGGTTTTTATCTTGTGTCTCACTCATCATCGGTGTTCTCACAAAGTGGCGTAACCAAGATCATTATTGTGTTCCACGAACAAAGTGCATCCAATTTCTTTCATCTAAAGGATTGATTGTGAAGCTATGATATTTACTCAAGGATCAAAAGAATTTTTTCAATAAGGGGATTCATCTTCCAAGTATTATCAGTGGTCTACTTCTTAGGTGTTCATCACTCCTCTTCCCAAAGTGTGTTCAAGCAATGTGGAAAGGTTCATCATTTAAAGAGTTTTAAAAATGGGGAAAGGTGTTCAAAGTGGTATTCACCGGAGCTTTTCATCAGTGCATCATTATGGAGGGTCATCAAGGGTTATATTGTCATCTTCAATTTTTTTGGAGAATATATTTATTGAAGGAAGAAACATCCTCATCTCGTGCTTTGGAGCATTCATTCTCTTCTATCTTCATTCTTTCCCCTCTTCTCTACCCCCCTTTTAATTATTCTTGTGAACAATCATGAATTTTGTATTATTCATTAAAGTAACTATGAAATATAAAATGTTCCTTTTGCAATTATAAAAAGGGGACTTATTTTGTGTTTCCTAAGGTCATTTGAAAAGTCACTTGTAATGGGAATATGAAAATTCACGTGGGGGGTAGATGAAGAGATGAATTGTAAAGCTAGAAAAGGAGATATCATCCCCATTTTGAATGGATGGTTAATCTTGTTTATTAGCTCCCATGCCCTCTCTATAAATAAGAGATCAAGTTTCCTCTACTTATTTTCCATATGTTTCCTCCATCTTCCTCATTGTACAACTTTGCAAATATGTCAATAAAGAAAGGAGTTTCAACTTTTCTGGATGAGTGAATAAGTGAGATTTTATGTTCATGGTTTCATCTTGTCTTGATATAACTAGCAAAGTTGTCATTCTTCCCAAATGTGTAAGTGATATCTTTGATTAATCCTTGCAAGAATTTGATTTTTCCTACTTGTAGTATTAATCCCTCTCTAATTTCCCACTCTCGCTTTCCCACCTACTTAGCAATTTCCTCCCTCACACAAGATTGCAAACATTTTCTGCATGTGTTGTGGAGTGTGCCTATTGGATCCCTGATCTCTAGGCCAATAATAAATTTATTTTTTCATTTCACATACAATAATGGAGCTGCCCCATTCAAGTAGAGGGACCTAGTCTATAACGTTGGCGGAAATCCACCAATTTGTCTTATCGACAATTTTCTCGTCAACGCAGTTAAATTTCCTATTAAGGGAACATAACAAGTTTTATAATTTAATAAAAGGTAAAAATAAAACATTTTAAAACAATTGAAAATTATTTAATTATGCTTATTAATTACCATTTGCAACTAATTAAAACTTACTTATGTAATAATATAAACAACAATTTACTTTTATCCCACATTTCACACAATTCCCATCATTGCTTGGTTAAAACAAGGGTCTCATTTAAGAGCCTAGTTATGTATTTGAATAAGAAAAGTAATAATGTCAAAATTAATTAATTAAGCCTATTAGGGATTCCTACACATCTAATTCAACCAATGTAGGATGAAAAGATAACCCTAGGATCAAACAAATCCAAGCCATTGGATTTAGGCAACCCTAGTGTTTCCTTGGTTTCTCTTTGGGAAATTATTAAAGAATGTCTTTGGCCTCCGTTTTCCCATTTAGAGGTTTAAACAAAGTGAGTGGAGAAGGATTTGGAGAGCCAAGCTCTCATGGAGGTTTAGCTTGTGCTTATTTTTGACAAATATTTTCCTATCTCTTACCCAAAAATGGTTAAAAGGATTTCCAAGTAATTTTAGTTATTATTTCAGATTTCTTGTTTAAATTTGGATATTATCTTAATTTATTTATTACCAAAAAGGGTGAAATTATTTTTAATGAGTTCCTCCATTGGATTTGATTCATAGTTTCTTTTCTTGCTAGTTAGATCTATTTGAATTTAGAGTTTTTATATAAATGTACATATACATTGTGTGTGTGTGTGTGTGTGTGTGTGTGTGTGTGTGTGTGCATATTTATGCCAAGATATAACTACCTTTTGATGCAGATCTCTACATGAAACCAACACACTCAACTAGGTAAGAACAAAAAAATACTTCAATCTCCTCATGTGCTCTATTTTGAAGATCTTGTCAAAGTAGCCTAAATGACTCAATCGACAAAAAATTGACCTTTTAAGCATTATCTTGCATCCACTATCAATATGAATTGCTTCATACACCAAATTCAATGAAAAAATAACTTTCAAGATGATCAAATTATAAGAAACCTTCAATTACTTTACCCTTCCAAAATCAATCAAACACATGGCTAAAAATAAGCAAACCTAGTCTTCTTTAGCCTCCACTGACACTTTATAATGATGTAACCTATATCACAAGCTTAATCTAATGTATTAACAATCTTCTAAGTGTTTGGAAACAAGAAAACCATCAACCTTTTTCACATTCACTCAAACTATCCTTTTTAGACTCTAAGAGATATAATGTTCCTCAAAACCCAAAATAATATGAAAGTTGATATGAGTACCCATTATTCCCCTTACGCTCAGTACAAAATTTTATCCTCTAACTGTTAATACAAGCCACTTTTAAAGTCCTCCTTCTCAAGTTACTCAACTCCCTAGTAGCCATGTCATCTTAGTTTTCTAGGCATATATTTTGTTCTCGAAAGGTTTCTAACTGAAATAAAGGAATTTACTAGTACCCATTATCTTGTTAAGAGTCTCTGCAATATTTCTTTGTCCAACTCCAAGTAAAAACTACTTTTCCTTAGTAATTTTGTTCTCTAGACTAGGCTTTTCACTATAACAATGCTTTCATTTACTATTTGTCAGTGATAACCAATTATTTGAGTTATTTATTCATACAAATATTTCATAATATGGATGTAGGATCTATCAATATGGTTTCTATCAATTTTCAAGTGACCATTCAAATTCTAAAGACTTGAAACTTGAATTTTGTATCAAACCCTAGCTAAACTCTTATATTAGCCTAAAAGACTTCAAAAGCTTATAAAATGAGAGGGAATTAGTTTCAAAAATTAATATTTGATCTCCAAGTCTATGTCTACCTCCTCTAACTTCCTATTCTAATAGTAAGTGAAGATAATAAGTTTTACTTCAAAGATCCTTCTAGAACTGACCTGTAGGAATAAAGAAAAATATGGTATGTGGAACCCTTATCACCAACTAATTGAATCTTATACCCCTTTCCAATGTAGAAAATTGACCAATTTTTTTCATTACTACTCACATACTCTTCTTGATGAATTCATGTAAGTCACACACTAGTTTCAAAGAAAATAAGCAAATCCTTAACCCAAATTGCAAGAAAATAGTCTCACCCGATTTCTTAAGGGTTTCAAACTTACAAAATTGAGAGTAACAAATAATTTTACCCCAAGTTCTTGAAATAGCACATCAACCAACCTTTTCGATGTGATGTTACCAAAAGAAAGATTCACCACAAATATCTCAAGATAATTTACACCCAAAACCCTTAAAACACACTCACACAATCATGTGCAATTCTTTGAATGGATTTTAAACTAGTAAACACAACTCTTCCAATTAAAACCTTCATTAAACTTCCTAAAATGGATTCCAAGAAATTCCTCAAGTGCTCATAAAGAAAGTATTATTTGTTCTTAACTAAGATGCCAAAACCTTGAAATGATTAAAGAAGAAAACCATATCATCATGCAAAAATAAAGTTCTCTACATTAAATTCTATTTTTCTTATGAAATACATGCTCATCCTTTCTCTTCCTCCTCATAACCATCGAGGAATGAATACAACTAACTCTTAATTAAATTTTTAACCCTTTACATCTTATTATCAAACCCTAACTAACTCTCTCTTGTTCTCACACAAAAAACTATACAAAAAAGGTGTATTTGAACTCAAGAACATTCTACTCACTTCTTCACCCTCAAGGGGTCACCTAAAACATATCTAGACCTCCACATACTCTCACAAACCATTTAGACCTCTCATCTACTTGACTATCCAAAATGTCTTCTAATTACATTTGAAAATTTAAAATTTCCATTTGGGTGGGAAAATATAAAATAGACCAAAATTCAAATTTGAGGATCCTTCAATGTCTTCTAACCGTGCAAAATGATCTCTCCAAATCCTCTAATCATGTCCATGATGAAATTTTCTCAAATGGTGGCTCTTTAAATGACGATCTTGCATCATAATTCTAAGCTTGAGAAAAGAAACAATGTACTTTGTGTTTAATGTCTACAAATTTCTTTCTCCTAGTTATTCTAGAGCTTCTTGATGTGTTCTCGATCTTGCTTCTACACTCAAATTGTCCTTTCTTTCTTTGTGACCACATGGATCCCATGTTTTGTTCTTGAATCTTACATTTGCTTCAAATTTATATATTTTCTTCTTGTGTTCCATCTTCTTCTTCATCTTCAATTTTCCTTCGGTGTACTTTGCACAAACAAGAAAGAAAACAAAATATACAACTTATTTTCATGATTCATCATATTCTTCATCTATGTAAAGATATTTCCCAACATGTTCTTAATACTCTCCTTGCTTAGGTGGACTAAAAACGACCCACATTCTTCCTTTCCTTTCTTGACAACCATTTCATCTTGTACCTTCTTGAATAAATTTATTAGAATTACAATCATTCTTTATCAAGGTAAACATTATATCCATAGCCATTCCTTCATTAACTTCTTATTCCACCATGCACAACAAATCTTGTAAAAGATCATCCACTTCCCTTATTTGAAACTGATCATCATATCCTTGTTTTTCATCATACTCACTATGTGAAATGAAATCACTCATCTCATACTTATCTACTTCTTGCTTCTCACATCCATTAGGTGACTTATTTTATACAATTTCAAGGAATTCACCCAAAGAAAAATCAATATCAGTTAAAACAAGTAAGTTTTGAATTTGATTTTTTTACCTTGCCATCATCCCATGCATGCATCTCTTCTTCAAACTCTTGTACCTACTCTACCAACTCTTCTTCACTTGTATTGATCTCACTTGAACTATTTTATTCCTCTTGACCATGTAAATTAAATGAGTCTTCAAGGAACTTCAATTCCTCTAGCACGAGGTTACTCATTTCTCTTTCATATTCATCATATATAGGTTCCTCATCTTTGATTTTTGTTTTACCTTGTAAATTATCAAATAAAAATACTTGTTTTTAAAAATAATCTTGTTCACATACCTCATTAACATGTTATCCTATTGCTGTACATGTGTATTCTTCATCACCTTCAACTAACTCATCCATTTCTTCAAGAATTTATCCTTCCTCAAGGTAACAATAAACTACCTCTTCATCAATGAATTCTTCTCCATATTCTTGTTCACTTTCCCATTCATCTTCTACTTCTAAGGTGTCCTTTTTATCTGCATTTTCTTCTTCCATAGCTGCCTATAATTCCTTTTAAAAAAGACTGATTATTTTCATAAATCTCTGTCTCACTCCTAAAAGCTCTTCCTTAGGGATCACTTCTTGTCCCATCTTTGATTTCTTTTCCTCATTTTCTATCCTCTCATCCATATCTTTCAACAACTTCATCATCTCTTCCAATTGGTCTTGTTTCATACCAATGGCCATCTAGTCTCTCTTTATCTTCCTCTTATATGATTTCTTTCACCAAACAAGTATTTTTCACCTTGTTTGAATCCAAGTATCTTTCACTTTGGATGTTTTCTTTGTGAGATTTCAATGAGCTCTTCCTATTAACTTTATTTTCTCTCTACTAATTTTCCTCACCAAGAGTCTCTCTCCTCTTCCTCTTATCACTTTCCAACTTTGAGCTTGTTGCCTCTGTTGTCTTATCCCTCTTTTCCTATTTCTTTCTTTCTCATAACCATCCTGTAAAACAATTCACAAGCACCTTCACAAATACTTGTTAGAATAAAATTTTTCTCTTTATGATATGACCATTCTCTAACACCAAATGATGCGGAGCTCTACATGCAACCAAAACCCTAAACTAGATAAGAACAACAAAATACTTCAATCTCCTATGTGCTCTATTTTAAAGATCTTTTCAAAGTAGCCTAAATGACTCAATAAGGGAAAACATTGACATTTTAAGCATTATCTTTCCTCCACTATCAATATACCCTACTTCATACACCCAATTCAATGCCAAATTAACTTTCAAGATGATCAAATTACAAGAAAACTTAAATTACTTTACCCTTCCAAAATCGCCTCAAACACATGGTTGAAAATAAGCAAAATTACTCTTCTTTAGCCCCCACTGACACTTTCTAACCATGTACCCTATATCACAAGCTCAATCCAATGTATTAATAGTCTTCTAAGTGATTGGAAACAAGAAAACCATCAACCTTCTTCACATTCACTCAAACTGTCCTTTTTAGGCTCTTAAGAGCAATAACGTTCCTCAACACTAGTTGAGAACTATCTATGCATATCAAAAATAATCTGAAATTTAATATGAGTACCCATTAGGACCCTTATGCTTGGTACCAAATTTTATCATCCAACTCTTAATGCAAACCAATTTTTAACTCATTCTCCCGATCAAGTTACTCAACTTCCCAATAGCCCTATTATCTTAGTTTTCTAGGAATATATTTTGTTTTATGAGGTTTATAACTAAAATGAAGGAAATTACCAGTACCAATTATCTTGTTAAGACTCCATGCAAGGTTTATTTGTACAAATCCAAGTAAAAACTAATTTTCCTTACAAATTTTGTCCTCTAGACTAGGCCTTTACTATAGTAGTCCTTTCATTTACTAACTTTTGTGATAACATATTATTTGAGGTCTTTATTCATAAAAATATTTTAGAATTTGGATGTATGATCTATCAATATGGTTTATATCAATTTTCAAGTCACCATTCAAAGTCTAAAGACTTGAAACTTGAATTTTGTAGCAAACCCTAGCTAAACCCTTATACTAGCCCGAAAGACCTCAAAGGATTATAAAATTAAAGGGAATTAGTTTCAAAAATTAATATTTGATCTCAAACTCTATGTATACCCCCTCTAACTTCCCATTCTGATAGTAAGTGAAGATAATAAGTTTTACTTCAAAGATCCTTGTAGAACCGATCCGTAGGAACGAAGAAAAATAGGGTATATGGAACCCTTATCACCAACTAATTGAATATGATACTCTTCCAATGTAGGAATTTCCAAACTTTTTTGAACTAATAATAACATAATATTCTTTATGAATTCATGTTACTCACACACTATTTTCAAAGAAAATAAGCAAATCCTTAACCCAAACCGTAAGAAAATAGTCTCGATCCCGATTTCTTAAGGGTTTCAAACTTACAATTGAGAAAAACAAAGAATTCAACCTCAAGTCCTTGAAATAACACATCAACCACCATATTAAATTTGATTATACCAAAATAAATATTCACCACAAATATCTCAAGAAAATTTACACCCAAAACCCTCGTAAAATACAATCACATAGTCATGTGCAATTCTTTGAATTGATTTCAAACTAATAAACACAACTCTTCCAATTTAAACCTTCATTAAAGTTCCTGAAATAGATTACAAGAAATTCCTAAGGTGATCATAAATAAAATACTATTAGCTCTTAACTAAGATGCCAAAACCTTGAAATGATCAAAGAAGAAAATCATATCATCATGCAAAAACAAAGTTCTCTACTTTAAATTGTATTTTCTTACAAAATACATGCTTCTAATTTCTCTTACTCCTCGAACCCTCAAGGAATGAATGTAACTAACTTTTCATTTGAGTTTTAACCCTTTTCATCTTATTACTAAAATCCTAACTAACTCTCTCTTGTTCTCACACACAAAACTATACAAAAATGTGTAGTTTTGAACTCAAGAACATTCTACTCACTTATTCACCCTCAAGCGGTCACCTATAACATATCTAGACCCTCACATACTCTCACAAACCATTTATACCTCTTTCATCCACTTAACTAGCCAAAATGGCTTCTAATTACATTTGAAAATTTAAATTTCCCATTTAGGCGGAAAACACAAAATATACCAAAATGCAAATTTGGTGATCTTTCAATGTGTTATAACCTCACTAAATGATCTCTCTATATCCTCTAATCATGTCCATGATGAAAGTTTCTCAAATGGTGATTTTCCAAGTGATGCTCATGCATCGCTTTTCCATCTTTATTCTCCATAGAAAGACAACTTTGGGTCATGTTGTGCAAAATAACACCCATGCTATTTTGACAACTTTATTTAAATTAAGGACTTAGGTACTTTTTGTTTAGAAAGTCATAGAAGTAAAAAACTCAGGTGTTTCGTGGAAATATAGAACTTAGTGCTCCACGAGTTTACTTTAACAACAAAACAAAGGTTAATTACTTCACGAGATTGCAAGGAAAATAGAAGTTTTCGGTGGAAGTGGAAAAGTTGGTTTTCTGGAAGTTGAAAAGATAGTGTTTCATGAAGTTTGTAAAGTTGTGGAACAAATGAACATAGTCATGGGGATATATGTCATGGAATAAAGGAAAATTATTATGTGACACTACGGATAATGATTAAAGTGTGAAGGTGATAAAATTTAAGCATGGGATACAAGCCGCCTAAGGTTTAGAAAGCCGCATAACAAAGAAATGGCGCATATCAAAGGAAACCAGGTGGAGCAAAGCCAAAAGACCATAGAACATTACAAGGTAAAATAATGTTGAGCACAAAAATGTTATAAAGGTTAAGCACGGAGGAACAAAGCAAAAAACATGCAATGAAGAAGTTTGAGGTACAATGAAGATGCCGTGAAACAAAAATACTTCTCGGAATGAAGAAAAATCCATGAGAGGAAGAATGAAAAGGCCAGATAAATGAAATAATTATAAAGTTATTTATATATCATGGATCAAGGTGGACATAAAAATAAATATGCGGGTCACCAATTTTTTTCCAAATATGATAGAAAGTTTTGGAAGACATGATCATGGTGATGGAATATCAAAATTTTGTGAAGCAAAAGTAAAGCCACACCTAGCTCAAACCAGGCACACAACCACTCCACTAACTAGAATTAAATTTTGAACGATGCCATCCTCTTGCACTTTGGTGATTTGATAGTGTTCGATGGGAGAAATGTCGACGCTCATACTTGGCCTACAAAATCAATGGTGATTGGTCCTTGGTGGTGGTAGGTGGTTGAATTCATTGATTGATGGATACAATTTGTTCCTTCTCCTCTTCTCTCTAATTTCTATAAATGTAAGTGCAAAAGAAAAAATTGAGTTCACATTTATGCTAATCTTGAGAGTTCGACCTTTTGAACTCGAAGTTTTCTACTCATAGACCTCATGTAACGCACTTGTGAAGATTTCACGTGCTTTGAATTTGCTAGACTATAAATGGATAATTTCTTGATGTTGAATGTAAGTTTAATTTATTTTATTTGAATTCTTTGGTGTTTAATGTGAACATTTCTATCCTCTTACTTGGTCTTTAGTCTTATCATGTTTATTTCTACTAATTTCTGTGTGCATTGTCTTGGGTCTTTGCACACATTTTCATATCTATGTCCTTAGAGAAAGAATCAAACCCTATTCTAGTTTGGTGCATCACCTCTCTTTATTTCAACATTTCCCTCTTTCAACCCTGGTCCCTTGGAATTCTTAGGATAGGATTAGTTAGCAGTAGTTTAGTGTTGGTTAGTTAGTTGCAGTGAGCTAGGATAGAAGGAATCTGACCTTATCCAAATATTGACCTCAAAAGACACCATTATCCACACTTCGGAGGTCTTTACATGTTTCCTTAAGGTGTTGAATTTATGGATTCAACAAGGGTGAAACTTCAGGTGACAACAATTTTTGGCATGCATGGTGGGACTAGTTTGATAATATTTACACCATCTTCACTAAGGTTAGTGTGTTTCTTAGTGATATTTAGCCTTTGGAGCATTTATTTTAACACATATGGTGACTCCACTATTTCAAAAAAATCTATTTCTCTCATTTGTAGACCAATCCATTCTTCCATTTCCATCTTTCATGAAGTTGTGCAATCATGACTTCATTTCCTCATTAGGATCCTCACATGCAAGAGAAATATCATTCCCCTCCACCTCCATGTTTCCTAAATCTTCCTCCATATTAGGTCTATGAGCCTTACTATGATGAATATGCATATGATCTAACCCCCATTGATCCATATGGTTATCCTATTAACCATGATGTTTTTAAAGAATAAGGATATAAAAATAATGGAGGTAGTTTCATGTCTAATAATGATCTCTAGATGTAGATGTAGAACATGGATAAGAGCATGCAAAGAGCCAAGGTGGCGTGTGAAATCAAGGTAGCTAAACTTAGCTATAGGGAGCTATTTCCATGGGGTATTCCTCTACTACTATGTTGGTTTGGTCCTACAAAAAGATTTGAAATTATAGTTGAATCCTAAAATCGAGATACCAAGGTGGGCTGATTTAATGGAAGCTTATCAATCAAGTTGTAGGGAACTATGTGTAGACACCTAAATTTTGCTTTTGCAATCTTATTACTAAAATGCACACAAATCACTCTCATTCTTATCAATTCCATTATAATTAATGATTTTCGCTAATTAACTAATGTTTCTTGCCACTTTGGTCAATTAACAAGCACTTTGTTGATCACCAAATCCCTTTCACATTTAGGATGCCACTTTATGATGAATTGTAAGCCAAAATCCTCTTCAAAACAAACAATTAGCATTTATAAGCTAATTAAGCATATTTTTCCCTTGTTTTGGTCATTATACCGTACTATTGGCTCAAACCCTCTTCCAACCACTCAAAATCACCCCACTTTCCTCCACAACGTCTCAAAAAGCTTCAAAAGCTTATCCTAGCCTCCTAGTTGACCCTAAGCGGTTGATTAAGGCTCCACACATCTTAATCACTTATTAATTCACTTATTGTGATTAGAAAATATTAATCATGATTAACAATTCTAATCTAATTTGGGGCTTTTAGTCCCACATGCACAAAAATACAAGTTTTTCCCAAAAGGAAAACTATAAAAAGAGTTCACCTCTTACCTTAATACTTTACACCATGCTTTGATTTGCATCTCATATAATAAATATGATATGTGGCCAAGTTAAATCCTTATCCTAAAGCATTCAACAAGGTTAGTAGATGAATATCTAAAGTGACTTAATAAGTCATTTGGAGAGGCCATTTCACCTTGTTTGTAGTAGCACCATACCCATTTGATTTCCCTCTTAGGTCTATTTATGCCCATGTTAGGTAATTGAGCATATTAGTAGGCATGTTTAGTTAGATTTTTGAATTGTATTCATGTTAGTTAAGTATTTCTTTAAGCTTCTATCTTAATGTTACATTCCTAGAATTATAACCTTGACTAGAGGTGGTAATGGTGTTATCCTTCCTTAGTTATTCATGCAATTTGCTTTGTAGAGTTTAGGGTGCTTTCATTTGGCACGCCCGGTGGGACCATACCCCATTGCATTCAAATTTTAAGATTTTAACTTAGTTTCAAAGTTTTTCATTTCAAGTTTTCTAGCTTAGTTTCAAGTTTCCTAGATTAATTTCAAGTTTTCTAGTTTAATTTCAAGATTTCTAGAGTACTTTCAAGCTTTTTAGATTAGTTTCTCAAGATTTTTAGATTAATTTCAAAGTTTTAGAGTAATTTTCAAAGTTTTGTAGATCAATTTTTAAACTAGGTAGTTGTTTCAACTAGATTAGTAGTAGAAGTTGTGTTTTCATGTTCTTTGCAGGATATAAGGAGGCAAAGCCCTGTCCAAATTTCCTCAAAATACCAAAGTTTTGATCTTTTTCAAAAAAACCTCTTCAAAACTCAGATTTTGAGCACCTACAAGAAATAGTGTGCTTGATGAGATGCTGAGAAAAATATGCTTATGCTAAGATAAATGCACCTATGCTTTGAGAGAAATGTGCCTACGCTAAGCAAAATGTGCACCTACGTCATTGCAAAGTGTGCATGTGCATCACTGGGTGTGCATGTGCTACACTGAGTGCATAACCTATCTTATGAGGCCATAAAGTTTGCTCCCGACCTCAAAACGACTTAGTTTTTTTGTGTTGGAAAGGTATTGAAGAAAAATACACAATGGTAATATAAATTTGGGTTTTAGAGTTACCAAAAATTTAGGGTTTTCATTTTTAGAAAACTAGTCATTTTCTAACAAGTTAACTTAGGGTTTGATGAGTGATTTTGTTTCATGCTTTGTATGAGTTTGGAATAGGGTTGTGTATGCTCTTATCTTACACCTTGTGTGATATTGAGAATCAAAAGCACATCTAAACCACTTTTTTCTTATTTGGAGTAAGTAGGAACAATCATCATTCATTTATATGCTTAAGGGAATAAACTTTCATTTTGTAGATCAATTTTCAAGCTAGGTAGTTGTTTCAACTACATTAGTGGTAGAAGTGGTGTTTTCATGCTCTTTATAAGACATAATGAGGTGAATCCTGTCAAAATTTCCTAAAAATACCAAAATTTTAACCTTTTTCAATAAAACCTCTTCAAAATTCATATTTTAAGCACTTATAGGAAAGAGTGTGCCTACTTCAAAAAAAATGCACCTATGTTGAGAAAAATGCACCTATCTTTGAGAGAAATATGCCTATCTTTGAGATAAATGTGCCTATGTTGAGAAAAATGCACCTATGTTGAGAAAAGTATGCTTGTGCAAATCAAATGAAAGTGTGCATGTTGGAGAAAGTGCACATGTGCGAGAGAAATTACACATGTGCATATAGGTGTGCGCCCATACAACACTATATTTTTACTCTTTGTGTGTAAACTATCCCCTGTGCGTGGGAGAAAGTGTGCCTATGCGTCACTAGATGCACTTATGCATCATTGAATGTGTAAAATTTTTTAGAGATGCACCTATGCACTACTGTGTGTGCCTATGCACTACTGAGTGTGCCCATGCTCTATAGAGTGCGCCCATACACTAAGGTAAAATTTCCTCAAACTTCAAAATTTCAATTTCTGTGTTTTTAGGATTGTTTTCATTTTTAAGGGGTTTTAATTGCTGTTTTTGTCAATTTATTGATTTTAGAGCAATATTCTAAAAAAATTGCCTTAGGGTTTGATAAGGGATTGTTGATTAAATTGGCTTAGGGTTTGATGAGTGATATGTTTTCATACTTTGTTTGAGTTTGGAATAGGGTTGTGTATTCTCTTCTCTTGCACCTAGTGTGATCTTGAGAACCAAAACACCCATTAAACACCTTTTTCTTCTTGGGAGTAAGTAGGAAAAATCGTCATTCATTTTGTGCTTAAGGGAACAAATTTGCATTTTTGGCATGTACTTAATATTTTAGTTTAAGAGATTTTTCACTTGATAAATAACCAAGGCTAAAATTTGTGTATGCTCTTCCCTTACACCTAGTGTGATCTTGGGAACCAAAATTAATTTTATTCTTTCATTAATAAGCACTTGGATTAATTGGGAATAAACCTTGTTTTTGCAAATATTGATAGTAGTTAGTTGATTTACAAGCATTTTCATTGCCATATTTCTATGATATTGTGAATCTTGTTGAACTACTAACCATTTGTGTGAAGGACCTAAAATGCTTGTCAAAGAAAGAAGGGCTCTCTTCAAACCAAATTCTAACATTCACATGTGATTGTAGGTTGCCAAAAGGAGTGCGACAAAAACCACATTAAGTCTAAAAGATAAAAAACACACCATAATCATCACATTGTATTTGCAGGTTTCGGTTAAGAGCTATAGATTGTTTGCTTAACTAGGACATAACCCCTTTGGCATAATCCTTAAGCTATAACAATGTGGGTGGTCCTAGGAACCCTAAAGTAGTTCAAACAAGAGGGAACCTTGTTAATGAAACATGAAAGTTCTCTAACTACCGACTTGACTAGTACACCTTGGTGAGATTAGAGTCAAAGTTACTTCCATTGCAACCCCAATGATAATACAACTAAATGCACTAGTTGTTCATTGTATTAGAAGGGGGTAAAGTAAATTCGGGATACTCCTTAGAAACCTTGGCAAACCAAGCTTGTAGAAGTAATCTTGTGACACATAGAGAGAGAACCACCTAGGAAGATTTTTGGCTTGGAGCCATTTGTTTTTGACATTGTGTTTTATAGAGCTATCACAAAGTGAAATTGTTTTTAGATTCAAACTATTGTTTTTTCAATGAGGGAAAGAATATCTTGAAGTTTAAACCACATGTTATTTCATCTCAAAATCTATTTAGTGTTACTTTGACTTAGTTTTTCACTTGTCCTAAGACAAAGTGAAACTCTGCCAAAGTTGCACGAAGTATTTTTCATTAACACTTGGCTTACACCTTAGTTTTCTTGTTGCCAATTTTGGGAAAAAAAGAAACAACATACGTGGATACTGCTTGATCATATTACGTGTCCACCAATTTTGTATTCTACTTGCATGACTAGGTTGCAATGCTAAGCACAGTGTTGAAAGTGTGCATGGTACATACTCACGATCTAGTAGGACCTCATTATCTCAAAAACCCATATTTGAGACTTATTATCATTTGTAGTTAGGTGATATCATCATTGTCTTCTTTTGAGTTGTTACATTTCTTGCATTATAGCCATACAATTGAGATATTTACGTCTTGTTTCCATTGTGAAACTAGGCCTAAATCTCTATATCATATATATTATTGCTTTCGCATGCACAATACATTTCTTGTTATACTTAGATATAGTTTTTACATCCTAGCTTTTTCGTGAGTTTTGTGAGTGTTGAGGTTTCTTTATTAGCATTGTATAATGCCATTTTGATACTAAAATATTGCTTTCTCGCAAAGTTGGATTACGTGTCTAAATAACGTTGTTATGTTGCTCACATTTGTATCGTCCATTTTACAAGACTTAAGCTTTGTTATTATTTAGAAAATGGTTTTTAGTATACCTTGTTAGAAGGTCGCGTCAACACTTTCTTAGCATTTAGGTCTTGTTTGTTTCAAACTTGACCTAACTAGTGATATTGTGTTGTCACTATTTTGTTTCAAACCTATCTAGGAAATCTTAGGTAGTAAACTTTTGTGTAATTAGATTTTGAGTATTAGACACCATTTTTTTGTCTTAGAAAAACTTGTGTCATATATTACCTTGCTAGGGTAGATTATTCTTTATTCTTTGGTTCTTAGGTTCACATTGACCTATTGGATATGTGGTTATTCTATAGTCACCCTTTTTTGTGACTACTTAGTGTCATTATGCTGCAAAAATTTGACTAGGGCTTGGAGAAACCTTGTTCATTTTTGCCTCCCGTCATAAGGACGAGGTATCAAAATTAAAGACCAATCCCATTGCGAAAGCATGTCCTATCATCTTTGACGCCCACTTCCAAGCTTGTTTCCCAAACCTTGTTGGATTGTCAAAATTACATCAAACCTGTCTAGTTGGTTGTTGTTGCGTTGCCCAAAATCACACAAGATTTCCTCCAATTGAATAAGTTTAATCACACTATCTAAATCTAGGCATTTGTATCCCATAAATGCCAACAATGACCAACTATCGTGAGGTTCCTTATATGTACGACACTAAGGAATCAAATTTTCGACATTCCACTCAAAGGATGCCCATCACAACTAAGCCTCATTTGGTTATTTGCATTAGAGAACCCCTCGGTACCTGTTCCCCACCTTCATCTCATATTCGGTGATATGGTTTGGATGCTTTTGATCCAAATTTTTATTCGTTTCCTCCTATTCTTCTTCTAACTCCAATCCAAACTATTATTTTGATTCTTCGGATTCACCTCGATCTTCTAAAAATTCTCATCATATTTATTCACTTCATTTGACTCTTAAGTCACAGTTATCCCTTTCTTCACAAGACTCCCTTATCAGTCACCTAAATGACATATTCCCCTTAGAAGATCCGTGTGGCCCCAAGTCTATCTTCTCAAACATCTAATTTTTTTTTTTTGAGCCACAATCCTCCCTTGCTTTGCATGACCTCCCTTATTCACTACCTCGACAACCTCTTCTTTTGTTGAAGATATAGGTGAATCCAAATTCTCCTATGCCAACACTTATGTCACATTCATCTAAGTCAACTCCTATGTCACATACATCTAAGTCAAATCCTTTGTCGCAATCTCCTAAGTCAAATCATATGTCGCATTCATCTAAATCGACTCCCATGTCACAATAATCTAAGACAATTTTCATGTTGCAATCTTCTAAGTCGACACTCATATCACAAACATCTCGGATGACCCATAAGTCACAATATCCTTCCTAGATGAGGGATCTTCATTATTTCCCGACAATGTGTCATCTTCTAGGAAAACCTATACCAAGCTATTTCAAAGCTATGTTTTCTTCTACTCACGAGACATCTAGATCCAAATATACTTCATCTCTTGAGTCATCATCTTCTCAATCTTCCACACCAATGGACCCATTTCTTCTAGTCAAACTCCCATGGTCGAAGAATAAATACCCATTCCGGTTGATTTCTTTTAGGGAGGAAGTGATCAATGAATTCATGAGGTTACATGATGACACTCCTCTAGGGGATAATGAGAAAAGATTTAATTTTGACTTCGATGTGCTCATGCATTGGGAGGAAGAAATTGATTCCTTTTGTCAGAAAATAGAGGAAGACCCTAGGATCATTGAACTTGATCCTCCTCTTGTTCTCCCATCTTCACATTCTTCATTGGGTGATGGAAGGCCTGGGTCTAGCATTGATCCATTTCCTATCTTCTCCTTACCCAATCATTATTTATCTATCATGATTCCTCAATCACAATCTAACCTTGGGTCACTGCTCACTTGGTAGCCCATTGTCTTCTTCTATATGTGGGCCACCTCTAGGTAGCTCATTATCATCTATGTGTGGTTCACCACCTGGTAGCCCATTTTCTTCTATCTTAGGGCCATGTCTTAATAGCCCTTCATCGTCATCTATACTAGGGGCACATCCTAGTAGCCCCTCGTATTCATTCTTGGTCCACATCCTAGTAGTCCATCATCTTCTATATATGGGACACCTCCTGGTAGCCCATCATCTTCAATCTTAGGGCCACATCCTAGTAGTCATTTATCTTCATTCTATGGGACACCTCTTGGTAGCCCATCCTCTTCAATTATTAGACCATACCCTTCATGTCCATCACATTATCCTTCCATCAATGATTGTGGCAAGCCCACCATCATTTCTCACATCAATTCTATTCATCCACTTTCTTCTACTACTTCTCAGGATCAGACAAGTCACGTAATAGCTTACAAGAAACCCAAACGGTTTCTTCATCAGACTAAGCTCAAAACTTCTAAGAGCTCCAAAGCTCCCAACAACTTAAATGATCTTAAAGTTTAGAATCAACCATGATTCAAAAATGTACATCAACACACCCATCAAGTATGGCATAAAGTGCATAAACCTTTGGATAGGGAACTCAATCTCCCACAAAATCCACGTTTCATGATAAAACACAGTCATTTATTGAGTATGAGCTCACCATGATCATTGAGATCGGGGATAATATGACTCTTGATAAACAAACATGCTTAATCTCCCTTATCAAGGAAATCACTAACATTACTTGTTGGATCTTGTCATACAAATTGATATTGGTTGGTCCCATTTTCCCAAAATCTAAAAAAAAGACAAAACATTTAAATTATATATATATGAAAGGTAAATGAACACACATTACAATCAGGTATTGCATACACATGGATGTTCTTTCTTCCTTTTATTGATATTCTTCTTCAAGTCTTCCTACCATTTTCATCCCTTCAATGATATTTTGGTTAGCCTATTTGCGTGCATTTTGTGACATTTATCTTTGTGGTATCCGTTTGGCCTTGGTATTTTATCACCTTGGTAAATTAAAGAACAAATGACCTTATAGAGATCCTATCACACTCAACATCTAAAAACTTGTTGCGAAGAAATTTTGGATATATTTGTTGACACTAGCTAATGCCATCGTCATAATCACTTCCGCCTCCTTCCACTAAGCCATCAATGGTTCTTAACCCCTTGTCAAACAAGAGAGATGAAATAAGTTTTCAGAAAGCAAAAAAATCAATCAAATTAAAAAGCCAAAGCTAAAAGCAAAAAAAGAAATTGATATATAACTCTCTCTTGGGGTATTTCTAATAATATCTACTGGGATATGGACGTTTGACTGGCAATAGAGAAATTTTGTGATTAGAATCAAATGCATCTTTTTCGGGGATATAGATGCGTAGTTGGATGTGGAGCAATGTAAACTCTCCTTCCATAAATCCATTAAAAAAAAATCAACTTTGAAAAATAAATCATTCCTACACATTGGCTAGGGTATCTTCACTTGTTGTCTATCAAATCTTCCCTCCAAGAGGTAATAAATTTCCATGCGCACACACTAGATATCTATGACCAAACAACATTAGTATATTACCAAGTGTCTTTTTTTAGACCTTGTCCAAATTCTTACTCTAGTCTGTATCTTGTCTCAGGATTTGTGCCTTTGGCTAATCACTTCTTCATCGCGAGGCTTCTAAACCACATTCATTCACATTTGATATTATTATGCTTCATTAAGAAAATCCATGTGTATAATATTTCCTATTTTCCATGTTTGCGGACACCATTTTCCCCTTCACAAAAATAATCTTCCACTTCTTTCTATCATGTTCTTTTTAGCCAACTTACGTTGGGGCATCCTTGCTCCTTCCTAGCACGTCATTGGGTTACGTTCATCATCATGTTGAACCTCTCTATATTAGCCTTGATCCAACTTTTGCATGTGAAGATTTTCCTTTGAATATTTCCATCTAACGCTAGGGGAATTTTCACATCTTCACTTTCTTATGCATACGCATGGCATTCTACCCTTGTACATCCCATTTGTCGTTGGGGGCATCCACGTTTCTTCATTTCCTATACATAGCTTCAAAAACTTCTAGCAAATATAAAAACATTCAAATATGTTTCAAAACTCCCAAAAAACATTCAAATATGTTAGTTGAAAAAATAAAAAAATTCAAATGTGTTTAAAAAAACCCAAAAATTAGTAAAATCATTAAAAATCCAAAACAAAAATTCAATTTTTTTTTCAAAAATTGGTAAACAAATGCACACCAAGCCTTTGAAGCTCATGTGTCAAATGTATTGTCCTCGAACATCAAATTTTTTCCTACAAAAACATCTTTCTTAGGTTCTTGTTCGTTCTTGTCTCAAATGACTTGTGGATCATCGTGATCTACCTCCATTAATAAAAGCTAGGTTGCACAAATACTATGTGTCATTACTCCCACACAACAATGAGTTGTCAGAGACTGTGTCATAGTGCATGAAAATTTTCCATGGGACTACTTGTCTCCTCCGTTATTCCCCTCACATGTATCCTTGCTTGGGCACCATTTTTAACCCTTGTCATTACAACACGAACATGTGGGAACTATGACTTGATAAAAAAACATTGGTACACCTCTATTGAACTTTGTTTGTTTAGGTATGTGTGATTATACTAGTTTCTCTATCGGGTTAGTTGGTTTACTTTCTCGTATTGCATTGCATTATGTATGTTGCATTGAGTTAATCATAATTTTACTTTCTCGTATTGCATTACATTATGTATGTTGTATGGAGTTACATAGTAATGAAAAATGTTAGTAATTTAGTGTTTCATGTTATCTTACACTTTTGTTTATTTCAATAAAGACCGATGATGTAGACCTAGGGGCAAAATGATATAACAAAGTTTATTATTGAAAGGATGGATGCAAAGATTGGGCTTGTCCCCATATTCTCCATTATCATTTATTACCACTACTAATTTTTCTTCTAAATCACATGGGGAAATAAACAACTGTGTTTATCCCTATTCTTATTACTTCTAAATAACTAGGGTTTCAGCACCATTCTATCCTATTTCTTCTATCCATTTCAATCGTATTTTCGATCGTCGATTGACTTCTTCTATCACCCATCAACACTCGAGGGGAATCCTTCATTCTACTAATTTTTCTTCAAAAATTTACCTATTTATTCTTGTCTACTATATTTGAAGAGAAGTCACTTACTTCACCTCAAATAGGGGCAAATGTAGACACCTAAATTCCACTTTTGCAATCTTATTGCCAAACGCACACAAATCACTCTCATTCTTATCAATTTCATTATAATTAGTGATTTTCACTAATTAACTAATGTTTCTTGCCACTTTGGTCAATTAAAAAGTGCTTTGTTGATCACCAAATCCCTTTCACATTCAGGATTCCACTTTACGATGAATCATAAGCCAAAATCCTCTTCAAAATATATAATTAGCGTTTATTAGCTAATTATGTGTATTTTGCCCTTATTTTGGTCAATATACCCTACTATTGGCTCAAAACCCTCTTCCAACCACTAAAAATCACCCCACTTTCCTCCACAACGTCTCAAAAAGCTTCAAAAGCTTATCTTAGCCTCCTAGTTGACTCTAAGTGGTTGATTAAGGCACCACACATCTTAATAACTTATTAATTCACTAATTTGATTAGCAAAGATTAATCATGATTAAAAATTTTAATCTAATTTGGGGCTTTTAGCTCCACATGCACCAAAATACAAGTTTTTCCCAAAAGGAAAACTATAAAAGAGTTCGTCTCTTACCTTAATACTTTATACCATGCTTTGATTTACATCTCATATAATAAATATTATATATGTCCAAGTTAAATCCTTACCTAAAGCCTTCAAAAAGGTTAATATATGGATATATAAAGTGACTTAATAAGTCATTTGGAGAGGCCATTTCACCTTGTTTGTAGTAGCAACCATACCCATTTGATTTCCCTCTTAGGTTTATTTAGGCCCATGTTAGGTAATTGAGCATATTAATAGGCATGTTTAGTTAGATTTTGAATTGTATTCATGTTAGTTAAGCATTCCTTTAAGCTTCTATCTTAATGTTACATTCCTAGACTTAGAACCTTTACTAGAGGTGGAAATGGTGTTAGCCTTCCTTAGTTAGTCATTTAATTTTCTTTGTAGAGTTTAGGGTGCTTTCACTATGTTAATGGGTTAATTCTTCACTACCATCATATAACTCTCCCATTCCTTCTTTTCAACATATACCATCTTATCTAAAGCATCAAATACCTAGATTTCTTAAAGCTCCTCTTGCTATTCATCCTCCTTCACACCATGATATTATTCCCCTTCCATCATTTGAACCCTTGCAAAATCAATCAAGAGATCAATCCTTCCCTCATTTCATGGACCCAAATTCATGTATGTATGAGCCTAATGAAGAACCATGTTCAAACCATGATGAATTGCAAACCAACCAACAATTTGAGTGGTCAACCACTTGGTTATCCCATTTCCCAGTCCTTACTAAGCATGAAGATAAAATTTTGATAAAAAATGGGGATGTTCTTCATCCTTATCGGAAAAAATATATATAACTATGCCTAGAGAGGTAGTCCATGGAAGAGCCAAACCAAAGAAGACTTGCTACAAAGTTTTAAAGATTAGAGCAAATTTTTGAGGTTAAAAAGTTCTTCATCAAGAAGCTAACAATCAACCTCTCACAAATGCATCAAGAGCCTCATGCTATTTTTCTTGATCAATCTAAAATGTAGGATGAATTGGCTAAGCTCAAGAAGGAGGAGGTTGAGGTTGAAGATAAAAAGAAAGAGGAGGAGAAGTTTGAATTCTAGGATTTGAAGTAGAAGGGATCATTGAGAACTTCTTGTTCTCTTTTGGCGATGAATATGATGATCAATCATTGACCTCGTTATGAGAATCAGACTTGGAGGAAATCAAACATGATGATAAAATTGATCTTCATGTTGAGGAGAGTGATATATTTGAGCTATTAAATTTCCTATTTGAAGTTGAGGAGGAGAATGATGAGCCAAATGTTGAATCAAATTTGGTCATTAGGGAGGAAAAAATGTAAAAAAGTTTGAACAACTTGCAAACCCTCCCCAAAATGAAGAAAATGTGTTAGATAGCTCTTTTTATGGGGTTGAACTTGAAAATAATGGGCACATAAGAAGAATTATTCCTTTGGCTCTCAGAGTTGGATGTCTAATCAGATATCTAGCTAGATCAGATCCAAAATAAGTATTTCTACCAAAGTAATATTCACTTTATAACATGAGGGATATTTACAAAGTTCCAAAGGTCATCCCAAGTGATGCCAACAACAAGAATAAACTACGAGGAATTTACTTGTTTACATTTGTTTTGGCAAAACTTCCTTCAATCTTATAGCCCTTCAAAGATACAAGTCATATTGTATAGAAAATTTAATAAGGAGTTATGAAAAACCAATTTCCATTATGAGTACCCTATATGGTAATCCTGCTTTGTACAAATTTTTGGTTCTAAAACTCAGTCTAAACCCTCCAACTCGCTAAGAGAAAAATTACTATTAGATCTCCTTAAGCACCCACACCTATCTTCCAAAGTTTTATGAACTGGGAAAAACCTAAGAATTTAATAACCTGAAAAACTTAAAAATTTGTTATCATGGGACCTTTAGATGATATCGTCAAAATTTCAAACCTTGAAATGGAGTTTAGAACCTCCAAACAACTATTTTTGTTTAAACCCTAGGCAAGGTTTTAAAGCATCTTGAGAAGATTCAAAACCTCTAAATTGAAATAATTCAATTTTAAGCCACATAATTTAACTTGGAAGTATATTTTGGTCCCCTTAAACTTCATCGTAGGAAGTATAGAGAGAAAATGTGGACAACTCCATACACTTTACTATAGCTTACTTATTTAGGTGAGAGAAATAGAGGTTTTGATAACCTCAAGAAAAATTAAAGGAAACTAAGAATTTTCTCATCAAGTTACTCCTAAAACTCCTTGAACAATGTTTACACAACCTCCTTCAGGTGTTTACATAAGGAACATATATTATTCTAAAGAAAAAGTGCATGAACCTTGATTCTTATTGAGAAAAACAATCTTAAACAGTCCTTTGAGTGCTTTCCAAAAAGATAAAAGAAAGAACAAAGCATCTTTACCTCACTCTCCAAAGGAATAGATTTAAAAAATAAAATATTTATCCATCCAATGTATACATATGAAAAACTATGAAACCTTCCACAAAATTAGTATCTGATTATGGTGCCAATGATGAAAAACAGGATTTAAGACAATCCTATCTCACATAACAAAGGCATTCCTTCATTCCCTTGATTTTTCCATCAAATTCATCTTACAAAAATTTATCCTTTGTGTAAAATACCTATAACTAAATATTATTTTAGATCCTTCACCTTTTTTATCTCATCTTCCAAAACCAATTGTTCTTGATGCCTTACATGTTATGCCAATAACATAGGAAAAGAGGTATTTTCACATTTTTTGAACATTTTCTCCCATTTTCACCCTTAAGAGTCACTTATGAAATTAAAATATGTATATTTCATTCACCCTTAGCACCTATACCCTCTACACACAATCTAGCATGCCAAAATTTCTCATTTCCACATTTAAAAATTCAAATTTCACTTTAAATAGGAAAATCTAGAACCTTGCCAAATTTGAAAACTAAAACTATTGAAGGATTAAATATAATTCCAAAAACATATGACCACATTCCTAGGATGGTCACAACCAAAACCTTACTAATATAACTTGTTCAAGTTAATGCTCCTGCATCAAAATCCCTTGCTAGAAAGAAAACTTGAGCTCTTGCTCATGTGTCTATATAACTACTCCTTGAATTGATCAATGTCATATGTGTATGTTCTTCTAATTATTTCCTTCATTCCATCTGTATTTTCTTGTTTCATGTCCTCTTGGATCCCATGGTCTATGGTGTACTTTTATATTTTCTTCAAGGATGCATATTTTTTCTTGTTTTTAGTCTTCTCTGTTCTCATCTCCAAATCTTCTCCTACTATACCTTGATGTAGGAGCATAAACCTAGACAATCTTATATAGCTAAAATTTTGGTTTGATCATGTTTAGGGAGTCACCATAGGGTGTTTAAAGATCCATTTTGAATAAGTACAGGCTGTACACAAGGATTTTGGATGTGCGCGAGGTAGGCGTAAAGGGCACACACAAGATATATTAGATAGTGTGTGAAGGGTCGCACCTAAATAGGAGACCTCCAGAATTAGCCAATTTTGTGGACCATGGGATGAAAATAGACAATGAAAAGTTTAGGTGCCAATCAAGCAACACCTGAAATCCAAAGTAAAACATGGAGACTTGATGGTTAAACAAGAGCTATTTTGAGATAAATCACATGTGGGGAGGAGATCAAAGTTCATGTATAGGTTGATCTAATAATAAGAGTAAAAACATGGTTTCATTATAGATCAATATATTATTAGGATTGATAGAAAAGCATGCACTACTTTATTGATGTACACATGGCTATTTTGAGCATGCAACCTATTTTGAGAATGCATGGGTGGTGAATGGAAATTCGCCACCTCTATATATGTATTGCACTACATTATTTTGGGTACCATGAATGTTACTATGTATTAGAGACTAGATGTATTGTCTTGTTATGCTACTCGATGTTCTAACACGCATAAGTCTCGTGGAGACCGGTATTATTATGGTGATGTATTTATCTTCTGCTATGTAATATTTTAGTTATTAATGGATCATTGTGGTTGGATTTTGGAAATTAATGTGTTTGAGTATGGAGACCACATAGTGCACTTGATCTTAGTG
This sequence comes from Taxus wallichiana var. yunnanensis, assembly GCA_018340775.1. Classification (NCBI taxonomy): domain Eukaryota; kingdom Viridiplantae; phylum Streptophyta; class Pinopsida; order Cupressales; family Taxaceae; genus Taxus; species Taxus wallichiana. The sequence goes on along the minus strand of CM031239.1, from coordinate 771,863,292 downwards.
ATTGTTTGATCTATTATGATTCCTTATTACATGTGTTTCCTTATGATGTATGTATGATCTACTCTCGAATGTATGTTTTGATTTATGACAATCCAATACAAAGGAGGGATATAGTAGCTTTGCATGCTTCGGGTGAGTGTTCGAGATATTTTTGGATGATGTGTCGGTGTGCTTAGGTAGTTGAGTGGAAATAAGTGACAACATAGGGTCCTAGATGTTTAGTTAAGCCTTCAAGTAGTCTAGAATTCAAAATTTGTTTGTTTTCTCACTTTCCTACCCAGAGTGAGATTTTGAATTTTCAAACCTTGTTGGGAAAGTTTTTGGCTTGTGGAGTAGGTGGTAGGGGTCTAGATGTCTTGAATAAGTGGTATTGACATTAGGTCTTTCCTTTCATGTCTTTTAGGAGTCAAAGTTAGATTAATAGTTCTTAAAACATTTAATAATCTTCTATCCTATGTTGAGAAGACACACAAAATCACCAAAAATAGTTAGTATTGAAAACATTCAATGGAAAAAGGAGAAATAAAAGAATTTAGTCACATTCATGGCAACGAGGAATCTATGGGTAATGTAGGAGAAAAGAGGCATCGATAAAAAAAATGATTTTTTTCTCTATTTTTGGCTAAGAAAAACTGTTTTCTTGACTGATTTTTCCTCCAAGAAGATATATATAACATCATTTGACTATATAATTTAATGTTTATTATGGTTGAACACCTGTAGAAGGTGATGAGACTTGTTAGAGACATATTCATGAAAATTTGAAGGAATAAACTTAGCTTTTTATGTTTTGAACCCGTCATCCACTTTGTACATGAAAGATAAGAAATAGTTTTGAATTCAAGTTTTTACAAATTTATTTAGCTTTCTAATAATGTAAATAGGTTAATGACTTTAAAACAGACCCTCAGGGACAATTTTGAGGTCTCAACATTCTGAAAAATTCATTTTCGACATTGTGGAAATCTAAAGTTTGACTTTGGGTAAATCAATATACCAAGACTTGAAACCTTGTATAAAATATATGAGGATCATTAGGAGGAATATTTTCAAGGTTTAGAGGGTTAAAGAAAAACTAGTTAGTCCCACTTCTTGAAAGTTTCCTCTAGGGTCTGTAGATGTGATTTGAATACCTAATTGCACAAAATAGAGTAAGAAGACCAAAAATTGGAGGGCTTTGTTTGAGTTTTGGAGCCTAATAATTGGCACACAGAGCAAGAAGACCTAAATGAGTATCTTGAAATATTTTTAGATTTCTATTGTTGTTCATAAAACTTCCTAAACACTAAGACTTGTACCTTTGAAGGGATATAAGTAAGAAAAGACAATCTTACCAAAACAAAGGTGAAATATAAAAAAATAGACAATTTCTTGTGATCTCTTACATCAAATGTGGTATCGAGAGAAGGGTGATACCAGGGAAATAAAAAAATAAGTGAGGTAAGTGAGAAAGATAAAATGCCACCCAGAAGAGTAGTGAGAGGAGGCATTCAAGTTGGAGATGCCATCCTGGAAGAGTTGAGAAACACAAGGGAAAGTTTTGATGTAAGGTTGTTAATAGTAGAAGCTAATCAAATAAGAGGAATTACAACAGGAGATGTGAGTGATAGGGAAGAAGAACAATAGGCAGCCCCAACAAGGATAGGTAGAAGATCCTGAAGAGAGTGAAATTGATAGGTTGCTTAAGGTGATCATAGGACATGGATCAAAACCAAAGTTAGAAATTCCTACATATGTAGGTAGTCTTGATGGAGAGGAACTCATTGATTGGATAACCACTTTGGATAAGTATTTTGAGTATGAGAATGTGCCAGAAGAACATAAAGTGAATTTTTCTGTACTAGAATGAAAGGGAATGCAACAATATGGTGGGAATTCATACATGATGAAAGAGTTAAGAAAGGAAAATAAGAATCAAGGCATGGGACAAAATGGTATCCAATCTTAAGGCTAAATTCCTACCTAGTGACTACCAGATAAAATGATATAGAAACTACAAAATTTGAAACAAAAAGAGATGAGTGTTAAGGACTACATAGACGAGTTCTATAAACTAAAAATAAGATCATATGGAAGAAGATGTGGAGAAGATAGCCATGTACTTGAATGGGATGAGATATAACATTTAGGATGAACTTAGTATGGCAAGTCCTAGAACTCTAGAAGAGTGTTATCAATATGCACTAAGAGCAAAGATAAAACCAACAAGGTAGAGGAAAAGGGAAGTAATTACAGAGGAAGAGGACAACAAGGAGGAATAAATTCATCACAAAGGACAAGTGGAGAAACTAGTAGTTCACAAGAACAAGCTTCTACTTCAAGAGGTGGCTTTAGAGGAAGAAGATTCTCATATAGAGGAGGATATATGTAGAGAGGAAGAGGTACTACTAGATTCACAGGTAAATGTTTCAAATGTAATAAATTTTTAGGTCATAGGTCATGGGAATGCATAAAAGAACCTCAAACAAGCATTTCAAGAAATGAAAATAGAAACCAATTGGTTCAAGTAGAGGAAGAAAGTGTGGGTTCTCCATCACACATAGAAGAGCCAAAAGTTGGTGAGTCTTTGCTAATGAAGAGAGTGTTGATCAAACAACCCAAGGAGAAGGAACTTACACAAAGGAATACCTTGTTCAAGATAATGTGCAAATCACAAGGTAAGTGTTGTAAACTAGTGATTGATTCAGGTAACATTGATAATTTGGTCTCTTTAGAAATGGTAGAAAAATTGGTTTGAAAAGAATACCACATCCTACACCTTATAGAGTTTCTTGGCTTCAGAAAGATCAACAAGTTCTTATAAGTGAACAAAGTTGGGTATATTTTTAGATTGGAGGTTATAAGGATAAGGTATTGTGTGACATAATGCCTATGGATGTTTGTCATGTACTTCTTGGAAGACCTTGGAAATATGATAGGAAAATAACTCATGATGGTAGGAAGAATGTGTATACCTTGGTAAAAGATGGAGTAAGTCATACATTGTTGCCATTGAAAGAAGAAGAACATGAAAAAGAGTGGAGTCTAGTGTTATGGTGGTGAGTGAGAAGGAATTTTGGCTGATATGAAAGAAGAAGGATTGGGTTTTGGAATAATAATATACCTAGGACTGTTATGAAAGTTAGAAAAATACAAGAACTACCTCAAGAAGTTTAAGACATGTTGAAAGAGTTTGATATTGTAGTGGATGAGATACCTAATGAATTACCACTTATAAGGAGGATCAGTCATCATATTGACTTCATTCTAGGATCAAACTTTCCAAACAAAGTAGCCTACAAGATGACACCTAAAGAGAATGCTGAGATTAAGAAGAAAATTCAAGAAATTTGAACAAGGGACTAATTTAGGAGAGTCTTAGCCCATGTGTTGTTCCTGTTTCTCTTGTGCCTAAGAAAGAGGGAGATTAGAGGATGTGTAAAAATTCAAGAGAAATAAAAAAATCACTATAAGGTACATATTTCCTTTTCCAAGAATTGAAGAGTTGATGGATTGTTTGAGTGGTGCTTCTTATTTTTCTAAAATTTATCTCAAGAGTGGTTATTATCAAATAAGGATAAGAGAGGGAGATGAATGGAAAACAACCTTCAAGACTAATGAGGGAATTTATGAATGGATTTTCATGCCATTTGGATTAACAAATGCTCCTAGCACATTTATGAGGCTTATGAATGAAGTCTTGAAATCATTTCTTGGTAAGTTTGTCATAGTTTACTTGGATGATATTCTGATTTACAGTGCAAGTAAAGAAGAGCATTTTCATCATCTTAGGATGGTTTTAGAGAAACTACAAGAAGAGAAATTGATGATCAATCTCAAGAAGAGTGTGTTTTTCAAGAAAGAGATGGTTTATTTAGGTTTTGTGATCTCATAAGGAGTGTTGAAGATGGATCAAGACAAGGTAAAAGCTATTGTGGAATGGCCAACTCCCAAAACAATGTATGAGGTAAGAAGTTTCCATGGTTTGGCTAGTTTCTATAGGAAATTTATTAGAAATTTTAGTGGTATTTGTGCTCCTATCATTAATACAATTAGGGAAAAAATGAAGTTTGAATAGACTAATAAAGCTGATAAGAGTTTTCAATTCCTAAAGAAAAAATTACAGAGCAACCAAGTGTTAGCTCTTCCAGATTTTAACAAGGTGTTTCAAGTGGAATGTGATGCCAGTGGAGTGGCCATAGGATCTGTTTTAAGTCAAGAGGGAAGACTTGTATCATACTTTAGTGAGAAATTAAATGAAGCTAAGAAGAATTATTCATCCTATGACTTAGAATTCTATGTTATGGTTCAATCCTTGAGAAAGTGGAGACACTATTTGATGCCTAAGGTGTTATATATATATATATATATTATATTCAAGCATTACAATATATAACCAACCAACCTAAGCTTAATCAGAGGCATATGAAATGGGTGGATTACTTGCAAGAACTTCACATTTGTGATCAAACATAAGAAAGGGAAAAAACCAAAGTAGCATATGTATTGAGTAGAAGAGTGTCATTGGTCTAAGAAACCTAGTTGGAATGTGGAGGAATAGAGTCACTCAAATAATTATATGATGATTATCTAAACTTAAAGGAGGATTTTAAAGTTTGTAAGTATCCTATAATACAAAATAAAGAGCCATGGTTGGTGTTTGTGGTGATTATCTGTTTATCTATTATAGAGAGAAACACCAAAACTCGTGAGGACAACAAGGTTTAATGATACATGCATAGACAATATAATTATGAAATGAATGGATATTCAATGAACATGAGGTTCCTTCTTCCGAGAATGGGAGAACTTGTATGCAAAGAAAATGAACAAAATAGAGATTAGATAAATATTTAATGAGTTACTCGGTAAAGGCCAATCCCAGGGAACCAATGGGATTCCTCGAAGGGTGTTAACTCATTTTTCTATTTAAGCGATAAAGATGATAAAATGATAATTGACAATACAAGGAATGATTAGAATCCTAGGGGAATAGAGAGGTCCCTTACGTGTGATACGTGGCCCAAGTGATGGCTACACCGAGCTTGAAGTCAAATAAGTAATCAAAGTAGAACTATTCAATGACATCCCATTATTCTTGTATGATTTAAATTTGATCTTCTATGTATTTGATTTTAGGTGTCGATTAATGGAAAAAGAATGTCAAGTTATTCCCAAATGAAGGGTTGATGCATAATATGAAGATCGTAGATACTGGGTAATGGGATGTGATTCACTTGACATAACCATCTATGGGGAGACACATCTTGAAAAAAACTAATTAGAAAAAACAAAGTGATGAAATGACTGAAAATATGTAGATGTGATTAAAATGATAAAATGAAAATTGTTGGCAATTCTAAGATAATCACCGCGATTCAAACACAATCGCTAGCATTATCGATAAAAGATGAATTATTTAAAATAATGCATATTAGATACAAAATTATTGAACAAAAGGTTGGATTTGACTGATAAATGATGCTTAAAGAACTCAGAAGGTAATTTGGATGGAGATACTTACTTTTGATTGTGTAAACAAGTAGACAGAGTTGCAGAAGCCTTACAAGGTTTTGTGGATGCTCCAAGGGCTCAATTGATGTGTTAAAAGTGTATGGATGCTCGTAGTGATGTCATCCTGGTCTTGAATTGCTAGGTTATGGAGCTGAATTTCTTCACAAAGGCATGCATTTAAGGTTTACTGGTTTACACAATAACCAACATCGGTTAGGAACCAACATCATCACTTGGGAGGAACCAATATCGGTCGTGAGTCGACACTCTGGTCAACAAATAGGGAACCAAAAATGGTTACCTGTGTGTTTATGTTTTTATTTTAGACGCGGGATTAGATCCAACCTTTGATTAGAAGGTGATCTAAAGGTTGTAAATGCATAACTAAGGTGCCCTAAGTTTGTATAAGCTTATATAAGCTAGAAAACTAGGGTTAGAACATAAGGATAGAGGAAGAATGTTAATTCTCCTTGGTTGAAGATGAAGAAGAAGAAAAAGAAGAAAAAGGTTGCATGAAGACAAAGCTTCAATGGAGAGAAGTTGGACAAAAGGAAATAGCAGGTACATCTAAATGGTGAGAAGAGTGTTATGTCTTCTACTGTATTTCCTTTGTATTGTCTTGTCTTAATGTAATGGCTTACATAGTATGTAAAGCACATAGTATTTCATCTTGTAGATCCACATGTTGTTGTGAGATCTTGTATTATAGATCCATGAGATCATGTTGTATTGTTGATCCATAGGAGATCTAGTATTATATTTCGTTGGAGAGTTTGTGGGTACAAATAATATCCAGATATAGTAGAGGAGGCTGCCTTCTTGTATGCACAGTTGATGCGGTGATATGGAGGAGAGACTTACTTCTTGGTAGATAGATATGGTTGCACATTGGTAGACCCTTGTGAGAGGTATTGTTTACAGATTCACATGAGAGCTTGGTTGTAGTTCAGAGATGTAGTAGTTCCTGGTTATGTGAGATCTGGTGGTGGTTTGGAGGCATGGTTGTAGTGCACTCATGTAGATCCATTTAGAGATCTAGAGGAGGAGATACTCTTAGAGAGATGCATTGTAATCTTGTATAGAAGATTTGGTTTGTACTCTTGTTCATTATATATATTGAGATCTCTATCTTTGGTGGACGTAGCCCACATTGGGTGAACCACAATACATGTTGTGTTATATGTGTGTAATTTGTTTTGATTTAGATTACTCTATTTTATACTTCTACTTTGCTATAGATTTTGGGGAATTGTCTAGTTCTGTATTTACATGATTTGGTTTTTTATTGAATCATAGCACTATTCCGCATCCCAAATTCGCAATGAATTGTATCGAGTGATGGTTTTAGTTATCGAGTAAGGATTTGCTTTAGGGTTTTGTTAGTGGTATTATTGATGTGATGTATGAGAGCATGATTTTTTTACTTGATGTGTAAATCATAGGAAGAGATTTAATATCAAGTAGATAGAGTTGCAGAGAAGCCTTACAGATTTTGTGGATGCTCCAAGGGCTTAATTGATGTGTTAAATCAGCCATGATGGATGCTTGTAGTGATGTCATCTTGGTCTTGAATGAAATAGATATTCGTTAAGAATGGTGAGGATCCCTTTCAGAGAGGTTTTGTGATCTATTTATAATAGTTGGAAATTCTGTTAGAATCGTTGACGATCTAGGAAATGTGGGGAAATTTGCTTGGAAGTGGTTTTACCCCTTCTAAATGAGGTTTCTTGGGTTTTTTTAAAATTGTAAATGGTTGGGGAGGTTTTTGGGAGGTTAAGAGGTTGGGTGGTAAGGATAAAAATGGGTTTAGATAGGTTAAGGTTGGTTAGGGAGGTTTAGGATAGGTAAATAGGTCTTACGGTGGGGTAAAATATGATTTATTGGGTAAGTGCACGAAGTTGGGGGCCAAAAAGTGGACAAAAACCCAAAAATAGATGGAACACGTACGCATTTTAATTTTTTTGGATTGGTAATTACCGAACCTATAACGCGTACGTGTTTTAAAGAAGGCAAAATGCGTACGCATTTTAGAGAAGAAAAACACGTACGTGTTTTAAAGGAGTCAAAATGTGTATGTGTTTTGTATAGTATGGACTATGTATGTGTTGTTGGGTGTCTTATACTTACAAAAATAAATGTTTAAGATTTTTTATTATTTATTATACTTTTATTATTTCTTATACTTTAAATTTATTTGAGTAATATAAGAAATTAATGCCACTTTGCACTTGATGGAAGTGGTCCCGTAGCTCCAATAGTTATAATCTAGAAGATAGTTTTTCATAATCTAATCTGGTCAGTACTTACTCATTTTCAGGATTTTAGTAAATGACCTTAAAATTTCAGGGCATATATATTATAGTTGGTCTTTGTTTTGGGAAAGCATATAGTCATTTTTTAGGTTTTTTGACCTTCTAAATTGGATTTTGGCCCTACCACTACTTGAATTGGTACCAATTTTTAAATTTGGTCCACAATTCACTTTAGTGACCATGAATCAAATCTATGATGCTTGTCTACTTCTTACTAAAAAGAGATCCTCACTTTGTAGATAAAGGATTTATCCCTGAATGGGATTCCTTTCCTATGGCCAAAATGAGGTGATTGTAATGTGGATCCTCCTTAAGGTGTGATAACACTACTAGGTGTTGAATGAGTTGTTACAAATAATAACAAGTGATTTACATCAAGCGAACTTAAATGATTTCTCATTTTTAGAAAATGGTGCTTCATATAAAGATCATCCCTCACCTTTCCTAGCTCTATAAAAATCCTTTCATGGAATCAAATTCATGATTCTCATACATGTTTTTGCTCATATGTCTCTTATGGAGACAAACGATGCCTTAATACTTCACACATGATGGTCCTTAATAGCTCGATGACATTCTTGGCTCATTTTAGTTTGTTCTAAAGGGTGTTTAATTAACTACGAGAATGACAAAAATGCCTTTTTAGGCATTCATAGGAAGTAGTCTCTAATCAAAACTAAATGAATCGATCGATCACCTTAGACAATATTCCCTACACACTGAAACACGTTGAATGATCTTATTAGGAATTTACTTTAGGTGAGGGTTTATGATTTAGGGTTTAGGGCTCATGATTTAGGGTTTAGGTCTTAGGGTTTAGGACTCAAGGTTTAGAGTTTAGGGTTTAAGGTTTAGTGTTTAAGGCTCATAGTTCAAATTTTAGGGTTTAGGGTTTATGGATCAGGGCTTAGGGTTCATGGTTTAGGGTTTAGGGTTTAGGGTTAAGAGTTTAGGGTTTATGGTTAAGGATTGAGGGTTTAGGATTTAGGGTTTATGGTTTAAGGCTCAAGGTTCGGGTTCGGTTTAGGGATCAAGGTTGAGGGTTTAGGGTTTATGGCTAAAGGTTCAAGGGGTTTAGGGTTTAGGGATCGGGGTTGAGGGTTTAGGGTTGAGGGTTTAGGGTTTAGGGTTTAGGGTTTAGAGTTGAGGGTTTAGGGTTTAGTTTTTAGGGTTGAGGGTTTATGTTTGAGGGTTCAAGTTTTAGGGATTTGTCTTAGGGATTAGGGCCTAGGGTTCAGGGCTTAGGGTTTAGGGTTTGGGGCTCAAGGTTTAGGGTTTAGGTTTTAGGGTTTAGGGTTGAGGGTTTAGGATTTATGGCTTAAACTTTAGGGTTTAGGGCTTAGGGTTTATGGTATAGGGTTTAGGGTTTAACAATCGGGGTATAAGGTTTAGGACTTAGGGTTTAGGGTTTAGGGTTTAGGAGTCGGGTTTAAGGTTTAAAGGTCGGGGTTCGGGGCTTGGGGAAAAAGGTTCGGGGTTTATGGTTTAAGGCTCATGGTTTAGGGTTTAGGGCTCAGGGTTTAAGGCTCATGGATTAGGCTCACCCATTCACTCACTGTAATTTTCTATGTCTTACCCATTCTTATAAGTATTGACAAAGAGTATTCAACTAAAAGGGTTCATCTACTTCGTAGGTAGAACATTCAAGGGAGTCATCACAATTTGATGCCTTTCATCTACTTAATATTTTAAAGGAGGGAAATTATAGATATCCAAGAATAATTTGGTACAAATAAATGTTACCCAATATAACTATCTTCTTTTTCCCATTGCATGCAAACTATTTCACTCACTTGTAATGTTTTGTGTCTTACCCATTCTTATTAGTATTGACAAAGAGTATTCAACTGAAAAGGGTTCATCAACTTTGTAGGAACAAAATTCAAAGAGATTCATCAAAATTTGATGTCTTTCATCTATTGATATTTTGAAGGAGGGAAATGCCCACCTCTCATAAACAAGGTAGTTGTAAAAGTAGACTTAATGATGGTTCTAGGCACAAGACTAGGAAATATGGTCCTAAGATATTCAAAAAATGAACTCACTCATGAGACCTACTAGAAATATATGAGTTTTATGGGTTAGAGATTAGGGTTCTGGATTTAGTGTTTAGAGTTTATGACTCAGGGCTCAGGGTTCAAGGTTTAGGGTTTATGGTTCAAGATTTAGTGTTCAGGGTTTAAGGTTTATTATTTTTGTTTTAGGGTTTAGGGTTTATAATTTAGGGTTTAGGTCTTAGGGTTAAGGGTTTAGGTCACATAGTTCAGGGTTTAGGGTTTAGTGTTTAGGGTTTAGGGTTTAGGTTTAGGGGGGTCAAGGTTTAGTTTTTTTAGGGTTTAAGGTTTAGGGACCTTTAGGATTTAACATTTAGGGCTTAAGGTTTAGGGTTTATGGTTTAGGGCTTAGGGCTCATGGTTTAGGGTTTAGGGGTTAGGGTACATGGTTTAAGGTTTATGGCTCAGAGTTCGGGGTTAGTTATATGTTTAAGGTTTAGGGGTTAGTTACAGGTTTAAGGTTTAGGGGTTAGAGCTCAGGGCTCTATATTTAGGGTTTAGGGATCATGGTTTAAGGTTTATGGTTTAGGGCTCAAGGATTAGGGTGTAGGGTTCAAGGCTTAAGGTTTAGGGTTTATGGTTTAGGGATTAGGGATTAGGGTTTAGGGTTCATGGTTCTTGGTTTACGACTTACGGTTTAGGGTTTAGAGTTACTAGTTTAAGGTTTAGGGGTTAGAGCTCGGGGATCTAGATTTAGTGTTTAGGGTTTAGGGCTCAGGGTTTAGGGTTAAGAGTTTAGGTTTTAGGATTTAATATTTAGTGTTTAGGGTTTAGGATTTATTATTTTTGTTTTAGGTTTTAGGGTTTAGGTCTCATGGTTGAGGTTAAGGGTTTAGGTCACAAAGTTCAGGGTTTATGGTTTAGTGTTTAGGATTTAGGGCTTATGGTTTAGGGTTTAGGGCTCAGGATTTAGGGTTTAGGATTCAATTTTTAGGGTTTAGGGTATAAGGTTTATGGGTTAGGTTTTAGGGTTTAGGGTTTAGGGTTTAACATTTAAGGCTCATGGTTCATGGTTTAGGTTTAGGGTTTAGGGCTTAAGGCTCAAGGTTTAGGGTTTAGGGCTCATGGGTAAGGGCTAAATATTTAAGGATTAGGGTTTAGGGATTAGGATTTAGGGTTTAAGGTTTATGGTTTAGGTTTTAGGGTTTAGGGATCATGGTTTAGGGTTTAGGTTTAGGGCCTCGGGTTTAGGGTTTAGGGTTTCGATTGTAGAATTTAAATGCTAAAAGATTTAGGCTGAATGCTAAAATCCTGAAAACTACCTATGTATTGACCAGATTATACTATAAAAAACTATCTCCAAAACTGTGACTAATGGAGATGTGATACTAGTTCCATAAGGTGCAGAGTGACCCTAATTTCTTATATTTACATAAATAAATTTAAAGTATAAGAAATAATAAAATATAAATAATAATAAATGAAAAACCTTGTTTATACAATACGAACGCATGCATGCAAGCGTTACGTTATAGTGCGTACGCGTTATAATGTATGTTTTGTGTTTTCTCTTTTTTACAAGCCACGCCTCAAGGCTTGGGATCTGGTTTGGATCCCCAAGCTTGAGGCATAGACCTGCACAAACACAACAAACAACATGTTTTTGCAGGAAAATGTAAAAATTCCACTTCCTCTATGATAAATCAAAATAAAACAATTGATCCATTTAAAAAAATTATACCATGACGTAGAGAAGAGTTTCTTTTTTCTAAAAATATAATTTTTCATTTTTTTCTGACTAATATAAGGTTTCCATATTATTTATTTTCTAACTATGCCTTTTTATAGCTATTTTTTGAAGTTTAAATATGTTTATCTTTCATCGTGTATCTTTTTTTGGGTCATCGAAATTGATTTTTTTTGATACTAGCATAAAGTAGGCATAATTCTATACATATTAAAATAAATCTATTTTTCAATATTTTTGAGGTAGTTAGGGAGGGGGGGGCGCATGGTCGAGCTCCGTTATTTTTCAAAACATAAAATTTCTATACTAGAAAAATCATAAATAAAAAAATACTCACTAAAAAAATCTAAAAAAATTCTAACACAAACTAGATGCTCCTAGCTGTCTTTCTACTAAAGGGTTTTCAAAAATACTAAATGGTGCTCAAAAAATGGTGGGGGGCACAAAATTCACTCTATTATGTTTTTAACAAAAACGAAGCACATGTTGGTATTTTAGTTGTTTGACCTACTTAAAATTATCAGTTTTCAATAAAATTTAGTAGCTTAGAAACTAGACGGAAAATGCTATGATTCATATTTCAATTTTGAGTGTAACTATTTTGAAAAACTCATACAATTTGAAGTTTTTATTTTTTAGAAAAATGCATCCACTTAAGACCCCCTTTTGGCCCCCAACTTAGTGCACTTACCCTATGGGGGATGGAATAATGGTTTAGGGTAATGAGATAAGTTTAGGGATTTTTAATGAGGGTGTTTTCAGTGTGTGTACTTTCCCTATCATCTTACAAAATTTTCCACATCACGTGAAAACTCATCTCACTTAGGCAAGGTAATAGGTCTTAGGTGTCTTAGTGGGTATGAATGATTCCATCATACGCGTCGGTGCGCATCGGTGCATAGTACATGAGTTACTTTCCATTTCAAAAATGTAATTCCTCTTCTCCACTCTTAGAGGTATGATTGTCATGCATTAGGAGTTACACAACACTCCTATTTGTATCCTTTTTTCAGATCTATGAGAATGAGTAGACCCTTTTCTTTTGCATGCAAATTTCATGGTTGAATGTTTGCTTCCTCATGGAACTTCATCATGCTGCCATTCGAGTGTAACTTGGTTGATGTGAACATTATCCCACATCATCCTTATTCTCACTTTCTATATCGCATGGTATCATAGCACATTATTGGGATTTGAATTACTCTATGTTTTCTCGTCATTGCCTACTAATATTGGTTTTGTGTTCTTACTGTTTCATGAAAAACTTCATAATCACTATTCCATTCATGCGTTATTTGAATTTCTTTGGCTAATCTCGGTTTTAGTGGAGTTTTTGCTGGTTTGTGGGTTATCTTCACGTGTGTGCAAGTAATTTTATGAGTCTTAGAGTTTTTAGGGATTTTCAAGCTAAATCGACTATTTATAGCTAATTTTGGTGGAAAACGGTTTAGAGGTATTTATGGTTTTTTGTTTTTTCATTAAAAGTTTAGTGTTTTTTGAAAAATATGTGTATTTTCCTCCTTCCCTAATCCAACCCTCTCTTGCCATGTTATATCTCTACACCCCCACCTAACTCCTCTACTAACCCCCTCGGTCCCTCCCTAGCTAATTCACTTCAAGCGAGTTGGGTTCCTTCCCCGAAAAGTTATGTTTTATGCCTTGTCTATGTCGGAGAGTTGGGTTACTATGTGGATCAGTTGGCTCTGTGTTGATAACGTGTCGATAATTTTTTTTTTTTTGGGTTATGCATTGGGTTTCCTTAACGATGATCTCTGTTTATTTTACATTGCTTTCCCCTTTCCATCTCGTGTTGAGCTACTCAATCTTGCCCGAACTTACCCTCGCATGCACTTTGCATTAGAGATTTGGTTCTCTAACTTGATTGGTTTTTCTTGGATCCCTAGCTTGTCGTGCTAGGTCCCCTACTCACCCATTCTGCAACTTTCCTTGTTTGAATCGTACTACTTGTACTCAACTCAATTGCCTTCTTACGAGCTCTGTTGGCTCAACCATGTGTGGGTATTTCCCATCAACCCTATTATGTCATTGGCATAACTCTCCTATGCCTTGGAGTTGTATTATTTCCCATCTCGCTTGACGAGCTTCCTCCCTTCCCCGTGTCGCTTTGGCTTCCCGCTCAACTATTTAAGTATGCATCAAGATTCTTAGTTTTTGTTGTGTCATGCATTGGGTTCCTCATGCTTCTAATCTAGCTCACCACCCGAGCCCCGTACGCTTCCCTCCATTCATGTTGACCCTTCCTATGTGTTATGGGATTCTCAACAACCTACCCACCTTAGTTTCCATGTATCCACCGAATGGATTGCCTCGAGTCTTTGCACCACCCTTCCCATCGTGAATCTAGCTAAACTCCTTCCTTGACCAATCACCCGACGAGTCAACTCCTCAACTAGCTTGTCAGGTGTGCCAAACTCTCCCACCCCTCCTTTAATCATTTCTACACCACCTTCCCTCCTTTATTTTTTAAAACCCCTACTTTTTTAATGTAATTTTTTAAACTAAAGTTTAATCAAACTTAAAGTAGGGCCCTTTTAATTAAGGAGGTGTGTTTTTTATATTTAGGTCTTAATTTATTTTAATTAGGATCTAATTAAAATTTAAAAGGTGGGTTAAATTATAAGGAGGTTAATAGTAAAACAATTTTTTAATTATAGTCCTTTTTTATTTTTTTCACTTTTTGAAAACACTAAAATTGGGCAAAAATTATTCCAAAACTAGGGTTACTGGGCATTTTTTCTATTGACCATTTTGTGGGAGTGTGTTGCATGTCTTGTGGCTTGTAGGTCCTTATGGCTTTTTTAGTGGTTTTGTATGTTTCTGAGTCATTTTTGGCATTTTCAAACCCTTTTGAGTCATTTTTGCCTTATAATGCTCTTCTTCGCCATGCATAGTGAGTGCATTTGCCACACCTTGTGGAAAGAGATCCCCCTTATGATATGTGAGACAATTTTTCTCACACCAATGTTTTTCCCCTTGCTTATGCCCATTTGTGCATGTTCCTCTGCTTTCGACTAAGCATTATTGGGGCCTCCACTTTTGCACAATTTATCACATACTGTAAGGTGAGTGGTCAACTATCCCATGTCACATGAACACACCTTATTAAAATAAACACACTACTTATAAAGTGCACATAAACAGAGGGGTTATAATTGTTCTTGGGTGTTGTATTGCATGCAAACGCATTCTCGGATGAGTCTGATGTTTTACAACCTTGTGTTTTTTCTCGCACCCTTATTTTCTTACGTTTTACACTTATTTTTCTTTTTACGGATGCACCATAGAGGACGTCCTTTCCATAATTGAGATTTAAAGGATCACTTCTCAACCTCCGCCACTTCTTCTTGGTAGAGATAATTACAAATCATGGCTTGCTTACATAAAAACATTACTTTAATCACGAGGGCTTTTATCCCTTTATGTATAAGAAAGTTCCTGCACCCACTGATCCTTATCATCTTGAAGACCTCTCTACAATTGTGATCATGTTGTTGGCTACTTGTTGATACATGTCTCCAAGCCTCTCTAGCTTCATGTGGCACACTTAGATTGTCCTCACAATGTTTAGAGCATTCTTGATTTATTTGGAGACCCTTCGAGACAACCACTTTGCTCTCTATTAATATAGTTGTCTCCTCTCTCACTTCATGTGATGACAATTTTGCTTTGACATAGAATCGATTATTTCTATCCCTGATGACAAGGATTATTATTCTAGTTCTGATGATGATATTATTGATGAGGATTCCCTCCTTCTCCCAACCACCTTTAAGAGTATGTTGACTCTCATCCCTTCCCATCATACATCAGAATTCTTGTTCCTAGCCTCATACCGTCATTAAATCTACCTCCTTTCCACTTCTAGTGTGTGAGGTCATTTCCACTCCTCCTTCATATGTTGATGAATCATACCATCGACATTAGTATTTTGTTTGTCAAGCCAACCTTTTGGGAAAAGTATCTACCAGACCTCAGTCATCTCTTTGCATTGCCTACTTGTGATGCAGTATAAAGAGCTTCTCATCCTTCTACAGGTTTTTCAGAGGAGTCCTTCATCTCCTTTGTTGGGATTTCCCCTTCTAGGACTCTTATCTCTTCTAATTTTTAGAGACCATCATTGATCCACCCTTACTTGTGGATCCTCTTTCTATTGTTGTAGGGGTTACTACTTTTCCTTCACTTCACTTCGGCATTCTATCGGTGGATATTCCTTCCTTACACTTTGACAAGTATACATTTGTGGAATTGCCTTCAGTTACTTTGCACTCATTTGCTAGACCTACATCAAATTTTAGTGGAACAGTTCAGATTTCTTCTTACTACTATCTTCAGTTTCCTTCGCGGAGTGGGCGGACTTCCAGTACTTAGTTTCTATCCTTCCTAAAGGTATAAACATTGTTTGATGTGGATGGATCTTCTTCAATCTACAGGTTTAGAACCATGTCATTGAAACTCTTCTTGGATACTTTCTAGAGTTGTAGAGTTCATATCTAGGTGCAGCTTCACATATTTTTTTCTCTCTTGTCTCCTTCCTCTCTTCTCTTTTTCTTCCGAGAGATTACGGTTTGTACATGGGTACATTATCGTGCCTTTAGTTTACTGTGCTCGATTTGAAGTATATTTATTAGGTTGTTAAGGGAGTCTTCCATATCTTGTAAGTGGATGGTTTTTTCCATTGGGTTTTCCTCTGCCACTTGAGATCCTTGTTGTGCATGGGTACCTCATCAGTGTAGATTTCAGGACCCATTTCTTGTTTCGACTTTCCGGTCATCCTAAGTTATAATAAATGGGGGTTTTGGTGTGTGTAATTTCCTTGTCATTTTTGGTATTGTCCAAATCATGTGGTGAGTCATCTCACTTAAGTGAGGTCATAGGTATTAGGTGTATTAGGGGTATAAAAATTCTATCATAGATTCTATCATACACGTCAATGTGCGTCGAGTGCATCATATAAGAGTTACTTTCCATTTCAGAATGTAACTCCTCTTCTCCACTTTATGGAGGTATGATTATCATGCATTGGGAGTTACACAACACTCCTATCTCTACCTTTTATTTTCGGATATATGAGAGTGAGTAGACACTTTTATTTTACATGCACGCGTTGCATGGTTGAATGCTTTCTTACTCATGGAAATTCATCACATTGTCATTTGAGTGAAACTTGGTTGATGTGCATGTTATCCCACATGATCCTCATTCTTGCTTTCTCCATCAGGTATGAGGGTGTAGCCGAAACACATGTCTACATTTCCCTTTTTCCTCAAGTGGTTTGTGAAGGACAATCCACTAGATAAAAACTAGTGAAATGGTAGAATTTGTGTTGGATAGATGGCTCCCCTAAAACCGAGGGTCGTTGTGAAAAAGTGAAATGATCACGAGTTTGAAAAGGTTGATGGATGTGATAGGTGTGCATGATGGCATGTTTTGATTTGATATTCCCAAGACTAGGCATGAAAATAAATTACCACAAAGGTGGACTTGCGTGACCAAAGAGTCAAGTAATAGGGGAACCAAGGGTTCATAACCTATAGATGTATGAATAATAAGAAACAACTATGGGAAAAGATCCCGAGAGGCATATAGTATCCATGATGTATAAGGAAACATAGGATTGAAATAAAAGATATTTCCACAAAGGTGGGCTTATAGGACCATGAAGTCAAGTGATAGGGAACCAATGGGTTCTCAACCTATAGATTTATGAATTAATGATGGTAAGGGAAAAGGTTTCCCTAATGGTTGTGAAATCTGAAATGGATTTAATACGGTAGGCTTGTATAGATTGATTGATTTTGACAAGGGTCTTGGGGCCCCAAAAGAAGCACATATTTGAAAATGTGTAATTTTGGAAAGGAATGATGAAAATGATGGTTTGATGAGGCTCAAAGGCCATTTAATGATGTTTTGGATTAAAAGGAGGGAATTGCTAGTGATTTGATAAAATCACTAACGATTAGCCAAAATGCCGGTGATTGGGTGGGCGGTAAATTTTTGATATAAATATTTGATTTGGAGGCTCATTTGGTCATTGTGACTTGAGAATCTTGAGAGACCAAAAACCCTAATTTGCTAATTTTTTTGCTAATTTGATTGAGATGGAGGTAGCTGGAGGTGTGTAGAGGCAAGGGAGGCCAACAAATGCCGAGGTTGGTGATGTAATTAAGATTTTTTTATTTTTTGTTTTGTTTTTGTTTTTCTAAAAATTTGAATAAATGAAGAAACTCTAGAAATTTCATATGAAATTACTAGCGATTTATGGGTCATCGCCAATTTTGATAGGGTCACCAACGATTCGACTAGAATCACTGGCGATTTTAAAGATTTTTTCACTTTATTGATTTTTGATCGATTTTTGGTGGATTGAGATTGATTTTTGTTGTTTTATTGTTAGATGTAGGCTCAGGAGAGATTGACCACATGGGATAGAGTCCCAAAGATACTTGATGATGTTTGAGATTTATTGTCACTTGATGATTGGGCTCACTTGGAGGCGGTTGGATTGGGTGGGATGCGTCACTATAGGTGTATCCATAGGGACATGGGTTTACTATTGGCACTATTTGAGAGATGGGACCATGTGATATACATGTTTTGGCTTCCTACTGGAGAGATGATGGTCACTTTGGAGGATGTGCACCAAATATTATGCTTGTCTTACAGACAGGTGAGAAGATTTACGCGATTGATGAGGTCACTAGATGGGTGGCGATGCAAACTTTGTATGGTGATGATGGAGGAGATGTAGTGTATAATTCAGGGGCATTTTCATATGGGGCTTATACAAAGTGATGATGGGAGGACAAAGCATTGATGACTATGTGTAGACACCCTAAATTCGAAGATATATATACCGTTGATCGCATGTGAGCACATATTTATTTAATTAATCCCATTTATCTAATTAAATGCCCATCCAATTCCCATTAATTAATTAAACCAAATTAATTAATCATTAAATAGCTTACATGCCCATTTATCCCATCCATATTAATATTTATTAAAATTAATTAATTAATAACCATTATCTTGCCCTAACCAACCTTCTATTTAGGATGCTTTTATCCTAAATCCATCCCCTTGATTTTCTAAGCTTTTCTCCCATCTATTTTATGCCCTAACTACCCTCAATTTATCCCCAAGCAATCTAATCCCACCTACATGCTTTAAAGCATTCTACCAACTCTTAAAAAGCCAACATCATGCCAAAATAACAAAAATCTTGCCCATTAGGGAAACTTTCCCCCCAATTGGCGGCGACCAAATTAGTCACCTTCGACCCTATAAAGCTAGTCTATTCTTGCCAAAATCATCATATGCATGCAAACATCCAAACTCTCTTGCGACTTGTGAACTTTCTCTCTCACCTAAATGTTCCTACAATCACAAATCTCCCAAAGATCATTTCAACATGCTTGCATCTCTCATGATCATATTTTGTGAGAATTATCGGTATCTCTGTGTTGATTTATTGAGATTTTTATCAAACTATATTTGTATTAGTTGTGTCTAATATTTTACAGGTTCAGAAAAACTTCAACAACACTCATAACTTCAACAACCTTCTCTTCTATCCTATTTTATTGCAGGTTACCTTTCTCATCCACTCATCCTCGGCCTTATCTAATTCTCCTATAATCACCGATGACCTGTCAAATTTCCATTGACCCAAGCCCAACTTGTTAATCTAACCTCTTTGCCACTATTTTTTTGCTAATTTTTGGAGCTCCTTGCCTTTAGTTCTCTTCTACATGGTGATATACTGAGCCGTGTTGCATCCTTGCTTTTACATTCAAATTTTACAGGTCTACGTATTCATCTTACAATCCAAATATACCCTCCTGTGTCACCGTCAAACCGCTTATATGCATAGTTTGGGTCACCTTTGACCCAATTTAGGTAACCTTTATTTTACAATTATTTCAATCAAATCAGCTTTTAGATCAATCCCAATCATTTTCTAGATTCAGTAATACTTTTGTTTCTCATGATATCTTCTCGTTGAATTCTTTACTTCAATTTTTCCAAACAAATGGGGGTTGACATCCATGAAAGGAAGCTAATCACTTCTTGAACCGTAATGTTAGGAAACCCCCACATATATCTATCTAATCCATCTTCATTCTAGTTTTACAAGTCTATCAAGTTATAGTGAGAATCAACCATTTTGCACCAGTGCATCCATCATATCACATATGAGGTAACATAAACCCTCTAATATTTCTTAGTTGCTAGTTTATTTTATCGCTAGCTCATTCGTTTGATTGGTGAGAAAGTTTCTTGTCTAAATTTTTTTATCATGCTCGGCAGGACCACCCTTTAGGTGATCTCTTACATTTAATATTTTGTGTTTACTTTTTCTATCTTCCATTAATACTGCAATGTGAGGATCCACTTTATTTCTTACTCATGTTGGGTTTGTGGCTTGGATTTCTCATCCCTCAAGAGTGTAGATAAAAAGGAAAAATTCTATCTAGGTATTCCTCATTTTTCTCTATTTTCTCCTTTTTACATCATAGTTTTTCGTTCTTGTTTGTGTCCTCATCGAATATCACACTTCATTTTGGGTTTAAAAAGAAGTTATTTTTACATCCTGGTTTCTCATATAGTTTAAGTGGGGTTTTAAATTATTGTATATCACATCTTATCACACATGACCTAAAACTCACAAATCAAATCACACATCAAAACACTTCCTTTCCCAGTATACTGATTGGGATTTGATCACTCAATAGGAAGCCGCCTCAAACATTCCCTAGCCATAACTTACCTGAAACTAGACATAGATTTCCTTCTCCTAGGTCCTTCATTATCAACCCCCTTTTTCTTTTTCACTTTCTTAATCAAAACATAAAAGGAATTTTTTTCTTGGCTTTTCTGATTTGAAATGGAACAAAAATTTTCCTCAAATAATTATGTACAAAACTCCACCATGGCCCTTATCTCATCCAAACTGGTTGTTTCTAGGTCCTCTTCTAGTCCTATTTATGACTTTTTATTACGTAAACCTACCACCTCTCGATCACGTCGACCAGTGGATCCTGTTCCACCTCCATCATCTTCTATCATCCCTTCTTCATCTGAAACCATCATGCCTATCGAACCTATTGACCCCCCATCCAATCCCAATATCCTCATCATATTCCTACTTGCCAATAACCAATCCAATCCTTACCACATGATATCTTCAGACAACCATTCCCTAGTCCACCACTAGAAAAATCATCTTCACCTTCTACATCATATCAATTCAACCCATTTTCAATCAACACCGTACACCGACATCTCCTCCACATCCATCTTATCTACCTCATCATCCACTCCCATCCTAGTTATTGTGCCCATGCCTCCTTCAAGGACTATCCTCACATCAACCATACCAAAAAATCACATTATCTACCATGTCAAATTCCACCACTTCTCTTTCATCTACATCTAGTCCTACTCTTACCACATCCACACTAGCATTATCTCGCACCGGCTCTTTATCCACACTTATCCCGAATACACCCACAACTACAATATATCTACTACACCCAAAACTCTTCCCATGTATACCTTAACATAATTATCACATATTTCTTTTCCAATGCCCACATCATCAATTTCATTCCCCTTTTATTCCTCAACATGTACTATTCTTACACCTACACCTTCTAAAGACACCTTTTCCATCCACATTCACATCCAAATGCCTATTGAAACACCAAAGACAAACACATAAGGAATTCATGCCTCTTTATAAACCCCCTAATTTCTACATCTACCATTCTCAATCCACATCATCTCCTCTCATATAGACATCATCAACTCGCATCATCAAGACACCCCTTTTTATATCCACATCTACTCTCCATCATGTTTATTCCACACCTACATTTAACTCATCCACTTCATTAGACCATTCCAATTTATCTACATCTATTCCACCTTTTCCAATTGTGCCATCCTTAGAATCCATACTAGTTCCTCTTTCCATTGTCTTTCCTACATTGACCCTATCTACCATCACGATCAAATCTCCATTATCCCCTCTTCTTCCACACCACCTTCATCATTTGGAGAATATTAGAGGGCACTTTAACTTGTAAAAGATGTAAGTGAACCTCTCATCTCATCCACACTATCTGACCCTCATACACCAAGCCAATCCTCACCTTCTTTAGAACAAGTCATGCAAAAGTTGCTTCCTCCATTTTCCACAACACCACCTTCGATATATGTTGGTTGAAATCATTGTCATTCCGGCCATGGGTACTCTCAAAAATCTAAATCCAAAAACCTTGGCGCCCTTCCACAATGATCCCTTATGCATCCCCATAGAAAGATATAAATTCCTTCAACCAAGACCCAATCTACATCCGCCATCTTGGGGCCACATCCTTCTCGTCCCATCCTAGACCACCTCCTTTATCATGACCAATCAATCAATCTAAATCCGAATAGTCTAGCTCCCTCTAGGACCAAATCCTTCATCGAGAGAAAATCCATCTCCACCTACCAATAAATCCAATCCTAAATCATCCAACATTTATTCTTCAAGAAAACCAATCACAACCAAAGCATCGAGGCCAAAAAACAATTTCCTTCATCTTCGACATCCACATCATCTCACAAGATCCCTCCTAACACATATATCGAATCATATGTGAAATTTCTCCAATGTTTACTTCAAAATTTTGCCATCATGCTTCCACCCATCTAGGCCTTTGACCCAAACCATCTCAAGCCCTCATATATTCTCCCATTGCATATATTCCTATCATCCCACACACGATGACACCAAACATTGTAAGGCCCTTTAGACCATCGTCCATAACCTTATAGAGAGAGATGACTTTATTGAGGCTTCTTCCTCTTCTTATACCATTTCATCCATGACCAATGTAATACTCATTACCGAACCTCCTTGTTTATTTACATCATCCTCTATCATTCCTCCTCCACACATCACTCCTCTTGATGAGGGTCATCCCTTATTCATTAATTCTGTTAACATCTCTCTACCACCCCTTTGAAATCCACTTCCGCTCTTATGAAAACCATCCATATCCCTCTCATTGGGGGAGCATCCCCCTTTCTTATTGATCCTTTCACGTCTTCTTCCTAATCCATGCATCTTATCCCCATGGTTATTTTGATGCTATGGGGACTTCTTTCTAGGATTAGTCTGTCTCTCAAGTTAGTTCCTCTCTATACGTGGCATTGTTTTATCTCATCCAGCTTTATCTTCATCCGATATTATCTAGCTTATCCATCTATTATCTTTTTCTCTCACAACCACCTACATCACCATATATGTGCTTCCTTAAAAGAACCATGGCTTTACCGAAGACTACCACTTTGGCCATATTTGTGCCTATCTTAGAGGCATCATTATCCTTGCACTAAGTCTTTGTTTTTGGACATTATTCTCACCTTCTCATTTCCTAAGTGTTGTGCATAATTTATAATCCGTTATCCAAATCATCTCATCCAATCCCATCCAAACTTGTCTTTGAAATACTTGTCCCAATCTTGGGGACCATTCACTCTCATCCAAAGTCCACTTTTATGGCCATGTTTTTCTCCCCTGGGCACCTCATACCTTTATTTTAACTAACCATATCTTCATCTCGTTTGGGACACATATTTTCCTTGCTTCCTAAGTGGAACACATAGTTTTCATCTCTCGCTCGTCCCTAGCTCTAATAAAATCCTATCTTAATGTGAATTTAACATTGGTGATCTCGTCATCAAAACACCACCACTCTAGAAGGGAGCCAACACCTAAATTTTACCCCTAACTAGATTGGTCCATATCTTATCACACATAAGTATGGGTCGAGAACCTATGGATTGGCCTCCTTGATGGTAAACTTTGAAGTGGAACCTCTTAACACATTGAACTTGTGAGCATTCTACTATCAAAGACACTTACCAATCCTCTTAGTCATATTATTTTGATAATTCCTCCATCTTAGGCTCTTCCATATCTCGTTGTGATAATTTGGAAACATTTGCTCTTCCGTCACTTCCTATATGTGACCTTAAATATGGGCACCATGACTCTGCCCATAACATATTCCTTATGGAAAATTTCTCCCCTCTTGGTGAGAAATCCACGATCATCACATCCATTACCCTCTTATTCACCTTTTAGAACCATGCAAAGGGTCCAGGGGTGTCTCTTGTACATTCATTATCCCCTCTTAAGTGGTATACCTAGCTAGTCTCAGCTCTCCCCATGTAAAAATAAAAAATCATGGATGCTCTTGTCAAAATAAAAGTTATAAAAATAGACTGATCCCTCAAAGGACAACTATTAATGAAAAAAGAGAAGAAAAAGAGAGGAAAAACATGTAAATCAAAGTCAAAAGAAAAAATCAAGAGAAATAGACCGTTCCTCAAGGATGGCTATCATATATTATTATTTCCATCTATATATTGTATAAAGTAGACCATACCCTTGAAGGATGGCTACTCCTTATGGAATTTGAAGGCTTCCCGCATTGATAAACCTTCCATTTTATTAGCATCCTAAGAAAGCTTCCCACATTGATCAACTTTCTCTTTCCCTTCCTAGAGTTGGGGCATATTTGTAGGGAACATCACTGTTGGAGAACCTCTTCCCGTGAAAAGTTTCATCTCAAACCCCTTTTCATGTTGACACTAGGTTTATGAGTTCATTTCATCCATACTCGCCATGACCTTTGGTATGAAAACTGTTGTTGGTCGCACACCAACATTTTTTTTGCTCACATATGCCTTACTATACTTGTATCCCATTTTTGTTTACCTCTAATGTAGTTGGAGGCATATTTTCCTTATACGTTCCTTGATGAAACATAGTGTCATTCACACATGTAGGTCACCACCATTGCATTACATTCTATCCTAATCTTATCACATCTGTCTTTTAGTACATCTTTCTTTATCTCAATCACCTATATGCTATCTATTTATCTTAAAACACATTTACTCTTACTTATATCCATCATTAATCACATCCATTATCAATTTTTTTTCATCACATATTATCCATATACATTCTAATAATCATGATCAAATTCAAACAAAAACATATAGTCCTAATCCTCATTAACACATCACACATTTATATCATGTTCTATCCATACACGTACTCATCCAAAATAACCATCTAATCATACATTTGTTTCACCACCATCATGAAATATAAAATAAACATGTGTTCTAAAAAACCATGATCATCACATCTAATCGAAAAGCCATCATCATGACATATAGTATAAAATCATCATCATCACATTAAATTAAATTCATCACATCACATAATGAATACATAATAATCAACGACAAATCCATATATCATATATTTATCAAAATGTGTATCAATACATCACTTCCCTCAAATGCGGCACTCTCAAAGTAGAGATGCTATCAAAATTTGTTAAGTGTATATCCGAGGCAATCAAGTTGTATCCTCCTGGGGCAAGTACATCACCCGATCCCTACACAAATCTGCCACCCTTTTGGCCTCCCTCCACTTTCTGTGGCTATGTCACACTCATTGTGCTCCTACATGGCCCTTCTCCTCCCCGGCGATGTCCTCTCGTAGGTGCTCCCATTAGCGCAGTGTCTTGAATAGCTTCTCAAACAAGATCCCCTCATAATATCTATCCTCTATGGTTAGTGCTCTATATCTTTTCATGGAGATCATGCCAGAGGTGTAACTGTCCCGACCCCAATGGTGCTTCCCTGCACACCACTCACCTAATCCATCACCAAAATAGTAGAAAAATCACCAAAACGGGCCTTGTAGGCATCCCTCTATTTCCTGTAGTGATATCATTCTTGTGTGACTACATCCCGTTATTGTAGAGTTGTGTCTCTCTCCACCCTCATCTGATCCAACTCAACATGCAAGCATGTCACCTCCATGGAATCTCATGCTCCACCATATTTTCCTTCTCCGTAAGCCACCTCGGCCTCCACCTCGATATCCTCTACATCCTCCTCTCCTCCCTCCACATCCACCCTAGCTACCCAGATAACAACCATCTAGTCACCAATCCCAGCCACAATCCTACGTCATCATCATCATCCCATGGTACACCCTCCTCTCTCAATGGATATGCCATGATAGGGCTTGATAAATCCTCGTCTACTTCCTCCGCCTATAAAAGCGGGAGCATATGGTATAGTTTGGATGATCCCAAAATGTCACCGCACTCGATCAAATTGAACGACCTTTATCATCTCTCGTTTGTATCCACTGCATCCACCTCATCCTCCTTATCTCTACTAAATCTATGTCTACACTAGGCCATGCAAGGAAATCCTGATATGGCCGCCACCTAATCTAATTGATATGTAACTCTGCAAGCTGATCCACATACCAATGCACCCTACTCTCACTCCTATTTCCGAAGGCTTCGATTGACCCTCCATCTCAAAAATTCCACCTCTAACTGAATGTGGTCTCTTGTGACACATAAAATCCCTAGTGATTGAATCACTGCTATATTATCATATGCCCAATAGTGCAATAAGAAACCTACATCCAATCCTGGACCTCCACCTTTCTTTGTACATGGAAAGCTCATGGTAAACTTGAGCCAACAAAGTAGTCCCAAATGAAAACATGGTCTGGTGGTCCATAATTTCGCCACTAAACCAACTAATGCCCATGGAAATCAAGGCCCATGAGAATATGGTAAATCATGACACAACACATCCATCACCACCATGCGGATCAAACACTACGCAATAGGCCAACCTCATATGCAAAATCCCCTAAAGAAAATTTTATGTGGGGTGCGTTGGCTCCAAATATACACGTCAACACTACTAATCTCTCCTCACTGGTAATGGGAAATATCTTCTCCCCCTGTATCGGTAATAAGAATCCAAACATCCTTCCCTTCGTCCTAAACCAAAATTTCCCCATTTATCCCATCTCTCCACCAAAGTAATCATAAGCCCTACATCCCATGGGATCCTCTGATAATACTTGAATCCTCCCAACCCCATTTCTGTAAAGTGATCCCACTACACATCTATGACATCTCCTCTGATCTTCTCATATAGATCATGTACTCTATCCCTTAGATATAAGGTCTCTTTGGCCAACAATCACAAACAAAACATACATACATCAGATTGACCATACAAAATCACATCATAATCCATTAAAATTCATCAAAATCCAATTCATTCTAAAACATGATCTTAATCCATTCAATTTAATCCAAAATCCAATCTAATCCTAAATCATCCAAATCCACCCCTAGTTGAAGCCACCGGATCAAGTCGATGCATCTTAGGGCCAATCAATGTGTCCGAGGGCTCAATCAATGCACATGAGGGCTCAATTGATGTCGAGCCACATGGGTCACAACCAACCGCCCTTGTATCACCCACTTTAAAAAAATTCAAAATAATAAATAAAACATTGAATTTAATTAAAACTAGTGTGATTTTTGTTACTCACCATCCTTTGCACCCTCTGGCGCTTCTTCGTAGCTTTGGTGGCTTCCATCTCTCACTTATCTCTTTAATCACTCTTTTCTCTCTCGTCAACTTTTCACTTGAAAATGAACATCTTTAGGTGACTCTCGGCTTATATAGCCACCAACTTTAGATCGTTGTCGAATCTCTTAGGTCGCCGATTGATTGGACATAGTCACCATCGAATCCCCTTTGAAATAATTATTTTGGGATATTCCCCCTTCCTTTCATCCTTTCCTAGGACATCATCTATTTTTGATCTTTAAGTCCAAATTTGTGGCCATAATCATTTTCCGTCTGGGAATTTTAATCCAAAATTCAAAATATTCCTCCTTTGGGCATACATACTTTCTAAGTCCACATCCATGGCCATATCTATTTTTCCTTTGGGAATTTAAATCCTATCATACACCTTAAGTTGACCTTTCGTGGCTATAATTAATCCTTTTTTGGTCATTTTTTTAAATTCACAATCCTATTTAATCCATGCATGACGTCCTCCTTTGAGGACATATTCATCTTCCCCTTTGGGAATTACATTCATCATATTAAGTCCACTCTTATGGCCATATTCATGCCATTCTTGGGGACACCATATTCTCATTCAAATTCCACCCCATATAGTCATAATTTCCCCACTTGGGGCATATTTTCTTTCCCTTTTTTCCTTCGTGCGATACTTTCCCTAGGGGCATATTATTTCATCACCCACCTTTTCATTTTTCCTTCTCGGCCTTTTTTCATGTCATGTGCCAGGCACCATACCTTTCATTTGTTAGAAGCACAATTGAATGAGAGTAGGGGTGAATCAGTCCTTATAAAAATTTAAAATTAAACTTTCAGATATGAAACTCAAATTTTAATATTCAAATAGCCACAATAAAAACTTATTCAAATTTTAATGTGTGCATACCATAAACTATCAACAATGCATGAAACTATGAAAACAAAAGAACACCATGAGAAAAAAATATGTAAGTGGGAAACCCTCAAGGGGAATAAAACCCAATGAAACACAATATTATATTGATATGTTTCAAATTTATTGAGGCACCAACCCCATAAGGAATACCAACCCCTAGTTTAGTAGAACACCAACCTTACAAAGAGAACCAACCCATAATTTTGTGAAGCACCAACTCCACAAGGAAGCTACAACCCCCAAAGATTATAAAGTGAAAACTCAACCACCCTATTATGTGTATATATTTTATTTTTTTCTACCACAACTGATGGAGATCCAATGTTCAACTCACAAACCTTCATTCAAACCCTAGGTGACAAATCTTCACAAAATAGGCTCTTCATTCACTCTAAAATTAATCAAACCCTTTCTCTCATGTTATCTGATTTTTATCAACCTTAAACACACTTTAATTAGCCTCAATTCATGCTCTAATACCTGCAAACAACTTCCACCTAGTTCGCTCCACCTTGGACACACTTCACTAGTTCATAAAAGCACTAAAAACATACTTTTTATATGCTTTTCATCTTTCAACTATAGGCCCAAACTTTTCCCTCCAATTTTTTTGACCAAAAAATCAAGGAAAAATTTCAAATTTTAAATATAACAGCTACAAGTGACCCAATTAGGCTGGCCTATCCAAAAACCTCATTACATGTGCCAAAAATGACTCAAAACCCCATGGGCACAATCTTAAAAATGCCCTAACATGAGTAACATAATTTTCATGACCCATGAAACCTTAAATATTAGTAAAACATCATTAAACATCAATACATGGTCTAAATTAATATCAACCAATCAAATTATTTCATTTATTGTGCCCAATTCCCTTTACAATTCTCAAAATTGCATTGTTTCTGCACCCTTTAAGCATCCTCGAAACTTGATCTGATCACCAAAACACTTCTACTGAATCAAAAATTCATGTAACCACTAAAAATAAATTAAATAACATGTATAAAAATTATAAGCATGTTATAAGTCATGAAACATCTTTCACTTCAAACCACAACAAGATTTGTCTTCACCAAATCAACTTGCCAAAAAAGTTGTTTCCAAATGTTAGTTCATAAATTTTTTTGTACAAAAATTTAAGAACTAAAAATGGATTCATTAGATGATTTTTTTTTACCTATTCACATTCCAGGTGATTGGAAGCATCACCTAATCTATCTCGATGCTTCAACCAACATCAAAATTTTATTAAAATAGATCCTGTCTCCGAATCGCCAAAAACATTCTTTCTCAAAAAATGCCATGGAAAACCTATCATATGACCTTATCATGAGTAAATATATATATAAATGGAAATATATCTGAATCATATTTTCAATAAAAATTAATCATCTTAGCAATCCACTTGTAGCTCAAGTTATATCTAAAACATTGAACCCCTATATTTGAGATTCCAAAACTGCCCTTTGACCAGTCAACCTATTTGTACCTAAAAACCTCATGAAACTGCATGAACATGTCTTTAAGCCTCCATAGAAATCAATAAAAACTCACATTCATCATAAAATGCAAATGTATCCTTTACCTTCTTTGGATAAATTTACCTTAAAATGAAACTCTTTAGAAACTAGCATTTCTAGGTGGGTCCCACATATGGTCACAAGATCAAAAATAAATTTATGGAAATATGGAAGAGTCCTTTACAACATAAAATCATAAATTTTAAGGAACCAATAAAAAGGGGATGATATACTCACTTTTCTGCTAGCTTCTCCTAGCTAGAGTTTAGCTAGGGTTTTTGACCTCTTTACCTTCTTAACATTCGTTCATAAAAACGTGACGATGAAATGACCTCATTATTTTTTTGAAACCTTATTAAATCACCTTATAATCATTCCTGAAAGCCACAAGGTCCCATGAAAATCACATTGTTCACAATGAGCATCTGAAGTTCAAATTCGAGCTGGATTTTGCCTTGTTTTTGACCATGTCTTACATAAACTATTATAACTTGGAAAATAATCATCATGGGAACCTGAAAGTTTTCAGAGAACTATGACACATGTCTCTAACATTTCAAATCATCATAATGTCAATTCATGGCTCAATATCTCTAGTCACTAAGACTTACCTATGTTTGCATGCTAGATTCTCATATGTAACAACTAGGACCAACTGAAACAATGCAAGAACTAAACAAGAAACTTCTAAAAATGGCCCAAACATACCTCATATGATATGATATAATTGATAGCATGCATCCATGATCTCAAATGGCTCTAATCCACTCTGTCACACCTCATAAGCAAGCTTACTTCCCAAATGAGCACACCGTAACATGGTGAACCACTTGTACTATGTAATACTACTATTGTGAGTGCTCAAGCACCATTAAATAATGGTATAATTCATGTCAAAATGATTCCCATGCATCCAGTAAGCTCACACTTCAAGCTACACCTCCTAGGCACCTATATGGGCTTGCTAAAGCAATCATGCATCATTGAATCCTATTGTAACAGCTAATAAACATCTGAACCATCATGTTAGCACCATACAACATCATGACATCATCCTACAACATTCACTTTTTCATTAATGTGGTTTTTCATCAATGAAAACACCTATTAGGCCTACATGCCAACAATCTCCCCCTTTGTCATTGATGGAAAACACCTTGAACTTCTCCCCATTTTTACATTAATGAAAAGGCATTCATATAGCTTACTTGTTTCACTTTCTTCAGCTTCATACCATCATGCTTTGGTTAGAAACATCAACCAAAGGTCTCAATTTGACTCTTTCTCTTGATTTTTCCCAAAATTTGAATTTTTCCTCATTTTAGGCATGCAAGATCACCAATCTCCCCTAGAAAAGTACTCCAACATCTAGAAAAGCATCATTACACCATGAAAAAGCAAAAAATTCACCTTTTTGGGAAAAACCATCATTCTAACCAACCTCTTAGGCATGCAAAATAGCAACATTTCACCTATACCCCTGTTTTAGCCTTGAAGAGAGCTACTGTGAGAGCTAATATTTGAGCCATATAATCTCTAAAACATGCCAACAAGGCCAAACTAATCAAATTCTTCATTACTTCAACATTCTATCATCAAAAAATGCATCACTTCTAGGCCTAAAACATGCATATCAAGGCATATTTTTGACCTTCACACCATACAAGTCACCAAAACCTTTAATAGTCGTTTTAGTGCATTTTAGGCCAATTTTATCATCCTCCTACATGATCACTATGCTTATACCCATGCAAAATGCACTCCCCTAGGCTTAATGCACTTATTTCTAGATCATTAACACAAAACTGAGAATCTCACCTTGATTTCTTGGTATGAAATCACATTGAACAACTTTTGTAAGGTCTTAAGCACCTTCCTCAATCCTTACAATCATATTTGATTGAGAACATGTATTTAATGAACAAAAGTTGTCAATTCATAGATTAGACCTCCAACACATACCTCAAAGTACTTAAGAACATTGCTTTCATCATCTATAAAGCTCACTTGTAGCTCCCCCTATCATTTAGGAGCAAAGTGACCCCTTCTTACCCACCAAATCACTACCACTTAGTCTTGTGGATATGACTCTTTACCCATTGAAGTCAAGATCATATTTTTGACTCATAATAAATCAATTTACCAATGAATCAACTACTCCATATGCATTTATCATGAAGCACCAATGCGTAAAATTAAAATCATCTTAAGCCATTAATACTACTATCACCATACAAACTTTGAGCACTTACAAGCCTATAGGATGCTATTATGGAGCACATACACACCTTTTGGGTCTTTATAAGCAAAATGTCTTCATCTACTATCACCATTTACAAATCATGAATATCATGATTCTCATACCTTTTAAAATGAGAATAGGCCTTGGAATCATGAAACTCACCTCTAAGGCCTTCTACTACCTTTCCCTAGACCCGTAGGTTTTCTTTTTCCTTCATGAAGTTACACTAGGCTCTCTCAAGAATGCACCATATGATGTCATTACCAAATAGATTTCAAGCAATTTTGATACATCCAACCAAGAACTAATAATTCATCATTAGACTTCATTGCAAATTTCACCACACTAAGAGTATGCACCTATAGGCCTGTAGGTAACTAATTTGGAGAAAAAATCTTAGTTTTCACACCTTGTCAAGAAGAAAGAACCTTGTCCTTACACTTCCATAATACAAATCATGAATGTAATCTATATCATACCTTTTTCAAGATGATGATAAGCCTTTGAGGAACATTATTCACCTTTGAAACCATCCCACTCTACCTTCTTGACCTATAGGTCTCCATTCTTCTTCATAAGTAACAAGATACCCCTTGCAAGCTCATATCAACTAGGTGAGTATGGTTAGTGCACCCCAAACCATTTTTAAGTGTCTCAAGAATATATCGAGCTATTAGACTTTTGACAAAAGATGAGGTACTATACAAAAATTGTCCCGAGAACACAATACCACTTTCCAATCTTTGGAACAAACTATTTTAGCATACACATGGTGGATATGCAATAAAAATTCCTTCATACCAAGTCTGAGACTACTGTGAATAAAAAAATTAAGATCAAAATTTCATCATATGACTACTCAAAAGTGAGTTTCCATGTATACCACTCTTGGAGGACTATGCATACCCAGTTAAGGTAGTGAACTAGCATTTTTTCTTGTATTTAGCTCATAACATATTTGAACTAGTATTCAAACCTTATAACAACATCTTAAACCATGTAGAGAACCTCTTCAAATGAGAATTGACCATAAACAACCATATCACATACCTGTAGCTCTTCATTTTTTCTTATTAAAACCTTGATCTTGAACAATATTGAATCACAAATGATTTTCTTCATAATAATTGATCAAGTTGACACTTGATCATCTTAAAAATCATCTTGGGAGCATAAAATTTTTTTAGATTCCTGAGGAGGTCCAAAGTAGAGGTTCCAAATACCTTAATAGGCCTAAAACCATACACATACACACCTAAGGACTAACACCATGTCTGATATGAATGCAAGACACTCACATTTCAATACAATGACCATACTTGTGGATCCATACATATAGATGAAAAATCCAAAACTTTTCAAGACCATTTTCACCTCATGACAATCCAATATAACCTTCTCATGACTCAGATAAGACAATACAGGCCATCATAGACACATGACTCAATATAGACAAGATTAGGACACACAAACACTATGAGAAATATTATTAAGACCTTAAAGCAACTTTAATACATGTCAAGATGATACAAAATAATTTATAATACTTCATAATGAGCCATACGACTTGAGACCTTATACTCAGACCACATGAGCTACCAACAAGTGCAACACATTGATGTAAGACTAATTGCCAATATTTTTGCAAAATAATTATGAGAAGAAAATTTAAATATACCTTGACCATGAAGTGATGACACACAATGACACAAACTTCTCCCCTCACCTAGATGCTTCATTTGCAATGGTATACCTTCAAGAAGAATAGTGAAGGTATACTTGATCCATGGAGACCTAAAATAATGTATTGAAGAGGTCCCAAGCCTTCTTGGGTACCTATAAAGTACCATCATCTTCCCTTATTTTCCCAAACACTATGTTATAACTATCTTCTCAGTTTCAATTATCTTTGTTGAGACAACATTGTCCTTTATTGGCTCCCATGCTCTTCTAGAGTTATTACCTTGGAAGTTGTTCTCATACAATTTAAGTCTTTGATTCATATTCTCTTGTCTTAAATGAAAACATACTCTTTGCACATGACCAATCTCATTACAATAGTAGTGAAAACAACTAAGTTCTTCCTTTTAAAGCATTCATTTTGAATAGGTCTATCATGAAAAAATGCCTAGTTGTGTATCCTTTTCATTGAAATTATAACATACAATCCTCTTATCAAAATCACTCCTATTGTCTCTCCAAGGATGATCATCTCTAGGATATCTTCTACATTCTTTAGATCTATGACCAAAAGCATTACAAGTAAAACAATGACCATTGAAAGTTCTTTCATACCTTGAAGCTTGGGGCTGTCTAATGAACCTTGGTATTTCATTTTTATTGATAGGATTCACCTTCCTTTCCTCTTTCACAATGATTTTATCTGATTCCTTTCTTGAAACACCAAATTCTTAGCTCAACTTATTTGTCCTTAGACTCTTGTTTGAATCCCAAACCAATCCTATCATTTGTAGCTCTTTGTTTGCTAAGTAGGTCATCTATATCTTTAGTAATATTTTCAAACTTTTGCAAGGACATAGTATTCTTACTGATTTAGCAGCTCAACCCTCAAAAAATCTATATCTTGCTCATATTTGGTGCACAAATTCTCCTTATCCTGTAGATTAGAGATAAAAAACTTTACCTTATCTTCTAGCACCTTGTTTGCCTCAATTAGCTTTGTAGACTCAATCACATATTTCTCATCCATCTTATGAAATTGATTTTCATATTCCTTAATCTGCAAGGTTATTTTTTTATTCTCTTTTTCAGCTTGCTCAAGTTCCTTTTTATACTTTCAATATCATCTATGTCCTCTTCACACTCATTATCAGAAAAGTTACCATAACCAGAAATGAAATCACCTAGAAGAGAAGAACCATCACCTGAAGATCTCATAGCTTCTTTAGTCATGAAAAATATTCATTACCTATGCTTTCATACTCATTTTCAGATTCAGAATCTGATACACCACTACTAGCATATGAAAAATCATCATCTTGATTTGAGTAAAAATTCTTTTCTCCCTTTTGTAATTAGGCTTCTTAAAACTTTTCTTACCTTTTCCAAACTTGTAGTTCTTCTTCTTGGGTTCTTCCTCTTGACCTTCATCATCATCATTTTATTTCTCATGCCTATGAGGAAACTTAGCAACAAAAATGACCTACTCCTCCACAAGTGAAACATTTGAAAGGGAGTTTACCTTTATACTTACCAAAACCTTGTTTCATTCTTTTGGCTAACATAGCAAAAATATCTTCATCTTCAATATCTAGGGTGGTGTCAACCTTCTTTACCTCCTTGTCCTTTGTCTTCATTTCAGATTTTGAATGCAATCTCCTTCTTGGCTGATTTTGAGTCACCTATCCTCATTTCATAAGCAGTCAAGGTACCATGCAACTCATCCAATGTAAAAGTGGTTAGATCTTTAGCTTCTTCTATAACAGACACTTTAGAATCAAACTTAGAGGATAAGGACCTTAGAACCTTTTGAACTACAACTTCTTCTTTTACTTCTTCACCTAAGCCTTTCATGTTATTCACAATTTTGTCAACTCTAAGAAGGTATGCAAATATCCTCATTATCATTCATTTTTAGACTTTCAAACTGATTTCTAAAAGTTTGAAGTTTTGTAATTTTTACCTTTGAGTCACCTTCATAGAGAACTTCAAGCTTGTCCCATGCCTCCTTTGCATTCTTGCAATGCATTATCTTACCCATTTCTGATTCTCCAAGTCCACTTAGAATGGCACTGAAAGCCTTTGAGTTGTTGGTATAATCAACCTTCTCTTTTTCAATTCTTGGAGAAGTGGCAGGAGGATTATAAGCATTTTCAACTGTTTCCCAAACATCAAAACCTTGTGCCATGATGAAGTTATTCATTCTCATTTTCTAGAAGCAATAATTTACTCCATCAAACATAGGTGATTTCCAATCACACTGCTTTATTTCCATTTTTTGCTTCAAGGATCTCCTTTCAAGTTGTCAAACTTTTACAAAAGGACCTGATCTAAAACCAATTGTTAGAAGAAAAATGGACTCGAGAGCGGGGTGAGTAATTCCTTATACAAATTTAGAATTAAACTTTCAGATATGAAACTCAAATTGCAATATTCCAACAACCACAATAACCACTTATTCAACTTTTAATGTGTGCATACCATAAATCATCAATAATGCATGAAAATATGAAAACAAAAAAACACCATGAGAACAAAATATATAATTGGGAAACCATAAAGGGTAAGAAAACTCACTGAAACACAATCTTATATTGATATATTTCAAATTTAGTGAGGCACCAACCCCACAAGAAGCACCAACCCTACAAGAGATCACCAACCCCTAATTTTGTGAAGCACCAACTCCACAAGGAGACTATAACCCCCAAGATGATGAAAAACCCAAAAAACCACCTTATTATGTGTATATATTTGATTTTTTCTACCACAACTGATGGAGATCCAATATTCAGCTCACTTTTCTTCACTCAAACCCTAGGTGACAAATCTTCACAAAACAAGCTCTTCAATCACTCTAAAATTCATCAAACCATTGCTATCATTTTATCTAATGTTTCTCACCCTAAAACACAATTTAATCAACCTCAATTCATGCTCCAATACCTGCAAACAACTTCCACCTAGGTCGCTCCACCTTGCACACACTTCACTAGTTCATAAAAGCACCCAAAACATGCTTTTTATATGCTTTTCATCTTTCAAACTTAGGCCCAAAAAATTTACCTCCATTTGGTTCAACCAATACATCAAGGAAACATTTAAAATTTTAAATATAACAACTTCAAGTGACCCAATTAGGTCGGCCTAGCCAAAAACCTCATTACATGTGCCAAAATGGCTCAAAACCCCATGGGCACAATCTTAAAATGCTCTAACATGAGTACCATAATTTTCATGACCCATGAACCATTACATATGAGTAAAAAATCATTAAAAATTCATACATGGTCGCAATTAATATCAACCAATCAAATTATTTCATTTATGGGCCCAATTCCCTTTACAATTCTTAAAACAACTATTTCCATCACCCTTTGACACCTTGTAAATTTCATCCGATCACCAAAATACTTATACTAAATCAAAAATACCATATGACAACTTAAATTTTTTTCATAATTTGTATAACACTTCTAATCATGTTAGAAGTCATGAAACATCTTTCACTTCAAACCACAACAAGATTTTCCTTCACCAAATCAACCTGCCAAAAATCGTTTCCAAAGGTTAGCTCATAAAACCATTTATAAAAATGCAAGACCTAAACATGGTGTAATTGGATTCCCAATTCATCCCTATTCACATTCCAGGATGATAGGAAGTGCTATCCAAATAACTCTCCTAGTTATTTAGATAACTTGTATACACTTTCAAACTCGAGTTCTCCATTATATGATTATGCACACTCAAGTTACCTTGGCACATTCCCTTATTTTCCTCACATACCCTTGCATGCTTCCCCTTCTCCCCTTTCTATTTTCCTCCTCTTTGTTCCACTTTTCCCTTGAATGCATCTCCGTACACCCATCATATTGATAATGTGCTATTCACCCCGCACACGCGCCTTACACTTGCTTAAATCGAGATAAGTCCTCGACCCTCTCGCATTCACCGCACATCTTTGAAATAGTTGCACCTTGATCATATGTTATTTGCTTAGCAGGTTTGCCTCATTTGTTCATGCGCATTACACACACCTACCTTTTATCTTCTTCCCGTGCCTCCTTCCACGTGCATACCTTTGCGCCTCCTCCTCGTGCCATTCTTTGCCACATCTTTCTAACATACTTGAGTGTGCCACACGACCAATCGTGAGCACGTCGATAGGGTGTTGGATCTTTACAACAAATCAATGAGGGACACGTGGAAAAATGATAGAACATTTGCACGAATTGGCTGTCCTTTCAACTGATCCATGCAAAAAACTTGTTTTGTGTGCACCAACAACTCTAAAAAACTTTTGACAACCATATATTTTACTACAGAGCTCTGATTGGCACATACCTAGACTTTTTAGATATCTGCTGATGTAGGCTATAGTGTTAGGAATTCAAATTCAAATTCTTAGTAGACCCGTTAAATGAGAAATGAGAAAATGTCTTTCTGGGCATTAATGAACATATATGATTGCTTCAACCACCTAATTTGATATTATACACCCTCCTTCCTTCTCCAACATGCCAAACAGACTTGGGGAAGTGCATTCGATAGATTCTTAGGTGAATTTGTAGGCATTTAATGCTTCTTATTGGTGGTTGTATTTTAAATTTGGGTTTTCCCTCCTTCTCTTCTTTTTCCATGGATTCATCTATAAATGTAAGAACTAGGCTCATTATTAAGGTTGGACACTTTGGATCCTTACACACTTTATTAAGGACTTCATATTTTATGTATTTTGAGTTTTAGACCTAGAGATATAGTTCTTACATGTGGATATCGACCTCTTTCTCCATTGTAATAGCTCTGTGCATTTCTAGAAGTAATAGAAACATCGTTTTATGACTATTCTCTATCCTAACGTGTTTTTATTCCTTCTTCTTGCCTTTTATTTGCATTGCATGCTGTTGTGCCATTTTATGTCCCTTATAGCTCCTTATTTAGTTGTGTTCCATGAAACTAATATGGTAAATACGTCTTAAGTTGCGCTACACATGCCTAGCCTTATTTCACACATTTCCCTTCATTTTTATCATAACAGATAGTGTTCATCCCTCTTTTCTAGTGCTATCACCTTTTAGTGTAGTTCCCTTTCATGTTATCCTCCTATCCCTGGTCCCTTGGCATTATTAGCTTAGTTTCCCTTTCAACACTAGGAGTAGCAGTAGAAGTAGAGTTAGATAGAGGAACCAACTTTATCCGGAGATTCATTCTAAGAGCACAAGGTCCCACAACTTGGGGACAATTCCATTGTTGTCATAAATAACTCAGTTCTTCCAGATCTGTGACACAGGTGCAAGTTTGATGACCAACATGAAGCACCACCCAATCCATCTCATGCTTCAACCAACATCAAACTTACACAAAAATAGATCCTGTCTTGAACTTCCAAAAACCTTCTTGCTCAAGTAATTCCCTAGGAATCCTGTCATATGACCTCATCATGAGGAAATAATATATATAAATCGTATTTCCAAAACAACTTGAATAATATTAGGAATCCACCTATAGCCCAAGTTATAGCCAAAATATTGAACCTTGCTATTTGAGATCCCAAAACTACCCTTTGACAAGTCAAAATTTTTGAACATAAAATCCTTATGAAACTACATGATAATGTCTTAAAATATCTACGTATATCAATAAAAACTCACATTCATCACACAATGCCAATTTAGCCATTACCTTCTTTGGATAACTTTTCCTTACTAAAACTCTTAAGAAACTGACATTTCTAGGTAGGGCCCACATATGGTCACAAGCTCAAACATACCTTTATGGAAATATGGAAGAGTCCTCTACAACATACAATCATCACTTTTGAGGAACTAATCAAAACTGGGCTGATATACTCATGTTTTTGCAAGTTTCTCCTAGCTAAGGTTTAGTTAGGGTTTTGGACCTCTTTACATTCTTAACATTCGTTCATAAAAAACGTGACGATGAACTGACCTAATTATTTTTCTAAAACCTTATAAAATAAATTTATAATAATTCTTAAAATCCAAAAGGTCCAAAGGTCAAAATCACATTGTTCATAACGAGCATCAAAAGTTCAAATTCGAGTTGGATTTTTCCTTATTTTTCACCTTGTCTTACTTAAGATGTCATAACTTGCAAAATACTCATCATGGGTACCTGAAATTTTTATGAGAGAACTATGATGATTTTCTATAACATCTGCAATAATCATAATGTCAATTTCATGTCTCAAACTCTCTAGTCACTTAGACTTACCTATGCTTACATCTTTAGATTCTTACTTTAGTGATTAGGACAAACCAAACAATGCAAAAATGAACAAGAAACTTATGTAAATGGCCCAAAAATACATCATATGACATGATATACTTGATAGAATGTATAAATGAGATCAAATGGATTTAATCATCAAACCTCATAATTGCTCTACTTACTCCCAATGAGCACCTATAACATGGTGAACCACTTGTACCTATACTATATTACTACTATGAGTTCTCAATAACCCTAAAATCATGCTAGAAATCATGTCAAAATTCTTCCCATGCATCCAAGAAGCTCACACTTCCAAGCTACATCTCCTGAGTACTTGTATGGGCTTGTTAAAGCAAAGATGCATCACTCGAATCCTATTCTAAGAATCGATAACCATATGAACCAACATGTTAGCATAATTAACATCATCATAACATAATCATAAAATAATAACTTTATCACTAATGTGGTTTTCATCAATGACAACACCTATCAGGCCTAAATGCCAACATCATCCTTGCCCCTTGTGGACCCATACCTTTTCGCTCGATTCCTCTTGTATGAAGGATTTCACATAATTTTTACACATAGTTGTGCATAATTTTATGACTTACCTATGACCCATTGGTCATTGTGGCTTGCATCCATATTCCACTGGTATTCACACACTCAATGGCACCGTAGAACGTTGTAGCCCATCTCCATTGAGACCGCAATTTTCCTCTACCGATGTGATATTGGAGTCATTGCCATAGTTTTTATTGTTATTACGATTCATTTTTTCTTGGGGAATCTTTCCTTGGAAAACACTTTTACCCAGGTTTCATTACCCACTTTCCCTTTATCATCTACCTTTTTCAAACCCGTCATCAATTTCCCTTGATATCATCGATCCCCCATTTGAGGGGGAGCTCATCATCTACCTTTTGTCAATCCTCATCCAACTCTCATCGTTTTTGTCTCATGGTTTGCTAGCACAAACAAATCAACAAAAGGGGTAAAATGTAGAAACCTAAATTCAATATCTATACCCTTGATCACCCACATGCACATATTTATTTAATTCACCCCCTTTATCTAATTAAATGCCCATCTAATTCCCACTAATTGATTAAGACACATTAATTAATCAATTAATCATTCAATATCTTACATGACCATTTATCCCATTCATATTAATATGTATTAAAATTAATTAATTAATGCTCATTATCTTACCCTAACCAACCTTATATTTAGGATACTTTTATCCTAAATCCATCCCCTTGCTTTTATAAGATTTTCTGTAGTATATTTTTATGTCTTAACTACCCTCAATTTATCCCCAAGTAATATATTCCACCTACATGATTTAAAGCATTCAACCAATTCTTAAAAATCCAAAATCACACCAAAATCACAAAAAGATTTCCCATAGGTTAAAATTTCCCCGCAATCGGTGGCGACTCAGACCAGTCGCCATTGACCCTATAAAAATAGTCTCTTTTTTCAAAAAATCATCAAATGCATGTAAACATCTCGAACTCTCTTACGACCTATGAAATTTCTCTCTCACACGAACATTCCTGCAACAATCAAAGATCTCCTAGACATCATTTCAACATGCTTACATCACTCACGATCATCTTTCCTGAGACTTATCGGTATCTCTATGCTTCTTTATTGAGCATTTTATCAAACTATCTTTGTATTGCTTGTCTAATATTTTATAGGTTCGAGATCAGCTTCAATAACACTCACAACAACAACCTTATCTTCTAGCCTATTTTCTTGTAGGTTTCCTTTCTCATATAATCATCCTTGTCCTTATCTAATTCTACTACATTTGTCACCGATCCTATTGGATTCTTTGACACAGCCCATTTGTTAATCCAACCTCCCTTCCTGCTGTTTTATGCTACTCTCTGGATCTCCATGCCTCTAGAATTGTCTTTTACGGGTGATATACAAGCCTCTACTACATCTTGTTTTACATTCGAGACTCTTGTAGGTATGCATACTCAACTTACAATCCATATACACCCTCCCGGGTTGTCGTTGACCTACCTATGCATAGTCTGGGTCACCGTCGACCCAGACTAGGTAACCTTTATTTTACAATTATTTAAATCAAATCAGATTTTGGATCAATCCTAGTCATTTTCCAGATTTAGTAATACTTTTGTTTCTGCATGCTATATTCTTTTACATTCTTTACTTCATTTTTACAAACAAACGGGGTTGACATCCATGAAAGGAAGTTAATCACTTCTTGGAACCACATTGTTGGGAAACCCCCACATATATCTATCTAATCCATCTTCATTCCAGTTTTGTAGGTCTATCAAGTTGCAACAAGAATCAACCATTTTACGCTCGTGCATCCATCATATCACATCCGAGGTAACATAAACCCTTCAACATTTCTTAGTTTTTAGTTTCTTTTATCGCTAGTTCATTCGTTTAATCAGTGAGGAAGTTTCTTATCCAACACTATGATGATGATGGGGATTAGTTGTTATGCCTTACTAGGTTTAGTTAGAAGGTGGTTCTCATGGATGTTGATAGGGGTAGTGGTGGATATGTTGGCTCACGGGTTAGTTTTTTCTTGGGCCTGACTTTATTGGCACATGTGTACAGGGAGTTATCGTAGTGGGGCACTAGACAAAGGTTAAGGGTTGATGTATAATTTTTGTTGGAGTGATGGGTGTATGAGCACATTGATGTGGCTCAACCGAGAGGAGTACCATGGATGATATGGGTGGATTTATTATATTCGATTGGATTTATTAGATGGAAATTAAATTTTGCGGTGACTAGCCTTTTCGAGTGAGGATCACTATAGGCAACTCCTAGTTGGTTTACATGATGAGGATGTTATTTATAGGTCATATGTAGGTTTCCCAGTATGTCCTAGAGTGAACGGTGAATTGAGGGAACAATATCATAATAGATGGGTGCAGGCATGGAGGGAGGATAAATGGGAGCTAATCATATTTGGTTGCGTTTGATGACATTTTGGATTAATGCAAGATGTCTTCAAGGTAATAGTGGCCTATCGACACGATGATGCAAAGATGATGTGGCACTACCAAATGTTCATGAGGTAGCATATATGGTAGATGATGAGGGGTGGTAGGGTATGATGATGTCGAGTGACATATGTTTATGTTACATAGTGGCGGGGGCAGCTTGGTGCTTTTATATGGCGAGTTCAAGCTTGTATAGAGGCTACACCTCAAGAGACTGGTGGTGGTGATGACACTAAAGATGGTGGTGGTGAAGAAGAGGAGGATATAGTGGTAGTATTGGAGGCCATTGTAGAGAGTGTTTACGGGGATGAGAAGGAACAACTCTTGGTTGAGTGGGCTAGTTTGACTCGTGAGAGAGATAATTTTGATGACTTTGTCATGATAAATGGTAATATTTTTGTATGATTCATGCACTTATATGATGGATAAGAACTTATTGTGGA
Organism: Taxus wallichiana var. yunnanensis; assembly: GCA_018340775.1. Classification (NCBI taxonomy): domain Eukaryota; kingdom Viridiplantae; phylum Streptophyta; class Pinopsida; order Cupressales; family Taxaceae; genus Taxus; species Taxus wallichiana. The sequence goes on along the minus strand of CM031239.1, from coordinate 771,820,196 downwards.
ATGTTTTACTTTTCACTATTTTAGACACATATAGTGTATGATGGTAAACTAATTTAAATGTATGATACTACACATACAACCTTATACTAGATGTTAACATATGACCCATAATGGTTAGTCATACTAGGATCATGGATAAACATGAGATAGTCAATTTGTCCTTTTTGATATGGGAAATGTTTTGTGTGTAGAAGCACATGAAAAATGGGTTTTCTGATGGTTTGCATGGTCTTTCCATATCTTTATTATGTTTGACACAAGTTGATTGATGCGTGAAGCTTAAATTTGGAAAGCTGATCAATGTAGGGAGTTTTCGAGGATGATCATTTTTTGATTTTTTTTGTATGAGGACTGATCGATGCAAGAAGCCCCTATTATTTATTTTATTGGGTAGCCGTACTTTGAGGGATTGGTCTACAATTTTTTTGATTTGATAATAGCCATCCTTTGAGGGAGTGGTATACAATTTTATTTGAAATATTTTCCTTTTAATAATCATCCTTTGAGGGATCAATCTATATTTTAATTGTATCCATCCTATAGATATTTTGATTTCGAGTTGAGGGAAACCTTAGGGTGACCACATAGAAGGGGATAAGATAAGTGTGCAAGCTACACTTATTTCCTTGTCATGTCATTCAATAAGATAAGATATGGGGATGGTGTGAGTAATGATTGTGGGGTTCCCTAGCCATAAGCGGGGAACTTTTCCATGAGGAATATGCTATGGGAAGAGTCGTGGTGCCCATATTTAAGATGTTGATAGGTATACTAACAAAAGAGACCACATGATTCCAAATCATTATGATAGATAGGATGTGTGGGTTGATATATGAAGATCATAGTTTGACTAAGATCTCATGAGTTGATAAGTTAACATTAGAACGACATTTGTAAGTGTAGTGCAATAATAGGATCCTTTTGAGTTTACCATTGAGGGAAGCTAAGTGATAAGCCCCAAACCCATACTTATGAGTAATAATATATGGTCCAAGCCAATTTGGAGAAATTTTTCCATGTTTACTCTTTTCCATGTTAGTGACATGTTGGTTTTCTTTGAGAACAAGATCACCAATATTAAAGTCACGTTGCTTGAGATGTTTGTTATAGGATCATTTGATGCATTCTTGATATATGTTAATGTGTTCAAGGTTTTCTAGATGATGTTAATCTAACAATTCAAGTTGTGATAGGCATTATTGATGATACTCATTGTATGGGATGAGATCTTTAAGGGAAAGTTTTGGACTTTAAGAGGAAGGAAGAAATTTGGTGCAGTAAACTAAAGATATAGGCTTAACACCCGTAGGTGTTTAAAAATAGGTTTGATATGCCCATAATACAAATGGGATTTGGAGATGCTAATTTCTACTAACCTGGTCAACAATTTTCATGAGGATTTTGTTTAGTGTTTTGTTAGAGGCTTCTGCTTGACCATTTTCTTGTGGATAGTAAGGAAATGAAAAGATAAGCTTGATGTTGTAGGTGTTGCAAAGTTTTGAACCTTTTTGTTTTTTGAATGATTTTCCATTGTCTATGATGATATTATATGAGGAATACCAAAGTGAAAAATAATGTGATGATGGATGAAGTCAACTATTTTATCTAATTTTTTGTAGAAATGAGGGGGATTTCTTCCACCCACTTAGTAAAATATTCAGTTCTTTATAATAATGGAGTTGTGTCATTGTGATGAGTGAGGGTTGATAAGGCCGATGAGGTCAAGTCCCATTATGAGAAGGGAAAAATATCATGAGTTGGCTAAAGAGTGTGACTAGAACATGTGTGAGGTTGGCATGTTGTTGACATTTGACACATTTCTTAATGTAATCACAACAATCTTGATTAAGTGTAGGCCAATAGTAGCCCATGCATAAGATGTGTTTGGTGACAAGAAACTATTGAAGTGTCCACCACATATGTCATCGTGGACCTCTTGGATAACTAGATGAGCCTCCAAAGATTTAAGATAACATAGGAGGATGCCATCAAATACTCTTTTGTAAAGAATACCCCTAGGATGATGTAGTGAGACACACATTGTTGAAAGGATATTTTACCATTTTTAGATAGATCGATGTAGTTTTTATTAGAAAGATAGTCATATGTTTTATTGTACCATGTGTCGATGACATGTTCTCTATATGATTAATGGTTGGAATATCAGTGTTGGTGTAATATGGTTGATCAAGTTTGTATATGATGAAAAATAATTTGGAATCATCGAGTGATAGAGGAATGAGAGAGGTAAGAGAAGCCATTGTGTCTGTGAATTTTCTTAGATGATTAAGGAGTAGTTTGAATTTTGTAATGGTCAAAAATTTATAAGAGATATTTGACGATGGTTTTTTATTTTTGAAGGACTTAATTTTTACATGGTATATTCCTTTGATTCGATTGATAAAAAGTTGTGAGTCACCATAGATGTCAATATTTGTACACCTAGAAAGGTAACACTTGGAGCCCATAATGAGGGCTTCATATTCTTCATGTTATTAGTGCATTCAAAGTTGAGTTTGAAAGACAATGGAATAAGGGCATTCCAAGGTGGTATTATGACTATTCTGGTACCTCCCCTTGCCTACATTTGGACTTGTTAAGAAAACAAGGTCATTTTGAGAGGGGTTGTCTTGATCGAGAGTGTTGATTGATTCGTCAGGGAAGTGTTCCCAAGGCATTTGATTAGTAGGAAGGGGAGCTTCGGTGAGATGATCAGCAATGACCTACCCTTAATGGATTTTTGAGAGATGAACTTGAGCTCAAATTCAGCCATGAACATGAGCCATCTAGTGATGTGAACAATATGATAAGGTTTAGAATGCATGATTTTTAGTGGATTGAAATTTTTGACAAAATAGGTTTTGTGATTGAGAAGGTAGTGATAAATTTTAGAAGTTGTAAAGTACAATTCAAAACAAACCTTTCAATTTTAGAATAGTGAGTTTCATACTCATGAAGTGTGTGACTTATGTAATAGACAACATGTTCTTTACCTTGTTCATCTTGATGCACAAGCATGGCTCCCAAGGTGTGGTCAGTTGCGGATATATATAGATAGAAAGGATCCCTCACACATAGGTGTGAGCAAAGTGGTGATAAAAGACATCATTTGAGGGTGTCATGAAAGGCATGTTGATAGTGATCATCCCACTTAAAGTGGACATATTTTCACAAAATATGATGGAAGGGTTGTAACATTGATATGATAACTGATGAGATGAAATGATAGACAGATTGAAGTTTTCTTGAAGGTTGTGAAGTTGTTGAGATTAGATGGTGGAGGCATTTTGATGATGGATTTGACTTTAGTAGGGTCAAATTCAATTCCCCTAATAGACACAATGAATCCAAGGAGTTTTCTTGTGAGAACTCCAATATGCACTTAATAGGATAAAGATGAAGGAAGAACTGTAGAATGTAAAGATCATGTTAAGGACAACTATATGGTATTTTTAGAGTTTGGATTTACCTAAGAGATTGTCAACGTAATCTTCCATGGTTTTTGGATAAGATCATGGAATATGTAGGTCATAACACACGATAAGTAGTTCTGCATTTTTCGGCCAAATGACATTACTCTATAACAAAAAGGTTCCCCATGGGGTGATAAAAGAGGTCTTGTGCTGATCCTTAGGTGTGATTAAAATTTGATTATAACCAAAAAACCATCCATAAGAGATATAATTTCATGGCATGCTGTTAAATCGATGAGCTGATCGATGTTGGGAAGAGGAAAATCATCTTTGGGGAAGGCTTTAAGTCTCGAAGTCCATGTAGATACATAGTTTTCTAGTGGCTTTAGTGATGGGTATGATATTAGAAACCCATTGCGGATAATCAATGGGTAATATGAAGTTGGTTGAAAGAAGACATTAAAGTTATTCTTTGATTAGAAGTGCGACACGAGGATTCATTCTCTAAAATTTCTTCTTCACTATCTTGACATCCGGGATGGTGACAATATTGTGGATGATGATGTTAGGTCTATACCTAACATGTCACTTTAGGACCATACAAAGGATTGAATATGTTTAGATAGGAAATAAATGAATTCATGACATTCATGTGGCTTTAAATATTGGACGATTTTGACAATTTGTGGTTCTTGTGGTATGTGAATGTTAACGTCGACAATGGATTCATTAAGGAGGGTAGATGTGTCGGATGGAAATGTCTTCTTAAGATAATATTTAGTGACCATATAGGTTAGGGTGACGTCATCATCATCATATGAAAATGGATAATGTTATGGTAAGGGAATCTTCCTCTATCATATGTGGCAATGATAGGGGATGGATTAAGTTTTTCCGTTAACTTTAATTAATGGTCCCAATGAAATGGTATTGACTAAAAAAATTTAGGGGGATCGATATGGTGTCATCATCATTAGAGGATGAGTCTAACAATGATGACATTGATTCTTGGGATTTAGATATTGATGGTGGTGGTTTAGAAGGAGATAATTTTAAGCCCAGACCATGTTTTTTTCAAAGGTTCATTCTAGCCTTCAAAGGGTAAGTCATGTGGACCTTGTTTATATCGACCTAGAGCAAAGCCTTTCCATGTGAAATGATAGAGATATGTTTGGAAGAACTGGGGTTTACCTAAGAATGAAAATTTAGATGAGAAGGGATTTGCATGTGGTTGATCATTGAGGTGATATGAATGAAAATCATTTCCTCCGTACACTAACTATGTTTGGAGGAAAGAGGGACCTAAGGAAATAATACTTCCTAAATTGGGATCGTAGAGTGGTTATTTGTTGGGTATCCCATAAGTTTTAGGCATGGGAAGCATGTCAAGGGTTAGGAGGTGGTACTCCCTAATGAAAGGTGTTATATGATGTCATCAAAAGAGTCATCATTTGGTAGTTTAGATGTGGGGATCAAAGAACTTGTGGAAGCTTCGTTTGTAGATGTAGGATTTTGTAGAGGAAGTAAGACATCATTGGGTCTATATATCATGTGGAAAGATTTGAATGGATTTGGGTTGGCAAGGACCATGACGGTTTTACCTTCGTGTTCATATTTTAGACATCGGTGTAGAGTGGATGGGACACAAAGCATTGTGCATATCTAAGGATGACAAAACAACATGTTATATTAGAACTCTCCTTCTACAAGGTAAAAGAGTTCATGGAGGATTTTGGGCCTATTTTGATGGGTAGGATAATATTTCCCAGTGTGGGGGAAACAATATCATTAAACACACGTAAGATGGTGGGTGATTGGGTGACAATGGTGTCAGGTAGTTGGAGTTATTTGAACACATGAGACAATATGATGTTTATGCTAGTGTCATTATTGATCATAACTCTTTTAACAAGAGTATCATTGATTTGGGTGGTGATGAAAAGAGGAAGATCATGGTCTTTGGGTTGGAGTGATGGGATTTCAAAGTCATTTAATGAAATAGAAGATAACATATTCAAGGCACCAATAAGGTTTGTAAAATGTTGGGGCTTAGCAGAAGGAAACCGAGATTGATTGGAGGGATTTGATCATGGCTTGGTGATGTTGGGGAGAATTCTAGATGAGATCATAGAGGGACATTTTAATGGGTTCTGATGTAGTTGTTTGAGAATGATGTTTTGAATGGATGCCATTTACTGATTTTGAGGGGTTACAGTATGGAAACTTTAGCTTTAGATGATGACTAATTAGGTGGATTTGGAGGAGCTACGAGATAGATACCTTAGGTATGTCTATAATTTTGGGCCTTCAAGTCAAGGGTGCAGGTTCTAGTGGTTATAAAAATAATGTTAATATAAAAACATGGTGGTTTACTACAAGGGGACTTAATTTTTCAAAGAGGATCTCATATGATTTCTTTGGATTATCTTATTTAGGAGCTCTAGGAGTAGGTGTGATGTGATGTTTTGATTTGGTTGATTTGATGGGTGGACTAGGATGATATTTATTGATTTGGAGGAGTCCTTTACTAGAATTTTTTTGAATGATGATGTGAAGGGATTTGAAATCTTCAGTGTAATGCCCTATTATTTGATGATAAGCACAAGATTCCTAGTAATTGTACCAAGAAGGTTTCATCTCTCGAGGGTTGGAGAGTTTGATAGGTGGCAATGGATATTTGATGATCGAATAACTTATAAAAGGGTGTTAGTTTAATACTCGAGTCATAGATTGTTGAGATGATGTCAAGGGGTAGGATTTTGAGTGTCTTTGGATGGTTCAAAGATACAAGACACACGATGCATATTTGAGGTGGTATGTCTAGACACTATTATGGAGACTGGTTTGGATTATGTGATAGTAATTTTAAGATTAGAAGATGGATGTGGCCCCAAAATGGAGGGAGAAGGGATTAGATTGGTTTGGAGATGGTCCTACAAGATTTTTACTTCAATAGTTTGGAAGATGATAGGTTTTGAGACGTGATTGCTATGGTTTTTATTTAGCACATAAAGACGTGGTCGTTGAAGGATATTTTCAAAATTTCAACAATAGCTTTATTTTCTTGTGATATCGAGGGAACAATATCAGATGTTTTTGTGGGAGTAGATGTGATGGATTTTGAGGGATGGGGCCTAGATGGGCTTAATGCATGTATAATGATGTTGTCGTGAGAGTTTGATTGTTCAGTTGGGATGTTAGTCATAGAAACCGATGATGTTTTGGGTATGGGTAAGAGTTTATGGATGGTATTGATGATGTGATGAGATCCTATAATGTTGGTTTGAGGTTGGTTGCTGCTAGTTGGAGGATGGTTTGGAAAAGGTTGTTTAAACACATCCAAATTTTGATTAGGAGGTGTATTAGGATTATCAAGTTGTAACTCACCTCGGTAAATGAGATCTTGAAGGACATTTATAAATGATCAACACCTTTCAATGTCATGCCCTAGACTTGGTGATATTTACTATAGTTTTTTTTTAGATGTGGAAATGTTGATAGGATGGATGGGAGGAAGGGTGATCATACAAGTGGCAAGAATTTTTCTAAAGATGGAACCATATGATTCTTCTAGGGGAGTATATTTCTGCCAAGGTTAGGATTTGTTAGAGTCTATTCAGTTTTTGGATGTAGTTTGCAAAACAACTACATTTGCTGAGCCTTAAGATTTGTCTGTACTAGAAGAGGCTTTGAAGGATGGGTCGGGTTTGGGTTTCTTAGACCATAATTTCAATTTACCATCCTCGAGGGCTTGGAGTTATAATTCTTGGGTTGTAGCAAAAGCTTTATCAAAGGTTTAAAATGATTAGATTTGTAGTTTAGATGATATATGTTTAGCACACTATCGAGTGAACAACTTGATTAGATCAGTTTGTGGAAGGGATTGATGGGTCATTGTATTCTTCTAATAATTTAACTAATAGATTAATATACTAGTGTCATTATCAAACTAGGGTTGTGTCCTAGGATGTATGTAATGAAGTCCTATGTAGCCACTATAAATTTGGGTCTTTATTGGGGGGTTTTTGTTAGATCTTTCTGAATTTGCTACTAATATATGGAAACTCAATGTAAATCTATAGAATTAAGTTACTATGATAAAATGAATTCTAAAAGATGTACTTATAACTCAAATGGAAATACACACACAATTAAAAGAACAGAATTGAAATTACACACTCATAATAAAAATTGCAAGAAAAAGTAAAAGCACACGCTAACTAGAATTTGCATAAGAGAAAACACACATTCTGAATGGAAATTTCAATAAGGAAAATAAACACACTTGAATAGAAATTACAGAAACACACTAAAATAGAATTTACAGTAAAGGAACTGAGTGATTATGACTTATCAAAAAACCATATGCATACGTAAACGTAAACAACCTCATGTCTCCTTGGTTGAGTGGGCCCTTGCTCTTCCTTGGGATAGAGGAAATATTAACAACTCAAGATTCTCAAAATGATATCTCCTTATATTAATTCAGATAAGTTCCATGACATATTCAGTGTGGAAAGGAAAAGTATCAAATGCAACAAGCTATATCACAGATTATAAATATTACCAAGTACTACATTTTTCTTCAAGGAGGTGTCTTTATATAGACACATGTGGTTACAAAATATGCCAAAATTATCGGCACTAATGTCTTCCACTAATAGTATTGATCAAGACTCATAAATTCCTATAGGACTAAAAAAAAAGACCCATACTTATAGGCTGATAGATGGAAAAAGTCTTCCACTTTTGCACTCCAACTCCAAACTCGGGGATCCTTAATTGCATTGGAAATAAATGTTCATTATTTTCCGACACACATCACCACATTTCTCTCTCACGAAGGGTTAGTAGGAAGTTATACGGTTAATCAGGTTGCATGAGAAAAAGCAAGGAAAATGCATTAAACTCACTAAGATATACCTATACAAAGCATCCCCATGCATTATCAAATCATGTTTAAATGACAAATTATCAATCATATGAATGATATAAATAATCCAAATAATGTACTCATCATTTCCCTGCACTTTACCTGTTACATGTCCCAATGCAACTCATCTATGCCCTACCCTTTGACCAAGCTGTTGGGCCATGTCATACTCTTCAAATTGGTCAGCATATTGCTTCCTGGTACCTTTACATCCCTGAGTATTTGAAATTACTTCGACCCAAGCTATGAAACTCTCATTGGATTGGGCAACATTATTCTGCCAAGTTGTAGTTGGGCTAAGGAGAAGAGGTGGCCTTACCTACAGTCCCACCCATTCATCATTGTACTATTTATCATTCTTTTCTGATAATTGACAAATTATGGTAATGAGTGCATCTCCTCATCTGATACTCCAACTCAAATTTTGAGGTGAAATAACCTCTCTTCTCTTTAATGGTAAACTCAAGGTGTCCCACCTCCTATCATAGGCTTTCCTTGCTACCCCAAAGTGTTGCTGACTATAAGTTTCAAATTCCTCCACACATTTCAGTAGTATTCTCAAAGTATTCTCTCCAATACCAGCTTGGTAGTAAAGAGATATGAAGTTATTTCACATAGCCACATCATTGTGATGTGTAGGCCGAATGGGTAAGTGCAGGAAGTTGATGGACAAATATAGGGTCATCCATGGACATCATATTGCAAATAACAACATAATATCAACTTGTAGGGATTATTAGCAATACATACACTCAAAATTAGACAAAATTATATTAATATGAATCGTAGCATCTGGAATCTAGTTTCTAAAATACTAATTTTTGTAAAAAATGGACAAGATTAGATATATTAAACACTCAAAATTCAATGACTTGGTATTTTTTTTTTAAAACGCCGATAAGATTATAGTCCGTTTGCCCACAATTTGGATGACCAAAAATTGATATATATATTTTTCCTTTGGTGAGAAGTTATATGCCACTATCTATCTTGGGATGGATTTTATTTTGTATTTTTTTGAGTAATATTTTATTTTTATAATTTTTTCCGTGAAAGTGGTATGAAAACATAAAGAAAACAGAGCACTTTCCATTTGCCTGCCATAACTTCATCAAAAAATATTGAAATCAAATAATTTTTTTTTGAACATGTATATAATTTCACCACGGTTGGGATGGTATAATTTTTATCACATTCTGATAAGTGAAACAAATTTTGCAGTCTTAAACGTAGACATAAACATTCACAGGAAAAAGTGTCTTAAAGACCTACTATTAGTAAAAAATTATAAAATGATATTTATCCTCTTCTATTCACTTTAAAATCAATATTTCTACAAAGCTAATAGTCTCCCCTACGCAATGGTACCATTTTTATGACATAGTTTTTACTTTTTGGCATGGTTCAAGTCCGCGGAAGACTAAATTTGATGTTTTACTGTTTTTAATGTAAAATTCAGGATTTGATGTCCACTTAATTGTCCCCCAACTTGGTGCACTTACCCGAATATAGAATCCTATCATGAGAGTTGTTTGATTGAAGATATCCATCTACTCACCCCACACAATCTGATTCCAAAGCAAGGACTGAAAATATTTTAATTGAAAATCCCCCACAAAAAAGTTAATGAAGAAGTTAGGGACATTGGAGACTAACATGTTATGGAGGTAGAACTCACAGAGAAAATTTTGAATATCGAGTACTTGGTTTTGTAAATGGATAGAAAAGTATTACCATCAGGAGCTTTGTAAGGCTCCTGAAAACACAACCTCAATAACTAGCCAAGAGTAAAATTTTTCCTGAACAAACATGTTGTAGGTAGAAGATGGTTTCCAACAAGACAGGAGCTTACAGGCTAAAGGACAAACAAAGTCCAAAAGAGATTACAATTTCTATTTTTCATTTTTGTTGATTTCTATCTCTCCCTTTAATTTTTGTTTTCTTTCTTTAATTCTGAATTCTGAAGAGATAATTGATTGATATCATTCAAAATGCTAAGACCTATATCTCTTTGTCACTTTAGGTTGCTAACTTCTACTTGTAAAGTGTGATTTCTCTAACCTTTTCTATTGTTCGCTGGGTAAATTCAGTTTGTAAAGACAAATTTGTTTCTTTCATACCTTTCAATTATTCTTTAAGGAATGCAATCTCTTCCAAATAACCTCGTGGCACATCAGCTTCACATAACCTGTGGCTACCAATCTCCATTGCAATTGATTTTGGAGTGGGAATCTATGCTTTAGGTACATAAGATGTTTCTGGAGCTACTGAGTTGATATTTGAAGATGTGGGAATATCCAAGCTCTATAGGGTAGGGATAATTGTAGTGAATATAACATCCAAATATTTGTTAACATGGACTATTATATCCATATTTCACCCCTGACAAAATATTGTATCAGCCACGACCCCACACAGAAAGAACCAAAGAAACCACATTCAAACCTTGCAAACAAGTTACAGAGGGACTCTACAATGGAGTGGTGGGGCCTGCGAAAGATTAAACAACCCTATGGAAGAATAAAGAGAAGAAACAACTTTGGTTCAAGTCTTTAGGCTCCAAATAGTTCAAAATGAGTCCAAAATTGACCGAGTATGGATGAGTTAGTGGATGTTGCTAAGTGTCCAAGCAGCGCATCTCCAAAGTTGAGTCAAAGAAGGGAGGCTCAAAAATTTCCAGGCCCCACATGTCCCAGGCCCAAAATGGAGGCAGAGTCAAAGCTAAAATTCAAAAGGCAGACAAGGTAGGCCTAAAAAAGGCTAAGTATAGAAGTCTTTAGCAGTGAAGCCGCCACGCGTCGACCTGGCGTATCTCCAAAAGTTAGTCCAAAGGTGGAGACCCAAATGAGCATGGGCTCGCCATGTAGTCCAAGGTAAAAAGGTAAGAGGGGCCATTGAAAATTCTAAGAGCTTGTGGAGGTTTCCACGTGTCAACCTGATGCTCCTTTAGAGGCAAAATCCTAAGTGGGTTTCTAAGTAAGTGCGGAGCCTCCACGTGTCCCATTTCAAAAAGGGATAGGGTCGGGTTGAATAGTCAAAGTCTTTGAGAGACAGGACTAGCAGAGGGTGTCAAGTGTTAGCATGGAACTAACTCAAGAGTAGAGTAAAGGGAGGGTTTTCGAGACAGCGCCGGTGTTGCGCGTGTCCCCATGAAGATATATGACCCCGCCGAGCAAAGGACTTAGCCAAAAACATAAGGAAATCAAGAAGGTCATGGAAGAAGCCACATGTCAACCCGATGATCCTTCAAAAACAAAATACAGAGGCCGTCCACAGACATGCGCTAGCCCTCCACGTGTCTAGTTTCAAAAGGGGCCCATTTTCAAACTAGTTTTCCCGCTATTTTATACAGATCTGATCCAAATTTCAAATGGGCATATATTTCGACTCGGGATTGAAATCTAGAAAATTTGGCACCGTTGGAAATATCTCAGCCTCGTTTACACCATGAATATCTGAAACTTTAATTTTGGAGAAGTTAAGTGGTATAAAATGGAGAAACATCTTTAGGCCATTAACGCAGGATCTATTTTGCCTCAAAAACCATATCAAGTTTGATCTGATCCGCCGTTTCCTCCTCCTTTGAGGCGTTGAACAAGAAATTGATGTAGTCAAGATAGATTTGGGGTGGATTTTGTAGGAGGCATTGATGATAGTGGTTGAACTTCAAACCAGTTTTCCCACCTCTCTCTCTTTCTTCCCTCTGTGTTAAATCTATAAAAGCATGGTCAGGACTCCTTGTAAAGGGTTGGACATTTGTCTATTTTGTAGAATCCCCTTTATTTTGGTAAATGAATTCATGGAGTTTCAGACCTTCCATTAGATTACAACACATTTTCTACCTTTTGGCCATTTTGTAAATGCATTGTATAAAATCTATAGAGCAATAATACATGTTTGTGGCTGATTTTTGACCATTTCTTGTCTTAATTTCTCTCATCTAGTCTTTCATTGCAAAACTAGTTATCTGTGCTTGATTATTGTATGCATTTTTTTGGTTTGTACCTATTAGCAAAACAAATGTTCATCATTCCTTCGATGTATCACCTAGTTAGCTTAGTTTTAATTTCTTACATTCCTTTCATCTTTGTCTCCTTGGCAATATTAGATTAGGTTTAAGAATCAATCTTTGCAAATTTCACGTATGCACATAGACAAAGGAATAGGAACTAACCTTAATATGGAGAGTTTTCCCATTTGCAAAGTCCCACAGCTTTTGGGGAAAACTCAATGTTATGTAAATCACATCAAATGAAAAGTTCGAAACACCAAATTTGAGAGGTCATTTGGGGTGTTGTGATTTTGCACTAACAATTTTGGCACGCTCGGTGGGATCAAGAATTCTCCATCTTTATTATAGTAAGATTGATGTGCACTTGCTGTGATTCTAGCTTCTAAGAATTTTTAAGAATTGTACTTCTGGTGACTCCAAAGGGACAAAATCCACTGGTTTTAGTAGTCCAAGCTTGCCAAGTTCATGAGAAGAATACAAACAAGGTCAAGAACTAGAGAAGAGGGACAATTTTTCCACCTGCACTTGTCTCCAAACAGAAGGAGAAGGGGGAGAAGAGCCCAAAGATCTCCATCTCCACCAAATAGAGCCTTATCAATACCTCCTCCTATTAGGTTGTTGTTTCAATCAAGAAGGGTGCTCAAGCCGATCAGGATGGCACAACCAAATCCTTATGTCAACTTCACTGGCAGCACCCCACTCACTTTGGATGCACAAAATCTAGTCTTGGTGGCAGCATTAAAGAGCATCCCATATTTCACTAGAGAAAACTAGACTTCTCCCCGGTGACCACGTTCAAGACATTTCAAATGTCTATACAATCCATAAGATCACCGAGTTTGACATTGCGGTCAAGTTCTTTAGCCTCTTCACTCAAGGGTAAAGCTTCACAACAGTTTAGGAGCCTAAGTAGACTCTATTCAAACTTGGGACCATATGTTCGAGCTCTTCACGACTAGTTTGGAGAAAAGGGAGATAACTTTGTCCTTGTTAGAGCAACTGACAACAATAAAGAGAGCTTTGAACGAGTAGTTGACGGATTTAAACCTTAGATTTCAAAGGATCTCGGGACGATTCTAGTGATAATAAACCCATAGAAGAATGTTCTTTCTTATACTTTCTTAGAGCTTTAAATTTTGATATTGCTTTAATAATTCAATCAATGGGAGGAACCACTCTACACAGTAGCCTATAGCCTCTCTATAAGAGCTGAAAATTGTTTAATTCAGGCTGACAAGCTTGCTCCTAGGCCCTCCATGCCTCTATACCCCGAATTAGGAAACCCAAGTACTAGCTAGACACCCACATTAGCTCCTATACCTACTCCTAGGAATCAAAGTTCAGCCGAAGCCTCCACCTCATCCTCTAACACCTCAAAATAACTTCAAGAGGTCATGAAACAACTTCAGAACCTAGGGAATGAGTTAGTAACTATCAAGAGGCAACAGCTTAGAGTTCTAGGCCATATCAACCTCAAGCTCGATGTCGATCGTTAGACTCTGTATCGGTAAAATAACCACCAACTTAGACCAAATCGAGTCAAAACCAAGGACAACCTCAAGCTGGTAGACCTTTCAGGTCATATGATCCAAATACAGCTTCAACATCAAGGGCATTGGTTCCAGCACAAAATAACTTGGCACAAGAATATGATTGGTGTTTCCCATGCAATCAACCACATAATCAATCAATGTGCTTTAATGGTGCACTAAACCAGACCTTGATGGTGCAAACTAGTGGTGTGTCACAAGAGTCTAGTCAAGAAGAAAATCAGCAACAAGGAGCTCAGCAAGAGACATCTCCAAGTGAAACTATGCTTGTCAATTGGCAAGCTAAAGACTTATGTGGAATGAATCAGTTCCCTTCTCAAAGTGTAGCTGCCAATACACGGTCCAAAAGGAGAAATATTGGAGAAGGACAATCACCAAACTCAGGTAACCTTCAACCTTCCATTACTCCACAAGGTTTTGGTACTCCAAATGTAACTCCCAACATGTAAAGCCATTCCAAACCACCTTCCAAATCCACTCAGGCAACTAGTTGTAACAACCCATGTGCAAGAGAAAAATGTGCTAGGAAAGGACAACAAAAGGATAGCTCACTAATATCATTGAGAAAATGAAGAAGACAAGTGTGAATATTTCACTATGGGAGTCACCAGCCATTCCAGGACATAGGGATCTATTGCAGACTGCTATGGCTAATTAGTCAAGCTCAAATCAACCCCTAACTAGCAAGAGAAAGTGCTTACCAATGCAGCTCAACTTGAGGGAAAACATGGAGAACAACAAGGTAAGAACCTGAGGCCTCCTCCATTCTATGTTTCATTAATCATTGGGGAAAAACTGGTGCATAATTTCATGATTGATTCGGGGACAGGTAGTTCTATAATGTCCAAACAAATAGCTGATCAACTGGGTCTCTAATATGAAGTCATCTCTAGAGGGGTTATACAATTGACATGACATGTTGGGTTTTAGAATCGAACATGGGCTGAAACCACGGTCGGGGGACAACAAGTCCCTCCTCTTTAATGAGAGAGGTTCCCTTATCAAAGAAGGAAAAAAAAAGTACAAATATATAACTCTCAATGTTTGGACCTGATATACTGGAATATTTTCATACTTAAAAGATTATCAATCAAAAGGAGTAGAATAATATGGAGATGGGAGAAGGAAGAAAAAATGATTTTGGGAAATATAGATAGCAGAGTATCTCCTACTTACATTGAGCCAAGAAAATATAGAAAATGATCAATTACTTCAACACCGGCGCAAATCTGCAGACACATATTTCTAAATATTCACACAGATCAAAACAAAAACTTTCTATTGAATGCAAAATAAAAGATCCATTGAATCGAGCAAGGAGAGAGAAAGATATAACAGAGGAAAATAAGAAAAGAAAGAAATAACTTCTGTATTGAATTACTTTAAAATTTACAACCTTCCCAGAAAACCAGAATCCCTTTTCCATGGCCAAAACCATGTTCTTATAACAATTCATGTACATCCATACTTTTTCCCCAAGAAAAGAATATCCAAAAGGAATAATGTTTGTTGCAGATCCACTTTTGGAAAGTGACATGAAACAAACACACTCATGAAAACCAGAGGTTAAAAAAGGTGAATATTTTGTCAGTTTGAGCATGATTACTTTAGCAGGGGGCATCTCATGATTTTCTTCTTCATGTGGTCCTACCATTTCTACCTTTTAACCACTTTCATAACACTTGAGTGATTACTTGTAAGTTTTCTCCCTATTTATCACGTATGCTTGATAAGTGCATTTTTCTCGATGATTAAACTTACATCCTTTAAAGTTATCAATTTGGCTCCAAAATAAACCAAAAATGCATCTTATGGAGAAATGATAGGGATATAGAGAAAAAGAATGAAGAATGATCCATTTTTTACATTTTGTAGAGCTCTGGTTCATTAATGGTGTCAAAAACTAGATGAGTGCATTTGGCTATCTTTCCCCCTTTTATCTTCAAATTTGGACCCTACACGTGGCAAGATCCAAGAAATGATGACCCTAGGGGAGAAATCTACATTTCCTGACATTTGGGTGAAAAAGCGCAATTTCTCATTTTGCTCCGCCCCTCGCAGCTCCGCCAAAGGTCGGACATGTGGTGCCATATGAGTAGCTGAGGAAATGCGGTTTAAATCAGCCATTTAAAATATTTTTAACAAAAAGCTCAAATTCTCAAAAACCTCCACCGGCCTGCTTTGAATTTTCAACATGAACATGTGGCACACCATGATTGGAAAAAGGGGTCGCGGCTCAATTTGCAACATTTTAACCCTTTGGTGAAAAAGGCTCAAATTCACAATTTCCCCCGCAGGCCTACCGTTCTGATTTCATTCTTCAACACGTGGCATCATGTGACTGGTTGCGGGAATGTGCTTCAGTTTTATATTTTATCCACTTTTGAAAAGGGGAAAAAATCCAACTTTTCCCTGGAAGTCCATGCCTCTACCATTGACTTTTCAACGTAGGCCACATGTCCCTTTCTAATTTGCTGCGGCCTCAACTTAGAAATTTTCCCTTTGCATGAGCGGGGCCGCGGGTCATTTTAGAAATTTTCACCCTTCCGCTGTAATGCCTTAGAGAATAAAATGGATCCACCAACCCGAACTTCCGCTAAAATCGCTCCACCAATCGAGGGGGCGGGGATGCAGGTAAATCGACATTTTTTCCAAAATCACCAAAACTGATAAGTTTAAAAAGAAACCCATCCGATCGCATCCAATGGGAAACAAACACATAGCTTCACCTTTTCGAGCAAGAATTTGATGGGGAAAAGAACATAGGAAGTTGCAGGAAATAGGAAAATGCCATTTTTGCTCCCGATGAAGAATTTCTTTCTCTGTAAAAGGTTAAAAAAGAGAGATGCAAGGTCCCACACATTCCAAATGCATAAAAGAAGAACTAAAATCATTTCCCATCCATTAAAAATAGGTAAAACATTTTAACGGCAGTAGACTGAGGGAATTTTGATTAAAAACATTGTGGGAAATGAAAATGAGCATATGAGGAGTTTAAAACACAAATTTCTTCTATGGTAGGGCTCCAATTTCCATGAAATTATATTTGAAAGGGTGGGGAAAATTGAGAGGACAATAACTAGCTCCTTCTAGGGATGATTTGGTAGAGGAAAGAGGCAAAATCAAGAACCTTAGAGAATTCTGGGTAATCATATCGAATCAATGTCTTAGCCAATGGGAAATGGAGTAAAAAGAATCAAAACCAACACAGAAGAGAATGTAGAAAGGAAACCAACAAAAAAATACAAGGAAATAAAAAAACTATACAAAATGTACAGAGGGACCGCCAAAACTCCTAGGTTTTGAACAACTTCAAAAATTTCCCACTATAAGGAAGTGGGAGAGGAGAACCATCCATGTAATCCAGGTAAAAAGAGTTCTCACCAAAAAAATGTCTGATTTTAAAAGGACCAAGCCAAAGGGAATCAAATTTACCATGGCTACCTCGAAGTTCATGCCTTTTGTCCCAAAGAAGAACACCGCCTCCCACTTGAAAATTTCTGGTTGAGCCTTTTTATCAAACAAAGTTTTTAGCTTGAGTTGATGAGTTGATATTCTGTCAACCACTTGCAATCTATCTTCATTCAACTTCTAGAGGTACATAATTATTTTATCCAATGAATTGGTAAAGATGGCATCCTCAATGGCCTTCATCAAATGAAAGACTGACAATTCTAATGTCACCGATAGTAGAGCTTCAACTCCATATACTACTTGAAAAGGAGACATTCCAATGGCCCTCTTAGGTGTAATCCTATCTTCTCATAAAGCATCATATAGTTTCTTATGCCAATTCCTTTGAGAGTCATTAACAAGATTCCAAACAATGGTGACCAAGTTCTTCTTAGTTGATTCTGCTTGTCCATTCCCTTGGGGATAGTAATCTGAAGAGTGTGCAAGGGAAATGGCATATCCATAGCAGAAATCCATCATTTCAGCAAGAAGAAAAATTGGAAACATTTTCAAAGACAATATTTTTGGTATCCCAAACCTTATTAAGATGTGCTCCGTGATGAATTTTCATACTACTTCAAAAGTAGTACTTTTAACTGGAATGGCTTCCACCCACTTGGTGAAATAATCAATGGCAATTAAAACATGAGTATGCCTTGCACTTGAAGGTGGATTGAGTGTCCTGATGAAGTCCAAACCCCATTTTTGAAAAGGTTCCTCAACCACCACTTTGGTTTGAGAGGTAAAGCAACCAATTTTGGTCTTCCAATAAAGGTTTGACATGCTTCACACTTGCCTACCCACTTTGATGCATCTTTGAACAGGGTAGGACAATAATATCCAACAGAGGATTTTTTGGGTTGTGACAGTAGAAGAGAAATGACCTCCACATGCCTGGTCATGAAAGGCTGAGAACAATTTCTTTTACTACTCTTTGTCAACACATTTCAAAAACCTTCCATCTATCCATTGTTTGAACAATGCATTTTCCCACAACACATATTGCATAGACCTTAATTTGATGGCTCTCTTATCCTTGGCACTCAAATGAGATGGAAATTCTCCATAAGTAAGAAAGTGTGCAATGTTAGCATACCATTCATTAGTTGAGATGAGGAAAAGAACAACAGGGATACCAACTTCCTCGGACAATTTGGCATCAACTCCTTCAACAATGAGTTCACATAAGCCCTTTCCTCAAACTAGCTTGGTGGGTTTGATGTCAAGATCATACTCCTAAACTTTGGCTACCCAATTTCCTCTCTTGGTTCCAAATTCTTGTTGTGTAAGAATGTATTTAATAGTTGTATCAGGCACAAGAAAAATAGAATGAGAGTTGAGGATGTAGAAATGAAACTGCTTCACAAATTTGACCACTGCAAAAGCATGTTTCTCCATTATGGTGTACTTTAGCTCATGGGATTTCAAAATATAACTCATGAATGCTATGGGGAGTTCATGAAATTCAAAATTCTCCGGTTAACACAACAGCTAGAGTACTTTCAAGAAGAGCATAGCAATAGATAATGAAGTCTTTACTATAATCAAGGCATGCCAAGATTGGATTCTTTGCTATAGCTCTCTTGATGTATTCAAATGCAACCTTTCCTTTAGAGGACCAACCAAAAGTCTGCTTCCTTTCATCATGTGGGCTATGTTTAAAGTAATTTCAACAAAATCGGTATGAATCTCCTCAAGAAGTTGATCTTGCCAAAGAAAGAGTGCACACCCTTCTTGCTTATGGGGAGAGGGATTTGCTAAGTCATCTGGACTCATTCTCGGATCAATCTTGATTCCCTCCTTAGAGACAATGTGTCCCAATAATTTTCCCTCGGTGACAAAAAGGCAGATTTCTTGGGATTCAAGGAGATGCCATGCTCGGTACACTTTTGGAGGATAGTTTCAAGGTGTTGGAAATGATCAACTCTATTTTTTGAAAACACAGTGAGATCATCAAGGTACACAACTATGTATTTTCCCTTGAGACTACCAAAGGCTAGGTCCATTTCCCTCTAAAATGTGGCACCAACATTGATGAGGCCAAAAGGAATTATCCTGTAAGAAAAGGTGCCCCAAGGAGTGGTAAAGGAAGTCTTATGCTGATCTACAACACTTACTTCTACTTGATTATATCCTGAGAATCCATCAAACATGGACAAAATTTATGAACCTGTAACAACCTGCAACACTTGATCCATTATGGGGAGAGGATAATTATCCTTCAAAGAGGCTTGATTCAAATTCCTAAAATCAACACAAATCTAGATCTCACCATTCTTCTTCCTGATAGGCACAATATTAGCAATCCATGTTGAATGGTGAATGGGGAAAATGATCTTAGCCTTCAATAACTTTTGGATCTCTTGAAATATTGTATCAACAATTTTAGGGTTATACTACCTCTTCTTTTTCCTTTGGAAGGGCTTGATCCCAGGTTTTAGAGGAATGAAATGTTGCATCTCTTTTGCTGAAAAATCCTTGAGATCATCATAAGAATAGGCAAGAACATCAACATACCTTTTCAACAAATTCATTGCTTTCTCCCTCTCCTCTTGTGTGCAACACTTTCCAATGTTTACCAACATGGGTTCATTAAGACTCCCAATGTTTATCTTTTCATAGTCAGCAGACTGCTGAGATTCTTTGGAAGTTTTGGACTTGATGTACCTATCGTGTTTATCAAATAACTCTTCCAGGCTTACCAGCCCTTTAGGTATCTTATTACCTTTTAGTTTTATGTAGCCATCATGATCCATTTCTTCTTGATTATCTTCTTCATTTTAGGGCACACACTCTCTAGGAATATTTCCACTTCCTTTAAAGTACAGCTGGTCAATATTATCCCCGAGTTCAAGGAAGGAAAGCAAGTGTTGATCATCATTAAAGACCTGGCAATTGTTTGCATTGTCAGGCACACTAGGCCTATGAATCATCTCAATGGTGAATTTATCTTGGGAGAAATATGGATGAGGGATCAATAGAGACCCTAAGACAACCAAGGAATCAGCCTTGGTGTTTCTTTCCCTTGGCATGGCTTCAATGGAAAAGGCATCAAGGAACTCAATAGAATCCTAGACCAGATTCTTGTAATGTTTCAACCTTCTATTCTTCACTTGAAAGAGATCTCTGACCTATTTTACAATCAACTCTGCATCTCCATGAGCAAGGAGATTCTTGATCTCCATCTCTTTTGCCATGCTTAAACCAAGGATGAGAGCCTCATACTCAACTGTATTATTTGTGTTTTCGAATTAGAGCTTGAAAAAGAAAGGATGAATTTTCCCTTCAGAGAAATAAGTACCACACTAGCTCCAGAACCAGGAGGAACAGATCCCATCAAATTCCAAGATCCAAATGCCATTAGGATCAAGAAGCACTTCCTTAGGATGGTTAGCCTCATCTTGTGACATGATCATGTAGTTACCATGACCAATGTCCACATAAAGTATTTGTGCCTTTGGGTCATCTATTTTTACACGATATATTTAGTTTGTTTCTCAGGCAGTAGCTTCTTCATTTTCCCATTGACTGGAATAAGAGCATGTGACCAATCCATAATCATTTCTCCTCCAACATTTTTGTAAAAATTTCTACTCAAGATGAGCATATCGTAGGAAGGGGGAATATCAACTACTAAAATGGTGGCTAAAACTCTCTTCTCTGGAAAAGCAACAAAGGCTACTTGCGCATCCTTAATCCTCCCAACCAATGAAACTTATCTACTTTCCATCGAGTAAAATGAACCAAAAGCATGGGTTAGGGTTAAGCCTAGGGTATGAGCTACCGTAGCAGGCATCACATTATCCGAAGCACCGAATCAATAACACAATTGCTAAGTTTGTGGCCGATATGAGGAGAGTGACATAAATTGGTTCTATCTTCCCATCATATGAAGTGATTGTTGCCACAAGGCTTGGTTGAGATGAAGGATAAGGAGTTGGCAAGAGACCTTTAGAACTAGGGGATGAAGGCTTGGATTTGGAATTTATAAAGTCTACCATCTTAGCAAAGGCCTTGGGATGAGTTAGGTAGAATTCGGTTTCGAGATCTAGATCTTAGTTTTCTTGAGATGTTCAATAATGTCAAAATAACCAGAGAGGTAGATGGAGCATCATTGATAGGAGTAGATGAAAATTTTTACTTATCAACTCTATCATTTGAAGGGCAAGAATTTTTAGGAGCAGAAACAGAGAGGAGGAATGGATGAAAGAACTTACCTTGGGTGTGGAAGAAGTTAGAAAAGATATCCTCTCCTTACAATCACTTTGGAATGACCATAGGAGGCTCCTTAGATCTTTTAGTAGGCTGCACCACTTTATCCTTCTTGTTGGATTGCTCATGAGTCATGACAGATATGATTCATTTTTCATCTATGTAAATCTTTCTTCATAATCATCCTCTTCATCTATACCTTCAAAGTGGTGAGAAAATTGACATGAGATCCACTCAACTCTTCTAATTATTCATCAACTTATTCTTCCTATTCTTCATAGATTTCATCCTCCTCCTCGTCACCAAGCTCCAACAATTCACATGTTGCATTGACTAAAGATTTAACAGTGGGCCTTCAATTGCCAATCTGTCCGAGTAGAGGGAAATCAATTCCCGGGTGAAAAGTTCTTCCTAGGAACATCCTAATAAGTAGCATGTTGGGTGAATTGCTTCTTGAGAGCAATAAGATCATTAGCAATTTTCACTAACAACTAATCTGCATTATCTCCGAAGAAGATGTGTAAGAAGTAGATGCTTTGGATTTGGATGAATCTCTCCTTAGCTTGCCGGACATGATCGGATCATCTTCAACCCCGACAACAAATCTCGATCAACATATAAAGTGGAAAGATTAGCTCTTATAAGTGCATATATCACTTCAGAAGTTGGGCATTAAGGAAGAAACATTTCTAAATCTAATCTACAGGGGCATGTGTTTTGTGGGATCTTATTAACCAACTTGTTGAATTTGGCCATAAATTCCCTCATGGGCTTGTGTGACTCTTTCTTGATTTGAGAAATCTAGGCCAAGAGGGCATGTACATCCTCAATGGGTTTGAAACACTACTCAAATTGGGTCATCATGGTGTTCCAATTGGTGATGGATCTAGCAGGAGATGATAAAACCAATCAGCAGATTGCCTTGCAATGTATCAACAAAAAGTCTAATGGAGATATCCTCATGTTCAATTCCCGAGAACACCACAAGCAACAATGAAGGCAACAATATGTTCATCCGGATGAACCTTCACATCACCTCCGAATTTAGGAAATTATTTCTATTGCCTCTAAGTAATTCATGTAATGGCTAAGGAAGAGCAAGAGGCCCAACCTTTTAGCCCCAAGGAAGAGGAGATGCCATCCTTGGAAAGATTGTTTGGAGAGGAACTGAAACACTAGAAAGAATAAAAGCATGAAAATTAGGATTGATTTGATCTTGAGGGATGTCACTCCCAAAATTTCTGTCTCTAGTAGGAGTGCTTGTAGACCTTGTTCCTCTTCTTTTTCTTGTTGATGAAGGGAGAGAGAAACCTTGATGATCCAGAAGTTAGAAATGAGGGTCTTCTTCCCTAAGGGTTTTTCTACCCCGAGTGTATCTTGGAGTCACCAGATCAAAGATGATAGAAAAGTTGTTATTCAAAAATTGGAATCCATTTACAATGAATTCCCAAAGAGAGTTGCTAAAAAATGTTGGGTTTTGAGAATGGAACAAGGGCTGAAACCACGGTCGTGGGACAACAAGTCCCTCCTCTTTAATGAGAGAGGTTCCCTTATTGAAAGCGGGAAAAAAATGTATAGATATACAACTCTCAATGTTTGGACCCCGATATATTGGAATGTTTTCACACTTAAAAGATTATCAATAAAAAGAGTAGAAGAATATGGAGATGGGAAAAGGAAGAAAACAAAAATGATTTTGGGAAATATAGATAGAAAAGTATCTCCCTACTTACATTGAGCCAAGAAAATATAGAAAATGATCAATTACTTCACCACCGGCAAGACAAATTTGCGACACATATTTCTAAAGATTCACACAGACTAGAACAAAAATTTATATTGAATGCAAAATAAAATATCCATTGAATCGAGCAAGGAGAGAGAAATATATAACAGAGGAAAATAAGAAAAGAAAGAAAGAACTTCTGTATTGAATTACTTCAGAATTTACAACCTTCCCAAAAAACCATAATCCCTTTTCCATGGCCAAAACCATGTTCTTATCGCCAAGAAAAGAATATCCAAAAGGAATAATGTTTGTTGCAGATCCACTTTTGGAAAGTGACATGAAATAAACACACTCATGAAAACTGGAGGTTCAAAAAGGTGAATATTTTGTCAATTCGAACATGATTACTTTAGCAGGGGGCATCTCATGATTTTCTTCTTCATGTGGTCCTGCCATTTCTACCTTTTTAACCACTTTCATAACACTCGAGTGCTTACTGGTAAGTTTTCTCCCTTTTATCACGTATTCCCGATAAGCTCCATTTTTCGATGATTAAAATTTACATCCTTTAAAGTTATCGATTTGTCTCCAAAATAAACCAAAAATGCATCTTATGGAGAAATGACAGGGGATATAGTGATCCGAGGATCCTCACAGAGAAACACCAATCTAAGATCTTCTTGGAATAATTTGCAGTCATTTTTAAAGTGTGGAGAAAAATTATACGATTCCAACGACATCTTGTTTGCAGGAAACGAAGCTCGTTTGCAAAATTTATAGCTCGCTGAAATTTTTGGGCAATTGGCAAAATTTGGAGTTTTGTGCAGGTTGGACATGTGCACGCTCGCCAAGTGTTTCGATTATATTGCGACACGTGGATGAATTGTGTGACGTACTAAAAAAATGGGTTTTGGAACGCCGGTCTTGGACACTCGTTCTCGAACAAATGGACCCCGCTATTTACTGGTTGGGGGCCCTCAGCCAGGTTCGACACACTCGATTATGGAGGGGTGCCTTGGCCTCCTTCTCATTTAATCATTAAACCAACTTGTGTATATAAACTCCTATAATTGCCTTTGTGCTATGCATGTGGGACATTTAGGCATGCATTATTTAAATTATGCAAATTTCCCACGCATTTTTTTATTAACTACCATATTCCACGCATTATCCTAGCTAAACTTTCCATGCATTGCATATTAATTCACTATACCACATTCCACGCCTTATCCTTATCCAAACTATCCACGCATTATCTATTGTTAGCACCTAAAATACCAACCATGTGCTGTCCCAAGATATGCGCCTCTACATAAGCAAAACACGGTGGCTCTTAAGCCAATTCAAACCGCCCTCCATGGCATTAATAAATGCTTACCTTTTTGCACGCCCCCACAATGTGGGATAAAACACTTCAAAAGCGCCTAAGGAGAAGGAGGAGAAGTGGAGGGGATTGGAACAGCTGACCTCCCAAGCAAAAGTATAGGTGCCTAACCATTGCGCCAGCTGTTTGGAAACAATATATAAGGAGAGATATTATACTTGTATAGCATTCGGGACTGTGTGAAAATATTGTAATGCTCATAACTTGAGCTAGGAGTGGAATTTGGAGGAGATGTAAAAAGCAACCCCTATTATTTTTGACAGAGGAAGACTGTAAGAAGGTTAGAATTTTGTAGAATTATTTGTAAAGAATTATTTTCAAGATTTCAATAGATCGGTCCCATTCAACTGCACTTGAGACATAGGCCTCAAGCGCCAACTCCGTTATCAATTCTTGCACAAATTTCTTGTGAATTATCTTCATTTCTTTCAATATTTACACAGTACTTGTAGTTTTTTATTCTTTTATTAAAAATACAAAAAGTATATAATGCTCAAATTTTACATCGAAAATCAATACAAAGCAAGAAAAATGTGTGTGCACAATTGCTAGTTAAATTTGGTTTTCAGATCATTGGTATCAGAGCTGGTTTTGACTGATTTTTGGTTCAGTTTAACGTGTTTTGGATTGTAAGTTGTGTGTTGGATGTTAACAAGGTCTCAATCTAAGAAGGGTGAAGGAGAGTTAGTTGAAGGAGATCCCAAAATTGGTACCAAATGATCTCGAAGTCCTACAATGGCGGATCGAGAGGAAGTGGAAGAAAACTTTCGTCAATCATTCCAACAGATGAAGGAAATGGTGGAAGAAATGTACCAAGATAGGCAAAGGGAAAAGGGAACTAGAGGAGGTAAGAAAGAAGAAATCTCTAGTTCTGATATTCCAAAAAGAGACTCTTTAAAATCTGATTTTCCTTCATTAAAGTTAGATATCAAGTTTGAATTGCCTATGTATACTGGAGAGCTAAATGCAGAGAAGTTGGATAACTGGGTCAAGCAAATAGAAGTATATTACAGGGTTTAGAGAATTGTTGATGATGAAGCAAAGATTCATCTGAAACTCTTCGGATGGGTGGCACAACACTCATTTGGTGGGAGAGTAAACTTCATGAAGTGGAAGAAAACAAAGGTATAGAAATCACTTCTTGGTCTGAATTTGTTTCAAATCTTAGGCAACAATTTTATCCTCTTGGTTATAAGAAACAAGCTATGATGGATTGGCAAACATTAAGACAAACTAAGGGACAAAGTGTTCAAGAATACAACAAGAATTTAGGAAAATGGCTCTAATTTTGGGAATTTCCTAAACATAGAAGAAACACTCGCTCAAATATATTGGTGGATCGCATAGTTATCTAAGGCATATGATACTTGTTTTAGGTACTACTAATCTTGATGCAAGATGTGTTCAAGCAACCCATCCGGAAGCATGAGGGAAAATGAAAAGGAGTCCTCTTTCTCTTCTTTTAATCAGAAGAACAAGCAATCTAAAGGAAAAGGTTCGAAAGAACAAGGAAAAGGAAATGGTAAGCATAAAACAAACTCTCTCAAGAAGGAAGATGAAAAACCATTTTGTAATCATTGTAAAAAAAACCATGATGAGTCTAAATGTTGGAAATTACATCCTGAAAAGAAGCCTAAATGGATGGTTAAGAAAGGAAAAGAAAAGAAAACAAACACCGTAGTGCATGATCTTGGTTCTGATTCAAGTGATGAAACCAAAATCACAGCTATGAGTTTTCAAGGTAAATCAACTCTTTCAATTTCCAACAATAGCACTATAGATGTTGCATCTTCTTCTAGTAAACAAACTATACCTGACGATAAGAAAAGAAATGAGCTTTTCCACATTAGAGTAATTTCAAAGCATACGAAAATTGATACTCTTTTTGATAGTGGATCTCAAGCTAATCTAATTTCTGAGGAGGTTGTTAAGAAACTAGGACTCAAAACTAAACCACATCCTAAGCCTTATCCTTTGGGCTGGGTTTGTGATGATGCAAAACTGTAGGTAACTAAAACTTGTACTTTCAGATTTTCCATTATAGACAAGTTTATTGATGAGGTTGAATTGGATGTAGTTCCTTTGGATATTTGTGGGGTGGTTTTGGGAAGTCCTTATTTATATGATCGTAAAGCAATCTTCTATAGGGAAGAAAATAAATATTTTCTTGTAAAGGATGGAATTGAGTTTATTATTAGAGCTCACCATGAAAAGAATAATCTATCCTTGGTAACTGCAGGTCAAATGAAAAGGCTTGTGAACTCAAGCAAAAGTTTTGTGCTCATGGTGGTCAAAGCCAAGGAAAAAGAAAATGAGATGGCTTTTGAGACTTGCGATCTAAAACATAAGGATGAATTGGTAAATTTTTTTCTCATTTTGATGATGTTTTTCAGGATCCACAGGGTCTACCTCCCAAAAGAGGGGTTCAACATGAGATACAGTTGCTTCAGGATGCACCTCTTCCCAATATCGAATGTATAGGTTGTCAGTAGTAGAGAACAAGGAAATCAAGAGACAGGTAATGGAACTTTTGGCTGAAGATATAATTCATCCAAGTACATCCCCATGTGGTTCACCAATTATATTGGTTCCTAAGAAGGATGGCACTTGGCGAATGTGTGTTGATTTCCGTGCTTTAAACAAGATTACTATAAAGAATCATTACCCTCTTCCTAGAATAGATGATTTACTGGATCAATTAAAGAATGCAATTTATTTCACTAAGTTAGACTTAAGAAGTGGTTATCACCAAGTAAGAATTGTAGAAGGTGATGTTTGGAAAACTACTTTTAAAATGAAACAGGATTGTTTGAATGGTTAGTGATGCCTTTTGGTTTGTGCAATGCACCGACAACATTCATGAGAGTTATGAATGAAATTTTTAGACCATTCATTGATAATTTCGTTATTGTCTACTTAGATGATATTCTTATTTTCAGTAAGTCATGGGATGAACATGTTAAACACATCCAGAAAGTCTTAGATGCACTAAGGAAAGAGAAATTGTATTTGAAGATGTCAAAATGTGAATTTGGAAAAACATCTTTAATTTACTTGGGTTATATTGTAGGAAATGGAGAATTGAGAATTGATCCTGCAAAAATAGAGGTTATTGTGAAATGGCCTAGACCCACAAATGTGACGGAAGTTAGAAGTTTTCTAGGTGCAGTTCAGTACTGGAGAAAATTTATTGCTAACTTCTCATATATTGCATCTCCTTTGCATGCTTTGACAAGTATTAAACAGGTCTTTCAGTGGGGAGGAAAACAACAAAAAGCATTTGATACACTGAAAGAGAAGATAAGTACCGCTCCGATCTTGGCACTTCCGGATTTACAACATTCATTTGAGATTGAGACGGATGCTAGTGACTACGCAATGGGGGCAATTTTGATGCAGAACAAACGACCGATGTGTTACCATTCAGAAACCTTTACAAGTGCGGTAAGAAACTATCCAAATTATGATAAAGAGTTGTATGCTTTGGTTCAAAGTGTTAAAAATTGGAAGCATTATTTAATGGGAAAAGAAACAATTATCCATACTGACCATCAACCGCTTCAATACTTACAAACACAAACCAAATTGCAGTAGTCTAGACATTTCAGGTG
This sequence comes from Taxus wallichiana var. yunnanensis, assembly GCA_018340775.1. NCBI lineage: Eukaryota > Viridiplantae > Streptophyta > Pinopsida > Cupressales > Taxaceae > Taxus > Taxus wallichiana. Next base: position 771,791,899 of record CM031239.1, on the reverse strand, counting down.
GATGGGATTTTTGCAACAATTTCATCTTGTAATCAGGTATAAAAAAGGTATTCAAAACAAGGTTGCCAACATGTTATCCAGACCACCAGTGGTAGTAGCATCTATCCTTTTGCAGCATAGTTCTTTGGCTCATGTTAGTTACAAGGAACAATATGTTAATGATGTTGATTTTAGAGAAGTGTATGAGGATCTAGTAAGTGGGAAACAAGTAGGAGAAAAAGATTATCATTTTCATGAAGGATTGTTATATCATTCTGGAAAACTTTGTATTCCAGAAAATGAGCGTGTGCATATGATTAGGGAAGCACATACTTCTCTTATTTTAGGGCATTTTGGTGTTAGTAAGACAGTTGCACATTTACAAAAATATTGCTATTGGCCTAGAATGCATGAACATGTAAACCGGTATATTAAGGGATGTGTTCTTTGTGCCACAAACAAGCCAAGTAATATGAAATTAGGACTTTACACTCCTCTTCCTGTTCCAACACGGCCTTGGGAAAGTGTTTCCATGGACTTTGTAGGAGGCTTGCCCATGACATGGAAGAAACATGATTACTTATATGTGGTAGTGGACAGATTTAGCAAAATGTGTGTGTTGGTTCCATGTACTAAACAAATAACTGGTGAGGGAACTGCACATTTATTCTTTTAGTTTGTTTGGGTTCATTTTGGTTTACCTACTTCAATCATATCTGATCGGGATTCTAGATTTCTTGGGGAATTTTGGTCAACATTGTGGGGGTTAATGGACACAAAACTGAAAAAGAGCACTGCTTTTCATCCACAGACTGATGGTCAAACAGAGGTTGTAAACCGCACAGTGGTACAATTACTTAGGGGCTATAGTAACAAACATCCTAAATTATGGGATGAACATCTTTATTATGTGCAACATGCTTATAATCGTGCCTTACATTCTTCTACTTTGAAGTCTCCATTTGAGACTTGTTATGGATATCTGCCTAATTCTCCATTAGATATATATTATGGACATGAAACTATTGTTAATGGTGCAAGTGATTCTGACAAGGCTAAGAGATTTGTGCAGAGAATACTATAGGTTCATCAGTATGTCCATGAACAATTGGAGAAAATTCAGGCTAAGTACAAAGCTAGGCATGATAAACATAGAACTGATCACAAGTTCAAAGTTGGTGATTCAGTTTGGCTTCACATCAAGCAAGGAAAGACTGACAGGTGAAGGTAAAAAATTGAAACCTATACGGTATGGTCTGTTCCAAATATTGGAAAAAATTGGTAACAACACTTTCCGGTTGGATTTACCTCCATATATGCAAATCTACTCAGTTGTAAATGTTGAGAATTTAAGATTGTATGAACCGCCTATGATTGTTGATCATGATGATGCTAACATTATGCCTTCCATTGATGATTTTGCTCCTGAGTATCTTGATGAGTTGCAGGAAGACATCATTTTGGATAGGAAAGTAAGAACTTCGCGAAGGGGTGATATTGAGTATCTTCGTGTTGGGTTCAAAGGCATGCATCCGAACAAGGCTAAATGGATGGAAACCGGAAAGGTGAGGGAGAAATACCCTCACCTATTCACCAATTAGGTTGAATTTTGGGGTCCAAAAGTTTCTCAGTGGGGAGGAATGATCCAGAGGATCCTCATAGAGAAACAATGATCTAAGATCTTCTCATAATAAGTTACAGTCATTTTTAAAGCGTGGAGAAAAATTATACGATTCTAACGACATCTTGTTTGCAGGAAACGAAGCTCGTTTGCAAAAGTTATAGCCCGCTGAAATTTTTGGGCAACTGGCAAAATTTGGAGTTTTGTGCAGGTTGGACATGTGCACGCTCACCAAGTGTTTTGATTATATTACGACACGTGGATGAATTGTGTGACGTACTAAAAAAATGGGTTTTGGAATGCCGGTCTTGGACACTCGTTCTCGGACAAATGGACCCCGCTATTTACTGGCTAGGGGCCCTTAGCCAGGTTCGACACACTCGATTATGGAGGGGTGCCTTGGCCTCCTTCTCATTCAATCATTAAACCAACTTGTGTATATAAAATCCTATAATTGCCTTTGCGCTATGCATGTGGGACATTTAGGCATGCATTATTTAAATTATGCAAATTTCCCATGCATATTTTTTATTAACTACCATATTCCACGCATTGCATATTAATTCACTATACCACATTCCACACCTTGTCCTTATCCAAACTATCCACGCATTATCTATTGTTAGCACCTAAAATACCAACCATGCACTGTCCCAAGATATGCGCCTTTTCATAAGCAAAACACGGTGGCTCTTAAGCCAATTTGAACCGCCCTCCATGGCATTAATAAATGCTTACCTTTTTTCACGCCCCCACAATGTGGGATAAAACACTTCAAAAGCACCTAAGGAGAAGGAGGATAAGTGGAGGGGATTGGAACAACTGACCTCCCAAGCAAAAGTATAGGCACCTAACCATTGCGCCAGCTGTTTGGAAACAATATAAAAGGAGAGATATTATATTTGTATAGCATTCGGGACTGTGTGAAAATATTGTAATGCTCATAACTTGAGCTAGGAGTGGAATTTGGAGGAGATGTAAAAAGAAACCCCTGTTATTTTTGACAGAGGAAGACTGTGAGAAGGTTAGAATTTTGTAGAATTATTTGTAAAGAATTATTTTCAAGATTTTAATAGATCGGTCCCATTCAACCGGACCTAGAGACGTAGGCCTCAAGCGCCGAACTTCGTTATCAATTCTTGCGTCAAATTGCTGGTGAATTCTCTTCATTTCTTTCAATATTTGCATAGTACTTACAGTTTTTATTCTTTTATTAAAAATACAAAAAGGATATAATGCTCAAATTTTACATCGAAAATCAATACAAAGAAAGAAAAATGTGTGTGCACAATTGCTAGTTAAATTTGGTTTTCAGATCATATAGAGAAAAAGAATGAAGAATGATCCATTTTTGTGTTTTGTAGAGCTCGGTTCGTTAATGGTGTCAAAACCGATGAGTACATTTGGTTATCTTTTCCCCCTTTATCTTTAAATTTGGACCCTACACATGGCAAGATCCAAGCAACGACATCCCCGGGGGAGAAATATGATTTTCTTGACATTTGGGTGAAAAAACATGATTTCTCATTTTTCTCCCCCTGCAGCTCCGCCAAAGGTCGGACATGTGGCACCATATGAGTGGTCGAGGAAATGTGGTTTAAATCGGCCATTTAAAATCTTTTTAACAGAAATCTCAAATTCTCAAAAATCTCCACAGCCCGCTTTGAATTTTCAGCTTGAACACATGGCACACCACGATTGGAAAAAGGGGTCGCATCTCAATTTGTAACATTTTAACCCTTTGGTGAAAAAGGCTCAAATTCACAATTTCCCCCATGCAGCCCGCCATTCTCGATCTCATTCTTCAACATGTGGCATCATGTGACTCGGTTACGGAATGAGCTTCAATTTTATATTTTATCCACTTTTGAAAAGGGGAAAAATCCAACTTTTCCCTAGAAAGTCCATGCCTCCGCCATTGAATTTTCAATGTAGGCCATGTGTCCCTTTCTAATTTGCTACAGGCCTTAACTTAGAAATTTTCCCTTCACATGAGCGGGGCCACGGGTCATTTTAGAAATTTTTGCCCTTCTACCATAGTGCCTTAGAGAATAAAATGGATCCGCTGACCCGAACTTCCACCAAAATTGCTCCAGCCAATCAGGGACCGGGGGATGCGGGGCAAATCTAACATTTTTTCCAAAATCACCAAAAGTGATAAGTTCAAAAAGAAACCCGTCTGGTCACATCCAATGGGAAACAAATGCGTAGCTTCACCTTTCCAAGCAAGAATTTGACAGGGAAAAGAACGTAGGAAGTTGCAGAAACGAGAAAATGCCATTTTTGCTCCTGATGAAGAATTTCTTTCTTTACAAAAGGTTAAAAAAGAGATATGTAAGGTCCCATGCATTCCAAATGCATAAAAGAAGAACTAAAATCATTTCCCATCCATTGAAAATAGGTAAAACATTTTAACGACAAGTAGATTGAGGGAATTTTGATTAAAAACATCGTGGGAAATGAAAATGAGCATCTGAGGAGTTTAAAACATGAATTTCTTCTATGGCAGGGCTCCAATTTTCATGAAATTAGATTTGAAAGGGTGGGGAAAATTGAGAGGACAACAAGACAACATTGAAAACTATTGGAGTCATCGGGATTTGAGCCTCACACCGCATGACTACTACCCTAATGTGATTGTATTGCAGAACATATCACCATAGACTTGACACCACATTTTGCATTGTGTTTATCCAGGACTTCACCACAAAAATTGGAGGCTATTTATCTGCACGACTAGTCGCATATGCTTTTAGAACAAGGTATGGAGCTAAGGCCACAATTATATCTCGAGCCCATAGCGGATTATGACATTGAGTCTTATGTGCCTAGCCCAATCAATGCAAATTGTTCAACTTTTGATCAGGAGGACCTCCTAAACACTTGTGAAGTAGATACCAAGGTGGGGTGTATCCTGAATTGACTTTCAACGACTGGGAAAACAAAATACATGCTTTTGACCCCTATAAGGAGATGGAAAAATTTGAGCTAGGAGTCTATTGCCTGCATGAGGAGAATCATCCTCTTCCTGACATCATTAAGCCATAACAAAAAAATGACAATGAAGTATGGAAATTTTTCTTTGATGGCTTGAGAAGTAGGCAAGGAGCCAGAGGAGGAGATATGATTGTGTCACCCCAAGGTATGAAATACTACTCAGCTTTCTATTTCCAATTTTCCTATTCAAACAATACAACAGAATATGAGGCTTTGGTTCATGGATTGCATTGGGAAATAAAACAAGGAATCAAGAACTTGCAAGTGTTTGGTGACAGTGAACTAGTTACTAATCAAGTCAAGAGGAAAAAATGCTATCAAGAATAGGGTATGGGATCTCATTGAGGATTTCGAAGCCTTCAACATTGTGTCCATACCCAGGAAGGAGAACAAAGCTGCTGATAGGATTGTAGTTGGAGCAACATTTGATGTGGTTGAAAAAATAAAGAGAGACAAAGGAAAATACATATCCATGTGATTGTGAGGCCAATAGTGTCAGATAACAACACATGTTGGTAGGTGTTTGAGAATGATCAACAAATCATCAATTTATTGTAAGAGGAAGCTGAATTCTTAGCTAGGAATCAAGACAAATTAGAGCAACAATATGGAGATCAAGTAGTGCAGCTACGTAAAAACAAGCTTCCCAAAGGTTTGGTGACATTGGAATCTATCTTCAATCCTAATGATCAGTTTTGAAAAGAGAAGGATAATATACAGATCAAAGGAGAAGATTCAAAATCAATTCTAGTTGGAGAAGGCAAAACACTTCAAATTGGCAAAGTGGCCACCGAGTAAGAAAGGTATGAATTCATGAAACTTTTCCAAGAGTTTCCAGATGTATTTTCTTGGAGCTATGAAGACCTAAGAGGGTTCAATCTGAAGCTAGCACAACACACAATCGAACTAGATCCAGATGCTAAGCCCATCAGGAAAAGCAGAGACCAATCAATCCACACATTGAACCTCTGATGAAGAAAGAGATAAACAAGTTGATAGAGGAAAGTATTATATTTCCAATCAAACACTCAAGATGGGTTACAAACTTGGTCCTAGTTAGGAAGAAGAATGGAGAGATTAGATTATGTGTAGACTTTCGAGACTTGAACAGAGCATCACTTAAGGACCACTACCCACTCCCCTCAATGGAGCAGATTTTACAAGTGGTGTCTAGATCAGAGAGATTATCTCTCCTAGATGGCTACTGAGGGTATAACCAGATAATGGTGAAAGAAGATGATCAATTCAAAACGGATTTCACCACCAAATGGGGCACCTATGCCTACGAAAAATGCCATTTGGATTGTCTAATGCTTTGGAGCCACTTTCCAAAGGTTAATGGATATGACATTCAAAGGGTTGATCAATAAAATAGTACTAATATATTTGGATGACATCACTATGTTCTCAAAAATGCAGCGGACCACCTTTTTCACCTAAGATAGGTATTTCAAAGATGTAGGAGATCCAGGTATCATTGAACCCTAAAAATACATATTCTTGGCCCATGATTGCGCAGACTTCTAGGCCATATTGTGTCAAAAGAGTGTTTGGAAATTGACCCAAAGAGGATTGAAGCAATAAGAGCATTGCCATTACCAAGCCATAAGAAATCTCTTCAAAGCTTCTTAGGAAAGATTAATTTTTCTGCAGGTTTGTACCAGACTTTCCTGCCCTTGTCAATCCAATAACATTGATGTTGAAGAAGAATTTTTCCTTTAGGTGGATAGCTTAAGGAAGAGAAATATTTGAGGCCATAAAAGAAGCTATATCACAAGCCCCAACTCTCATGAATCCATACTTCTCTAAAGACTTCATACTATATGCCTTTGGTGGAAGTGACACAATTTCCGCAATCTTTGTACCACGAACAAAGAGGGTACAAAGCAGCCAATAGCCTTATTCAGCCAAGGTCTGGAAGATTATGAAGTGAGATACTCTTCATTGAAAAGCATGTCCTTGCAGTGATCAGAGGGTTAAAGAAGTTTAAACATCTAGTTTCAAACAATAAAATCCAACTATTAGTCTCTAATGCGGGAGTTATAGAATTCCTTCTCAGTAAGGATCTAAATGAAAAATGTGTAGGATGGATCATTCATGTCATGGAGTATGACATTGAGATCAAGGTTACTAAGCTGCTCCATAGGAAGGGATTGTGTGAACAACTCGGCCTCGAGTTAAAAAGGTGAAGCAAGCGGTGAAAAGGAAGTTGTTTTTGTCTTGCAAAATAGTCAAGAGGGAGAAAATGATGATGTTCCCACTCCTTGTTGGACTCAAAACATTATGCACTTCCTACAAATAGGCCTATTCCCTCCAGAAATGAGTAAAAAAGGAGACACTTCATACTACAAGCCATCCCATACATGCTTATTGATGGTGTCTTGTTCAAAAGGGACATCAATGGTGTTCTGTTAAGATGCATTAGGATAGATCAGATTGAGAGAGTGTTACAAGAGTTCCATGTTGGAGCAGCTGGAGGCCATTTTTCTCCACGGGTGACAACACTCAAGATCATGAAGGTGGGTTATTATTGGCCCAGGGTGTTTAGTGACTGCTATGCATGGATAAAAAGTGCAGAAGTGTGTGTTCTTTATAGGCAAAGAAAGGCTAACATCACTTCCATTGCACCCAATTTCAGTTGACCATCCATTCATGAAATGGGGATTGTACTTCATTGGGGTCATCAATCCAAATTTGAGCCAAGACCACAAATGGATTCTGGTAGTAACAAACTATTTCACCATGTGGACCGAGGCGGTGGCACTTGAAGAAGCTAATGAGTCTACCATACTAGATTTCTATGAAGGGATAGTGACCAAATTTGGAGTGCCAGCCACCATTATATCGGATAATGCATTGGCATTCATTGGCTGTTAGGAATGGGATTTAATTGAGCACTTCATCAAACTATTATCCTTAAGGTAATGACCAAGCTGATTCCATAAACAAGAATCATTCTGATTGTTAGAAGAACTCTTGATGAAAATCGAGAGAACTTGGCACCAAAAACTCAAATCAGCCTTATGGGCTGATAGGAAAACACCCAAGAGGTCTACAGGTAGCTCTCCATTCAAACTTGTCTATGGGAAAGAGACAGTTTTGCCTATATCACTTGAGTTACCAACATTGGAACTCATGAAGTAGCTGGAGATGTCTGAGTTTGAGCCAATGGAGGCCAGGTATGTAGAAATGATGGAATTAGAAGAAACTAGAGAGCATGCACTTCAAACAATGGAGAAGGATTAGGTCTCAATCAAGAGATGCTTTGATAAGAAAGAAAAAACAAGGAATTTTCAAGAAGGAGACCTAGTTTTGAAATGGGATGCAGATCGGGCAAAACTAGGAAGGCATTCCAAGTTTGATGCCATTTGGAGTGGCCCCTACATGGTCACAAGATGTAAAAGTAGCAATGCTTTCTAATTTTCTGCATTGGATGGTGAAGAGCTGCAAATTCCAGTGAATGGAATCTATCTTAAACATTGCTACTAGAAGGAAAAGTTCTCACCTTGTACATACTAGTTTAATTTCTCATTCCTCTAAGTGCTTGTGCACATTGCCTTGTTGTAGTTTAGGTTTTTTTTTTCCTAAGTGCTTTGCACACTCTACATGTTCTACTTAGAGCATGTATGATTTCAAATTTTGTACATAGTTGTGTGGTGCTATTTTGTTGCTCTTGCATAGTCCATTTAGGGACAGATGAAAGCCCTGGGTCAAAGCAATTTTCTACTCTCAGAAACCATCGTTTCAAGATTTCTTATGAAAATTGAGAGTGTAAATGGTTAGGCTCATGGATCAGAGGCAGGATCAGTATCAGACCGTCATTCTTGACTCCATTCCCAATGGATACGATAAGGCAACTAGTCTTTTCATCTAGCAGGAAGATACCCCTGCGAGTCACCAAATTGTTATCCATATTTCACCCCTAGAAAAATATTGGATCAGCCATGACCCCATACAGAAAGAACCAAAGAAACCACATTCAAACCTTGCAAATAGGTTGTAAAGGGACTCTATAATGGAGTGGTGGGGCCTGCAAAATATTAAACAACCCTATGCAAGAAGAAAGAGAAGAAACAACTCGGTTAGAAGTCTTCGGGCTCAAATAGTTCAAAACAAGTCCAAAAATCAACTAAGTATGGATGAGGTAGTGAAACTCGCCAAGTGTTCAAGCAACGCATCTCCAAAGTTGAGTCAAAGAAGGGAGGCTCAAACAAGCTCTAGGCCCCCACGTGTCCCAGGCCCGAAATGGAGGCAGAGTCAAAGCTAAAAGTCAAAAGGTGGACAAGGCGGGCCTCAAAAAAAGGCTAAGTATAGAAGTGCTAGTGGAAGCCGCCACGCGTCAGCTTGGCGCATCTCCAAAAGTTAGTCCAAAAGCGGAGACCCAAATGAGCACGGGCTTGCCATGTAGTCCAAGGTTTGAAAAGGTAAGAGGGGCCATTGAAAAGTCTAAGAGCCTCACAGAGGTTTCCACGTGTCGACCCGATACTCCTTCAGAGGCAAAATCCTAAGCGGGTTTCTAAGTAAGTGCGGAGCCTCCACGCGTCCCATTTCAAAAAGGGACAGGGTTAGGTTAAATAGTCAAAGCACTGAGACAAACCAACGGAGGGTGCTAAGTGTCAACACGGTGCTAACTCAAGATGATAATAGAGGGAGGGTTTTCAAACAAGGGCCAGGCCACTGCGTGTCCCCAGTCAAATATATGACCCCACCGAGCAAAGGAATTAGCCAAAAACATAAGGAAATCAAGCAAGTCATGGAAGAAGCCACATGTCAACCCGACGCTCCTTCAAAAACAAAATACAGAGGCTACCTTCGACATGCGCCAACCCTCCACATGTCCATTTTCAAAAGGGGGCCCATTTTCCAACTAGTTTTCCTACTATTTTATACGGATCTGATCCAAATTTCAAATGGGCATATCTTTCGACTCAGGGTTTGAAATTCAGCAAATATGGCACTGTTGGAAAGATCGTAGCCTCGTCTACGCCATGAATATCTGAAACTTTAAGTTTGGAGAAGTTAGGTGGAATAAAATGGAGAAACGTCTTTAGGCCATTAATGTAGGATCTATTTTGCCTCAACAACTAGATTGGATTCAATCTGATCCACCATTTCCTCCTCCTTTGAGGCACCAAACAAGAAATTGATGCAGTCAAGATAGATTTGGGGCAGATTTTGTAGGAGGCATTGATGATAGTGGTTGAACTTCAAACCAGTTTTTCCCACCTCTCTCTCTTTCTTCCCTCTGTGTTGAATCTATAAAAGCATGGTCGGGACTCATTGTAAAGGGTTGGACATTATTCTATTTTGTAGGCTCCCCTTTTCTTTTGGAAAATGAATTTGTGGAGTTTCAAACCTTTCATTAGACTGCAACACATTTTCTACCTTTTGGCCATTTTGTAAATGCATTGTATAAAATCTGCAGAGCAATAATACATGTTTGTGGCTGATTTTTGACGATTTATTGTCTTCATTGCTCTCATCTGGTCTTTCATTACAAAATTGGTTATTTGTGCTTGATTATTGTATGCATTTTTTTGGTTTGTACCTATCAGAAAACAAATTTTCATCATTCCTTTGGTGTATCACCTGGTTAGCTTAGTTTTAATTTCTTGCATTCCTTTCATCCTTGTCTCCTTAGCAATATTAGATTAGGTTTAAGAATAAATCTTTGCAAATTTCACGTATACACATAGAAAAAGGAATAGGAACCAACCTTAATATGGAGAGTTTTCCCATTTGCAAAGTCCTACTCTTTTGGGGAAAACTCAATGTTATGTAAATCACATCAAATGAAAAGTTCAAAACATCAAATCTAAGAGTTCATTTGGGGTGCTATGATTTTGCACTAACGAGGGACATACATGGTTTTTCCTCTCCCTTCTCTTCCCGAATATGAGTAGAATCAACATCAAAACCCTTCGGCCGAGAACTTCTAGGTTTATGAAACATATAGGACCATCATGGCCGTAGTGAAATAGAAGAATAGAGAGGCAAGGTATTCTTACCCTTAGAACTAGAAGGTGTAGAAGATGGGCTCACTTGACTACTGGATTTTTCCACATTCTCCTGAGTAACAGGTTCCTCCACTAGCCACTGATTGCTAGGTTCCTCCACATTCTCTAGTGGAAGGCGAGAGGATGACTTGATAGTGGGTCAAGGTATGGAAGATGACCCCTTTTTGAGCTGCTTTGGCTTGGAACCCTCCCCCACACTCATACGCTCAAGCCTTCTCTTTGGCCTGTAAAAAACTTGATGCGAGTAGAGTAATTGAATGAGCCCTGGGTGCTTTAGCACTACCTTTCCTCCTCCATTCTTGTATTTTTGGCCTACTTTGATAACTACATCAACCAAATATTCTCGGTAAATTCACCCTGAGTGCAGGGTTGGTGCAACCTTTCTTTAAATGAATGAGAATTTTGAGTGAATCTCCACCTAGCACAAATGGTGACCATCACATATAAAATACCTATTAACCCATTTAGCCACCTCTCTCCAAATTCCGAGCATACTTTCCCTCTTAACTCCTTTCTGAGCACCTTGGGAGGTAAGGATTACCTCGGGAAATGCTTCACCATCCACATGAAACAGAGAAAGAAAGTCCTTGAGGGGAGCATTTTCATCACTTTCAGACCAAAATCTGGTAAACCAAATAGTTCAGAAACAACCTGGCTGGTAATTTCCACTCTCTTTCCTCCAATGTGTGAGCAAGTAGCTTCAAAATTTACCAGGAATTCATCCACTACACTTTCATCAAAACCTTCAAATTTCCATATGAATTCAAGCCAACGAATCATAAAATACCTACAAAATCATGACGTTCCTGAGTAATGGGTCTAGAGAATCTAGCTCTGACTTTTTCTTTTGTCCCATGGTGAAGGTGAATCCAAACAATAGAGAAACAGAACAAGGGCATGTCTGTAACCCACAATATAATGACAATGATAATGGTGTGTTTAAATTCACCAAGAAATGATAGGAAGTGGTTAATAAGGATCAATTTGAAATGCACCCAAATCCTTAAATTTCCTAGAGTCGACGTAAATTTGGCATGAAAAGTTGATAGGACCGGGCATGTGTGGGAAGGTTTATTATGTGGTACCACACATATCCCCTCATTTAAAATGGTATTGACACTTGTCCCTCCTAGAAAGTAGTGCATCCTTTTCTTAGAATCCCAATACCAGCGATACCCTCCATAATTAAGACTTATTATACCCCACCTCGTGTCATAAGATTTGGAATGATATTTCCAATAAATGCATCAAACATTGTGTAGGGATGTAATTATGATAAGTACATGTAATGGGGAATTAATTCATAAGGAAATATCCGTAGTGAATTAGAATGCACTTACTTGTGCCAGTTCAGCTTCCGATATCCGTAGATTTCCACGTCCTGTAGTCTGAGATATAATGTGATAATGGCCTTTTAAATCATGAAGATTTATGATTTTATTGAAAACAAGACAATGAACTTAGGGAAGAAGATAAAAGTCATTATCATTCTCCTTTATTTAAATTAAAAAAAACAATCACTCCCGAACATGATGTCGTTGGTGAAGGTTTCCTTGTCAAGAGGACATTGATACATTTTGAGTCTATGTCCATTCACAAGAAGTGTAGATCAAGAATTTCTGCACTTGTTACCTGTCCAAGTTAATGCACCAAACTAAACACAAAAACCCTAAAAACTCAAATAAATTCGATACCTGATTAATTGGACAAGATTCAAGACGTAGATGGAGAGAAAGCTCCGATGGAATTAAGACGGGTGCACACGAGCAATCCTACGGAGTAGATCCAAGAAACCTGCGATGCATGAATACTTGACAGAAAAAGATGACATTAGAAGATATAAGGGTGAACTGCCCGGAGATCGAGTCGGGAAGTGATTAGCTTCCTTGGTGGATGTCAATTCACATTTTCAATTAAGAATAAAAGTGTACATGATAAAAGATGTAAGCAAATGTTTAGATTTTCTGATTTTAAGTTGCAGATAGAATGTAAAAATAGCGTAAAACTGAAAGAAAGTAGGAAACTGTAAAAACAAAGATGAAATTGTGTCACCTAGATTCTGTACCTTTCTGTAGACTGGTCAGCGTCGATTAGATAGTGATTGGCGTTGATGGTTTGGAACGACACCGATTTGGAAAAATCGGTGTCGATTAATCTTCGGGTCATCGTCGGCCCGATCGGGAAGAAATCGTAAAAAACTTGACTAATGATTGATGATGATCAGATTATGGAGACCTGCAGGAGCTGCAGAGATGTGGATAGAGTTCCATCTTGGCTGGATGGAGAAATGGAGTCACCTAGAGGTTGAAGAACCTAAGCGATATTGATATTACGTGGGTAGAATAACAGTGCACCTCTCCGGATTGATTTGGACATAATTCTCTCTCTCTCAATTGATAATTTCAAGATTCGCTCAAGTTTTTCACTATTTCTCAAGTCTCTACTATCTAACCAGAATTGAGTTCAGGTCGTGTATTTATAGTTGGCGCCGACTGAGGTAAAATCAGTGTCGTTCGGAAAAATCGGCGTCAATCAAGGAACGATTGACACTGATCAGGGAACAGACTCCCAAAGTGGTGAAAAGGGATGAGTTGTGAGGATAATAATATTATCCCTCCAACTCAAATATGGGAAAAATCCCGTTGCATGGTTCCAGGAGAGGAGAAATAGGTGGGATGGATGGATAATAATGGCACGGGAGGTTGGGAAGTGATATGGGGTGAATAAGTAGTTGGAATAAATGTAAAAGATAGAATTACAGGGTTAATGTTTAATTATCCATGGGTGAAATATAATGGGGTGGAGCAAACTTAGGATAGGCATATTAATTAGATATTTAATTAATACCCTAAGAGAGAAGTAGTGATACAAAAGTGCACCTAGGTTACCCAAGAATAGAATAGGTAAGCGAACACAGGGCACATTAAATTGAGTAACCAATTTTAGGTGTCTACATTTTCCCCTTTTTGTCGAGTAACTTGCGATAAGCAATGCTACGAGACAAAAACAAGGAGTTGGAAGAAAAGGAAGAATATTGATGATGTGCCCCCTCAAACTAGGGATGGGGTGGCCCAAAAAAGCCAACCGATCCCGAGTTTGAAAAAGGTAGATGAAAAATAATAGAAGAGAGGATGCCCCAGCTAGATGTCTGGAGTAGATTTGATCATTGATGACGCACGTAAAAAATAAAAAAGGCAGCAACCTAAGGAACTCACATTGGTAGGGCAGACTAGACGGTCTTCGTATGAGACGATGTTAGTGGCTACAGACTTGGTGAGTTAAAGGTGACTACAAAATAGTAACAACCAAAGAGTGACACATTGGTAGGGACAACTAGACGGCCTTCAAACGAGATGATGTTAGTGCCTACAGACCCACTATCTTTAGGTTGAAAAAATGTGAGTTACCCATGTACGGGAGAAAATGTGGAATGGGTGATAACACCGAATAGATGTACCTAAAGGTGAAAATAAGGTCATAACAATGATCAAATAAACAAGCCAAGCATCAACACTTAGACAAGGAGGATGAAGTGATGGCCTCGAGAGGAGAGCTACCATGGAAATCAAAACATGGCCACTACAGTGGAATTTGCAATAAAAATGCTGCCAGACTAGGCATAGAACAAGTGTGCTAGGGGTGGCACATGCAAAAGATATAATGATGAGATGCCCCAAGTAGGGAATGACAAGAAAAGCCATGCTACGAGTGACACATATGTGGGGCTATGCAAGGTGACAAGGTACAAGTACCTAAAATAAAGACACAATGACGGCGACAATGTGTTACGGGTGACACATGCACAAGACAAGATAATTAGATGAGAACGAAGCACATCCTGTGTGATGAGATGAGAAAATATACTAAGATCTACCCGATCGGCCCGATGGGAGCCAATTGGCATCGAATCATACCTAATTGACGTCGACCCGAAGAATCGACACCGACTCAAATAATCAGCAGCCTTGACCATCCTAAAAACCTATAAATAAAGAAAAGGTGAATGGTAACGATTCATTTACATTGTGACGATTGATTTAGAAAAGTCAAAAGTTGAATTTGAGCAACATGGAAGCTTTTGGGAGCGGTCAGAAGAGGAAGAGGATGCGGCCAGGGGTAAGTGGTCCTTCCTTAGCTTTGTACATTTGTGTAGTTTTGTAGTAGGAGGCAAGAGGGTGTTTTTGGCACTCGCCTACCAAAGTGGGTGTCGATTGAAAAAATTGGTGCCAATTAGTATGTAATCAACGTCAATTGGAATACAATCGGTGTTGACCGTAAAGTAAACAGCACCGATGGAATGAGTCGGCACCGATTGGAAAGATGAAACATTTGGAAGCTTTGAGAAAAATTTTGATGAAATTTTAATGATGTTGATTTTGATAAATATGAACCTAATGACAATTTTTGATGTTGTGGATGCAGGCACGAGAGGTCCTACACATGTGGGATGCTATTCCCGAGCTACTAGAGACTATACTGCCAGATGTGACAGATGATGAGTGGCGCCATCTGGAGTTATCCAGACTAGGGGGTTTCCATTATTATCGATGGGTACCCCAAGACATGGAGCTGATGCAAGCGTTGATGCAGTGGTGGGATAGCCAGACATGCACTTTTTGGTTTCGGATGGGTGAGATGACTATCACCCATGAGGACATCTATAGGATCCTCAGGTTACCGATCATAGGGGACCTGATAGAGATTACTCCATGGGAGCAGTAGAGGAGGGCCCTGGTATGGTTATATGGGGACAGGGCAGATGATTCAAAGATAGTGTCCGGGGCTGTGAGGATAGCCTCACAGTACTGAAGGATGACCCCAGGAGCAGACTGATAGCATTGATCCAGATGGTTATATCATATTATGCACTACCAGATTCTGGAGGTGGATGGTTCCCACTACTCCTGCTTGACTGTATCTGTGATATCCTGGAGTTCATGTGTAGTTGCATTTTGATGCATTTTTAGCACAAATATATCATGAGTTGTGGATGTATTCCACAAGCAAATTGGGATTGACATCAGTTTTTGCTCCATTGTTGGGCTTATGAGCATATATCAGTGATTAGACCGTCTGGACTTCCATGGATGCCAGGAGTAGAGGGAGCCCTTGATTATGGGTTTCGATGATGGTGGGAAGACATGGCCCCGAAGATACAGGGAGATCGTCAGAGTGGTATTCCCAGAGATTCAGGACTCTGACACCATCACAGGTTATATGGAGGCCATACAGGGTCTATCCTACATGGGCCGGATAGGATGCCCACTTAGTGGAGCTGAGACACAACAGAGTGGTCAGGGGCCACATGCCAGAGATTTTAGAGTGGGTCCCATTTTTACGGGTGATGAGATAGTTTAGATTGATACAGATTATTCCAATCAGTATATGTGCCATATAGATGGGATAACAGGGAGACAAATCTGCTGATATTGATCCCAACAGATCCACTCAGGGAGGCCCTACCTCCCACAGATGATGATGATGATGATGGGAGTGGATGAGGGTTACGAGGCGTGGTATCACGAGGAGCTACCACGGCATCTCACAACATCTGTGGAGTCAGACAAGGAGGATACAACAACGGAGCTAGAGAGACTACAGGGAGAGCATGCCACCTTGGTACAGACACACCAGACTGCTCTGGAGGAGATCAGGACTCTAAGGAGGAGAGGGACATAGTGATACAGAGAGAGAGACCACTTTCTAGGAGTGGGATACATCTATCCAGCAGAGGGATCGATATCACATACACAGAGAGGCCCTCAGGGCCAAATATGGTGATACATACATCACATCAGAGTCAGGGCACAGGGGTGCTATAAAGCGGGAGGACCACCAGTAGCAGGACCATTGAGAGCACTCGACATGGTGATTCTGAGTACCTATCAGGATCTCCTTACCAAGGTGAGATACTACGAGGATGCCTTGACATAGCATGCCCCGATGTGCCTTGTTATGGAGTGAGGATGAGGACAACGACAACCACCGGTGGTGCATCGGAGGGTGCGAGCACCGGGGAGACCGAGGAGGTCATAGGGTCATGACTGTGGGCACCTCTAGCTCTATAGGTGCTGGTCAGGAGAGAGAGCCCATGCCCGAGGAGGGAGGAGGAGACAACGTGTTCCATTTATCTGATTTTACTATATAGAGATGTGATTTGTAGAGATATACTGATGTAGCCTCGATTTGAAGGCATTTTTGATACGATGTATATGGCTCAATTTGAAGCCACTCATATATATATATATATATATATATATATATATATGCATCTTTGTGTTATGTGATTGGACTCATGCTTTTAATTTTGATAGATACAGATAGATAGATGTGATTTAATTTTGATTTGTCATGGATGAATAATTGATTAAATTAACATGTTAAGATGTTAATTCAATTAAATGATATGGATAGATGGATCCACATAATATATGCTACTTTGATGTTTTTAGATGAAGTAGATAAGATGAGCATAGATAGATGATAGATTTGATTGATTAAATTAACATGTTAAATGTCAATTTAACTAGATAAATAACAAATGAACATGGGTAATGTCCATTTGATTTGATGAAAAGAAAGTGATGCAATGATCTTATCCCTTAGAAATAAAAATCACTACACCTAGATAGGAAAAATAATGATAAGTTAGTCCCCTAACTCGACCATAAATAGAGACCTTGATGGTAAGTCGAAAGATGATGCACACAAGGCCATAGACATGGATAAAATAAAATAAACCTGACACTAGTTAGTCACAAACTAGATCTAGGAGGTAGATAAGGATGAGAGATAGGTATACATCTCGTCAGAACACATGAAGGATTAAATACGTGCTCATATGGGGAAAATAGGGTCTCCATATGATCGAAAAGGTCTCACATCATAGCTTCATGATTTTTCTTTTGATAGAAAAGAAAACTGATCAATGCGGGTAGTTTGCTAGATATGGAAAGACTGATCGATACAGGAAGTCTTTTAGAGATGCTAACAAGTGAACAAACTGGCCGAGAGAGGAAGTTTGTTACTGCAAAGGCTCAAAATGCCATAAAACAAACAACCGTCCTTCAAGGGAGTGGTCTGTATTTTGAATTTGATGGTAGCCATCCTTCGAGGAATGGTCTACATTTTTTATTTATTTTGATAAGGCATGGATAGCTATCCTTCAAGGGATCAGTCTATCTTTTGGGACTAGGATAACATTTTTTTTGAGCTTTGGAAGAAGCTGAGTTTAGACCAGATAGATCAAATAGAGGGAAAGAAAACGTATACAAGCACATACTCATGCCCCAAGTGGATTTGACCAAGATGAACATCTAGGGCAGATGAAGTAGTGATTAAGGTATTCCTACCATGAGGAGGAACAAATCCATAAGGAAAATGCCATGAGTAGAGCTGCGGTACTCATATTTAAGGTAAAAAAAAATAACGTGGAGAACCACATAGTTCCAAATCACTATGAAATGCATGACTGGTTGCGGATGGATGAAAGACCTGTTTCATGACTAGGATCGTGTAAGATAGATTTTAATAGTAGAAGGGCCTTAGATGCAAAGCATTAAGAGGTTCCATTTCAGGTATACCATCCATGGAAGACAGGTGATAAGCCCCAAACCATACTTATGAGTGACAATGTACGGTCCCATCCAGTTAGGAGCAAACTTACCATGTTGACTCCATTCCAGAGTAGTAACATTTTGGTTTTCTTTAAGGACAAGATTCCCAAATTAGAAGTCACGTTAATGAAAATGATTGTTATAAGCATGCTTGACATGCTCAAGATAGACTTGATGATGTTCAAGAGCATTGAGATGATGTTCATCTAACAACTCAAGTTGTGCTAGATAGTTTTGACGATAGTCTTCATCAGAGACAAACTCTCTGAGAGAGACGTAAAGAGAGGGAATCTGGACTTCCAAAGGAAGGACAACCTTAGACCCATAGATGAGAGAGAAGGGAGTAGCACCTGGTAGGGGTACGAATGCTAGTTTGATAAGCCCAGAGAGCAAAAGGGATGTGTAAGTGCCAATCCCTACCAACTCGACTAGTTACCTTTGCGAGGATATTACATAAAGTTTTATTAGAAGCCTCAGCTTGGCCGTTAGCTTGTGGATAGTATGGAGAAGAAAAGCTGAGTTTAATATTGAAGGTGTCACAAAGTTTCTACAAATATTTGTTTTTGAAAGACTTTCCATTGTCTGTAACAAGTTTGTGAGGAACACCAAAGCAACAAATGATGTGTTGATAGACAAAATCAATAATAGGTTTAGCTTTGGTCGATGAAAGAGGAATAGCCTCCACCCATTTAGTGAAGTATTCTATGGCAGTAATGATAGAGTGATGTCACTGCGAAGAGCACGGATTGATGAGACCAACGAGATCAAGACCCCATTGTGAAAAAGGCCACAAATCCATTGCAGGTTGCAAATCCTGACTAGGGATATGTGTAAGATTAGTGTGTTGTTGACACTTGACACATTTCTTGACATATTCACAACAGTCTTGATTAAGAGAAGGCCAATAGTAACCTAAACGTAGGATGTGCTTAGCCACGAGCCAAACCACCAAAGTGTCCACCATAGATACCATTGTGGACCTCCTGAATGGCCTTAGATGATTCGGGGTTTTGAGGCATCAAAGCAAAATACCCTCAAAACCACGTTTGTAAAGGATTCCACCTAGAATAACATAGTGGTTTGTGCGTTGGATAAAAGATCTTCTACCATTGGAATTCAAATCTAGAGGAAGCACTGAGTAGGATAGATAATTGAAAATGTGCTGATACCACTCATCTTGAGTGTCAGTCGTGATGGCGTTGATTGAAGTCAACTGCCTGAGATGAGATGGTTGGTCTAGACACTGAACAACCACATAAATTCGTGAGTCTTTAGTGAATGGAGGAATAAGCGAGGCTAAAGAAGCCATCGTATCTGCAAATTGGTTTGTAGTGCGAGGAATAGCCTAGATAGTAAATTTATCGAAAGATTGAAGCTGAAAGAGAATGATATCATGATATTTTTGAAGGATATCATTTTTACACTGATAGACACCAGTGACTTGATTAACGATGAGCTCAGAGTCACCGAAGATGTTGATATGGCGAGTGCCGAGATTAATGGAATTTTGAAGACCTAAAATGAGGGCTTCATATTCGGCCATATTATTGGTACATTCAAAGTTAAGCTTGTGTGTGACAGGGATAGGTGCACCCCAAGGAGGAATCATGACGAAACCTGCGCCTCCCCCTTGCTGACTTTTGGACCCATCAAAGAAGAGTTGTACTTTAAAAGGAGATAGAATGAAATCGATTTGTTGGATGTACTCATCTGGGAATTGAGTGAGGGGGACTTGAGTGTCTGGAAGAGGGGCATCAACTAATTGATCAGTGATAACCTGACCCTTGATAGATTTTGTTAGATGAACTCGAGGTCAAACTCTGTCATGAGCATGAGCCAACGAGTGATACGATCATTATGATAAGGTTTTTTTATGCATTTTCCTGAGTGGATTGAAACTTGTGACAATGTAAGTTTTATGATTCAGGAGGTAATGATGAAGTTTATGTTATGTTTGTGGAGCCTATTTACATGTTAGAATGTGGTATAGCTTCTATGTGTTACACTCGGGTATTTTTATTGTGGTCCCACTCACTGGTGAGTGGGTCGAGAAGGTTCGGGGTGAAGCCCCAAGCAAAATTTTCAGGGGTGGTTTATTAACCCATGGGTAATGGGTAATCGTTATGGGATGTTTTTGGGCCCATGGTTTTTTTCCAGTTTTTACCCATTGTTTTGATACCCATGGTTTTTTCCCTTGGTTTTGATACCCACGGTTTTGTATCAAACTTCTTAAGAAATTATCTATTTATATGGTCTTATGCATATGATATAGGGACAAGAAAATGTATTGTATATGTGTTTTGAATTTGGGTGTGAATTCTATAGAGTTTGTTGAGCATAGCTCCAAATGGATCTAGGTATTGTATTGAGAGAGTGGAGGCTTGTAATAAAATATGAGCAAGTGATTCTTGGTGGACGTAGCCCAAATTGGGTGAACCACGTTAAATCTTGTCTCTTTGTGTTGTGTTATTTATTCTGCACTTTTATTTGAGATCTGTAATATTTTCTGCATATTAGTTTCTACTGTTGCGATTCTATAAGGGATTATTCCGCATATTTTATCTCTTATTTCCTAACAATTGGTATCAGAGCCTGGTTTGGTTTGCTGAAGTGTTGAATCACAGGAAAGTTTTTAGCTTGAGTGGGAGCTATGGCAGATGAAGGAAGATCTAGGGTTGATAAATTCAACGGTAGAATTTCACTCTTTGGAAGATGCGAGATGGAAGATTACCTTTATCGAAGGATCTTTATACTCCGTTGTCTCGAGAAGGTGAACAAACCCTCCAAAGATGACAGATATGGAATGGAATTTGTTGGATAGGAAGGCACTTGGGACAATCCAACCGTGTCTTGCATCTTCGGTATTATTTAATGTTTCAAAGGAAAAGACTACGAAGATCTAATGGATGCATTAGGGAAGTTGTATGAAAAACCCTCTGCCTCTAACAAGATATTTTTAATGAAAAAGTTGTTTAATATGAAGATGTCTGAGAATAGTTCAGTAGCAGATCATTTAAATGATTTCAATACGGTTGTGAATATGCTAGCTTTGGTTACAATAGAATTTGATGAAGAAGTTAGGGCTTTATTAATTATGTGCTCTTTACCTGAGAGTTGGAATAGCCTAGTAATGGCGGTAAGTAACTCGGTTCCAGCTAACTCGAAGTTGAAGTTTGAGGATGTTGTAGGGGTGATTCTAAGTGAGGAAATGCGAAGAAAAAGCTCCGAGGAATCTTCTACTTCAGGGAATTCTTTGACAGTGGAAACTAGAGGGAGACAGAAGAATAGAGGAAACCGTGGAAAATCAAAAGATTGGGCAAGGTCAAAATCCAAGAACAAGATTGTATCTTGGAATTGTGGAAAGTTTGGGCATGCAAAGAAGGACTGTTGGGAGCTTCGGGATAAGAAGAAACAACAGGAAGAAAACAAGGAGGCAAATGTGGCATCGGGTAATGTATGTCAGGATGCTTTGATTCTTTCTTTGCATAATATTACTGAATCTTGGGTTTTAGATTCAGGGGCTTCTTTTCATGCTACTCCACATAGGCATTATTTTGTTGATTATGTTCAAGGGGATTTTGGGCATGTTTTTCTTGGTGATGATGAGCCTTGCAGTATAGTTGGAAAAGGTTATGTTCAGGTTAATATGTAGAATGGGAATACATGGCTATTGAAGGATGTCAGACATGTGCCTACATTAAGGAGAAATTTGATATCGGCGGGTAATTGGGAAGTGATGGTTGTACTGTGATATTTACAGCTAACTCTTGGAAGGTTACTAAGGGTGCTCTTATGGTGGTGAGAGGTAAGAAGGTTGGAACCTTGTATTTAACCACCGATATTACTAATGATTATAATCTTGTGGCTTCGAGATGCGATACAACTTTATGGCACTATAGGCTCAGTCATATGAGCCATAAGGGCATGGACATCATAAAGAAGAATTTACCCGGATATACAGAAACAGGTTTGGAGTTCTGTGAGGATTGCATATATGGGAAACAAAAGCGAGTAAGGTTTCTCAAGGTTGGACCTACAAAGAAAGAGAGTAAGTTAGAGCTGGTGCATTCTGATGTGTGAGGGCCAGCTGTATCATCTCTTGGGGGTTAAAGTTATTATGTTACTTTTATTGATGATGCAACAAGGAAAGTTTGGGTTTATTGTATTAGAAACAAATATGATGTATTTGACACTTTTGTTAAATGGAAAGCCTTGGTAGAGAATGAAACAAGTCTTAAGCTAAAATGTCCCAGGTCAGATAATGGAGGGGAGTATTGCAGAAATGAATTTAATGATTATTGTTCTAAGAATGGAATCCACAGGAAAAAGATGGTTCCAGGAACTCTGCAGAGAATGGGGTATCAGAAAGGATGAACAGAACAATAATGGAATGTGCTAGGAGCATGAGGTTACATGCAGGACTGCCTCTTTCTTTTTGGGTAGAAGCGGTGAACACAACGGTGTACTTGATAAATAGAGGACCCTTAAGTGCCTTGGATGGAGGCATACCTGAGGAGGCTTGGTATGGTAAGAAAGTTGATTATTCATTTCATAGAGTCTTTGGATGTGAGGTCTTTGTTCATATAGACAAGGATGATAGGACCAAGCTAGAGGCTAAATCAGAAAAATGTACTTTCATGGGTTAGGTGGTGATGACTTTGGATATAAATGTTGGAGTATTAAGGACAAGAAAATCATTCGATCTAGGGATGTGGTCTTTAATGAGAAAGTCATGTATAAGAAACAATTGCAGAAAATAGGGAAGAATCCAAGAAAGAATATGCAGTGGTAGAGGATCTTCCAGATGGGAAAGTGACACATGAATCAATTCAGGAACCCCCTCAACAGGAACCCCAAACTCCTATATTGAGGAGGTCTTCTAGGGTAAGAAGAGAACCTAACATTTTTCTCCTTCTCTTTATTATTTATTACTCACTGATAGTGGAGAGCCAGAGAGATTTGATGAAGCAATACAGTAGATGCCAGGAAGAAGTGGGAGCAAGCCATGGATGAGGAGCATTAGGCTCTCATAGAGAACCAGACATGGGATTTGGTGAAGCTACCCGAAGGAAAAAGAGCATTACAAAACAAGTGGGTGTTCAGAGTCAAAGATGAAGAAGGAGGAAAGAAAAGATATAAGGCCCTATTTGGTGGTCAAGGGGTTTGCACAAAAACAAGGTATAGATTTTGATGAGATTTTTTCTCTTGTAGTAAAAATGACTTCTATTAGAACTGTTCTAGGAATAGTTACAACAGAAGACTTGCACTTAGAACAACTTGATGTAAAGACTACATTTCTCCATGGTGATTTGGAGGAGGAACTATATATGCAGCAACCAGAGGGCTATGAGGTCAAAGGTAAAGAGGAGATGGTTTGCAAACTGAAGAAAAGCTTGTATGGCCTGAAACAAGCTCCACGTCAATGGTATAAAAATTTTGATAGCTTCATGATGGAGCAAGGTTATATCAGATGCCATTCTGACCATTGTGTGTATACAAAGAAATTTGAGGATGGAAGTTATATTATCCTGTGTTTGTATGTTGATGACATGCTGGTTGCAGGTAAAAACATGTAGGAAATAAAAGTACTCAAGAAGCAGCTAAGTGAATCCTTTGCTATGAAGGATTTGGGTGCAGCCAAACAAATCCTTGGTATGAGGATATCTTGGGATAGGAAGGAATGAAAGCTGACTTTATCTCAGGAAGAGTACATTAAGAAGGTCTTGGAGAGGTTTAATATGCAGGATGCTAAACCGGTTGGGACTCCTTTGGCAGGCCACTTCAAGTTATCAAAGGAGCAATGTCCCAAGATAGAGCAGGAAAGAAACCAGATGTCAAAGGTACCTTACTCATCAGCAGTTGGCAGTTTGATGTATGCTATGGTGTGCACTAGGCCTGATATTGCCCATGCAGTGGGAGTTGTGAGTAGATTTATGAGTGATCCAGGTAAAGAGCATTGACAAGCAGTAAAGTGGATCCTTCGATATTTGAGAGGGACCATGGGGATAGTTTTGTGCTATAATGGATCAGACACCACTTTACGTGGTTATGTAGATTCAGACATGGCTGGAGATGTAGACAGCAGGAGGAGCACAACAGGTTATATTTACACTGTAGGTGGGACAACAGTGAGTTGGATTTCACGACTACAAAAGCTGGTGGCTTTGTCAACCACGGAGGCTGAGTATGTTGCTGCCACAGAGGCAAGCAAAGAGATGATTTGGCTATAACAATTGCTTGAGGAGTTGGGGCATAAGCAGGAGGAATGTAAGATATATAGTGATAGTCAGAGTGCTATACACCTAGCTAAGAACTCTGCTTTCCACTCCAGGATGAAGCATATACAATTGAGATATCACTTCATCAGGATAGCTTTGGAGGAAGATAAGTTGAAGTTGGAGAAGATTCATACCAGTCAGAATCCTACAGACATGATGACCAAGGTGGTCACAAGGGATAAACTAAAGCTATGTTTAGCTTTGGTTGGCCTTCACAGATGACAGTGAAGGGTTGAGAAGCTTGCTCAGTGGAAATCAGTCTCCAAGTGGGAGATTGTTATGTTTGTGGAGCCTATTTGCATGTTAGAATGTGGTACACCTTCTATGTGTTACACTCGGGTATTTTTATGGTGGTCCCGCTCGCCGGTGAGTGGGTCAGGTCGGGGATTTGGGGCGGCCCCAAGCAAATTTTCATGGGTGGTTTATTAACCCATAAGTAATGGGTAACCGTTATGGGCTATTTTTGGGCCCATGGTTTTTTTTCGATTTTTACCCATTGTTTTGATACCCATGGTTTTTGCCCTTGGTTTTGATACCCACGGTTTTGTATCAAACTACTTAAGAAATTGTCTATTTATATGGTCTTATGCATATGATAGAGGGACAAGAAAATGTATTGCAGATGTGTTTTGAATTCAGTGTGTGAATTCTCAGAGATTTTGTTGAGCATAGCTCCAAACGGATCTAGGTATTGTATTCGAGAGAGTGGAGGCTTGTAATAAAATTTGAGCAAGTGATTCTTGGTGACGTAGCCCAAATTGGGTGAACCATGTTAAATCTTGTCTCTCTATGTTGTTTTATTTATTCTGCACTTTTATTTGAGATCTCAGTATTATTTTACTGCGTATTCGTTTCTCTGTTGCGATTCTATAAGGGATTATTTCACATATTTTATCTCTTATTTCCTAACAGTTTAGAAGTCACGAAGAAGAGAACACAACATAACTTTTTAGCTTCAGAATAGTGAGTTTCATACTCATGAAGAGTGTGACTAATATAATAGACAACCTGTTCCTTACCATTAGCATCTCGATGTGAGATCACGGCTCCTAGAGCATGGTCAGTCACATAAATATAAAGATAGAATGGCTTCCCCTCATATGGAGGTGTCAAGCACAGTGGAGAAAGAAGATAAGCTTTGAGATCATCAAAGGATTTTTGGCAACGCTCATCCCATTCAAAATGAACATTTTTACGGAGGAGATGATGAAAAGGTTGACAACGGTTTGAAAGCTACAAGATAAAACGACACACTGATTGAAGGCGTCCTTGAAGACCACGAGATCCGATTTAAGTTGGAAGGAGGAGGCATCTCGATGATAGCCTTTATTTTTACGGGATCGACCTCAATACCCCTGATAGAAATGATAAAGCCTAAGAGTTTACCAGTGAGAACGCCAAACACGCATTTAGATGGATTTAGGCAAAGAAAAAAATGAATGAGTCTCTCAAAGAGAGGTGCAAGGATGAGAAGATGATCCTGACGGTGTTTGGATTTACCAAGGATGTCATCAACGTAATCTTCTATAGTTTTGTGTAAGAGGTCATGGAAGATGTAGGTCATTGCACGTTGATAAGTCACCCCTGCATTCTTAAGACCAAAGGGCATGATGCGATAACAGAAAGTCCCCCAAGGAGTTATGAAGGAATTCTTGTGCTAATCCTCTAGTGCGATGAGAATTTGATTATACCCAGAGAAACCATCCATAAGAGAAAGCATCTCGTGACCTGCAGTTAAGTCCACGAGTTGGTCGATATTAGGTAGAGGGAAATCGTCTTTCGGCAAGTGAGATTAAGATCCCGAAAGTTGGTGCAAATTCAAATTTTCCCAGTAGCTTTGGTTACTGGTACTACATTTGAAACCCATTGTGGATAGTCAATGGGTTGGATGAAGTTGGCAGAAAGCAAGCGTTACAACTCTTCTTTAACGAGGAGAGCTACACGAGGATGCATCTTACGCAGTTTTTGTTTAACTAGTTTGATGTCTAGAAGAGTAACGATATTGTGGACCATGATGTTAGGATCGAGGCCCAACATATCTTCATATGACCAAGAAAACGCTTGGCAATGGTTGGAAAGAAAGGCGGTGAAGTCTCCTAACTCCTGTGGGTTAAGAGATTGGTGACCTTAATGATGCGAGGGTCTTCAGAAGTCCCTATATTAAGGTCGACAATGGCTTCGTTAAGAAGCGTAGATGTGTCAGAAGGAATGGTTTTAGGAAGATAAGAATCCTTTGCCCCCAGATAAGTAAGGATAGAATCGTCATCCGAACAGTGGATAGTATTGATAGTAGGAGAGTCGTCTCTAACTATTTCGAGAAGACTAATGGTATGGAAGTGGATTTTCCATTAGTCTTATAGGTCAGTGGACCTAAGGAAATGGTATTGACTAAAAAAAGTTAGGTGGGATGGAAATGGTGTCATCCACATCAAGCGATGCTTCAGACCTGACGGGAGAAGATGGTTCCTCAATGGAAAGAGGCTCAATGAGAATGGTGACGGTGGCTTTCGAGGAGGTTTGAACCCTAAACCAAATTTTTGATGTGGTTTAAGAGTTGGAATGGACGCAAGGTCATGCACACCCTATTCATACTTTCCCAGGCCAAAGCCCTTCCACGCGCATCGATATAGATAAGTTTTTGTGAACACAGATTCTGTAGATAATCAAACCCTGCCGAATAGGGTTTGGCCCTAGGAGGAGAATTTGGATGATAGTGAGGTGTATCAAGACCACCGTAGACAAAGTCAGTCTGTTGATTGGGTAGACCAATGGTGACGATGTGGCCAAGACTTGGTTGATATTTAGGTTGTTTGTCTGGCCTCCCATACTCATTAGGTTTGAGATGGGCATTAAAAGAGAGAAGAGGAATTTCTCCTAGCGAAAAATGCTGCAATGTATCTTCTAGATTTTGTAGATTTGGTAGTTTTGTTACAGGTATGGAAGAGGACAAATCCTCGTCGGAATAATCAACATTCTCCTTTGGAGGGACAGACCCTATGGTCATGTCACATTGTGCGGATAGAAAAGGGTCTCCTAGATGAGTATAGATTTTTCCCTCATACTGATATTTTATGCATCGATGGAGGGTTGATGGGACATAGTGCATTGTACGGATCCAGGAGTATCCGAGGATCATATTGTAGTGGAATTTTCCTTCGACAATGTAAAAAAGCTTGTGCAGAAGTTTCTTTCCTACCCGAATGGGCAAGACCACAGTTCTTAAGGTAACCGCCAACTGATCGTTAAATGATCAAAGGGTGAAAGGCGGTGGTGACACTACATTATTTGGTAACTTAAGTTGCTCAAATGTGTGGGAGGAAATGACATTGAGTACAGCACCACTATCGATCATAGTGCGTTTTAACGTAGTGTTATTGATTTGGACTATGATAAAGAGAGGAGCCTCTAAATCCTTAGAAGAAAGGGGAGGAATTTCAGAATCCTCAAAGGAGATGGTGGTTGACGGTCTATTCAATCCAACAACCATCTCAAAAGGTTAGGGCTCATCTGAATTCACCATGATGTGGCACAAATTATCAATCAGAGCCTGGCGATGTTGGGGAGATGATTGAATGAGGTCAAAAAGAGACATTTTGACCAGAGCATGGGTGATTTGTTTCATAACACTCTCCTCAACTGATACGGGAATTTGAGCCTGAGGTGAAGCATGAATAGAGACCCGAGGTCTCGGGGCTGATGAGGAAGGAGGAACTCCTTTGGGGGCAGCAGAAATAATGACTCGTGGTCGAGAGGTCTGTAGAAGATGATGGATTATCATACCATTGTGTTCTAGTGGCGATACGAATTGTGTCAATTTGAGAGGGTGGAAGATCATCCGGAGTGATATCAATAGAATTGGGGGCCTGAGTAGACTGCTCAAGCTCGAGATGTAGCTAGGATGATAGGAGAAAATTGTTCCTCCTCCTCCAACAGAGATCATTTTCTTCCAAGAGGCTGTTAATGACAGATTGAAGGGCTTTACATCCCTCGGTGTCATGACCTAGAGTGCGATGGTAAGCACAAATCAAATCAGAGTTGAACCATGAAGGTTTTACTCCTTTGGGATTATAGGGTTTGATTGGAGGAAGTGATATAGATGAATATTGGATAAGTTGGCAAAGGATTTTAGTATAAAATCTGGTAGACAAAGATGTGGACAAAGGTGAAGGAGGAACCTCTTTAATCTTAACAGACTACTGAGGTAAAAGATCTTGCATATCTGGTTTGACAGTCTTTTTAGGGACTATTTTTCTCTTCTAAACACTAGGAGAAGTAGCCTTAGGTGCTTGAGATGGAAGCAAGTGAGGCAAGATTGATTTTAGCAGAGGAGGAGCTCCTAAGATAGATTTTGAAGATGACGAAGACATGACAAGTGTTTTAGTCTTTGGAGATGAAGAAGGCTGCTTGACCAAAACAGATGATGATTTAGATAAGACTGATTTAGATGGGGGAGGAGCTCCCAAAATAGATTTGATAGGAGGCACAAAGGGTGCCTTGGTTTTTGGTGATGAAGATGATGGTTTTGATAAAAGAGGTGATGCCTTTCCAGTAGGTAAATCCACTTTACGAGGCATCGGTGAAGATGGTGTTATAGAAGAAGACACCTTTTCAATGGATAAATCCACTCTTTTATGAGGCGTAGAGAGAGATTTTTGAGGGAGGGCACCAAGAGTTTTGATGGTCTGAAATATTGGTTTTCCCTTTTTAGGGATGGTGACAACTTCGACCGCATAAGGTGATTGTAACCATTTCAAAAAAGTAAAGGGGATGATATCGACGATGCAACCTTAGAATTAAACTCCAATTATTTATGTCTGAGTCTAGGAGTCAGAAGTGTGGGTGTTGATGCTATCTCTTTAGATGTTTCTTTAATAGGAAAAGAAGCATTGATGGTGGAAGAGGTAGGTAATGAAGAAGTAACCTTTTGTGAGGAGGGTACTTCAGATGCGATGCTAATGGGTACAATTACTATAGGAAAAGAGACATGAAGAGTCAAGATTGAAGATGATTTCAAGGCATAGAAGTTGGTACAACTATGGGTACATTGACCAAAGGCATGGTCGTGGAAAAAATGGGAGTGACAAAAGTAGAAGTATTTGTAGTGGAAATTTGAAGGGATGTAAATGACTCAAGCACCGAAAGAATATCTGATGATGAGACAGATGAAGATGACACTGTCTCAGGTATAGGTGGAAGATCAGATAGAGAGGTAGAGGGAGACGACTCTATTTCTAACAACAAAGGAAGACTTGAAGATGGACCATCCGAGGATGGTGGAATCTCAGAATTTGAAGGAGTGGAAGGAAGTTCCGATTCAGTCAACACATTTGTGGATGGTTTAGAATTAGAAGAAGAACTATCAGTAGAAATGGAGCTGATAGTATGTGTGTTGGTTTTGAGACCCCAAAGTGTCATTGTTTGGGAATGATTTGGAAAAGGTTGTTTAAAAATGTCAAGCGCCTGATTTGGGGGCATTTGGGTTATCTAGAATGAGCTTGCCTTTATCAATGAATTTTTGGATGAGATTTTTGAAGGTCTGACATCATTCAATGTCATGGCCTTTGCTTCTATGATAACGACAGAAGTCATTTTCACAATACCAAAATGGTCGTTCTTGGTTCTCATCAAAATTTCTAATAGGAGGAAGTTTGATCATGTGAACTTCCAACATTTTTTCTAAGATAGAAGCATATGATTCCCCCAATGAAGTAAAAGACCGAGATGATGGAGGTCCTTTTTGAGAAGATGAAGAGTCTCTCCGAGGTGTTTGATTAGAAGTGTTATCAGATCGTGATGTTTTTAATACGATAGCATTTGTGGACCCTGATTCTTGTCTTTGTTAGAAGAAGAAGGGTTTGATTTTGTAAACCGAGAAAAATATGGTTTAGACTTAGAGTGAAGTTTTAACTTTCCTTGTTCGATGGTGCAAGACTCAAGTTTGTGTGCCATCGTAAAGGCTTCTTCAAATGTATAAAAGGTTTGAATCCTTAAAGTGGAAGAAATATGATTAGCGCAAGATCAAGTAAACAACTCAATTTGCTGAGATTGAGGGAGGGAGAAAGATAATTGATTTATTATTCCTCTCCAACGAGCGAAAAAGTCTGCAATAGACTCATCATCGAATTGATGAATGTTATAAAGATCTATGATTGAGATCTTATGTGCGATGTTTATTGAGAAGTTTTCAACAAACATCTGAGCTAATTGAGAGAAAGAAAATAGAGAATGTTGGGGTATGTTATTATACCAGTCTAAAGCGGGCCTTGCTAAAGACATAGGAAAGGTACGGAGCATAAGTTCTTGGTACTAGACTATAAGGTAGCAAACATGCTTAAATGATCGCACGTGTTATTGAGGATCCTCCCGAATATGAAATTTTGAGAACTTAGGAAGTTCCCATTGGGGAGGATAAGGCTTAAAATCCACTGATGGATGAATCGGTTCATTACATACTTCTTCAAAAGAGTATGAAGGCGAGCCCCTTTGGTGGAGGCTTCTAGGTCTGCGATTTTCTTGAAAATAAGTTGGATGACATCAGATTGAGGAGGGGGCATGTTGATATGTCCCATATGAGAAGTGAATGGTATGTTTTACTTGAGGCGTTAATGGGGGATTCATCTGCTGATTAATAGGATGATAAGAGGAATAACTAGGTGTTTTGGGTGACGCTTGACGAGGTATTTTATGTGAAGAAGCCTGAGTATAAATAGGCTGTGAGATGCCAAGTGGTTGAGAAAAAGGTTGTTGAATGAAAGGTTGGTGGGTTCCTACACTTACCGACTGAATTGGAATGGATTGAGGAATGTGAGTGTTGATTTGATTTGATATGGTGGGAAACAAACTCTGAATGAGGCTTTTGACTGCCATATTAGTTCTTAAGGATGCCGATGCCAAGGGATGGGTAAAAGTCACTGTCGTTGGAGCATTGAAAGAAAGATCAGCTGGAAGATGATAAAGAGGAACTGACTGACTCATAGGAGGGGGTTGGATCATAGAGAGATATTAACCCTGAGATGCAATACATGGCATAGAAGAATTGACAACAATTTGTGGGAGTGTGGACACACACATCATAGCTAAAGAAGAGGGATTCTCAAAAGTAGGTTGTGGGGTAGATGCTACACTGGGGATAAGCAGTGTCATTTGAGAACAAGTTGACATGGCTGGTGGAAGAGAAAAAGGAGGCATAGATGTGCCACCTTCTTTCATGGTTCGAGGCGAGAAGAAGCATGCTAACTGCTCTATGAAAGCCTAGGATGGCTCATGAGGATAATCATAAACTGTTGGATTGGTGGTCCCTGATCAGATATTCGAGTAGACTTATGCACTAAGTAATCCATAAGGGCTACTGGGTTGTGGTCAAGGAGTGCCTAAAATTCAAGATCTCCATGAGGAACATACTCTATATCAGAAGTAGATGACACCTCTAAAGGAATGGGGAAGATGGTCGTGATGGGATTGCTTTAGGATGATAGAAAGGATTATATGACCAAGATGGGGAACCAACTAACATTGGTCCCGAAGAAGACCCAAGGGGTGCCGAAACATCCATATTAGTGGGGGTCTCAGATGAGGAAGAGGCCATTTGAGCCATTTTTCTAAATTGTGACCGGGTGATGACCGTCATAAACAAGTACAAACATAGAAAGAGATTAACCTAATTAATGCACAGATAATTCAAGTAGCGTAGGTGATTATCTCTTTTAAATTTTCATGCTTTTTAAGAAAGAAAATGTTAGGGAAAGCTTTTTAGAATGGGGACTACTCAATTGGCCAAACTAAGGATGGTTTGGGGAATGTTTTGGTGAGGAGTCCCAAAGGAAATTCAATAAAATACTAGTACATGGATTGATATAGGGGCCTACCCCCACACTTCACACACTGCTGCGATAAGGGAGTCAGGTGCTTTGCCAATATATACCAAAATTTTCGTGAATTTATAGCGCAACTTGAGTACCATGTAGGATCTTCCTCTTAGATGTCACTTCCAAGTAGGTGAGGCCATGGAAGGATTTTTGTTTAAATGCTTTATACCTAGTGATTTTGGCTTTGTGTGCAAGGGTGAAAAATAAAAAAATCAAATAGTGTCACTACCGATTTTGATCAATTTTCCAACCTATTTAGAGGACTAGGTGAAGAACATACAACAAAAATGAAAAAGAAAATGTTCTTTTTAAGCACTAAAACCAAAGTGTTTGATTTCAATGAAGAAAATTCAAACAAGTTCTTTCCCAATGCAATTAATTCATTTTAAGTACCAAAACCGAAGTGTTTGAGTGTGATAAAAACAAACAAACAAGTTCTTTTTAAGTTCTTAAAAAGGAGAAAACACTGCAAAAGAGAAATACCTGTAGATTTAGCTCTCCAAGGTGTGTGGACTTCAAAAAGTGCATTGTTGAGCTCTTCCCCTTGAACAATCCCGTGAACAAGAAAACCACTCCGTAAAATAGGGTTAAGCAGAACACACAAACAAATCCAACAAGATACTAGTGGAAAGGAAATTTCTATTTTAAGAAACTAGAAAACTTTCAAGGAAATGACAATTTTGCACAAAGAGATGAATAAAAATGCAACTTTGAAATCAAATGAAGGATTTACTAATTTTAGAAATAGAAATTGGAATTGAGATTTGCAAAAAAGAAGGGACCTAACTTTGCAAATTTAGAAATGAAAGAAGCAAGACCGAAACGATGAAAGGAAATGCTTAAGAACAACTGATGAAAATTAGTGAAGAAAAAGAACAAAGCTCAAAACTGGAAAAGAGATGAACTTACCAATAAGGGACTTTGGTGGGGTCCCACCGAGCATGCCAGAATGTAGATCAAGAATTTTTGTGCTTGTTACCTGTCCAAGTTAATGCACCAAACTAAACACAAAAACCTTGAAAAACTCAAATAAAGTCGATACCTGATTAATTGGACAAGATTCAAGACGTAGATGGAGAGAAATCCTGATGGAATTAAGACAGTGCACATGAGAAATCTTGTGGAGTAGATCCAAGAAACTGCGATGCATGAATACTTGACAAAAAAAGATGACGTTAGAAGATATAAGGGTGAATTGCTCGGAGAGTGGGTCTGAAAGTGATTAGCTTCCTCGGTGGATGTCAGTTCATGTTTTCAATTAAGAATAAAGGCGTACATGATAAAATATGTAAGAAAATGTTTAGATTTTCTAATTTTAAGTTACAGACAAAATGTAAAAACAACAACAGAAACTGAAAGAAAGCAAGAAACTATAAAAACAAAGATGAAATTGTGTCACCTGGATTATGTACCTTTCTACAAATTGGTTGGCATCGATCAAATAGTGATTGGCATCGATGGTTTAGAATGGCACCGATTTGGACAAATCGGCATCGACCAAGAAGAAATCACAAAAATCTTGACTGATGATTGATGATGATCAGATTGTGGAGACCTCGCAGAGCTGCAGAGATGTGGACAGAGTTCCACCTTGGCTAGATGGAGAAATGGAGTCACCCAGAGGTTGAAGAACCTAAGCGATATCGATATTACGCGGGCAGAATAATGGTGCACCTCTCAGGGATTGATTTGGACAAAATTCTCTCTCTCTCAATTGATAATTTCAAGATTTGCTCAAGTTTTTCACTATTTCTCAAGTCTCTACCGTCTAACCAGAACTGAGTTCAGGTCATGTATTTATAGTCGACACCGACCGAGGTAAAATTGGCGCATTTCGAAAAATTGGCGTCGATCAAGGAACGGTCGGCGCCAATCAGGGAACAGACTCCCAAAGTGGCGAAAAGGGATGAGTTGTGAGGATAAGAATATTATCCCTCCAACTCAAATACGGGAAAAATCCTGCTGCACGGTTCCAGGAGAGGAGAAATAGGTGGGATGGATGGATAATAATGGCACGGGAGGTTGGGAAGTGATATGGGGTGAATAAGTAGTTGGAATAAATGTAAAAGATAGAATTACAGGGTTAATGTTTAATTATCCATGGGTGAAATATAATGGGGTGGAGAAAAATTAGGATAGGCATATTAATTAGATATTTAATTAATACCCTAAGAGAGAAGTAGTGATACAAAAGTGCACCAAAGTTACCCAAGAATAGAAACAGGTAAGTGAACAAAAGGCACATTAAATTGAGTAACCAATTTTAGGTGTCTACAAGAAGAGTCCTTATATCACCATTGATTGGTAATAGTCTCACATCGCTGTTATCAAACACTTTGTCGATTTGATATGGTCCTAACCAACGGTGTATGCGTAACTTACCTTTAAACTGTTGATATTTGGAATCAAAGAGTAAGACCCATTCTCCCTCATTAAAATTCATGTATTTGATATGAGAATCATGCCATGTATTCCTCTAATGTTGGAGAATTTCCATTTTTGTTATGCTTCCATCCTCATTTCATCCAATTCGTTTAGCCAATTGCATCACTCGTTCTCGTTGTGCTTCATCCAAATTGATGTCGATTTCTAGTGTTGTTCTCCATGTGTGTAACTTGAACTCTATAGGTAACAATGGATTCTTTCCATAGACCAACTCATAAGGGGAAAAACTAGTAGTGGTTTTCCAAGTCGTGTTATAGGCCCAAACTACCTCGGGAGTTTTGGTACCCAGTTTTTCCTGTCCGAGTTGACCACTTTTGTCAAAATGTTCTCAAGTTCTTGGTTTGTCACCTCCACTTGCCCATTGGATTGGGGATGGTATGGTGACAATTTCCAGTGCTTGATTTGGTAGATTTCTAGAAAATCCTCAATCATGTTAGACACAAATTGAGGTCCCTAATCAGATACAAGTGCTCGAGGGCACTAAATCATAGCATTATGTGATTATACAGAAAGTCAACAACAATGTCCTCAGTGGAAGATTCCAGTGCTTGAACCTCAGCCCATTTCATGACGTATTCAGTGCACACCAACATGTATGCTTTCCCAAAATATGGGGGATCAAAAGGTCCAATGAAATCAATTCCCCATTTCTCAAATGGTCCTAAGACCAACTGAGGATTGAGAGGCATTTCCATGGATAGTGTAGGCTTCCCCATTATTTGACATGCATCACACTACCACACATACTTCTTTACAAATTTTTGGAGGGAAGGCCAATAGTACCCAACTCCAAGGACCTTGTGAATTGTCCTCTTCACTGAGTAATGTCCTCCTCTAGGTTCATCATGACAAGCTCACAGTATGTTGTATACTTCATCTTCTTGAACACACCTATGAAGAACCATATCAGGAAAACATTTGAATAAAATTCCATTACACCACTTATATGTTGCACTATTTTTGACTAATCTTCATCTCTCTTTATGAGTAAAATAGGCAGGAAACTTCCTTGTAGTCAAATAATTTGTAAGATCGGAAAACCATGGAGGTTGAGTTGATACAAAAAATAAATGTTCATCTAGAAAATGATCTTGGACTGCTTCGTCATCACTTGAAACATTCAATCTTGAAAGAAAATCAACAACAACATTAGATTTCCCTAGCTTATCAATAATGGTCAGATTGAATTCCTGTAACAAGAGTAACCATCTAATAATTTAACCTTTGACTCTGGTTTATTCATCAAATATCTTATGGCTGAGTGGTTAGTGTAAACAAATATTTTGTACCCAGTAATGTAATGTCGAATTTATTCAGGGAGTAAACAACAACTAAAAATTCCTTTTCCGTAGTGGTGTAGTTTCTCTTCGTAGGGGTTAGATTCTTGTTGATAAAGTAAATGGCATACATATGATCTTCTTCATATTTCTATCCAAGAACAACTCCCATGGCTGTATTAGAGGCATCAATGTGAATATGGAAAGGTTGCCCCCAATCGGGTCCTCTCAAGACTGGAGTGGTGGTTAGCTTCTCCTTGATAATATCGAATGCATGCTGACATTGAGGGGACCATTCAAAAACACAATATTTTGTCAACAAAGAAAACATAGGTGCAACAATTTTACTAAATTATTTGATGAATCACCTATAATATCTTACATGAAACTCTTGATGTCAGTATAATTTGTTGGTTTAAGAAGCTGAGTGATGACTGCAATCTTTTTGGGGTCGTCCTGTATTCCTTTGGCAGAAACATGGTGGCCTAAGAAAATTCCATGATCAACCATAATCAAAAAAATTTCATGACTTAGGAAAGTTAGTGCTTCTCACATCTACTTAATAATTTTTCAAGGTTATTTAGAGATTCATCAAAAGTGGATCCATGGACAGTGAAGTCATCCATGTAAACTTCAACACATTCGTTTGTGAGATCTACAAAAATTTCCAAGACTAGCTCTCTAAAAGTAGCAAGTGCATTACAAAGCCCAAATGGTAAGACTCGATATGAAAATGTACCCCAAGGGCAAGTGAAGGTGGTTTTATCCTAGTCAGTAGGTGCAATACTTATTTGGTTATACCCACTAAACCCATCCAAGAAGGAAAAATATTTCTTACTTGCAAGATTGTCCAGAACCTAATCAATAAAAGGTAGGGGAAAGTAGTATTTCTTGGTGGCTTTATTAAGTTCCCTATAGTCTACATAGATCCTCCATTTACCATTTTCTTGGGAACTATAACTAATGGTGATACCCACTGACTATCAGATATAGGATAGATGAATCCTACCTTCAAAGAATTGTTTTATCTCCTTTTGACTATGTCTTTGAGTGTTGGATTAATTCTTCATTACATATGTCTTATGGGTTTAACATCCTCAGTGTAGATATGGTGAGTGCAGATCTTTAGGATGAATTCCCTTCATATCCGTATAATCCCAAGCAAAATCTTGGGAATGTTTCCTCAAAATTTCAAAACCCTAGCCTCTTGGTTGGCCTCTAAATTATTACTAATGGTCAGTTATTTTCCTATGTCAACAATCAATTTCTTGGTATCTTTCAAAATAATGAGCTCTGCATCAGTGATTAAAGAATTCAAGGGAAAAACATGAGGCTAAAGCATGTGCAAAATAGTTACATTGTCAAGAGACATAATCTTGGTTAAAGGACAATAGAAATTAGTGATTATGCATTCTACATTATAAGCATAGATTTCCTTACCATCTTCATTAGAAATGTCACTTACCAAGGAAATAGTATCGGATGTGTTCGAAAAATGGTTATGTAGCCTTAGTTCCAATTTCCATAGCCTCATCTTCGATTTCGTAGCCAAAATATCCTCTTCATCAGACAACGTATATGACTCAACAATTTCTGTCATGTGATTTTTCACTACAATGGTGGCTAGATAAGAAGAACTCAGAGGGTTAGTATCTAAATAATCTACCCATACATGTTCACAATCAGACACATAAGGTTGGGCAGGTGAGATATAATGAAATATTCTTTGATTTTTTTCCATTTAAAATGGTCATTTTTCCCGACCTACAGTCAATATATGTAACAACAATAGCCAACCAGGGTCTTCCTAAGATGACTGGATATCCCAACTTCTGGGCTTTAGGCTGTAAGACCATGAAATCCATAGGGTACTCCCAGGATTCAACCATGACCATTATATCCTCAATCACACCATCTGGTACAATAATGGATTGATCTGCTAATTGAAGAATGGTATTGGTAGGCTGCAATCCTATTAAAGACAATAGATTGAACATATATGTTGTTATAACATTGATGGAAACACCAAGATCCACCAAAATGTTAGATATTGACTGATAATTTATACAAATAGTAATGAATGGACTCCTAGGATCCCCATATTTTGGTGAAATAAGTTTTCCAGCAACAAGATCAGCTAAATTCCCTTCCACCTTGACTATTTTCGGTATTTCTTCTTCCTTCCTGGTGTCTTGATACATTCATTTCTAATGGTCTAGTTTAGTTTAGGAATATCCCTTATTTCTCTCAGAAGTGGGACCTCAATGTTCACCTTTTTCAACTCTTGAACTAGTGGTGTTTCCTTTATAGTTTGAGTTTCCTATAATCATTCAGGAAAAGGAGTTGTATGAACATTCTTATTATTTCCTTGACCATTCCTAGTGTCTTGTGTTGGTTGAGCATGCGCAATTTCTTCATCTTCCTCAAGTATCTCTTCTTTCTCATTATCTACAGGTATTTCCATGATAACAATAGGAGGATTCAATGTTTTCCCAGACCTTAGTCACAATTACTGATAGTATTAACTTGCATTGTATCACTCTGTCATGCTTCATCAAGTGAAGCTGTCTGCTGATTTTTAGGGTTCGCTATAGGTTTGAAATTTGGAAGTTATGTTTGTGTTGCTTGTCCATGTTATTGATAGTTTTATGGTGGGGGCATTAAAGCATGATGTGGTTTATGGAACCTCCTCTGTTGATTAATATTATATTGTGGTGTCCATTTTTGGTTTGGTTAGGATTTTGTTGAGGTATCCACTTTGTTGGTTTTGGTTAGGATTCATTGAGGTACCCACTATTGGTTTTGCCATGGATTTGCATGGGCTGGTGATGTCCAACCCTGCTGATTGTAGGGACTCATCCATGGTGGTGGATGTGGGTAAGCCATCCAATTTGGTGGTGCCCACTCAGGTTGTCCCCAAGTAGGCTGAGGAGGTTGACTGGGCCATGACATCCTCTAGGGGTTCTGAGTAGGTCGAGGAGCATACACAACTTGATTATTTTGCCTTTGAACAAAGTTTACCTCTACCTCAACTTGAGAGATAACATTCAATCCTCCTTTCAACCGAGGCAATAAAGTGTAATATCAACAATGTCATAGATCAAACACATTTCGTGACCCCTAAAGGACATTCTCTCAGAGGATGTCTCTTCCTGCATTTAGGGAAATATATGTCCAATGGTTATTTTACAACACTAGTTTTGGATTTTAGCCCATCAATGGTTGATGTCAATTGTGACAAGATGTCTATTTTCATGTTGTCCATTTCCTCCAGAAGTTTAGAGGTTCCTAGGGAAAGCTTGGATGTTTTTATTTTTCGTATACCTCCTCATGTTCTAGAGTAACTTCAACATAGCTCAGTGATTTGTTCCATACTAATTTTGTGCACATCACCTCCTCCCATAAGATGGAGGGAATCCTTGGTTTCCTCATCAAGTCCTTTAAGGAAAATTGTCTTAGTATTTTTGCATGTAACTCATAACCACTCCTACGATGGAGAAAGAGAAATCTATCCAGATAATCCTCTATATTTTCATCTTCTTTTTGCTTTATTTGGAAAAAATCTTCTTTCCTATCCCTTCCCCTGCAGTAGTCTTGATATTTATCCAAAAGGATGTCTCCATGTCCTCCCAAGAATAAATGGAGTTAGAGGACAATCCCATGAACCATCTCATAGCGAGGTTCTTTGAGAGTGGAAGAAAAGAGTTTGAGTTTTTGATTATCATTCTGTAATCATATGTTTGGCAAAGAACTTTGAATTCAAACAAGAACTGATTGGGGTCTTTTGTAGACATTCCTTGGAAGATAGGGAGGATGGATGGTGAGATATTTTTCATAGGTGCATCCTCATCTTCATCCAAGACAATGGGATAAGTAAAGGTTATACCCAAGGGTTGGTTCTCATTATTCTTGTTGTCTCCCATTTTGAAATGTTGTCTGGTTCGAAATAGGATGATGCAAAATGTTCATAAGGGCTTCTAGGCATTGGATTGGATTCAGTGTCACTCGCAGTGCTCCCTATGTGTAATCTATTTGGAGATATTCTTGGATGTTACATGGTATAAATCTCCCTTGATCATCTCGTGGCCTATGCATCAAAGTTGGTTATGTAAACAAGGCCTAAGAATTCTACTGGTTGCATAGATGAACTCCATTAACACCCATAACATATAAAGTGAAGAAAATGGTGGGTTGTGCTTATGGTGTTCCCAAAAACGGTGCCAAAAATGATGGGTCAATGTATTCTTCCAATCATTTAACTAATAGATTAATCTACTAGTGTCATTATCAAACTAGGGTTGTGTCCTAGGCTGTATGCAATGGAGTCCTATGTAGCTAGTTATAATTTTGGGTCTTTATTGGGGTTTTTGGTTAGATCTTTTTGAATTTTCTACTATTATACGAAAAATCAATGTAAATCTATGGAATTAAGTTATTGTGATAAAATGAATTCTCAAAGTCAGTACTTCTAACTCAAATGGAAATGCACACACATAATTGAAATAACAGAATTGAAATTGCACACTCATAATCAAAACTTGTAGTAAAAGTAAAAGCACATGCTAACTAGAATTTGCATAAGAGGAAACACACATTCTAAATGGAAATTTCAATAAGGAAAATAAACATACTTGAATAAAAATTGCAGGAAACACACTGAAATAGAATTTGTAGTAAAGGAACTGAGTGATTACGACTTATCAAAAAACTAAATGCGTATGTAAATGTAAACAACCTCCTATATCCTTGGTCGAGTGGGCCCTTGCTCTTCCTTGGGACAAAGGAAATATTAACAACTCAAGATTCTCAAAATGATATCTCCTTATATTAATTCAAATAAGTTCTATGACATATTCATGTGGAAAGGAAAAGTATCAAATGCAACAAGCTATATCACATATTACCAACTACTACATTGTTCTTCAAGGAGGTGTCTTTATATAGACACAGGTGGTTACAGAATACGCCAAAATTACTGGCACTAATGTCTTCCACTAACAATATTGATCAAGACTCATAAATTCCTATAGGAATACTAAAAACAAGACCCATACTTATAGGCCGATAGATGGAAAAATTCTTCCACTTCTGCACTCCAACTCCAAACTCGGGGATCCTTAATTGCATTGGCAATAAACATTCATTATTTTCCTGCACACATCACCACATTTCTCTCACGAAGGAAGTTAGTAGGAAGTTATACGGTTAATCAGGTTACATGATGATGCAACCTAGAATTCTCAGATAACACCTAGTCGCGTTGGCACATCACTCGGTCTGGTGAGCGCTCACCCGAAGCATGCCAAGGTACTATGTTCCTCTTTAGGGTTGTAGTAGGATGGTAGCATTTTGAAATGATAAAGACATATATTTAGAAACTAATCCATCATTACACAGTGATACCAAACCAGATCTATAAAAGCATGCATTTACATATAAATCATCAAGAAATCAATAGTATGTAATGATAACACATAGAAGACACTTTGGTTTGGCCAATATTCTTCATATATTAAACATGAAAATGAAATAGAAGCTTGATACAATAATAGTCATGCACACATGGATCATTACAATTATCCAGTCTCATGCACTTCATGAATCTCTAACCCTTTGACACCACTATCTATCAACTAGGTGATTCATCTAATATATAGGGTGGGGAATTTCCCTTCACCGCTAACTATGCCAAAAATAGGTCACACGCTAATAATAGCCACGCACCATTTACAATTATAGCCATGCATTCAAGTATGCTATCTATAGATCACTTACAATTAACTAGAGTGAGGAATATATTCTTGGATTACTTCTATGCAAGAGTGCTTCGATATGATCCTCAAAATCTAGACAAAGTGTGGCACGTAAGTCTCGGCATCGCTTTGTGTGTTCCACACAC
The DNA here is from genome assembly GCA_018340775.1 of Taxus wallichiana var. yunnanensis. Lineage (NCBI taxonomy): Eukaryota > Viridiplantae > Streptophyta > Pinopsida > Cupressales > Taxaceae > Taxus > Taxus wallichiana. The sequence continues at coordinate 771,749,905 of CM031239.1, read as the reverse complement.
CAGCCTCTGAAAATAGACAATCTACACATTGGCTAAGTCCCAAAAGTTTGTCTTTGCACCTCCATGCGTGACACCTTCCTATTCCTTTGCACCTTCGATCCCATCCTATTTTTCCACATGGACTCTGTGTGTGAGTTCTGCTAAGTGTTTTATCTGACCAACATTACCCCATACTAATCTCATTGTCACCCCGACAATGGTGATGTCCACAACTGAGTAAAGAATAGTTGAAATACAGAATGTTGAATGAATCTTTACACAAAGAATAGAAAATAATTAAAGAATCAAAGAATTATTTAGGCCTCAAGCTCCTCCATTTCTTTCTGAAGTATCATCTCTAGATACTCCTCCTTTATGTCTGCTTCTAAGTTCTCCCACTCCGTTAATGCCTTTCTTGCTTTCTCTGGAACATCCACAATGATAGATTCCAGCTCCTCCTGAGTTAGTTTCCCTTGCTCATTCTAGATTACAAGCATTATGCTTGACATAGATGTATGCATCCCTTCCAGCACATCCATCTTCTGAGCAATGAGCTTTCTGAGTTCATCTAACCTCTCTTTATGTGGTGCCTGTGCCATAGCCAATGCCTCATGCTTCTGTTTTACCATAGTTAGTTGTTCAGTGCAGCCTAGTGTGTCATCCTTCATGGCCTTTTGCACCTCATTGTCTTCTGCTAGTGTCTTTACCCTTATTAGCGCATCTGGAGCTGTGCATATCATCAAGGCATGATCGGATTTCTTCAGCTCCTCTTGGAGTGCTTGTAGTAGGCCCTCATATGTAGCAATCTTCCTTGCTACTGCAGCCTATGCTTTTTCTGCCTCTTCTACTGGGTCCTTGGGTTGTTCTGGTATACACACCTTTTCATCCTCCAATACTAATTTTATCATCGTCTTTACGTAGTGCATCGCAGAAGGAAATTCTTTTGGTACTTATGATTCCAAATGCAGGCGTACCTTTAGGACATCATCTCCAATTTCCTCCACCATACTAAAAAAAGTCTCATATTTCCTTTTGCTCAGATCCCTCTCCTGTACTAAACATGCTATTTCCACATTCTTCACTTTTAGCTCCTCTGTCAGTGCTTTAATTGTAGTAGATTTGTCAATGTTCCTTCTAGCTACCTCAACAGATACTTTCACCAAGGCATTGCTTACTTGCTCATCCGTCATAACAGTTGGTTTAATTTTCATGTGCTTTAGCTTCTGTGTCTTTTTCAACCATATAGACGCACATGATTCTTCGTAGACATCAAAATATGGTTCATCCATATGTGCATGCATCAACCATGAAAGTTGTTTTCATGTTTGTAATGTCACTTTGTTCTCGTCCATAAGCGCCCATCCGAATAAATCTTTTTGTGTGACGGTGCTCTAGAACCGAGTGTGAACAATCTTCTCCTGGTCCTCTGCATAACCCATTATTTTCACCCTTACGTCCTCACTTGTCTGACGAGACCTTGGCCCTTTTGGAATGGTGGAATCAAGGTTAGGAATACTGGTTGTGCCCTCATCCTTGCCTTGTGTAGCTTCTAATTGCTCCCTTTCTTCCTCTCCACTCAGTTTTCCTCCTCCTCATTCTGAGGCTCCTCTTCTACCCTATGACAGATTGGAGATGGAAGCACTTTCTCCTCAGACTCTCCTACTTTTTCATCTAGCTTGAGCTTTTCTCCTCAGTTCCTCTACTAGTGAGAGTCACGGTGACTTCCTTGTTTTTTTCTCGGGCTTCCTCTTGCTACCTTGGGCGCTTGAACACCTTTACGAACCGTTGGTCATCCCGCGCTACCTCGAGTCTTTTCTTCTCCTTGTGAAGCCGTCACACGCTCCTCCTCCTATCCACCAGATGGTTGCTTCCTCTTGTGCACCCAACCACCACTATCCTCATGCTCTTCATCCTCTTCCTCGTTAGCCTACATGGGTTTAGAAGGCCTAGGTGCTAGGATGTTCTCCATAGTGTGCTTCCCCTTTAGTGGTCCTGGGAGCGTGAACTCGTTCTCTACATACTTATTATTCTCCATCTTTGGTTTAAGTTGGAGATATATGAGTGTGGCCCCGATATCCCCAATAGAAAGTGTTTCTGGTTTGATATTCAAAATCTATGAGATAATATTCTCGTTGTAAGAATTCTTCCCTGGATACCCATACTTCTTTCACAAGGTGTGGTATTCATAATCCACCTTGTCTACATTAAACACTAACCTCCTTGTATTAGTGAACCGATGAACGGAAGCTTGGAAATACCACACTGTGAATGCGTATGGTAGTTTGCACTAGGGGCTCCACGATCCATCCACCATTGGAAAACACACAATACAAAAATGCTGGCAAACAGCAAACTGAGCCTGCTTCCCCAATACCGAGGGCAAATCCTTTGGTATGCGCCACTCCTCTTCAAAAGCCGCATGGAGCTTGTCATACCACATCTCCACTCTCTCCTTTACCTCATCCGTTATAGACCCTTTACATAGATACTTGTTGAATCTTTCAGCTGGAGACTTGTTATTCGTGGGGTATTCCCATGTACTTTCTTTTGGGCCATCCAGTACTCCAATCTTCATGAATACTAAAGAAAGTAAGATGAAACCAAAACTTATCTTACTTCCTATGCATGCTTCCTCTACTATTTGTTCTACAATGAAGCCGGCAATGTTGTAAATAACCCCTTCTGACATGCGCTTTGCCACATGCAGCCACATTGAGTTTACTTATGACCAACGATCTTGGTCATTCAATTTCGTAACTAGGTGCGCTGCTACTTTTACAACTAGACAATCGTGTAATTTATCGATGTCCATTCCACATGGTCCTTTCTGGTATCCCAATGCTTTGTGTGTTTCTAAAATGGCAACCTTGTCAGTTAGGTCATTTTTGATGTCCTCACCCGTCACCTTTAAACTTGTTACCATGGCAATTAACATGGGTGTTAGTCTTACCCTTTACCCTACAAAATAGAAGAAGTCCTCATGGACTCGGCTCATTAGCCACCTGTATAATGGTGCATATTTCCCAAAGTATGGGAGCTCATATAATTGGTAAACACCAATCCTTTTCAATAACTTCTCCCCTACATCATCATATATCGGCATCCCATCACCAGTTCGCCTGTCCATTCGGGAGTTAAGTAAATCATCTAACTTCTTCTTATTGTCCTTGGTTCGATGGTTGTACTTGCTTATTTTTCTCTGTCGTATGTGGAAATCCCATTCCTAGCCCAGAATTACTTCTTCAGGGTACTGCATCTCTAAAAAATTTCTCTCAGGAGTCATCTCTTCCTCCTCTTCCATACTACCTTCTTCTTCAGAACTCTTTTAATGGGTTACTTCAAACCCTAACCTGATTCAATCGTGCCCTAAATTGTAATCATGAAATCACATGCCCTAGCTCTACTCTATCAATCTACTTCATTCAAACCCTTCTCCAAAGGAGATACAAGCTTCTCCAATACACAGATCTTCCTTTCACACTTGGTTTCACCCTCTTCGCACCTTGAATCACTTACTCAACTCTTCTCATTTAGCTCTTCGTCGAATTCTCATAGTTGCAAGGGTAGAAATCAATTCACATCCCATCCTTATATATATTTGCAATTTTTAATGCATTAATTGCTCCTTCACCTACCAAATATTTCTCATTTATTTCTCAATTTTTCCATTTCCGCACTGTACATCTTCGCGCCACAACTATAACCTTCTAGTGCACCTTCCTACCTTCTAGTTACAGACTTCCCTTTAGCACGTGCTCTAGCACCCGAGTGCCTCGTCACCGCACCTTCTCGTAGTTATCATGGCTATCGCTTACCTTGCATTATACTTTTCTTCATTCATCTCCATCCTTGGTTACTTATGAGAAGAAATCCTTTGTAAATCACCTTTAGTAGCTTACTTCCTCAAAATCTGCAGCATTATACCTTCTAATCTTCACATCATTATACCTAGGAGTCACCAACAATCCACCCCATACTAAAAGTATGTGTAGTCCTCTGTGCATCAACATGCTTCATATTGTAGTTAGCTTCATGCACGCAAGTGCGCTTATTACACAAAAACAAGAACCAAATTGAAAAAGCATAGCAACGATGAAAGAAACACATTAAGGAAATGCAGAAAAGGAAACCTAATCTATCTGGCAACACTTGCCTTATTAAAAACACCAAGAAGACTTATTTATAGTAGGGCTTTAACCTACTCCCGTTAGAGTAACCAGGTAGTCGTGTTCCATCAATTTCTTCTAACTGACAAGCACCTGATTCAAGTATGCGAGTTATAACATATGGCCCCAACCAATGCACCTTGAGCTTCCCTGGATGGCGTAAAAACTTAGTGTCATACAAAAGTACCATTTTTATGACCGCAAGTTTCTTATCCTAGATATGCCTATTATGCCATGTTTTCTAGCACGCTTTCTCCTATTTCTGACTCCAACATGCTATGGCCCAGTGCTCATCCAGTTGAACCATGTTCTCAATCTGTTCTTCCAAATCTTTCTCATCAGCTATAACTCCAGCATGCGCAATTTGCAATGAAGGTAATATAAATTCTATAGGATGACCAGCTTCCATGCCAAACACCAACTGAAAAGGTGTGGATTTGTTCAATCTCTTGTATGTTGTTCGGTAGGCCTAAAGAATAGCCGATACTTTGTCATCCCAATATTTTCATCCCACATCATAAATCTTAGTCAACGTGTGGCTCAAAATCTTGTTGAAAGCCTCAATAGTTCCATTTTCCTGAGGGTGATAGGGTGTAGTCTTGTTGTGGGAAACTATAAACTCATCTAATAGAATTCTGATTGTCTCATTTAAAAAATGGGTGCCTCTATCACTGGTTAAACTTAAAGGAAAGCCATACTTGGTAAGGACATTTTCCCATTAGAACACAGCTCTTGTATCCACTATACGAGTCCTTTGTAGGAGCCACTTTTGCCCATCTTGTAAGATAATCAATACAAGTAATGATATAATGCGATCTAGTCCTACACGTAGTTGGTCAAATAGGCCCTACAAAGTCTATCACCCATTTCTCAAAGGGTTCTACACTTGTAATTGGTCGTAAAGGCATCTCATCCCTCTGTCCTAGTCGACCTAGACGCTGACAATGGTCACATGCCTTACAATACTCCTTACAATCCTTATACAACGTTTCCCACCACAAACCAGCAAGTAGGATCTTTCGTGTTATAGCATCACCTGCATAGTGGCCACCGCAATACCACCATGGGATTCCTCCATTATATCCTTTTGTTCATGCTCTAATACACAATGGCGTAACACCTCATCTCTACCTAACTTGTATAAATCACCACTGATTAACATGAATGGTGCCACGCATATAGCAAGTTGCTTTTTCTCCAAGGACCTCATGCCTTCTAGTGCCATCCCCATCCTTAGGAAGACAACAATGTCCTCTAATTCCATTGGTATGCATTTTAACCTATACAACTATGCATCAGACATGGTCTCTTCTATTATTTTTGCTTCTTCACCTGATTGAACTCTAGACAAGTGATCCGGTCTAGAATTACTTTTCCCTAGTTTTACCACAACTGTAAAGTCAAACTCTTGAAATAAGAGCATCCATCTACATATGCACCCTTGTAAGATGGGCTTGTTCACCAAATAATTCAATTCCATATGATCTGTATAAAACACAAAAGGTGTGGCCAATAGATACTATCAAAATTTGTGTAAGGCATATATCATGGACAAAGCCTCGCACTCTGTAGTGGTATAATTCTGTTCGGCAAGGGTCAACTTCCTACTAGCAAAACAAATGGGATGATCAACTATACCTTCTCCAGGTTGAGCTAAGATAGCACCAATGGCCATGCCAGATCCACGTGAACATGAAAAGGTTTATCCCATGAAGGAAAGTGCAAGATAGGTGCGGTAGTAAGTTTCTTCTTCAATATCTCAAATGCGCGTTGCTGCGAATCCCCCCAATAGAATGTAGGTTTCCCCTTGAGAAATTCTTCCAAGGGTGCGGCAAATTTTGCATACCCTTTTATAAACTTCCTATAATACCCTGTATGACCCAAAAATCTGCGCACCTCTCTCTGACTGGAGGGTTCTTTCAAGCCTAAAATAACAACAAATTTAGCTGGATCAACGAGCAACCCTTCCTTATAGATTATGTGTCCCAAAATTATTGCAAAGGGAGTAGCAAAGATGCACTTCTTGATGTTCAACAAGATACTCAACTATCTACATCTTTCAAAAATTAAGCGCAGATTGTCACAATGATCCTTAATTAGCCCATAAATGGTCCAATCATCAAGATAGACCTGCAAGAAGTTGTGAATAAAATCCTTGAATGCTTGCACCACTATCCTTGAGAATACAACAGGTGCATTCTTCAATCCAAAGGGCATCATAGTATAGGCAAAGCTTCCCCATTCAGTAGTGAAGGTGGTCTTTTCTTGATCTTTCGAGGCAATCCTAACCTGATGATACCCTAAGAACCCATCTGTAAATGAATATATCTCGCGCCTAACCACTCCTAATATTTCCTCTGTGAATGGCGTAGGGAAAGGATATGTAACACATGCTACATTCAACTCTATATAATAAATTTTTTTGAATCCTACCAGCATTTTTGATACTTATCACCATAGGACTGACCCATTCTAATTCATCCAATGGTCGTATGATCCCAAATTTCAACATCTTGTCAATTTCCTCCTTTAATTTCTTGCATAAATTGGGATTCATTCGATAAGGTCACTTCCTAACAGGGTGCACACCTTCCTTGAGCTTTATCTTCATTTCTCTAAGTGATTTATGCACACCTTTAAGTTCATGGTATCCTCTTGGGAATAAGTCCTCATAGTCTCTAAGTAACTCTATGATCTTTGCCACTTCTCGATTCGACGACCAGTAATCTCCAATTATCACCTCCATAGGTTCAAACTTCTGTGCCAATATTTACCTTTATTGTCTTCATAGGTTCGTGATATGTGTGCACATCTACATCCTCATTGGCTAACACTTCATGTGCTCCATGTGAATGATCCACTTCCAAGTGCTCAACTTCCTCATCATCAATTATGTAAACCAACTTCCCTTGTCTTTTTCCAAAGTGAAGCGCGCTCAAGTAGTATGATATTATCTACTTCATCCTCAAAATGTGCCCCTGTCTCTGTCTCACCAAACAATTACTGAATAAGTTCTTCCACTTTCCCACTTTGTCTCCCATGGTGAAGCGCTTGATAAAGCTTAAAGCCTTGTTCACCGGTGGCTTTGTAGATGAGAAGAAGTCAAAAGTTTGGATCATCCTGTAGTCAAGTTACGCCTATTGTCGTTGTGTTGCGATGTAATTTAGCATATACATACCAAGCACACGCATAACCTTATAGAATAGAATAAAACCGATGCACCCAAAGTGAGGGCGGTAATGCTTCTTGTCATGATGTCCATAGTCTCTCACACTTTGCTGGATATGATCTTGAGCGGTTTGATCACCATGATAAGGGAAATTTTTGTAGGTGCATTACTTCTTGAAAACTTGGTTGATAAGGCAGTCCCAATCTCTCCCCATTCTAAGAGATTATCCATGTGGACCACCCACCAACGCGTTATCCCACCCAAAGTATATGACAACATATCTCGTCTTTTAATCTGGTTAGCCTAGTTTTCCTCCATGGCCTGTAAGAATCCAGCTAGATCTTTAGATCTAGTATATCAGGGTACTGAGCGACCTATACATCGGATAGAGTGAAAACCATTTTTGCAAGCAACCGTGTGCTTAACTTCACACCCCACCAGTTCATAAGTGCCATGAGCCCAATTATCACAAGCAATACTGGTAGTATCGCTGATTGATTGAGAATCTTCCCAATGAAGGATTCCTTCCTTAGATGGCTCATTGACCTCTAGGTCCCGAATAACACGTATATAGATTTTGTTCAAGTCCTCTTCACTCAAAGGTTCCACATATGGTATGGATTTCCCATCTGTCAATGGTATTATGACCCTTTCCTCCTTGTTCTCAAAGCTAATATACCCCTTGTTAAACCTCAAATCAACATTGTTTGCATAACACCAAGGGCACCCAAGCAAAGCTGGGAAGCTATCTGCTTCCGCAAGTGCTAACACTTCAAAGTCTCCTATGAACTTGGCCCCTTGTATAGTGATAGATGCATCCTTCAAAACTCCTATGGGAGTAGCTTTTGTTCTGTTTTCCATGAACAATACATTATATGATGGCTGCAATGGGGTCTCCCCATTTGTACCCATGCATCCAATGTAAGTACATTCACTTCTGCACCTGTGTCAATCAAAATATTGCTCAACAACCACCCATCCACAACAAAATTCAAAGTGATCTCCTTGTCGTAGTCAATGCTATCGGGGGGAAGATTTGTATGAAGTATTTTTCTTCTAGTCTCAGTTCCCACATGCAGAGTATTCCCCTTCAACCAATTTCCCAATAAAGGAATAATATTCTCCTGACACATCATTCTACACACCTCCCTGATGTCATCAATATTAGATAGGGCCTTTTCTCTATCCTTATGCTCCAATTTCTGAGACTGCTCTTTCAAACACTGTATTTCACCTTGAAGTCTTCTAAGGACATCCATAGTTTCTTGATATACTTCTTTCTGATGAGTTAGATCTGGATACCTAGCATGTAAAACCTCCTCCCTAGTGATTTTCAACTTCAGTTGCAAGACCTCTTTCATGCGTGTTGCCTCAGCTCGTGTGGTTATCTTGACTATTACTTGCCTCAGGTTCTAGTGTTAACTTGGGCATCCACTAATTCTCTACTACGTGTTGGATTCTAACCATCCATGTGCCTTTGTTTTCTTGCTTTTGCTGCTTACTGAGATGCTCATACAAGTCTGTACACTCTTCATAACTATGCCCTTTTCCACAAAATGAACAGGAAATATTCTACGGGCATTTACACCTATAATGGTCAGGTGAGCCACATGTATAGCAAGTTCCTCAAGGGAATTCACCTCTTCCCCTACCTTGGCCTTGTCTTCTATAACCACCTTGATATCCTCGTCCTCTTTCACAAACTCCTTGAAATATTCCTTCATTCCCGTCATAGCGTGTTTGATTATTATCCCTATCTTGATGCTCATTCTTTCCTTTAGAACTATCAACCACACTTTCTGTTGTACCCCAATATCAATGACATCATGGATCTGGCCAATCAGCCTACAATCTTCAATATCATGGGTTGTGGACCTAAAAATTTAACAAAAAGAGGATACATTCTTCCTGATCGCGTGTTGTAGTAGGGGGGTGACTAGTATCATGATTCAAATGGAAAATATCACGGTCTAACAACAAAGTGAACGGATAGGTCTGCGAGGGCAATTATCCTTGGTGTGGCCTTCCACTTCATAATCATACACCAGATTCCCGAGCACATATCATGAGCTAAGTTGACTAATAATTTCTCTAACTATTTTTCCATAGCTGCTATCTGAGCCTCCAATAATGGACTAACTCCAGTGTCAATACTCCCAACTGCCTCAGCGCATAGAGTTACTTCCAATGCTTCACGTGGGTTGGTATAAGTTTTATGCGATAGTGCTCTTTGAAATGGAGTAATCAATCCCCCGACAAACCATTGTGCATGCTGACTTACATGTATGTCATAAGAGAGTTTGGATAGAAGTGTTTTAAAATGGGCATCATACTCACATACACTTTCAGTAGTGCCTTGCTTTATATCCTTAAGTGCACTTATACTCTTCTGCTCAAACTCTGGGATATGGAACTCTTTTAAGAAAGCATCTTTCAATGCTGCATAATCAATACAAGTTTGATTGGGATCAAACTTCCTATACCAGCTATGTGCGTGCGCTTGTAACATAGTAGCAAATTGACTTTCCTTGCACTCAGAATCCGTGATACCTTTCACGTGCCACAATATTTCACACATATGAATGTGTTCAAGAAAGCATCCTCGATACCTCTCGTACTCACGGGAGATGAAGAGACATATCCATTTAAATGTTCGGGGTTGCTGCAGGCCTTGACCACCTGACCTGGGACCTCCTTGGTTTCCTCTACCTCCAAAACCACCCAAACCATTGGAACTAGAACTGCCCATACATCCCGATCCTCCTCTAAAGCTTGGAATAGGGCCCGTAGATGCACTCCCACGTCGTGTCGCGACAAAGTGGTACTAAATCTGGACCCCTACATTCTGTGAAGTAGTCCAAGTTCCAGAGGTGAATCCCACACTCGGTGTGCTCATATTCTGTGTAGATGATGAGCCTAAAAATGTACCCCCAAAGAATAATGAAGTTATCTATGCTGCTATTGATGTACTTGTTGTCTGACTTGTTTCTACTTTTTCACTTCCTAAATGAAAACTTTGTTTACTTGTTGTACTAGATACTGGAAAACCAAGTGCAAGGGCTAGATCAATAGGTTGGTTTAGATGCGCACCCGCAGTCCAGGTCATGTCTGCTAGCATGCTTCCATATGAGGCTGAAGAGGGTTCTCTATCATGCATTCCTAGATGGGGGAGTTCCTGATGCTCTAGCTCTTCTTCATCCCCATGAGCCTCAAATCCTTCACGATCCATCTCTCTCCACAACACCATCCGTTCTGCAATTCCTTGCTTCTTACATAATTCCCTCTTGCGTGCCTCACCATAATTCAGCCGCCTCTCTTCCCTCTGTCATACTGCCGATAGGTCTCCCATCTTTCACCAATCCTGTTCCTGCCCCCGCGCATGGATATTTTTAGCTTTCCATGGGTTTATCTTCCAAGTTCAATGTTACCATCAGTATTTTGATTACCAGCAGAATACCTTGCAAATACGTCCCTCTAGGATACCGTAGGAACTAGAACTTAGCTACCTCCGAGGCATGAATAAGTCAAAATTGAATACTCCAGAATATAGTTGTTTAGAACACCACGAAACCAGGTATCTACCGCGCGAGTCCAAATCAAGTCAACATCATATAGTGTTTGAAATTCCTCCTATGTCCAAGCAAGTGTGCGATACATCTAATTCCACTTAGATGCATATGCAGTCAACCACTTGTATAATTCTTTGGGAAAGATAGCAAAGAAGCTTTCGTACAAATTGTCATACAAATTCTGCTCTACCCAAGTGTATGCGTTAAATCTAGATCCAATGCTAAACCTTCATGCGTATTCTTCCTCTAGATCGTGAATCCACTCTTCAACACTCGCCAAAGTTAGCCGGTATGTCTTCATAGTGAACCATTATGAAAACAACTGAAAAAGAGGTCCCGATAATGGAACTAATGATGCAGCCTAGAATTCTTAGATAACACCTAGTTACGTTGACACATCACTCAGCATAGGCTAAGTGCTCACTTGAAGTGAGCCAAGGTACCAGGTCCCTCTTTAGGGTTGTTGTAGTAGGATGGTCGCATTGTGAAATGATAAAGACATATATTTAGGAACTAATCCATCATTACACAGTGATACCGAACCAAATTTATAAAAGCATGCATTTGTTTATAAATCATCAAAAAATCAATAGCATGTAATGATAACACATAGAAGACACTTTGGTTTGACCAATATTCTTCATATATTAAACATGACAATGAAAAAGAAGCTTGATACAATAATAGTCATGCGCACATGGATCTGTTACAATTATCCAGTCTCATGCACTTCATGAATTTCTAACCCTTTGACACTACTATCTATCAACTAGGTGATTCATCTAATATGTAGGGTGGGAAACTTTCCCTTCACCACCGTAACTATGCCAAAATAGGTCACATGCTAATAATAGCCATGCGCCATTTACAATTTTAGCCATGCATGCAAGTATGCTATCTATAGATCACTTACGCTTAACTAGAGTGAGGAATCTATTCTTAGATTACTTCCATGTAAGAGTTCTTCAATATGATCCTTGAAATCTATACAAAGCATGGCGCACAAGTCTCAGCATCACTTTTTGTGTTCTGCATGTTAGCCTCTGAAAATAGATGATCTACAAAATCGGCTAAGTCCTAAAAGTTTTTCTTTGCACCTCCATGCGCGACTCCTTCCTATTCCTTCTCACCTTCGATCCCATCCTGTTTTTCCATGTAGATCTATGTGTGAGTTTTGCTAAGTATTTTATCTAACCAACACATGAGAAAAAGCAAGGAAAATGCATTAAACTCACTAAGATATACCTATACAAAGCATCCCCATGCATTATCAAATCATGTTTAAATGACAAATTATCAATCATATGAATGATATAAATAAGTCAAATAATTTAACTCATCGGGGATAATGAGATTTGATTGATAATCTCTCACCATATGGTGATGAAATCAGTGATAGACTCATCTTCAAATTGTTTGATAGCATAGAGATTAGTGATGGAGATATTACGGGCTATGTTAATTGAGAAGTGTTCCAAAACAAATGTGCTATTTGTGCCAATGATAAGAGGGAATGTTGGGGAATACTATTATACTAGTTGATGGTTAGACTAACTAATGACATGGGAAAGGTCCTCAACATCAAATATTGATCATGGGTGATGAGGTAATAGACATGAAGAAATGCCCATATGTGTTTTTTTTTATCCTCCTTATTGTAAAATTTAATAAACTTAGGTAGTTCCTAGTGAGGAGGATAGGATTTGAGTGGTATGGATGGACTGATAGGTTCATTGCATATTTGTTCATAAGAAAGTGTGAGTTTTTATCCCATGGTAGCAAATTCAAGGCTTGCAAATAAGCTTATTAATGCTTGCATGGGATCATTTTGAAGAGGTTGTTGGATGTTTGAAGAGGATGGGTTGGATTGAGGGTAGATATAGGGATTATATTATTGATATATATGGTATAGTAGGGTATGGAGCTAGAAAGGAGGCATATCCCCTCAAATGTTATGAGTTTTTGAGACTAAAGGTTGTGTGGATGACTAGATATATTGATATGGCTAGGAGATAAAGATGAAAATGAAAGGTTGCGATTGTGGTGGATTCGATGAGGTGGGATGTATCTATGGTATGACACACCCACCGAGGGGATATGCTTTAGAGATAAGATGAATGCTGGTGATGGAATTTGTATCGATGTGTGGTAAGGATATAGGGATGGAAATCATTAAATTTTTATTTGTGGATATGGGTTGTTATGATATGATGGGTTGTGTGATGGGTATGTGTTGGTGAGAAAATTTTTCGGGAGACAAATTTATGGTTTTATTACCAATTCTCTAGGAGTCAAAGTCCCTCTACTTAAATGGTGAAACTTCCATATATGCATAAGTGAGTAAGGTGAGTTTTCTACGGATTGGTCTTGTGGCCAAGGTTTCAACAAGGGAACTCCAATGACCCCGTGGCAAAAGATTGCACATATTTGCAAGGGAGGAGTTTGCTAGGAGAGTGGGAAAGGGAGTGAGAATTTTAGATAAGAGAACTAATGTTGTAAGTAGAAAATAAGAATCTTGCCTACATCAGCTATAAATTTTATCACATGCATTAAAATTAGGAAGAATTTTTTTGCAATCAACAACAAGACCAATTAGAATTTAATGAGCACAAAGTATCAATAAATCCCTTAGTCAAAAAAGCTAGAAACTCCTTGTATTGATGCTCAAGAAAAAATTGTACATAGTATGAGAATGGAAGACATTTGAGAATAGGGGAGAATGGAAGAATTTGTTATCTCTTTTCTCTTTTCACAAGGATCTCTCTCTCATGAATTCACAAAAACAGCTAAGAAGTCTAAGAAGACCCTCAAATGAGGAGCTTGTTACAATTTATAGAAGAGAAAAAACTCTTCATCTTCTCGGTGACCTTTCATATGCCATATTTTTGAATTTAGGTTGTTCATATTCCTATCAAATATTAAGTCCCTTTTATAAAAAAAAGGTAAATTAAATGTTACATCATGTTTCTAAAGTCACTTAATAGACATATCAAAAAGTGCAAACCCCAACGCAAAATTAGAACATTGAAGAAAGAGAATGTTGGGAGGGAAGAGAAGAGAGAGAGAGAGAGAGAGAGAGAGAGAGAGAATAATAATAAGGAATAATTATGTAGAAGAATGAGCCACTCTTGTGGATCTGATCTCGTTTCTGACCGGTCTCCATCTCGCACTACCGAGAATATTTCTATTTCCCCAAATTCCTTGTTGAAATGAGCTACTATAGGTTCCAATTTGTAAGCATGAGGAATGTGAACACAACTTAGGGTTTTGTTCACCCGTTAGACACACCATTGATATCTTTTCACTTTCTAAACCATGATGGATGCTTCTCTGGAATGAGTGCAATGGTGGCACGAATCTCTGAGAGGAACTCCAAGGTATCCTTATTAAAGGATAATGGATTACCCGCCTCTTTTTAATATACTCAAATGGACCAATCAACTCATTGATGTTGTGTCTTCTCCCATGGCAAGTAATCCAAATTTCTAAATTTGATGATTAATACTATCCTACAACTTATATGCTTGTTCGATTTTTCATCTAACTCAGTGATGGCCCGATTGATTGCTTCTAATATTATTGCCAAGGATATTTCCCATATACGCAATGAGTCTTTAGAAGGAGTGCCAAAAACTTATTTTTAATCAACTCCTAAGGGCGAGTGTTGCTCATTTCATTCACCATTGGTCCAAGAGGCTCCCAGTAATCCCTTTCTTTCTCCAAATTTTCCTTAAGTTCCCGCATCTTGTTCGTAGTTGCACACATGTAGGCAAAGAGTTTGACTACCTTTTAAAGCACTGATTTTCCCTTTTCATAAATTTAACTAATCCATTCATTATTAGCTCACCCCTACATAGTGAGATCATGTTTCCTCTTGATAGATTCTAGATGAAGTCACTGATGGGTGCAACTTATTTGATGAGAATTGTCGTGGAATTTGTATCTACTAGATGTTACACATATGATGAAATATTTTTCACCTGTTCTTTTAGTTCATCAATCTTCTTCTTATATTATTTGTTCCTTGCCACCATTTGAGAAAAATATTGATGATACATATGTAAATCCCCTTCATGAGTAGTTGGACCTAGTTGTGTTGTGAAAATCTCATAATCATCGATGTCATCTTAGCCACTAGCTTAATCACCTTCATCGGGCTACTTTAATATAAAGATTATCAATTTCTTTATTGTAGAACCGTGAGGATGTGTGTGAGAAATTCCTTTTCCTTCCCTTAGCTAATGAGGTAATTACTGATAAATCAAGGGCCACCACTTGTTGAATAGTGTGAGTGATGTTGGGGTGTGGAGCCTATTTTTGGTCTTCTTGAATCAGTGTTGAAGTGATGGAGCTCAAACGGTTAAGTTTAGAGACTTCAAGAGCATTCTGTAGTCATTTGCTGTGACATGGCTATGTAGTCACTATGTCATTGCTAATTTATTCTTTGTTAATGTCGGGACTATTTTTTCTAGCCGTGGGAAGTTGAAAGATCACGAATTTCAAACTTCTAGGGTCAACTTTAGGGCTTCTTAGAAGGATTTTAATCCTATAAATAGAGGTGTTAGGGTATCTTAAAGATATCTTGAGTGTTCAAGAGGTCTTGAGTCTTAGAGATCAAGAGGTGATCAAGAGTGATCAAGGTTATGTAATTGGGTGTCAATTGTGGTTTAGATGTGGTTTAGCATCTTTGGAATTTTGTTGTGAGTTCATAACTGAGAGAAGACTATGAGAGTTGTTTTACTCTTGTTGATAATAAAATCTGAGAAAGTTCTTGGTGGACGTAGCCCACATTGGGTGAACCATGTTAAATCTTGTCTTGTCTTCTTTTGTGCATTATTCATTTATGCTATTATATTTCTGCAAGTATAATTATGCTATATAGTTTCCTCTTTGTGGTTTGAGGAATTGTTTCCACATATTTGTTCTCTAATTCCTAACAATTGGTATCAGAGCTTTGGTGGTTTTTTGCTGAAGTTGTAAATCATAGGGAAAGTTTAGCTTGAGTGGGAGCTATGGCAGATGAGGGCAGATCAAGGGTTGAGAATTTCAATGGGTAGAACTTTGGTTTGTGGAAGATGCAAATGGAGGATTACTTATATCAGAAGGAACTCCATGTTCCTTTAGCTGGAAAAGCAAAGAAACCTACACCATGTCGGATGAGGATTGGGAGTTCTTTGGATAGAAAGACACTTGGGGCAATTCATTTATGCCTTGCATCTTCGGTTGCTTTCAACATATTGCAGGAGAAGACCACAGAAGGTCTCATTAGTGTGTTGGGGAAGTTATATGAAAAACCATTTGCCTCTAATGAAACATTTTTGATGAAAAAGTTATTTAATATGAAGATATCTAAGAATGGTTCTGTTGCTGATCATTTGAATGAATTTAATATGGTTGTGAGTATGTTAAACTCGGTAAAAATTGACTTTGATGATGAGGTCAGGGCTTTGTTGATTTTGTGCTCCTTGCCAGATAGTGCGAAAACTTGGTTATGGTGTAAGTAATTCAGTCTCTAATAACTCAAAGCTAAAGTTTGAGGATGTAATAGGTGTGATCCTAAGTGAGGAAATGCGAAGGAAGAGCACCGAGAGATTCTTCTACTTCTAGAAACGCTTTGACGGTGGAGAGCAGAGGGAGACAAAAGAATAGAGGGAAAGGTAACCGTGGGAAGTCGAATGATTGCGGAAGGTCAAAGTCCAAGAGTAAGTTAGAATGTTGGCATTGTGGGAAGGTTGGTCATGCTAAGAAAGATTGCTGGGCTCTTCGGGATAAGAAGAACAAGGAGGAAACTAAAGAGGTAAATGTGGTAGCAGGTGATGTTTGTCAAGATGCCTTAATTCTTTCTTTAGATAATATTGTTGAATCTTGAGTGTTAGATTTAGGGGCTTCTTTCCATGCCACCCCACATAGACATTACTTTACTGATTTTTTTCAAGGTGATTTTGGACATTTATATCTTGGTGGTGATGAACCAAGCATCATAGTAGGGAAAGGTTGTGTTCGGGTGAAAATGTAGAATGTGAACACATAGTTACTTAAGGACGTCAAGCATGTGCCTAAGTTGAGGTGGAACTTGATATCAGTAGGACAACTAGGTAGTGATGGTTGTACGGTTAGTTTTATGGATTCTTGGAAGGTTACCAAGGGAGCTCTTGTGGTTGCAAGAGGTAAGAAAAATGGTACTTTGTATTTAACCAGTGGTGTTGATTATTGCAATTTAGTTGCTATAGATGGAGATGTAACTTTGTGGCACCAGAGACTCGGTCATATGAGTCATAAGGGCATGCAGATTATAAAGGATAGGTTGCCTAGATTAAAGGAGTTAGATTTGGACTTCTGTGAGGACTGTGTTTATGGGAAACAGTGGGTGAGATTCCTCAAGGTTGGACCTACCAAGAAGGAGGGTAAGTTGGAGTTAGTGTATATAGATGTATGGGGGCCAGCTAAGGTAAACTCTATTGGTGGTTCATGTTATTATGTCACTTTCATTAATGATGCAACTAGAAAAGTTTGGGTATATTGCATTAGAAATAAATCTAATGTGTTTGAAACTTTCAAAAGATGGAAATCCTTGGTTGAGAATGAAACAAGTCTCAAGCTGAAATGTCTCAGGTCGGATAATGGAGGGGAATATTGTAGCAATGAATTTTATTGATTAATGTTCGATAAATGGGATCCGTAGGCAAAGAATGGTTCCAAATACTCCACAGGAAAATGGAGTGTCAGAGAGAATGAACAGGACAATCATGGAGTGCTAGGTGCATGAGGTTACATGCGGGGCTGCCACTCATGTTTTGGGTGGAAGCGGTAAGCACAGTTGTTTATTTGATTAACAGAGGACCCTCTATGGCCTTGGATGGAGGTATACCTGAGGAGGCTTGGTCTGGTAAGAAAATTGATTACTCATTTCTTAGAGTATTTGGATGTGAGGTATTTTTCACATTGATAAAGATGATAGGACCAAGTTAGAGGCTAAGTCTAAGAAATGCACCTTTGTTGGATATGGTGAAGATGACTTTGGTTTCTGTGTTTGGAGTCTTAAAGAAAAGAAAATATTTTGGTCTAGAGATATTGTCTTTAATGAAAAATTCATGTATAAAGATCAATTGCAGGAATAGAAAGAGGAATCAAAGAAAGAATACACAATGTTAGAGGACATTACATACAACAAGGTGTCCAAGGGGCTGGTTCATGTACAACATGTTCCAAAGCCACGGCCTGTTCAGTACCTACTCATCAGGAACCCAAAACTTCTCTGAGGTGAGAAGGTATTCTAGGGTAAGAAGGGAACATGAACAATTTACTCCATCTTTGAATTATTTATTGCTCAGTGATAGTGGAGAGCAATAGTGCTTTGAGGAAGTGGTGCAGGTGGATGCCAGGAAGAAGTGGGAGCAGGCCATGAATGAAGAGCATAGATCTCTTATGGAAAACTATACTTGGGATCTAGTGGAGCTACCCGAGGAAAGAGAGTAGTGAGTAGGTTTATGAGTGATCTAGGTAGAGAGCACTGGCAGGCTAGTAAAGTGGATCCTTCAGTATTTGAGAGGGACCATGGGAGCAACATTGTGTTTTGGTGGATCAAACACTACATTACATGGATATGTAGATTCGGACATGGTAGGAGATTTGGATAGCAGGAGGAGCATGAAAAGTTATGTATTTATGGTTGGTGATACAACAGTGAGTTGGATTTCATGGTTACAAAAGGTTGTGGCTTTGTCAACCATAGAGGCTGAGTATGTTGCTGCCACAAAGGCAAGCAAGGAGATGATTTGGATACAATAGTTTCTTGATGAGTTGGGTCATAAGCAGGAAGTTGGGAGACTACACAGTGATATTCAGAGTGCTATTCATTTGGCGAAGAACTCCGCTTTTCACTCTAGGATGAAGCACATTTAATTGAGATATCATTTCATCAGGACATCTTTGGAAGAAAATAAGTTGAAGCTGGAAAAGATTCATACCATTTGGAATCCTATAGATATGATGACCAAGGCGGTCACAAGGGAGAATTTGATGTTGTGTTCAAATTTGATTGGCCTTCATGGTTGATAATGAAGGGTTAAGAACTTTTATCAGTGGAAACAATCTCCAAGTGGGAGATTTTTGGGGTGTGGAGCCTATTATTTGGTCTTCTTGAATCAGTGTTGAAGTGCTAGAGCTCAAATGGTTAAGTTTGGAGACTTCAAGAGCATTATCCAGTCATTTTCTATGACATGGTTGTGCGATCGCTATGTCGTTGCTGCGTTGTTCTTTGCTAACATCTTTGTTAACGTCGGGACTATTTTTCCAGCCATGGGAAGTTGAAAGATCACGACTTTCAAACTTCTAGGGTCAACTTTAGGGCTTCTTAGAAGGATTGTAATCCTATAAATAGAGGTGTTAGGGTGTCTTAAAGATATCTTGAGTGTTCAAGAGGTCTTGAGTCTTAGAGATCAAGAGGTGATCAAGAGTGATCAAGGTTATGCAATTGGGTGTCAATTGTGGTTTAGATGTGGTTTAGAATCTTTGGAATTCTATTGTGAGTTCATAACTAAGAGAAGACTGTGAGAGTTGTTTTACTCTTGTTGATAATAAAATCTGAGTGAGTTCTTGGTGGACATAGCCCACATTGGGTGAACCGCGTTAAATCTTGTCTTGTCTTGTTTTGTGCATTATTCATTTATCTTTGTTATATTTCTACAAGTATAATTCTACTATATAGTTTCCTACTTCTTTGTGGTTTGAGAAATTGTTTCCGCATATTTTTTCTCTAATTCCTAACAAGTATCAGTGTTATTGTTTCCTACATTCATGAGAACATTTCATCGATTCGGTTCTATGATAGGTGCACCAACCATTCCCTACTCTAGAAGAGGAGGCATATCTTGGATGAGGGAAGTATTAGTGTCGATAAGAGGTAAGGTCTCATGTGGTGGTTTGAAGACTAGGTCTTGAACTGCATGCTCTCCCTCCACTTGTGTTTTTACTACTGGATCCTCTTCTTGCATTTTTGAAACCACGTTTTCCCCTTGCATTGCTGCAATTGAGCCTTCTTCTATCTTGGCTCTTTTTGGTGACTTTTCATGAGAGGAAGTCTCAAATTTTGTGGATCTTCATTTTGAAATTGCTCCAGAGTGCCTTGAACTTGAAGTAACTTCCACATATTTTGATGATGCATACTGAGAGGCTTGTTTCTGACTTGTGGGGATACCTCGTGATTGGATGATCATGGATATCTTTCTCTGGAATGAATACCTCATTCTCCTAACCACTTTCTTAGTTCATTTCTTTATATCCCGACTCACAAATGCGCCAAATTGACTTGAGGCAATGGATAAAATTTGATTGTTTCATACTAAGGATCATACATTTCCATTCAGTCATCTTGTAAGATATCTTCATACCAAGAGAAATTTAATTTTTTCATCTCATAAACTGTCATCCTCATATGATATTTTTTACATACTTAAAATTCACCATCACAGTTGGCCCATTAGTCCTTGATTTGTGGATCATGGTGCAAGTATGGAACATGGAAAGAATCAAGATAATCTCAAATTTCAAAATTGGGCCTATAAGTGTAGGAATGTAGAGTCAAATGTGTGAAGGAAGCCTCCAAATGAGATATATCATTCGCATTCTTTCATGTGAATACCTCAAGAGAGATGGGGAATGAAATCAACTTATTTTTTTTTTTGCTCTTGAGTTTGTTATTTACCTGTATGAACTTCCTGTAGAGCTCAAATAGTACAATTTGGTCACTAAGGTATTTGGGAAACTATATAGCAGAGCTTGATCAAAGCCAATAACTCGTAGGTAGGAGAAAGTCAAGAATTATATGAAATAAAAGTCATATTTTTTTATTAAGGACGTTTCTTGCGGTGACATCCTTGCTTCGAAATAACCCTCCAATGTTCGGACTACGTACATCGTGAATGCAACATTCACATGAGTGAAGTTCCTATAGCTTTCCTCCATTACCAACTGTGGGAGTTTCTCAAATGCGGGCACCTTGGTAACAATGTTATGTGTGAGGGAAAATCCCTTTAATGATCTCAAGCTGGCAAGAAAATATACCAAGTAAGAATTCATGTGGAATTTATTTTTCATCGACACTTGAAGCAGATTGAAGATGCAGATTGTCACCGATTATATGCCCCAAATCAATTTTGTTCTTTCTTTTAGTCACTCGTCAAGATAAAAAGTCCCATCTAATCTTAGAAGTCCCTCATGTTTGCTTCTCCCATCACCATGTTGAGGAGAGTTATTGCATCTAAATAGCCTTCCCAAAACTTGCATCTCAAAAGTTTTTTTGGCATCCTTGAGGGTTTTCTCCCTGTCTTCATCCATGATCCTAGTGCAATCCCTTACACATATGCATCCATCTTTTCCCACTGGTGCACAAATCTTTCCTTTGTGATGATGACCATGTTAGGTGATGTCAGAATTTGCAGAGCGAGTGAGATGGTTCTCGGGATTAATGAATGCCATTTCGTACCATTTTTGGCTCAAATTATTCGTGTTTTAGGCTCATAGTGGTGTGAGAAGGAAAAAAATAGCTCGATGCTTTATATAGACACAAGGTGTCTCGCAACTTTGAACAACCCACTTGTGAATACTTGATCTTTGATTTTCCCTCTTTCCTAAAAAAATCATGTGAGACTTCATATCATTGAGATCCATGTAGGATACATCACTATCTTCTATCTCGTACTCAAAAGTGAAAGGTTGTGCCAGCTTCTTTCCTATCCATTTGTACTTCATGATTCCTCAACACTTACTATTTCTAGGATGAGAAACTTACTATTTTTAGTGAGGAAATTCTTCTCTGAACTCCAACTACGACTCCAATTTGGATGTTCAACTCTCAGAATGCTCCCATGGTGAAATTCACCCTCTAGAATGACTTACTATTTTTAGTAAGTGCTAATGAGACAACTTACTATTTTTAGTAAGTATGAAAAATCAGCTCCTTTGAACCTCAATTGATATTGCAACTCAAATTCTTCTTTCTCCCTATGTTCCTCTCACCTTCTAGACCAGTTTGCTATTTTTAAAAGGTAGTAGTGAGACTACTTACTATTTTTAGTAAGTGTCAATTTTGGATTGAGATGACCACTTCGATGATTTTTTCTGTGATACCTCTTATGTGTTCACCACCTCCTTTGCAGCTTCTTTAGTTGGTGACTTACTTGAAATAACAGTCTCCCATGTAGAACACCTGCTATTTTTAGAAAGTTTGTTTTTGGTGGTTGGATCATGGCAGATTTTTTTCTCGATATGGGTTTTTGCCCAATATCACCCCTATGAAATTTTAGGCTTACCCAATCACAGGTTCGTGAGATTTTAAATTTTCAAAATTTTCACTTGGTGGCAGCTACAGACACAACAACCATTAACAAAGCTTGAAAATTATAGGTCTAGTTTTTCCTCTGTTTGTGAAAAAAACATATTTTTGATATGGGTTTTTGTTTCTCATTCCATCGGTGAATTTTATCTTGAAACTGATTGTCGGTTTGACGAGAAATCTGATTTTTGTCTTCGTTATGCCAAGAGGGAGATTTCTTTATTGCAAAAAATATATGCTACGGAAGCAAGGTATGTTTTTGAGGTTTTTGTGGCCTCTGAAAATGAAGAATGCATCAAAAAATGGTTCTTTGCTTCGTGCAATTTGGCTTGCAAGATATATCGAAATATTCGTCTCACGGCAATGGGGACTTTCAAATGAATTTCTTCATTCTTTTTCTTCATTATTTGAATTTTTCGATCAGTCCTTCCTCTAAAATATATGTATTTTCATGGAGTGGAGGATTTGGTGGCCATGGCAGAGCTGGTTCGAGCAATAATGGGACTGGGTGTCCGAAAGCAGAGCTATGACAAGGTGTGAAGAAGTCATGGAGGGAAATAAAGCTAAGTACTAGCTTTAAAGAAATTTAAAAATGCATACTATGGGTGGAATTTTTTTTTTAAATGGTCATCGAATTGTACATCGTGCCTCCATGCAAGACTTTTCCAAAATCTAATGGTTTAGCAATAGGGCTAAAAATCTTGAGAAAAGTGCCTAGGGGATGAAAGTCGGTTGTATGAAGGACCAGGAGGCATACCTAGGGCTGGGAACATTTTCATGTCCCCTATATCCTTCAAGATAAATGGATGAAAGGGTCATCAGTTTGCACATTGGGCCTAAAGCTAACACTTATGCGGGCATCCGACGATTGTGCATTGGCTCCAACTAGCTCATGGGGGCTTGAAACTTGCACTGTAGAGGGTCACATTGATGACCTGAGGGAAACAAGGGGTTGGGTGCATTTTCATGTCCCCTATGTTCCTTAAGCTTAAGGGAAAAAGGGTCATTAGTTTACACATCGTGCCAGAGTTACGCCACTTGTCGTGATCTGAACGATTGAGGGGATAGGCTCTGGTACACACTTGAGGGTTGAACTGGTGATGCAAAAGGTTCCATGGGTGACTAGAGGGAAAAATAGGGATGGGTGCATTTTACTATCTACTATGTCCCTTTATTTAAGGGATGAAAGGGACATCAAAATGTGCCAGGATCCTAGAGTTGACATGTGTCCTCTGTAAAATTTGGCTAATCAATTTTGAAACCTCTAGTGCAACTTGAAATGACGATAAATTGAGTTCATGATGGAATATTTTGAAAAATGTTTATATGAATTTGACTGAAAATGGCATTCTAAATCCAATGGTGGGGGTATCAGCTCTTGATTCCTCCATTTAAGCCTTGAAAAATCAGATTTTTTTCTAGCTCCCTAGCTAAGCATGAAAAAAACTAGATATAAACCTATTGCGCCAAAGTGTTGTGAAAAATATGATTTCACCATCTTGTAGAGATGGAAAGAAAATAAGATAAGTAAGAATTCATGTTGAACTTATTTTTCATGGGCACCTAAAGTAGTTGCAGATGTAGATTGTCACTGATTATCTACCCCTAGTCAATTCTTTGTTTTCCTTCAGTCACTGTTAAGATAGAAAGGCCCATCCAATCTTAGAATTCCCTCGTGTTTGTTTCTCCAATCACCCTATTGAGGATAGTGATTGCATCTGAATAGCCTTCCCGAAACTTGTATATTGAAAGTGTTTTCGTCATCCTTGAGGGTTTTCTCCTAGTTTTCATCTATGATGCTAGTGTAATCCCTTACACATATGCATCCATCTTTTCCCACTCGAGCACAACCATTTATTTTGTGATGACGACCCATGCTAGGTGATGTCGAATTTGCATAGAAAGTGAGATGCTTATGGGATTAATGACTACCATTTTCATACCATTTTTGGCTCAAATTGTTCGTGTTTCTCGGCTCATAGTGGTGTGAGCGAGGCGTAACTAGCACGATGCTTTGTATAGACATGGGTTGTCCCACAACTACAAAAAACCCACTTGTGAATACTGGATATTTGATTTTCCCTCTTTCCTTAGTAGTCATGTGAGCCTTCATATCATTGAGATCCATGTAGGAGACATCACTATCTTCTATCTCGTACTCAAAAGTGAAAGGTTGTCTTTGACTTCTATCCTATCCATTTGTACTTCATGATTCCTCAACACTTACTATTTTTGGGATGGGTAACTTACTATTTTTAGTAAGTGAGGAAATTCTTCTCTCGAACTCCACCTAGGGTTGCCGAGTTTAGATGTTCAATTCTTAGAATTATACCTTTGATAAATTCACACTCTTGAATGACTTAGTATATTTAGTAAGTGTCATTGAGACGACTTACTTTTTTATAGTAAGTATGAAAAATCATTTCCTTCGAACCTCAATTGGATATTGCAACTCAAATTCTTATTTCTCCCTGTGTTCCTCTAACCTTTTGGACTAGTTTGCTATTTTTAGAAGGTACTCATGAGACCACTTACTATTTTTAGTAAGTGTCAATTCTGACCGAGATGGCCACTTTGATGACTTTTTCCTGTGATACCTCTTCTATGTTCACCCCCTCCTTTAGTGCTTCCTTAGTTGGTGACTTACCCAAAATAACAGTCTCCCATGTAGAAGACCTACTATTTTTAGAAAGTGTGCTTTTGGTGGTCGGATCATGGTGGAATGAATTTTTTTGATATGGTTTTTTTCCCAATATCACCCCTCTAAAATTTTAGGCTTACCCGATCACTGGTTCGTGAGATTTTAAAATTTCAATTTTTTCACCTGGTGGTAGCTACAAACACAATGACCATTAACAAATATTGAAAATTGTAGGTCTGGATTTTTCCTTCGTTCATGAAAAAATATATTTTTGATATGGGTTTTTGTTTCTCATTCCACTAGTGAATTTTCTCTTCAAAACGATTGTCGGTTTGATGAGAAATCTGAATTTTTTCTTCATTGTGCCAAGAGGGAGATTTATTTTCTATGAAAAATATATGCTACAAAAGGGAGGTTTGCTGCTAATGTTTTTGTGGAGTATGAAAATGAAGGATGTAGAAAAAATGGTTCTTCAATTCGTGCACTAGTTTGCAAGATATATCAAAATATTCGTCTCATGACAATGGGGGTTTTCAGATGAATTTCTTCATTCTTCATTTCTTTGACTCTTTAGATCAGTCGATATGTAAACTCTTCAACTTCGGAATCATCCACTAAAAAAATTAAATATTGTTGGTCTACTTTATATTAGAAAATGACAAAGATAACTAGTGAATGAGTTATGCTTATGCTTAGAATCCACAATTGCATAGGAAAGGAAAGAATTTATGCTCATAAACACCAACAAGTTTTATCCTGAAACCTCAAGAGGAGGAAAACCATTCGGGAAGGGCAATTGCCAATTAAAAATAACAAGTATAGAATTTACAATAAGTATGGAAGAGAAGTAGATAATATCTCACACTTCCTCCCAATTACTTGTTTGCTCTATCTCAACACTCCTTTCTTCTTAAAAACACAATTCAAGTACTAAGAACTTCTTGCTCACTTGTTTTCATGCTTCAATGATCCTATTCTATTCTAACAACATGTATTTATAGCATTTCTCATGTCCTCTCGTGCACAAGAGAATGAGAAAGGTCATGGAGGAGAAGAGACACTGAGACAACCTTCCAAATTCTGGGTTGTTTGTTTCATATTTTTGTTTTCTGTCTAAAATATCTAGGACCATCACCCTAGTTGGGTGGTAGTTCTATAACCACTGCTTCTGTATGAAGTGGCGATCCTATTAATAAAAAGACATAATCTCCATGTGTTATTTTTCCTTCTTTGTGCTAATTGTTTTGATGAATTAGAGTCATTTTGGATCCTTATGGATCACACCTCCCCTGCTTAGGAGGCTTTTGGTTCCAAAAAATATTAGTGGGGGAGTAAATGAGGAAATAATTCCCTCACTTGCTCCTTTGAGTACCATCGGGCCTGCTTTGGTGTCTTTACTTTCAGGTCTAGTCTGCCAAGACTCTTGTAGACCTCTCCTAGTCTCTCGACCTTTTCTTTATATCACTACATCCTCCTCCAATTTTCCTCATGAGTCTAAGATGCAATCCTCAATGGAAGGTAGCAACTTTATTCCTTCATCTTCATCTAGCATGGATGGCTCATATAGATGCAATTTCTCATAGTTTAATACATATTACATTCTCATAAATGATGGCAAGTCAAGTTGAAAAGCATTTTCTCCAACCTGCTCCAATATGGTGAAGGGCCCATATCGTAGTGGCTTGAGCTTCCGTGCATGACCTTGTAGTATCTCCTTGCTCAAGTAAAACCAAACTCTATCTCCAACATGAAGCTTATGTTATTTCTATGCTTGATCGTGCCTAGCTTTGTACGGCTTAAGATTTTGCTAGTTGTTCTTTGACTTTGAGATGGATTTTCCGGATCCTCTCAATGAATTTGTTTTCTCTATTCACCTATTTGTCTCATGTATCCTCCTCATCTTTGCTTCCCAATTACTATGTCCAAAGTGGATTTGTAGGTAGATATCCCAAGAATGCTTCAAACGGTGACTTCATAGTATATGTGTGTACTTGCCTAGTTATAGGAATACCGAATATAGGCTAAGGACTCATCCCAAGTCCTTGGGTATTATTTGTTATACCCTCGACCAATTATACCAAAGTCTTGTTCACCACCTTTGTCTCTGCTCATCTATCTCGTGGATGGAAATTTGTGCTTCTCTCAGTAACTGGTATCCATCTTATTCCACAAAGTAGTCCAAAATTCCCAAGAACCTGAATCTATGTCGAAACAATAGACTCGGAAAACCAAAATGCACCCATACATTAGCAAAGAAAATATTTGCTACCTCATGTGCTTTTATTGTCTTTTTACATGCCATAAGAATACACATCTTATTGAATCTATCAACAACAACATAGAGATAGTCATGGACATGTTTAGACATAGGTAATCCTCCTACAAAATCCATAGAAATGTCCTCCCATGGATGAGTAAGTACTGGAAAAGGCATATACAAACCCTCCTTCCTAGTCTTAGGCTTTCTGGTACAACAAAGTTTACATCCACGTATAAATTTTGATACTTCTTCTTGCATATTGGGCCAATACATGTACCTTTGCAAGTGGGCTAGGGTCTTACCAACACCGAAATGTCCCACTACTTTCGAGGTATGTGCTTCCCTCATCAATAGAAGTCTTTCTTCTTTAGGCACACAAAGCTTCCCCCATCGGAACAACTGTCCTTGAGATAACAATCTTGATCCGCTTTCCTTTCAGGTCCCTTGGAACTAAAACTACTGAAATGTCACCCCAAAGTCCCCATCCCGGCATGCACCTCTTCGTAAGCTTCCTTTGTGAAGGGATGCATATGAGAGATAGTGGCCAAATAGGAGAACGCTCCTATGTGGGCGGACTAGAAAACATGAATGCCACCAAATTTGTACTACCCTTCTTGTATTTGATCACTATATGAAACTATCAAGGAACCCCATCCATTTATAGTGCCTTGCCTACTAGAATTTAGACTATTCTTTCAAATAATGGAGAGGTTTGTGGTCGGTGTGCACAATAGTTTCTTTACCCAAAAAATAATGCTTCCATTTTTAATTGCACTAACTAATGCATACATTTCCATATCATATACTTAATATCCTTTAACTACTGAAGTGAAAGTTTTAGAATGATAACATACGGGTTTACCTCCTTAAAGCAACACTGTGCCCATAGTGTAATCACAGGCATCTGTCTCCACCTCAAAAGGCTGCTACAAATTAGGAAGAGAAAGTACTAGAGCATGACTAATCTTGTATTTCAATAACTCAAAGGATTTTTCTTGTTCCTTACCCCATTCAAAACCCTTAATCTTTGCGGCCACTATGTGTAGAGGTGTTACAATCGAGAGAAGCCCGAAATGAACTTCCGCATGTATTGTACTACTCCCACAAAACTCCTAGTCTTTGTGGCTCCTATTGGTGTCGACCAATTAGTGATATCTTCCAACTTATTTGGATCCACTCGTAGCTCACCTCTTCCAACCACTTGCCCAAGATAGACAAATGATTGTTTGGAAAATTCACATTTCTTCATATTACAAAGCAATTCCTTCGCTTGAGAGCTTGCAAGACTTGTTGTAAATGAGTTAGATGTTCTTCCCATGTGGCACTAAAAATCAAGCTATCATATAGATATACAATGACACATGAATCTATGCAATCCCACAATACATCATTCTTCAATCTCATAAATGTAGCGGGTGCATTGCCACCCAAAAGGAAGTACTAACTATTCATACAAACCCTGTTTTGTCTTGAATGTAGTCTTCCATATATCCTCCTCCTTCATTCTCGACTTGGTGATAAGTAGACTTAAGATCCAACTTCGTAAAAATTTTGGCATGTCAAGGCAGTCCAAGAGATCATCTATGTGGGGAAGTGGATTTATGTTCTTTATGGTGATCTTGTTCAAAATACGGTAGTCGATGCATATTCTCCAAGAACCATCCTTCTTTGGCACCATCACAATAGGTGAACCACATGGTGAGGTGATTGGATGTATCACCCCTTGGTCTAGTAGTTCCTGGAGTTATTTCTTTACTTCAATACTCAAGCAAGGATTGCCTATACAACCCGATGTTTGGTAGAGGGGACTCTGGAAATAGCTGAATCTCATGCTCTACTTCCCATTTTGGTGGTAACCCACTGGGAGCTTGAAATACTTCCTGAAAAGACTGAATAATACTATCCAAATCATGTTTTCCTTGGTTAGAAATCTCTGAAACTTCTACCCCATCTTGTTTATCCTTTAACAAAAGTAAACAAAACTAATTATGATTTTCCTAAATAAGTCGTTTTGCTTGGTTAGCACTCACCATAGTAACTGTGTCTTACACTGGTGTGCCCAGATGTTGTAGCTGATCCCATCCTTAACCCATCTGTACTGGTTTTCCCTTCTCATAAATATAGCATCCCGATATACAAGTAAGTACTTATGAATACCACATCAAAAGCATCAAGTGGAATAATGTCAGCTTCCAAAACATCAATATACTGGAATTTATCCCAAACTTGACCTTACATCTTCTTGTTACCTAAATTTCAACACCCTTCTTCACCCAACCCAAAGGATAAGGGTGTGGATGCTCGTAAGTATCAAGACCAAAATTCTTTACAATTGCTTCAGAAATCAAGTTAGATTGAGAACCAGTATCAACCAGAGAATTTACCTTAGTTCTCTTGATCTAGATTTTGATCTGGAATAGTCTACTCATCTCCTCTTCCCCTCGCTATCCATGTTGGTGTTTGTACATCCAAGCCTTTCATCTACATCATATTCATCTTTGATTTCCACCTCCCCTTATATTTTTACAATTGTCATGGACTTCTTTGAGTCCTTAGTTCATTTCTTCGGGTGTAACTCCGGATGTAACTTCCAACATGTAGCATCAGTATGACCATTGATATCACAATTCTTGCAAAAATTCTTAGGATCTTTACAAGTATTTAAAGTAGTGGTAACTTTTTTACCTTTCCCTTTCCACTTACCCTTGTTACTTATTTTCCCATACTCTTTTTTCTACTAATTTTTCAACTGCTTTGCCCTTGGCTCTACTTCTCCTTGCTTATTTTCATCATCTATGTAGTATGCCTGTACACACGCCTTGTTGAGATATTTGGGATTTGTGGAGATGAATTTTCTTCGAAGGTGAGTGTGAAGTCCTCCCAAGTACTCCAGTAGCATAGTCCTACACACTTTGACCATTGCGCTTGTCTAAAATACTCCATTTAATCATTTGGTCAGTCTTGTGGCCAATAAGCATAGACATTAGCTCTAAGTAATTATTTAAATTCTTGCCAAGATTTCAAAATAGGACGCTTCTTCTTTTCACAAGTGGTTAGATGAGTTTCCCACCAAAATAGAGTGTGTCCCTCCGGTTTGAGACGTCTGAAAGGTGATCCTCTCAGTGCCTCGGTGACATTATGGATGCTAAATTAGACTTCCAACTATTTTAACCATTTATCAAGCACTCTTTGCATCTAATTGTCCTTCAAATATTTAATCTCAACTTTTGTCTCAACTTTAAAGGGAGTATGATCAGATTTTACCTTTTCTCTTGTGTTTGAAGTCTCTTCTTCATGCTCTTCCCCACAACTTTCCTCATGGTGGATCCTTCCTATGCCAAAATTTTCAGCTAAGCCCAAACCACCGATTCCATAGAGTCTTGCTTCATAAAATTTGTCTTCTGCAAATCTACAAGTTCTTCTTACCTTCAAAAATCCTATCCATCATGGTTTCCATCGTCTTGATTCTATGGACCAAGTTCTCTTCCTCCATTTGTCCCCAAATTATCTATTTCCACTTCTTTGTAGAAATTTCTGGATTGCAGGTAAAGCCTCTTTACCTTTAGATCTTTCATTGTTATACAAATCCAAGAATGAATACCACAGTCCTGGATACTTGTTAGCTCTGATACCAAAATGATCTATAAACTCTTAAACTTTGGAATTATCCACATAAACACAAATTAAACATTGTTGTTCTACTTTCTATTAGAAAATGATAGAGATAGCTAGTGAATGAATTATGCTTATGCTTAGAATCCACAATTATAGGAAAGGAAAGAATTTAAGCTCATAAACACCAACAAGTTTTATCTTGGAAACCTTCAGAGGAGGAAAAACCAGTCGGGAAGGGAAATTGCTCTTTCTTCCCACTTTTATTGGCCAATTCAAAATAACAAGTACATAATTTACAATAAGTATGAAAGAGAAGTAGATAATATCTCACACTTCCTCCCAATTACTTGTTTGCTCTGTCTTAACACTCCTTTCTTCTACAAACAAAATTCCAACACTAAGAACTTCTTGCTCACTTGATTTCATGCTTTGATGATCCTATTCTCTTCTACAAACATGTATTTATATCCTTTCTCATGTCCTCCCATGCACTGGAGAATGGGAAAGGTCATGGAGGAGAAGAGACACGACAACCTTCCAAATTATGGGTTGTTCGTTTCATATTTTTGTTTTCTATCCGAAAGAGCCAGGATCGCCACCCAATGCAGACTAGTGGTCCCAGAACCGCTACGCTGGTTGGGCAATAGTTCTATAGCCACCGCTCTACATAGAGTGATGGTCTTGTTACTAAAAAGACAGAACCTCTGTGTGTTATTTTTCCTTCTTTGTGCTGATTGTTTTGATGAAGTAGA
This sequence comes from Taxus wallichiana var. yunnanensis, assembly GCA_018340775.1. Classification (NCBI taxonomy): domain Eukaryota; kingdom Viridiplantae; phylum Streptophyta; class Pinopsida; order Cupressales; family Taxaceae; genus Taxus; species Taxus wallichiana. Next base: position 771,718,422 of record CM031239.1, on the reverse strand, counting down.
GTCATTTTGAATCCCTATGGATCACATTCCTTCCTATGAAATATATGTATTTTCATGGAGTGGAAGATTGGGTGGCCATGGAAAAGCTGGTTTGGAGCAGCAATGGTGGAATAGGTGTCCAACAGAGCTATAACAGGTGTGAAGAATAAATTAAGGAAATAAAGCTAAGTGTCAGCTTTAAAGAAATTTAAAAATGCATACTATGGGTGGGGCACATTTTTATGTCCCTGATGTCCCTTAAGTCTTAAGGGATGAAAGGGTCATCAAATTACACATCACACCTCCATGCGACACTTGTCAAAAATCCAACGGTTGAGCATTAGGGCTAAAAATCTTGAGAAAAGCACTCGAGGGCTGAAAATCGGTCGTATGAAGGACCAAGAGGCATACCTGGGGCTGGGTGCATTTTCCTATGCCCTATGTCCCTCATGATAAAGGGACAAAAAGTTCATCAATTTGCACACTATGCCTAGAGTGACACTTGGAAGGAATCCAATGGTTGTGCATTTGGCTCCAACTAGCTCTTGGGGGTTTGGATCCTGCTGCTTGTAGAGGGTCACATTGATGACTTGTGGGCCACAAGGGGTTGGGAGAATTTTCATGTCCCATATGAACCTTAATATTAAGGGAAAAAAGGGTCACCATTTTTCACATTGTGTCAAGTTATGCCACTTTTCATGATCTCGAATGATTGAGGGATAAGCTCCAATAAACACGTTGACATGCTCCACCGTAAAATTTGGCTAATCATTGGAAGCTCACCTTGAGGGCAACTTGAAATGACAATAACTTGAGCTCCCGATGGAAGTTTTTAGAAAATATTTATATGAATTTGACTGAAAATGGCATTATGAATCCAATGGTGGGGGTATCAAATCTTGATTCATCCATTTAAGCCTTGAAAAATTGGATTTGTTTTCTAGCTCCTTGGATGAGCATGGAAAAAACTAGATATAAACCTATTGTGCCAAAGTGTTGTGAAAATATGATTTCACCATCTTGTAGAGATATTAATTACATTTCTAAAGATGTATTTTTATGTTTTAACTCCATACGAGAGATCCCAAAATCACTTCCCGAAGCTCATTAGCTCTTTTGGCCCTCTGCCTAGGCCTGTGAACCTTGTTTTTGATGAATCTGCCCGAACTCTTCTAAATATTTCCTAAATATTCCAAAATAAATTCCATGATGTTATTATACCTTCAATTCATCTTCATGTTAGATTTTACTCCTTTTTTGGCTCTAGGGGTTGCACTTTGTCATGGGAAGGCCAGTGGTAGCCCTTCCCAATACTATCCAAAATTAGCATTCTTCAAGAACTCCTAAAATCACCTAGGGGGTTGACTTGAATTTCATAATTCACCTAGGGGATTGAGTTAACATCCACTGGGAGGTCATTGGAATGAATGGGTAAGGCCGGTCTTTGAGGATGGGTAGACTTGGGGTGTCTTGGAAAGGTAAAACTTGAAAATTTTGACATAAGGGTATCATTGTCATGCTCAAAAATTGTAAATTTTCTTGTTGCACATTTGCATGAAAATAACTAGCTCTAGCTTGGGGACATGGTATGGAATGAGTGCATAAAATATGTGACATGAAGAATCCTAGAATCTCAACTTTATAATATAATGATCGTGCCTTATCCATTGGGCCTTGCGGAGTCATGTACAACTTACAAGAGAGAGATAACAATAAGAACACAACACACACCAAAAATGATGAAAATAAAACACACAACACACATAGAAAAGAAAATACACACACAACATAAATGGAAACACACATAACAATCACCTATGGTATAAGGCAGGGGATAATCTACTTTCACCGATGATACAACTTCGGATATTTCCCACAATGAGGAAATTCCATCGAAGTTCCATCCAAATATGAGAGTAGGAATACATTTTCACCGTAAGATTCACAAATTTGGAATGGGACGAACCATAATGAATTAAACTTTCCATGGCCGCCATTTGGTTCTCTTCTTTTATTCCATAGTAAGACAATGTCTCCAACTATGAATTATCTTGCCTTATCCTTTTTGTCAAAGATCCTCTTCACTTTCATTTGATGTTCTCTGATATGATCAACCACTCGGAGTCTGTTTTCCTATCTTCTCGAGAAACATGATCCTTTTGTCAATAGAATCCTTATATTGTTCATCTTCTATTCCCGGAGCAATTTAAGAGCTGAAATTTCAACTGTAATGGGAATTTCTACTTTAACTCCATATAATAGCTAGAATGGTGACATACATATTTCTTTCTTTGGAGTGATCATGTCCACCCATAGTGCATCATACAACTTTTTTTGCCAATTCCTTTGGTTTTCATCCACGAGTTTACAGACAATGGTCATGATGTTTTTGTTGCTAGATTCACCACCATTTCCTGTATAAAGTATTTTGACAAGTGGGACATGGAGATTCCATATCCATAGTAGAACTCATTCAACTCCCTTGAAGAAAAATAGGTAGCATTGTCTCTGCTATGATCTTTTATGGAACTCCAAACGCATTTATGATATTCTGTTTGATGAAGTTACATACCGTTTCAGTGTTAGCTTGCTTGACTAGGATGACCTCCACCCACTTTGTGAAATAATATATCATTGTGAGCATGTTGGTATGCCCTGTGCTTGAGTGAGGATTCCGATTCGATGAAATCTAACCCCCACTGCTGAAATAGTTCTTCAATGAAAACTAGCCCGAGGGGTAGTGCTGCAAGCTGTGGTCTCCCAACGAATTGTTGATATGATTCACTCTTAGAAACCCATTCTTAAGTATATTCAAAGAGATTATGCCAATAATATCTTCCTTAGAGAATATTATGTGAAGTGACCATGGCTGAAAACTACCCACAACATGCCTGCTCGTGATATACTTTGAGCAACTTCTCTTGTTGTTATTTTTCTACACACTTGAGAAAGCATCCATCAAGACATCTTTTGTAGAGCGTGTGGTTCTAGATCACAAAATTTGTTTCCTTCTTCTTGAGTGTTCTCCTTTTCTTGTAATCAAGATGAGGGGGAATTCTACGTAGGTTAGATAATAGGAAATGTTTGTGTACCACTCGTCAGTAGTAGTTTACATTGAAAGTTTACCTTGCCAAAGAAGAAGTGAACTCCTTTCTTTCTTGTGGGTAGGGAGAGTGATTGAATGTATTTCAATCTTTTAGGATCAATGTGTTCTCCATGCTTATTCACAATGTGCCCCAACAACTTGCCTTTTGTAACTCCATAAATGCACTTTTTTGGGTTCAAGGATATGCCATGGTTTTTACACCTCGCGAATACCTATTCAAAATGGTGAATATGGTCTCCTCTTTTTTTTGAGAATACTATGAGATCATCCAAGTATATGAAAATATAATGCTTCAAATATTTGAACACTAGATCCATCGCCCTTTAGATTGTATCTCCTACATTGATTAGGGTGAAAGGCATTCTACTATATGAAAAAGTGCCCCAAGGTGTTGTGAAAGTTGTCTTGGTGCGATCCTCCTTTGCCACCTTGATTTGATCTTACCCCAAGAATCCATCGAGTAAAGAGAGCATTTCATATCTGGTGACTATACGCACCCAAAAATGCATGTGCTACATTGTCGGAAAATGGTTGCAAAAGTCCCTAATCATGATTCAGGTCCTTTCAAGAAGATGTTCGAGCTCCAATTTCCATTTGTAATATATATTTGTCACCTAGATGTCATTACTTATCCTTCATGTTATTTTTCTATCTTCTTGCCTCTTTCTGCACATGTTTTAGCCTTTAGTGCCATGATTGTTGCCCTGCCTAGGCAGAGGTTTTGAAACCACTACCCAAACAGGTGGTGGTCCTAAAATCTGCCACCTTGCACAGGGCGGTAGTCTTGCTTGCTTTTTCTAGAATCCTTCATGCATGTTTTAACATGCGACGGTTCACTTAACTTCAATTTTTACATGCATCTGTGAGCCAAATTGTTTAAAATTATCTTTGTTGCTTGGTTCTCTTTCCTCTTTCTATTTTTAAATAGATTTAATTGGTTGGAACTACTCCTTCTTGCCTTGTGTATAAAGGCACCTACCATCCTCCATTCCTATATATTTCATGCTTGTATTCAAGAAAAAGGGGGCTAAGAATTTTCTGTATCTTGCATTGTATTGCTGCTACGTTCTTATTAGGAATTGCATATCCAAGCTTTGATCTCTTGTGCTATCTCTCTTCTACCTGCATTGCATCTGGATTGCCATCAAGCTTTTATTACTCAAGTACCATCCTCCTGTTGTTGTTTTTGCATTCCCAATCCCTTGGACTCACATGAACACTCGGAGAAAGAAAGGAACATACTGAGGGGAAAAATACAGACACAACCAAATTTTCCAAAGCTCTTACTTATACAAGTTAGAATTATGCATTTGTTTGCCTTGTTTGTTGAATTGTCAATTTCAAATCAATATTTTCAATTATTCATATCAAATAGAGTAGAAAATCATTCATATCAAATAGAGTAGAAAATTATTCATTTCAAATAGAGTAGAAAATAATTCATTTCAATAGAATTAGTCAATCACAAGTAGATCCAGTCATTAGTAAGCTTGCCTCTTTAACATTACTAGGGAAGTTGTGAGGAACAATAGCCCCTTTCAGGGTCATGATTTGTTCTTCACCTCTGAGGTAGGGTTTGAAGGGTTTTTATTAGATTAGGTTATTTTTTTTAGATTAGATTCATACATTTGCACAAGTAACCAACTACATTCGGGATTACATGTCTTTAGTTTATTTATTAGATTATAACGCATTGCTTAAAAATCGAAAAGACCAAAAAGATTTCCTTTGATAGCTTAGTTTATTTTATTTCTTTGATTCAAAATGTTGTGAAAAATCCAAAAACATAGATTAGATTTCCTTTAGTAATTAGTTTTCTTATCAAAAATCATTTTATTTCATTCTGTATGACCATCAATGGTCCATAACAGAAAAGACATATAGTTGTGATCCCTTGGTCCCACAACCCAATGGGCCAAAATTGATAACTGACATTGATACCAATTTACGTTTGACAATCTTACGCACACCTGTAACTTTTGCTGAGAAAATAGAACAACTCAATACACTAAATATCGCAGCTAGTCAAGCTTACGACTATTGGAATGCTCCTGGAAATAGGGTTTGATTACACACATGACCATCCAAGGGCCATAGCCTCCAAAGTATTTGGTTGTGATCCTCGGGATCCACAACCTAATGGGCCTCGCCAATCAGATAGACATTGAAACTATTTTGTGTACATTAGTATTCGGATCTTCACCACTTCAACTAGATATTATTGAAAAACTTTCGTTCATCGAACATAACAACCGATAAGGCTAAGAATTTCTGGACCGGACTTAGAAAATTGCCTATAAATAATTCTCGCTCCATTGTGCCTCTCGTTCTTACTTCCATGACCTTTCTTGAAATCTATACGAGGTTCCCATAGGTAATTTTCTACATGTTCAACAACCAAAAAATAGAATCTTACTCGACCTCAACATTGATTGGAGTCTATGAGCGGCTATTATTTTAGACCAAGCCATCACACCACTTCAAGTTAGGAGAGCATTCTTTTCCTTAGACTCACAGATCCCAACATTGCATGTTGAAGATATAATATTTCCTAATTAGCTCGATCCCCGTCACCACACTCATATTCACACTCATTCTACACTAGTTGTCTCAGCATGACCTCGAGAGGTCAAGTGCGAAGAAGGTCACGTGTTGATTTTTTGTCATACAAATTGGTGAACCCAATGTGAAGAGCTAGCCTCTAAAATTTTCTGCTTTCTTCATCCATCCTTTATTCTGCAGGTATTCTTATACCCCGAATATGTTGGGATATGAAAAGCATGGTCGGCCCATCCCAAGTTTTGACATGTACCACTACCAATCAAGTATACCACAACAATCACCTTCACTTTCAACATGGGCAGACAACCGCTCATCCACTCAAAACCCTCTACTTCAGGGAACCAATGTTGGTTCCTCTGTACGTATTAAGGAACTTTTCTAAGTCACTCAGACCTACCCCCACGAACAATCAAGTTCAAACAACATGAATTTCACTGGTGAAGAAAATTCATCTCCTTGGGTATTGTTTGACACCCATTAGCATGCAATTGGATCAACTCCCACATCTAGATGAGGAATATTTAGCACAATATGCTAGGAGTGAACAACACTTCCAGAACATGAACCAAGATTTTGATAGGTTGCAAGGACAAGGTGATGTCCTTCTTCAAAACAATAATGCTACCCCTCCACCAACCAAAAATACTACCAATGAGGGGTGGCAACATAGTGAACAATTCATAGTAGGATACCATACTCCTCAACAACCTCTGAGGGTTCAACAAAAAGTACCTAAGAAAAGCACTACCCCATCAACGGGTGATGTCATTTCAGCTTTGGTAGACAAATTCAAGGAGCTAGAGCTTTCCCAAAATACTTAAAATTCATACGCAAGGCAAGCACGAACTCCTCCCTACCCACAAAATTACAAACAAATACCTACTACACAAAATCCTACAGTTTATATGAATACTCAAAACCCTGGAGATATGCTTATGGGGATGGGCACCTTGGGTATGCCCCCAAGCCACATATGGATATCTGCAACAAGCACTAGTTGGAAGTGCATTCTCAAATGCCATACCAGCCAGGAAATGCAACGTTCCTTGGCTTCGTGCCTTCGATTCCATATCAAGGTAATCAACCCCCCTATGTACACATGTATTCTAAATCTCCACAAGGGGACATATATACCTACCTAGGTCCGCATGAGAAAAAACTGCGGGATGCCATACACCCCAACAAATGTCTATGTTGTCCCATTTCAGAAACTAATGCAGCCCCCACCTCCCCAACAAGGATCTTCAATGGTGGAAACATATGCAATGGGGACCTATTATGAATATCTCAAGGAACCCCTAGACTTCTCCATTCAAACAGTCATGCTCCCGAGACCCTTGCCTGATCTTCGAAATTCAAAGGGGAGGGTGATCCTAATGCCCACATCAAGGCTTATGCAATGGCCATTCAAGAGCTGCTCCCATGGGACGTAGTCATTGTAAAAATTTTCCCTAAGACACTAGAAGGTATTTCTCTTGACTAGTACTATAGGATACTGGAGGCTTCAATACAATCATTCAAGCAACTCGTATCAGAGTTTATCAAATATTTTTATATGAACAAGATTTTGATAACAAGAATGAAGGAATTCCTTCATATCAAGCAAGAATACAATGAGTCTTCAACACACTTTATTCAAAGGTGGAAAAAATTTATCTACTCCTCTACAAGTTCTCCAAATATGGATCAAATGGAACTTTGTCATTTGTTCCTTCACTCTCTCAATAGAGAGACAAAGAAAGAGGTTCAAAAGTTCCCAGTAAGGAGATATGAAGAGGTGCTAGAGGGTGCTCTTCCGATTGACCAGAAGTCATTGACAGTGGTCGTAAGACTTCTGGAGAAAATGGGAAGTTAGTCACTCCTGAACAAAATAATCCTGGTTACTCCAATAACGCAAATAATAATCAAGGACAAAAATCCTTAATTAAAATTGATGGAGTCACGAAGGATGGAGTGATGAACCAACCCAAAAATCCTAATGTTGTTAATTCTACCAAGAAATGTGCTACAAATAACAACAACAATAATGGCAATAATCAGAGAAACAATAATTTCTCACCCCCAGTAACGCTGTGGATTTTAATTGTCCTCAACAAGTACAACAACCTCAAAAACAGAGAAAAACACCAAACCCAAGCTCTAGTCAATACCCAAGCGGGTATCCCAACCAATTCCAAAACCAAGGGCAAGGGTTCCAAAATTTTAATTATAAAAACCAGAAACCAAACAATAACCGTAGTTTCGGACCACAACAAGGAACAAACCAAAGGCCTTGAGATTACAATCCTGACTTATACTATGATTTCCATAGGGTTCACGGGCATGACACAAGAACGTGCCACAATTGTAACAAGTTTTTATAGTGTTTTCCAAAGGACCAAAGACAGTTATTTGTTGACATGTTTTTGGCAAACCCAACAACACCCACTCAAAACACCTACATGGGACTAGTGTCCCCACATAACACACCACTAGGAATCTTTAATGATCCTCTCCCCACGCATCTAAAGGATGGTAGATTAGATCCCAATGGTTTGAATAAAGGTATTTTAATAGGGACTCATGATCGTGAAGCTTCAACTTCCTCAAAATCACAAGTGCCACCTCCTTTGGATGGTCGCCAACAAATAAAAATTGTGGGGTTGGTAGAGTTAGACACTGAACCACAAATTAATGTTGCCACTAGAACTAGGGACTATTCTTTTGCAGCCTATGTCGATCTACCTAACCACAAAAAATTAAATCCATGATAAGCTAAGCGAGACACTAAAGAGAACTTACGACTTGATCAATGACCTAGCTAAGACATTCTTGCACATTTCCTTCTTGGATCTGTTAAAGAATTCCCCTACTCATAGGGCCACTCTACTCAAAGCGTTGGGTTTTGGTCATTCGGCTAATGTCACCCTCCTCCAAAAGCACAAATAAATCACATGTACTTTGATTTTTATCCTCCAGGACAACCTGAAAGAGGTGTTGGATTTGTGTTTGATATAAGCAAGATGCCCACAGATGCTTTGAAATAGTTCGTGAGAGTGATCCAACGTTGTCTTTAAAAGTCTGGATTTAAAAAAACTATGTAAAACATGCAATGATTGATGATGGAGTGACATTCAACATAATACCTTCTCTTTCCTTCAAAAACTAGGGTATGAAGAGACTAATTTCTCTTGAAGTTGCAAAAGTCCACACATATTCTTATTTCACCATTCTTATTTCACATTGGCACAATGTTTTCCACCCATGTGGAATGATGGATGGGAAAGATGATCCTTGCATTGAGCATCTTCATCACTTCCTCCTTGATGGTGTCTATTATCTTCGGGTTGTATGGCCTTTATTTTTCCCTGAATGGCTTGGAATCGACTTCAAATGAATTGAGTGATGCATTTCCTTTAGCTAGAAGGATTTAAGATCATCGTAAGAATAGGCCAAAACATATGAATATTTTTTGAGAAATGACATGAACCTTCTCTTTTCTTTAGGTGAACAACACTTTCCAATGTTGACCATTCTTGGGTTCTCTGGGGTGTTGATGTTTTCCTTCTCAAAATCAAGTGGGTGTAGACACAAATATTGCACATTAGACAATATTTAGCTTGGTCTTATACTACTATTTAGAAGGTTCTCAAGTGTACAAAGTACCAATTAATCCCAATTTTTTCCATCTTTGTTTTATGTTTTAATTTTTCATTTCCGTGTACTTCTCGATACTTATCACCCCATTTTCTAACTTCCCCGAGATTCTAGCCCTAATTCCAGTTGCCCTGGTCCCATTCTCGAGCACCCCGATCTATGATTAGCCTATTTCACTCCTTTTTGGGTCACTTCATTGTTGGTCATCTTTATATTTTCCTCAATTGGCATTGTCAAGATTAATTACGAAATTAAACTTGAGAGCCCTATAAATATAAAGCTTATAAGACCATAATAAGGGTCCTAGGTCATTACATCATATCATTACTATCACTCCATCTAGGGCTACATCCATTGCACCATCTTGCATCCACATAGCACCATACATTCAAGCTAGGAAAGTCTACATCACACACATTCTTAGAGGAGGGATTTTAGTCATTCTATTATAATATCTTCATCTTCTATGGCTATCATAGCTCGTTATTTCACAAAGTGCAACTGACATGAGAGTACCTAGGGAACAACATACACACACTCATTAGAACCACACCGAGTGGTCTCAGAATGTGTGGTTCAAAACTAGTCAAAAATTAGGTATCTGAAGTATGTGAGACTAGATCTGAGCATCTACAACTTTACAAAATAATAGTACTAGGTCTGATGAAAGGGTTCGACTTCATATCAATTGAAGCAGTTCCACATGAACAGAACCTTCTCGCAAACTCTATAACAACTTCTACTTCACACTTCACCCCAAGTAGTGACTTGGAAGACACCAACTTCATGGTTTCAATCCATGCCAAGCCCTTGATTCGTAAAGCACCAATGACCCCAATGTTGACGTATGTAGAAGTTGAGAATCATCCTGATTGTTCAAACCACGTTGATGGTGATGAAGCGACTTTAAGATATTTAAATGATTTTTAGAGATGCATCTTACTTATCATGAGATAGACCTTTCCTTAATTCCATGTTCCTCTTCCTATTTTGGGAATCCCATGATTGAATCCCCTAGGAAAAGATCTTGAGATTTACGAGGTAGAAGAAGAAGGGGATTTAGAATTTCCTCTAGCCCCATTGGAATTTGAGGAAGGAAATGCCTCCTTAATTGAAGGAACAATTGATATAAATATTGGAACAAAGGAGGAACCAAAAATATTAAAGCTGGGATCCTCCTTAACTCCAGAGGAGGTGGAAATACATACCTGAATCCTCAAGGAACACCAAAAATCCTTCGCATTTAGTTACAAAGAAATGATGGGAATTGCACCACACATCGCAGTTCACAATCTCATCACCAAGCCAGATGCTAAGCCAATTAAACAAGTTAAGGCCTATGAAGCCAAAGGTGGCCTTTATGGTGAAAGAATAAGTATTGAAACTTCTCCAAGTAAGATTCATCAAGCTAGTTGATTATTCATAATGGGTATCTAATATCATCCCTATTCTAAAAAAGAATGGAAAGATTAGTATTTGTATAGACTTCAGGACATTAACAAGGCTTTCCCCAAAGATGATTTCCCATTACCATCCATTGACATTATTTTTGATGTAATAGCTGGATTTGAATTATTGTCTCTCATGGATGGGTTTTCTAGGTACAATCAAATCAAAATCTCGAGGAGGATCAAGCCAAGAATACGTTTATGACTCCTAGGGGACCTACTGTTATGCTATCATGCCATTTGGTATTAAGAATGTTGGTGCCACGTACCAACGAGAAATGACATATATATTCCATGACCTTATTCATAATATTGTGGAATCCTATGTGGACGACCTTCTAGCTAAGGCCAGAAGTGTTGTGATCACCCAAAGGTTCTTTGTGTCATCCTTTCTCACTTAATCAAGTACAATGTCACATTGAATCTAGAAAAGTGTGTATTCGGCATAACAAGAGGCAAGCTTTTGGGGTACATCATATCTTCACGAGGAATTGATGTAGACCCAACCAAAATACATCTTTGTATTGGAAATGATTCCACCAATGGACGAGTCTGGCATCAAATATTTTCTTGGAAAACTCGAGGCAATCCAAAGATTTATCCTTGACTTGACCTTTGCTATTCACCTAATCAACAATTTTTTGAAAAGGATTATAGCATTGATTAGACAGAAGAATGCAACAAGGCCTTTGAGGTAGTTAAACGATTCTTATTTTCCCCTCCCATGCTAATTCCACCTAGATTAGATCACCATTTGATCTTCTACTCACGAAATACTTGATGTCTCGTTAGCTTGCATGTTGGCTCAAGAGGATGATGATAAGTGAGAACGTGTAATTTATTTCATTAGTTAGATGTTACTTGATTATGAGACATGTTACACCTAGGCAGAAAAAGTAATGCCTTGCCATAGTCTTTGCAACAAAGCACTTAAGACATTATATGTTGAATCAAGAAATGAGGGTTATTGTTAAGTCAGATCACCTGCGATGTTTCTCATGCGGGATCCTTATCTAAGAAGGTGGGGCATTTCATAACCCTAATGGGTGAGTTTGAACTAACATTTGTAAATCAGAAATCCATCAAGGGACAAATCATTGTGGACTGGTTGGCTGAAAATCCATTGGATGGAGGTGATCTAGTAGATTTAGACTTTCTGATGAGTGCATGTACTTTGTCAAAACTAGGCCCCCTATCTCTGTATGTCCTTGGTATACCAACATTGTCAATTTCATCATGGACCATACATACTCAGAAGGGGAAACATTGTAACAAAGAAGGTGGTTACGTATCATTGCCGCTAAGTACGTTATTTTGGAACAAGTTCTCTATCGCAGAGCCTTTGATGGAATTTTGTTAAGATGTGTTGATGTCAAAGAATATGAAAAGATTCTTTATGAGTCACATAGCGAGAATATGTGGAGGCCACTTCGGTGGGCATGCCACTACTCGAAGATACATCAGATGGGATATTTTTGGCCCACTCTAGAACATGACACAATAGATTTTATGCATAAATGCCATAAATGTCAGGAGTTCTCCCATGAGATCCACATACCGGTGCAAGCTCTACAACCGATTGCAAATCCATGACCCTTTTCCACGTGAGGCTTGGATTTTATAGGAAAATTATCTCCCTCGTCAATGGATGGCCATAACTTCATAATCATGACCACATAATACTTTACCAAGTGGGTAGAAGCTATGCCTCTTACCACTTTGTAGCTAGGTCTGTGATTGTTAAGTTCATCTTAAACCAGATCATTTGTAGGTACGGTGTCCCACAAGTCATTATCTCGAGATAATGACACGTCTTTCAAAAATGATGAGGTATGTGAGTTGTGTGAAAATTTCAAAATAAGTCATCACATAGACTCTCTCTACTATCCTTAGGCTAATGGACAAGCTGAGGCTACCAATAAGACGTTAAAGTCCATTCTTCTTAAAACCGTTAAGGAGAACAAACAATATTGGCACCTAAATATTTTTTCAGCCTTATGGGCCTATCAAATGTCAGTTAGAACACCAACAGGGCAACCCCATTTTCTTTAGTGTTTGGTGCTGGAGTGGTTTTGCTGCTCAAAGTCAAAATACCTAGTCTCCGTATTTCACTGCAAGGGATCCTAGGAGAAGAGGGTTATCAAGAAGCATGACTCTCTCAGTTAGAAAGTCTTGATGAGGCTAGACTTAACACTGAACAACAACACAACATTTACACTGATGGATGGCTCGGAAATACAACAAGAAGGTTTACGAATGTGAAATATATGAGGGAGATTTGGTATTAAGACTTGATAGCTAGATAGACAAGAAGACCGACGAGGGAAGAAAATTTAGACCTAGGTGGTTGGGTCCATATCGAGTGATAAAAGACTACAAAAATGGGGCATTTCTCCTATGTACACTAGAAGGTGAGGAGTTTAGCAAATCTGTAAACTCTCTTCACCTAAAGAGGTACTATGCATGATCCACCAACATCTTCATATGTACATTACTGCATCTACATTGCATTTTCATCCGCCAGTTCATTTTGTAAAAATTGTGATCAAGGAACTTATTCTTATAGCAATTCCTAAAAACTTCTAAAAACATTGGCAAAACATTCAAATCATATCTCTTCAAACCTTCATAGTATCATCAATTATTTCTGAATCATTTCATCAGTTCAAGCAGGATAAGACAAAGTTTTGACTATGATCATACTAAGGCCTGCATACTTGGTTTTGCTAATAGTCTCTTTCTAGATTAGATGTTTTTCCCATAGTCATTCTAGAAGCTTCATGGTGTGACATATATCCCATAAAAATCTCTTTGGAAATAAGAAAATTCTAAACATTTAGCCCAAATAAGTAAGTCAAATGAAAATCCATCGAAATTTTTTATTTTACACATTTCTTTGCCTTACCAAAGCAAAGTGAATTAGATGTTCAAAATTCCAAAAATTTTAAACCCCAAAACCAGATTTTGTCAACCAAGTGGCCATCTAAGGATCTAAGTCTAGATAAAAAAGAAAGCAATTCACATTCTAAACTATGAAGTAAACTTGAGTAGAGTGAGGTTGTAGTGTCTCAATTTTGTTTTTTCAAATCCTTGTCTTTCTCTCATCATTACCATTTAACAATTTTTCGTAACTTGTGCCCCTTCTCGGCTCTTGGTGTTGAGCCCTCGCATCTTACTAGTTGTGTGGAGTTAGGAGAGGGGAAATTTCATTCAATTATCATATCACTCTTTTGCCATGTTTTTCCAAGACAATATGAAGTATAAAATATTGCTAAAGAAACTACGTTTAACATCACATTGTGTTTTTCATCATCATATATCAACATCATAAAATAAAAAAGAAATCATTTTGTTATCATTCATAGCCACTTTGCATACATTCTGAAAAGCATAGAAAAGTGGAAATTATAAAAACATCTAGAGCACACATGTGAGAGGAACCAAAAGAAAGTCAACTCGAGACAATGGAGTACCAAACCAAAAAGAGAGTCTATATATATCATGGTGAATCAAGTTTTTATGCAGTGTCACCATGCACTAGGCATGGTCAAAATGCTCACAATGAGCCCGAAATATACAAAAAAATCATATAAACACCCAAAAAATGTCATCAAAGCAATAAAAATGGCCCCATGACCTGTCAGTCCCTATGGGATCCCTTGAATGGTGTCTAACCATGTCTAGGGCTCATACTGCGGCTACGATGACACTGGGAGTGAACCAAATGATGTGAGTTCTCATGGTGGCATCCACTAACCATGGCCTCATTGTGAGAATGGCTCCATCTCATCAAGTGATCAACAGTCTCATATCCGACCACCTAGGTACAGAAGAAGGTCACTATCTCCTCTACCATCCACATAGGGGAAAACACGTAAGTTTGTCTTCCGGTGACTAATGGCTGGCTTTGAGTTGACAATTATCTTAGCTTAGGTCTTCCCCGAGGGGATCAATAGAGTGTCCATACAAAATTGAAAAATGAGCTCTAGCCACTCTGTTTCATCACTATAAGAAGAGAGAAAGAAGCATAAGTTAGAAAAAGGGAAATAAAAAGATATAAGCCAACATTCCTAACTAACAAAGTGGAGAGAAAAGTATTAAACGTACTCGGTATCCAAGAATCCAATTAGGATCGGTAGTGCTGATGTTGATGCTATTAGTGGTTATCGAGCTTCCCTAAATCTAGAAATGAATTGCTGTCCTATGACGGACTTGTCATCCCCCTCTCCATCACGAGGAAGTGTATTATCTGAGACTAAGGTCTCTCTCTCAACACTGGCCTCCTCGTAAGCTACTATCAGCATCTTCTGAGTATCATGCTACTAAGGGTCACTCTCCTCCTCCTCCGTATGGGCTACCTCGCCACCCCATCATCAACTCCCTCAAACTCCATGTCCTCTCAAACTGAATCCTCTTCTCTCATCCTCCGTATCCTCCTCAAACTTGGAGTCTATATCAATGGGCTCATCCTTTTGCCCGCTGTGAGTAGGAGTGTCTGCAATCTGAAGTAGGGGCACCCGAGGGGCACCAACTACCCGTTGAGCATAGAACACCTATCTAACCACAATAGGAACACCTGTAATGAATATTTTCCAATCGGGATCCCATCTAACACTTCTCCAAGCCTCCTGAATAGTCCTATAAAATGGTGTAATTGGACGGAGCATATCAATGAACGAAAGGCCAAATTGCTAGGAGACCCAATCAAATGGGTGGACCTCAAGTCTCCTATTTTGTCAACCAACTAACCCACATAGAGCAAGCTACTATCATAGTCACCTCTTGTCCCCATATCCATGCCATGTCTTGATATGGTGTAGTAGTCATGTCTGCCATAGTCAGGGAAGCCACTGGCTGATGTGGCATCCTAAGCACTGACATACCTATCCATCTAGCTGCCCGAACAACCCATGGATCTGACATTATACTCCCCTTCCATAGGAGATGAAATGCTCATAAACATAACTCATAACAAGAGTGGGGTGGCTCAATAACGGCCCCTGCAATCAAAGTACCTTGTATAAATCATGATAGGTATTTCCCAAGATATCTACGCCCTGCATATTTACGGCTATGTCCCTCAATCTACGTAATGATAGGAGCCCAAAAATATAAAAGGGTCTCACCACCCTTTTCCCCAATCAGTCAAGGACATGATTCCCATGATGTCTCTGAGTATGATAGGTATGGGGCCGGTGGCAATAGACCAAACCCTCATCCCCTTCTTTGAACTAGATGAGAAAATGACGTCTCCCATGTATGTGGCCCACTATGTCATCGCGTCCCCGGACCTAGCCGTCTCCAATTCATCCTCCTCCCAAGTAATGGGAGCCTAAGAATGCGGTACACATCCTCCAGGGTGATGGTCCACTCACCCTTGACACTGTGCAACCGTAGAAGGTGTTCCGATCAAAATCCCAATAGGAAAATAAGTGACATAGAATATGACTAGAAGGAGCAATGTGGGGGACCCGTGCAATCCTCCAGATACCGGACCTCGAGAGAAGGTCCATCTCATCTTGGGTCAGTTGATCCAAGATACCAGGGAGCCAATCACACTCCCTCTCTTGACTCCATTTGATGTACTCCTCCTCCTTTTGCATTCACCAAAACATGGAAAAAGAGTAAGTTAGTAACATATACAAAATAATAAGCTCACCAAAAACATGATAAAACATCAAAAATTAAAAAAATCAAGTTAAACACATGTTTTGGTCATTTTGTTCAGAATCACCACCTAGTACAAGGCGGTGGTCCCTGGACCGATTTTCCAAACGTGTATTTTACCCTAAAAATTCCCAAAAATACAAAAAGACTACTTTTGACCAAATAAAAGAATGCCTTATGAGCGCCTCCCCTAGAGACTCATTTAAGACAATTTTTTAAAATGATCCCTCCTAGTGAACTTTTCAAAGTTTTTACATTTTAGGTATTAAAAGACAAAAGTGAAAATAACCAACCTTAGACCACATTGGTCAATCTCCCACTCATGGAGGCATGATCATGATCTCATCACGGTCGTATCGGCTGTAATCTTGTTGAAAATGGTCATCGTGGGTCTAGAGCTCCAAATTCACCAAATCGAATAGCACAACTGAATTGGAAAATGAGCTATTTTGATGTGTGTGTGTGTGTGTGTGTGTGTGTGTGTGTGTGTGTTTTTTGACCTTGTTTTGAGTGTGTGTGTTCATAGGGCTGGAGCATTGGTGTAGGTATATTTCTATATCCCCGCACAAATGGTAATTCCTCTTGTCATTTTTATTTAGTGTTTATTTTTCAATATTTTATCTATCTACACTTGATTCTTCTTTTTCTCTTGCAAGTAGTGGGAGTTTGGTCGGTGAAATTTTGACACATGGGCATGTCAGGTATAAATTCTAACTCCCCTTTTTGGGAATGCCATACTTAGACTCTACGTTTTATGCCTTTTCATGGCTAAGATGCTTCTCGAGGGGGCAATATGTACGCACCCAAAATTGCATGTGCTACATTGTCGAAAAACAGTTTACAAAAGTCCCCAATGATGATTCAGTTCTTTTAAGAAGGTGTTTGAGCTCTAATTTCCATTTGCAGTATATATTTGTCACCTAGACGTCTTTACTTAGCCTTCCCACACTTTTTCTAGCTTCTTGCCTCTTTTTGCACATGTTTTGGCCTTTAGTGTTAGGATTTCCGCACTACCCGGCGTGGTTCTAAAAATGCCACCCAAAATAGGGTGGTGGTCCTGAAACCACCACCCCGCATAGGATAATGGCCCCGCTTGCTTTTTCCAGAATCCTTCACGCGTGTTTTAACATGCGACAGTTCACTTAACTTCACTTTTTGCATGCATCTGTGAGCCAAATTGTCTAAAATTAGCTTTGATTGCTTGGTTCTCCTTCCTCCTTCTATTTTTAAATAGATTTAATTAGTTGGAATTGCTCCTTCTTGCCTTGTGCATGAAGGCACCTCCCATCCTCCATTCCTATATATTCCATGCTTGTATTCAAGAAAAAGTGGGCTAATAATTTTGTGTATCTTGCATTGTATTGCTGTTACGATCTTGCTAGGAATTACATAGCCAAGCTCTGATATGTTGTGTTATCTCTCTTCTACCTACATTACATCTAGATTTCCATCAAGCTACCATTTCTCAAGCACCATCCTCCTACTATTGTTATTGCATTCCCAATCCCTTGGACTCACATGAACACTTAGAGAAAGAAAGGAACATACTAAGGGGAAAAATACGAGACCATGACCAGATTTGGCAAAGCTCTTGCTTTTCCAAGTTAGAATTATGCATTTGTTTTCCTTGTTTGTTGAATTGTCAATTTCAAATCACTAGTTTCAATTATTCATATCAAATAGAGTATAAAATCATTCATATCAAATAGAGTAGAAAATCATTCATTTCGAATAGAGTAGAAAATCATTCATTTCAATAGAATTAGTCAATCATTTATTAGTAAGCTTGCCTCTTTAACGTTCCTGGGAAGTTGTGAGGAACAATAGCCCCTTTTAGGGTCATGATTTTTTCTTCACCTCTGAGGTAGGGTTTGAAGGGTTTTGATTAGATTAGGTTATTTTTCTTTAGATTAGATTCATACATTTGCACAAGTAACCAGCTACATCCGGTTGATTACTTGTCTTTAGTTTATTTATTAGATTAGAATGCATTGCTTAAAAATTAGAAAAGAACAAAAATATTTCCTTTGATAGATTAGTTTTCTTTTATTGCTTTGATCCAAAATATTGTGAAAACTCCAAAAACATAGATTAGATTTCCTTTAGTAATTAGTTTTCTTATCAAAAATCATTTTATTTCATTCTGTATGACCATCAATGGTCCACAACAGGAAAAGACATATAGTTGTGATCCCTTGGTCCCACAACCCAACGGGCTAGAATTGATAACTGACATTGATACCAATTTACGTTTGATAGTCTTACACACACCTACAAATTTTGCTGAGAAAATAGAACAACTCAATACACTAAATATTGCTGATAGTTGTTGGGTTTCCTATTAGCACTTAGGATGAAACCACAGTCAGGGGACAAGCAAGTCCCTCCTTTTTAATTGGAGAGGTTCCCTTATTAAAAGCAGGGGTAAAACCTATGTACAAATGCACAGTCTTTCATTCAGTGGTGGTTTCCCGATATCCTGAAATGTGTTTTAAGCTTGGAAAGTTATCAATACATGAGGATAGAAGACTTTAAAGAGAGAAGGGAGGTAAAAGAATAAAATACTTTCAGGGAAAAGAGATGGCAGAGAAAACCCTTATACGTATTATGCAAATGAGATACATAATAGAACCATCCACGTTTATAACAGACACAATTCGTAGACTCAAAGTTCTAGAAATTGTATAAACTAGAACAAAAAGTTTTCAACCATGCAAGGATTAGATGATTCACACATCGAACCGAGAAAGAAAGAGAAAGCGAGAAGAAAGGGGAAGAAATCTTTGTATTTATTTCATCCAATTCAAAATTATAGTTCCAGAATAATCAAAATTCCAACCCGTATAATGGATTTAAAAGCCCATGATATAGCTCACAAGAGACGGTTACAACTTCCTCAAACAAGCAAGAAACAGTTACAACTTATTCTAATCATTCACACCCCTTCAAATTATTGATTCACAAAAAATGTTAATGGTAGAAGAACAAATTCAAAAATATACGGTCGTTACATTATTTTTGACAGTTAAAACCTAGGCCGTTCGATTTTCTTTTACAACTTCAAATTTGGGCCACCCACGTGGGAGAAATTGACTAGAGCGGGCCTGTGAACACCTATTGCATTCTTTTCCTTTGAAGTAGCACCAGGATTACATGTGGAGAGCTCTGCTAGTCCCTTTATACTTAGCTTATTCAGGCTTGTTCCACACTTGACTTATGTTGACCCCAAGACACGTGGAGGGTTGGCACTCATTTGAGTTTCTATTTTGGAAGAACCCCTTAAAATTTTGCCAAGCTGACGCATGTCTCCTTCCACCAAGGTTACACTTTTCAATGACCAACTCTGTCTCTCTATTTACCCTAGACACGTGGCGATTTGGCACTCATTTGGAAACTGGCCTTTTGGTTTTACTTCTGAAATCTCATCGTTGAGGCACATGGAGGCCTCTACCGACCCACCCATACTTAGTTAATTTTAACTATTGAATCTGTCCCTTTTGGACCTAGGACATGTGGAGGACTCGGTGCAAGTTTGATAACTTCCCCATCTTTGACTCTTGAAGCTACGCCGATGAGGCACGTGGCGTCATCCACTGAAACTTCAATACTTAGCTGATTTTAGCTTATTCATTCTTTGTTTTGAACTCGAGACATGTGACAAGTTGGTGCCTATTTCAAGATCGTCCCTAGACCCCCCAGAGTTGTGCCATTTGGACACGTGGGGGCCTCCACTGTCACTTGAAAAATGACCAAACCACATCCAATCAAAGATATACACATATTACCCATGGACTCTAGGGAAAATTAATGGGGAAAATACGCCTGCCATTCCTGACTGTGGGAAGAAAAATAAAAAGAAGGGAAAAGACTCCACTGTTACACCTAATTTTAAATTGTTCTCCATGAACTGAAAATTACAAACAATACTAGGCTTGACGCAGTTTCAATACTCCAAGGAACAGACTCAATTTTTTTGAAAATTGACTCCAAAAGAGGGGAATTTTGGGGCCGACAACAACTGGCTCTTTCTGGGGATGACTTGTCTTGGAACGGAGACACAAGGCAAGATCAAGTGATGAGGCCAAAATATTTTTGATTAATGTATAATATATGATCTCATCTTACTCTCCTTTTGATTAAGTTTAATTGTATTGTGTGACTTTTATTTGATCTGATATGAGTGAGGATGAAATTGTTTGTCTTTTGATTGATTGTGATTCTAATGTTAAACTCTCTAGAATTCCCGACAAGTGTGTGTTTGAATTCAGTTTTGTAATAAAGAAAGTCTAAATCAGAGTTGAAAATGAAGCAGAAGTGTTCGGCTTTTTTTTAGCAACATTTGTTCCTACACAACTTAGTTTCGAAACTTTCAATCTAGTTTTGAAACTCCATCACACAGTCATCATTTAGTTCCATAACTTTCAGACTTAGCTCTGGAACTCCAATATTTAGTTTCGAACTCCTGGGATAGCTCCTAACTCTCACGGTTTAGATCCTTAACAAATTCCTATGGTTTTGGAACTTCTCTGAAGTTCTAGAACCAATGGGAGTTATCTATTTTAAACCACATCCAGAGATTTTACATCTACAACCCTTTCAATCAGGAAGGACAAGAAGATTTCTGAACGTAGATCTAGGAAGATTTATCCTACAGCTATCTAATCAACCGTAATCTGGCTCAGCATCTATTCTAGGCATGATTTGATTTCATCAAAATCATTGAGACAATTGTGATTGTAAAATGTATATAAAAGCAGGCCTGCATTAGATAGAAATATATGTATATATATATATAGAATAGAGAAGATAAATAGACTAAGTACTCAGATCCAATACGTTTGTAATTTTGAATGTTTTATCAATAAAATAGCCATTCCTATTTGAAAGAATTTTGAGTGGTTAAATCCTGATTCGAGGAGGGGAAAGGGCCCACTCCCTCAAGGACCGGGATATTTGTTTATTTGGTATTTATATTTCTTCAGCAAATAGATTAGATCTATTAATTCTGTATTTTTTTAATTCTTTTAATTAAACTCTGTTGTGTACTTGTTCCTTTAGGTGTTTAGATAGATTCTTATATTTCTTGCAATTGTTTTCAAGCATTCTAAATTGAGTGTGTTTATTTTCTAGCAACAAATGTGTTTCCTTTCAAAGAAACCTAGATGGAACCCTAATAATTATTCCCAACGAAGAACATATCCAAATCGGAATCAACAGCCATCATGGGATCCCCTGCATAAAATTCACAAACTGAGAATGTAGTCCAAACACAAATGCCAACACAGCCAATGTAGCAAATCCAAGAAACAAACAAACAACTCCTGTTTATGGAACAAAACTAGAAAAATCAGTTGATTTACATGCTATGGATTGTAAGAATATCCAAACTAGATTTGGGAAAATCATTAACACCCACCCCTATAACCAATAAAATGACAAGAAAATGAAATCCTTAGTACTGTTGTTCCAAAACAAGATATAGAAAGAAAAGAAAAGGAGCCAGATAGCAACACTACTAAGACTCCATTTCCAGAGAGATTCAAAGAAGCTATAGAAATCAAGGAGTCTGAATTGGTACAGAACTAAGGAAATTGAATATTGAAATACCACTATTACAAGTAATTAAAGATATTCTAGAATTGAACAAATTAATCAAAATGTTATGCATGAAAAAGCTTGGAAGGAAGAAACAGTAACCCAAGACTATCAAAGTAGATGGGAAACTTGCTGATTTATTAGCAAGAAAACTTTTACTTCCCAAATAAGGAGATCCTGGAAGTCCTATTATTTCTGTCTCTATAGGAAATAAGGATGTACATAATGTTTTGATAGATTTAGGAGATGATATCAATGTAATAACAGTGGATACTCTGAAAACATTACCATTAATTGGTATATAACCTACTAATACCATATTGTAGATGGTAGATCGATCACAGTAGCAAAACCAGAAGGAATTATTGAAGATGTGTCAACTATGGTGGATTCATGGGAATATCTAGTTGACTTCCTTATAGTGCAGGCTAAAAGGTAAAACATTGGGTTATCCCATTATTTTGGGTAGACCATGGTTAGATACAATTGTTACTTTGATAGATTGTAGTTCAGGTGATATGACAATCTCAAATAGTAATAAATCTAAAAAAATTTCCTTATATCCTACTGCACAACCTTTTACTAACAATCATGAACAATTGTGGGTTGATTCTCTTGAAACTAATAAGCAAAATTTGTCTTCTTTGCCTATGATCACATTTCAGATCATGTAAGAGAAGTTAAAGAGATGATTAATCCACAATTGGATGATAACCTATTTCCCTTAGAGTAATCAAAAATAGTTCTGGAACCCATGAACTTAGTTCCGAACCCGTAAACTTAGTTCCAGAACCTGCAGCTATAGTTCCGAAACCACCACATTTAGTTCCGGAACCATGACAATAGTAGTTCTCTTTGATTGAAAAGGATTTCACTCCAGGAGGAACGAGATTTCTCATGTGGAGAGGATGAATCAGTAGCTTCAGTTTCAAGTACATCATGAAGTGGTGAAGAATTTCTAGAAAGTAACAATGACGAGGAATTTGGCCTGCAAAGAGATAAGTATCATAATTCTCATTACTGTCCTTTTCCAATTGTTCTCGTCTCAAGGAACTTTTAGATATGTTGCTACGTACCATATGTCTTTGTTACCACATGTATGTCCATTAAATAATTTAATGAAACCCTTTCCATAAATTAGTTCATCACATATTGGAACCAAGCATGTTGAAATTCAACCAGGTAAAACTTTAAACATTAACAATTGGTTGAAGGAGGATGAAGAAGCTAAATTGTTTGATGTTCTAAAAAATCATACTAAAGCTTTTGCTTGGGATTACAAATATATAAAGGGGATTCATCCAAGTATCTGCACTCATCACATCTATACTAAAAACATTAAACCAGTTAGGCAACCTCAAAGAAGGATTAACCCATCTTTAAGGGATATAGTCAAACAAGAAATTGAAAAACTATTACAAGTAGGTTTCATCTACCCTATCTCAAATAGCCAATGGATATCTCTTCTTGTAATTGTTCCAAAAAGAATGGAAAATGGAGAATATGTGTTGACTATAGGGAACTAAACAAAGCCACAATGAAAGATTATTTTCTGTACCATTCATATAGATCAAGTCCTAGATAACCTTTCAGAAAACAATACTTTTCTTTCTTGGATGGATTTAGTGGGTACAATCAGATCAGATTTGCTGCTAAAGATTAGGACAAAACTACATTTACATGTCTATGGGGAACCTTTTCCTATAGATTATTACCATTTGGTTTATGCAATGCTCCTGCAACTTTCTAGAGAGTTGTACTTGCAATCTTTGTTGATCTTACAAATGATTGTGTTGAAGTATATATGTATGAATTCACTATACATGGAGATACATTTGAAGATGCTTTGAGAAATCTGGACAGAGTGTTAACAAGAGGTGAACAACACAACTTGTCTCTTAGTGATGATTTTTTTTTTATGATGGTGGATGAGGGAATTGTATTAGGACACCATATTTCAACAAAAAGGAATTCAGGTGGATAACAAAAAATTAGGATCGTTTCAGATTTACCTATTCCTTAGACCCCCATAGATATCAAATCATTTCTAGGGCATGTTGGGTACTATACGCGCTTTATAAAATATTTCAGTAAAATTGCTGCCCCCATGTTTAATTTTCTAACCAAGGATTGTGAATTTCTTTGGGATGAAAAGTGTCAGCATGCTTTTGAAGAAATTAAAGACAAATTAATCAGTGCCCAATATTGAGAGGTCCTAATTGGGAAAATCTATTTCATATCCAAATAGATGCCTCAAATTATTCCATTGGTGTAGTATTAGGACAGAAAGATGAAGAAGGAAAGATGTATGCCATTTACTATCTTAGCAAGAATCTTACTCCCATTGAAAAGAATTACACCACCACTGAAAAGGAATTTCTTATTGTGATTTATGCAATCAATAAATTCAGACATTACATTACAGGGTACAAGATATTTGTACACACAGATCATTCAGCAATTAAGTATTTAATGAACAAACCAGTGGTTGGAGGAAGATTCATTAGATGGTTATTACTTTTGCAAGAATTTGATATTACCATTGTGGATAATCTAGGTAAATCTAATGTGGTAGCTATTTTTTTGTCAAGACTAACCACCATAGGGGAGCAAGATCCAATCAAGGATAACTTTCCAGATGAACAACTATTTGCAATCTCAATAAGTACACCATGGTTTGTTGATATGGAAAATTATCTTGCAATAGGGAAGTTCCCTCCTTCTCTTACTAAGAAACAAATAAAGAAGTTAATTAAAACCAGTGCACAATTCAAATGGTTAAATGGAATGCAGTGTCATGATGAACCAAGTGGAGGACACTATTCAATAAAAATAACAACTCATAAGATACTTCTGCACTGGTATTATTGGCCATCTCTCGTATAAAGGATGTGAAAAGATATATCAAGAGGTGTGATCCTTGTCAAAGGATGGGACAACCAACTTTCACCAATGAAATTCCTCTTCAGCCTCAAGTTGTGGTTGAACCATTTGAGAGATGGGGATTGGATTTTGTTGGTCCCTTTAATCCTCCCTCATAAGGGAAGAAATATATTCTTGTATGTACTGACTATGTGACAAAATGGACAGAAGTGCAGGCATTGAAAAATGCCACGGAGGAAGCAATTGTTGATTTCCTTTGGAACAGAATTATGATAAAGTTTAGAGCACCAAGGAGCATAGTTTCAGATCAGGGACCACAATTCATGTCTAATATGATTCAAGCTTTCACAAGGTATTACCAAATCAATCATAGGAAGTCATCTCCTTACCATATAGAGTCAAATAGACAAGTGAAGTAACAAATACATAATTGGAGAACATCCTTACCAAAATGGTTGAAGTGGGAGAAAAGATTGAGTAAAGAGACTACCTAAAATTGTATGGGCTTATAATACAACTTGGAAAATTGCAACAAGGTTTTCACCATATGAATTAGTCAATGGGAAAAATATCTTATTGCCTATAGAATTTGAACTTCAGACATTGAGGACAATAGTAAAGGTGGGAATTGAGTTGAATGCATCTCAAAAGGAAGAATCCTTCAACTTAATGTGTTGGATGAATTAAGGTTGGAAGAACTTCATGAGAGAGAGACGATTCAAGAGAAAAGTAAGAAATGGCATGACATACATATCAAGAAAAGGTAATTCAAATTAGGAGACTGGGCATTCTTTGTTCGATTCTATGTACCAACAGTCAAGGGAAAATTGAGAACCGGATGGTTGGGACCCTATCATATTGAAAAAATATTTGAAAATGGTTCTATTCGATTACTTTCCATTTATGGCGTAAACAAAACACTCTTGGTCAATGGACATAGGCTGAAAATCTATAGGAAGCCTCCAACTAAGGATGAATTTTTGAAGAAGATTTAAGAAGACAAACAATTTGATCATATGGAAGAACTTCAGTTCTTCTAAAATGATCGAATAACCGAGATGATAGATCCGGAATAAAGGAAATAAGATGAAAACCAACAAATGGTGTTTTCTTCCCCAAAATAAAATAAAAATTCTCTCAAAGGTTAATTGAAAACTAGCAAATGGCGGTTGACCTCTTTTTGGCTAGTTCAAATAAAGGAATTCTTTTGAATTCTAGCTATCTTATCTAATCATGTTTTGTTCCACTTGTAGGAATGACGAGTCATCATAGCAAAAGGATTACATCATCAAGGATGGTAATTATGTCTTTTAACTCATTTAGGGTTGATTAAATGTTTTCATGTGTGATGTGACTTAATTTAAAAGTAGGTATGATGAGTCATCTATTTATACATTATGATTACAAGTGTGTAATCATGAAATTGATTTGGATGGAATAAGTGGCAGCATGGTTATCATTAGTAATTATTATTGCAAAAATCAAGAGAAATAAGTTACAGAGATATTTTGAGGAAGGAGCAGCGAATTGAGTTTATATTCCGTAGCAAAGAACAAAGAATTCAGAAGTTATGCAGCTAAAAACAAAGGTTCCATAGCCAATTCGTGGTTCATGGCTAAGAAAAAGGGCTCAAAACAATTTGCACAAAATCGGAAGAGACAGAACTCAAGCCGATATTGGGATTAAGAAAAAAATTGAACCAGAGGATGATTCCTAGCTGCTCACAGATGAAGAAGTGGCATCCATCTTTAAGCATGCATGATAGTTTGAATGCCTAAAGAAATTTTCAAGGCATAATGACAAATTGGTAAGAGAATTCGTCATAAACCTAGAATAGTCTAGAAAAAAGGTGAGAAATGTCTTTATTCCTTTTTCTGTAAATATTGTAAGTAACGTGTCTGGAGTGCCAATTGTGCATGTCCCACAACCTACCAAGGGAACTTTGAAAGAACTGGTTGAAGTCTTAATGTAAGAAGAAGAAACTAAACCCCAATACATCTATAATACAAATAAAATCATAAAAGGGGTCATATGGGCTAGTTTTCCCAAACCCTTTGACAGGGTAGCGTTTTGGATAGTAAAATATTTAACCTGTGATGGTTAGTTTGGGTCTGTGGGAAAATAAGTCTTAAAAATGCTCATATATCTGAAGTATGGAGCCACCAAACCTGAATACATAATAAACCTCCCAAGGTTTCTTTTTGATTCCATTCAGACCATGGCTTAGAGGTATTCCTGGGGTGTTGGGACAATTAGGCATCATGGTCTAATTCATTTGATATGCTAGCACCATTTCCTGTCAAAGAAGAATGGAGAAGAAATTTGGGACAAGTTTCTTGGAAAGTTCAAGAAAAACCCTAATATTATTAGAAGGAAAATTCCAGCCCCATTCTCTCCTTCAACTAATCTAGAAATTGATGCCCCTATAGAAGGATAGAGGGAAATGGAAAGAGAAAACATACCAAAAAAAAAAGGTCAGTGAGAAAGATAAAAACAACAGAGCCTTCTGTACCTGTGAAGGAAATTCCTTCTTCCAGTAGCGGCTTCGGGAGCCAATATCTATTTCTAATGGTGATAGCTCACCCACACAAGAGCAGGAAATAATAGTAAGAAGAAGCTCTAGAAGAAAATTCACTCTCAAGCATGTTAAAATTCCCTAGATAAGAAAAATTCATAAGAGGTCAAGGGAAACCCTAGAAGAAAGGAGTGAGCAGGAAAGGATGGAAGAAGAATTTGTTGACATTTTGGGTAGTATGGTCATGATTCCTCCTAAGCCAAGTCAAGTTGAAATGGACAGAGGAGAAGAGAGATTTGAAGAGCAAGATTTTTAGGAATTGGCTGAACCATCAGCAGTGCCACATGAAGAAGAAGAGTTGGCATCTAGGATAAGAAAAGGAAAATTTCCTTTGATAGAGGAAGAATGCCTAACTCCTCAAATAATTTCATAAGAACAAGAAAGACATCAAGTTAAATAGGCTTTGTTCTTATCTAGAGTAGAGATCATTATCAGAGAAAAAGATGAGGAATTGTATTTCCTCAAGCTCAAGTTGGAACAAAGGGAGATGCTCATTGAGAGCTAATAACTCAGCTTGCAGCCAAGACTGAGGAATTATCAGCAACCAAGGAACAACTGATAGAAAAAGAGGAAGAATTTTAGGCTTCTAGAAAATAGAGTGTTGTGTCCACAATCTCTGCACAGACTGAGTTGACCTATTTTCCTCTCCAACAGCTATGGAATGATACTTACAGGGAGCTCAGAGAATCCAAAAAATTGAATGAAGAATTAAAGACCAAGATGGAGGAACATATGAAGGCAAGAAAGGAATGGGAAGAAAAGTTTTATAAGGAGGAAGGAAATAAATATAAATGTCTTAACAAAATTCATATGGATGTATTATGAGTGAGAAATTACTTTCTGCAGGAGGCCCTCTCCCGCATATAGTGATGAGTGCATTATTTGGCTCATTGATATCATTTCTTCAAGCTGAAAATACTCTTTTGATATGACTTATTAATACATGGGGATGTTTTGTGTAGTTATATCTTAGTAGGTTGGATGCATTTTCCTTGCTATAGTTTATGAAAATTGATTATCACATGAACCTCCTACTAACTACCTTTGTGAGATAAAATGTGATGACATGTGCAGGAAATGATGGATGTTGTTGGTAGTTATGGAGCCCGAGTTTGAAGCAAGTGGCAGGAGACTGTTTCCACCAAAGTTGACCTATTAGTTTGGGGCTTGTTTCTAACTGCCCATAGAAATCTATGTGTTTTAATTAGTATTTTATGGATGGTGATTAATGCCACATGTTTTGGCGAGACTTGTAACTAATAGTATCTCTATGAAGACTTCGTCTTTAGAACATATAAAGAACTACTTTTGATATACTAAGATAGATTATCTGCATTCAGTTTTTTGGCGTTATTATCTACTGTCTATGTTATGAAACTTATTCTGAGTTAATGAAAGTCACGAAATTTTGAGAATCAAAGGTTCTTAATCCCTTTATCCCAAGGAAGAGCAAGGGCCCACTCAACCAAGGAGATAAGAGGTTATTTTGAGTTCATTTACGTATACAGTTCTTTGATTGATTTATCTAATTTTTGTTTGAGAATCTTACATGCATACTTTGATTGACTATATCTATTTTCTTCATTACTACTTTCATTTAGAATAGATGTTTCCATTATGCAAATCTGGTTAAAAAGTAATCTCACTTTCTACTAAGCTTCATTTATACATTTGTAATTTCATTTGTTAAAAGTAGTGTGTGCGCATTTCATTTTCCAGTAGAAGATTAGTTGTTAGTTTCCTTTCATTGTGAATAGTTGAATTCTATAGAACTATATTTCAATTCTGTAGATTTGTATTGCATTTCCGTAGATTAGTCACTAAACTAAGCAACCTCCAATAGACCCAACAGATAACTGGTCCCATTAAACTCCATTACATACTACCTAGGATACAACCTTGGTTTAGAATGACACTGACATGACATTATGTCAGTTAAATGATTGGAGCAATACATTGAACCATCATTTTTGGCACCGTTTCCAGGGAATAACCATAAGCACCATCATTTTTATTCCATATGCTATGGGTGTTAATGGAGTTCATATAGGAAACTAGTAGTTGTCTTGGACCTTGTTTTAAAACAATCAACCTTGATGCATAGGTCGTGAGACAACCAAGGGAGATTTATAGCACATAATATTCCACAAATCTCTCTAAACAATTCACAAGGAAGAAACACTGAGAGTGATACAGATTCTAACTCAACGCCTAGAACCTCTTCTGAGCATTTTGTATCCTCTTCACACCACTCGCAATGGGGGACCCTTGGAATCCTGGAGACCAACCTTTAGGGAGAACCTTTACGTATCCCATTTTCCTTGATGTGGATGAGGATGAATCTATGAAAAACATCTCACCATCCATTCTCCCCATCTTTCAAGGTATGACCAAAGAAGACCTTGATCATTTTTTGTATGAATTTAAAATCCTGTGCTAGACATATGATTACCAAACTGACAATCAAAAACTCAAATTGTTTCCTTCCACTCTCAAAGATTCTGCTATGAGATGGTTTATGGGGTTACCATCTAACTCCATTAATTCCTGGGAAGCCATGGAAACAACCTTCCTAGATAAATACCAAGACTATTGTAGGGGAAGGGATAGGAAGGAAGATTTCTTCCAAATATGACAAAAGGAAGATGAGAATCTAGAGGATTATCTGGATAGATTCCTCTTTCTCCACAAACGCAGTGGGTATGAGTTACATGTAGACATCACTAAGATAGTCTTTCTTAAAGGACTGGATGAGGAAACCAAGGATTCCCTCCATCTCATGGGAGGAGGAGACGTGCATAAACTCACCATGGACCAAATCACTGAGCTATGTAGAAGATACTCTAGAACACGTGGAGGAATATGAAGAAAACAAACATCCAAGTCTTTGGGTACCTCTGAACTTTTGGAAGAAATGGCCAACATGAAAATGAACATTCTGCTACAATTAACATCAACCATAGATGGACTCAAGGAAAAAACCAGCCCTGCCAAAGAACCGTTGGACATATATTGCCCTAAGTGTTAGAAGAGACACCCCTTGAGAGAATGTCCTTTGGATGTCACAGACATGTGCTTAATCTATGAAGTTATTGACCATGACACTAAGCATTACACATTCTTACCACAGTTAAAGGGAGGTTTGAATGCTATCTCTCAAACAAGTGTTGAATTAAACTTTGTCCAAAGACCAAACAATCAGGTTGGGTTCCCATCTAGGCCAACTTAGAATCCCTAGAGGATGTCATGCTTGAATCAAGCCTCCCAGTCTTCTTGGGGAAAACCTAAGTGGGAAAACTCAAACTAGATGAATTATCCATATCCACCACCTTGAAAAAATCCCTACACTTAGCTAGGTTGGGCACCACCACCCACAGCCAATCCTTGGCATAACCAGCAGTGGGGTCCTCAACCAAATTTTAGCCAAAATCAGTCCCGGCACCACCACAAAATGGCAATCACCAACATAGATTCCATCAACCACAACCAGCTTTAATGCCTCCACCTCAAGCCTACCAACATCAAAAAGAAGCAACACAAACAAAACTTCCAAATTAACCAAAGATCCAATCCTAAAATCAACAGATAGCTTCAATTGATGACACAGCACCCAAGTAACACCATGTAGGTTAATGTTATTGGTAATTTACGCCTACGATCCGGCAAATATTGAATCCTCCCGTTGTTATCATAGAACTATCTCGCTGATTCCAATAAAGAAGAAACCCTTGAGGATGATACGGTCCTTCACCAATACCGATACACCGGATGATCAAATATTCAAACAGAATAAAACCCCTTTTCCCGAGTAGTTACAGGACATTCAAACTGTAGATGAAACAAAGCTAGTTCAGGAATTAAAAAGTACATATTGAGGTCCCACTTCTGTGAGCAATAAGGGACATCCCTGAACTAAACCAAATGATTAGAAATGAGTGTATCAAAACACCAGGAAGGAAAAATAAGTACCCAAATACTGTCAGGGTCAGCAGGAATTTGGCTGATTTAGTTGCTGGCACCCTTATCTCACCAAAATATGGGGATCCTGGGAGTCTTTTCATTACTATTTGTATAAACAACCAGTCAATATCTAACATTTTGGTGGATCTTGGTGCTGCCATTAATGTCATCACAATAGAAATGTTTAATCTGCTATCCTTAACAGGACTTCAACCTACCAAGATTGTTCTACAGTTAGCAGATCAATCCATTGTTGTACCTGATGATGTGGTTGAAGATATAATGGTCACTGTTGAATCATGGGAGTACCCAGTGTTTACACCTAAAGCTCAGAAGTTGGGATATCCAATCATCTTGGGAAGGCCCTGGTTGGGTACGGTTGCTACATACATCGACTTTAGGTCAAGAAACATGACAATTCTAAATGGGTAGAAATCCAAACACATTTCATTATACCCTCCTGCCCAACCTTATACGAACAATTGTGACTAGGTATGGGTGGATTCTTTAGATGCTAACTCTTTGAGTTCTTCTTTTCTGGCCACTATTGCAATACACAACCATATGGTGGAAGCTGTGGAGTCATATACACTGAATGATTCTAAGGACCCTATGACTACGAAAATCAGCACTATTGCTACGAAATCTAGAACTCGGCATTAGACATATCCTCTGCTATTTCTCTAGTAGAAACTACCTCTTCGAGTCCTGGCAGAAACTCTATGCTTATAATTCTAAATATTTAGTTCTGATTTCTATTTTCCTTTAAATAATATTTTGTCTTTTGACAACATACCCATCCTGCACATGCTTCAGCCCCATGTTTTCCCGTTGAATTATTTTATCACTAGTACAGCTTGCTCTTGTGAATGATACCAAGTAGGTGCTTGTCGGTATGGGAAGAGAGCTGACCATAGGTAACGATTTGGAGGTCAATCAAGAAGCTAGGGTGCTTGAGGTTTTGAAGAAACACTCCCATGATTTTTCTTGGGATTACACTGATATGAAGGGAATTCATCCTAGCATTTGTACACATCATATTTACACTGATGACGTTAAACCTATAAGGCAGCCACAACGAAGAATCAATCCAACATTGAGAGACATAGTCAAAAGTGAGATAGAAAAACTCCTAAAGGTAGGTTTCATCTATCCTATATCTGATAGTCAGTGGGTTTCCCCATTAGTTATTGTTCCCAAGAAAAATGGTGAGTGGCGAATATATTTTGATTAAGGGAACTTAACAAAGCCACTAAGAAGGATTATTTTCCCCTGCCTTTCATTGACCAAGTTCTGGACAATGTGGTTGGTAAGAAGTATTTTTCTTTCTTGGAGGGGTTTAGTGGGTATAATTAAATTAGTATTTCCCCTGCTGATCAAGATAAGACTACTTTTATGTGCCCTTGGGGTACATTTGCTTACCGAGTCTTACCTTTTGGGCTTTGTAATGTCCTTGCTACATTCCAGCAGGAAGTCTTGGCCATTTTTGTAGATCTTGCTAATGACTGTGTTAAGGTTTACATTGATGATTTCACTATCCATGGATCCACTTTTGAAAAATATTTGAGTAACCTAGAGAAAGTAATCACTGATGTGAACAACACCAACTATCCTTGAGTCATGAAAAATGTCTAATGATGGTTGATCAAGGGATTGTCTTAGGTCACCATGTTTCAGCCCAAGGTATACAGGTGGAACCCAAAAAGATATCAGTCATCACCCAATTACCTACACCACCTAATCAGACTGACATCAAAAGTTTCCTTGGTCATGCAGGTTATTACCGCTGATTCATAAAATATTTTAGCAAAATTTCTACACCTATGTTCTCACTGCTAACCAAAGATTATGTTTTTGAATGGTCTCCTCAGTGTCAATAGGCATTTGATTCTATCAAAGAAAAGCTGATGATGGCCTCTATCTTACATGGCCCTGACTGGGGACAACCTTTCCATATCCACACTGATGATTCTAATACAGCCATGGGTGTTGTTCTTGGGCAAAAAGACTCAGAAGATCATATGTATGTAATTTATTTTATCAGCAAAAACCTGACTCCTACGGAAAGGAATTACACTACTACGGAAAAATAATTCTTGGTTGTTGTCTATGCTTTGAATAAATTTTTTCATTACATCACTGGATATAAAAAAAAATTTGTTTACACTGACCACTCTTCCATTCGATATTTGATGAATAAACCAGTGGTTGGTAGAAGGCTTATTCGCTAGTTACTCTTGTTGCAATAATTCAATCTCACCATTATAGATAAGCCTAGGAAATTTAATGTTGTTGTTGATTTCCTTTCTAGATTAAATTTTTCAGGTGTTGATGAAGCAATCCAGATCAATTTCCAGATGAACACTTGTTTTCTATCTCGACTAAGACTCCTTAGTTCACTGATCTTGCGAATTATTTAACAACAGGGAAGTTTCCTACCTATTTTACTCATAAGGAAAGAAGGTGATTGGTTAAAAATAGTGCAACATATAAATGGTGTAATAGATTCTTATTTAAATGTTGTCCTAACATGGTTCTTTGTAGGTGTATTCGGGAGGATGAGGTATACAACATACTACGAGCTTGTCATGATGATCTAGGAGGCGGACATTATTTAGTAAAATGAACAATTCAAAAGATCCTTGGAGCAGGGTACTATTGGCCTTCCCTCCATAGGGCTGTCAAAAAGTATGTGTGGCAGTGTGATGCATGCCAACGAATGGGAAAACCCACACTTTCAATGGAAATGCCTTTTAATCCTCAGCTAGTTTTAGGACCATTTGAGAAATAGGGGATTGACTTTGTTGGACCATTTGATCCTCCATATTTTTGGAAGGAGTATCTCTTGGTATGCATGGACTACGTCACTAAATGGGCTGAAGTTCAAGCATTGGCATTTGCCAACGAGGATGTTGTTGCTGATTTTTTGTATAATCAGATATTGTTGCGATTTGGAGCACCAAGGGCCATTGTATCTGATCAAGGTCCTCAATTTGTTTCAAATATTATTGAATATTTCTTGGAAATCTACATAATTAGGCACCAGAAATCATCACCCTATCACCCACAATCCAATGGGAAAGTGGAGGTAACCAATCGAGAACTCGAGAATATTCTAACTAAGGTGGTCAATGCCGATAGAAAGAATTGGGTACCAAAGCTTCCTGAGGCTATCTGGACCTCTACAACACGACTGAAAATAACTACTGGTTTTTCTCCCTATGAGATGGTATTTAGGAAGAAGCCACTGTTGCTTTTTGTGTTTGAATTACACACCCGCGAACAACGTTGGAAGTTGGGATCGATTTGGATGAAGCACAACGCAAAACAAGTGTCAGTAATTGAATGAATTAGATGAAATGCGAGATGGAGGCATAGTAGCAGATAGAACTTCTACAACATCGGTGCAAAACTTGGCATGATGCTCATATAAAAAAGGACATTTCATGAGGGACAGGTGGGTTTTACTCTTTGATTCACGCTATCGCAGTTTAAAGGCAAGTTGCATGCGCGTTGGTTGGGTCCTTATCGTGGAAATCACGTGTTTGATAATGGCTTTGTTCGGTTGTTACCTATTAATGGAGACAAATGGACTCTTCTGGTGAATGGACATAGGCTCCGGATTTATCACCAACCACTGGATAAGAAGAATTTCACCGATGACATTCTGTTACGCACGGACATGCATGCTGAGGAGGCTCTTTGCCCCGAACATGGAGTAATCAATATCTTGCAAATTCAATAAAGGAAGATGATCATGCATTCGATCTTCTTCCCTTAGTTAGTAATTTTTCTTGTTGTTGTTTTTAATAAATGCAGGAATTTTCATTATTTCTACACCGCTAATCACGCTTCATCTCAAACTGCAGGGCGTAGGAATCTACGGATATCACCACTAACTCAGCGTGGCATGGGTAAGTGCATCCTAACTTGCTAATGATATTTCCATGCAAAACATTTCCCCATGTATGCATTTGTCATCATTACGCCATCATGAAATGATCGCTATATTTATTTCGGATCTCTTTCCAAATCTGGTTCTATGGATGATGACATAAAAGGGGTAATGTCTCATAATCACCACACACCTTGAATGTGTCACATTCTTCAAGTCAGGATGGGTGGTGCACACTCCTCAATAGTGGGAGATGTGCCGCCTCCAATATCTTAAATTCACACGAATGGCCGGTCTCATTTACTATTTTTCCACCGCCACCTTCGCTCAATTTTACGTCATCCAAGGGATATGGTGTAATTTAAAATTTAATGCTTCTACAACTACTTCTTACCATTGTTATATGTGCATCAAGCATGATTAGTTCTATTAGTCACTAAACAGGGAGTGGGGGCATGCTTTGTTCTAGCTCTTTTTGCTACCTAGTATTACTCACCTTCGACTTCAACATGGGACCATGAAAGAAATTAGAGCCTGACTCACCGGATGCCTTACTCCGGAATGCCACACTTTCACAAGTATTTCATGATTTTGGATGGCTGGATTTCATTTGCCAATTCGAGGGTTTTGATGAAGGCATTGTGGAGGAATTCCTGGACAATTTTGAGTCCACCTGTTCACAAGTCGGTGGAAGACGGGTTGAGATTACCAATCAGGTCATTTTTGACCTATCCAACTTGTAAGACTTTGGTTTGAAGGTCATGACAAATGCTCCTCTACAAAGCCTACTTTATCTGCTTTTCATGATGAAGGGGAAGCATTCCCTAATTCATCCTAAAATCCTTGGGTATCCGAAGGGTGTTAGGCGGACGAGTCTACCTGGAATCTAGAGTTAAATAGTGAAGTGGGTCAACCGGTATTTCATATGCGATGGTCAGGCCTCTGTTTTGGGTGGTGATGCACTTAAAATGCTAATTCACCTTAAGAAGGGACATGTCAACTAGGCCCTCTGGGTAAATATTCATGAATACCTCGCGAACTCCATTATTAAATTTTTCCAGAAGTACCGGTCCGGTGGAGGAAAGTCTGTCATTAAACACCCGGGGTTGATTCATTTGTTATGCTCACATCAGTTTTCTTTAGACCAAAGCGAAGGCTCAAGGGACTTGTTGTGGGGGAAGGGTTTAGGCAAAAGTAATTGAAATCTAGTCTCTTTTCTACACCGGGCC
The DNA here is from genome assembly GCA_018340775.1 of Taxus wallichiana var. yunnanensis. NCBI lineage: Eukaryota > Viridiplantae > Streptophyta > Pinopsida > Cupressales > Taxaceae > Taxus > Taxus wallichiana. The sequence continues at coordinate 771,681,887 of CM031239.1, read as the reverse complement.
CTTACCCTTCACGTAACCAAATAGAGGCAATTGGTGTCCCCAAGCATGCAGACACATTTGGCACTCCCGAGGGTCCATCCCCTTCCATTTATGGCTCAAAAGGCAAGTGCACCTTGGCTCTGTCTTTCTTCAATGCACCTACGGCCTCGATGGCTCGGTTCATTGTTGAAGTCTGCGTGGTTCCTAATCGAGATTTTTCCTGATGATACCACCCCATTCGGTAAGAAAAACATGAGGAGGATCACCTGGCCATTCCGACACTTGCTATTCCTACATCTATAGAAATTCACCCTGTAGTTCCTGAAGTGCTTGACACCTAGGCTACATCTTCTCGCAACTATTTAGAGGAAATCACGCTACTGAAAGCTCAATTGCGAGGTATGGAAGAAACAAACCTTTTACTGCAAACTGAATTTACACAACAAACAATAGAGAAGGTTTGGGAAATCACTGCCCTACAGCTTGAATTAAGTAGTTTGAAGCGTCAACGCGATAAGAGTCTTAACATATTGGATAGATTCCATCGAGTTATCCCTTCAGGAAAGATAATCGAGGAAGGAAAATCAAACATTGAAAAGGGAAATGGAATCTATACAAGAGGAAAAGCAAAAAGTTACATCTATTTTAGATTTTGTCTATCCTTTGGCCCTAAAGCTTCTATCCTATAGAAAACCCTCTCCGGTCTATAGCATGTTCGTTCAAGAACAATTTTATTCTTGGCAGTTGTTCCAATTGTGTTGTCAATTTCCTCATGAAATTCCCAATGACACTAGTTTCTTATTAGTTTATAAGTGCAAGACTCTGAGATCCAAAATTTGCTTTGTGATTTCTACCTTCATAACATGATAGTTATAAATGTGCCTGATTTCTTAATCAATTTATTTTTGGGTGATTTCCAAATCAAGGCCTTTCATCATACTATGAAATCGGATCATCTCAGGGGTTAGCAAATGATATTTTCAATCACACCGCTCATTCCATTGGGTTCCACATCCGTCCAACTCATCACACTGATGTAGCTCTGAGAAAAAACTTTCATTCACTTTACTATCGTGCAGAGTCAAGGTAAACACATCCCATTTTACTTCAATGTGTCATGGATTTTGAAAATTACAATGTCAGCAGAACTTTGGGACAGCTTGGCGAGGCATGTGATAGGAGGTGGGATATTGTGAGTCTACCCTTGAAACACAAGGAGGTTCTCTCTCCCCAAAACTTGAGCTGGAGCATGCGTGGGGTGATGTCCTCATCACCATTATAAGAAAGACCACAGAGCAAACCAGCCAAAAGTACAATGAGGAATGGGCAGGCATCCAAGTACATCCACCACTCCTTTTGAGCCCTCTCACTACCCGCGAATAATGCAGCCCGGTCAAATGATAGTTTCACAAAGATGGGTAGAGGTTACCTCCAACACTGTGGATATAAGAACACCAAAAATAATATGCTTTGATCAATTTGAAGAATATGACATGGCCGAGCACCTTGGTAGGCGGGCGGGATGAAGATAAGTTGCATAGGGGCATGTAATGTAAAGTCGTCGGGGAAAATGATGAGTGCATTATTTGGCTCACCGATATCATTTCTTCAAGCTGAAAATACTCTTTTGATATGACTTATTAATACATGGGGATGTTTTGTGTAGTTATAACTTAGTAGGTTTGATGCATTTTCCTTGTTATAGTTTATGAAAACCGATTATCACATGAACCTCATACTAACTGTCTTTGTGAGATAAAACGTGATGATGTGTGCGGAAATGATGGATGTTGTTGGTAGTTATGGAGCCCGAGTTCGGAGCAAGTGGTAGGAGACTGTTTCCACCAAAGTTGACCTATTAGTTTGGGGCTTGTTCCTAACTGCCCATAGAAATCTATGTGTTTTAATTAGTATTTGGTGGATGGTGATTAATGCCACATGTTTTGGCAAGCCTTGTAACTAATAGTATCTATATGAAGACTTCGTCTTCAGAACATATAAAGAACTACTTTTGATATACTGAGATAGATTATCTGCATTCAGTTTTTTGGCGTTATTATCTACTGTCTATGTTATGAAACTTATTCTGAGTTAATGAAAGTCACGACATTTTGAGAATCAAAGGTTGTTAATCCCTCTATCCCAAGGAAGAGCAAGGGCCCACTCAACCAAGGAGATAAGAGGTTATTTTGAGTTCATTTACGGATATAGTTCTTTGATTGGATTTAGTGCAATTGTTGTTTGAGAATCTTACACGCATACTTTGATTGACTATATCTATTTTCTTTATTACTACTTTCATTTAGAATATATGTTTCCATTATGCAAATCAAGTTAAAAACTAATCTCACTTCCTGCTAATCTTCATTTATACAATTGTAATTTCATTTGTTAAAAGTAGTGTGTGCGCATTTCATTTTCCAAATAAGATTAGTTGTTAGTTTCCTTTCATTGTGAATAGTTGAATTTTGTAGAACTCGTATTTCAATTCTATAGATTTGTATTGCATTTCCATAGATTAGTCACTAAACTAAGTGACCCCAAAGCCAGACTCCAACAGATAAATTCTCCCATTAAACTCCATTGCATACTATCTAGACACACCTGGTTTAGAATGACAATCCGACAGTGAAGATAATGTTAGTTAAATGATTGGAGCAATACATCGACCCATCATATAGTGTGTTTTTAGAAGAGCGGCGGTTCATTCATTGAAATCACAAGGATTGTATGTGGGATTCCACATGAACTCAAAGATGAATATGAATTCATTACAGCTTACTCTCTCTCCATCCCTGAGTAGAAAAATATTCTATGTGAATTTTATCTTTGCAATTTTATGCTAGAGAAAAGCACAAGATTTATAATCAACTTGCATGTAGGGAAAGCTAGATTAATGCATTTTCTCTCTGCTTTGTAAAACCAAATTACAAGGAAGGAAAGGGAATCTAAATTTTTATTGAAAGACGGCTCAACAGTCTCTCGTACACACTATCTTACCATTCTGAAAAAGAGTATGGATGCCTTCACCTCCTATGAGGAGGAAAATTTTGAAGATATTTATGAAGGATACTCAAAGAGGTGGGAACTCCTTACTGTTTCCTTGAGAAGAAGGGAAGTAATTTCCCCAACAAATCTGATCTAGAGTTTAGAAAGGGCAAAAGCATTATGCACAATAATTCCCCAAGTCAATGAAACCTATGAGAAAATATGGATGGGAATGCAAACAAGGCCCCCTCTACTTCTCACCCCCATGTCTCCTTGGCAGAACAGAGAACCTCAAGACCCTACTAAATTTGAATAGTGGGAGAGGAAAATAGAAGGAGCAGGGTACAGTACATCCAAGTTTAAACATTGGAAAATCTAGTTTCAGCCATTTGATCTAAGCAATCAAATGGAATGTAGAACTTATAACCCCACTTTTGAAGAGTGAAGTTTGTAAAGGGACTTACAAACAAGTAAGTTTGGGGGAAATGATGAGGCAAGAATATGTTTGATTAATGTATAATAAATGATCTCTTCTTACTCACATTTTGATTAATTTTGATTGCATTGTGTGAATTTTAGTTGATCTGATATGAGTGAGGATGTAATTGTATGTCTTTTGATTGATTGTGATTATAATGTTAAAATCTCTAGAATTACTGACAAGTGTGTGTTTGAATTCAGTTTTGTAATAAAGCAAGTCTAAATCAGTTAAGGAAATAAAGCAGGAAGAGTTCAGTTTGTTTTCAACAACATATGTTCCTACACAACTTAGTTCTGGAACTTCCAAGCTAGTTCTGGAACTCCATCACATAGTCATCATTTAGTTCTAGAACTTTCGGACTTATTTCGGAACTCCAGTATTTAGTTCCAAAATTTTTGGACTTATTTCCAAAACTCCTGGGGATAGCTTTGGAACTCTCACAGTTTGGAGCCATAACAAATTCCTATGGTTCTAGAAATTCTCCAAAGTTCCGGAACCAATGGGAGTTATCTATTTTAAACCACATCCAGAGATTTTTCATCTATGACCCTTTCAATCAGGAAGGACAAGAAGATTTCGAACTCGATCTAGGAAGAGTTATCCTACAACTATCTGATCAACCGCAATCTGGATCAAAGCATCTATTCTCGGGCATGATTCAATTTCATCGATTATCATTGAGACAATCATGATTGTAAAATGTATATAAAAGTAGACTCTGCAATAGATATAAATATGGATATATATATATATATATATATATATATATATATATATATAACGAGAAGAGAAATAGACTAAGCACTCGGATCCAATACGTTTGTAATTCGAATGTTTTATCAATAAAATAGCCATTCCTATTTGAGAAAATTTCGAGTTGTTAAATCCCGATTCGTGGAGGACAAAGGGCCCACTCCCCTAAGGACCAGATATTCATTTATTTGGTATTTATATTTCTTTAGAAAATAGCTTAGATCGGTTAATTTTGTATTGTTTTAATTCTTTCAGTTAAACTCTATTGTGTACTTGTTCCTGTAGGTGTTTAGATAGATTCTTATATTTCTTGCAATTTTTTCAAGCATTCTAAATTGAGTGTGTTTATTTTCCAGCAGCAAGTGTGTTTCCATTCTGCATGGTGTGTTTCCTTTCAGCAAAGCTTTCAGTGTGTTTACTTTCAGCAAGTCCTCATAGATTTATTTGAATAAGGTTTTACCAAGAAGTCTTGAAGACATTAAAGAGATCCCCCAGAAAATAAAAAAATAAATACAGTCAACTAATAGATTGGTTAAAGTACTCTTGTTGCATATAGCTTTAGACACACCCCTGGTTTGATATGACATCAACAAGAAGTTGATTAAATGAAGGGAATGATGACACCCATCATCAAGAAATGCAAATAACTCTAGGGAAAGAGGACCAGTGCCTTATCCATTGGGAAAAGGAGTTGAAAGAAAAACCAATACAAGGCAACACACAACAAGGAACAGGAAAGAAAACAAGCCAAAACTGGGAAAGACCCAAAACAAAACATGAAAGAATGGCCGAAGCCAAAACACTTTGTACAAAATATACAAAAGGACTTCCTAGTCACCTAGGACTTGAACAACTTAAGATACTACCCACTATAAGGAAGTGGGAGAGGGGATCCATCCATGTAATCCAGATAAAAATATTTTTCTCCAGAAAAATGTCTAATTGTAAAAGGACCAAGCCAAAGAGAATCAAACTTACCATGACTTCCTTGTGGCTCATGTCTTTTGTCCCAAAGCAGCACAATGTCTCCCACTTAGAAGACTTTGGGTTTGGATTTCTTGTTTGTCAATTTTTCCTATCCATTCCCTTGGGGATAGTAATCTAAAGAGTGAGCAAGGGGATCCCATATCCATAGCAAAATTCCATCATCTCAATGAGAAGAAAATTTAGAAGCATTGTCCGTCACAATCTTGTTTGGGATCCCAAACCTGATCAATATGTTTTCTTTAATGAAGTTACAAACTACCTCGAGGTAGTGATCTTGGTAGGATGGCTTCACCCACTTGGTGAAGTAATCTGTGGTAGTCAACACATGAGTATGTTTGCACTGGAAGATGGATTGAGTGCTCCAATGAATTCTAAACCCCATTGTTGAAATGGCTCTTCAATCACTATAGGCTTGAGAGGAAAAGTAGCCAACTTGGGTCTTCCAACAAATGTTTTGCATGCTTCACATTTACCAACCCATTTTGATGCATATATGAATAGATTGGGCCAATAATAACTAGCACAAAGTATTTTATGAGCTATTATAGTAGAGGAGAAATGACCTTCACAAGCCTAGTCATGAAAATCAGAGAACAATTTCTTTTTTGTTCCTTGTCTACACACTTCAAAAACCTTCCATCTATGCCTCATTTGAAAAAAGAATTTTCCCATAGCACATATTGTGTAGACCTCGGTTTGATGGCTCTCTTCTGTTTGGCACTCAAATGGGATGGACATTATCCATAGGTCAGAAAGTGAGCAATGTCGGCATGCCATACATCCGTCAAGCTGAGGAACAAAACAACAGGGCATCAACTTCATATTTGGACAACTCTTTGTAAGTTCCCTCAAAGAACAAGTTCACACAGGCCCTTACCCCAAACTAGCTTTGTTGGCCTGATATCAAGATCATACTCTTGCACCTTTGTAACCCAATTACCTCTCTTGGTTCCAAATTATTGTTGAGTAAGAATGGATTTGATTGTTGTATCAGGAACTAGCACCACAGAATGAGAATTAAGAATATAAAACCTAAACCGCTTGACAATTTTCTCCATCATGGTGTACTTCAACTCATGGTTTTTCAAGACATAGCTCATGAATGCAATTGGGAGCTCGTGATCTTAAGCATTCTTAAGGCCAACACAACAAACTAAGGTATTTTCGGTGGCATAACAATAGATAATCAAATCTCGCTTAAAGTCTAGGCACACCAAGGTTGGAGTCTTTGTAATAGCATGTTTAATGTCTTCAAATGATTTCTTCCCTTTAGAAGACCAACCAAAAGTTTACTTCCTTGCATCATGTGAGCAATGCTCATAGTAAGTTCTCAAAATCAGGGATGAATCTCCTCGGAAATTGATCTTACCAAATAAAGAATGGACACCCTTCTTACTTTATGGAAGAGGAATTTGTTAGATGGCATGAATTATTTCTAGGTCAATCTTAATCCCTTCCTTTGAAACAACATGTCCCAAAACTTTCCTTCTGTGACACAAAACACATACTTCTTAGGATTTAAAGAAATCCCATGCTCTCTACACTTCTACAATATTGTTTCAAGGTGTTGGATGTGATATTTTATTGCTTTAGAAAACATTGTCAAGTCATCCAAATACACAACAATGCATTTCCCTTGTAAAATTGCCAAAAGCCAAGTCCATGGCCCTTTGGAAAGTAGCACTAGAATTGATGAGACCAAATGGCATCCTTTTGTATGCAAAGGTGCCCCAAGGAGTAGTAAAAGTAGTCTTGTGTTTATCAACAATATTCACCTCTAGTTGATTGTACCCCAAGAATCCATCCAACATAGATAGCATCTCCGAGCCTGTAACAGCTTATAAACCTTGTCCCATCATGGGGAGAGGGTAGTTATCCTTCAAATAACCTTGATTTAGATTTCTTGAAGTCCACAAAAATCTAGATCTCACCATTCTTCTTCCTGACAGGCACTATATTGGCAATCCACGTTGAATGGTGGATGGGGAAGATGATCCTAGCCTTCAGAAGCTTTTGAATTTCTTGAAAAATTGTATCAGCTATCTTTGGATTATATTGCCTTTGCTTCTATTTGAAAGGTTTGATCCCAGGCTTAAGAGGAATGAAATGTTGCATTTCTTTAGGTTGAAAAGCCTTAAGATCATCATAAGAGTAAGCCAGAACATCAACATACCTCTTCAAAAAATTCACCACATTATTTTTCTCTTCCTGAGTGCAGTATTTTCCAATGTTGACCATTTTAGGATCATCAAGACTCCCAATATTCACTTTCTCAGTCTTAATAGATTGCTGAGCTCCTTGGGAAACTTTAGACTTCATATATCTATCATGTTTATCAAAAAGATCCTCCAAAATCACTAGCCCTTTAGGGATTTTGTTTCCTTTTAGTTTGATGCATCCATCTTGATCCATCTCTTCTTTGACACCCTCTTCATTTGATGACACACACTCTCTAGGTAGATTGTCACTTCCTTCAAAGTACAACTGATCAAAGTTGTCTCTGAGCTCCAAGAAAGAAATCAAATGCTGGTCATCATTAAAAACTTGCCAATTATTTGCATTTTCAGGCACACTGGGTCTATGGATCATCTCAATGGTGAATTTTTCTTGAGGAAAATCAGGATGAGGAATTAACAAGGACCCTAAAACAACTAGAGAGTCAGCCCTAGTGTTCCTTTCCCTTGGCATAACTTCAATGGAAAAGCATCAAGGAATTCAATGGAATCCCAAACCAAATTCATATAGTGTTTCAACCTTTTGTTCTTTACTTGATAAAGGTCTCTAACTTGTTTCACAATTAACTCTGCATCCCCACAAGTAAAAAGGTTCTTCACTCCCATATCCTTCGCCATGCTCAACCCAAGAATGAGGGCCTCATACTTAGCAATATTATTGGTATTTTCAAACTGAAACTTGAAGGAGAAAGGATGAACCTTACCCTCGGAGAAATACACCAGCTCCAAAACTAGCTAAAGATCAGCTCCCATCAATCCACACACCATTAGGGTCAAGCAACACTCCCTTTAATAGACTTGTCTCCTCTTGTGACATGATCATGTAGTTCCCATGCCCAATATCTGCATACAATATTTGTGCTTTAGGATCATCTGTCTTTTACACAATATACTCTACTTGTTTCTCAGGAAGTAGCTTCTTCATCTTCCCATTGATAGGGATTAAGGCATGTGACCAATCCATTTGAATTTCCCCTCCTACCTCCTTGCAGAAATTTCTACTCAGCAACAACCCATATGAAGGAGGAATATCAACTACCAAAATGGTGGCTAAGACCCTTTTCTCTGGAAAAGCAGCAAAAGCTACTTGTGCATCTTTAATTATGCCAACCAAAGGTACTTTCTTACTCTCCATGGAATAGTAAGAGCCATAAGTGTGGGTTAGGGTTAGACCCAAAGCATGGGCCACTTTTTCGTACATTACATTATCTGATGCTCCTAAATCTATGACACAATTACTGAGTTTATGGCCAACTATGAGAAGGGTCACATAGAATGGTTCAATCTTCTCATTAGGGGATGTGACTGTAGCCACAAGGATTGATTGAGGTGAGGAAGAGGGAGTGGGTAAAAGGCCTTTGGAAGAATGGGTTGGGGTTCTAGATTTGGAATTTACAAAGTTAACCATTTTGGCAAAGGCTTTAGGATGGGTTTGATAGAATTCTAGCCTCAAAAATCTGAATCTTGGTCTTCTTAAGATGGTCTATAATATCAAAAGATCCAGATGTGGATGGGGAATCACTACTAGGAGTAGGAGGAGATTTTGATCTATCAACTTTATCATTTGTTGGACAAGAATTCTTAGAAGCAGAAGTAGAGGAAGAAGGACTAGCAGAGCTTACCTTTTGAGTGGAAGTAGTAGGAATAGGAGCTCCTCTTTTTGCAACCACCGGGATGGTAATGGGGTACTCCTTGGATATTTTAGCAGGTTGCACCACTTTTTCCTTTTTTTTGGTCTGCTCCCGGTCATAACAGCATATGACTCACTATTCATGTCAGCCACTACATCATCATAGTCATCTTCATCATCTACACCTTCAGTGGTGAGGAAATGAACCCGAGAATCACCAGGCTCCTCCAGATCTTCATCAGCTTCCTCTTCTTATTCATCATAGAGTCCATTTTCTTCCTCATCATTAGGCTCAAGAACCTCACAAGTAGCATTGATAGGCACCTTGAGGGGTGGACCTTCAATGGCCAATTTAGTCTAAGGAGAAGGCAGGTGGTTCCTAGGCTGAAAATTCTTCCTTGGAACATCTTGATATGGAGCATGTTGAGCCAATTGTTTCTTGATGGAAATAAGGTCATTAGCAAGCTTTTGCACCAACTGATTTACATTACCTCTAGGAGAAGAAGAAGAAGAGGATGATTTGGATTTGAAAGACTCCCTTTTCAGCTTGCTAGACATGATCAAATCATCTTCCACATTGACAGCCAATCTCTTATTAACATCCAAAGTTGCAAGATTTGCTCTCCTCAGGGCATAGCTCACTTCTCGGAAATTAAGCATTCAAGAAGAAACACTTATGAATCTGATCAATAGGTCTAGTATTTACTAGAATCTTGTTAATCAACTTATTGAACCTAGCCATAAATTATCTCATAGGCTCATGTGACTCCTTCTTGATTTGAGAAATCTGAGCTAACAAAGCATGCACATCTTCAACAGGTTTGAAATGCTGCTCAAAATGAGTTGTCATGGTATCCCAATCAGTGATGGTCCCAAAGAAAGATGGTAAAACCAATCTGCAACATTATCTTGCAAAGTCTCCAAAAATATCCTAACAGAGACATCTTCATGTTCAACTCCTAGGACCCCACATGTAACAATGAAGGCTGCAATGTGTTCATTAGGGTGCACTTTTCCATCACCTCTAAATTTGGGAAAATTCTTCTTGTTACCCCTAGGTAACTCATGCAACGGTTGAGGAAGATCCAGAGGCATAACTCTTTGTCCCCAAGGCCGAGTGCTTCTAGCCTTGGAAATATTGCTTGAATGGAACTGAGACACCAACAAGAATTAGGGCACGGAGATTAGGGCTAAGTTGTGCTTGAGGAATGCTACTACCACTCTAACTTCAACGGGAGGTGTGCTTATGGAATGAGCTCTTCTATTTATTCTTGTTAGAGGAAGTTGAAAATATTTTTGATCTAAGAGTTGAAATTGGGGATCTTCAATTCCAAGAGCCCTTCTACCATGATTATATCTTAGAGTCGTAGATCAAAGAAATGATCAAATTATTTGTTCTTTTAGAAAGGAAATTTGTTGAACAAATTCCCAAGAGAGTCATCAAAAGCTGTTAGGTTTCGATTAGCACTTAGGATGAAAACACAAAGAGACAAACAAGTACCTCCTCTTTAATGACAGAGGTTCCCTTATTGAAAGCAGGGAAAAACCTATGTATAAATGCATAGTTTCTTAGTCGTGGTGGTGGTTTCCCGATATCCCGAAATGCGTTTTAAGCTTAGAAAGTTACCAATACATGAGGATATAAGACTTTGAAGAGAGGAGGGAGGAAAAATAAGAAAATACTTTCAGGAAAAAGAGATGGTAGAGAAAACCCTTATACGTATTGTGCAAATGAGATACAGAATAGAACCATCCACATTTATAATAGACACAATTTGCAGACTCAAAGTTATGGAAATTGTACAAACTAGAACACAAATTTTCCAAGCATGCAAGGATTATATGATTCATAGATCAGAACCAGAAAGAAAGAGAAAGCAGAAGAAAAGGGGAAAAACCTTTGTATTGACTTCCTCCAATTCAAAATTATAGTTCCAGAATCATCAAAATTCTAACTTGTGCAATGTCTTTGAAAGCCCATGATATAGCTCACAAGAGACGGTTACAACTTCCTCAAACAAGAAAGAAACAGTTATAACTTATTCTAATCATTCACACCCCTTCAAATTCTTGATTTGTAGAGAAAAATTAATGGTAGAAGAACAAGGTTCAAAAATATATGGCTATTGCATTATTTTTTACTGATTAAAACCAGGGTTGTTCGATTTGCTTTTGCAACTTCAAATTTGGGCCACCCATGTGGGAGAAATTGACTGGAGTGGGCTTGTGAAAACCTATTGAATTCTTTACCTTTGAAGCAGCACCAGGTTGACACATGGAAAGCTCCGCCAGTCCCTTTATACTTAGCCTATTCGGGCTTATTCCACGCTTGACTTATGTTGACCCCAAGACATGTGGAGGGTTGGCACTCATTTGAGTTTCTGTTTTGGAAGCACCCCTTAAAATTGCACCGAGTGATGCGTGTCCACCGGGTTAGAATTTTCAATGACCAACTCTGTCTCTCTATTGCCCTAGACACGTGGTGATCTAGTGCTCATTTGGAAACCGGCCTTTTGGTTTTACTTTTGAAATCATGTCGTTGAGGCACGTGGAGGCCTCCGCTGACCTCGCCCATACTTAGTTAATTTTAACTATCGTATCTATCCCTTTTGGACCTGGGACATGTGGAGTACCGAACAAGTTTGAGAACTACCCCCATCTTTGACTCTTGAAGTTACGTCGATGAGGCATGTGGTGCCGTCCACTGAAACTTCAATACTTAGCCGATTTTAGCTTATTTTGTCTTCATTTTGAACTTGGGACACGCAACGAGCTGGTGCCTATTTGAGGACTGTCCCCTTGTCCCTGCCCTTGGAGTTATACCATTTGGACATGCGGGGGCCTCCACTGTCATTTGAAAAATGACCAAACTACATCCAATCAAAGATATACACGTATTACCCATGGACTCTGGGGAAAAAATTAATGGGGAAAATACACCTACCATTCCCGACTATGCGGAAGAAAAATAAAAAGAAGGGAAAAGAATCCACTGTTATGCCTAATTTTAAACTATTATACACGAATTGGAAAATTACAAACAATACCGAGCTCAATGTGGTTCAATACTCCAAGGAATGTAGACTCAATTTTTTTGCCGGACTCCAAAAGAGGGGAATTTTAGGGCCGAAAACAATAGCCCAAACCTACAACTATTGGAATACTCCCGAAACAGGGTTTGATTACATGCATGACCATTAAAGAGCCAAAACATCCACAAGTCTTTGGTTGTGATCCTCAGGTTCCAAAACCCAATGAGATTTCTAGTCGATCGACATTGAGACTAGTTTGTGTATATTAGTATTCAAATCTTCACCACTTCCAATAGATAATATTCCACAACTTTCCTTACTGAACATAGCAGCTGATCGGGGTAAGAATTTTTGGACCAGACCGGAAAATTTCCCATAAATACCTATGGCTCCATCATGCCTCTCATTCTTACTTCCATGACCTTATCCGAAGTTCTATATGAGGCACCCGCAGTCATTTTCTCGCAAGTTCAACAACCAAAAACAAATTCTCGCTTGACCTCGACATTGATTGGAGTGTACGAGTGTCTATTATTTCGAGATCAAGCCATCACACCACTTCAAGTTAGGATAGCATTCTTTTCCTTAGACTCACAAATTCGACATTGCATTTTGAAGATATAAGATTTCCCAATTAGCTTGATCATTTTCACCACACTCATTCTACACTCAAGGTTGTCTCAAAGATGACCTCAAGAGGTCAGGTGCGAAGAAGGTTGCGTGTTGATTTTTGTCATAAAATTGGTGAACCCAATGTGAAGAACTAGTCTCTAAAATTTTCCACTTTCTTCATCCATCCTTTATTCTGCAAATTATTCTTATACCCTCGAATATGTCGAGATATGATGAGTACGGTCAGCCCATCTCGGGTTTTGACATGTACAACTACCAATCAAGTATACCACAACAATCACCTTCACTTTCAACATGGGTGGACAACCGCTCAAAACCCTCTACTTCAGGGAACCAATGTTGGTTCCTCTATATGTATTGAGGAACTCAACTAGGTCACTCAGACCTATCCCCACGAACAATCAAGTTCAAACAACATGAATTTCATTGGTGAAGCAAGTTCATCTCCTCGGGTATTGTTTCGACATCCCATTAGCATGCAATCAAATCAACTCCCACATCTAGATGAGGAATATTTAGCACGATATGCTAGGAGTGAACAACACTTCCGAACATGAACCAAGCTTTCAATAGGTTGCAAGGACAAGGTGATGTCCTACTTAAAAACAATAATGCTATCCCTCCACCAACCAACAATACTGCCAATGAGGGGTGGCAACATAGTGAAAAATTCATAGCAGGATACCATACTCCTCAACAACCTCCAAGGGTACCTAAACAAGCCCCAACCCCGTCAATGGGTGATGTCATTTCAGCTTTGGTAGACAAAGTCAAGGAGCTAGAGATTTCCCAAAATACTCAGAGTTCATATGCAAGGCAAGTGTGAACTCCTCCTACCTACTACACATAATCCTCCAATTTATATGAATACTCAAAACCCTGGAGATCTGCTCACGGGGACGGGCACCTTGTGTATGCCCCCAAGCTACATATGGATATCTCCAACAAGCACCAGCCATAAGTGCATTCTCAAATTCCAAACCATCCGAAATGCAACGTTCCCTAGCTTCGTGCCTTCAATTCCATATTAAGGTAATCAACCCCCTATGTACACATGTATTCTAAATCTCCGCAGGTGGACATGTATACCTACCTGGTCCATATGGACAACCATAGGGGATTCCATACACCCCAAAAATATCTATGTTGTCCCATTTCAGCAACCGATGTAGCCCCCACCTCCCTAACAAGGATCTTCAATGGTGGAAACATACACAATGGGAACCTATTCTGAATATCTCAAGGAACCCCTAGACTTCTCCATTTATAAATTCATGCTCCTAAGACCCTTGTCGATCTTCCAAAATTCAAAGGGGAGGGCAATCCTAACGCCCACATCAAGGCTTATGCAATGGCCATTCGAGAGCTACTCCCATGGGATGCAGTCATTGTGAAAATTTTCCCTAAGATGCTAGAAGGTATTACTCTCAACTGGTACTATAGGATACCAGAGGCTTCAATACACTCGTTCAAGAAACTTGTATCAGAGTTTATCAAATATTTTTATATGAACAAGCTTTTGAGAACAAGAATCAGGGAATTCCTTCATATCAAGTAAGAACACAATGAGTCTGTAGCCCACTTTATTCAAAGGTGGTGACAAGTTCTCTACTCCTCTGCAAGTGCTCCAAATATGGATCAAACAAAAATTTGTGATTTGTTCCTCCACTCTCTCAATAGAGAGACAAAGGAAGAGGTTCAAAAGTTCCTGCTAAGGAGCTATGAAGAGGTGCTAGAGGGTGCTCTTTGGATTGACCAAGCGGCCATTGAAAGTGGTCATAAGACTTATGGAGCAAATGGGAAGTTAGTCACTCCCAGTCAAAATAATCCCGATTACTCCAACAACACACAATAATCAAGGACCAAAAATCCTTAATAAAAATCATGGAGTCACGACGGATGGAGTGAGATACCAACCCAAAAATCCTAATGTTGTTAATCCTACCAATACATGTGCTACAAATAACAATAAATAATGAAAATAATCAGAGAAATAATAATTTCTCACCCTCGGTAAATGTTGTGGATTTTAATCGTCCTCAACAACAACAAAAACAATATCAGCAACAGAGAAAAACACCGACCCCAAGCCCTAGTCAATACCCAAGTGGGTATCCCAACCAATTCAAAAACCAAGGGAAAGGGTTCCAAAATTTTAATTATAACAACTAGTAACCAAACAATAACCGTAGTTTCAGACCACAACAAGGAATAAACCAAAGGCCTCAAGATTACGATCTCGACTTATACTATGGTTTCCATAGGGTTCATGGGCATGACACAAGAATGTTCCATGATTGTAATAAGTTTTTACAACATTTTCTAGAAGACCAAAGATAGTTATTTGTTGACATGTTTTTGGCAAACCCAACAACACCCACTCAAAACACCTACATGGGACCAGTGTCTCCACATAACACACCGTTGGGAATATTTAACAATCCTCTCCCCATGCATCCAAAGGATAGTAGATTAGATCCCAACGGTTTGAATAAAGGTATTGTAATAGGGACTCATGATTACGAAGCCTCAAATTAAGGGGTTGGTAGAATTAGATACTGGAACCACAAATTAACGCTACCACTAGAACTAGGGACTATTCTTGGTAGCCGATATTGATCTACTCGACCACAACATATGACATATGTGATATGCTAAGTAGACTAGTAGGAACTTATGACTTGATCAACAACCTAACTAAGACATTCTCACACATTTCCTTCTTGGATCTATTAAAGAATTCCCCTGCTCATAGGGCCACTCTACTCGAAGCATTGGGTCTTGGTCATTTGACTAATGTCACCCTCCTCCCATGTATAGTTACCCATTACCACCAGCCCATGTATGCTTACCATCCCTTTCCATGCAATTCCCAATCACCTTAAATATAACATTCTACTTGGTCGTCCCGGATTTATTTCATGCATGTAGTTCCATCCACACTCCATATTCGACTCAAGTTCTATTATCGCGGCACCGTTTATGATGTTCTTGTTGATCCTTCCTATTTTGCATATTGTAACTCTATTCAACAACCTTTGAACTCCCCCATTTCCCCACACTTTGGTCCACCTCTCTTTAAGTATGGGTTAGGATTTGACTATCTTCGTCATTTTGGTTTTTCTCACTACTAAGACCAAAAAGTTACCAAACTTTGGGACCTCCTCCATGTTCACATAAGTTTGGCCTTGGCTATCTTCCTTCGACCCATTTCCCATCGAGGTGCAAACCATATGTCATGTTACATCTCTTCCCCTATTGCACCCAAAACTCATTAGTAATGACACCCCTTCCTTTTGGGACACTACCGATACTTTCCGTGCATCCGATGATGCGCTATTAGATCATATGGGTATTTATGAGGATCTATCCGCCTACCATCATAAATGATGCCATCCCTTCCCTCTATCAATATGATTTTTTTAGGGGATTTTGTTAACTCCACTGATACTACCGACCCACCTAAAACTATGCCTACAATTCCATATATCAAGGATCATTCCACACGATCGTGAAGAAACCATACAAAATAATTTGGGAACAATTGACAATCCTCGTATTGTCTTGTTAGCCACTTCCCTTACCCCTGCCGAGCAAAAGGATCTCAAGAAGGTCCTTCATGAATTTTCCGATATCTTTGCCTAGGACTATAGTGACATGCCAGGTATTGATACCTCTGTCATGATGCATAACATTGTCCTCAATCCTAGTGCCAAGCCCGTCCAACAAAAAATTTGTAAGATGCATCCTAAGGTTACACTTTTAGTCAAAGAAGAAATCCAAAAATTACTCGATGTTGGCTTCATCTATACTATTGATTATCCCAAATGGGTTTCCAACATTGTTTCGGTAATCAAGCCCAATGGTCGTGTCCACTACTGCACTGATTTATGGGATTTAAACAAAGCTTCCCTAAAGGATAGTTTTCCCCTCCCACACATTGATACTATGGTAGACTCTACCGCAAGATACGACATACTCTCCTTTATGGTTCACTAGCTAAAATAAATTTGGATGATCAAGAAAAACCTCTTTCACTATGCCATGGGGTACATTTTTCTATACTATCATGCCATTTGGCCTCAATAATGCTAGGGCTACCTATCAATGTGCTATGACACATATTTTTCACGATTACATCCACAAAATCATCAAAGATTATGTCGATGATATTCTCGCTAAGTATCACCATTGTTCTTCCCATGCATGTGACCTTCAAGTGCTATTTGAATGATTACGACAATATCATGTCCGATTCAATCCCAAAACAAGTGTCTTCGGTGTTACCACTAGAAATTTTCTAGGATACATTATCTCATGCTGCGGCATCAAAATTGACCCTACTAAAATCAAGGCCATCCTTGACATGCCTCCACCAAAAAATCTACATCAACTTCATTCCTTACAAGGTAAGATTCAAGCTATTCGCCATTTCATTACACAAATGGCCGATAAGACTCAACCCTTTAAGCATCTTATGAAGAAAGATACCCAGTTCACTTGGAATCAACAATGCCAACAAGAATTTGATCACATCAAATCTTATCTCTTAAACCGTCTTGTCCTAGTCCCACCCGTAGTGAACTATCCATTTCTCTTGTATATTTCCACTACCTTCCATGCCTTAGGCACACTATTGGCCCAACATGATGATACCCATCACGAACGAGCCATCTACTATATTAGTCGTACCCTTCTCTCTTACAAATGTAATTATAGTTACATAGAAAAATTATGCCTTAGTATTATCTTCGTTCTACGGTAAGTTGCATCATTACATCCTTAACCATGAGATTCACATTATCACTAAAGTTGACCCTTTACACTACCTCTTATCTCATTCTAATATTTCCATGTTTTTGGCTTGATGGGTCATGTTCCTTACCAAATTTGACCTTAAGTTCATACCGTAGAAAGCAATTACGGGGCAGGTCATTGTTGATGAATTGGTCATTATCCCTCTTTCCGATGCTTCCCCTATCTCGATTCCTTCCATGATGATTTCACTGCTTATACCATTGAATCACACATATGGACCATGTACTTTGATGGCTCTCGCTGCCACTCACGGTGCCAGTGTTGGTATTGTCTTTATTACCCCGCATAGTGATCCACTTCCCTTTGCATACTAGTTAGGATTCTCCTGCACAAATAATATCGTTGAATACAAAGCCCTAATTTTAGGTTTTCTCACCATTAAGAATATCCTCATTCATAAATTTTACATCCATGGAGACTCTTAATCAATCATCAACCAAGTTAATGACACCTATCACACTAAGGAAGAACACCTTATTCCGTACAATTACTTTGTAAAAGACCTCTTAGCTACCTTTGAGTCTTATTCCATCACCATAATTCTTCATAAAGATAATCACCATGCCGATGCCATGGCCAGTGTCACGTCCCTTATCCCGTAGGACCTTCACAATGATCAAGACACTTTCATCATCACCCACTTACGACACCCATCTATTTCCACCATACCTATCGCCGCTTGTGCCGTCACCCATAGTCATGACACCACTGAATGGTTCACACCTATCTATAACTATTTGTACAAATAGACTATTCCTGATACTTTACAACCCCATGAAGCCCGGACTACGTCATGAAGCCACTCGTTATGTTATCGTTAGCACCAAATTGTTCAAGCGTGTTCTTGACGGTCTCTGCTTCCATTGTCTTTCCTTGCGCAAATATTCCCATGTTTTATCCCACATTCATGATAGCCTCTGTGGTGGCCATTTTTCTGGTAAATCCATGACACAAAAACTCTTACATCAAGGGTATTATTGGCCAAAAATGGAACACGATTTCCTGGATTATGCTCAATGTTGTGAAAATGTCAAAAACATGGTAATCTCCATCATGCGCCCGCCTATGATCTTCAACCTATCACTCCCACATGGCCTTTTTTCCTTTAGGGATTTGATTTAATTGGCCTTATCAACCCAAAATCCGTAGATGGCCACAAATTCATCATTACCGCCACCGAATACTTCACCAAATGGGTTGAAGCCACCTAGTTACGTATAACCACCGGTACTAACATTTGTAACTTTCTTACCATGCACATTATCACTCGCTTTGGTGTACCATCTACCATTATCACCGATAATGGATCCTCCTTCAAAAATAAATATGTCAAGAAATTTTGTGCTAAGTTTAAGATCAAACAATCATTTTCCATGCCTTATTACCCACAAGGCAATGGCAAAGTGAAGCTACTAATAAAACCATTTTCAAAATCCTCCATAAAACTATCGATTGTAGTGGTACTTGATTGGCATAATCAAATCCTATATGCATTATGGGCCTACCACACTAGTGTTCGAACCCCCATGAATGCTACCCATTTCTCCCTAGTTTATGGTGCTGAGGTCGTTATTCCGTTAGAACTAGAAATACCGACTCTCCGAATCTCTCTCAAAGGAATCCTTAAAGATGACACTTACCGCAAAAATCATCTACATGAGTTATAAATGTTGGACTCACATCATGTCCAAGCATTAGAAAACCTACACACATACCAAACCCACATTTCACATCTTACAACCGCAAGACCCGACCTCGAGACTTCAATATCGCGATATTCTCTTAAAAGAGAACTAAAAAATACTAAAGCTAAAGTTGCTCTCAAAGGGAAATTCAAGCCCAACTGGATTGGCCCTTACATCATCACAGATAAACTTGGGGGTGGTGTTTACCGCTTCAATACCCTTCTTGGGAAACTGCTGCAAAACCCCCTCAATGTCATGCATCTCAATAAATATTACACTTAACTAACGTGCTCCCCTCATCACCCTATGGCGCAATCTAGTTCCTCAGTCCATACTCGATTGCCAAGGGTTTACCAATACAATGGACCTTACCTACATGTGACATTTCATCATACCACATTTCTCAGACTCATGACCAATACTCTAGGCTATATCATCACCCATAATTGTCATCATATCATGTAGTGGTATACACCTTAGGTTAAATCACCACTCCTTTCATCCGTTTTATATTATTCTCTCACATTCGATCATCACCTATTTTATCATTCTCTTCTATGTCATTCTACTACATCATCACATCTTCTAATCATCCATTAGTGGTATACGCTTTAGGCTAAATCACAACCCTCACTTTATTCATCACATAGTGGTCTACACTCAGTGCTAAAATCACCACCTTCTGTTACCCACCACCTACTTATCTACGCTTCATACACCCTCATCACCCATCTCATAGTGACATATGCCATAGGCTAGATCATCACCTTCTTTTTCCATCTTATAGTGATATACGCTTAGGGCTAAATCATCACTCCTCTATCCAACCAAGTCGTGGTATACGCTTAGGCTATAGGGTCCACGCACATCTTTCCATACCTCTCATCCTCATCCATTCATCTTATAGTGATATACGCTTAGGGATAAATCATCACTCCTTCAATCAACAAATTCGTGATATACGCTTCGGCTATAGGGTTCATGCACATCTTCTCCCCATGTCACATTTCATCACCACTACACATACACACTCATCGCAGCGTGCTAGACACAACCAACACTACTCAACCATTTCTCGATGACGCACTCTCGTTTATGGTTCATTCTTGACTACTGAGGGGGAAAAAATGAACCTCACTACATACAATTCCATACACTCGAGGGGGAACATTTCTCCTATCATTCCATCTTGCATTCCATTCCATCCATCCACAACATACTTGCATTGTCTTGGTAGCATTTACTTTTTCTTACTAGTGTTTTGCATGTTCACTTTACTACACATGTTAGCTTGCTTTCTTATATGTCATTATCATATACACATGCACGTTCATGCCTTTTTTTAGTATGATTGAAGATACATGACATGGACACGTAGCCTAGATGCTCACCTTCTACCCTTACTATACTGGTCACAGGGGGCATCCACATTCATCTCATACAGGTGTTATTGTTTCATTTTATACTTATCATCTTATACTACTTGATTATAAATGCTCGACATATTACTTTTCACTCTAACATGCTAATGGGTGTTCCATGTCCAACACTTGTTTTGCAGGACTACATGTTCCCATGACTACTTGTATTTTTACTTGTCTACATTGTTTGCTATTGTATGTGGGCTTTGCCCTTTTCTTGTGTGCACACTTGTTTGTTGTTTGCGGCCATGATGGCCTTACATGTCTTGTGACATCATGAGTGATGTCCCATGTTTGAAACCCACTTTGTGTGGTCTCTTTTTTTTTTCTTGCGTGTTTACACTACTTTGCTTAGTATTTTTTGCATTATTTGTGTATTTTACACTTATTTTCATGCATGTGTTTGACTAACACTTGCATTGGCTAACCATCTCATTTTGTGTGAGCCTTGGTATCTACCAAGTTCTTTCCCTTTCCCCCTACAGGGCTGATTTGGTTACAAGATTAGAGTGCATTTGGTACTCTCTTGGGATTGGATTCTCCTTATAGGGTTATCACATGCAACCCTAAAGATGGGGGGCATAATTGAGGGTTTCTACTAACACATCGTATCTACATCGGTTCACGCACAACGGGATAGTTTAGACTAGTCTACAAACTCTATACATAATGACCTTAACGAGGATATGGTGTCCTTCATAAATTATCCGGAGTTGTCATAGGCTCGGGGATACAGTGGGTGGCCTCTCTACACTTCTTCATCCAGTGGCATAGGATCACCCAAAAAACCAGATAGTAATCAGAGATCTCTTCAAAAATTGTAGCATAAGCGATTAGAGCTTGAGGAAATCAAGAATTTAATCCCTACACTTATTTAGCCATGGTGGCATGAGATCACCCGAAAAAAATTGCGACATCACATGATATCCTTCTACACCCTTTTTCTCGACATGGATCAGTACACATGTTCAATTTTTCCATTACTTGAATTCTATTATAGCATACTTTGTACATTTACATACTTTACATAGAATTTTTTTACATACATACATATTTGAATACTTGATTGTTTTCTCCTTATAGGTCCACCGTATGAGAAACAAGTAGTCAAATTGGGGGCAACAACAACAACAACAATGACAACGACAACACACCATGACAATACTTGCCATACTAACCATGCAAGTACACCACACACATGCAATAACTACACACACATTCTACCCTAGGTTCACTCTCATCACTTTTTACACATTTTTCATCTTTAGAATCCACACTCCTCCACATATTTCTTTTTTTTTTCATTCCACGCTTCTATTCCATTGACATGTTTTCTTTGACACTCTACACGGACATCAGGTATGATTTTCTATCTACTTTATGTTACCAAGTTGTTCGCTCACCAACATAAAGTGGGGGAAAATGTAGACATAAATATTGCACATTAGAAAATATTTAGCTCAGTATTATACTACTATTTAGAAGGTTCTCAAGTGTACAAAGTACCAATTAATCCCACCTTTTTCCATCTTTGTTTTATGTTTTACTTTGTCATTCCCACGTACTTCCCGATACTTATCACCCCATTTTCTAACTTCCCTAAGATTATAGCCCTAATTTCAGGTGCCCCACCTGTATTGGGGTGCCTCAGGGCACCTCGGTCCCACTCTGGGCACCCCGATCTATGCTTAGCCTCTTTCGCTCCTTTTTGGGTCACTTCTAGCCATTGGTCATCTTTATCTTTTCCTTAGTTGGCATTGTTAGGATTAATTACAAAATTAAACTTGAGAGCCCTATAAATATAAAGCTTATAAGACCATAATAAGGGTCCTAGGTCATTGCATCCTATCACTACTATCACTCCATCTAGGGTTGCATCCATTGCACCATCTTGCATCCACATAACACCATACATTCAAGCTAGAAAGTCTGCATCACACACATTCTTAGAGGAGGGATTCTATTCATTCTATTCTACTATCTACATCTTCTATAACTATCATAGCTCACTATTTCACAAAGTGCAATTGACACCTAGGGCACGACATGCACACACTCACCAAAAATACATTAGGGTTCGTAATGTAGTGCAATGCTCAACGATAAGTCCACCGGTTTGGCAGCTGAGGTTAGTCTGACCCCTTCTTCTTCTTCATGTGCAAGGCATCATCTAGTTCATCAAATGAATCCATTGCGACATATAAGTAGGGTTTCAAACCTAGTTGTGAACTACTCGAACATAATTCTTGAGCCTCTGCATAGTTCACGGTGCCTAGAATCCAAACCAGGGTGCCCTCATACACTCTCAAGTTCTGTGTCATTTCGGATAGTCTAGATCTACCCTTCATAGGGTCATTTGAATGGTCATCTACACGTGGGATTCAAATTTCAGACCTATGACAACCTATGACATCAACATTAATCAAATAAGTCATTTCCCTTTTCCCTCTTGCATTCTAGTGTTTCATTTCCATTAGATCAAATCGTGCAATTAATCTACATCTCTTTATCATATTAGTTTGTTGTTATTTATTACTGTTTAGCCTCTTTAATTATAAGAATTTTAGTCCTCTTGTTTAGATTAGCATTAATTCCCTAATACCTCATGTAGGTCCCATTAGGAATTATTTTTTTAATCACTAAGCACCGAGAATATTTATTCACCTTATTTTTAATGAATCCATCATGTTTATCAAAGAGGTCTTCTAGAGAGACTAGGCCTTTAAGGATCTTTTTTCCTTTCAGTTTGATCACTCCTTCATCAACCCCTTCAATTCCTTCTTTATCCTATTCAACTACTTATTTTTTGTGTGAATTGTCACTTCCATTGAAGAAGATATTATTGAAATTGTCTCTTTGTTCCAAGAATTCCAGGAGATGATTATCGTCATTGAAGACTTGCTAGTGATTTACATTATTGGCAACACTAGTTTTGAACACCATCTTAATGGTCACTTTATCTTTTCAAAGGAAGGGTGAGGTATCACTAAGGAAGATGACACTACAAGGCAATCAATCTTTTCATTTTTGTTTTCATGGAACAAACTCGATGGAAAATGCATCGGAATATTCAATACAATCCCATAATTTATTTCTATAATGACGGAGTCTTGGATTTTTTTCCCGATATTACTTTCAAAATTAATTTACTATCACCTCCACATCACCCTAGAATGTAAATTTTTTAATCCCCATATCTTCTTCTACGTCCATGCCCAAGAGGAGCGCTTCATACTCCACCGTGTTATTTGTATTATCAAACTGTAGCTTGTAGGCAAATGGGTACAATTCACCAGAAGGAGAGCACAACACCACACTTGCTCCTAAACCCACACTAGAGTGACTCGCCATCAAATTCCACTGTTCGATTTCATCTTCTTCCTCTTCCATCAAAAGTGGAAAATTCTCATCTTTCTCTAATGTGAGGAAGTAGTTTCCTAGCCCGCTATCTTGAAATAGAATTTTTTCCCTTGGATCATTAGATTTTTGTATTGTGTACTTCATCTTCCTTACTGGAAGTAATTTATTCATCTCACCTTTTATTGGAATAGTTACATATGACCAACCCAATTTGATCTCTCCACCCAAATATCTATAGAATATTTGGCTTAGTAGCATCCCAAAGGATGTTGGATTGTCTACCACTAGGATGGTGAGAAACACCTTCTTCTCTGGAAAATTAGTCGAGTGTCACTGTGCATTTTTAGTTCTTACCACCATTGGCACTTCTTTGGATTCCATTGAATAAAATGAGCCATTTCCTTGGGTTAAGGTGAGGCATAGATCATTTGAAACTTTTAGTGGCATCACATTATCTGAGGCTTCAGAATCTATGATGCAATTATTGAGTTGAAAGTGTTTGATGAGAAGTGACAAGTAAAAAGGCTCAATTTTTTTGGTTTTGGAGGCACTGAGGGCTAGCATGTTTTGTGAAGGTGGTGTGGATGGTGTGGGAAGTAGACCTTTGGAATTTTCATTTGATTCTCTAGAGCTACCACCATAGACTACATCAACAAACCTATCAAATTGAGGGGGTGCGTCTGTAAATATTCTAGCTCTGTGATCTAGACTTTGGCTTTACTTACATGTTTTACATAATAAAATAGGGTTATGATGGGAAAGTTTGAGGTTCTGGAGACGATGGAAGATTTACATGGTGAAGGTTTTACCATCTTGGGAGTTGGAATTTCCTTCACAAGTGCGACAACCGGCTTGGAAGGAGATGGGGATGCAGATTTTGATGGAACCTTAGATGATTTTGTAGGAATAACATTTGAAGAAGAATTATTTTTAGCAACTTTAGGACTAGGAGAAGTACTAGGATACTTACTTGGTGTGGCAATGTGATCCTTGCTAACTAGTGGGTCTGGTTTCTCTTTAGTGACTCCATCGAAGGTGGTAGTGGTGATCCTTTGTTGATGATTTTGTTTTGAGGAATTTCCATAGGGGGATTTTTTTCTTTTTCTTTTCCTTCACTACAATTTACCGAGGATGAGGCTCCTTGCTTAGACTTTACACGAGTAAAAAACCACACATGATAAGCTTGGGGCTTCTTCATCATTGTCATTTTCATCTCCATCAACATACTCAATTAGGCCATTTTGTGTATCACCATAAAATTCTTCAACCTCTAGATAGTTATCATAATCTCTTACATCTTATTCTTCAGCTTATTCTATCTCTACTTCTTCCTCTGGATCCTCAGTGTCACAAGCGGCATTAGGCGGTGGCTATTTAGGAGTGAGCTAGTGAGGAGGTGGAGTAATTCTTGGTCTATTGGGAGGATTTTGCTTCCTTGTAGTATTCGCATCATGATCTCGAGAGAGTTGTTTCTTCATGACAATTAAGTCATTGGCCATTTTCAAAACATTGGATCTGCGTGGTAATCGAGCCCAAACTTTGACATTTTTTCTTTCCGATAAGACCTTTCACTTTGTTGGAAAAGATCAGATAATATTTTGTCTCAAGCGTGAAGTCATGTATTTCCCTCAAATTTCTAGGTTGGGCTCTTTTGAGGAAGAAACCAACCTCTAGTGGCAAAGCACTAATGAAGAATCTTTTCAAATTATTTTCGAGAGGCATGACATCTTCAGAATTCTTCTTATCATTCTATTATATTTTGTGACGAAGTCTCTCATCGATTCAGAAGAATATTTCTTCATTTGCACCAACTGGAAAAAGAGATCCTGACAGTCCTTTGTATATTTGAACCTATGTTTGAATGTGCTTCTTATATCTTCCCAGCAGGTGATAGACCTCGGGGTAACATGTAGAACCATTCAACAACTTTCTCTTGAAGTGATTCCAAAAAGATCCGGACTGATACATCTTCATGCTCCATGTCCAACACACTACAAGCGGTAATGAATGTTTCTACATGTTCATTGGGGAGTTGAGAAGCATCCTCTAAATTTTAGAAAGTTTTTCTTGAGCCTTTTGGTAGCTCATGGAGTGGTTAAGCAAGGGAAAGTGGGCTGGTGTTTCCACCCCATGGTACATTTGGTATGCACTCTTCACGATCACGGTCTCGCCATCCTATTCTTGATTATAGCTTCCAACCTTTCTAAGGTTGCAACTTCAGCTGCTACTCTTATGTCTTCTTTGGCTTGAAGTCTTTCAATATATTTGATTTGAGCTCTTATTTCCCCTTCCTCTCTTATTTCTCTTTCTCTAACTTCTTCTTTGGTCTCTATGTCATTGAAATCTTCAAAATTATCGTTGATTTTTAGAAATTCAATGTCTAAAGGATTGACAACTCTTGGAATCCCAATGTAGTTAGTTTCTTAATGAAGGGGAGACCTCTGATTTCTTAGCAACTCTTGTCTTCTTTGAAGTTCTTCAAGATGGGATTGGTTTTTCCTCCTTTTCTTTGTTGTCGGGTGTACCTTCTATCTGTCATCTTGGAAATTTATGCTCTTCTTTACGGTACTTGAATTTTTCTTAGTCTTTCTAATTCAATTGTGCATTCTTCTTTAAGATCAAGTACTCTTGTGGCGATGAAGTATTGGTTGACACTTTTCCTATAATGCCAAATAGCCTCTCAAAAATTTGAAGCAATGTCCTCTTGAATGTTGAAGACTAACTCAAGTATTTCAACAGGAGGATTTCCTGAAATAGCCATGGTTTGAAGACATAAGGCTCAGGTGATTATTCAAATTCTAAAAAAAAATATTTTTTGAAATTTTGGATTTTTCAAAAAAATTTGGTATTTTTAAGGTCATTTTTGGGTGCAGATGTCTTTTAAATCTGCCCTCTGACAATGGGCTCCAAAACTATTGGTGAGAAAAAAATTCGGGGACAAATTTATGGGTTTCTTACGAATATTGTGGGAGTATAATTCCCTCTACTTAAACGATGTAACTTCCGTATATGCATAAGTGAGTAAGGTGAGTTTTATCTGGGTTGGCCTTGTGGTCGGGGATCTAACAGGGCACTCCACTAACCTGTGGAAAAATCTTGCAGATATTTGCAAGGGAGGAATTTTCTAGGAGAGCGGGAAAGGGAGTGAGAATGTTAGATAAGAGAACTAATGCTGCAAGTAGAAAATTAGAGTCTTGCATACATCAGTTAGAAATTTCATCACATGAATTAAAATTATGAAGAAATAATTTTACAAACATCAACAAGACCAATTAGAATATAATAAGCACAAAGTATCAATAAATTCCTTAGTCAAAAAAGGATAGAAAATCCTTCTTGTATTGATGTTGAAGAAGAAATTGTACTTAGTATGAGAGTGGAAGACATTTGAGAATAGGGGAGAATGGACGAATTTTCTATCTCTTTTCTCCTTTCACAAGGATCTCTCTCTCATGAATTCACAAAAACTAGCTAAGAAGTCTAAGAAGACCCTTCAATGAGGAGCTTGTTACAATTTATAGAAGGGAAACAAATCTTCATATTCCAGGTGACCTTTCATATGCCATATTTTTGAATTTAGGTTGTTTATATTCCTATCAAATATTAAGTCCCTTTTATAAAAACAAGGAAACTTAAATGCTACATCATGTTTCTAAAGTCACTTAATAGACATATAAAAAAGTGCAAACTCGAAAGTGAAATTAGAACATTGAAGAAAGAGAACATTGGGAGGGAAGAGGAGAGAGAGAGAGAGAGAGAGAGAGAGAGAGAGATAAGGAAGAAGAAGAAGGAATAATTATGTAGAAGAATGAGCCACTCCCATGGATATGATCTCGCTTCTTGACCGGTCTCCATCTCACGTTGTTGGGAAAATTTTGTTTCTCTAAATTCCTTGTTGAAACGAGCTATTGAATGTTCTACTTTGTTAGCATGAGGAATGCAAACACAACTTAGGGTCTCTATCCACCCGTTAGACAAACCATTGATATATTTGCAATGAGTGAAATGGCAGCCCGAGTCTTTGAGAGGAACTCTAGGGTATCCTTATTGAAGGATAATGGATTTCCCACCTCTTTTTAACATACTCCTCAAATGGACCAATAAACTCATCAACAGTTGTGTCTTCTCCCATTATAGGTACTCCAAGTTTCTGAATTTGACGATTAATATTATCCTACAACTTGTATGCTTGTTCCTCTTTTTCATCCAACTCGGTGATGGCCGATTGATTGCTTCAAATCTAATTGCCAAGGCCCTTTCCCATACGTGTGACAAGTCTTTAGAAAGAGTGCTAAAAACATTCTTTTTAATCAATTCCTGAGGGTGAGTTTTTCTCATTTCATTCACCACTGGTCTCAGAGGATCCCGGTAATCCCTTTCTTTCTCCAAATCTTCTTTAAGTGCACGATTCCTATTCATAGTTGCACACATGTAGGTGAGGAGTTTGATTGCCTCTTGAAGAACTGATTTTCCCTTTTTGGAAATTGAACTAATCCTTTCATTATTAGCTCACCCCTACATCGCGAGCTCATATTTCCTCTTGATATATTTTTGATTGAAGCTGCTAATGGGTGTAACTTCTTCAATGGGAATTTTCATGGCATTCGGATCTACCAGATGTTGTACATAGGACAAAAGAGTTCACACTTTTTCTTTTAGTTCATCAATCTTATTCTTGTATTCTTTGTTCCTTTCCACCATGCAAGTGAAATACTGCTGATACATATGTAAATCCCCTTTTTGAGTAGCCAGACCTAGTTCTATTGTGCTCATCTCATAATCACCGGCATCATCTTGGCCACCGGATTGATCACCTTTGATCAAGCTACTTCAATATATTAACCATGTATTTCTCTTCTCTAGAACCGTGAGGCCATGTGTGTGAACTTCCGTTTCCTTCCCTTAGCCAATGAGGGAATTTATAATAAATCGGGGGCCGCCAATTGTTGAACAATACAAGTATCAGGTGTTATTTTTTGCTACATCCATGGGAACATTTCATCATAATCAAGTTCTATGATAGGTGCACCAACCATTCCCTACACTAGAATAGGAAGCATATATTGGATGAGGTAAGTATTAATGTAAACAAGAGGTGAGGCCTCCTGTGGTGGTTCAAAGATTGGGTTTTGAATTGTGTGCTCTCCCTCCACTTGTGTTTATGCTAGTGGATCCTCTTCTTGTATTTCTGCAACCATGTTTTCCCTTTGTATTGTTGATGTTGGTACCCAAATTTGTTCTCCTTTTCAGTCTGAGTAGCATCAGAAATATGGCATGAAGCTTGAAGGTAGATAGATCTTGATATATGTCATTTTGTAGCCAGGGATGTGATCTAACTGGCACTCAAATTTGTGGAGAGATGGATGGAAATTTGAAAGGATTTGATCTAACCATCACTATTTTAGGTTGTGCCTTTCAACCAAGGTAAGAGAACCTATATTGTAGCCTCTGTTTTGTGAAGGAGGTGGATATATCCTTATATTGTACATATTGTATGGAGATGGCCTTGGGAAAACATGATCAATTTTCCATTATTCAAACTCAACAAAGTTGTCACTACTAAATGATGGAAATGCTTTCAAGACAAGGCTGAGGCTGCTTGAAGACATTGTATGATCCTGATTTTCTTTGTGCATTTTTGTAGATGGGTTAGATTCTTTTGTTGACACACAATGCAATGCAGGGGTAGTATGGGTAGGATTAGTTATTCAGATGATTTTTTGGTGGGGTATTGACAAGACAAACTTGGATATATCAAATCTTTGACAACCTCTACAATACTTGAACAACTATTAGATAAAATGCTTCAAATAATTAGGATGTTCTTTCAACCAGAAGATGCATAAATGGAAGCCTAGGTTGCACTCTTCACACAATATTTGAGAACTCACCACAAAAGCTTGAAGTAAAGAACTCAATTAAACACAAAAATCCTTGATCAAACCATGCCTAAGGTACCCCCAAAGGCTTACAAGCAATCCTAATCAACAAATGAAGGTGGAGTGATTTTAAACTACTTATTTTCAATGCCAGATGAAAGCTCTTCTAAAAAAAAAACTACAAGTACCACTAAGCTATCAATACAGATGAGATTCTATGTGATTTCTAAAGACTTTCAATGCAAGATTGCAACAAGAACAATGAAAACTATTTGTAGGTATTTAAAATGATAACAGACATCATATTGCCCAGAAAAACATAGATTAACTCAAAAGCTTGTTAGATTCATCAGTAGGGGAGAGTTTCATGAAAATATCAGAGCTGTGTGATGGCTATACACTTGTAACCAACTCACATACATGAAGATCCAACACAAAAGAAATTAACCTAGTTCTTTGGTGGGTTTCTTAGAAAATGAGCTTTCTCTCAAAATTTTCTCGTGATTTTCAACTTCCCGACACTTTTGCATTTTTAAAAAATGCATTATATATCTCTTGCCACATTGGAGCCTTCTTTCCCAAGAAAATCATATGCCAAGGGATCAAGTTTGTTACAACAATTTCTCATGATTCACTGGAAAATGACATTTAACAAATTTATAATGAGAGTTACCAGGTGTTTTAAAAAGACTGAATCATTACAAATATTCGAGATCATTATCCTTCTCGAGGCACATTTTTCATCATCAAGGCATACATATGCCTTTCCTCTCATCATTTCACCTTTTAAAACTACCTCTACAACTTTCAAATTTGACATTTCACGTGTTTGGACAAAAATGACGGCCAAAAATGAAAATGTACAGTTACCCTTGATCTGCTCTTTCTCCTTCAATCTAGTCCCTCCACATGTCAAAATATGATTGGGAATGAATTCAGGCTCACTTTTTGACTTTTTAACATTTTTGGAAAAATGGAAAAAAATTGACTTTTTCTCCACCCCTCCACCCTTGAAATTTGGTGATGACATGTGGCATATGGTGGGTCCCATTGGAATCGTGCTTCATTCTCGCGCATATTGACCTTTTTGAATTTTGGAATTTTTTTACCTTTTTCCCCATGGGCCCGCACTCTACCTTTTTCCTTGACACGTGTTATGCTCTCTATCGCTAAAAATCCGAGGGCTTTTTTCATGTTTTGACCAAAAAACCAAAAATGGAGGAGTTTTTTGAGGACACGTGTTCACTCTCAATTGGCTATGGGGTTTCGGGCCAATTTTTGACTTTTTAAAATTTTGCAAAATAAAGTCTAAAAATTCTAAGGGAATCCAACCACCTACCATCCCTTAGCCAATTAGAACTGCCATGTTGTTAATGCATGTTAAGGAAGAAATTGACGGGTAAATGACGCCCATCTGACCGTCAAAATATAGAAAATGCCAGGGATGCCCTAGAAATTGATTTTTTCACCAAGGATGGAAATTTTTTTGAATTGGAACTAGACAAAACATGATTCTGAGCATTTCTCAACCTTGGGATTGAATTTTTGAAGGCATATATGTATAAAATGATCAATTTTGATTTTTCATGATCGGGCAAAAGGGAAAACACGACATAGCCCACATATTTTGAAAAATTAGGGCACAAACAAGGCATGCATGGATTTTTCTCTCAAACTAGGGTAAAACAACAAGTTTGTGAGCATTTTTAAAACATTCAACTGAAGGGACAAGTTAAAGACCATTATTTCAAAAATAAAACATTTTTGAGCAAGTACAGATTTGAAAAATTAGGGCAACATAGTGCAAGCTTGAGTATTCTTATAAAATGGGGCATGTCAAATGATTTTCAAATGGACTAAGGCATGGGAACAGAGGAAAAACTTCATTTCACCCATTAAAACTATAGAAAACATTTCAAGAAATGCAGAGTGAAAGGAAAATTAGGGCAAAATAATAGAGGATCAAAATGGACACCAACAATTGCGTAACTGATCCTTCTTCTCTTCGCTCTTTTTGGTTACTTTTCATGAGAGGAATTCTCTAATTATGTTGACCTTTTTTTTTGCACTTTCTCTAGAGTGCCTTGAACTTGAAGTAACTTCCATAAATTTTGATGATGACTACCGAGAGGCTTGTTTTTGACTTTTGGGGATACCTCATGATTGGATGATCATGGATCTCTTTCTCTAGAACCAATCCCTCATTCTCTTGACCACTTTCTTAGTTTGTTCCTTTATATCCCCTAACTCATGAATATGCCAATTGACTTGAGGCAATGGAGAAACCTTGACCATTGCATACTCAGGATCATACATTTCTATTCGGTCATCTTGCAAGATATCTTCATACCAAGATAACTTTAATTTCCTCATCTCATCAACTGTCATCCTCATAGGATATTTTTTACGTACTTCAAATCCATCAACATAGATTGCCTAGTAGTCCTCAACTTGTGGATCATGGAGTAAATTTGGAATGTGGAAAGAATCAGGATCATCTCGAATGTCGAAATTGGACCTAGAAGTGTAGGAATGTAGATTCAAATGTGTGAAGGAAACCTCTAGATGAGATGCATCATTCACATTGTTACATCTGAGTAACTCGAGAGAGATAGGGAATGAAATAAACTTCTTTTTCTTGCTCTTGAGTCTGTTATTTACCTGTATGAACTTCCTGTAGAGCTCAAATAGTAAAATTTGGACACTAAGGTATTTGGGCAACCTTAGATGAGTTTGTTTGAATCTGGCAACTCGTAAGTAGGAGAAAGTCGAGAATTATATGAAATAAGAGCCATATTTCTTTATTAAGGAAACTACTTGTGGTGACATACTTACCTCCAAATCACCCTCCAATGTTTGGACTACGTATATTATGAATGTCATTCACATGAGTGAAGTGTCCGTAGCTTTTCTCCATTACCAACTCGAGAGATTTTTTCGAATGCGGGCACCTTGGTAGCGATAATGTATGTGTGAGGGTCAATCCTTGAACAATCTCAAGTTGGTGACCAAATAGACCAAGTAAGAATTCATTTTTAATTTTTTTGATTTTTTGATTTTCCAAAGATGTATTCGGGTGTACGAGGGAAGATATCTCCTCAACGAGTCACAAAAATTGTTGGTGAAATAATTTGTTGATATAACAAATTAGGTATTTCCAATAATTCTCATAGGCTACGCCCCTCTACATTGAATGGTGAAGCTCCCATTATTGAATGTAAACTAATATAATCCTATCTAAATGTTTTGGGTTGGCCAAATAGGTTGGGGATCACACAGAACACTTCCTTGAACCTTTGAAAAAGTACATGTACGAGGTACAAGGAGGAAATTATAATGATGAGGGGTGAAGGAGATAAATTAGGAAAGGAAGGTTATTGTTGTGAGTAGGCCAATTGTATAGTTCACACCCAATAACTAGAGTAGTTCAACATTCAATTAGAAGAAAGAAACAATGAAGCCATTAGCGAGACAAAAAAACACACAGCTTCTCTAAAGCCCACTCATCGAAGATACAAAGCTCTTTTTTGACCACTATGCTGGAAAAGTGCATAAAAGAGAGAAATAGAAGATTACATTGGAAAAGGGGAATGAAAGAAATGTATCTTTTATTTTTTGTGTAGTGATGAATACAAAGCATCAATCAAACTGCAAAATTTACAATTGCTACTAAGAGCTGAAATTTAGAATTTTTAGGATCCTTTGGAATGGAGAAGCCATCCCAATTTATAGCCTTGTGAATTGACATTTCATCTCCCTCTATATGACTCTTTGTATTCTTATTCCACTTGTGACCTTTCAATTGCCCCTAGAAGAGACAAATTTAGTATCTCTCTTATAATTTTGAGAGAATACTTTTACAAATTACAAATATTGTCACTTAAGTGAATAGGAAAAAATACCATGATTGCATACAATGAAGAATTAGAAGAAAGGGAGAGAAGGGAAGAAGGGAAAGGGATTGATTGAAATTGTTGAAGAATCTCCTTCTGATGAAGAACTTGTTGATGATGATCACTACTCTCCTCCTTTCGCATGATGCATAGACACCTGGACCGCCTAATGAGTGTTTAGAAAACATTATTTCAAGACCTCCCAATGTGAGCTCGAGATGAACATGAACATCACCCATGATGATGCATTCCTGATCTCATAATGAGAGTGAGGATCACTCTCTTGTTCCTTAGTCTTTCACAATTGTCATTCACGATGCTCAAACCTCTTGATACTTACATCCCTGTTTTGCACACTATACTACAAGATTACAAACTTTTCCTTTACTGCTATGAGAGATGTGAGCTCTTTCCTAGCTCACTCCTAGCTCACTTCTATATCACTGAGAGATGATGATGGATCCAACTTGACCAATGAGCTATGTTGACCTCTTATCTGATGAATCAATTGAGTTCTTGACATCTTTCGAATCTCTTTTGACTACGAAATGTTCTTGAATTTCACCGTTGCACTTTGCAATGCTCTTCCTTGCTTCTAGACACAATTGAGCTCTAGATGATGTTTCTAGGGCCCATATGGAGGTTTCATTTCTTTTTTGAGCTATAAGATCATCCCACAACCCTGTTATTTTTGGACATATCACTTGTTTTTCTCAAATTTGACCTCTTGAACCTTCTGACACATTCCAATTTCCCTCTACCGAGGATTTACTACTATTTTTAGCCACTTTT
Source organism: Taxus wallichiana var. yunnanensis (assembly GCA_018340775.1). Lineage (NCBI taxonomy): Eukaryota > Viridiplantae > Streptophyta > Pinopsida > Cupressales > Taxaceae > Taxus > Taxus wallichiana. The sequence continues at coordinate 771,647,322 of CM031239.1, read as the reverse complement.
ACTTTTAGTATGTGATTTTTCCAAACCTACTACTTTGGGAAAGTTGTCAATTTTGCCCTGCCTTCCATTTTACACCATTTTTTACTATTCTAGGTGATTCGAACTTGCAATTTGGGGGAATTACTATTTTTAGCATGTGGAGGGGCATAAAATATGCTATTTTTAGTAATTGATAAAAATTATCTTGGTTTTTGATGGAAACATTATTTTTAGATTCAGGTTCTTCGTCGTGATCTCATGCTCCAAATTTCACCGTGTTTCGCTCATTGGAATGCTTGGAAATCAAAAACAAAAATTTACTTGGTGAGGTTTTCAAGTAAAAAGATATCATGGTAGCCATTAATGGAGTCACTAAGCTTCAAATATCATAGAGATTCTTTGGAGATGAAAATCAGCTCAAACCTTGATACGATCAATTCCTTTGTTTGATAACAATGAAAAATCTTCATTCTTGCAACCATGGATGCTCTAAGAGAAATTTTACATGGTGTTGGAACAATTTGCAGGTTCAATGGAGGTTTTGTAGTAGAATTTATGGAGTTTTAAATAAATAATGAAGGAGAAATGAGTTTCCATATTTTTATAAATTCTTCCAACAACACCTTTCTCGCACACAAGTGGAAAGAAGCACAACAACTAGAAAATTTACATTTTTTTGTTTTTTAAATATTATTGGGAGGGAGTGAAATTTTTTGTTCTAATGGGATGGGACAGATGGGGTCAAAAAAATTTCCCTCACCTCAGCTTGACAAGTGGCAAGAGGTGATTGCCGGTGGAGGAGAGATAAAAACACTCAAAAGGCTCTCGGGGCTAAAACCGAGTCACATGAGTAACCTAGAAAGGCCTGGACATGGACACATTTTTTTGTCCCTAATGTCCCAAGGGGATGGGAAAGATGGGGTAGAAAATGTGGCCTCATTTGGTAGTGACAAGTGGTAGAAGTTGATTTGATGAGGCAAAGACGAGAGGGGGATGACAAATGGCTTGTGGAACCTTGCCAGGGTCACATGAAGCATCAAGGGCTAACTTAGGAATGGGGAACATTTTTCTGTCCCAACTATCCCAAGGGGATGGGAAATAAAATATAGGAAAGTGCATCCTCACCGAGAGTGACAAGTGTCACTTCGTGATTGCTTGAGGGGAAGGGCTAAGATTAGGTGTGAAGGAACTTATCTTGCAATGTTGGGCTTCGTCGGGGTCACATGATGATCTAAGGGGATTAACTGGGCATGGTAGAATTTTTTTGTCCCAACTATCCCAAGGGGACGAGACATACAAAACAAAAAGTGTGCCATCATCTGGTGATGATATGTGTCCACCCTTGAAATTGGCTAAGTCACATAAACTTACCTTAGAGAGAGGCTTAATGACAAATTTTCTAGAGCATCCAAAGGTATTTTTGGAACTTATTTATATGAATTTGAATCCAATTTTTTTAGAAGGATGGTATGGGTCTGATGCTCTGATTCTTTCTAAAACTCCCTAAAAATAGCCTTTTTCTTAGGATTATAGGTTGTGCTTGCTGAAAACAGACCGTGGGAAGAAGCACCTATGTCTTGTGAAAAATATGAAAATACCATCATTTAGAGGATTAAATAATATTTCCAATGGTATCTTGTTTTACTTACAACTCATTACTTAATCTCCCGAAATCACTTATTGGAGCTCGTGTGTTATTTTAAACTACAAGCTCCTCCACTTTTAAAAACCTACTTTCACTGAAATTATTCCCAAACCTTAAAATCTTTCCTAAATCTTCCTAAACCACTTACAAAATGTTATTATCTCCTCAATACCACTTCCCAATGAATTTGGGCCTTCAAATCTATCCCGAGGGTGCACACCTATCCTAGAAAGGGTAAAAATAACCTTTCTAGGTTCATTTGAAGAATATACCTTGAGAAATGCTACATTGGAAATAACTCATGAACTTTTTTCACATTTTAATCACTTGGGAAAGGTTATTACAACAAATGTGAGCACTTGGAGGATTGGGATAGGCATGAAATAGGGGGAAACTGATCCAAAAAGTTCTTAGGAGGGTTTACAAGTAAAAATTTTGACACTAGGGTAAAGTTGTCATGTTTTCAACTTGAATTTTTCCCTTGAAAAACACATACAATAAGACTATTGAAAACAACTTAAAAGGAATAAATTTCATTTACTAAGATAATTCAGGAGTACAAGAGGATTATTGAGCATGAAACATCCAATTGAATCATTAAAAGGCTTTCATGATGGGAACCATGGTTTTGGCGTATTCTCAATATCCTTACCATCTCCAATTCTTCAGGAAGTCATTTTAGTCATTTTTGATTCAATCTCACAAAGATAAAGTGTTTCTATTGAGAGGATTGCAATATTTCCACTAAGGATTCTTGCAAATATTTGATACCGTCAAATCCAAGAGAGATCATGGTGTGATTTTCTTAGCAACTCTAGGACAAGGGTGATGTGAGTACATGCTTCATGGTGATTTTAAGATAATTTTTTTCTCATGTGGAGACAAAAATCATGTTCATGACAAAGAGGTGATTTGTGCAGCCTATAATTTCTCACAAAGATGAAGAGTTGAAAGAGAGTTTCCAAGCATGACTAAAGCTAATCGGTTGGGATAAGATGTGGTGTAGACACCCCAAAATTACACACTTGATTCCACCTGTTCCTCGTGTTATCCTAATACACCCTATTATTCACCCATTTATGATTAATTGATTAAATTAATTAATTCATACACATTTTACCCCTTTGGATTAATTAAATTAATCCCATGTATCCTTTGTACCCCTTTAGCTAAGTTAATTATTATTTATTAATTAAATAAATAATTAATTAAGTGTGTGCACATCCTAGTCAACTATCACTTGATCAACATCCACCTAGACTCCACTTAGACTCCACTTGGACTCCCTATCCTTATCCTAGTTAATTGCACTTCTAGAATCCTAGAAAGGTGGGGAAATTGAATTGCACGTACAACCACCTTTTCGGATGCATATTTTTACAATTAATTCCATTTATTTCCCTAAATACCCCGACATTTCTCCAATGCTATTTTTAGCATATGCATTCACTCGTATGTAACCAATTTCTAATTTTTCGCCTCTATAAATTACATGCTTGCTTTCTTACAAATCCTCTTGAATTTTAAGTACAATCGTTTTGCTAAAATTTCCTAAGTCAAAACATCTGTGTTTGTAGCATTTGCAATAATATTTGGAGAGCATTCAAGAGCACCCACATCCATTTACAAAGTTCTATGGACGAAGTCTCCATAACGTTACCGAGGTTTGCATCAAGGAATTACAGGGAGGTTTGCATTATTGTTTATGTATCTTTCATTATTGTAGTTTTATTTCACCGTGTATCCGAATGCACTTATGGACCAATTGAAAGAAATTTATTTACATCTTAGTTCACATATAACTTTGATGTAGATCCTTCTTGTTCATATTGGGTTTGTTTTTATTGCTTGTTTTGTATCTTTTTGTCATTTGCATATGTTGTCTTTTTCTCCTGGTTTATTTAAGCCATGGAGCATTTTCCTTTTTGTTATTTCATGTTTACTTGCGTTTATTTGCATTTGTATTTCAAATTTTGTCAAAAATTGTAAAAATCCAAAAAAATCAAATATTTCAAATCTAAAAATATATCAAAAATTACAATTTTTTTGAACAAACATTCACTTATCACATAAGTCCTACAATTAGAAAATCCTTACCATGCATCTTTCAACATCTCAATACAATATTGATAAACATCATACCTTTATCTATTACCCTAGTGATTGTGCCAATCTTACAACTATCACTTTCTTCCCTTTTCATGATATGCTAACTCGCTTGGGGCAAGTCACAAAATTGTTTTTTCCTTCGTGATATGACTTTATGCAGGGGTAATTTTAACTTTGATCATTTACATAATGGATTCAGAAAGAGTGTCATAAGGATTCACTTTAACTCTGCTCTTCCAGTCTGATCCTATTCCCATTTGGGAGCATTTGTATCTATTTAATCATCATTGTGGCACGCATTAGGGGCATAATTGATTGTCTTCTTTTTCAACTTTGTGTTGCATTATTGATGTTTTCTTTTTGGACCACTTACAAGTAGTGTGATTACATTTTGGTTCCTTTATAACCCTAGTGCCGAAACCTACTTTGTATATTGGGTTTGTTTTCTTTTTTATATTTTCTTTGTTGTGTGTGTTTGTTTACGCGCATCTGGGTTAACCATCTTGATTCTTTTATAATCATGGTGATAACTCTATTGTGTAATAGCAAAAATAAGGTTGTTCTAAAATTATTCTCCAAATGAACGCTCATGCTACAAGCACAATCCTTTCCCATCCTTGTTCCAATCCCTTATTTTCCTTCCTATCAAGTGGTTGTCCACCACTTTGCAACGTCATCCACCTACTTGAGGGGGAATTCCTCTACCATTATAATTACTGGGGCATCTTAATGCTTCATTACTTATCAGGGCATCCCAATGCTTCACTTCTTCCTACTTGTTGGGGCATCCAAATGCTACATAGTTTTCCACTTGCCGATCTCGCATACGCTTACCATATTGAAAAGAACTATTACTTTGCAATATCACTTTAAAGAGGGGAAAATGTAAACACCCCAAAATTACATACTTGATTCCACCTATTCCCAGTGTTATCCTAATACACCATGTTATTCACCCATTTGTGATTAATTGATTAAATTAATTAATTCATACACATTGTACCCCTTTGGATTAATTAAATTAATCCCATGTATCCTTTATACCCCTTTAGCTAAGTTAATTATTATTTATTAATTAAATAATTAATTAATTAAGTGTGTGCACATCCTAGTCAACTGCCACTTGATCAAAATCCACCTAGACTCCACTTGGACTCCCTATCCTTATCCTAGTTAACTACACTTCTAAAATCCTAGAAAGGTGGGGGCAATTGAATTACACGTACAACCACCTTTCCGGATGCAACTTTTGCAATTAATTCCATTTATTGCCCCTAAATGCCTTAGAAATGTTGTAACTTCCTCCAATGCTATTTTTAGCATATGCATTCACCCGTATGTAACCAATTTCTAACTACTTCTGCCTCTATAAATTATAGGCTTGCTTGCTTACAAATCCTCTTGAATTTTAAGTACAATCACTCTACTAAAATTTCCTAAGTCAAAACATCTATCTTTGTAGCATTTGCAATCATATTTGGAGAACATTCAAGAGCACTCACATCCATTTACAAGGTTCTATAGACAAAGTATCCACAACCTTTTTTTTATTATTGGTAAATAGTTTTAAAGGGACTATACCCTACTACAAAAAGGGCTCAACAACCTGATATAAAAATGAAGATTCAACAAAAGGATCAAAATACAAATAGAACAGAATTTCCAAAAGTAACCAAGAGCTAGTTACAACAAGAAGCAAAAAAAGGACATAGACTACAACAAAATCACAAAAAGTAGCAAAGCCACAACAAAAAGATCATAAAATAATGACATTATCAATGAAACCCACCATCCCAAGTGAGACTATTTCTTGGAAGCTCTTTCACTTCGGATCTGGATCATTTATAGCAAGGTAAACAACGCCAATGTGGTTATGTGCGTTGATTCAAGCATCCAAGTGCGATATGGTCATAATTCTCTCTTTCTCATTCCCCCAAATAGTTACAGGGATCCCACTTAGCATAGCAATGCTCTAAACTTGTTGCTCAAGAAATTCACTTATGGCTTTGAAGATAGCCATGTTGTGATCATGTCTATCTTTAGCTCTCCCCAATCTAGTGTCAAGGGACTTCAACTTCTTATATATATCCGTAAACTGATCCTTATCGTTGTCATTCTCTTCATCAAATTTTCACTGAAGTCTCCACAACCTTACTGAGATTTGCACCAAGGAATTACAGGAAGGTTTTCATTATTGCTTTTGTATTTTTCATTACCGCAGCTTGTTTTTCACTGTTTACATGTGGAACATCATTTCCAGGTCCAAGAAAATACATGTTATGATTAGAGAAACAACTGAAAAATATCATATCCAGTAATAACATTCATCTCCATATGAAGGAAGAACCCGAAAGAGGGATATGAAAGAACCGATATCGAAACAATGCACCATGACGAAGTTGTACTCGATGGTAACATCATAGATCCAAAGTGTAATAAGAAATATTTGAACAATGGAAAGAATATGCAAATAAGAAAACAGGTCTGCTCATGCTCATAGATTGAAAAAAAGGAAGTAAAAATAGGGGTGTTGTGTAACCCCCATGCTTAAACACACGAAAATCGGTGCATATGACGTGGTATCGACGCATATGACGCCACTAAAAGAGGAGTTACAATTCCAAGTAAGAAATGTAACTCTTATGACGTCTTGATGCAAATGACAATGATAGATTCTATAATAGAATCGACATTTTTTATTTGACTCCCTAAGACCTATGACTCTCGCAAGGCAAGATGACTCACCATGTGATGTGGATGATGACTAGGCAGGTCACACACACCAACACCCCCTTCATCGAAGTTGAGGAAGAGGTCATGGTAAGCCAAAATAGAAAAGAAGACTCCCTAGACAACTAAGAAAGATGTGTCAATGGGGCCCGATAACTAAAGGCCTGATAAGGTGCCCATATACAAACAACATATTTCTGGAAAGAAGAAGAGGAGAAGGAGGACTATATAGCCCAAAGAAGATGGGTGGCTGCAGTAGACCTCACCCCAAGAAGAGACCGTAAGTGAAGAAATTTCACCTCAGTGAAGGGCTTGGTGAATATGTCTATAACCTGATCAAGTGAGTCTGAACATACTATATGTCGATGATGTTTTCATGTATCAGCTCCCATATGAAGTGTATGTGAATCTCAATGTGCTTCGTCTGCTGATGTTGAACTAGATTTTTACAAATCGAGATAGTGCTCATGTTGTCATAGTAGATAATGGTAGGCTACCAAAGTGGATGCCAAACTCGGTAAAGATACCCTGTAACCAAATAGCTTATGTGGTAGTGTTAACTGCTCCTCTATACTCTCCTTCTGTTGATGATATGGCAATGGATTTCTACTTCTTCTGGACCAACCGACAGGACTCAACCAAGATTGAAATCGTAGCTCGAGGTAGACTTCCAATGATCTAGATCATCGGCCCACTGATTTTGTAAATCTAAGCAAGTCAATCTCAATCCCCCTAAGTAATGAATACCATCTATGTGAGTGTGATGAACATAGTGAAGGATCCACTTACTTTGCTTTAAAATCCATCTCATGAGGCTCCTAGATAAATCTAGATATGATCCCAATGTTGGTACCCAAATTTGTTCTCCTTTTTAGTCCGAGCAACATCAGAAATATGGCATGAAGCTTGAAGGCAGATAGATCTTGATATATGTTGTTTTGTAGCCAGGGATGTGATCTAACTAGCACTCAGATTTGTGGAGAGATGGATAGCACTTTGAAAGGATTTGATCTAACCCTCACTATTTTAGGTTGTGCCTTTCAACCAAGGTAAGAGAACCTATATTACAGCCTCTGTTTTGTGAAGGAGGTGGAGATATCCTTATATTGTGCATATTGTATGGAGATGGCCTTGGGAAAACATGATCAATTTTCCATTATTCAAACTCAACAGAGTTGTCACTACTAAATGATGGAAATGCTTTCAAGACAAGGCTGAGGCTACTGAAGACATTGTATGATCCTGATTTGCTTTGTGCATTTTTGTAGATGGGTTAGATTCTTTTGTTGACACATAATGCAATGCAGGGGTAGTATGGGTAGGATTAGTTATTCAGATGATTTTTGGTGGGGTATTGACAAGACAAACTTGGATATATCAAATATTTGACAACCTCTACAATACTTGAACAACTATCAGATAAAATGCTTCAAATAATCAAGATGTTCTTTCAACCAGAAGATGCATAAATGGAAGCCCAGGTTGCACTCTTCACACAATCTTTGAGAACTCACCACAAAATCTTGAAGTAAAGAACTCAATTAAACACAAAAATCCTTGATCAAACCACGCCTAAGGTACCCCCAAAGGCTTACAAGAAATCCCAATCAACAAATGAAGGTGGAGTGATTTTAAACTACTTATTTTCAATGCCATATGAAAGCTCTTCTAACAAACAAAACTGTAAGTGCCACTAAACTATCAATAAGGATGATATTTTGTGTGATTTTTAAAGACTTTCAATGCAATATTGCAACAAGAACAATGAAAACTATTTGTAGGTATTTAAAATGATAACAGACATCATATTTCCCAGAAAAACATAGATTAACTCAAAAGCTTGTTAGATTCATCAACAGGGGAGAGTTTCATGAACAATCTCAGAGTTGTGTGATGGCTATACACTTGTAACCAACTCACATACATGAAGATCCAACATAGAAGAAATTAACCTAGTTCTTTGGTGGGTTTTTAGAAAATGAGCTTTCTCTTAGAATTTTCTCGTGATTTTCAACTTCCCCTCCCACCTTTTGCATTTCTCAAAATGCATTATATATCTCTTGCCACATTGGAGCCTTCTTTCCCAAGCAAAGAATATGCCAAGGGATCAAGTTTGTTACAACAATTTCTCATGATTCACTGAAAATGACATTTAACAAATTTGCAACGAGAGTTGTCAGGTGTTTTAAAAAGACTGAATCATTACAAATATTCGAGATCATTATCCTTCCTGGAGGCACATTTTTCATCATCAAGGCATGTAGATGCCTTTCCTCTCATCATTTCACCTTTTCACCTTTTAAAACTACCTCTGCAACTTTCAAATTTGACATTTCACGTGTTTGGACGGATTAGGGAAAAACTTTGTTTCAAAAACACCTCAAATCTGCAAATTAATCCCTAAAACCACTTGCATTGATCTTTGCAAGCACAAAGGACACAAATTCATCAAAAATTTGATTAAAAATGATGTAAAATTTACATCTCCAAGCTTCTTGAGCAAAAATGGTGGCCAAAAATGAAAATGTACAGTTTCCCTTGATCTACTCTTTCTCCTTCAATCTGGGCCCTCCACGTGTCAAAATATGATTGGGAATGAATTCGGGTTCACCTTTTGACTTTTTAACATTTTTGGAAAAATGGAAAAATTTGACTTTTTTCTCTCCCCTCCTCCCTTTAATTTTGGTGATGACACGTGGCACATGGTGGGTCCCATTGGGATCACGCTTCAATTTTGCACATTTTGACCTTTTTGGAAAATTGGAAAATTTTCACCCTTTTGCCCCGTGGGCCCGCACACCCGATTTTTCCCTACGTTTCCCCTTGTGGTTCGTTCACGGGCCAGCGCTTCAAATTTCCACACTGAGTCTTTTTTTGCAAAGGGAAAAATTTCCCTTTTTCCTCCGCCAGCCTGCCGACCCACTCTTCCCGCCATGTGTCCATCGTTGATTGGAGTGGAGATGCATCCCATTTTTTAACTTTAGAAAACAAAGCTAAAAAATCATTAAGTTTTCCATCGGCCCGCTCCTCCTTTGACTTTCAAAATTGGCCACATGTCACACCTGGATTGGTTGTGGAACTTTGGCCCAAGTTTTGACTTTGATCCATTTGAAGTTAAAACTTCAAAGTCACCAAGAAATCCATCCCCCATTCTGACTTCTCATGGACACGTGTCCACCTGTGATTGGCCACGGGGCCGCGCTCCAAAATTTTACCTTAGCTTTTTCTGCCAAAAGGAAAAAATTTCCTTCGCCTTCGGTGGCCCGCACTCTCCTCTGCGCCTGCCATGTGTCCATCCCTCGCTCCATTGCGGACCCGCGGCCCTTCTACAAATTTTTTTCCCCTTGCCAAAAAGGCAAAATTTTCCTAAGTCTTCCGCCAGCCTTCCCTTCCACCCTAGCACAAGAACATGACACGTGTCCCTCCTCTGGGACCTGTGGGGTTGTGGGGGAAAATTGTGAAATTTTCCAAAGGCCAAAAATGTTAAGTTTTATAGAAAACCCACCGATCCTTGTCCAACCAGAAGCGGCCACATAGGAGGAGAATTTTGAGCTTAATTTTGATGGGAAAATGACACCCGTATGACCGTCAAAAACAGAATTTACTAGAGATGCCCAAATTCAATTTTTTCTTCATGGGTGAGGGATTTTTTGCTCAAAAAACAAGGGGAAATTGATTTCATGCAAGTTTCAACCATGGGGATAGATATTTGAGGGAAAATACACATGAAACAAACAAATTCAAGCTCCACAGGCCGGAAAAATGGAAAAATGGACAGAGCCTCATGGATTTCAAATATTAGGGCACAAAGTAAGGCACACATGTATTTTTCCTTCAAAATGTGGAAAAATAATAAGTTTGTGAGCCTTTGAAAACATTCAATCTGGAGAAAAAATTTTGTAGACCACCAAGTTTTGAAGAAAATGTTTTAGAGCATGCAAACCAATGGGGAAAGATGGGAAAATAATAGAGGATCAAAATGGACACCAACATCACTCTGCTTTCGGGATGGGCACTCCCAAAGTGAGTGCCACAAGAACAATAAGTAGACCAAGTGCCAAAATAATCCATTGGGAAAAGGATTCATGAGCCAAAATCACCAAAAACTAGCTGAGAACCCAACAAAAATGGTTTCCACACACCAAGGCAAACCACAAACCGACAAAACACCAAAAGCAGAGAAAAACCAAACACTATACACTGTACAAGTTGGTAAGCAACCCTTGATTCAAAGAAAACAAATCAAGGGGAAACCCCAAATGTCCTCCATGTTGGATATGACCATGCCAAGAGGTTCTGATATGTTTTTAACAACTGGAAATATACCTCTTCTTCTTCTTTGTTTAATTTGTAAACCATCCAGTTTCTTTGAAGCTCCTCCATTGTGCTCAGGTCAAACCTTTTAACATTTTTCAAGGTTGAATCAAGGACCAAATTTCTAGAAAAAATAGCATACTTAGGAGATATGTTTTCAACAACTTCATACTCCCTAAATCCACAAAACTCACAAAGTGATCAGTACTAGCATCTGCTGCAAAACTTCATAAGATGCATTATTTGGGTCTTCAATAAGGTACAACATATTTTTCTCTCCACATAACTTCACTAAATTTCCTTCAATGGGGATAGTGGCATAAGACATGTCCATTTGGACACTCCCACCAACACTTGCAGCCCATTTTCTTGACAATAACATACCCCATTTGGTAGGGCAATTGACAATCACAACATCCAATTTTAAATTCCTCCCAGGATAAGATGCAAGCTGCACCACCAAATATTTGACACACCCAACAACTGGCACTTCTCTTGAGTCCATGGCAATACATTTTCCATAGGTTGTTGTCACTTTGATATCTAACTCATTCATGACTTCTAGAGGCATGACATTACATGATGCACCAGAATCAAACATACAATTATGAAGTAGCCTATCCTTTATGATCAAAGTTGTGAAGAATGGATCAACATTCAATTAGGAATAAACCAAGGATGTCCCCAAATATACCTCAGGTGTCTCTCCAAGATCTTCTATTGCTGGTGGTGTTTCAAGGTCAACAATGATTTGAGGAGGAGTTTCAACAACATTTACATTTCTGCCTGGAGTAGTCTTCTCTTCTTTCAACCCTAAGTACTCAAATGCTCTCTTCTTATGCTCAGGAATCCTAAGCAACTCAATGATTGGAACACTCACTTTGATTTGGCTCAATACTTGGGCTATGTCATAGGGAACACTCTTTGGCAAAACAACATTGGAAGGGAGACAAGAAGATTCATCAGATGGCATGGGATTCTTGGCAGCTTGGGCATGAGGAGGACTACAATTTTTTCTTGGGACAACAGAGCTTTTGGTAGGTTCTTCTCTTCTAGGAGCTTCTTTGGGAATGATTGTGAGCAAGGGTTTTTAGGTTTGGCTTGAGGCCCAACTCCTTAAAACTTTTCTTCCAAAGTGTTATAGTCTTTCTCTTGAGCTATAACAACATTCATCAACAATTTTCCATCTTCCTCCCGAGGAATACCACCATCATACTTCTTAGTCATCAAAGCTCTTAAATATTCAAAGTCATTGTTAGGAATTTCAAAATCTTGCACTACATCAACTTCAAGAGTATGAGGGGAAGGAAATACTTGTACCCATTTGATGCAATCCCAAAAATTTGTAGTTGTCCTTGCAATTATCACTTCAGTAGATGTTGCTCCTCCTTGTGAGCTTGAAGGACATCCCACCATGTAAATATAATCATCAGTACCATCATCATTATTAGCTTCACCTTCTTGGTAGTCCACTTCACATGGAGGATGGGACAGAAAACACCTATCACACCAATCAATATCAACAACTTCTTCAACAACAGCAACCCTAGCAGTTAGGGGATTAGGTAACACTCTTCCTTCACGTGCTTGAGGATGTCTATTTGCAGACCCCATGGGTCCTTTTCCTCTATCATATGCCCTTTGATCACCTCTAGGATGATTGGAAAATCTGTCATGGTTTTGTGCTCTTGGCTGACCTTGTGAAGTTTTCCCAATTCTTTTCTCAGCTCTTGCCAACTTATATGAGATTTATTTGATAGCCCTTGCCAAAGTTTTCACAACCTCTTCTAAATCAGCACCCTTGCTAGCTTGAGGTTTTTCAGGGTTTATCAACTTTACTCCATCTCTCTTGAGAGGTTTCCCAATTACTTTGATATTGTTTTCAATTTGAAGTGCCATGGTGAAAGCTTATCTTAGATTGGTAGGGTTCTTGTCTCTTAGGTAATAGGCTACCTTTTTATCAAATGCATCTGCATATTTTATTAAACAAGACTCATCACAAGGCCTCGGACTAACAAACAAATTTTCTCAAAGTTTTGTTAAACCTTGTGTTAAAGTCATGGACTGACTCATTGGGGTTCTTCTTGATATTCTCAAACTTAGACAAGAGAATCTAGCATCGATATTGTCACCATATTGCAACCTAAACGCATTCCTCATCTCAGTCCAAGAATCAATTGAATTATCAAGCAAAGCCTTGTACCAATCCCTAACATCCTCTTCTAGTGTATGAATGAACAATTTAATATACACATCTTCAAACTCTATCTCAAAATCTTCCATCATGTTAACAAAAAGTTTGAGATGTTGATCACTAGTTATTGCATTGTTACCTTGGAATTTTGGCAATCTATTTCTGACATCTTGTGGGACAACATTTGGGTAACCATCCATTCCTCCAAAGTCTATAGGACCAAAGGTGTTAACAACAAATGGAGGTCTAGGCTGAGCCATATTGTTTGGTGGAGGTGATCTTGGGGGTGACATAAGCTGATGAGGAGTGCAAGGTATTTGGGGCTTAAGAATGTGATTCACAAGGCTGGTATTCTCTAAGTGTTGATTTTCTTGGAAATTTTTACTAGGATTGAAACACACAGGTGCAGATTGAAGAAGGAACTTACCAGGTACATCAGAAGGACCTTCACTAGTTGAAGTAAACAAGTTTATGAGAGGATTGCTTGAATCAAAATCACTGAAAGAAGAGTGATAATCCTCTACTAAAGGCTAATGTCTCTCACCAATGGATATATCTTTACCTGATGTCTAACCTTTAACCACTTTCCAAACTCTTCTCCCTTCCAACTCTGAATTTCTTGAATCTCTAAACAACTTCTTAGCAAAGTATCCAAGGAAGAGAGATCGTCTTCCTTCTAGTTTTGCAGAGATTAGCAACACCAAAGCAAATAACATAAAGGTTAAGACACTGGTACTTATCAAGATCAGAACATCATGGATTCGCCACTAAGGACTTTCATCCTAGTTGTGAAAATGCACTAAAATACTCTGTCAAATATCTATTAGCACTGAAAATCTTGCCAAACTTTATAGATCAGACCCTTATTTCTTTGAAATTATCAACCACAAATGCAAATGAAGTGCAACTACTGCTGGAAACTAATAAAATTGTAGGCAAAACTTATATCTTCACTTAATCCTTACAAGTATGATTATAAAATGATGCTTCAACAATGTATTTGCATGTAAAATTTGCAAGGGACTTTACCAGGGTTTGATATGCATTCAAATATCTCAAATATGTATGCACATGGATCAGATTGAACTAAGAGAATATCAAACTCAAAACTCTACTCTTCATTCCAATCTTATAAATCTAATCAAAAGATGATACTCAGATTTTGTAATTGCACATAAATCACACAAGAAGTATTACTAGGGATTTGAAATATTGAATAATGTCCCGACATCGGTGCCATTAGGTGTTGTTGACAGGCTAAATAGACATGGACTAGCAAATGAATCAACAAATCAATCTCAACAGTGCAAATTATTTCCCAGGAATTCAAAACAAGTCCTTGGAAATGGTGCCATTAAGTGTTGGTACCCAAATTTGTTCTCCTTTTCAATCTGAGCAACATCAGAAATATGACATGAAGCTTGAAGGTAGATAGATCTTGATATATGTCGTTTTGTAGCCGGGGATGTGATCTAACTAGCACTCAGATTTGTGGAGAGATGGATAGCACTTTCAAATGATTTGATCTAACCCTCACTATTTTAGGTTGTGCCTTTCAACCAAGGTAAGATAACCTATATTGCAGCCTCTGTTTTGTGAAGGAGGTGGATATATCCTTATACTATGCATATTGTATGGAGATGGCCTTGGGAAAACATGATCAATTTTCCATTATTCAAACTCAACAGAGCTATCACTACTAAATGATGGAAATGCTTTCAAGACAAGGTTGAGGCTACTGAAGATATTATATGATCCTGATTTGCTTTGTGCATTTTTGTAGATGGGTTAGATTCTTTTGTTGACACATAATGAAATGCAGGGGTAGTATGGGTAGGATTAGTTATTCAGATGATTTTTGGTGGGGTATTGACAAGACAAACTTGGATATATCAAATATTTGACAACCTCTACAATACTTGAACAACTATCAGATAAAATGCTTCAAATAATCAGGATGTTCTTTCAACCAAAAGATGCATAAATGGAAGCCCAGGTTGCACTCTTCACATAATCTTTGAGAACTCACCACAAAATCTTGAAGTAAAGAACTCAATTAAACACAAAAATCCTTGATCAAACCACGCCTAAGGTACCCCCAAAGGCTTACAAGCAATCCCAATCAACAAATGAAGGTGGAGTGATTTTAAACTGCTTATTTTCAATGCCAGATGAAAGCTCTTCTGACAAACAAAACTGCAAGTGCCACTAAACTATCAATAAGGATGAGATTTTGTGTGATTTCTAAAGACTTTCAATGCAATATTGCAACAAGAACAATGAAAACTATTTACAGGTATTTAAAATGATAACAGACATCATATTGCCCAGAAAAACATAGATTAACTCAAAATCTTGTTAGATTCATCAACAGGGGAGAGTTTCATGAACAATCTCAGAGTTGTGTGATGGCTATACACTTGTAACCAACTCACATACATGAAGATCCAACACAAAAGAAATTAACCTGGTTCTTTGGTGGGTTTCTCATAAAATGAGCTTTCTCTCAGAATTTTCTCGTGATTTTCAACTTCCCCCACCTTTTGCATTTCTCAAAAATGCATTATATATCTCTTTCCACATTGGAGCCTTCTTTCCCAAGCAAAGAATATGCCAAGGGATCAAGTTTGTTACAACAATTTCTCATGATTCACTGAAAATGACATTTAACAAATTTGCAATGAGAGTTGCCAGGTGTTTAAAAAGACTGAATCATTACAAATATTCGATCATTATCCTTCCCGAGGCACGTTTTTCATCATCAAGGCATGCAGATGCCTTTCCTCTCATCATTTCACCTTTTCACCTTTTAAAACTACCTCTGTAACTTTCAAATTTGACATTTCACGTGTTTGGACGGATTAGGGAAAAACTTTGTTTCAAAAACACCTCAAATCTGCAAATTAATCCCTAAAACCACTTGCATTGATCTTTGCAGGCACAAAGGACACAAATTCATCAAAAATTCAATTAAAAATGATGCAAAATTTACATCTCCAAGCTTCCTGGAGCAAAAATGGCAGCCAAAAATGAAAATGTACAGTTACCCTTGATCTACTCTTTCTCCTTCAATTTGGGCCCTCCACATGTCAAAATATGATTGGGAATGAATTCGGGTTCACCTTTTGACTTTTTAACATTTTTGGAAAAATGGAAAAATTTGACTTTTTCTCCGCCCCTCCGCCCTTGAATTTTGGTGATGACACGTGGCACATGGTGGGTCCCATTGGGATCGTGCTTCAATTCTACGCATTTTGAACCTTTTTGGAAAATTGGAAAATTTTCACCCTTTTTCCCCGTGGGCCCGCACACTTGATTTTTCCCTTCCATGTGTCCCCTTGTGGTTCGTTCGCAGGACAACGCTTCAAATTTCCACATTGAGTCTTTTACAAAAGGGAAAAATTCCCTTTCTTCTCCGCTGGCCCACCGACCCACTCTATCCACCATGTGTCCATCGCTGATTGGAGCGGAGATGCATCCCATTTTTTAACTTTAGAAAAAAAAGCTAAAAAATCATTAAGTTTTCCATCGGCCTGCTCCTCCTTTGAATTTCAAAATTGGCCACGTGTCACACCTGGATTGGTTGTGGAACTTCAGCCCAAGTTTTGACTTTGATCCATTTGAAGTTAAAACTTCAAAGTCACCAAGAAATCCACCCCCCATTCGACTTCTCATGGACACGTGTCCACCTGTGATTGGCCACAGGCATGCGCTCCAAAATTTCACCTTAGCTTTTTTTGCCAAAAGGGAAAAAATTCCTTCTGCCTCCTGGTGGCCCACACTCTCCTTCGCGCTACCATGTGTCCATCCCTCGCTCCATTGTGGACCCGCGGGCCCTTTTACAACTTTTTTCCCCTTGCAAAAAAGGCAAGATTTGCCTAAGTCTTCTGCTGGCCTTCCCTTCCACCCTGGCACAAGAACATGACACGTGTCCCTCCTTTGGGACCTATAGGGTTGTGGGGGAAAATTGCAAAACTTTCCAAAGTCTAAAAAGGTTAAGTTTTATAGAAAACCCACCGATCCTTGTCCAACCAGAAGTGGCCATGTAGGAGGAGAATTTTGAGCTTAATTTTGACGGCAAATGACACCCGTACGACCGTCAAAAACTTGGTGGTCTTCAAAGTTTGTGAGGCTTTGAAAACATTCAATCTAGAGAAAAATTTTGCAGACCACCAAGTTTTGAAGAAAATGTTATAGAGCATGCAAACCAATGGGGAAAGATGGGAAAATAATAGAGGATCAAAATGGACATCAACACCCGACAACATATGATAGATCTCGGACGAGTGCGAGTAAGGTAGATCAAACTCCCCACCAACTTCGATAAAGGGTATCATCAACCAAGGGGGAAGAGAAATCAAAACCAACATGACCCCAGAAAGAAAAGGAGTAGATGGGGACTTGCAATCAGACATGTGAAACTGAGAAAGCAAATCAAGAGAGTACTTAGGCTGCGAGATCATAATTCCCGAGTCAGATTGTGAAATTTGGATCCCAAGAAAGTAATGAAGCAATCCTAATTCAGACATGGAGAACTTGTTGGAAAAGGAGATATTCACAAAATCAATGATAGAGGAAGAGTTACCCGTGATCAATAAGTCATCAACATAGAGAACAAGAATAAGCATGGATTCATCCTGCCATAGAATATACACATTTGGGTCAAAGTGACACCGAGTGAACCCTGATGCAAGTAAAAGGATTCCATCTTGGCATACCAAGCCCGAGGGGCTTGTTTAAGGCCATAGAGAGACTTCTTTAACTTGTAAACAAGGGATGGATCATGGACATAACCCGGAGGTTGTTCCATGTAGATCTCTTCCTCTAGGTCCCCATGAAGGAAGGAACTCTTAACATCCATCTAGTGGACTTCCCATCTGTTAGTGGCAGTGATGGAAAGGGTCAGTCAAATGGAAGTCATCTTCACAACCGGAGCAAAGGTTTCTGAGTAATCAACCCTAGCTACCTGGGAGAAACCCTTAGCTACAAGTTGCACTTTATACTTCTTGAATTCTCCATTGGCTCCATACTTTGTTTGATATATCCACCTACACCGAATGATTTTTCTTCCTTTCAGAAGAGGGGTAAGATCCCAAGTGTCATTATTTATAAGTGAGTAATACTCCTCATCCATAGTAGAATCCCACTCGAAATCCTAGAAACTTCCTGGAAAGACGGTGGATCAGAAGCAGAGGCGAAGAAGGAGTGGGGTCCAACAAAACTCGAGCGAGTACGTATCTCATCTGAAGGATCTCCAACTAAATCTCTAGCACTCTATAAAGTTTTCCTAGCCCAAAGAGGTCCTGAAGGATCAAGCTCAGAGTCAAAAGATTCTTCACTCGAGTGATAAGGGACATATTCCTCATCATCACTACTGTTAGAATCAGAAGACTCAGAATTTTGAGGATTAGGAGGAGCAGGGAGAGGAGGAACTCGCTCAATAACATCATCATCTGATGAGACAATCTAAATCAATGGGAAAAATAACCTTAGTGGAAGTAAAAGTTAAGGATGACTCATCAAACTTCACACTCCTCTCAATATAGAGCTCATGGGTTAGTAGGGTTCAATAATCAATATCCCTTCACACCATCAAGATACCCGACAAAGATACAAGCTTTGGATTGTGGATCTAATGCCTTGCATTTCTTCTTTGGAATCCGAGCCATAGCCTTGGATCCAAAGACTCGAAAGTGCTTAACATCAGGATTTTGTCCAAACCAAGCTTCAAAGGGTGTCATCCCTCTTACTGCCTTGTGTGGAACATGATTTTGAATGTAACAAGCACAATTCTATTGCTTCATCCCAATACTGTAGAGGAAGGGACTTCGAGTGAACCATATAAGTAGCCATATTAGAGTTCAGTTCTTTCTTTCTACAACTCCATTTTGGGAAGGGTTGTAAGTAATTGTACGCTGCAAAGCAATCCCCTTAGAAGTGTAGAAATCCTCAAACCTATTTCTCACATACTCACCTCCATTGTCAGTTCAAAGAACCTTGATAGACCATTCCACTTGTTTCTCAACAATAGCCATAAAGTTCTGAAAATGCTCAAAGACTTCAGACTTAAGCTTAAGAAAATATACCCAAGTATAACACGAAAATTCATCAATGAAGGTTAGTATATATAGAGCTCTAGTGAAAGAAGGAGATGGAAAGGGGCCAAAAACATCACTATGAACAAGATACAAGGGACGCATAGCTCTCCAGGATTTTCCCTTATCAAAGTTTTATTCAGTGGTGCTTTCGAGGGTATAACCCTCACAAAGAACTTTAGAAAACTTAACTCAGGGTAACCTATTGATCTGCTTTCATTTTGCCTCAATTGTTTAAGGTAATGATAATTTAGATACCCAAAATGCTCATGTCATAGCTTGCTAACCTCATTTGCATGAGTGAGCAAGGCATTGATCTTCGAATCAGAAGAGAAGTGGGAAAAGGTATACAACCGTGAATGGTGATCCGCCTTTCCCTCACCACAAAGCAAGCAATGATCGAGTTAAGCCCACGATTGATCACTGAGTTAGAAAAAAATTCCACTCACATTCCTTCACCAAGGTGGGTGATTTGGTAAACCAATAGGATATTGGGAACACTCAACACTTGGTTAAATGTTCCACCTTCTATCTCTATCGATCCACTACTAGAAACCGACACATGAGTGTCATCACCCAACGTGATTTGGGACATGCCACATGGTTCGATGCTAGAGAATTTAACCTATGAAGAAGCCATGTGGTGCGAGGCACAAAATCAATAATCCAAGTTGATGATGGAGCTGATCTAGCTACGAGGGCCTTACCTTTCTTATTTTCATTTTTAGACTCCTTTTCTTTAGAAGACTCGCCCTTCTGAGCATTTTGTTTGATGAATTTAGAAACACTTATTTTATTCTTCTCAAGTAACTGAGTTAAGTGATCAATTTGTTTCCAAAAACAATGATACTCTTTATGGCCAGAATACTTACAATAGGAGCATTCACACTTTTTCTTCTTCGCTTTAGGCTCAGAAGTCAAAGTGTTAGTGTTGGGCTTAGCTGGGGGTTGGTTGGTCTTGGTTTCTTTCTTAGGTTGGTCCTTTATTTCTTTCTTATTTTCATTTATCTTGCCCTTATTCACCACAAGAGCATGTGACTTAGATTTTAGAGTCCCCATTTGAATGAGTTTGTCCTATTCTCGAATGAGTTGGGACAAAAAACTGTCAAATGAGGGAATTTTCTGTGCACTACCCAAGGCAGCTTTCGTGGCATGAAAAGTTGAAATGAAGACAGAGTATTCAAGACCTAACTTAGAAAGAATTGAAAAGATCAATTGAGAGTCTTTCTTTTCCACTTTACATTCCTTTAGAAGAAGGCTTGCAGTGTTTTCAAATTCACTAGGACTTAACCCTAGTAGTTCGTTCTTAACTCATGCACTCTCTTGTCATCTTGCTTCTTAAACATCTCGTCAAGTGTTTTCCATGCTCCATCGGGTTTTGAGGAAGTTTCGATGTGGAAGAGCAAGTTAGAAGAGATGGAAATACAAAGAAGACCTAAGGCTTCATCACAAAAATGAACCATTTAGATATTTCGGGTTCATCATTAGGTTCTGTCTCTAACCCCATGGTAACATGATACAACCCTTTACTTCGCAAAGCCGATATAATTTTAGATCTCCATTCAAAGAAATTAAAAGGTGTAAGCACCGGTACTTTAGAGATATCCATAATGAAGAATAAACCAACGATGAAGCTAGAAGGAAGGAGAAAGAAAGGAAACAACCACCCCAGAATATTATTACATCCCCCGAGTTTGGCACTTTATAGTTTAGTGTGTTGATTACAATTAGATGCGATCGTAAGGCGAGAACCAATCACAATCACCTTGCAATCAGCGTAATAATGTGCAAGAGTGGAGATCACAATTAAGGTTCATTGGGCGCAACAATTTGACACCATAAGCAAGCACAAAAACGAGTGAAAACAAGAAGAGCAAGAGAAGGCCTTGTGAGAAATGGTGTCTCACATCGCACAAAAAAATCCCTTTTCTGTAAGATAGTGGCAGATGCACTCACAAGTCCATAAGCAATAAAAGGGATAGACAATGCACAAGATGATTCACATAGATAGTAGAATGCACAAGTCCATAAAGCAATAAAAGGGATAGTATACCCCCAGAATGTGGCACTTTATAAAATAGTTTGTTTACAAAAATGATAATCCCATCATCTAGTGTGCGAAAAAACATGTAATTTTGACTAAAGAAGTGCTCAAAACTGAGCAACGAGTCAAAAGTTATAGCAAAAAAATGATTCCCGCAACTGATGGAAAACGCCAATAAGCCTTGCAAACAGATTAAAAGGATCCCTAAACACATGCAAAGGGTGTCATATGTATGCTCATTGGAAATGGCATCAAAATTTAGATAGGGTTTGTTTTTATTGCGAGGGGGATTAGCCTCCTGCCAACCCCGGACCTCACCCTCCGTCTTCGACACCCAAAGGAAGGACAATAATACAAGAAAAATATATCCAAAAAATTATCACAATGCCAAGATAAGAATGTTTTTGACCTTAAAACATTAAAAAGGGATTGTTTTTACCTTCAAACAAGTCTAGAAGGGTTGGGCCCAACACTCTAAATCTAGAGCTATATATGAAGTCTCTCCCTCTACCAATAGAGCACACATGCTTATACAAGTTTATATAGCATACAACTCATTATTTAAACTTTACTCACCATGTGGGAGGAAGATGGAGAGGAGTGGCTTGGTCAAAGTGAGCAAGTTGGGAAGACTTTGAACAACGGTCGGCAAAGCCAAGATGTGGATATTCTGAGTGATGTGACGTCCACGTGGAATTGCTACAGGAATAAGGTGGAATGTAAAACCACACTAAGTGCATGCATAGAGAAGGGAGCTCGGAAAGGGCTGAAGCAACCAATTTGAGCTCACAATGCACAAGGCACGAACCAAACACTCAACACCCGAAGAATGCCAAAAAAATAACCCCGACCAATATGTTCAAACCAAGCTAAACCTGAGTAAGGAGCAACACAGCAAGAGTTTGAAGGAATGAAAACCCAATGTAATGTTGCACACAAGACCAAAAGCAAGGCCTCCAAATCAATGTAAAGGATATGATTCATTCAATGCATCTGACGAGATGGCAAACTAGCGAGCAACCCAAGTCACCGGAAGACTGAATCATGCACGAGTCAAGGCAGTGAGAGATTGACGCAACAAATAACAATGTCAACCAGTAACCACAACAATGGGCACAAAGCTCGGATATGTATGAGCATAAACCAGTGAAAAACACGATTCGACACCATTCTAAGCATACAATAACCCAAACCAAGGTAGAGAGGCTCAATTCACCATGAGGAGGATACATGCAGATAAGCAAGGTGGGCAAGTAGAGTATAGCTCGAAGTGAAAAACAAGACAACACTAAACTCTGAAATCTACAACCCATGAACCTGAAATGAACCCCGAAACACACAAAAAATGCATGCAGATCCTGGAAAAATTGAAACCATGAACTACCGAGAAAAGGTATAACACCCCAAACTTGCAATTGTTGAAACCTTAATGTGAGGTGAGCAATACGATTCCAAAGTAATAATAAAAAAACTTACACAAGGAAATAAGAAGAAACCAAGTAATAAGCAATTGATAAATGAAGAGTGCACATTTTATTGAAACCTCACTCTCTGATACCATGAAAGAGGGATATGCGAGAACCGATATCGAAACAATGCACCATGAAGAATTTGCACTCCGATGGTAACATTGCAGCTCCAACGCAACAAGCAAGATTCGAACAAAGGAAAGAATATGCAAATAAGAAAATAGGTCTTCTCATGCTCATAGATTGAAAAAAGGAAGTATAAATAGGGGTGTTGTGTAACCCCCATGCCTAAACAAGGAAAGAACCCCTATGATGTAACTGACACATATGATGCCACTAAAAGAGGAGTTATAATTCCAAATAAGGAATGTAACTCCTATGACACACTGACGCAAATGACAATGGTAGATTCTATGACAGAATATGACACTTGTCATTTGACTCCCTATGACCTATGACTCTCGCAAGGTGAGATGACTCACCATGTGATGTGGATGATGACTAGGTAGGTCACACACACCAACAAAACCAAATTTCATCCTAGATCATCTTCTTTTCGACGACACCTGCCTCTTATTTTCTCTCTAGCATTCTATTTCTCCATAGAGAAATAAATTTTGTAAAAGTGATTTAAGTCACTTAAATTTTCTATTTCTTCATTAAGTTTGCACTTTAATTTGAAAATTCACATGAGAATGTGAAGAGTGACTTGTTTTGGCTATAAATTGGAATGCTCTCTCCATTCCAAAGGATTATTTTGAGCTCTCTCGTATAGAATATGGAAATTATTCTATTTCTCACCTAGTCATTTTCCTAAATTATCCTTCTTTTCACTTATCCGGATGTATGGAAATGTTGTAAGGACATAAGGACTTTGTACCTTTTGAAATGGAACAAAATCAATAGTTGAATTTTGTGTCAATCTCTATTATTGTTCTATACTCTTTATAATCTGCATATATATGCTCGTGTCTTCTGATTGGAGCTGGAAATTTCTCCGTATTGTAGTTAATAAAATATGGGTTTAACTCATTAATAGTTTCCCTCTCTCTTAGATATTTTTGCAATCACAACAAAGGTGTTTTTGCACATTCCCGGGTCTATAACCGCCCTAAGAGATAGTTTAGTGTATAGTTTTTCCATCTAGCAATAAATGGGATCCACCCCATCTTGAAGCGGAGGGACTTAGTCTCGTGAGTGTTGAAGAAATCCATATTATTTCCTTGACAAAATATTTTGCCAACATCATTGAATTAAAGCAACTACACCTTGGAATGGACATAATACATCGATAGGGAAGTGTCAAGAAGTTAAAGTTGAAGGTTTAAAGGCAAACCATTGGATAAGAAAAAAGTCATGATGCGAACGAGATTGAGGGAGGAAAATTTTTAGGTTGGGAAATATATTAGAAGAAACATATGCAATTTTTCATTTTCTTCTAACAAGCCACATATAAATTGTATTCCACTTTTTCTCACCATCACTGCATTGTCTATTTAATGCAACATTTTTTAAACATTAAATTTGTCTTAATAAATGCCAAATTCAAAAGTCATGCTTTTAAATTGGATTTCATTTTTAGGGATTTTTGTAATCACATCAAGGTTGCATCCAAAACACATCATTAAGGACTATTGAAAACACCTTAAAAGTAAGAAAATTCATTTTCTAACCTAAGTCAAAGAGTAAAAGAGGATTGTTGAGCATGAAACATCCAATTGAATCATTTAAAGGATTTCATGATGAGAACCATTGTTTTGGCATATTCTTAATCTCCTTACCATCTCCAATTCTTCAGAAGTTTTTGATTCCATCTCACAAAGAGGAAGTGTTTCCATTCAAAGGATTGTTATTTCACCACTAAGGATTCTCATGAATCTTTGATACCGTCAAATCTAAGAGAGCTCATGGTGTGATTTTTATTACCAACTCCGAGACATGAATGATGTGAGTGCACACTTTATGATGATTGCAAGATAAGTGTTTGCTCATTTGGGAGACAAGATATCATGTTCATAACAAAGAGTTGATTTGTGCAGCCTACCATTGCTCACATAGATGAAGAGTTGAAAGAGAGTTTTCCAAGCATGACTAAAGATGATCGGTCGGGATAAGATGTGGAGCATCATTTCAAGGTCCAAGAAAATACATGATCTAATAGGAGAAGCAACTAAAAAGATCTTATCTAGTAATAAAATTCATCTCCACATGAAGGAAGAGCAAAAATTCATCCTAGATCATCTTCTTTTGATCACATTTGTCTCTTCTTTTTCTCCAGCATTCCATTTCTCCATTGACAAATAAATTTTGTAAAAGTGATTTGAGTCACTTAAAGTTTCTATTTCTTTGTTGAGATTGCACTTTAAGTTGAAAAGTCGCATGATAATGCGAAGAGTCACTTGTTTTGGCTATAAATTGGAATGCTCTCTCCATTCCAAAGGATCATTTTTTGCTCTCTCTATAGCATACTATAATTCTTCTATTTCTCACCTAGTATTTTTCCTCAATTCTCCTTTTCACTTAGCCGGATGTATGGAAATGTTATAAGGACATAAGGACTTTGTACCTTTTGAAATGGAATGAAAATCAACAGTTGAACTTTGTGTCAATCTCTATTATTGTTTCATACTCTTTATAATTTGCATATGTTTTCCTGTGTCTTCTAATTGGAGTTGAAAGCTCTCCATATAGTAGTTAATGAAATCTAGGTTTAACTCATTAATATAATTATCCTCATTTCTCTCTCCTCACTTAATGATATTTTCCCTCTCTTATATATTTTTGTAGTCACAACAAGGGTGTTTTCGCACATTCATAGGTCTATGGCCACCCCGAGAGATAGTTTAGTGTATAATTTTTCCATCTTGCAATAAATGGTATTCGCCCCAACTGACTTGAGCGGAGGGACTTAGTCTCGCAAGTGTTGATGAAATCCATATTTTGTCCTTGATAAAATATTTCACCGAACATCATTGTTACTAGCAATCGCACCTTGATAGTGCATCAAGACATCGATAGGGAAGTGTCAAGAAGTTAAAGTCAAGGTTCAAGGTGAACCATCGATAAGAAAACAATCGTGATGAAGAAGGGGATTGAGGGAGGATAGTTTTTAGGTTGGGGAATCTATTAGAGGGAACATACATGATTCTCTTTTTCTTCTAACAAGCCACATATGGACCGCATGTCACTTTTTCTTACCATCACCACATCATCTATTTAATGCAATGTTTGTTGAACATTAAATATGTCTTAATAAATGCCAACTTGAAAAGCCCCGCTTTTTAAATTAGATTTCATTTTTAGGGATTGTTGTAATCACATCGTTATGTATATCAATACTGTAAGAATTGTAGATAAACAAAAAATGGTAAACACAATTGAAAACATTGTATATACTCCACACAAGAGCACTAACTAAATGCTTTGGACATCCATAGCTCTAATGACAATGCTAATTGATTTTTTTCACACTATGTTGCATGTTAATAGAGAGGATAAGTTGGACGACGAGGATGAGTTGGAGGGCACGACGTGCAAGGGCGTAAGCTTGTTGGGCTCCATCCTCCTCTTGTGTCGACAAATTACAATTTGTAAAAGCAAACACCATCACTTATATATACACAAAAAGATAGTTCAACAACGAATTATCTACAAAAATATTACAAAATACCGGTTGTTGAATTTGTAATGTTAACAAGTAATTACATTTATAGCTTTAAAACTAGATCAATGCGAGCAAATTTTGACAATCGATCAACAAAGTTATAACCTTCAAATTGGAATATTTTGTTCTAAAACCTTAGATCTTATTCTCAAATGTGCATGGAATCGACGACATGTAAGTAACCCTAAACACAAAGTTTTTCGTATCTAACATATGTAGAACTTGGGATTCGACACACATGCAAGGTTCCCATCAAAGTATTCATCGACCACGCCTTCTGAGATATCTCAAAAACACATTGCCTCAACAATTTGCACACAATATCCCCTTTCTCTTTCAGATGATTGACAAAAACGACACACGATTCATATAATAACGTGACACATGGAAAAGTAGATGGTAAACCACAAAACATTGGTCTTAAGAAAGATGGGTTTGACATTGGTTTCTCCAACATTTCCCCGCTCTAGGACTTCTACTCCTTCAAACCCCTTCTTTATTGCCTCTCTTCCTATCCTTTCATTTTTCAATCCCCATTTGTGTTTCCATCACACATTTCACTTATGATTAAGGGAGAGGAGCCAATAGTGGAGCATTGACCAGTAATGGTGAGGGTATTTGTGAAGTGAGTGACTAGTACATGTACATTTGTCATTCAACATTTGAAAAAAAAGTAGCTAATAAAATGTGTCACATCAAATCATATAAAAAAATCACTCAATCACATGATGCCACATAAGTGAAAAAAAATGCATGGCATAATGCCCTACTAATGGTCCACTTTTTTTTCCTTTGTATGAAAAACTACTTGATTTAAATCCGTTTAAAAACCACTTTCCATAAAATAAAAATGTTAAAAAAAAAAAAATTACATTAAGAAAAAAAAAAATCTTTTAAAGGGTTTTTTTTTTTCCAAAATTTAATGTAGTTAAATGTGTGTTGTACACCCCTAAAGTTGGGTGCACAAGTAATGGCTCCTCTCCTTACTAGTGTAGTATATATTAAATTAGGATAATGTAACATAAAGTAGGAGAGATGGACAAGCATGTGATGCCATTAAAAGCAATTGAGATGGACAAGCACTTGATGCCATTGAAAGCAAGTTTATAAATAAATAAAACCACCTAATCAGAATAGAATTTCCCCTTACCCAACGTCATCAAACATACTCCAGCCTGGGACAAAGACTAAAGAGAGAGGTGACAGTGGACAGTATTGGTATCAATCAAGAAACCCTAAGCCCAGTACGTCACCATGGACAGTTGGCGTTTGCAGTTCCACCGACTCGGCACGGGCAATTACTTACGCGTATAAACACCCGTCCTTTATTGCTGGAAACGTGCTCAGAGATGCTCTGACAAACAACGTGACACAGGCAAAAGTAGATATCTTTGGAGTTGGCCTTCCATCATCTTCATCTTCAAGTAAGTAATTTGTAAACAGAGTTACTTCGCAAACACATCCAAATCCATGGGAAACTGTGCATCTTTTCACGATGATGACGATGAGAGTCAGTGTTTGCATCCCTGCAGAATGAATTGCTCACAACACAGTGAATTGCAGACAATGTTAATGTCGGATTCTAATACAAATACAGATTTTGTTTCTCCAAAAGAAAGTGCTGTTGTTCGTTTTAAGATCTTGGTTTCTGCCAAAGAGCTGTCCAAGCTGATTTCTGAGGGCCACAGCCAGGAATCTATAGCTTCGTTCCTGATGAAAAAATGGACGTAAAAGAGTCTGCCGGTAATAGCGGAACTGCAAGATCACATTCATGGAGGCCTTCGCTAGAAATGATACCTGAAGATTTTATGGAAGATTGACTACTGAGGGCATTTTCGCCCGGGATGCTCTTTCTTTGTAACCCCGATATAATTTTCGGCTTGTATGAATGTTAATTTATAAGCCTTTTCATTTTGTTTGTCATCTCCATTTTGATCGAAAGAAAGCTGTTGGAACGAGTTTTTAATTTTTATTTTTGATTGAAACATTTTTATATTGATATGATCACGAAAAGTACATAGGGTACTCCAAAAGTTGAACTAGGGACACAAGTGGCACGAGATACAAAATTCAGACGAACATAAATCAAGTCACGAAAGTGACAACACGAGAAAGGAGATAATTAAGCAGCCATTGTGCACATGGTGGCCACCGGATCTTGATCATACCAAATGCTAGATCGGGGAGGTTCTTGCCACTATCTAGCACGTCCCCAACCAAAGCCGGGTTGGCTTCCTTTTTCGGTGTCTTCGACAGTGGAAGGAGAATTTAAATGTTAATGCAAAATATTTTGAGGGGCTAGTAAAGCGTTAAGGTGCATGAAAAGTATGGTATAGCACGTGCTTCGAAGGGTATTAAAGAATACGTTAATTCTAGTTTCTACCTCTAATTATTCAATTGATAATACCCTCCTGTTATATTATTAGAATGAAAATACCCCCTATTTTTTCTATGTACCTTACTTACCCATTTTTCAATTACAATTTTATTTACCCCTTTTTATTTCTACCCCAATATATTAGACAAAAATACATTATATTTCTCACTCAAATTTTTTTAATATGCATTTCCTTTGAAAGATAGTTTGAAGCTTGAATACATATTACAAGTCACCTTATATATGTTAAGATTTATTCATTTATCAATAGTTCTTCAATAATTAAGATGGTGAAATAATATCACTAAAAATACTCAATCCTAGTTTTCTACCATCTTATTATTTCTTGGTTAAGAATCTAGATTTATTTATTAAAAAGAGATTATAATTTAATTTATGACCACACTCCTTTTCCAATTTTAAGGTATTTACTTTTAAAAACTAGGGTTCAAATGTTTTAGTTTTATATTAAAAGTAAACCTCTATTTCCTTTGGCCCATCTCTCTAACCTACCCCCAATACTTGATTCAAAACATTAATAAATTAAACCCTTTCACCCCCTCATGTCTACCGGTATATTGAATTTAATTTTATTAATTTTAATTACCTCAATATGAACCCACGTGCTAGGATATTGCCTAGCTAATGAACCGAATGCAACGTGAGAATAATTTGCCATGAATAGGGTATGTTTGGCTAAGCTTGAACAAGTTGTTGATGGTTCTCTCAATTTGTATTTAAGTAGATATCATGTTTACTCAATTTAGAATTGATAAGATAATAGAAATATGAGTTATTTAGTTGATTCTTGATGTTTATCACTCACGGGTGTCATACTACTACATGTGATCTAAATATGTTTTGTCAAGTTTTAGAAAGAATGACTAAGCATTGGTAGACTATGACCATCGCAACTTGACCAACAACATTCAATTTTACAAGTAACCTTTTGTTTGGGGTCTACTACTTTTGAGAATGTTTTACCTTCATCTCCAACTTACTTACTTGTATTTGGGATTCATTTAATCATGTGTTATGGTACCTTTATCTTCTCTTCTTTTGAGGTGTTCATGTATAAATGGACTTAAATCATGAATAGATATATTTGATAGATAGGGGTAGCTAAGAAAATGGAAGGGAAAATCATTGGGAGGGGGAAGGGGGAAGGTTGCTCAAGAGTCAAATATATGTGATTTGTCTATGTGTATCAAAGTATGCCAAAGTTGATGTTACCAAAGTGTCAAAGACCAAATTGAGGTGTTTGCACCTCATCGTCAATTTTAATAGTAGACTTTTATAATAAATATGCATATTATTAAATTTTTGAGAAATAAGAATTTCCTAGTAACAAGTAGGTATATAATTCAAAATAGCTATAAAGACCCAAATAATAAATTGTAGGCACCTCAAAATGGACCCCAAACATTCATTAGTAGTTGAATTGTATAAATTTAGTGTGTGTACTTGTCAATTATTGGTCCAAATTTGGTGTTATTGACATGTGTTTTGAATTTGATGGTCCGCATCCCACTTCTCACCTCCTTCAAATATCCTCTTCCCTCTCCTCTCTATTACCCTATCTTTCACTCTATGCTAGACACGGTTCACACTTCTAGGATTGTTAGGAGTGTTGCTCATGCTCTTGGTCACTTCAAGCATAAATCCCTTTTGCTAAAGTGGATATGTCCCTCTTTTCCCACCCTTTTTGCCAAGTCCAAGTCTTTCATGTCAGTTTGGCTACTAATAAGGTGTAGACACAAAATTACATACTATGGGTAATTATCTAGTCTTGATTACATACTAATATTCATATGATTCCTAAGCAAGAAAAGTACTAATTAACCCATGTATTTGGCCACCTTTCTTTGCTTTTTGTTACTTCTCTTAGTCTTACACCTTTACTTGCTCAGTTTGTCTTTTTATACTTTGGCATTTATCATCCCTGACACCAACGCTCACCAAGATGCCAACGCTAGCGCCTCATCCCCTCTGCGCCCTTGACCTTAGTATACTTTGTTCACATGTTTTGGGTCCTTTCTATCCGTTTAGGCATCTTATTTATTTTTAGTTAGCATTTTCGTGGTTATTTACGAAATTCAAGCAAGGGAATCATATAAATATAAAGTTATGTCATCATAATAAGGGACCAAGCACTAAGCATTAGCTATCACCACCTAAGGTTTGCATCCATCAAGCATCTAAGAGATCCATTGTATCCATCTAACACCATCCAAGGGACACAACAAATGGTTATTCGTATACACTTCATAAGAGGGAAGTTAATTTTATTCTATGCACACATCTATTACATTTCTTTACATATAGCTTATTTTCTCGCTATAAGGTGCGACATACACAAGAGCCACCTAGGGCATGATTATGCACGTGCACACACACACACACACACACACAAATACATTGGTTCGAGATGTAGTGTAGTGCTCAATGTAAGGTCACTATTGTGAATGCTAAGGATAGTTCAACCCCTCATTCTCGCATCTTTCTTTTATAGGATTTGATGTCTATTTGAAGGTTTTACAGTCAACACTTCATTGCAAGTTTCCAATGACCTTAGTGTTCACTTTATGATCTCATAGTGACCAAAGTTGAACAATAACGAATAACTAACAAACACTCGAGGATATTTTCTAAGTATTTCCGCACTGAGACCCAGGCACCCAAAAAATAGGCCCAGGGTGCCCGCATGCGCCATGTCCCTCTTTAGGCACCCCACTCCAACTTATTCTTCCAAATCTGCATTTTTTTGAGCTTTGGTGCGATAGTCAGTGCTTCATATTTTCTAGTTCTCTAGCTCTTCAAACCTCTCGGGATTTCTATGAATCAACTAAGTAATTTTATCTCTTTAAGTTGCACTTAGGTTTTATATATTTTGGCTTAGTTTTCTTGGGTTAATTTTTGTACTTCATTACTGCATTTATTTACTGCTACAATAACAATTAGATTAGGCATATAAATTCACATTTTAGCTTAATCATTTTGGTGAACCCAAACTTGATCTGAACGCTCTTAGGATCCTCATACCTCCATTTTTCTTATCTTTCTAGGATCTCTTCATCATGAGTATCTCTATTAATGATTTCTTGCTTATCAATCTTGAATTAAGAGATAGAATCAAAACTCTCTTCGCTACCACTCACATTCCTGCTAATATGCATCTAGATTCAGTATATCAAACATTTTTGATGCATTTTCTTAGCATATTGCTTTCTCATCCAATCCTAATGTTGATCTTACTATTTTTGAAAATGATCCACCTTTGCATATCATGATTCACATTTACAATATGGGTGTCAAGCGTACTTTAATCGATAATGGATCTGAACTCAATCTTTGTCCTATGTAATTCCTTAAAAAGATTGGACTTTTTATGCTAATTTTAGCCCATCGTGTCTTTCCTTTTTGTACATGATGGTTTTGTTCATCCATGCGTAGTTCACATTACTCTTCCTATCATTGTAGGGAAAAAAACCCTTAACATAGTTTTATTTGTCATTGAGTTTTTGGTTTTGTATAATTGTTTACTCAATCGGCCAAGGCTTCATGTCATGCAAGATATTCCTTCTACAAGATGATTAACTAAAATGTGGAATTATTCTAAGTTAATATAATATTAAGAACAACAGTAAATGACAGCTAAGTAAATAAAGAAAGTGACCCAAACAAGTAAGTAAATAGATATGTAAAACCCTAATGAGAAAAGAGGGTTAGGAAGAGCTTAGCCGATTCAATGAAGGTGCTAGGCGTGTTGTCAGTGTGAACCAGACAAACATGAGGAGGAAACAATCACACAAAAGCTTGAGAAAGCACATATTCGAGCTCTCTAGTTGATTGGGGCACCTGGAGAGGGACAAGGGTGCCTGTGGACACCTTGGTTTGAGATATGGGCACCACTGGTTTGCGAAATAACATGAAACCCTCCCCTAAGATGCCATTGGATGTTCTCCTATGTTATCTTCTTGTCGCACTAACTTCGCTGAACCGTGTCAAATGTCGCTGAAAAACCCCAAGATGAGCATCAAATACCTAAAAAAGAAATATACATATGAAGGGGTCAAACTTTCCTCAACAACCACAATGGTGGAATTACTAACTGAGCACTACACTACATCTCATACCCGATGTAGTTCTATGTGTGTGTGTAATTATACCATAGGTGCTCTTGTTCCAAATGATCGCACTTTGTGAAAGTAGCGAGCAATAACTATGTATAGAAATGTAATAAAATGGTGGATGGAATAAAATAAACTTCCCTCCTATGTAATGTGATTCAGATGAACCAACCTTGTGCCTTGCGATGGAGGTAGATGGATGCAAATGGGGCCTTTGATGGATGAAACCTTAAGTGATGATAGTATTACTTAGTGCTTGGTCTCTCATTATGGTCTCATAATTTTATATTTATATGGTTCTCTCATTATAATTTCGTAATCAACCCCAAAAAGACTCGACCACTAAAAAGATAGAAATCTCCAATGGCTGAAAGTGGCCACAATGTGGGTGTAAAAGGCTTAGGGCACCCTGTTAGGACAAGGGTGCACAGGGCACCCTGATTAGAGATAAAATGACGCTAAATGGAAAAACTGACTGGGTGAGTACATATGAGAGGATGGCAATAACAAAAACAAGGAAAGTAAAATGGCCAAAGGACATGGGTTGATTAATAAATTCTTCACTGAAAAACCATATGAATAGTAGTATGAGACTGAGACTAAATAATGCCTAAAATGCATGGTTTTGTGTCTACATTTACTCCCTCTTTATGTTGGTGAGTGGAACACTCAGTAACATAAAATAGATAGAGATGTGTACCTGATGTCCATGTAGAGTGATGTAGAAAGCGTGCTGAAGGACTAGACAAAACGTGGAATGATTAAATGATGGAGTGTTGAAACTAAAGATGCAAAGGAGAAAAAAAAGTGATGAGAGTGAACCTAGGCGGAAACGCGCGTGTAGTTACCTATGTGTGTAATGTACCTACATGTTAGTATGAGGTATGAACTACCAAATGACACTTTTGTTGTTCTTTATTTGTTGATCACCTTTGTTGTAGTTTCTTGTTGTTGTTGATGACTTGCTTCTCATACAACCAGGACCTATAAAAGGAGAAGACGATCAAGTAGTCAAATATACATGTATATGTGTGTAAAAATCACATGTATATAGTAAGAAAAAAATATTGTAAATGGAAGTATGAAAAAGTAAAAGGAACATGTGCACTTGATCCGTGATGAGAGAAAAGGGTGTAGAGAGGATATCCTATACTGTGAGTTTTTTGGGTGATCTCACGCCACCCTGGTTGAAGAAGTGTAGGGAGAAAGATGCATTATTCTCCAACCTTGTAACTGCTTCCCTGAAGATGTGTGAAGAGATCTCTGTACCACCTTGTTTTTGGGTGATCCGACATCACCGGGACGAAGTAGTGTAGGGAGGAAATTTGTTGTATCCTCCAACCTATAACTACTCCCCAAAATGCTAAGGACAATCTATCTTGTAAAATCCGTTGTGTATGGGGTTCGTATATTGTCTCGAACCTACTTATTATATAACCCATAATGTCAAGGACAAAAACTCGAACTAAATCAGTACTTGTAGAGAGTGTTGTGCAATGTGTACAACCTCAAATGATTCCATGCTCTTTTGCACATGCGACGTCGTGGATAGGAGGATGCGGCCCCAAAAGGGGACCACCACGTAAACTATGCCCCGCAGAGGGAAGGGAATGCCCTTGGAAGAAACCAAGGAATACATAAATAAGTGGCTAGAAACAAGTCTTAGTAAGAACAAACATGCTTATAGAAGACAAGTGTAAGCTACCAAAGAATGTAGAAGCTGAAAAGCAAGTAAACATGCAAGAAGACAACCATAGACCACCAAGGTGGGTTGCAAACATGGGATACCACTCATGATGTCTCAATACACGACAAGCCATACCGCCGTATACAAAAATAAGTGTGCAAACCAAACAAAGGGAAATGTCCATATACAAGAGCAAATAATAGACAAGCAATGGTAAATTAACAAACAAATAGCCATGAAAGCAAGTAATTGTTATGGAAAAATCACAAAGACACCGGATGCAGATCAGGTTTCTAGGTTGATGTTCAGGCATCCAGTGTGATTGCACAACATGGAATCCTTTCTCCAAGTGTGGGACTTGTAAAGATGAGAAAGGATTCTCCAGAGAAGGCTGGTTCCTATTCCTCTATTCAGATGCACACGAAAATGCAGAGGTTTTACTCAAAACCTAATCTAACTTGCTAAGGAGACAGAGAGAGAGGGATGCATAAAAATAAACCTAGGCTAATAGAGGTGATGCACCGAGGAATGAAGAACACCTGTCTTGCTAATAAACACAGACCATTCAAATGTGATGCAAGATCATGCACAGATAACAAAACTTGCAGTGAAAGACTAGGAGGATGCAAATGAACACAGAGAGGGTTGAGAATCATCCACAGACATGCATTACTTGCTCCAAAGATTGATACAATACACTAAAAATTCCAAGAGGCAGAGTCACATTACAGTTTCAAATGGGAGGTTCGAACTCCACAAATTCACCTGATAAAGAGAAGAAGGGAGGAGCAAAACAGAAAAATGTTCGACCTTTTGAAAGAAGCCCCTCTTTTCAATATATAGGAAGAATGAGAGAGGGAAAAGAGAGGAAATTCAGAATCTGCCCCAACCACTTCTAGGTCATATTTTAAATCATCTCATTATGGCGGCGGCGGACCACTCCTAGCAAAATGGCGGGTTGTCTAACAATGTTTCGCGCGGCGAACTGCCTCTGCATTAAAGCTGGTTGTTGAAGCGTCACTTCTGGCATTACCACGCGTCAGAGATGTTTTCTCAATTTTCTCTCTCCAAAATGAACCAAAATTCAAGACTGACCCCGGAATCATGTAGAGAATTTCAACAGCTTTCCATTGATATAAAGAACGTGCAAATCCGAGCTCTGGATCGAAAGATATGATGATCTAAAGATTTAGGGCACGAAACAGGCCAAAACGGATTTTGAAAACTCTTCCCGCGCTCTGCTACCTGGTCGACATGTGTTAAGCACTGATTGGATGCGTAATTATCTCTCCTTCCCTATCCCATGGGTTTTCTTGCTTCATTGGACACGTGTCCTCTTTTTTATTTGCTCAGTGTCGATCGCTTGAAACCTCGCCCTTTGACTTTTGGACTTTCTCCTTTGCGACACGTGCCGTGATTTGATTGGTTCTCGGGCCTCCCGGATTTTCACGTCCTTCACGTACATTTGTCCCGGATGTCCCAAACTGTTTGGGACAAAAACTCCCGATCCGCTAAATGGGCTTCCTTGTCCCTCATTCGGCCGATGACACGTGGTGTTGCTTGATTGGCTTTCGGCTCCTTCGGCTATCCGCGTCTTCCGCGTCCCTTTGTCCCACTTGTCCTGGATCGCTTTGGGACAAATTCTTCCGATTCACCCGATTCGGCCGGTTCGCGTCCTCATGGCCCAAATGTCCCAAACTGCTTAGTGCGAAAGTTCTCCTTTTCGGCCGATCCGGTGGTTCGCGTCCTTCGCGTCTTCTTGTCCCAAATGTCCCAGAGCAGTTAGTCGATTTTCTTCTTTTTCGGCTGAACCGGCTTTTCACGCCCCACGCGCCCCGATGGTCCGGATGTTTCTTTGCCTGTAGACGCTCTCGCGGCCTTTCACCGATTCGCGCCTGAGATGTCCTCACGTCCCGATGCATTGCGAGGACTAGGACTTAGCCATTTTTCATGATTTTTCCCGGCCCAAGCTTGTTTTCTCTGCAACTTCTTCACATTTTCTCAGAGCTTGCTCTTTTATTCTTCGGCCAGGGGAGTTAGAAAAAATTTGAGGGGACCCTAGAAACATGATTTTTGCCCTAAATCAATCCATCTTGCACTGGGACTTGAGAATTTAATACATGTTATCAAAATTTACCCTGGGGTTAATTTGGATAACAATTGCAACTCAAATAGGGGGTACCTGCCTGCTAGGTGAAAAGACCAGTAGCCAGAAGTAGTCCATTGGGCATGGAGTTATCAAACATTCAGTTTAGAATCCCAACTGACTAAGAATGTGTAAGGAGGAAGATGGAATATCACCTGATGAAAGCAAGGATTGCAAAACATCTCCGTGGACAACAAGTCAGTGCCAAAGCACTTAGGAAATCAAAACCTAACTACAACAAGACAATGTGCAAAGCACTTGGAGGAATGAAAATCTAATCTAATATTTACAGAGGTAGTGAACTTCCCTCTAGAAGCAACGCTTGAGATAGATTCCATTGACTGGAATCTGCAGTTCTTCACCATCTAATGAGGCCAATTGGAAAGCATTGTTGTTCTTGCACTTTGTGACCATGTATGGGCCACTCCAAATGGCATCAAATTTTGAATTCCTTCCCGGTTTTTCTCTATCCACATCCCATTTCAACACTAGATCTCCAACCTGAAACGATCTATCCTTGGCCTTCCTATCAAAGGTCCCTTTGATCAAAGATTGATCCTTTTCCATTGCTTGGGATGCCTGATTTCTGATCTCTTGCAGCTCCATCAACTCGCATACCTCACCTCCATGGGCTCAAATTCAAGCAACTCTAGCTGCTTCATGAGTTCCAATGTTGGCAACTCCAAAGTGACATGGGCAAGATTGCTTCCTTTCCATGTAGACAAGCCTGAATGGAGAATTACTTGTGGATATTTTGGGAGTTATCCTATCAGCCCATAAGGCTGATTTTAGTTTGGTATGCCAAGACCTCTCGATTCTCATCAAGGGTCCTCCTAATGATCCTCAATAAGTTCTTGTTTGTAGACTCGGCCCGCCATTACCCCGAGGGTAATAGTTCGATGAAGTGCTTAGGTAAATATCATTCTTGACAACCCACTCATTCACCCTAGATCCAATGAATGTCAATGCATTATCAAAGATTATTGTAGCAAAGTACACCAAATCTGGTTGTTATCCCCTCATAAAAGTCTAATATGCTAGACTCGTTCGCCTCTTTGAGTGCTACCGCTTCATTCATTTGGTGAAGTAGTCTCAGGGGTCGCAAAATCCATTTGTGCCCTTGGCTTGAGTTGGGATTAATGAATCCAATGAAGTCCAAACCCCATTGCATGAATGGCTAGTCAACCGAGATTGGATGTAATGGAAGGGCAGCAAGTCTCTCTTTCCCGTGAAGAATGCACAGCTTCCTACACCTCTTGATCCATGCATAGCAATCATCAAGATTTTAGGCCAATAATAACCAGCCTTCATGATTTTTAGAGCTATCACCCTTGGTGCAAAATGGCCACCAGCTGGTCCACCATGAAACTCTTCCAACACCCTTTGAATCTAATTTGT
This sequence comes from Taxus wallichiana var. yunnanensis, assembly GCA_018340775.1. NCBI lineage: Eukaryota > Viridiplantae > Streptophyta > Pinopsida > Cupressales > Taxaceae > Taxus > Taxus wallichiana. The sequence goes on along the minus strand of CM031239.1, from coordinate 771,609,341 downwards.
GCTAATGCATCTCAGCAGCACTCCATTCACATCTTTCTTGAACAAAACTCCATCAATAATGGCATACGGAACAACCTGCAACCTGAAGTGTCTCCTTTGGGTCTTGTTCATCTCCGGAGGGCATAGGCATGTGCCTAGGAAGTGTATAATACCTTGGGTCCAGCAAGGAGTGGGGGCAGCATTGTCTTCTTCTTGATTACCACTTGGCTCATGGCTGTCCTGGACTATCAAAACAGCCTCTTCCTCATTGCATACTTCTCCTGCTTCCCCAAAACCAGCTGCTCACACAATCCATTTTCCTCTTACCAGCTTGGTGACCTTGATCTCAATGTCGTATTCCATGACACGGGTGATCCAACCTGCCCTTTTCTCATTCAAATCCTTGTTGAGGAGGAAGTCCTTAACCCCAAAGACATGTGAGACCAAAGCAACTGGACCTTGTTGTTTGAGATTAAATGCTTGAATTTCTTCAAGCTTCTGATTACTGCAAGCACATGCTTTTCAATAAAAGAGTACCTCACCTCATAGTCATCTAGGCTCTGGCTGAAGAAGGCAACCGGCTGCTCATCATTATCTTTGTTCTATTGTACTAGAATGGCAGAAATAGTGTCATCACCTCCAAATGCATAGAGGATGAAATCCTTGGAGAATTCTGGGTTGATGAGAGTTGGTGCTTGAGAGATAGCTTCTTTGATTGCTTCAAAACTCTCCTTGCCTTTTGCTGTCCACTTAAAAGCCATGCTCTTCTTTAACATTTTGGTGATGGGCTTGACAAGGGCTACAAAATTTGGGACAAACCTGTGGACAAAATTGATCCTTCCCAAGAAGCTTTGAAGAGCCTTCTTATGACTTGGCAATGGTAGTGCTCTTATGGCTTCAACCCTCTCTGGATCAATTACCAGTCCCTCTTTCGAGACAATATGGCCTAGAAGCTTTCCTTCATGTGTAAGAAAGATGCACTTCTTAGGATTCAAGGACACTCCAAACTTTCTACACCTCTGAAATACCTACCTCAGATGAAAAAGGTGATCCACTGCATTTTTGGAGAATACAATGATGTCATCAAGATATATCAAAACTATTTTATTGATCAACCCCTTGAATGCCATATCCATTGCCCTTTGGAAAGTGGCTCCAACATTTGAAAGGCCAAATGGCATCTTCTTATAGGCATATGTTCCCCATTTGGTTGTGAAGGCTGTCTTGAACCCGATCTTCCTCCCTCACCACAATCTGATTGTAGCCTGAGTAGCCATCAAGTAGTGAAAACCTTTCTGAACCAGCTACAACCTGCAATATTTGCTCCATGGAAGGGAGTGGATAATGATCCTTGAGAGAGGCTCTATTCAAATCTCTGAAGTCGACACACAACCTGATCTCTCCATTCTTCTTTCTGACTGGCACCAAGTTTGCAACCCAACTTGAGTGTTTGATGGGGAAGATGATACTGGCCTCAATAAGCTTGCTTAATTCTTTTCTCATGAGAGGTTCAATATGGGGATTCACTGGCCTTTACTTTTGTCTTTGACAGCTTGGATTCGGATCCACTTCAATAGTATGTTGTGCCAACCTTGGGTTAAAACCTCTTAGATCTTTGTAAGTCCAAGCAAAGACATCTGAAACTCTTGACAAAGCCGAACAAAATCAGATTTCTCTTGTGAGGTACTTACTTTGCCAATCTGCAATGTTTTGCGTTCTTCCACTAAAATAGGCTCGAATCTTCACCCTTTACTTGAATGTTCGCTTTCTCCTTCCGAACCGATCATTTGGGCTGAAGATTGACTCCAAGGTTATGAGGCCTTTTGGTAATTTGTTAGTTCTCACCGCACCACTTGGTCACCATACTCATTGATGCAGCTTGTCTTGATTTCTTACGGCGGAGAACTCACTTCTTCTTGTAGGAAATTAACAATTTTCTCGATCATTCTTGAAGACTTGCCAACTTGTATTGTTATCCTGAATCCGGGTCTCACAACCACGTGGATGTTTGGCTATACCTTGTCTTGTTGAATGTTTTCCACAATGTCAAAGGCTGCCCCTACTACTCGCAAGCCTGTCACGCTTGATTCTCTTTCCCGGGAATGGATTCGATGCCAAAACCTTCAAAATCTTCCATGAGGTCCCACACCCTGTTCTTGTAGTTCTTCAATAGATCATGTTTGGCAGCATTTTTCCCTTGACTTGGTTTACGATCAGCTCACTATCACCAAATACTTGTAAATTCCTGATGCCTTTCTTCTTGCCCAATGCAGTCCATGAATTAAGGCTTCATACTCACCGTTGTTTGAACAGAAAACTAGAAACGGAAGGCTGAGTAATACCTTATACTTGCGGTGAAATGAGCATATCTCCTCCTCCTGCACCTTATCTACTCCTTGATCCATCAAAAACAACCGCCATACCTCATTCTTGTCTTTGTGATCCGGCTTGGTGATGCTGGGGGGAGGTTGATTCTCTTCATGTAAACAATAAATCCTAGCGCAGATTCTTCTACTTCTTGATAGGGATCAAAAGCATGTATCTTGTTTGCCCATTCATCAAGAGTTAGATCCAGGATACTTCCAACCTTGGTGTCAGCCTCATCAATGCTAGGGTGATCTTCTTGATCAAATGCTGAGCAATTGGCATTAATCTGACTTGGAGTGTAAGGCTCAATATGGAAGTTTGCAATAGGTTCGACCTAATTGTAGCCTTAGTTCCATATCTTGTTCTGAATAGCATGTGTGACCAATTAGCGAGACAAATACCCCCAATCTTGGTCATGAAGTCCCTTGACAAGCAAAGGGAAAGAGTAGTGAAAGGTCTATGATTGATACATCTTGTGAAACAACAACGTTTGGACATGCATGCAAGGTAAGACTCAAGTTTTTAATCACTCCAACCGTTGCTACTACTCGTCCCATCTAGCTAGACTACCCCTTTGGATATCGTTTCATCTGGAGCCCTAGGCGATCAGCTATTTGTTTAGGCATTACTTGAGCTACTTGCTCCGGATTCTATCATGCAATTGTGCACTAGCTGATTTCCAATTATCAATGAAACATAGAAAGGAGGGGCTTCAACATTTTACCTTGCTTGTCCTCCATGATTTCCTTCAGTCAAGGCATTTGTAAGCACTTTGTCTTGCATTTGAACCTCTTGATTCAAGTTGGCCAATCCTTCATGGCGCTTGCAGCAAATTTCTTTAACCTCGGGATAGATAGGGATTCCCACATTGATATGTTAACATTTGTCTTCTTCATTTGATCAATGATACTTGAATGGTGATGAAGTATCCTTTTGTTGTCCCTTGGTTTGCATGTTTACTCCTTGCATGTGGGCAACAACACCGGCATTTGAGTTGGCCTAGGAGTTGTTCTTGGCTGCCCTTGTGCATTTGAAATTGGATTTTGCTTTCCAACCACTTGTGGAGCCGTGGAAGGTTGTGGATTGGCTAGGGCTAATGGCTGTTCTTCACCCAAATTTCTCCTCTTTGACCTTGTGTTGGCTGCAACACCTTGAGAAACTACTTGATTCATGCCACAGAAATCTTCTGCTTGCCAGTTCACCAATGTGGTGTCATTTGGGGCTGATTGCTGTTGGAATGTTTCTTGTTGTTGACTGTTTCCTTGACTGCCCTCACCCTCCACACCAGTAGTTGTCACCATTAGTGCTTGATTGAGAGCACCATTGAAACACATGGATTGGTTATGAGGCTTGTTGCATGGAAAGCACCAATCATATTCCTGAGAAATGTTGTTCTGTGTTGGCACTAATGCCTTAGAGGTAGATATGGCATTTGGATTATAGGGCTGGAATGGTCTATTGGCAAGAGGCCTTGTTTGATTCATATTTGCAACTGGATTAGGTGGTCTTTGTGGTTGGTATGGCTGCCTATTAGGCTGAGCTTGGGGTTGATAAGAAGGTCTGAAACCTTGGGCTTGTTGCCTCTTGAGAGTAACTAGCTCATTGCCTAGGTTTTGCAATTGCTTCATGACCTCTTGAAGCTCATTTGGGGCACTTGGAGATGAAGTGGAAGCTTCATTTGAACTCTGATTTCTAGGAGTGGGAGAAGGAGCCAAATTAGGTGCTTGATGGGTGTTTGGGCTCTCTAAACTTGGAAACAATGGCATGGGAGGTCTAGGGGCAAGTTTTCCAGCTTGGATTAAACAATTTTCAGCCCTAATGGCAATGCTATAAGCCATAGGGATAGTTATGCCTCCCATGGACTGAATCGACATAGAAATATCAGAATTTAAAGCTTTGAGATAGTATAGAAAAGCACCTTCTTTCGTTGGCTGACCGCCACCGGAATCCTCTCCCAAGGTTTTGAAATCTGAAGTTGAGATCGGTCACCGCTCATTGGGAGCCCTCTTGATGGTTGTTAGCTACTCCAAAAGAGACAAGTTGTCTCCCTTCTCTCCAAATTGCTCATGAAGTGTAATACACAGTTGATTCCAGTTTGTGATAGAACTAGCTCCAAGGCTCCTAAACCATTGTAATGCTTTACCCTTGAAGGAAGATGCCGAACTTGATGTACCCACTTGCATTTCATTGATTTCATGAATTGCACAAAGGTTAGCAATATCTTTAACATGATAACCTGGAGTAGTCCGATTTTCTCCAATGAAGTAGGGAATGTTCTTCAAGGCTGTAATAGGAACTGGATGTTATGCATTGAGAGCAAGTGGGCTCATTGCTCTGTGTGAAGTTGACGTAGGGATTGTTCTCGAGCCATTCTAATTGGTCTTAAAACCCTTGTTGATCGAATGAAAGGCCTACTAGGTGGAGGAGTTGAGAGAGTTCTGTTTGGTGGAGATGGAGACTTTTGAATCCTTCTTCCTCTTTTCCTTCTTCTTGGAGATAATTGCAGTATTCAAACAACACTTCTTCTTCTCCAACTCTTGACCTTGTGGTGATTCTTCTCATGAGTTTTCAGCCCTGCACTGGAACCAACTGGTTCTTCCTCTTGAGTCGCCGATATGCAAATAATAGCTCTTATAAGCAAGAAAATTGCAGCAGACGCACATCAATCCTCGCTACAATAAAATGAGACCTCTTGTCCCACCGTGCATGCCAAAACCGTTATGGCAAAATCATAGCACCCCGGATGCGGATCGTGGTTTCTAGGTTGATGTTCGGGCATCTAGTGTGATTGCACAACATGGAATCCTTTCTCCAAGTGTGGGACTTGTAAAGATGAGAAAGGATTCTCCAGAGAAGGCTGGTTCCTATTCCTCTATTCAGATGCACACGAAAATGTAGAGGTTTTACTCAAAACCTAATCTAACTTGCCAAGGAGACAGAGAGAGAGGGATGCATAAAAATAAACCTAAGCTAATAGAGGTGATGCACCGAGGAATGAAGAACACCTGTCTTGCTGATAAACACAGACCATTCAAATGTGATGCAAGATCATGCACAGATAACAAAACTTGCAGTGAAAGACTAGGAGGATGCAAATGAACACAGAGAGGGTTGAGAATCATCCACAGACATGCATTACTTGCTCCAAAGATTGATACAATACACTACAAAATGCCAAGAGGTAGAGTCACATTACAGTTTCAAATGGGAGGTTCGAACTCCACAAATTCACCTGATAAAGAGAAGAAGGGAGGAGCAAAACAGAAAAATGTTCGACCTTTTGAAAGAAGCCCCTCTTTTCAATATATAGGAAGAATGAGAGAGGGAAAAGAGAGGAAATTCAAAATCTACCCCAACCACTTCTAGGTCATATTTTAAATCATCTCATTATGGCAGAAGCGGCGGATCCTGGCAAAATGGTGGGCTGTCTAACAGAAGCGGCGAACTGTCTGCTGCATTAAAGCTGGTTGTTGAAGCGTCACTTCTGGCATTACCACGCGTCAGAGATGTTTTCTCAATTTTCTCTCTCCAAACTGAACCAAAATGTAAGACTGACCCCGGAATCATGTAGATAATTTCAACAGCTTTCCGTTGATATAAAGAACGTGCAAATCCGAGCTCTGGATCGAAAGATATGACGATCTGAAGATTTAGGGCATGAAACAGGCCAAAACGGATTTTGAAAACTTTTCCCGTGCTCTGCTACCTAGTCGACATGTGTCAAGTGCTGATTGGATGCGTAATTATCTCTCCTTCCCTGTCCCATTGGTTTTCTTGCTTTATTGGACACATGTCCTCTTTTTATTTGCTTGGCTCAGTGCTTGAAACCTCGCCCTTTGACTTTTGGACTTTCTCCCTTGTGACACGTGTCATGATTTGATTGGTTCTCGGGCTTGCCGGATTTTCGCATCCTTCACATACATTTGTCCCGGACATCCCAAACTGTTTGGGACAAAAACTCCTGATCCGCCAGAAATGGGCTTCCTTGTCCCTCATTCGACCGATGACACGTGGCATTGCTTGATTGGCTTTCACTCCTTCGCCTATCCGCGTCTTCCACATCCCTTTTTCCCACTTGTCCCGGACTGTTTGGGACAAATTCTTTCGATTCACCTGATTTGGCCGGTTCGCGTCCTCACGGCCCAAATGTCCCAAACTGCTTAGTGTGAAAGTTCTCCTTTTCGGCCGATCCGGGCAGTTCGCGTCTTCTTGTCCCAAATGTCCCAGCGATTAGTCGATTGTCTTCTTTTTTACCGAACCGGCTTTCCACGTCCCATGCGTCTCGATGGTCCGATGTTTCTTTGCCCTACAGACTACCTGGCAGCCTTTCGGCCGATTCACGCCCAGATGTCCCTCACGTCCCGATTGTTGCGAGGACTAGGACTTAGCCATTTTTCATGATTTTTCCTGGCCCAAGCTTGTTTTCTGCAACTTTTTCACATTTTCTCAGAACTTGCTCTTTTCTTCTTCGGCCAGGGGAGTTAGAAAAAATCTGAGGGGACCCTAGAAACATGATTTTTGCCCTGAATCAATCCATCTGCCTGGGACTTGAGAATTTAATACATGTTATCAAAATTTACCCGGGGTGAATTTGGATAACAATAATCTTGCAAACAAATGCTATACATTAAGCACTTTGTTAGCATGTTAGAAAGATAACTAGTATGTCAAAAACATGTATAACCAAGTAATGAAAAGTGCTAAGTACAAAATGAAACAATAACACCAGTAAGAGATAAATGTGGAAGCCCCAAAGAACTTAGATGTAGGGATGGTCAAGGAGAAAATATATGTTGCGTGTAAGAGGTCTATATACTGTGATCAAAACTAGAGAAAGACATGAATGCGCATGTGTGGATAATATAGATAAATGACATACAAGATACCTATTTAGCATGTATAATAAGATGACCATATATAAGAAAATGAAAACACGATTAAAAGAAACCAAGATATGCAACACGTTGTGGATGGATGGGATGGAATGCAAAATGGATGATAGGAGATGGGTCAAAGCATATAAGTGTGTCCCACTTGGTGGCCAAAAATATTTTAAAATCTGACTAGTAAATAAATATTTAAAAATACTATAAAAATTTAAAAAATCAAGTAAATTATAGATGCCTTGCACCTTGGTATTTATAAGCTCTTAAAAATACATGTTTGGTCATTTAATATGTGTTTGGTCATGTTTTGGTTGTCGGACATATTTTTCTAAAAGTATAAAAACTACAAAAATTAGGACACAATTATATGCTTTGACCCACCTGCAGTGTGCCCCGAGTGAATGAAGTTGTATATATTGAGGTTCATTTGGTTTTCCCCTCGCTATCAAGAATGAACCATAAACAAGAGTGCGTCATCAAGAAATGGTCAAAGTGTGTGTTGTGATGAGTGTGTATGTATTCTAATGATATGCAACCTACATATGAATGTGTGATGATGTATCCTAAAGCATATATCACGATGAGAAAAAATAGAGGGAGTGGTGATGTATCCTAAAGCATGTACCACTACAAGATGAAGGAATATGTGACCATTTAGCCTATAATGTATGTCACTAACCTAGTAATGTTGCATGATAAAAGGTTGAGTGATGAACGTGTGTGTATGATAAGGTCCATTTGATTGGTCAACCCTTGGCACTCTAGTATGGACCGAGGAACTAGAGTATGTCATGGGGTAGTTAGTGTAGCGCATAGCATAAGATGTAGCATATGCAATGATGATGATAGACAAACATATGATGTGTAAAAATGTGCGATGTATAGTATTTAATGTAAGAGCGTTATGTATTATGTAGAATGAGGAGTATGTGATGAAATATTATTAGATGATAGGAGTGTGACATATGTATGATGAAGACTAATATAATGTATCATGTGTAGATGCGCAAATGTTGGAACAATATAGACTAAATGTAGAGTGTATGATGTAAGATGTAAGACATATGATGTAAGATGTGTGAAGCAATGCAATGTGTAATACCTATGGTGTAGTGTGTGGGGTTCATGTGAAGTATGTAGCCATCAACAATCAAGTGTGAACCAAAGCAAAAGTGTGTGTCATCGGGTTATGGTTGATACTAGTATGAGTGTGATGAGCACACAATGTGAAGAGGGTGTAATATACGTGTAGACACAAAATCATGCACTTTAGGCATTATTTAGCCTGGTCTTATACTACTATTTAGAAGGTTCTCAAGTGGATAAAGTACTAATTAATCCCACCTTTTGGCCATCTTTATTTTATATTTTATTTTGTCATTCTCGCATATTTTATTGCACTTATCCACCCATTTCACAACTACCTCGTCATTCTAGCCCAAAATCGGGTGCCCCGGTCCCACTTTGGGCACCCCGGTCTATGCACATCCTTTCCCGCTTCTTTTTGGGGCCTTTCTAGTTGTTTGTTGTCTTTATCTTTTTCCCAATTGGCCTTGTTAGGATTAATTACGAAATTAAGCTTGAGATCCCTATAAATATAAAGTTATAAGACCATAATAAGGGTCATAGGTCATAACATCACATACTAGTATCACTCCATCTAGATTTTCATCCACATAGTACCATGCATCAAGGCTAGGAGATCTACATCACACACACTGCATAGGGGAGGGATTCTATTCTATTCCATGCACACATGCTATTTACATTTTCTATAGTTACTATTGCTCATTACTTCACAAAGTGTGACTGACATGAGAGCACCTAGGTCACGACATTCACACACTCACTAGAACTACATTTGGGTCCAAAATGTAGTGCAACACTCAGCGATAAGACCACTAGTTTGGAAGATGAGGTTTGTTTGACCCATTCATTTGTATCTTTTATTTTTCTAGGGCTTGATATTTCCTTTTACATTGTAGGTCATTACATAGCTCATCCGGCAAATCCGGCATGATACATATGAAATATTTGAAGACACCCTTCACCATATCATATTAAGGTTTTGAGCATTTATAGTTATCGAGCACCCAGATTGCAAACTAGGGCACCCAAGGTTGCCCAAGACACTCATAGTGCCCTCAGTCATCTCGATCCTCCAGATCTGTCATTTCATAGGTACTGAGTTTTTGTCTCCACTTCCCTATTTCATTTCTAGATTTACAACAGTCACTACCAATCAACTAAGCTATTTCTCTTCCTTCTCTTGCAAATTTAGGGTTTTATTTCACTTAGAATAGTTTACTTGCATTTATTCCATATTGTTTTAGTCTATTTAATACAACGTTTTAGTCCTCATAATTAGATTAACATTAATACCCTAGTGTCCCCCTTTAGGCCTACTAAATACTTAATTTTTGTTAATCAATACACATGCTAGGAGTATATTATGTTATGGTGTTTAATGATGTTAGGTTGGGGGTTATGTGAATGTTTTTTTAATAATGGCAAATAGTTTTTGAAAGGGACTATACCCTTGAATACAAAAAAAGGCCTTTAAGCCGGAATAAGAGTGAGAAACATAGCAGGACTAACCAAGTCCAAGAAGAACAATGAAAATAAACGTAGCCTTAAACTTGACTACACAAGCGAGGCTTAACAAAGAAACAACAAAGAAAAAAACGATGAAACCCGACAAACCAAGAAATAGTAAGAATAACAAAAGAGTGCATGTGAATGTTATGCCCCCAAGTGTGCGTGAGTAAATGAACTATCCAATGATAGTGAAGGTTGAAGGTCCTTCATCCAATCAATGTGGTGATGAAAGCATATGACCATGTACTAGTATCGCAGTATAGTACATAGGCGTTGTGCGGATGAGTGAAGCCTATGCTCATGTGATGGATGACTATATGATGATTGCGTTGGTGCAATAAAATGCGTAGGTGATGGAGATATATGTGAAGCTGAATGTGGAGATGATGGATACTCATGTCGAATGAAACGAGGTGGTGACATATGTCGAGATGTAGTAACTGTCCTAGGAATGGACCTATGATGATGTGTAGGACTAGTGGAGCGGTGAGGTCTCAAAGAGTTTATTCAAGTAGGTGAACTTGGAGTAGATTTTGATTTTATAAACGTAGGTTTTAATGTGCTAAATTAAGTGGAAGATGTGTGAATTGATGCTTGAGAAGATGACGACCATGGAATAGATGGGGGTACGCTGTCAATAGAGATAACTTGATTGTTAAGAATGATTTTGAGTCACAAATGATTCATAGAGATGATGGATTGATACCTATGAATATAATTGAGCCCGAGTATCATGTCACAACCATCAATTGATTGTCCAAAAGGAAAGGGAAAAGCATAGTGAGAGGACCAACCATAACGTGTAGTTTGACGAAACCATATGATTTGTTTAGAGGGTATTTGATTTGTGATTGAGGGTAACTAATGGCATGAATAAATGGAATAGAACATGTGCTAATAGGCCAAGATGGGTAACCCTTATTATTATTGATGGGGATTGATCTAATAGATTCTTTGATATGTCGGTGATTAGATGTGAAAGTTGCATGATAGTCGTGGTTAGAAAAAGAGATGATTGGTGGTGAAGCATCATTATGTGGAACTAAAAATTTAAGGGCCCTTAAGCAAGAGGATACACTACATGGTAGACATAATTACCTGATGAGTTAGTTTTTTTTATATCATGTTTGGGTAAAGGGTTATTAAATATTTTGAGCTTATGATTTTCATTGACAAGTGGAGATGTTGCACATTCCTAAGCTCAATTGACCATTTTCAATCAAATTCTGAATGAGATATCAAAAATAGCAACAATGATTGGTGGAGTGTCCTACACATTGATGATAGTCACAATGGGAATGTTCATCAAAATTACGACCTGTTGGTTGAGATGGATCGATTTGTAGTGAAGAGGGTAGTGTGATGAAGTTACTTTCGATGTTCAAGTTGTGGTAGTAAAATACGTAGGGGAATACTAAACTTAGTGAATGTATGTTGATGTGGTTATCATTGAAGCTCCTTAGTAGTAGATATTGCATTGACTGTGGCTTTAGTATCTGATGATTTAGTCATAGATGGCTTGAATTTTGTGTTACTTGGAAAACACATAGAGGATGATGCTTGTTTATGATACTTAAGCTTGCCTATAACTAGTAGCTTGGTTTTACGTAGCTTAAGAGTATGACAGAGTTGATAGAAGGAAGAAGAAGTCTCACAGAGAACACTCTCTGGAGTGGTCGTAAAGTCTCGAATGAATAAATAATGAAGTTTTGCATCCACAAGCATATTGGAAATCTTGGTTAAATTATTTTTATAATGCAAGACATAATTTGCTAAGTGTTCATTAGATCCTTGTTTGAGTTGTGCAAGTTGAGCATAAGATATATTAGAGCTGATGTTAATAGAAAAGTGAGTGATAAAAGCATCGAAAAGATGTGTGAATGATTTTATCGAATGGAAAGGTAGGTCATAAAACAAATGCATCGCATAATATTATAAGCTACGATGAAAGATATTAGATAGTACTATAGAGTCATTCACATAGTCTAGGCATGCTACATGAAAATCATGGATATTTTCTTATGGATTGTCATGGCCTTTAAAGATGGGAAATTTAGGAGAAATGAAATTAGTTGGTAAGGGATAGGTAGATATAAGAGGTGTGAAATGAGTATGCAACAATGTTGTAGAGTCTAAAGATGGTGATACGTGGGAAGTAGCAATCAAGTTGACGAATTTGGGTTTGCAAATCGTGATAAAAATAATTTAGATCGGGAGTATTCAAAGAAGAGCTAAGTTGCATGTTAGGTGTGCCAGGGTGAATAATAGGAGTGGTAGTAGTAGGAATGGAAGCTAAGTATAAATGGGTGGGGTGGAGACCACGAGAGCCGAAGAAGGAGAAAATATAGATACAAAAGCATCACGAGTATTCTTAGACCAACCAAAACATGTAGGACATACGAAGATGAGTGGGATGATCACGCAATGCTTGTAAAAAATCAGTAATAGTGGTAAGTTGTTCCTAGTTGATATTAGTGTCTTCATTATAGGACTTCTCACTATTAGACGCTTATATTTCATGGAGAGGGACATTGTGTGAATTATTTAAATGATTTTCAAAGGATATAGCTACAGAAGTAGGGATATTAGCCATTGGTTTGGAAATACTATGAGTGAATGAAGGAAGCTCACAATATTGAAAAGACCCAAAATGACCACTACGAGTGATAGGCATATGAAGAAAAGGCCCAAGGAGAAAGTGTATTTGAAGGTCGTTTCACCGAAATGATTAACTAAAATATGGAATTATTCAAAGTTAATCTAATATTAAGAACACTAGTAAATGAAAACTGTTAGAAACTATGACACTGAGAGGGGGTGAATCAGTGTTTTCACAATTTACCTTCTTAAATATGATATGATAAAACCATAAACACATACAAGAAAATTGCAAGAGAGAACACAATGACACAAGGTTTAATGTGGGAAACCCAAAATGGGAAGAAAACCTACTGAAACTATGAACTATGCTTAGGACCAATTTGTCCTACTTTTGTTACATTAGTTTCAAGATTGAGCTTCAAATCAACCAGGAGCTACCACTCCTCAATTTGACCAAGTTGCTACCTAGTATTAATGCTTCAACCCCTACAATTCAATCAACTTCTACTGATATTTAGTGAGCTTCAACTCAAAGGGAAGCTTCAACTCCCCAACTAATTTAGTCAACTGCCACCGACCTTCGTAAGCTGCTGCACCTGTAAGGAAGCTAAAATTCCTGATATAAAACAAATTAGTCTTGATCACACTTCAAAAAGATTCTTTAAACATCTGATAATGATCCTAAATCTGCAAACTATCTCTATTGGAAACCTCTTTAACTTTTTTGACTCCTTTAGCATGCAAGATTGATTTTCAATTTACTACTTTTAATCTTCAAAACCTGTTTGTGAGAATATTATTGTTTCATACTTCAACATTATCATTTTAGTCTCCACACCTTTGTTTGCATATAGACAAGTTAATAGCTTCAAAATTACCTTCACCGAAACCCTATCCTTTATATGTCTAATTTCAAATGTTCAAACAAAATCTCAGCTTTCTTAAGATTTCAATTTTTGGATTTTATCTCTATCACAATATTCATCAACAATGCTTTTACACATACCATCAATTAATCATCATCTTGAGTGAATTTTCATCTAATAATCCTTTAAATCTCATCAAAACTTATCATTACACTCTCTTTCAAATTGTAGTCTCAATCTCTTTCACTCGTATATTTCTCAATTGAAAAAGTGGAATCACTTAATTAACTATCACAAGTCATACACTCTTATCTCTCGTCTTTCTTTCTCACATATTAGTTTTTTCACACACTTCTATTGCTACTAGTCTCTCCTTTTCCTACCAAAATCTCTTGACTATTCATATTCCTTATTTTTAAAAAATTGTATACGCAAGGAAATTTAAATAAGGAAGTCAAACTTCTTGTTTGTAACTAATCCATATCCCTTGAACTTATCTTCATTTCATTTGTGAGCTTCTTCAAGACTTTTTGTCTTCCACGAGCTTGATTCAAATTTGATGACACAAAAAAATCCTAGAAAGTCCTTTTTACTTTGCCCATTGAGTTTCTCTAACTCTAGGATTTCATTCTCACTTTGAATATTCCAATTCCTTCATTTAAATTTGATTAAAAACATTTCAACTTCCATATGAAGACAACTCAGAAAAAGAGTTTTGAAAAGAAGGGTTTGTGCAATGTGACAATACTGATTTTCTAAGTTCACAAGCACTGTTGCAATTTTTGAAGAATCAAGCACCTTTCATAAATCTTTTTGAGTTTATGCCAAATGAAAGAACGAGTTCAAACCTCATATACCTCTGCGATGAAGGAGCTTCAGGAAACATTCAAGAAAGAATCAATCCACTTTTTTTCAAAGACTATCATCACCGTCACACGTATTTTGAAGGGAGAAATCATGTTTCATGTTGTATTATAGCTCATTCTAGGTTGAAAGAATTTTTCTAAGTTAATTGAATGATTATTTTGGTCTACCCTTCGAGAGAATCAAACATTTTCTCCAAAACAATCCGAGATAATGACCATATACACCCACAAGAAGACTCAACATGGGTTACTAGAAAAGCGAGACAAAAATTCTCATGAACCACTTCATTGTCTCGAGTTAAAACATCTTGTAATAGTTTGATAATGTTCATTCAGATCTACAGTTCACATTTCACTTGTTTACATTGAGTGAATCATTCTCAAGATCTAAAAAAACTTCCATGGAAATCCTAGGGTAGGGTTTTAACATTTATACAAAAATTGCAAGTAAGTTTGATTAATCAAGATATTTATATGAAAAAATTGAAGTGGAGGGTCTCTGATTAATCTCAAACCATGATTCCATCTTCCCAAAATAGTTGAAAGCAATAATTTGATGAGAAAATCTTGAAACAAAACTCTGTAGCATGCACATTTAAAAGAAGTGATCAGTATAGGAGGTTTGTGACAAGAAAACTTGATGAAAGACTTAATAACTTATTCAAATTAGTGAGTACATTCACTATGAATGATATAGCTTGAAACTTCTTCATTCATAGATGGATTTTGTCACATGCATTTGGCTATGGATATGAGTTGATATAGATTCCAACTAGGACAATTAAAAACTCCAATTGGCGCTAAGTCCGAGCAAACTAGACTATCGATCTCATCAATCCAAATGATGGATTTTATACATAAATAATGTCCTTTACTTCCTCATTGACCTTGTGAACTTGTTTCTAGACTGATCAAAGCATTGCACTTGGAAATGAGACTCTTGGGGCAGTGTTCTCATGTGCATTGAGCTCAATGCCCTTCAGGGAAGTATATGCTAGTAAAGGTTAAAGATTTTCCTATAAAAAAAAGACTTCAAAAGACTTTAAAAATGTACATGTACCTATAGAAAGGATCTGAGAACTTGTTAAGCACTTTCTCCATTTGAATCAGCTAGTACATTCATATGCCAAAGCATTCATACTAAGACAAGGTGTCAGAAGCAAGTACATGTAACTTCAAGAAATAAAGCCTTAAAATGATTTATAAGCATCATGAATGAGCCAATAAAATAATATAGAGGTGATGACGCTATATTTGGAGTTCAAACTCACATTTTTTCTCTTATCGATTTGGTGCACACCCAAGAGAGAGAAAAACTACTCCACCAAAATGCTCATAACTTTTCAACCACAACTCCTTTTGAGAAAATTATTTTTGCACATGATTTTTATGTAAATTTAATCTAAAAATTAATTCTATGATTTATTTGAAGGAGATCGTACAATTTTTTTGGAAGGATAAGAAGCCAAGTAACTCAAAATGAGTTTTTCAAAAATCTGTTTTACAAAAACTCACATAAATTGAACAAATGACCTAAATTTGACATGAAATTTTGCATGAAGAATAAATAAACCTTCATCTATCATCTCTAATAATTTCTAGAAAATTATAGGTCTACATTTTCTATCCCATCTCATTTTCATGCTAGAACATTGTTTGTTCTCAACACTATTTTTGACCAACATACAAAACGGCTCCTGGAGCTAAGCCGAGTCTAACCTTTGCTCATACATGCTATAGATGCTCTTTTAACAACTCTAACATGATTTTTATAACTCGTACCATTTTGTTTCACTACTTTACATACCTGAAACCACCCTAAAATTCTGCTGCCACTCACCATCCAAGACCATGTCTTCTTGAAACCACATGAACTCACTTTAAACCTATAAGAAACACCCGAGAATCATGCTCTTGCAATCTCCTTTTCAATCAATGCATTTGAAATCAATGAAAACAACCGACAACTCAACATGGTGCAACAATAAATAAGTAAATAAAGAAAGTGAACCAAACAACTAAGTAAATAGAAATGTAAATCCCTAATGAGAATAGAGGGTTAGGAAGATCTTAGCTGATTTGATGAAGGTGTTAGAATGTGTCCTAGTTTGAACTAGGAAAACATGAGGAAAATATTACACATAATCTTGAGAAAGCATAAATCTGAGCTCTCTACCTGACCGGCACCGGAGAGGGACATTGTAGTCTAATCTTCCCACTCAAAACCCTAAGCACGTTGGAAATTCACTCGGAAAAATTTGAACGCTAACCCAAAGTGTCCAAAATACCAGGTCCCTCTTTGTTACTATCTTACCAGGGTGTTAGCATGCATGTTCATAATAACCATACTCAAAGTGCATATTCCATTCTAACAATCAGATCTATGAGCTTAGTTTGGAAGCACCCATAATAAAGAAAACATATATATCACATAAGGATTAATACCAGATTCACCATACAATAACTATGAGTAAAGACATCAACAATCAATATCCATCTATAATGATCTATTATATTAAATCATTACAAATCACGAAGCCGAATACAATACACCATAAGTATCATTACAAAGTCATGCGCACAAACATACCAACATTATAACTATGTTACAATCCATATCTTGGTCCTTGTCTCTCCAAACCGTGAAAAGCAAAAGCAATAATATATATATATATATATATATATATAGGGTGGGGACTTGTCCTTCACACTCATGCACTCTCAAAATAGGCTACATGCTCTAAATAGTCATGTGCCACTATAAGGATAACTAAAGAATCACACAAGCTTCAACTAATAATAAAATATATATAATTAACTCCATATCTAATTCTATTATTAGCTCCCATGCGTAAGTTTGAACCGCAAGTTCCTTCCTATGAATGTAAAATACCCTTGTGCGTCACACACTCCATGTCTATATTTAGCCTTATACTTCAAAGAGTGACTAAGTCCTCTACCTTCATACAGTGATCCTCATGCACACTTCATTCATTCTTCCATGCACAAAATTTTTCATCCAGCGTGCTCATCTTGTTCTCTCATCCTCGTGTTTCTCGTATAGCCATTCCGCACACACACGCCTATGTATACTTCAACACTTAGACATTTTATGGTACCCAACATTACCCTACACTAGGTATGTTGTCTATCCTCGGAAACACTCATGTAAAGAATGGTGAAGATTTATCCAATAATAAAAGAATAAAAATGTCTATATGGCTTGTGCCAAAGAATGAAAGAATCAAATTTTCTTTGGGAAAAATAAGGGGAAATTATTTATTCACCAATGCTTCCAATGTCTTCCATCCCTCTAACTCCTTGCTTTCTTGAGTAAGGGCATCTCCCAAAATGGTAGGAACCTCTGCAGTAGTCAAGTCCTCACCACGTGCCTTCAATGTTTCAACCACATTCTCTAGTTGTGTCCTCAGTATCTACTAGCACATCCATCCCAGGTGTGACACAGGGGTAGAGTTATTTTAATTTATTCTTAATGGAGGCCCTTAGTAGATCAATTTCCTCCCTCCTTTTCTCAACCTTGGCCAATATTATTTCACATTCCTCCTTGTTCCATTTATTCTTGACCTAGAATTCTTTTAGATCTACTTCATCCTTGGCAACAAGAAGTCCTACTACATGATCCCTATCTTCACAGTTATCATAAAAAACTTCGGAAACATGAGCATGTGCCTTCACTGCTTCAATTAACTCACCATATTGTGTTATTATGGCTTCTATTTGTTCCTTTTCTTGTTGCTTTTGTTGTGCCAATACATCCTCTGCAGTCTCCAATGTGAGAGGTGGTTGTTGAGTAGTAATTATGCACGTTAGATCCTCATGAGGACCAAATCCTGGCATGCTAGTAAGATCACATCAGTGATGTATTCTGCCTTCTTATATGTCACGTGCATTTTCCATTTTTTTCCCTTAATTCCTATTTTAACTGCGCAATAATTTTCTCCTTCCCCTTTATCTCCACGTCTCTTTCCCATATTAAATTATTCTTCTCATCCAACTCCCTCTGCATAAATCTTATTTTACTATTATTATAAAAATCCTAACACCCACCTCCATTGATAGTTTGTTGAGCACATTGCACTCTTTCTCATCCGATAACTACTAGGAATTGACTATCGTGTATGTATCTACGAGGTTGCCACATCCCAGTATTTATTAATGAATGAGCACTTAAATCTAATTATCACTCATCGATATGTGACTCAAGTTTCCAGGATAGCATCTTCCTTATGGGTCGTAGCACCTCCTCCTTAGTGAAAAATGACCCGTAAAATAATTTATCTAAAGGTATCATGCTTTGTTTCCTGGCGCACAAAACTTTATTGGGGTCCTCAATGTACTATATTATAGGTCCCTGTGGAGTGTACCTTGGCCTCCTATTCTTTCCCCAAACACCTTTAGGGAAACCTACTGCAAGATTCAATTCTCCACCCAGGAACTCTTCCTGTCCTTCACTCTTTTCCTCCTCACCGCGTACCACCTCATGCTCCACTAGATGTTCTATGATATCTCGTGACCTCTTTTTTAGTTTGTACTCTAGCTCAGGGTTGGAGGTGTGCCCAAATCCATATTCTGTAGTTGGTTCTAGTTTCTCTTATGTGGTATGGGAGACATAAGCCCATGTTTCTTCTTTATCTATATCCATAACATGGGTGTCCTCAAACTATGCACTTTGGCCCTCTACATTTGATTCATCAACGGTGTACACATGTGGACTCAAATTCTCTACCATGTTTTCCTTGGTCTCAACCTCTTCTTCCTTCTAGCTCTTCGTCTCCTCGGAGTTCGAGATTGGCACTATAATTTGTTTCTTCTTTACAAGAGACACTCTTAAGTAGGCTTCCTTCTCATATATGTGCTTGGCTTTGCCTCCCTATGCACCGATGTTTGTCCTATAGGCATGCTAGAAATGAGAGTCTTATCTTTACTTCCTCCTTCACTTCCACTGATGGTGGGAGTCTCTTCATGCACTCGTTTCTTTTGTTCCACCTTCTTCACGTATAGGGTTATTTAGGAATGGTTACATCATCTTCCAAAAATACTCCATCTATAACATGTGGCCTTAGATATACATATATTTTTGTTGTGGCTACCGGGCTATTGACAATGTAACGGGTTTATATAGATGAATTATTTCTTATACATACTTCTCCTCATATGTGCTCTTTTTGGGGTAGAGAGACATCCAAGCATTTCATGGTGCTCCTTGTCTACTTTTTCTACATCAATTATAAACTTTCGTGATTCCCTAAACCTATTTACTGAAATTGTGAAAGTAATGCGTTGTAAAAGCAAACGGAAGTTTGCACCACGGGCTCTTGGTACCATTGTTCAAGGTTAATCTTCCAATAATTTTTTTCATATACTATAAGCTTGGAAAACCCATACACTAAGGAAGGAAACTCACTTAGAATACACCATTAAAAATCAAATGTATCGTGCATCTGCTTGTACCATTTTTCCTCATGTGCCTTGTATGTTGGTGTGTGATGAATCACATAATTCAACGATTTATTCTCGCTATAAATGAGGCAATGTTATATATCGTCTGTCCGATATATTTCTTGCATATATGTAGCCAACGTTTATTCACTTAGGTCCACCTCCCTTGTCCTTTAAAATTTGTGAGTAAGCATGTGGCCATCCTCATGACATGATCATCAAGTTTAGTTATATCTAGTGCATGTTCTCACTTTTTATATTCGAACTCTATTGCAATATTTTTCACCTCGACATCATTTGCTAAGTCCTCATCAAATGAATCCCATGTACCAATCAGACAAGATATGTTTCAATTAATTGTGCAAGTAATTCACATCCTCCTACCCGAGAAATATAAATAATATTTGTGGACGCATGACATTAACCATTGATATAATATCTTAGGCTTCCAAAAGAACATAATTTCATATAAGCTAGAAAACCTAGCCTTCTCTAATAATCTCTTCCCTTTGTCATCATACACAGGATTATCATCTAGGGTTCTCTCCTCTATTTTTGAACAATTTCTGATGCTATATGTCACGTGTTGTCACATCCATGCGGTGATTATAGTTTCTTACGACCATGTTCCTCACATGTGATACCCACTCCTTCCCCATCATCACTCCATCGGGGTACTACATTTCTGTATACCATTCTTCCTGGATATCTATAATGGGTGTCATCTTCTCCTTACCCTTTTTCTTTGGTGACACGGTTACTACTTTCCTCGATGCCATTTTTGTCATGTAAAATCAAACTCTTACCTTGTGCCTCACTTTATCCTTAGTTCTCTAGACCTCTTACCACAGACCTTCTTGTAACAATACTACACTTCCCGGTTCAAATTTTGTATTCCGTGCCCTAATTCTTGAAACCCTAGCCAGAAAAATGGCGATTATTCCAAATCCACACCACATCGTCTCAACCTACATGATTCCCTCCAATGGAACTCACTCTTCACTTGGTCATCTTTTCTTTCCCGTCTGGCTATAGATTCTCCAACTCGAAACTCGATTTCTTATTAAATCGCACAAGTTTTCCCTAGGTCACACGAAAGCACACATAAATTTTTTGCAAAGGTAAGGTAAAAATTATTTTACCTTGATGCTCTATTTATACATTTCCAAATTTTAACCACATTAATTATTTTCCAACTACCACCATACAACTACATTTAATTCATATTTTCCATTTCTTCTCGAATTTTCCACGCTTTTCATCACGCTTACATCACACATTCATCATGTGTTCTAGGCTTTGTAACATTCGAGGCACACAAAATACTTCTTAGACTGCAAACCTCCTTACACGTGCTCAATGCGTTTGAAGTGCATAAACCTCTACGTCTTATACCAAGTAATAACCCATGCCGCTACCTACCTCGAGTTACACCTGCGCACTTATTCATCATACGTGGATTTTTCTCTAGTCATTGTATTTATTATCACCATCCTTCTTATGGAATTTTATCATTGTACTCTAACAACCATAATTGTCAATGATGCGTGCACTCCTTTAATTCTTAAGTAGTCTTAAAACAAAAATTCCTCTTCTGCGAGCTCTTGTAATCCACCCCACACTAAAAGTATGCATGGTCCTCTGTGCATGAATCCATAGATAGTAAATAGCTACTAGCACGTAAGCGCACTTATTACAAAAAAACACTGAATTAAATGGACAAAGCATATTCACGATGAAAGGAAACACATGAAAATAAAATGCATGAAAGAGAAATATAATATAATTGGAAATATTGCCTTACTATAAAAACCAATAAGACTTATTTGTAGTAGGGATTTAGCCTACTCCCATTGAATTAACTGAGAAAATAATTTCCATCCAGTGTTTATAATCGACAAGTGTATGAATTAAGTATCTTCATTACAACAAAGGGTACCAAATAATGAACTTTCAACTTCCCAGGGTGGCGCGTAAAATTTGAATCATACAGAAGAACCATCTTTCCACCTCAAATTCCTTATTCTGAATATGTCTATCATGTCATGCCTTATATCTTGATTTTATTGTCTTCTCGACTCCACCAGAAATAATACATGTCTCGTCCAACCGCATTAGTTTTTCTATGTGCTCTTCAACAAATTTTTCATCATCCAATCCTCTTACGTGCGCAATATGCATGGATGGAGACATGAATTCCATAGGTGATACAACCTCTACACCAAACACAAACTAAAAGGGTGTGGCTTTATTCAATCTTTTGTAAGTGGTCATGTATACCCAAAGTACATTAGAAACTTTATCATCCCGGTGTTTCCACCCAACATCACGGATGTTTGTCAACGCATGTCCTAGAATGTTGAAGGCCTCAAAATTTCCATTTTCTTATGGATGATAGGTCGGTTTCTTATGGTGCTCCACCATAAACTCAACCAAAAGAATTCTGATGGTCTCATTAAGAAAATGAGTGCCCCTATCACTTGTCAAGCTCAATAGAAATCCATACCTTCTAATAATGTTTTCCCATATAAATCTTACTACTGTAGATGTAGATGTCGTGCGATCCTTTGTAGGTGTTATACGCCCACCTTGTTAGATAGTCTATACAGGTTATAATGTAGCGTGTGCCAATCCTACGCGCGGGTAGGGAAATAGGACCTACAAAGTCAATAACCCATTTCTAAAAAGGTTCAACACTTGCAATATGCCTTAAAGGAATCTCATATCTAGATCCAGGCTTCTAAGAACTGAACATGATCACATGCCTTGACATATTTTTAATATCCTTGTAAAAATTTTCCCACCAAAGACTGGCCATCATAATCTTACGCGTGGTGTCATCTCTTGCATAATGACCAGCTGCAATTCCACTATGAGCTTCTTCCATTATTAACTCATGCTCATGCTCCCAAACACATTGAAAAAAACTTCATCACGACCTAGCTTGTATAAATTTCCACCTATCAATTGATAAGTTTCTGCATGTATTGCAAGTTATTTATTGTCTAAAGTCTTCATTCCCTCAAATGCCTATCCAAAGATGCAATAATACATTAATTTCCTCTAGTTTAGTGGGCATGTGGTTTAATATAAATATTTGTGCATCAAACATTATGTCCTCGTGCTCTGCGTGTCCTCACCGAATTGATTCTCGACAAATGATCGGGCCACGAGTTGTTGTTTCCTAGTTTCATAATCACTGTAAAATAAAATATTGAAATAGTAGTATCCACCTGCAAATTTTCCCTTGTAAAATAGGCTTGGTGACCAAATACTTAAGTTCCATATGATTTGTGAAGAAAATCAATGATGTAGCTAATAAGTATTGTTTGAAATTTTACAGAGCGTAAATCATGGACAAAGCTTCGCGCTCAGTAGTGTTATAGTTATTTTTAGTTGGTGTTAACTTCCTGCTTGCAAAACAAATAGGAAAATCTATAATTCCTTCTCTTGGTTATGCTAACACGATGCCAAAAAATCCCAAAATCATCGACATGGACATGAAACCGTTTGTCCCATGAAGGAAAGCGTAAAATAAATGCGGTGGTTAAACTTTCCTTTAGTATTTCAAACGCCTATATTGTTGCACTCGCCCTAATATAATTTTATTTTATGGTTCAAAATTTCCTCTAGGGCGTGATAATATTTGCATAACCCTTAATGAATTTCCTATAATACCCTGTATGATCAAGAAATCCATGTACTTCACTTTGATTGTTAGGTTCTTCCAATCCCAAGATCACAACGACCTTGGCTGGGTCTACCAACAACCCTTCCTTACAAATAATATACCCAAGAAAAGTACCAAAAGGTGTCACAAAGATACATTTCTTAATATTTAGAGATATTCTCAACTTCCTACACCTCTCAAAAATAAGCCACAAATTGTCACAATGACCCTCAACCAAACTATACACTATCCAATCATCGAGATACACTCGTAAAAACTAATGAATGAAGTTAAGAAAATCCAAAGCACAATAATGTGTCAAAATATTGTAAGCACATTCTTTAGTTCAAAGGGCATAACTATGTATGCAAAACTTCCCCACTCAATGGTGAAGGTTGTATTTTCTTGATCTTCCTTTTCTATGTGTACTTGATGGTATCTTGAAAACCCATCCGTGAAAGAGTAAATCTCGTGCCTTGCGACGCCCTCCAAGGTATCCTCAGTAAAAGGTGTGGGAAAAGGGTCTATGACACAAGAAACATTAAAATATATATAATTACATATAAATCCTTATCCTATTGGGATAACCCACTCGACTCCTCAATCGGCTCAATGATTCCATATTTCAACATTTTATCAATTTCTTCCTTCACCTTTATACATGCTGATTAGGATTAAGATTCATCATGTATTGATCGGGGATCATTTTTGAAAACGTTCCCTAAACATCCCTAAATGGTGTCAGTGCAGAAGATCATCTCGAGAGCTTTCCAACGACTGTGAGAACGCGAAAAACGGACATCGGGAGCTCTAGATATGTTCGGTCAAAGTTCGGTCAATGGGACAGTCAACTATGGTCAACTGGTCAATATTTGGACCAATCGCACTGTGACACGTGGCTTGCCAACACTCGTCGAATTCGCTCGATTTGCCTATCGGGAGACGACAAGTGGACTACAGGATTACCAAGTTGATTATTTCTAGGCCACATTATATGGGTCGAAATAATATTATTTTTGGTAAGGTCCTTGTTCGAAATGCCACAATATATATATATATATATTAATGTTTAATACATTAATATTAAAACATTAGTATTAAAAGGCATTGCAAGTTTAATGGAAAAAAAGCCCATGCGTGGACTGTCCCACGTGGCGAACAAGGTGGGGAAGCGGTGTTGGGGGGCAGTTTTAAAAACAACGTGGAAAGGCTTTATAAAGCCTTAAACATATAACAACCCACAAAATGTGGGATTCAACCACTTCCCTTACGTGGAAAAAGGTGGAGGAGCCGCAAACATGGGGATATTTAATCCATTTAACTATGTATGCTCCGCTCCACATGGGATTTTTATCCCTTAACAAATGCAAAGCGCCAAATTTGGGTTTTAATCCCCTATTACATGCAAACCGCCCAAGTGGATTATATGTTATCCCATATTACATGCAAATTAGCCAAAAATAGAGGCCGCTGGGATTTGATCCCCCGACCTCACCGCTCCAAGCCTAATCCTCCAACCAACTCGCCTAGGGGCTTGGGCGCACTATAAAATGAGGCGCTTCATCTTATACAAAAAGGTACAGGTCTGTGTAAAGAGCTTAAGGACCAGCTTGCAGAGAACTCCATTTTTGAAGGCCGTGCACTCAGATTGGGCTTTTGGAGTAAAAAGATGAAATGTAGAGAATTCTGAGACGATTCCAACGATATAAGGTTTGATCTTTTTTGATGATTTTTAACCTATTTTTGGAAGCTTTGAATGCAGATTTTAACAGGGATCTTCAAGACAGCCAGTTGGAAAACACGAATTTCAATGCACTTCTAGTCCGAATTGTGACTTGGTGTAAACATGAAAATTGTTCAGAATTCAGATCTGATCTCAGACATATGATTTTTTTCATGGAATGTTTTTAAATCTCCATTTGTAGGTGTTTTTCTAACACAGTTGCAGGGAGATCACATTGTGAAAACACTGTAGGAGCCACGGATCGTTCTTGGGACAGTTTCTGCTATTTTTCAGAGTTCTTGGGACATTGATCAGCTCATTTGCAGGTTTTGATTCATTATTGGTTGTTTGTAAGGGTTATTGTACTTGCATTTCAATATTATTAATGGATCGGTTCAATCTGAACCCGGGGACGTAGGAATTCCGAACCCCGTAAACAATCTCTTTTGTTATCTGAGTCTTTTCAGTTTTCTGATTATTTATTTGCTATACAAGTTTTCCACACTTCTATGGATGCAAAATAATCAGAATTTAATCAATTTTTGGATTCAAGAATGCTTAAAATTGGTTAAAAAAATCACGATCTTTGGAAACTTATAAAGTGATAAAAATACACATCACGTTTTCAGATCATGTATGGCCTCTTCCTAATTGGGTGTGTGCCTTATTTAAGTTTAATTCTCATCTCACCTAAATAAGATTGTATTCCTTTTAATTTTTGATAGCCACTTGGAAACAAATCATAAAACTCGTGCAAGAGTTCAATAATATTAGCCACTTCCTGCTCCAACAAGTAATCGTTAATAATGTCCTCTTTAGGATCTGAATCTATTCCAATATTAACCTTGTTTATTTTCATAAGCTCATGATACACGCACACCTTTTCATCTGTTGTGTCCATCACCTCGCGTATACCTTCAATGTGGTAAGTATCCAAATTATTATCCTCATCATCATCATTTACTATGCACACCAGTTTACCATTTCCTTTTCTTCCCGGTGTGGACCATTTATTATTATTCGGTCTACTGCTATGTCAAGGCACACATCTAAATCCAACTCTCTAAACATATCTAACAAAATTTCCTTAGCCTTCACGTTGTCTCCCAAAGTAAGGCTCTTCATAATCTACAGTATTTCATTGATCGAAGCTTTAGTAGAAAAGTAATCAAAAGTACAGATCATACTTAAGGTCATGTCTTGCCAATTAACTATCACCCGTGTCAATTCTACATGGACATATCATGAATGCGCACAACCACTTAGGGTGGGCTAGAACTTATGTACCCAGAGTGATGGTGGTAAGGCCTCCTACCCCTTTTTCTAAAGTCTCTCACATTCTCGAACGTGGTGCAAATTAGGTGAATTCCCATGGAATTAAAATATCTAGGAAGGTACATTTCTCTTTAGAAACTGGTAAAAAGGAAATTCTCACCTCTCACCATTCCAATAGGTTATCTCTGTGTGTAGTCCACCAACACGTTACTATCCCACATATGATTTAAACTAGCATATTTCTTCTGTCACCATCATCCTTCCAATGGGGTTCCGTGACATGTAAAAATACATCAAGGTTCCCTTCACCGGTGTCCCAAGGTACACTGGTTATGACTCAAATGCCAAGCAACACATGACTTGATCACACGAGTAACAATATTCTTGATCTCTTGCCTAACTACTTCATACGTTCCATACACCTAGTTATCATAAGAAATACTTGTAGTATCACTAATTGAATGAGCATCATCCCACTGTATCACTCCTTCCTTAAATGGTTCAACTACCTCAGGATCTTTGATTATACACACATATATCCTGTTGAGGTCTTCTTCACTCAAAGGCTCAACATATGGGGCAAAATTTGCATCTCATCAAACATATAACGAAGCACTCTTCTTTGTTCTCAAAGCTAATGTACCCCTTTTTGAAGCACAAATCTGCATTATTTGCATAACACCAAGGGCACCCAAGTAACTCCAATAAACTATCTACCTCTGTGATTTCCAATACTTTAAAGTCCCCAATAAACTTGGCTCCCTGAATCATAATAGTAACATCTTTTAATACCCCAATAGGATTAGCCCTAGTTCTATTTGCCATATACAACACATTTGAAGAAGGCTATAATGGTGGTCTTCCCATCTGATTCCAAGTATCCAACGTGAGTACATTAACTTCTATACTTGTATATATCATAATGTTTCTCGAAGCCATCCATCAATAAGCGTGTTCAATGTAATATCCTTATCATAATCATGATTGTGGGGAGGCATATTTTCATGGAGTATCTGCCTCTCATGCTATTACCTTTGTGCATAATTTTCTCTCACCACTCTCCTAGAAAGGGATTATGCTCTCTTGGCACAACATTCGACATACCTCCTTTAAGTCATCTACATCCTTCTATGGGAGTTCAAATTTCTTATCTTGTTCCATTATGCATGCTTGCTCCTTTAGGATCTGAATCTCTCCTTGTAGATTCTGATAATGTCCATAGTCTCTAGGTAAAATTATTTCTGATGTTCAACATCAAGGTACTTGGAATTAATCACTTATTTCTTTGTTATAGTCAGCTTATACTTCAAAGTTTCACGAGAACACACAACCTCAACACGTGTGGTAACTAACATTGGTTATAATTTAGAATTAAGCCCAACCTTTAACATCCATTGATCTCCATCTACGTGCTATATTTAATCATAGCTTCTCCTTATCTTGATTGTGTGGCTTGCTTATATGCTCATAAACATCATGTAATTCTTCAAAATTTTGTTGCTTTCCACACCATGAGTAAACTACATTATAAGGGAATTTGTGTTGATAATGATCAGGAGATCCACAACTAAAACAAGTTCCTATAGAAATCCTCCTCTTCCACCGCTCATGACCTCGACCTCTATATCCACCACGGAAGCCTCTATTCCTGTTATCCCCATTATTGTACCCTTCATTATGTTGTTCTCCTTGTTCCTTAGATCCACCTACTACACTAGTCTGACACACCAATTTCAATGGCTTCATGAATATGATCAATCACTCTGCAGTTAATAGTATCATGAGTATGAGTTTTACAAATTTTACAATACATAGATACATTCTTCTCGGATCATGTGCTGCAAAAGAGGACATCTACTCGCATCATGGTATAAATGAAAATTTTCACAATCTAACAACATGAAATGCACTAAATTGTGAGGAAAAATATCCTTAGTATGTGCTTCAACCTCAAAATCCATACACCATATTCCACTGTGTGTGTCATCACCGAATTAGTGGAGAGATTTTCCAACTATTTTTCCATAGCTGCAATTTGCACCTATAAAATTTGACTTACTGTAGTGTTCACACTCCCAACTACCTTAGCGCGCAAAGCTTCCTCCAAAGCATCACATTGATCTACAAAGGTCTTATGAGATAACACCCTTTTGAAAGGAGTAAACAACTCGACCGAAAAAATGTTGTGCGTCTAACTAACTAGTATGTATGTCATAAGAAAACTTCGATAACAAAGTTTTAAAACACACATCATACTCTCGAATGCTTTCTGATAAGCCTTGCTTAATGTCCTTAAGCGTGTTGATACTATTTTTTCAAACTCAGGGATATGGAACTCATTCGAGAGACACGAGTGCATAACATCATAATCCACCGCAGTTTAGTGAGGGTTATACTTTCTATACCAGCTATGCACACGCCCTTGAAGAGTAGTAGAAAAATTAATTTCCTTCCTATCTGAAGTAGTGATTCCTCTAGTGCATCATAAAAACTCACACTTGTGCACATGCTCTATAGCATATTTAATACCTCTATATTCTAGAAAGTGGAGGGACATATCATAATAAACTTGTTGAGGTTGATGTGGGGGTTGTTGGGGATGTGGGCCTTATCCTCCAAATCTAAAACCATAACCACCACCACCAAAACCACCTGATCCACTTGATCTTGACCCTCCTAATCCACCGATCCTCCAGAGTAGTGGGTGCCTGACTAGTGGATGCACTTCCTTGCATCATAACAATAGTACAAAATTGAACTCCCATAGTTTGTGAAGTCATTATACTTCTAGATGTGTTCCTAATGTTCTGTGCACCCACACTCTATCTTGATGACATACTAGAAAATATTCCTCCAATTAGGCCTCCAAATAACAAAGATGATGTTTGTGCTACCATAGATGAATGTGTTGTTTGATGCACTTCTGTATTCAAAGGAAAATGATATCTACTTGAAGCTACTTGGACTACTTACACTTGTTTGTTGATTAATGATTACTTCTGGAACTAGAACACCAAGTGCAAGGGCTAGGTCGCTAGGTGGGATCAGATGCACACTTGCGGTCCTTACTCTTTCCTCCTCTGATGCACTCTCATCATAAGATGAAGGGAATTATCTACCGCACTTGCCTAAGTGGGGAGAACTTGATGCTCTAGCTCCACATCTTCTACGTGAGCTTCAAATCCTTCACGAGACATCATCTTCCACAACTCCACAGAATCCTCAATATCACGTTGCTTCGCCAATTCCCTCTCCCTCGCTTCATTATACTTAATCATTTTCTCTCTGCCTTTCTACCGTAAGGTCCACCATCTTTCACCACACCTGCTCCTTCCCCTACGTGTGGTGGGATGTTTAGCTAGCCATAAGGAGGTGCTCTAAACTTAGCAACACCATCAAGATCTTAATGGAAAAAGGGATATCTATAATGTAAGATCCTATGGGTTCATGCAAGAATTCAAACTCAACAAATTCTGGATAAGAATACGTAGACACAATGTACTCCAAACTATAATTACACACAACACCATCCCACCAATGATCTACAACACGTGTTTAAGGTTCATCTACATCAAATAAAGCCTGATACTCTTCATGTGTCCAAGTCCTTTATCTCAGAATCCAACTTTTATTCTATGCACACACAGACAACCACTTGTACAAATATATTAGAAAGCAGAAAAATAAAATCTCATAAAGCACATGATAAAGATGTTCTTCAACCCACGTACGCACATTGAATTCAAGTCCAAAACCATACCTTCATGCAAACTAATCTTGTTCGTTAATCACCCAATCTTCAATAGCCACAAGAGTTAATTGATATGCCATCATCATGCAACATCGTGGTAAAAAGTTCAAAAAGAGGTCTCAAAAACTAAACCAAAATGTAGTCTTATTTTCCCACTCAAAACCCTAGGTGTGCGATACTTCACTCGACAAATCTGAGCACTCACCCGAAGTGTGCAAAGGTACCAGGTCCCTCTTTATTACTATCTTACTAGGGTGTTAGCATGCATGTTCATAATAACCATACTCAAAGTGCATATTCCATTCTAACAATCAAATCCATGAGCTCAATTTGGAAACACACATAATAAAGAAAACATATAGATCACATAAGGATTAATACCAGATTCACCATATAATAACCATGAGTAGAGACATCAACAATCAATATCCATCCATAATGATTCATTATATTAAATCCTCACAAAACACTTAAATTGAATACACCATAAGTATCATTACAAATTCACGCGCACAAACATACCAACAACATAGCTTTATTCTGATCCAGATCTCGGTCCTAGTCTCTCAAAATCATGTGTGTGTGTGTGTGTGTGTGTGTGTGTGTGTGTGTGTGTGTGTGTGTGTGTGTGTGTATGTATAGGGGGGTGGGGAATTTCCTTCACCACCCATGCGCTCTCAAAATAGGTCTGTATGCCCAAAATAGCCATGCACCACTACAAGGATAACTAAAGAAGCATGCAAGCTTTGCCTAATAATAGATTATCTATAATTAACTCTAGATCTAATCCTATTATTAGATTCCATGTGTAAGTTTGAACGGAAAGTTCCTTCCCAAAAATAGACTCTTCTTGACTGCAAAATCCCTTGCGTGTCGCACACTCCATGTCTATATTTAGCCTTATACTTCAAAAAGTGACTAAGTCCTTTGCCTTCCTATAGTGATCCTCATGCACACTTCGTTCCATCTTACGTGTGTAAAATTTTTCATCCAGTGTGCACATCTTGTTCACTCATCCACACATTTATCTTCTAGCCCTTTCATGTGTAAATGCCTCTATATACTTCAACACTTATCCAGTTTCCAGTACAAACAGATGGGGTGCTTTTGGGTGCCATGATATGAGATATAGGCACCTGGTATGTAGAAATAACTCAGAAACCATCCTTTAAAGTGTGACTGGATGTTCTTCTTTGTTCTCTTCTTGTCACAATAACTTTTCTAAACTACATCATATGTCACTGGAATACATGTAATAAGGAATCACTGTGAAACCCCCTGACAGAGCATCAAATCCATAAAAAGAAATATGCATATGAAGGGGTCAGACTATCCTCAACGACTACAATGGTGGACTTACTAATTGAGTGTTGCACTACATCTCAAACCTGATGTAGCTCTATGTGTGTGTGCAATCATACCCTAGGTGCTCTTATGCCTATCACACTTTGTGAAAGTAAACAATAATAAATATGTATAGAAATGCAATAAAATGGTGGATGAAATAGAATAAACTTCCCTTCTATGCAGTGTGATGTAGATGAACCATCCTTGTGCCTTGTGATGGAGTTAGATGGATGCAAATGGAGCCTTTGATGAATTCAACCTTAGGTGATGATAGTAGTGATTAGTACTTGGTACCTCATTATGGTCTCATAACTTTATATTTATATGGTTCTCTTCTTCTAATTTCGTAATTAACCCCAAAAAGGCCAACCACTAAAAAGATAAAAATCTCAAATGGCTAGAAAGTTCCCAAAAAGTGGTAGGAAAGTGTAAAAAGGCTTAGGATGCCCCAAGTTGGGACCAAAGCACCTAGGGCACCCCAAGATGCTCGGCTAGCTGCCACAAACAGAGATAAAATGATGCCAAATGGAAAAACTGGCTGGGTGAGTACAAGCAGGAGGTCGACAATGATGAAAAAAAAAGTAAAATAGCCAAAGGGCATGAGTTAATTAGTACTTTATTCACTCAAAAACCATATGAATAGTAGTATGAGACCAAGAATAAATAATGCCTAAAGTGCATGATTTTGTGTCTACATAGTACATCACTATGTCAAATTCATACATGAGGGCATAAAATATACAGTTCCTAGTGATTGTGACCCATTCAAATACTACGATCATGATCCCAATACTACAATTCCTACTCCACACTTTGATACTACTAATGAACCACAACCCATGGATACTCTAGATCATTTACCACCACTTGAAGGTGTTATTTTCATGCTAGATATAGTCTCATCTATAACACCACCTCCTCCTGCTATGATTCTTTATCAGGGGCATGTCCCACCATCAAACATCATTCCACCTACTACACCTTCTCATGTGTCATCTTCATTAGTATGAAATCCATTTACATGCACATTTTTCATGAATGATTCTTATTGGGAGAATATTCCATTTGATCCTACTTGTGATGATACTATATGCACACATGATGGCTTGGCTTGGATAGGATTTGTGGTTGATGACATATTTCCTTCACCTTATGCTCCTCATATTTATCATGGTTTCATCCACATTATTTCTGCTTATGGGATTTACGTCTTTCATCTCATAGTGTTTTTAGATGAGCTCCTTGTGATGCTCCCCTTACACTTGGAAAGTCTTGGCTTGACTATATTGGGGGCACCTTAGATCTTGATCATATTGACATTTCATTTCCTATGCCTTTTGTCCGTGTTTTCATTTACAATGATTCCTTCCTTGGTTATTCAAAAATCTTACACGTTGGTATGCACATGGTTTTCTACTCCCCTTTGATTGATGAAGAGTATGTAATGGGCATGTATAACCTTCCCGAAATGGCTCACTATATGATCAACTTTGACATTACCGATTATCATGTATTGGATGCTTTACCTTTCGGTTTTGATCATAACAATAACAACCCCTAGATGACGTTACCTGATCTCTTTTCTTATCAAAAATTTTAGGGGGGCATAACACCTCTTTCTCCTCCCTCTAGCATCAACAAGCATCTTATTTTCTCATCATGCCACACCTAGACTATCACATGCAAATCTTGACATGCACACATATTGTTATTTCCTGATGACACACTCATGTACTTACGGTTCTTACATGTCTATTGAGGATATATTCCAATAATAACCCATTCCCTTTCCCCACTATATCTATCTACTACATATTCATTCCTACATGCATACACTTACCATCATCTATTTGCACATACAATACAATCTTTCATCATCTATTGCCAAAAATAATTCATCAGCTACCACATTCATCATACACATTTTGATTCACCTACATCATCTTTTCCCAATGACGCACTCTTGTGCTACAGTTCACACTTGATTATTGAGGGCATCCTTTACACATGAACATCACACATTGCACATTATACATTCGACTTTACATACTACATACTTCACACATTGTGCATCATACACTTAGGAAATATTCTCTCGTAGCATCTACTATACACTTTGCATCTCATTCATTATGCACATTCACACTACATTTTTCTTACATCTACTTCTACACATTGCGGTCATTACCCTATGACGCACTCTATTTTTTCAGTCCATACTCAACTGCTGAGGGTATACATCTCAAATGGACCTCCTAACAGTCTTGCATTTAATCAACTCACTCATTCACTCACACATTTACACTCTAAATTTTATGCTTTGATGATCACATATTTTTATTACACACATTCAAACCATTTCCCAATGACACGTCTCATTTATAGTTCATTCTTGAATGTTGAAGGGGCATTAATAAATGAACCTTAGTGCATACATAAACATCCACTTGGGGTACGCGTCTCCTATCATTCACTCTACATTCCATTCCATCTCATCCACATCATACTGCATATCTTGGTTACATTTACTTTTGCAACTTATGCTTTTGCATGTTCACTTTATTACACATGCTAGATAAATATCTTGTATGTCATTATCTTTATCATACACACATGCATGTTCACTTTCTGTTCTAGTTGTGATCATAGACTATACAAATCTATACAATGAACATGAATGTTTGGCACAGTACCTAGTACCAGTCCTATAATGGCTCTTGGGGGCCTCCACTTTCGTACACTACAAAAAGTCTTTATTGTTTCATTTTCATAACACTTTAATTTATTAAATTATACACATTTTGACATACTCTTTATATTTCTAACATGTTAATGAGTTCTTCATGTACAACATTTTTTTTACACGACTACATGCTTCCATTGTTGTCTATTACATTTCTTGTCACTGCTTTCTCTTTGTATGCCATTTTTGTGGGATTTGTACCATTTGTCTTGTTTACACACTATCTATTATTGGATTTCTTGTCCTTATTTGTATTGCGACATTGTGAGTGGTGTCCCGTGTTTGTAGCCTAATTTTTGTGGCCTACATTTTCTTCTTGTGTGTTTACATTGTATTCTTTCCTCTTATCTTACATATTGTTTGCATAGCATAATTTTTTTCTTACATATGCGTGTTTGTACTAACACTTGACTCCCAACAATTTTGTTTGCATGTGTCTTGGTTTCTACCAAGCACATTCCCTTCCCCTTTTAGGGAACAATTTCATCATAGGGTTGGTCCTATTTTGGGTTGCATACTCCTTCAACGACGTCGGATGCACCCCAAACGAGGGGGCATCATTTGGGTGAATCAATCACCGCATACAATATTCTACAATCATTACATAACACAACACAATACTATTAAAACATCATTTTTAGTTTCAGGGCTCATAATCATACTTGGGTCCTTAGCACAACAAGACCCTTCTTGGATGCCTATAACCGGGAAATTACACAACATTTTGGAAGTTCAACACAATCTACAAAACTCCAAACACAATGGATTTTATAGGTTATATAGTCCTTATTGGATCAAATTTCACACACCATTTGTAGTGGTGTCCTACATTCTTTGAAGCAATTAAAAGTTGGAGGATAACACTAAACTTTTCTCCATACAATTCTTCCATGTAATTGGCATGAGATCGCCCGAAAACTTGTGGTTGATACAACTAGTGTGAGATCACCCAAAAACTTGTTCTTCTAAAACATCTTCAAGATCCTTTCTACACTCTTTCCTTGTCATAGATTAGGTGCACGTGCTCCTCTTTCACATTTTCATATTTTACATAATTTCATTACATATTTTTTACACATTTTGATCATATGCATGCGTATTTGACTACTTGTTCATCCTTCTCTTTTTTGCAAGTTCGTCCGTATGGCAAGAGGTATTCCACATATTTCACAACATCAACAATAACAACAACATCAACATCAGGAACATCATGACATATACACATGAGTTTCCACCCTAGGTTCATTCTCATCACCACTTTTTTGCACTTTCACCTCCTTAGCATCAACACTTCACATTTTTATCACTCCATGTTTTTTCATGTCCTCAAAGCATGCTCCTCTATATCAATCTACATCGTTATCAGGTACACATATTTATTTACTTTATGTTACCAAGATTTCTTCTCACCAACATAAAGTGGGGGAAAATGTAGACACAAAATCATGCACTTTGGATAATTATCTAGTCATGATTGCATACTATTATTCATATGATTCCTAAGTAAGAAAATTACTAATTAATCCATGTCTTTAGCCACCTTTCTTTGCTTTTTGTTACGTCTCTTGGTCTTACACCTTTACTTTCTCATTCTTCCTTTCTATACTTCAAGTATTTATCATCCTTAACACCATCACCCAACCAGGGATGCCAATGCCAGTGCCTTCATCCCCTCTAGGCACCCCTGACCTTAGTATATTTTGTTCACATATTTTTGGGTCCTTTCTATCCATTTGAGCATCTTATCTATTTGGTAGTTGGAATTTTTGAGGTTAATTACGAAATTAAAAAAAGGGAGTCATATAAATATAAAGTAATGTGATCATAATAAGGGACCAAGCACTAAGCATTAGCTATCACCATCTAAGGTTGTATCCATCAAACATATTAGAGATCCATTGCATCCATATAGCACCATCCAAGGGACACAAGGGATTTTTATTCTGCATACACTTTATAGAAGGGAAGTTCATTCTATTCTATGCACACATATATTACATTTCTTTACATATAGCTTATTTTTTCACTATCAAGTGTGACATGCATAAGAACCACCTAGGGCACAATTACAAACACACACAAAACTACATTAGGTCTGATATATAGTGCAAAACTCACATAAGTTTACCATTTTGATAGTTGAGGAAAATTTGACCCGTCATTCTGCATATTTATTTTTTAGGATTTGATGTCTATTTGAGGGTTTTGTAGGTCAATACTTCATTACAGGTTTCTAGTGACCTCGGAGATCACTATGCGACCTCATAGTGACCAAAGAAGAATAAAAATGAACTAATGACCACTCGGATGATAGTTTTTAGTATGTCCGTAGACCTAGGTGCCCAAAAATAGGCCCGGGGAGCCCGCAGTGCCGTTGTCCCTCTCTAGACGCCCTAGTATAGTTTATTCTTCCATATATAATTTTTTATGAGATTATATGCGACAGTATCGGTGCTTTGTATTTTCTAGTTCTCCATCTCTGCACACCTTTGGGATTTCTACAAATCAACTAAGTCATTTTACCTCTTCTTTTCACTTAGGGTTTTATATATTTTGGCTTAGTTTTCTTGGGTTAATTGGTGTACTTCATTTCTGAATTTATCTACTTCTACAATAACAATCAAATTAGGCATATAAATTCACATTTTAAATTAATCATGAGGATCTAATCTGAAATCATTTTTTCTATGTATCATAGTTCATTTAAAACTAAAAATAAGAATCCTAAGCATTCATCGAAAATCTATTTAGTATTCATGGTAATTTTAGATTATTCAAGCAATTATTAGGGAGTTCATTATTGTTGCATGTAGAATTACATGTTGGAACAATGAGTTGATGGGGAAGGCCACACACCATGCTTATACACTTTAGTACATTGTAAATGTAATATTTAGGTTTCATTTTAACTAAAGAATCAAATAGTTTTCTAAACGTAAAATAATATCATACTATAGTAAATTACAACAAACATACAAATCCTAAATCATGTTCAAATTATAATATAAAATTACAATAGTGTAGATGAGCTAGCTAAGGAAAGTATAAACTAAGGTTATAAAGGCATTTTCCCCAAATTTAAACTTATCGAAAATTTGAATTTTCCAAGAATTTTTTTATCGTAATAAATCAAATTTAGTCAACATTGAAGTCATAGAATGGATTTTTAAATTATATAGGCCTCAAGAAATCAAAATTTGGAAAATATTGAGATAATTAAGCTAAATTAATGTTACAAAATTCAATCTGTTGAATATCCTATCCGTCATAGAGAGTTTAGAGTGAAAATCAACTTAAAATGCTTTTTATTTTATTTATATTAATGACCACATTACTCAAATCTAATTCATCACTCTATTTTCCTTGTGATCATGGCTTCAAATATCATCAATCCCCTAGTTTCTCCTTTTCCTCTTCGTTATGTGCCTTAATTTTTTCTAAGTTTGGGCTCTTCTCGGTTTAGATTGTCCAAGCTATGTTTATAATTTAAACATGCTTTGGCACCAAAAAATTCCCATGAAATCCCAATGTAATAATATTTTGACACTTGGTTGATTTTGAACTCATTTATTTTTCACCCTTCCTAATGGGTCTTTAACACTTACTAGCCATCAATTTCACCATTTCCCACAAAGCTTTCAAACTTAGTCATTTTCCCTTATTTTCAATACTTCTATTAATAAAAACAAGTGGCATAAGTGATGCATGGAAGCAATCGATATACAAGGTTGTCTAAAACATAACTTTGGTCTCTAAACTCTGTAGAACATTGATCTACGAAAAGTGGCATGGAGGACATGGGGATGTCATTGGTGCTCATGACTATCTCATGCCTTGGTTTATCACTTCTAAACTCTGCAAACACTAATGCTTAACAAGTGACATAAATGAAACATGGAGCCAATCAACGTACAAGACCTGCTTAGACCTTTGTGCTTTGCTTCCAAAATTTGTAGAAAAATGATGAGCAATAAGTGGTATGATGCACGCATGGAATTCATTGGTGTAATGATTTGTTTCAAGCCTTGATCAATTGTCAATGAGTGAAAAGTGGCATAAGTAAAACAAGCCATAGATTGGCGATTTGCATTATCTCAAGTTTTTTCCTCTACTTCCTCTACTTCCTCTCCTTGTTGAATGTGGAGACATATATGGTTAACAAGTGGGATGATTTACACGTGGAAAAAATTGATGAAGTGTGAACCATTCTATAATATCTTTTCACTAGATTAAATTTGATGGTTTTACTTAGTGAAAAATAAAACATGGGAACACCATAGTTGAAACAAAGGCCATAGAAAAATATTTAGTTTTTCACTAATACATTTTGATAAAGATATCCAAATTACAAGTGGATGGTGCCATTGAAAATTTAAGTTATAAATATTTGTATTGGTTCTAATTTTGATAAGAATAGTAGATGTATCTATGAGAGATTCATGATAGAGTCCTTGGGTATCTTTTAATCACAAAATCAAATCTAATGGTTCCCAAATCACTCACAGATCCTTATGAGTTGTTCTATCCTCTTATATAATATTATTTTGATATGAAATTCCCCTCTTGGACCCACTCAAAAAAATAAATAAAGAAGATAACAAGACATGGATCAAAAGGATGAGGTATAATAGTGGTCTTAAGGGTGAAATGATGACCTATTGAGCAAATGGTAGATTCATGTTCACTCATCCTCTTGATCTCATGGGAATGTATTTTTAATTTCTTACTGATTAATTTGAAAACAAAATATTTACTTGCTTATAACAAATGAAGGCATTAAATAATTAAAGAATTGAATTTTCTTAGAATCCATCTAAGTTTTCTAGATAAGGTTTGTTCTAATCCATTCCCAGTCATGATTCAATGGTTTTGTATCATTATTATGCCAATAAAGGTCCCATAATATTCTTGGACGTGGTTTTAGGTGGATATTTTCAGGTTAGCAATTTTAGAGGTCCATGATTCTTGTGAATAAGATACACATGCGGAAAGGATATATACTCCAACATATTCTCCATCCTCCTTTTCTCTCTTTCTTCCCCTTCCCCATTATGTCTTATTTTTTATAAGTAACAATTAGATATATTTTAAAGGGTTCCTCTTCCTTAAGCACAAGGTTAATATTCTCTTTTGAGTGCTTATGATATCTAATTTTTAGCTTTCTAAATTTATGAATTCATTGAATTATGTTTATAATAGATGGTTTATATTCTAAATCTTAATACATCTATGATTATGGATCAAATCTTCCTTTATATTTTTGTTAGTTGTGGCTAACCTCTATGTTATCTTTATTATTTATTGTGTGTAACATTTTCAAGGTTTGTTATTAACTATGTCTTACAAAGGATGGGAGCGAGAGTTATATTTAAATATAGGTTTATTGTGGCTTATATTTTCCCATTTGGATTTGTATCATGTCCTCTCTCTTGCTAAATCATATAGGAGATTGATCCCCTTACTTTTTGGTGCATCACCATGTTTTCCTTTCATGTTTTCTCATCCCTTTCTCCTTCAAATGGTAGACTAGAGTATAGAAGTGATAACATAGAGTAGTTAGGATAAAAGCCAACTTTACGTAGAGTTATTACTCAAAGAACCAGGTTCCCACACCTTGGAGGAGTTCTCATTTTTTCTCATGAGAGACCAAGCTCTCACTTGATGATCTATGGTGCATATCTCAATCAAAAATAGTTTTTGGCATGCCCAAGTGGAACCTTATTTACACATTATTATTATTTTTAAGTATTCAATTGCATGTTTTTCTAGTTTACATCTAATACTTAGTATGTTCTTAGCTCATTTGGTTCTTAAATATCCATTCCAAGCACCTACTGACTCCATTATGCTCGATTTGTAAATTCAAGTCACCTTACAAGAATATGAGAATACTTATGATAAGAAGAAGTGTTTTTGAAGGAAAACCTATTGAATTATTGTATATGTCACCAAGGAAGAGAATTAAAACAAAATATCTACAAATATTGGAGAAAAATCTTCATCACGAAAGGGATGAATCCAATCCTCCACATGGTATTTATAATCGAATCCTTTAGAGAAATATTATAGCTCTTACATTCATGGCTCACAAAAGGAATTATGCCTTCTCTTACTTTAATGTTGGTATTTCTCTAGCCCTAAGTGTATGGATAAATATCCTAGTTGTAGTCCTTAAAATCATTCCATACTTTACTACTAAAAATGAAGCTAATCTCATTTATCACCTCAAGGATGTAATACATATATGATCATTCCACTACGTGACCCAAATTGATGTTGTTATGATATTATCAACATCTTAACTCAAAATAAAGGATCTTTAGTTGTATAGAAATATCCTAGCTAGCTCCATACATACCTAGGATGAATTTAGGGAGAGATTAGAAAGTCAATTTCAAGATAAGAGTGACCAATTTTCAATAATGGAGCAATTGATTACCATAAAGAGTGCACCAACAGAGGATTTTTCTGATGTCAATTTAAAATTTCAAAGGACTTGGGATAGAATTCCACTCCTATTAAGACCATCATCTCATTATTCTTTCATATACATTATAAGATATTAAAATTAAAACATGGTAGTCATGATATAGTCCATGGGTGGGACATACCTTCCGATGCTTTTAAAATTTCAATTTTAGCTACAAATAATATGATACAAGAAAGTTATCCTTAAGATCCCATATGCCTTTCTTTCTTGAGTTAACACCATCTACTAAAATTCATCCCCAAATCCTTGTTGTCTAACCACCAACAACCATACCTAGTGCAAATCAAAATGAATTAGATGAATTTAAAACTCTCCTAAGAATTATAGGTAATGACATGATTGTCATGAAAATTTAATAAACCCAAATTGATCTTAGAAACTATCAACCTTATAATCCTACTTATAAAAAAATAAAGTTCAACATCAAAGTTAAATTTCTTATAGTCCCGCTTTAACAACGATATCCTATTATTGTTAATCCTAATAAAAGAATGGTCCCCATAATGAAAATATAATTGAAGAAATGATATGATGTATCCTTGTGCACAATCTCATGAATCAAGGGCATGTGTATGGAGATGGGGGACCAAAAAGTGGCAAAAATATTTTTTTGTCATTTTTGCCATAACACGCTCAAGTTATGGCTCGATAGTGTTATAACTCGACAGGGAAAAATCAAGCTCACTTTATAATGTGAGTGAATTATAGTTCATATTTACCAATCCATAATGCTCTTGTGTTATAATGTGAGCTCGTTTTGACTATCATAAAATACAATCAAAATCAAGAGCTAAAAAGTCATTCTAAACAGAAAAAAAAATCTACAAGTAAAAACATGAGTGGGGAAAAGCACGAACACGTTCGGGACACCAAAATATTTGGGTACCTCAAATTGACTATGGAGGTAAGTTCACAAGGTGAGTTATTGTTTATTTTAGGTTAATTTTCATTATTAATCTTATTTTTTTGCATTGTTGTTTATTTATTTTTTATTTTCATTTTCAGAGGTTTCAATAGCTTCAATTAACCCCTCATTCACCCGTAGACCAAGATGAAGAAGAAAACATTCCAAAAACACCCCCTTCAATAAAAAGACATCCTCCAAACACCCAACAATACATTTTAGGGGAGATTGAAAATAACAAAGTTTAAATTGAGGGTTTAATAGAAACCTAAGAAACCCCAATGTGACAAATCCACATCGCCAAAACCTTGCTACATCATTAGAGTCATTATTATCTAATATTGATAATGTGGTTGGTCAAATAAACACATGGGAGGGTTTTAAAACCAATTGTCATAATTTTTATGTAGATAAGTTGTCTTATGATGTAGTGAAGAAAAAAATCACAAAAGACAAGTTGTGTGCATTGTTTACTAGATCCTAAAACTAATGCACCCTTACTATTGAGTTGTAGAAGATTCCCAATCCATTGGTGTAACCATGAGGGATAAAAATAATTTTTGGGATAGATGGTGGATGGTTTTTTACCAACCACCTTGTAACAATTTTGAGGTGCCACAATATTTCTTAAGGAAACTCTATTGTGAGTTCATCCTCAATGAAATACCAAACTATTTTGACATTTGAGAGTTTCAAGGTAGAGGCAAAGGATCTGCACAAGATAGAGTGGGGAACATCATTTATAGAACTAACCATTTAGACCCATTTCTCACCCATATATTCAACATGTTTCTAGTGGAGGTTGAGACTCTTGATTCTATTAGGTATTTTATTAGAGAAGCGCCACATATATACTAGCTCAAAGAATTTAGAGGTGAATGATGTGAGATGTGACTTGTTCCAAGAGAAAACAATGCAATCATGCAAGACTGAAATTATGAAAATATAAGAGAGATAATTACAATAACACATACATATCTCCAACTCAATACAATTAAATAGAATAATTCAATAGATGTACATATAGGAGGTGAATGTGTAACCTCCTCCTAGAATCATGATAATATCCACCTAGAATAGTGGTACCAAACAACTATAATAGTGTATTCAAGTGGTGACTAACACCTAGAATAGTGTATTCAAGTAATAACCAACACCTAGAACAGTGTAGTCAAGTGTACACCTAAGAAAGCATATCCCACAAGTGTAGGGAAACTCCAAGTGATGTGTAATATCTTGAGTAGGATAATACAAATAAAGTGAGGAAAATAAATCCTACACTAACACCCCCCCATAAGCACAAATTAGGTGGGTAGTGACAATGAAAGTGGCTCCTGACAACAAGGCCTGATGAGGTACCCAAGTAAAATGTAATCTCTCATAAGATAGAGTAAAAGGATAAAACTCAATAGGAAAACTCCCCCAAAAGAGAGACATGAAGAAGTGAAGAGGCTAGAAATCCCCCTTGAAGATGATGAAGTTTTTGATGTAGACCACACCCCAAGAAGATCTCATAGATGAAAGAACTTAATCTCAGTGAAATATTTGGTGAAGATGTCAGGAAATTACTCAAGACTAGCATAATATCAAATCAATGACCTACTCATGAATGATCTCCTGAATGAAGTGCATGTGAATCTCAATGTGTTTGGTCCTTTGATGAAGGACCAGATTCCTAAATATCTAGATGGTGCTTTGGTTATCACAAAATATGGTTGTAGGTTTATTGATCTAGATACTCGATCTTATAAAGAATCCCTGAATCCAAATAGCCTCGGTAGATGTGTTAACAACTCCCATGTACTTCATCTATGTGGATGATAGAGAAATAGTATTCTACTTCTTGCTTGACCAAATGATAGGACTGAAACCCAATGAGAAATTGTAACCTAAAGTGGACTTATGACACTCAGTGTCCTTAGCCCAATCTAAGTCTGAGTAGCCGACCAAGTCAATGTTTGAACCAACCCTGTAGTGAATCCCATATCTGTGTGATCCTTGAGTGTATTGCATAATCCTCTTAGCTACTTTCCAATGTTGCTCATGAGGTTCCTACATGTACCTTAAAATAATACCAATGACATAAGAGATATTAGGTCTGGTGTGAATCAAGTAAATATGGGTGCCAAAAAGTTGTCGATACAAAGTAGTGTCAACCAAGGGTGTGGAACAATTAACCTCAAGCTTGACTCTAGATAAGGAGTCAAAGATGGCTTGTAATAATCAATATGGAGTTGAGCTAGAAGATCGAGATAGTCCTTGGGTTGTGTAATTGAAATCCTTGAATCGGACTATATGATCTCAATGCTAAGGAAGTAGTGCAATAAACCCAAGTCGGTCATGGAAAATCTATCATGAAGAGTTATTTTCACTGCTAAGATAGCTGATGAAGTACTCCCAAAGGGTCAAAAGGTCATCAACATCAAGTACCGTGATCGGTAATGAATCATCCCGCCGCAATAGATATACATTGGAATTTGAATGGCACCGTGTAAAACCAAAAGCTAGGAGGAAGGAATCCATCTTGGCATACCAAGCCCGAGGGGCCTATTTGAGGCCATAAGTAGATTTTCTAAGTCTAAAAACTAAAGATGAATCCTGAATAAACCCCGGTGGCTACTCTATGTAGATATCCTCTTTTAGGTATCTGTGAAGAAAATAAATCTTCACATCCATCTAGTGCACACTCCAACCATTTGTTGCAGCTAAAGCAAGTGTGATTCTAATCGAAGTAATCTTGGATAGGGGTGTAAAGATATTTGAGTAGTCTATGCCGCTACCTATGAAAAACCCTTGGATACCAAATGAACCTTATACTTATCAACTATCTCATATGCTGTAATTTTTTTTTGATATATCCATCGATATCAAATCATATTCCTTCGCTTAGGAAGTGAAGTCAAATTCCAAGTGTGATTACTGATTAAGGAATCATATTCCTCATGTATAGCATTATCCCACTCAAGTATGTTTAATTCCTCTTGAAATGTCT
Organism: Taxus wallichiana var. yunnanensis; assembly: GCA_018340775.1. Taxonomy (NCBI): domain Eukaryota; kingdom Viridiplantae; phylum Streptophyta; class Pinopsida; order Cupressales; family Taxaceae; genus Taxus; species Taxus wallichiana. The sequence goes on along the minus strand of CM031239.1, from coordinate 771,564,823 downwards.
ATGGATATTTCACTAAAGCATAAAGGCATGTGGCCTACTCTGATAGTATTCCCAAGTATGTCTATCATCCTCTGGATCCCCTATCCAAGTGTTTGCACTCTAAAGTGTTTGCCTAGCCCAAAGAGGGCCTGAAGTGGGCAAGTCATGTTGTAAATCCTCATCCTCTCAAGTATGGCTATAAATAGATGAAGATGAATCCTCATTACTTTGATCGATGTTAGAACTCTAAGAATTAGAATACGCCACCTCATGAACATGTTGTGGATGATCTGAATCCTCAAACTACTCATCAAAACTGAGCAAAGACAAAGTAGATGGAGAAGCATCAAGTAAAGAGTCAGTGGGAATCTCCTAAAACTTAACACTTCTCTTAATTAACAACTCAAAAGTAGTAGGATAGATAATTGTATAGCCCTTGACCCCCACTTAATACCAAGAAAAGATGCAACATTTGGATTGAGGCTCTATTGCCTTACATTTATTTTTGAGAATATGTTCCATCGTTTCGGTGATTCAAGACCCTGAAGTGCTTAAATTTTGGTTTCCTATTGTCTCAAGATTTAAAGGGAGTTATACCTTTTAAAGCTTTGTGGGGAACCTAGTTCTATATATAATATGCACAATTGATGGCTTCTGCCCAAAACTATAAAATCAAAGATTTATAGTGGATCATATAGTTTTCCATCTCTTTCAAGGACCTATTTTTATGTTCTTCCACACCATTCTGCTGAGGAGTGTAAGGCACTGTCCACTGTAGATCAATACCCTCTGTGGTGCAAAACTACTCAAATATATTGCTAACATACTCCCCCCATTATTTGTTCAAATAAATTTTATGCTTTTCCCAAATTGATTCTCAGCAAGTGCCTTGAAGTCCCAAAAGTAATCAAACACTTCAGATTTTTGCCTAAGGAAGTAGACCCATGTATATCTGGAAAATTCATTTATGAAGGTGAGATAATATTTGGCCCTAGTGAAAGGAGGGGTAAAATCCCTATGACATCACCGTGAATAAAATCTAAAGGTGTTAAAGCTCTCCAAGCTTTTCCCTTGTCAAATTTCTCTTCAAGGTGTTTTCCAAGAGCACAAACCTCACAAATTCCCTTTGAGAAAAAAACTCTAGGAAATCCTGTACCCATGTCATGATGAGTAAGTTGCTCAAGGTAGAGGTAGTTAAGATGGCCAAACCGCTCATGCCATAATCTACTAACTCCATCTGAGTGTGTGAGAAATGTAGTAGGGGAAATATCAAGTGAAAAGTTTGAGAAGATATATAACCTAACATGATGATCTACTCTTCCCACTTTACCGTAGTGTTGTTATGAAACTAACTTATCTCAACCGAATCTGATCAAACATGACTCTCATGCCCTTACCTATATGGGTCATCTAATACACTGATGAAATATTAGTTGAAAGTGAATGTACACTAAGAAAATTTGTGAATGTTCCACCTTCGAATTCAATAGACCCTCTCCTTGAAACTGTGGCTATAGTATCATCACTTAAAGTGATTAGGGACATGTTGTATGGATCTAAGGAAGAAAGATCAACCTGTGATGAACCCATGTGGTGTAAATAACCAGAGTTGATAACTCACAAAGGAGTAGATGAGGATGCAACTATAACTAGTGATTTTCCCTTATGTTTCTCTTTATCTTTTTCCTTTTCCTTAGTATATTCTTGGGTTGATGAAGACTATTTGATAGATTCAGGGAACCCTATGTTGTTCTTCTCAAGGATATGACCGAGGTGATCAATCTTCTTCTTCATACATTTTTTCTCATCAGTGCCCAAGTTTCTTGCAATAGGCACACTTAACCTTTTCCTTTTTAGGCTTCCCATTTGAACTAGAGGTTTCAGTGGTAGACTTGGAAGAGGTAGTGGATTTATGTTCTTTCTTCTTTTCTGGATCCTTACTCTTTTGCTTCTTCTCTTAGTTGCTAGAAGATTTTTGTTTCTGCCATTCCCGACAATGAGGGCTTGAGGTTTGGATGATTTTAAGGTACCCATTTGAATCAAATTTTCTTGATCCTTAAGCAAATTAGCAATTATGTCATCTGAGGATGGCTTAGACCATGTGGCTCTAAGAGCCCTCCTAGTAGCATAAAATGTAGAAACAAAGACAAAGTAGTTAGGACCTAGTTTGGAAAGCACTAAAAGAACAATTTGTTCATCCTTATTTTCTATTCCACATTCTTTTAACTATAATCATAAGGACTTGAGCTTGGTAAATAAATCTTCTAAGGTGTCAAATTTTCTAGGAATTAAGCTAATAAGTTCTATTTCTAGCTCATGACCCCTCATAGTGTCAACTTTTCCAAATATTTTTCTAAGGTTTTCCACACCTCATTGGGAGATTTGGTTGACTCTATGTGAAAATGAGTTCAAGAGACATTGAAAGACACAAAATACCAAATGCTTCATCACACTTATTATACCACTTAACTTTTTCTGCATTTGTACTAGGCTCTGGTTCTAACCCCATTGTGATACGGTACAACCCTTTACTCCTTAGTCCAATGGAGATTTTTTATTTCCATTCATGGTAGTTAAAAGGTGTAAGTGGGTTAATTGAACTTAGATCCATTATTGTAGAAATAAAGGTTGTGGTAGTTGTTACAAAAAATAAAGAAATGTGCTTAAATAAAGGAGAGAGGAAACACCCTATACACCCCCGGAAACTAATCAAGAATCCCCCATAATATCTTTAAAGCTCAAAAAATTCCCAGATCTAGATAAATCTTCCAAGGATCCTGCAACAATGATTTAGGGCCTGCAAAAAAGCAATCTCCAAAACTATATATGCACTATGCGGGCATGTAAACCTCATAAGCCTATAAATAGGCTATATACCCACAAACCAGGAAAAACCAACACCAAATAACACCCAAATACTTGCAAATAATGATCTCAAATGAAAAATAAATTTACAGAATAATAACTAGACAATCTCAATACCATCTTGGATTTGATACCATATCGGAGAAGCGCCACAAATCTACCAGGTTCAAAGACTGCACAAGTGAATGATGCGAGACATGAATTGTTCCAAGACAAAACAATGCAAGAATACAAGACTGAAAATAATGAAAATTCAAGAGAGATAATTGCAATAACACATAAATAGCTCCAACTCAATACTATCAAATATAATAGTGTAATAGATGTACATATAAGAGTTGAATGTGTAACCTCCTCCTAGAATCATGGAAATATCCACCTATAATAGTGGTAACCAAAACTAGAATGGTGTAGTCAAATGGTAGCTAACACCTAGAATAGTGTATTCAAGTGGTAACCAACACCTAGAATAGTGTAGTCAAGTGTACACCTAAGCAAACATATCCCATAAGTGTAGGGAAACTCCAAGTGATGTGGAATATCTTGAGTAGGATAATACAAATAAAGTGAGGAAAATAAATCCTACACTACATACATTACTTCAACATGACTCGTCTCTCCTAGGGTGATGAGGTTGGTCCTTCTAGGTATCAAACATCATATAACATATGATGTCATGCTTGTGGGAGTATAGGCACCTATGTGGTTAATGAGGTAGATCCATAGCCTAATGAGATAGCTCCACAGCCTCATGAGGCAGCTCCACAACCTAGCTAGGATGCTCCATAGGTTAAGTAGGGTGTTTGATTGGAGGAGGAACATCATTATTCTATATTAGATAGTATCATCATCACAAACGTTCTACTAGATTCAACCTTTTGTATTTTCCAGTAGTGATTTTTACATGAAGTTAATTTCAATATATATATATATATATATATATATATATATATATATATATATATATATATATATATATATATATATATGTATATGTATATGTATATGTATATGTATATATATATGTATATGTATATGTATATGTATATGTATATGTGTGTGTATATATATATATATATATATATACATATATATATATATATATATATACATATATATACATATACATACACATACAATACACATATATATATATATTGTACAAAATTTAATAATTATGAATGAAAATTAATGAGTTGTGTGTATTTTTATAGGGTCAAAATATACATCCAGTGTCACATTCCCATTTTGTACAATTATTTGCAGGCACGTCAACCCCGAGGTATAAATTGGTAATAAATTAGTAAATATATTGTGTTAATTTATTTTCCATATAGAGATGTTATCCTAAAATTACAATTTGATGTTGAATAGGTGAATGTTGGTATGATTTCACATGTTGGTGAATTTACTAATGTGAGTTTTATTATTTTTATTCATCATATACATGAAGAGAATGAACTATAGTTAACGTATGAAGATAATGTCATATAACTGTATGTTACCTTTTTCCTTTTTTAGTTGATGACATCATCATAGTCCCCTATCGAGATATGGTGATCATTAGATATTGGAGGTGCTATAGGCATAGCTTCTTCTACACCTTTTACAAAGGTATGCACTAGTAAAGTAATTTTCATATTGAATTGATTGTATTAAATAACATCATATAGTATAATTAAATGACATTCATGCATATTCTAATTTTCATCATCATGGTTGCCACAGAGGAGTTGACAACTCCGGTTTGTGCACCTCCTACTGATGTTGTTGTTGATATTGAGAGGTAAAGGATAATTTCGAGTGATTATGAGATTGCAGTAAGTATTTATTTGTAAGTAGTGTCATTTTATATGTCATTAGTTGTATACTAATGGGTATGTTGTTTATTTGTATTAATAGATGGAGCTACAAGCATCCTTTAAGCATACGAGGTCTGATTGACATAAGGGACATTCCACTGATGTGACTGGTTCATCTTCCCGACAGCCGAAGAGAACCAGATTATTTGATGATACCCCATAGTTTAGATGTATACGTATTTTTTTGTCTACCTTCATGGCATGTTGGCATAGATTTATATTTTGTTGATGTATATCATTGTATGCCTACATGGATTTGTTAAGACATTGATTTTGTTCAAATTTTGTATGCTATCAAGGATTTTTGAAATCAATATAATGTATGAGACAAAAATATTTTGTTTTAAAACTTGTATAGTGGATGAAACATGTTTTATACATGTATCTAAGTGGATTAATATGATTCCATATGTATGTTATGTTAACATGTATTATTAGTGTTAATTTTTTTATGTTTTGAACATGGGAATTAAAATATATATGTAACTAACATACAATTTAGCCACTATTATAATAATTCAATGCCATCAATTATAATCATATAATGTAAATGTCAATGCCACTCTACCATAGTCGTATCTCTCCTTTCCATCCCTACATGGTGAATTGAAAATCCATAAGGAAAAAGGTCTATAACTATTATTGAAATAGAACAACCCTTTCGACTTGTCAACCACCCTAAACCATAAACATCCTCATAATTTGGCAATGTTGTAGACAATCCAACAAACCTAATTTTTCTATAACCATTATTGAAATAGAACAAATCTTCTGACTTGTCAACCCTTAAGAATAGGGAAACATCATCAAAATTTGGAAATGTTGTAGACAATCCAAGTAACCATATCATTTCCTGGGTATTCTCAATTTTCCTAACTTTCCTGGAAACAATGTGTTCCAACACCGATCCTCTATTGACATGTAGAGGATGAATCTAATCAATAATCAAGAGTATCACAAGTTGAGTGTAACTTCTATCCCCAAAATTTCAGGTAATGATATCCCATTTTTCAGAGTGGTTACAATTATTTGTGTTTCCTCTATCTAGTGGAACCATATAGACTCTTATTGAGAGAAATTTGTTGAAGTATGGTTAACATGACAACATTGGTCTTACCAGAACCTTTGGGTACACAAAAATAAAATTCTCAATGAAAAATAGTATGGTTTCATATATCATGCTCTACACTCTACTTAGTTGATTCATTCCTCATAATGCATGCTCTTCCCATTTTGGCATGTCTGATAATTAGACTAATTCCTACCCTTTTGTGAATGGTTTTGGCTTCAAACCAAAGTGACATGAACTATTTGACATGAAATGTTATCTATATCCCACATCTAAGACAATCATTTTATCCTCCTATTTTCCATTTTTATATCTCAATGCCTCTTCCTCCCACCCTCCCCATCTCCAACCTCGTATTTGATTTCCCGCCTGTCCACAGAGAGAGAGAGAGAGAGAGAGAGAGAGAGAGAGAGAAGAAATAGTATGGTTTCATACATCATGCTCTACACTCTATTTAGTTGCTTCATTCCTCAAAATGCATGCTCTTCCCATTCTGGCATGTCTGATAATTAGACTAATTCCTACCCTTCTATGAAGGGTGTTGGCTTCAAGCCAGTGACATGAACTATTTGACATGAAATGTTATCCATATCCCACATCTAACACAATAATTTTATCCTTCTATTTTCCATTTCTATATCTCCATGCCTCTTCCTCCCACCCTCTCCATCTCCAACCTCGTATTTGATTTCCTAACCTATCCACAAAGAGAGAGAGAGAGAGAGAAAGAGAGAGAGAGAGAGAGTTCTTTTTCACATTATTTTTAACAAAAACATTCTTAACATATATCATATGGAATATTTTTTAAAATTATTTTTACCTCTCACATACTTTCATTTCACCGAGAGTGGCTAAGAGTGAGAGATAAAGAGAGGGCGAGATAAAAGATAGAAATCATGAGACATAGCGGGAGTGAGAGAGAGCATGAGAGAGAGAAAGAGAGAGGGGGATAGAGTAAGAGGTAGATAGAGTGTGAGATATAGATAAAGAGAGAATGAGAATGATAAGGAGAGAATAAGAATGATAAGTAGAAAATGTGAGAGAAAGATAGAAAGAGAGAGAGAGAGAATGAGAGAGAATGAGAGACATAGAGTTCTTTTCACATTATTTTTAACAAGAACACATTCTCATTTCACCCTCTATATCGAATGAAATATATATTTTTAACATTTGTTTACCTCTTACATATTATCATTTCACCGAGAGCATCTAATAGCCCACCTGGATGTGTGGGAACCATCGATTCGGTGCCATGAGGTGCCTATATTGTATTAATATTTTTAAAACAATTTTTTAATCTATGACATTGATGCTAATTGAATGATTTTTCAACGTTTCATTTGTTTCCACCACGAAAAATGAGAGAGAGAGAGATGGGAGAAACTGAGATAGGATTTTTATGAGGACCATATACGTATCTCGTAGGTTCATACAAGAGATTCCCAAGTGTCACAACTTACTAGTTATCACATGTCAAAGTTTGAAAAGTTTTTGCTCTCGAGTGCTTAAGAGACATTGACGGACCAATGTAGCCCAAAAGGAATGGGATGGTTTCAAAGTATAATGTCACCACCCATAGCATCTAACATGACAACTGGATGTGTGAGAACCATTGGTTTGGTGCTATGAGGTGTCCATTGAAAAATATAGCCCTAAGAGCAAAAACTTGTCTCTAAAGTGTTGTGAGAGAAAAAAAAATCAAAATTTGATGGGTGATAACTAGCAAGTCATGACACTTGGGAATGTATCATTTGAACTCGTGGATGAACATATGGTCCACCTAAAAATCCTATCTAGGTTCCGCCCATCTCTCACCCATTTTTTTTTCATGGTGTCAACAAATGAAACGTGGAAAAAATCTTCGCTAACATTAGTGTCGTGGCATACAAAGATATATTTTTCAATGGAAACATCGTGGCACTCGAACTCATGGTTCTTACACATCCATGTGGGCTGTTAAATGCTATCGGTGGTATCTTTTTCTATAAAACCATCCCGATCCTTATGGGATACATCGTCCCATGCAAAAGTCTTTTAAGCACCCCGAGAGAAAAACTTGTTAAAATTTGACGAGTGATAACTAGCAAGCCATGACACTTGGGTTTTGTATGAACCTACGATGCACATATGGTCCACCTAAAAATCCTATCTTAGTTTCTCCAATATCTCGCTCAATTTTTTGTGGTAGTGGCAAAACCCTTTAATTAGCATCGTTGTCGAGATAAATTGTTTTGAAAAAATAACATAATATAGGCACCTTGTGGAACCAAAATGGTGGTTCCCACATGTCCGGTGGGATGTTAGATGCTATCGGTGGTGTCATTCCACTACCAAACCCTCCCCGGTCCCTCCGGGCTACACATGTCTGTCAATGTCTTGTAAGCGCCTTGAGAGCAAAAATTGTCAAACTTCAACTCGTGATAATTAGCAAGGCGTGGCTCTTGGGAATGTCTCATCCAAACCTAAAAATGTGCATATGGTCCACCTTCAAAAGGATATCTCATTTTTTCCCATCTCTCACCCATTTATTTGCGGTGGCAATGAATGAAATGTGGGAAAAGCCTTTAATTAACATCAATGTCATCACATCTAGGGATATAGTTTACAATGGACACATTGTGGCACTAAACCGATGGTTCTCACACATCCAGGTGGGATGTTAGACACTAATAGTGGGATGTTACACACTATCGGTGGTGTTTTTATGTTGCTAAAGTGTCTTAGTACTTCCAAGATACACCGGTTTGTTAATGTCTCTTAAGCGCCTTGAGAGCAAAAACTTGTCAAACTTTGATGTGTGATAACTAGTAAGCCATGACATTTGGGAATGTCTCGTCTGAACCTAACAATGTGCATATGGTCCACCTACAAAAAAATCTTGGGTTATCCTTTTTATTTCTCATTTATTCATGGTGTAAGTGAATGAAACTTGACAAAATCCTTTAGATAGAATCGGTGTTAGGGCATCGAGGTGATATTTTGCAATGTACACCTTGTGGGGAAAAAATTGATGGTTCTCACACATCTAGGTAGGATGTTAGACACTATTGGTGGTGTATTTCCTCTTCCAAACCATATCGGTCCTTCCAAGATACACCGGTCCATCAATGTCTCTTAAGCATCCCCGAGCAAGAAATTTTCAAACTTTGACATGTGATAAATAACAAGTCATGGCAATTTGGAATGTATCATATGAACCTACGTATACGCATATGGTCCGCCTAAAAAATTATATCTGAGTTTATCCCATATCTCACCTATTTTTTCGCAGTGGAAGTGAATGAAACGTGGCAAAATCCTTCAATTAACATCAGTGTTAGAGATAAAAAAAAATTGTTTAAAAAAAATACAATATAGGCACCTCATGGCACCAAATCGATGGTTCCCACATGTCCGAGTGGGATGTTAGACACTATTGGTGGCGTTGTTCTCGCTTTCAAACCTTCTTGGTCCTTCTAGGCTACATCGGTCCATCAATGTCTCTTAAGTGCCCTAAGAGAAAAAAACTTGTCAAACTTTGACGTGTGATAACAAGAAATTTGTGGCAATTGGGAATGTCACATATAAGCCAAGGATTTTCATATGGTCCATCTATAAAATCATATCTTTATTTCTCCCATCTCTCACCCATTTGTTCGCGGTGGTAGAAAATGAAATGTGGAAAATCCTTCAATTAGCATTAGTTTCAGTGAATCCAAGATGATAGTTTGTAATGGACACCTCACGAAACCAAACCAATGGTTCCCACACATGTGGGTGGGCTATTATACACTATAAATGTTGTCATTTTTCTACCAAACCATCCTGGTCCTTCTAGGATACATCAGTTCATCAATGTATCTTTAGCGCCATGAGAGAAAAAAACTTGTCAACCTTTAACATGTGATAACTAAAGAAGTCGTGACACTTGGAAACATCTTTTCCGAACCTAAAGATGTGCATATGGTTTGAATAAAAATCCTTTCTTGATTTCTCCCATCTATTTCCCATTTCTTCGTGGTGGTAGTCAATGAAATGTGGAAAAAGTATTCAATTAGCATTAATGTTAGGGCATCCGTGAATATATTTTGCAATGGCCATTATTACAACGGATTTGTACTATAGTGAAAAACCGATTCCCAGACGATGTGGATTCACCCGAGAAATATGTCGACACATTTAGATGCCCAAACACCTTCGATTCACTTGAGAGAGACGCCAACGCATCCGGACATCAAAACAAATGCTACAGACTCACCCGAGAGAGACCCTATTGAACTTAGACAACTGCTCGCTTTTGAAACTCAAACATAGATCGATTTATTCACAAAGAATGGTACCGTAAGACAATTACTTCCATATCAAAATGCCTCACAAAATCCTACAGAAATCATTGCGGTTTAACTTGCTCTAATAGAAAATCTAGAAAACGTGCATGATTTAATCAATAAAAATAAATAAACATCAGCACAAGAAAGTAATAAAACCAAAGATATTGTATTTCATTGTAACATATTTATTCAATATTTGATATTCCTTTATACAAGTAGCTTGATCCTATTGATTAGGATTCAGAGCTTATCATATACAACTCACACATTGGTTGATGATAAACCACTTTGAAAATCATCCAGGTCATGAGTCAAAGATCGTAAAGCATGCACTAGTTATAATTCAATATAAGTTTTCCCCATGTTCACACTAAGGGGGTGATTGTTAGGAAAATATATATTTTATTGTGAACAATATCTAATTATGTGTGTAAATGAGTCATAGTAAGTAACAATTCGAGATATAGAAGTTAGAATAAGTCTCTTAGAGAGATAAGTGGGATTATGTGTGTTTTTTACATGATAAGTTTTGAATCCTAATCAATAGGATCAAGCTACTTATATAAAGGCATATAAAATATTGAATAAATATGTTCTCAATGAAATATAATATCTTTGGTTTTATTATTTTACCGTGCAATGTTTTATTTATTTATTATTAATTAAATCATGCATGTGTTCTAGAGACACCTCGTGGCATTGAAATGATGGTTATCACACATTTGGGTGGGTTGTTAGATTATCTTGGTGAAATTATAATATGTAAGAAATAAAAAGAATGCTTAAAAAGAGATTTCATATGATATAGGTGGTGAAATGAGAATGTGTTCTTGTTAAAAATAATGTGAAAAATAACTCTCTCTCTCTCTCTCTCTCGGTATTTGAATGCAATTTAACCTTGGAAAGTTTGTGTGAGATTTATCATTTCCAATAAGCTCAAGGGTCAAGAGAGATGGAAAGGACACATTTGGTTGACTTACTATTTAGGGGATTTCTTATTTCTCCTCATGAGTCCTTTACTCTTCAATTAATTTGGAAGGCATGGGAAAAATGAAGCACTTTGTGGTTGGGAATCATATATTATTTTCTTTTGACACTAAGTTCCAATCCTATAAATTAATTTCATCGAATATGAAATATAATGACAAGATCCTTGCCTTGACAAGAGGCTGCTCTATAAGCTTCTAAAATCTCGGTTCACAATATGGTTTGGGAATTTTGATAGAAGTGAGTGGATTCAAATGTTGAGAATAACCATGGGAGAAGTTGTTATACATTGAGACATAATTATAAAAGGATATTCAAGTCTTAAAATTTTCATTTAGGTGAGTTTGAAAGCATTATTCCTTTCTCAGTTAATCAAAACCCTTGCTTAGGTTCTAAGGAGATTTCTGAATGAAAATTTTATATAATGAATTATGGTTTCATATTGACAAGATATTATCTGGTGAGTGCCCTAAATTGATAATATAAAGGTTTTAGGTCTTAAAAACTTCCAAGATTTTGATTTTCATGACAATACTATTTAGAGGTTTGTAGGGTAGAGTGGTAAATTGAAAGGAGACAAGAGAAATAAATAGAAAGTTAAGTTGGTTTAAGAGATATTTGTTACTTAAAAATTTATACAAAGAATATAATGAGTGTGATGAAGGATATTTGGAAGGTTAGAAAGCTTGAGGTTTCTCAAAAAGACCACAATTTATGCCAATATTGTTGCGAACCTGTAGAAGGGCATAAATGCCTAATTGGAGAAACAAGAAAGTGTGGAAAGGTGTCTTAACTTTGAAGGTTGGATTTCAAACTTGGTAATCAACTACAAATAGAAAAGGGGTATCATGAAAGGATATTATTTAGTCTTGAAACCTTCTTAGTGAAAATTTAAGCTTGAAAGGACCTAGAACATGGCTACAAGGAGCTAGAATAGGTGAAAGAGTGATGGTGGAAAAGAGACTTAGCAATAGAGTTGGGATATAAAAATTTCACACACCTTAAGGATATTAATGGGTTCCCAAAACTAGTGTTTTTTTGTTTCAGTTATTTGTGGAGATTCCCAACACCAACTTACCATTGTCATTGTTCTTGAGAAGCTAGTGAAGGTAGTTTTGGCTAAGGTAAGAAATTTGAATACTTCTTGTATTTTCCATCAATTTTATTGGTGACTTGGCATGGAATATGATATAGAGAAATGGTGAATTGATAGGAATTGATTAGGTGAATCAATTTAAGCCAATACTTACTATTTTTAAGTATTCTTCACTTGAGAAAGTAAGCCACTTTTCGTGCTTAAGGGCGCTTTTGTGTTTTTGGACTAAATTAACTTTGTTGATGGGTTGAGTGTGATAATGATTTGTGAGCCCATCAATAGATGGACTCATGGATTTAATTTTTGTGGTTTTCTTGTATTCAAATCAAAGAAATCTCGTTTTAGATGGATTTTGATAATACTTACGTACAAATTCATTCCAAAGAACCATCTAGGTTTGATCTAATTTTTAGGTGTCAAGTATTACTTCATGGTCAGACTCAAGAATTTTCCACAAGATCTTATCGTGGTCTACCTCCATATTTAATTAATTGAACATTAGATGTAACAACTAGATGAGAATAATGCATAATATTTCTATGAGTGTCAAATTCCTCAAACAACCACACATTGGATTTCTTCATTGGGTATCTTCTTAGCTATATTCCAAGAATAACCAAAGATCCCATAGGATATTCTAGACATTATCTATATATGATTGGGGCTATCAATTTATTTTTTTCCTCAACACAATGACACACATAATAAGATGTTCTTTCTTTATTATTTTTTCTTCAACATCTACATAAACATGACCTACATCACATTGTACATAAAATAGTTAATTTCAATAAATGATTCATAAATAAGTTACATAATGAGAAAAACTATTAATTTTAACAAAATAATGTAGATATATAATACTTAGTTGTACTAGATTTGATATATGGTCAAAGTCAATTGATGATTCACTCACTGTGAGTTGTAGAGCTCATGGAAGTGGATAGGTGTCAAGTGGATATAATTGTCTACAACACACATTCATCAACCCAATATTTGTAATCACATTCATCCCAAAATGAATATGCACATGAAGAGAAAAAACATGCCATTTTGATTGTATGAATAGTCCATGAACCTCGCATTTAAACTTCTAAAAGATCGCAACTCAATAAATCCCATTAGTGTATAACAATATTCATATTTTGAAAAATTAGCTTCTTCTACCAACTAAAAAAACTACAAACTGTAGACTTACCCTCATTACCTAGACCCATTGTTGAGTTACACCATTCCACAATGGATGTTTCATTGATTAACTTGGCACCATATTTCTTCTCTTGTTAGGCTCTTTTAACACATGTTCTTGCATCATCATGTTCTCTTTTCCATGTCCGACCTCAATGAAATTCCAAAAATTTGAACACCACTTATCTTATGCGTCATGGTCAACAAGTAGATCATCCGTGCATTCTTGAATTGTGATGTACAATTATCTGACCATATGATGTGTTTATCAAATATGATGTTTCTGTTATTAAAATTGCCATAGAATATATCAAAAAAACCTTGCATGAACTCTTATGAATGTGCACGATCATCACTAATATAGAAATGGTACTCCCTCAAAATATTTTTTTCTTCATTTGTGCTATTGAGAGGATGAGTGAATACTATACGAAAAACATGAAAACTTGGATAGAGTTGTAGTATTGCAATTGCACTTCATTTTGTGGCTATAGAGTATAGTTCTATGCAAAATCAACAACTGACACAATGGTACCAAGAGGAAATGTGTCCTTGCATAACCTGAATTACTCATCTAACCATCAAGATTTGTGTGTATGTCATGCATACTCATACACTATCTTCTCTCGAAATATAGTCATAAAATTTGATACACTTATTTCTTTACTCACTAATTCACACCTCTTGGCTTCTTTACCATATTTTGAAGTGTATTCCACTGACTTGTATTTTCCAAAACTAACTAGTTCATTTCTAATTACATGTGTATTATCTGTGTGTATATAGCTTTGAAAATTCTGCAAAACCACCACAACTATCACATGTTCCTTCTAAACATGATTTCTTATAAAAAAATTCTTTCTCTTGTACAAAAACACTTGAGATGAAATATCTTGCTGATTTAGGTGGAATATTTATCACACACTCCTCCAAAATATTCTCAGTATGCAAATTAACACATATATGCTGGAAAATATTATAGTGCATATCAAATTCAATATGGATCCTATAACAAGTAGTCCGTGAGTGATTTATTTTAACATAACACGGTTTTTCCATTTCAAAATACCTTTTAAAAATTTGTATTTTAGGATGAGTCTCTTTAAACTTATTAAAAATTTGTTTTTGTGTCATATCCAAAAAAAAATAGGATGTGATTTACGGTTTTGAGAACTAATTATTATTTTTAAAACATTTTTTCATTAGGTGAAACCCTTGTATTATTTTTCCAAAATTCTATTTTTATTTTTATTTTAACTCTTCAACTATGTCTTTGTCTTTCCATGACAATCTACTAGAGAATGCCCATAATTCATTTTTATTTGTATCTTCAATTCTTTCATGATGCCCAAGATATTTTAATAGTGTTTTCCTACTTATTTTTAGTGCACTATTATTTTTCTAATTAAACAAGATTTTTTTGTTTCTTTACTTACTATAGTTGATGTAATAACACGTCGGGTAGTATTACTATCTTTGGTACATGAGGTTGGACCTATTGATTGGTATGCATTCATTAGATTTTTACAATAGATTTTTCACTATTGGTCTTAGATGTTCTTAGACCAAGGGTCTTCATAGTAGGTCTATAATTAATATTTTTCATCATTTCAACAAACAATTGACATCTACCTATTTCATTTAAGTCATTAAAAATGTTTTCCATATCTGATTAGATTTTCTTCTACAAGTGTGTTGACTAATCTTATTAGTCATTGGGTTTAAAATATTTTCATCAATCTCAAGTAAAATTTTGGGTGTTTTACACAAAATTTTAATCAAGTAATTTCAATGGAAATGATTGTTGAATATCATATAAACATTTTTCATTTTCTATTTTTTGTTCATCTTCATAATTTGGTAAAGAGTGTGTGTTTTCAATAGGTTGGTCATTTGGTGTAACATCTATGTTTAAATTTGGCATTACATCGTCATTCATTGAATATTCATTATTTATTGATTCAATTGGTGTTTGAGGATATGTTGCACCATAAATTTCATTTGGAAGAGATGACATACCTTCATCTCCATACATTGATTTCTTTTTTTCATGGATTTTTTACACTCGTTCCCTTGTTTTATTTTTTTCTTCTTTCTTGGTTTTGTTGGATGATATATGGTCTTGGGAAACATTTACGATCTCTGGTAAAGACATGTGTTATCACCAAAAATAACACTCTATGATTTTTCATTAATGGATTGATGAGAAATTGATGTTTTTGGGTAACACGAGATTGTCTCCAAGTTGTGGGACTTGCTACTTGAGACAAGCCTCTAAAGAAGGCTGGTTCCTCTACCTATTCCTAATTCTAAACTACTCCTAAGGAAGGAAATTCAGCCATATAATCCTACTCTAACATCCATAGGGACTAGGGAGAGAGGGAAATGCATAACAATGGAAAATTCTAAGCTAAAAAGAGGTGATAACACTAAGAAAATGGGGAAATAAACTCTCAGATGAGTGGAAATAAGAGGAAAATGAAGGAGGAGAGGGCAGACATGAGTACCAAAGTCCCAAAGAACATCCAAACTCTCATTTCCATGGAGCACAACAAAGAAAAAACATGCAAAAGGAGAATAAACATGCATAATATACCTGCAAGTAGATGGAGAGGCAAGATAATGCAATAAACACAAGCTAGGGAAAAAGATAGCCACAAAACATGAATTTTATTTCTTTAAAAGGATGCACAATCCATTACAATGAAGGAAGAAGGCACAAAACCATTGCAAAGATCTAAATATGAGGCCTACAACTCAAAATACACATGCAACACTTGTAGAAGGATGCACTAGCATTACAAGAGGGTCCAACCTTTACAAATGAGCATCCTTTTACAATATATAAAAATGGGAAAGAGAAAGGAGGGAAAAGAGAGGAAACTCAAACTTCCTCTTTCAACCACCAACATATATTAAATGTCTAAAAATAGGCATGGTCACCACTCTAAGACCATTCATCCATGCTACTTTTCTTGTAGGAGAATGAATGGGCACCATACCTCATCAAATTTGGTGGTTGAGCTACTTGGAACTGTTTCTTTTAATGCTAGATTATATTTCCTATTTTTACCCACCTACCCTCACCTAAATTAATAATTCTATTTTCTATGGTGTAGTACATGATGATACCTTTTCAAACGTACCAAGTTTGTGAAATTTGGAGTAACAGGGTAAAATATATGGCCATTTAAAGTTCAAGGGTTTAGGATGGTCATGACAGGTTCCATGCGGGTCTCCACAGATCGCTTTAATCTTTTTATGCCAAGTGCGGATGGTTCAAATGATTGAGGAACTTGTAAAACACAAGAAATGTTCCACTTGTGTTGACAGACCCGTTATATCCGCATTATAATGAAGCACTCCCCTTTTATTGGTCCGATCAGCCATGCAGAAATGGTGGAATGTAACAACTCTTCCACATGTTCCCTTAGTACCCTCTTTAACCACAACACTCCATCCCACTTCACTATTTGTTAGTTCATGTTGCCACTTGGTCGATTCAATCATGCAGGGAACTAAAGGCTTGGTGGAACATTTCATTTGTTACATCGGTGCCCGCTTTGTCTACAACACTACCCTTTCCCCACTAACGGTCCATACGGCCATGCAGGGACTCAAGGCATTGAGGAATTGTTCTGTCTATTCCACATAGACCTCGATCCGTCTCGATTTCAATCCCTTAAGCCCTCAGATGCGAGATAATGTGGAAATACAGGAACAAGAGGACTAAAGGAACAGCCTCTTGTTCCTCCAAAGTTTGAATTATCCACACCAAAAATATTTTTCCCAATTATTCTAATTTTTTGGCTAAGTGTTGGGCAGTATAGCCTTGCAATGGAGGGGGAAGCCTTAGAACATTGAATTTCTCCATTTTTATCAGTTTGTACCTATCTAAGTTCAAGACAATAATGTTAGTTATTCAAATAACCAAGGGGGTGTATTTTGGATAATGACGTGTACAATTTATTTTCTTCATGCCATTTTTTCATTTGTTCCCTTTTTTTTCTAATTGCTCGAGTGTTTTCCTTCATGGTATCCTCCCCATAATTCTCAAATATCTTTATCACCACAAGACAATTGACAAAAATGTTAATGAGTGTTAGGAATATAAGAAACAATAAAAACACACTCATATCTCAAATAATGCTTAAATATTTCACAAAACAATCTCTATATAAGATAAAATATAAAAAAATGTCAAGAAGAATAAAAAGTACACGAATATGTAGGAGTTTGCAGACAACCCATGACTAGTGGGACCAAAATCAAAAGTTCTTTTGTGTTTGTATTTCAGTTTTAAGCACATTATAATGTTAGCATGTTTTATCTTCTATGGGTTTGAAATTCCCAATCCATAGGCTTGGATTTTCCTTAGATATCCAAACCTAAGGTTTGGACTGTGTAATCCATGAATAAATATGTGTTTCACAAAAACATCAAAATCTCATGTGTACCCCCAATATCGCATGTGTTGTAACACAATATTCCAAAAATAATTATACCATGATGTGAATCTCAGCTTTTAACTCGGTGTTGATATAATTCTTTTTTGAAATTTGACTAGTTTAAAGCTTTCATTCTTAATTTATTTTACTAGTGCCTTTTTTCTTGCTAAAATACATGCATACGTTTTTTATACATAATTTATAATTTTTTCATCCAATAAAAAAATGCTTAATCTAAAATCCATTCTACACGCATTGAAAAACAAAAAAATGACTATTTTTCTCAAAGTTACAAGGGTGTACACACAAATATTTCATTTTCAAGATGTTTGAACTTTGAAAATTAGTAAAAAAATTATATATTCATCAAAAAAATATGAAAAATTAGTGGGATCTCATACATGGTCTTAGCTAACTTTTTACTAAATGGATTTGAAAAATAATTTATAGAACTCAAAAATGGGGGGGGGGGGACTTTTGACACAACAATATACATACTTTTTTGTGCACCACATTTGACCTTCTTAATCTCCACCATTTTCAAAAAAATAGTAGTTTAGAAACTAGATTCCGAGCACTATGTTTCTTATTCTTATCACATTGTCAAATTTTGAGCATATGCATGCCAAATTATTAGATGAAGTTAGAGTTTTTCTGATTTCAAAAAAATGTGTCCACTTTCAAACCCATTTCCATACACTTACCCTCTAACACTTTTCCAAATTGTCATAATTTTTTGTGCAAACAATCCAAGTTATGGAATTTTCACAACCATTTGCAAAAATGGTTGAAGAATGATTACTCTATTGGTAAGAGGAGATATTTGTGTAGAAAATCAAACTAAAGAGAATTTAAGTAAACCCAAGTGTAGTCAAGTTATAATATAATAGAAAAGAATTTAATTGTGGAATTAGACGCACAAACATCTAAAGGAAAAATTACACCCGGTCAAAAGGGAAAGCTCTCAAATTAAGAGGATATTTCAATTAAGGCATCAAATATAAACTATGTCCAACCCACTCGCAAGAATTTAAAATCAAAATTGTCCCATACCATAATTAAAAAACCAAATAGGGATCGGACTACTTATCATTTGGAAAAGCTATGACTATCACCACAGTATATTTTGGAGCAAATGAAGAAAACAAATATCCATGTCTCAATGTGGGAGGCTGTAGCAATCCCAAATGAAATGGATTTTCCCCAACAAGCACTAAAATAATTCAAGCATCTAAAAAAGGCTAAAAATAAGTTAATTTAGTATCATTTATCCCTAGCAATCCAATGTTTTTGAATTAATTTGTGCACCAAACATCCCTCCATTTTTATGTCTCATTAATTATTGGTAGGCATCTTGTTCAGAATTGCATGATTAACTCTGGGGCTAGTAGTATTGTCATGTCTAAACAATCTGCATACATATTAGGATTGGATTATACCCCCATCAACAAATGCATATTCCAACTTGATGGTAAAATAAATTTTAAAATGTAGGCGTATCAAAAACTTGAATATGAAATTGCATGCATTTTCTAGAATCACTATTTCCTAAGATATTTCAGTCATTTACCTTTCCCTATTTTCACAATATGTTTATCTTCACTACAAAATTGGAAGGATGTCTATCCTCTAATTTGTCTCACATGTATTTGAAAATTAAATATGACACTAAGATAACCATCAAATTTGATCATATTCCCAATCCATGGTGAAAATCATGATCCATGGCCTCATTAAAGTTAATTGTCTGTAACCTATGAAATTGATGAAGACATTGATCTTGAACCACATGAAATTTGGATCAATATTAAACTTTTCAAGAGACCGGTTTAGGCACATATTGTATTCAAAAGGAAGGACGTCACATTTCAATCTTGTTGAAACAAGATCAAGAATTGGAAATTTTGTGGGAAATGTACTTTGATGGGTCAAAATGCAAAGTGGAGGTTGGTGTAGGTGTTGTTTTGATCTCACCAAAGGGGGAAGCTAATATTTTCACATAGGATCTAATTCAATTTCACCAATAATATGGTTGAATAGAAACCATGATCCAACTATTACATATTTTAAAAAGGAAATGATTCAATAAGTTAATGATTTTTGGAGACACAAATTTGGTTATTCAACATGTAAGATCTCAATTCTCAGCTATAAATCCCTACTCAAATATTAGAAACACACGGTATGGGATATCTTGGAATATTTGGATGTAATTAATCTTCAAGTTTTCCCAAGGAAGAAAAATGTTAATGCTAATTGGATGGCTTTTATTGGAGCAAAATTTGATCCTCCTAGGGATCTCATGAAGGACATAAATTAACATACTAAGA
Source organism: Taxus wallichiana var. yunnanensis (assembly GCA_018340775.1). NCBI lineage: Eukaryota > Viridiplantae > Streptophyta > Pinopsida > Cupressales > Taxaceae > Taxus > Taxus wallichiana. The sequence goes on along the minus strand of CM031239.1, from coordinate 771,544,689 downwards.
TAGTAATCAAGCCAAGAATAACTAATAACAAATGTCTTTGGAAAATTTTCAAAAATGATAAGAAATTTGTCAATTTTATTCAACAAAAGGCATAATTCTCTCAAGACTTGCAAACCAAATTATAAGAAAATTATGGTTAGAAGATAATCCATCTAAAAATGAATAAGTTACTGAAGGGATTAGTTATATTGGAGAGTGCATTTACACTTCATGGTTAGTAAAAGGAGAGAAAATATATTTGAAGATCAAGGATGAAGACTACCATGAAGTAACCATCTCTACTAGAAAACAAATCAAGTTGGGAAAGGTATGTACTCCATAAAAACATCATGAATTTGTTAACCTATGTCATAAATATGATGACATTATTTGCATGAATGTATTATCACCTAAAAGGGTATAACCCGACATTTTTCACCACACAATTGAGTTATCTCCATATACTAAACCTATGAGGAAAAATTAAAGGATAATCAACCCTAAAATTGAGCCTCTAATGAGAAAAGAATCGACCAAATTGATTGAGGCTAATATCATTTTCCTATAAAAATACCTCTTGGGTTTCTAGTTTAGTCCCTACGAGGAAAAAGAATGGTGAGATCGGGTTATGTGTAGATTTTAGGGACTTGAAAAAATCTTCTCTCGTGGATCATTATCCCCTCGCCTTTTATAGATTAGATCTAGCAAAATTTTGACCCCACAATTTTGGATAAGTATAAAGTGATGCAGACAAGGAAGAATTGAAGAGGAAACATGTGTGAGACATTTTGGGCTATGACATGTAGGAGTAGTCGAGTTGAGCACACACTAAGGAAGATCCACGAAGTCATGCAAGTAGAAGGGCCACATGGAAGGTGTATGGGAGGATTTTGATTTGGAAGAAGGTGATAAAAGGGAATAAGAGGACAAATAGGATGAAAACAAAGTAAGGTATGTGTTGGAGTGTGGAAAAAGGAATGACAAACTAATAACATTGACATATATCTCATCAATTAGCGATAATCATGGAAATTAAGGTCTTTTCCTTTCTACAAAATATGAAAAAGTATTAGGTATCATTTGTGCATTAAATGTGTGCCCCTACAACAATTTTAGGTGAAGCCCACCAATTGCATTAATGAAGAGAAAATACTTTGAGCAGAAAAGGATTTGAATTTGAACCAAAATCACGTATAAATGGTCTCTTTGAGTCTAGGGAGGGTAGTTTGATAAGTTGGTGATGTAGTGAGTAGTTATTGATCTAGGGAGTTATAACATTTTGATTTGTGTGTGAATTAGGCTTCCTCTAAGAAGTAGACTGATAATCCTTTTTAGATCTACTAAGAAGTAGACCGATCTATGGATCATGTAAGCTATTAATATCCCTTCTCTAAGATCACAATGTTATGAATGAATAAATGGATAGTTTTGTTTACTTATCATTGTGTTAAGTTCTCTAATTCTCTATGTATGGTTGTTGGTGATGTATTTCCATACTCAATATGAATAGTTATTAGTCAAATAGATTGTTTTTAAGTGTGATGGTATACACTCCATTTCTTAAACCATTAAGGAAATTGATGTACGAGCATGCCTCAAGTGAGTGTGCGAGAGAAATCCGTGTGACATGTAAGTGCACATGGTGGGTCAAAAGGGCTCGTATAATTGTTTTGGTCAAAATTTTATAGGATAAATGTGTGGGAATACTAAGGAAAACCCAATTTTTTAATAATTAGGATCTTTATCATTGAGGGAATGGAAAATATTTTAAGGGATCACACTTGAGATTGTGGAAGAATGGTGGAGTGAGAAAGAGATATATTTCATGTGAAGTCATCTAAGTTGTATAGGAAAGATCCAAGAGAATGGGAAAATAGAGATTTTGATGACACCCTATATTCAATATTATTATTTTATGAGTTTACCCACCATTTATATGAATGGATCATTGTGTTTATGTTGGAGAAGCCAAGGAACATTGGAAAAATATCTTTGGATTGAAGAGATCCTTGAGGTATTGAAAAATACTAAAGAATTGTGCATGGATGATAATGCTGTGTGGTGTGAGGGTGACATAGGGAGTTACTTGATGGAGTTTGTAGTATCAATACACTCCTTCCTAGAAGATCCTAAATACCAGTTTATGCACGAGCCTAGATGTTTTTATGTTTATCATTCACCTTTTCACATCAAGATGATGTTTTTAGATTCATTTATTGATACATTACCCATGAGTAACTAGAGAACTCATCATGTTACTAGTGGATGGTGGTTAGAAAAGAGTGTGTGAAAGGAGTGATCTTGACGAGGCATGAAAATAAGCCAAGATGGAAGAATAGGAGGAGAAATAACCTAGAAGGGATAGATACAACTAGGGGAGGAGCTTATTGATGGCTTCGCGAGGACCTAGTATGGTGTGGATGTCATGATGAATTTAGATGATGGAGAAAGGTACATTACTATCGAAGAAGTTGAAAGAGATTATAATCTACCGAAGAAATGTATTGGGACCCCTTTCACTAAATGGCTACAAAATAAGGTTTTTTCTACTCCTATAACCACTAGAAGAAAACATATGCATGATTGTTAAACTATAATAGAAAAGGTTATCATCGATAGAAGAAAAAGAGATCACCTAAGGAATTACAAAAAAATTTGTGTTGCAAAAATTAATTCCATACACACCATTATCGGAGCCAAAACAAGTGTGCATGGAGCAATACAACCAACATCCGAAAGCGTGGGAGGAGCACTAAGTGTAAATACCACCAAGACCAAAGCTCAATGACCTAGTTGTCCCAAAGCTAACCTACCAAGACCCAACAAGCTTAGGGGAAACCAATGCAAAAAACCTATCTAGAATCTTCTACAGTATATAAACAACCCATCCAAAATAAGCCAAATGTGCCCATGTGACCTTATTTCTACAACCAATCGATGAATCTTCCTCACTACTAAGGTTTGGATAATTTTGATGATAATGTGTATTCTTGTGAGATTATAGGGCACATGAAAGGGATCATGAAACAAGAGAGAAAGGAAATCCAATTTGTCCCAAATTTTTCAAAAGTGGTGAATCAGACTGCTAAAAATAAGTTCCTCAAATAATTTTAATAATGTATCTTGGTGCAATTAAAATAAATCAAACAGGCCCATCTAAGAGTTTATACATGTATGATGTGAGATTTAAAATTTGAAATGCATCCAATGTAACATGTGCAATGGTTTATAGGAGGGTTTTTATTCCATCCAGAATGTACTCTCATTAAACACCTTTGCTGACTTTGTGAGGAGCCTTGGAAACCACATCATGTGCTAAGATGCATAAAAGCATAGACATAGGGTAATACCATTCTTGGAGGATCGAATCTCCAACATGGAAGATTAATTATAGATCCTCACCATGGGAGGTACACAAGAGAAGTGCATAGGAATATAATGTCTTTATTTATAGGTGGAAGTGAATAAAAGAATAATTTCCCAAGGAAAGTTGTGAAATTTATGGTTAAGGACTGTGAGATTTTCCATGGAGTGCATGATGTACAATTTTTTCTATTACTACAAAGGGAAAACTAAATCAAGGTGTCACTTTGGTGTTTGGTATGTGAAACAATCACCCATGATAAATAAAATTTTAGAGTGATAAAGGAGGCCTAAGAGGCATTTTCTAGAGCCATGCTCTAAGAAATTATTGCCCCACTTAGCAAAACCAAGTCTATGGTGGAGGTATAGGTCATCATGAAAGAGGAGGATGACCCCCTAGAAGTTGTTTGTGCAATGATCTATTTCACTCCAAATGAGAATGTCCCAAGTTTCATACTTGGGGATATTATAAAGGCGCACACAAGATTGACGCCTACCCATACCTTTACTAGAAAATGGTTTAGCGACTAGAAGTTCCAACTAAGGGTGCGAGTATGATAAAACTTGAGACATGGGCCCCTAATAAGATGTAAGAACCAAAAATACCCAAGTAAGTGTGAAAATACATACTGGTGTGTGTGCTCACCCCAAAAGAGAAAGAATTCCTCAAGAGTCCCCTCGGATTTTATCGATAGAAAAATGAATTATCCAAAAGGCATGAGACAAAATATGATTCTCCAAAAGGCTCAATAGATGTTGAGGGAATTGTAATGAGAGATATAAACCATTCGTGAATTTGAGGAACACATGAAGGCGAAGCTCATAAGGGTCCTATAATGTTGGAAGTCAAGGAAGTGATTGAGATACTACACTTTTAAATATAAAGGTGTTCTACCACTTCTAAAGGAATGACTGGAAGAAGTCCTTGAAGTCAAAATATCAATGCAAGAGAAAGTTAATGGTATGAAGTTGAAGGTGGTTAAGTGAGGTTTTAACAACAAGATATTATTGGATGCCATGTTAAATGGGCAAAGTATGTGCAACATCCTTATTGACATTGACACTAAAGTCAATATACTTACAAAGGATGCATGGATGTGCATGATATAACCTCTCTTGGATTCTACTATAAACACTTTTGTTATGGCCAATAAGTCAAGGGTGATACCACTTGGTGCACCTAAGGAGTAAGTCTAAAAATCATGGAAGCCAAATTCAAAGAAAATTTTGAATTCATCGAGTTAGCAGAGGATGATCACTATTTTACCCTCTTGGGAAGACCTTGGTTATCTAAGAATAATGGCAAGATGTACTTTAAGAAATTTTATATGATCTTTGATAATGATAAAAAAGGGTGGTAATTCCCTTGACTTAAGCCAAGGACCCCGTTTGTAGAAATAATGTATATATTACGTCCTCATTTATATCCATTATTTCTACAAATGGGGTCCTTTGGGTCAGTATATATATATATATATATATATATATATATATATATATATATATATAAACTCAATATGCAAGGAGGAGATTATGTCTAAATTGATCGGGAGAGGTTACTTGAATGGGAAAGTGGTTCATTTGTTTCAGACGTTACCAATAATTCTTATCATAGATGGTTCAAGGAAACCTATGAGCTCACTAGTAAGAGATGCACATAGGTAAGAAGGAATTCCCAATTTCTATAAAGAGTAAATTTGCATGAAAACATTGTACAAGATGAAGACAACAAAAGGGCCATCTCACATTTAGAGGCCTAAATATATGTAAGTCAAAATAAAAATTCCAAAGAACGTGTGCCTATCCTAAAGATATTTCTTATGATCAATCAAGGAAAAATGGATAAAATTTCAAGGCATGATGGGATAATGTGCACACAAAACTATATAGTGGATCTAGAGGATTTTTTTCCAAAGGAGGAAGAGAGATTAAATTCATTAGTAAACACCTGGAAAGTATAACTTCTAGGTTTTCTATGACCCATCATCGATTTATACCTCAATGGAAACATATAAAGGAAGCCTTATAAACTCAATTTGAGAAGAGTAATGAGAAAAGAGAGTACCAAACTACGATGGAAGCACATGTTATGTCTCCTATGTGTACACCTATGAGAAAGAATTGGTTAAAGGACCAAGTGTACTCACATTCTACTTATGGGAGAATTTATTTTACAACATAATAATGGATTTGGTACTCACTTTGTATATATTGTGATAAATAAGGAGAGAGATATGGGAATGGGAACAAGTATAGGAAGATCTATCTCATACCTTCTAGTTTCGTTAATATACTAAGGAATGAGATGATCCCCTATAGCTAGTTAAGGAGGCCATCTTTCATAATGACACCCTCATGGAAGAAAGAGTAGAGAAACATTTATGATAAGGAGGAATACATAATATAATCACTATTCAAGGAAGAGGCTAGTCCTAATAAGAAAATGATTGAGGCATCAACATAGAAGCTACAGAGAAAAGGAAAAGCCATAATGCAATTTGAGGATTGAAAAGTCTCAAATGAACATTTGATTATTCTAAATGGAATTAGAGAGTGCATATTCGGATGCATGTGAGAGGTAGGATAATTATTACATGGAGATAATGCACATAGTAGAGGTAAACATTGGATACAAAACGAGCCCCAATTAGCCACCATTGTGAATTATTGGTCGGATGAAGAAATAACACACATAGTTGAGTTGGTGAAGGAATTAAAGGTTTTATTTCCCAAGGCCTACATGATATTAAAGGATTAAATGAGTATCTTGGGAAGATAACCATAAAGGTAAGGGAGGATACATGCCACGTTAGGAACAATACATATCACATGAACTCGAACTCGATAAATAAAGGAAGATATCAACAAGATGCTTGAAACTCGACATCCATTATCCTATAGAAGAATCAAAATGGTTAAGACCCATGGTGATAATAATAAATAATATTAGGTGCATAAGTATTTGTGTAAATTTTTGTGCACTAAATGAGGCTTGCATCAACGATCCCTTCCTAGTCTAGTTTATGGAAGATATTCTTGAGGGTGTAGCAGGATGTAAGATCTATACTTTTATGGATGGATTCTTAGAATATCACAAAGTTCATCTCATCAAGGATAAACTAAAGAATGGTTAATTTTAAGAATCCTCTAGTAAACTAGAGGTGGAAACTCCCACGAATATACTTGGAACATATTTTGTGTAAAGGAGAATTTTCCATTTTTGAGAACTAATTTTTTTCCTGCTATTATTTGAGCGAGAGTGTACACACCAAGGGAAAAAATTATGTAGACATTGACGCGCATCAACAAAATTTTTTTTCACGTGACAAAAAATCTTGGGAACCATAATTTTGTCCTATATATACCCTACCACCACTCATTTTTGTGTTTACACTTCTCAGCTCCCAAATGTTCATGTTTACATGAATCAAGCTCTGTACAAATCAAGCTCAATTACAATGGCAACTAAAAGAGCAGCCCAAGATCAAGACCAGATCAATCGGAAAATCCAGTCAGCCCACAAGCCCTATCCAAGGGCAAGATGCTCTATAGGAACTTGTTGTACCCTACATTCATACATTTTTGTAGATGAACACATAATATAAGGATTTGTTGGATGCAGTGATTTTGATGGGCTGGTTAAGATGTCCTGGTTTGAAATTGATCATGATATTCTAAATTACCTCCTCTCTCTGTATGCAATAAAGAGGGCATTCTATTTACTATTATTTTGGATGATGGTCATATGTTTCAATTGAGTCGATCCAACTCCGATATCCATCGGTTAACATGCCTTCCATATAAAAATTCCACCCATTGTTTCTACAAGAGCAACCCTCATCAAAAATGATAAGAAGTACCTGAATCTACTTTCGCTTCCATGTTGATTGTACATGTAATATGTTTTGAATTTTCATTTAATATTTTTAGTTTTTTATTTTCATACAATTCAAATCGATATTAATTCCAATGAATTTTTGGCATTTGCAGCTCATGTCAATAAATCAAGACATGGTGTGGATACGCAAGGAATTGCACACCACTTTCTTGCTACTATGATTTCTTTCTTTCAAGCTAGAATTGTTTTGTAGGGTTGGCAAACGGATATACCAAACTAGGCTATTGCATACATTCTTAACTATAGAAACCTAAAAAAATTGGTGCACCTTTTTATCCAATAAAATAAAATTGACAACAAATGCATTGCTTTCGGAAAAACTAGTCATTCACTCCACAAATTATCTCCTGGATTTTATTACGAGGATCTTTTTAATTTAAAAGACAGACCAATTTCTAATTGCGGATGATGAGACAATGAAGAATTTGTCAATTCCATTTCAAGAACAACAGGTATAAAGTTTATTTTTCGACATTAGACTAACATTTTGTTCATCTGGAATCTGATAAAATATTTTCATTTGTAGAAAAGATTTTTGGAGGTCCTTCCATGAAAAAAAAGAGGCATCAAGAGGAAGAGGCCAACAACACGTTGAGGCATCGGCAGATTCACAATCTGAAATGGAAGTTCACTCATCTCCGAACCGCCAAGCATTTGCATTAGTTAAATTCCAAAGACGTAATACCCTAACATTTACTATTTATAAATTCCCATTTTTATTTTCAATTTACCATTTACCATATTGAATTCACATACAATCGATCATTGTTTGACATTGTAGGGACTTTGGAAAATACACGTGCTTCTAAAATTCATTCGTCTTTTCCAACTCACTTAGTTTAGTCACATGTAATTATCTCTTCTCAACAACCTTCTCAGCAATCCCAACCACACACAGCTCAAACACAACCAATTACTACTCCAACACGGCCACCTCAAGCACCATGACACGTTACCCCTCAACAACAAGGTATGATTTTATTAATTTAGTATAAGTTTTGAATAGTTTTTACATAGTTTAATAGTTTTTCAAATGATTTTTCTTGCACTTTTCAGTACATAGCAGTCCTTTACCTTTTGTACAAACAACGACACCACCACCTCCTCCACCAATACAATTCAAAATGCCAACTAGAGGTTTAGGAAAAAGATTATTGGTAAATGCATGCCAATTCCTCTAGCCCCTTGTGGGACACGAAACATTGCCTCCTTGTTTCAAATTCCAACCCTCTCTCTTGGTGGCTTGCCCAACAGAACGGTGTATTAGTTTCCAATAATATAAATTTAGATGAAGATTACTTGAGCATTGATAACAATGACCCAACAAGATTTTTCAATGTGCGTGAGATGATTGAAGGCCAATAAGTATACATCTATTTCAATGTAATTTATTCTCGCTTTTATTACATTTCACTTTCAATTTATTAATTTGAATATTGATTTATTTGATCGCAAATTGGATCAAGTGCCACCCAAAGGTAAAAATAGGTAGCGATCCTATGATCAACCCGAAAGCCCCATACCTCTCAAAATAAATCATCTTCTTTGGATATAGATGGTGAAAAAAATTCTACCATTTCCTTTAGAGAATCTGATTGGTTATGATTGTCAATCCCATGTCCAAGAGTTTATTGTACCTCATATCAGGTCATCTCATAGAATGGAAGAGAAGGGAAAAAATTACTAATCAATGAGATAATAAGTCATTTTGAAAATTATTGGCAAAGGGATAGTTTATACACGTAGTCCGTAATCAACTTACGAAGATGGATTCCTTACTTACCCAAGTAAGAAGTGCGGCAGTCATGTATAACAACAATTATAAAGACGATATTTAGATAAAGCATTAAACAAATTAGAAAATATTAGTATTGAAGCCCGGCATATTTTAATAAATGGTCCAAGGACAAGGATCTCGTGACAATTGCAAATGCCAAGAGAGATAGAGTGGTCATAAGTATTATCTCTTTGAAACAATGTTTTTTGTTAATTTGAATTTTCTTATTTTAGTAATATGTATAATTGAGATCACTTTTTTGTGCGGTTAAAATATGAAAAATTGAAGAGTCAAACAAAGGTATTCCAAGTTCACTTAGAAACCACGAAGAAGTCTGCTCATCCGAAACAATGAAGATGAAAGAAAATATTGTTTTGGTTAACAAATAAAACAATAAACTAAAGCGGATAATTAAAGAGAATGACTTCAATCTTGAAATTTTATTCAAAACTAAGGCAATTACAAATCCCGATTTGCTATCCCATGGAGATGTGTTAAGGGTAGAACAAAGAATCGTAAACAATATAGAGAGTGTTTGAGAAGATCTCGATTAGTTATGGGATTATTCAAGCCATTGGTGCAAGGAGTACAGGAGGGGAAGCCATTGAGGAAAGGAGTACAGAATGGAAGCCATTGCGGAAAGGGGTACACAAAATTGACGGTTGAAAAATTTCATGATTGAGGGTTGAAATATTGAAACTTTAAATTTAAAAACTTGAAATACTTTATAATCTGGATTTGAAAATTTCAAACTTGAGTGTGATGGTCATGGCATTTGAAATTTTGAAATACTTTATTATCTGGATTTTAAATTTGAAACTTGAATGTGATGGTGTTTTAAAATTTGAAATACTTTATAATCTGTAATTTTATATCTTGTTATATATTATATATAGAATTTCTAGATTGTATATAGTGTTTATGTTTCATTTGAATGTAATGGCATTATGATAATGGTTAATTATTTGTTTTAAGAAAATATGGAATGTGGTATGAGAGAAAATATTAATACTAATAGAGTTAAATATTCATCTCTCTACTTCTAAAATTCAAACCCCGTGTATCGATTTAATCCTTCTCGAATCTTCTCTCTACTTGTAATGATGATTACATTAGATGTGGATGATGACATTATAGTAGAATCATAGATAAGGATTATGATGAATTATATGTCTTGGAATCTTCTCTCTACTTGTAATGATGATTGCATTTGATGTGGATAATGACATTAGAATAGAATCATATATATGGATTGTGATGAATTGTATGTCTTAGAATATTCTCTCTACTTGTAATGATCATTGCATTAAATGTGGATGATGGCATTAGAATAAAATCATAGATATGGATTATGATGAATTGTATGTGGACGTAGATTTAGCTTCAAGCACGATAGAGAAATTTAAACCTTCTCAAAATATTCCTTTCTCTACTTGTAATGATATGATAACATTAGAATGGATATAGATGATGATGAATGATGTTAATAGATAATTGTTTTAAGAAAAAATGGAATGTGTTAGGAAAGACATCTTCTCTATACTTTTAAAATTTGAACTTTGTATCGGGTTTTTGCACATTTAAAACTTCTCAAAATCTTCTTCTCTCTGCTTGTAATGAATCAATGATATGATGACATTGGATGTGGATAATGACATTAAAATAGATATGGATGATGATGAAATTTGTGGACTTAGATTTAGCTTCAAAACACGATCATGGATGATGATAATGGTTAAATAATTTTTTAAGAATAATTGGAGTGTGTCAGAGTCTAGGAGTAGGGTAGAGATATCTTCTCTCAATTTGTAAAATTTGAACTCTGTATCCAGCTTTTGCACATTTAAACCTTCTCAAAATCTTCTTCTCTCTACTTGTAATGAACTTTGTATCGGATTCGAGTTTCTACACATTTAAACCTTCTTAAAACCTTCTTCTATCTACTTGTAATGAATCAATGATATGATGACATTATGATTAGATGTGGATGATGAAATTAATATAGATATAGATTATGATGAATTGTGTGGACATAGATTTAGATTCAAAACGATCATGGATGATGATAATGGATAATTGTTTTAAGAAAATTTTTAATGTCTTAAGACATAGATATCTCAATAGAGTAAAATGTTCTTCTCTCTACTTGTAATAAGTCAATGATACGATGACATTAGATGTGGATGATTACATTAAAATAGATATGGATGATGATGAATTATATGTGGACGTAGATTTAGCTTTAAGAAATGATCAAAGATGATGAATTGTATAATGGATAATTATTTTAAGAAAAATTGGAATGTGTTATGACAGAAACATCTTAACATGGAAAAATCTTCCTCTCTACTTGTAAAATTTGAATGTATGATTTTATCCCACAAATTTTAAACACTTTATCAAAGCATTTTGCAAATAAAAAAAAATTAAACATAATTGTAAAAACTCAAGCAATGTCATATGATATGGTTTAAGTTACCTCTTTTCTTTTAGATGGTCAGTGAAAAGCATATGGAAGGAAAATGAGAAATCATCCTTCGTAGTGTGCTAGAAGATCTTCGATTCAAGAAAAATCAACACGAGAAATGGATTAGTATATAAATGGGTGAGTTTCCTGACATTGTCAGTCCCAGAAGTGAGAGCTTCCTCGGATGGATGAAACCCAAGTTTTGAAGAAAAAAATGAAAAAATGATTGAGCGGGTTAAGGAAGAAACATAAAGATTAAATAAAATGTAAATGATAACCTATACATGTCTGGACAATAGAAGTTTGGAAGTCTAAAAGAGTATAACAAAGGAAGAATATGTAGATCTCAACTCTAAAGGCCTTAAATTATTATTCGAAAAATGCATGTAACAAATAGATTTTAAAAGCTAATTTGGTATTTGTCAAATCCAAAATAGTAATCATATAAAATGGATTTTTTATAAATAATTGTACATTTAAATAAATGTAAATATATATACATGTAACAACTTTAATGATAATGAGAGATGAAACAAAATATGATAAAAATCCTACTCGGTCAATATTTGCATCTCAGATTTAATATGAAATTAAATAAATAACCACAGTTAAAATGTAAGGTGACAAACAATAAAAGTAAGGTCAAGGAGATACCTATTTAAAGCTGAAACAATCCATTATCAATAGATTCTTCAACGTTGATGTTCTCTTCTCGTAGAGTGTGATGACGCACCATTCCCGGTCTATTGTTGGGAATAGTTGTACTTGTATTTGTATTATTTACACCTCTTCTTTTGGAAAGGGAATTTCAATGTGCAATTTATCTTTTAAAAGGAAAGGTTTCCATGGAGTAGCAAGAAACATAACACCTCATGCAAATTTATAGATTTTTATCCTACCTTTTTCTCGGTTTTGATTTTATAAATGATAAAGCACTCGAAAACTCTTTTGTCCTCCACAGACCCCAAAATCATTATTTGGCATAACTCATATAATGTTAAATATTCACTCGATGTCTTCTGTAAGATAGTACTTTGATAGATTTCACGGCTAGAGCCTTGTAATAGCACCACTCTCGGAAGAATCATCTAAATTTTTATATTGGTTCCTCACTATTGTTGCAAAAAAATTTCATTGACACTTTAATAAATTAAAATTTAGTATACCTTTGATTTCCATACCCTTGACCTCTCAAGTCTTTGTGAAATGTTCCATTATTGTACCCATGGATTTATGGAAATGATTTATTTTAAATTTTTCACGAGCACCTTGATATTCCAAAAATTAGGATTCATCACACCCATTGCTTCAATAATTTTATCTTTGGAGAAACGTTCTCTAATTTATAATGATAAGGATTATGATTTTTTTAGTCTTTATTCTTGTTTCAACCATAGCATACTTGAAAGAGATTACGTGTCATAGGAACATCTTCTCTTTTCGATCCTATAATACCTTAACATTTTAGTAAAATGTGTAGTGGTATGTCCCTCCCATTAACATTGATGCGGGGGTGATCATGGATATTAAATCTCAAATAGTTCTGGAATTTTTAAGATCTAATAATGTTTTCCAATTCTTGAAAATAGGTGTATCAAAACTATCTTGGACCAAAGACAAGACATCAAGACTTTGACATAGCATTTTTCTCATCTCATGTATACAATCTACAATATAGATTTATCTCCCTCGTGCATGCTTCATCGTGTATTGATCTCCTGCGCAACATTATAAGACTACAAACCAATGTAGGAAATGTCTCCAAATCGATTAAACGAATAAAAATTCCCTTTCCTGTCAACTTCATGATGATATTTGTGCATGTAACCAACCAATGAAGGATAGTCCTCACGAACTCTACATGCGTGTTCATACAAAGAAATACATCTCATCTCAACATCCTTCAAAAGTTTGTTTCCATCTGTAATTCCAATTGCGAGTTTCTAGAATTCAAGAAAATACTTTGGGTTTCTTTCCATATAGGCATGAAGTTATCTTATAAGGTCTTCTACTTTAGCAACATTTTGTAGTTGCTTACCATTTTATATGCTAAATTCATTCTATGATTTATACAAAGTGAATTGCTAACATATAAAATTGCTAACATATAAGGGGCCACTTTGTTGTTTGCAATCTAACACAAAACCCTATTCGGTGACCCCGCATGACTAATGCACCATCTGCTCCAATGCATACCAACTTCATAGTAATTTCTATTATGTTTGTGGAGCTGTTTTTCATGTTAGAGTGTGGTACACCTTCTATGTGTTACACTCAGGTATTTCACGACGGTCCCGCTCGCGGTGAGCGGGTCGTGGGGGTTCAGTGGGCGAAGCCCGCGAAGAAAATTTTCATGGGTGGTTTATTAACCCATGGGTAATGGGTAAATCATTATGGGCTATTTTTGGCCCATGGTTTTTCGGTACCCATTGTTTTGATACCCACGATTTTTTCCCATTGTTTTGATACCCAAAGTTTTTTTTTCCCATGGTTTTGATACCCCACAATTTTGTATCAAATCGCTTAAGTAATTGTCTATTTATATGGTCTTATGCATATGATAGATAGACAAGAAAATGTATTGCAGATGTGCTTTGGAATTCGGTGTGAATTATGTAGAGTTTGTTGAGCATAGCTCCAAACAGATCTAGGTATTGTATTGAGAGAGTGGAGGCTTGTAATAAAATCTAAGCAAGTGATTCTTGGTGGGCGTAGCCCATATTGGGTGAACCACGTTAAATATGGTCTCTCCGTGTTGTGTTATTACTCACGCTTTTATTTGAGATCTCGTAATATTTTTTGCATATTAGTTTCTCTTTTGTTGTAATTCTATAAGGGATTATTCCACATATTTTATCTCTTATTTCCTAACAATTTCATAATAAGTCATTCCAACAATATCTTTCAAATCAGAAACAACTATTTTATGTAGGTTTTCGACATTACAATTTTCAACCATTTTCATAACACTCAAGAGATGAGGTGTTCTTATATGATTTTCTAAAGTATAGATGTGGATACATACCCATGTAATGTTGTCGACTTTTGTCACTTCATTAATAGAAAGAGAGTAAACTTTTTCTTTTTTACATTCTTTTCAAATCTTCCTTCTCTATCATTGAAAGGCATTTTGTCATTTCCCATGCACAACTGTCATACCAATGAGATTGAGGAATGTTGGGCATTTGATTATATTGATAAAAAAATTTGAAATCGAGGAAATCCAAATCACTATTCCTTTCTTTAGTATGTGAAATAAAGTAGAGAACTATATGATTTTTGCACGCATATTTGATTGATTCATCTTACCAATTTGCGATGTGATCATTCATCCCTTTTCCATGAGATGTCTAGGTTTTTCTACTCTACTTCATATTCTGTTATGTATATAACATGTATGCATTCTTTTGACATTTTCCACCTATGTACTTTTATTTTCTAGCCATCCTCCCCCGTTACGGTCAAATATTGTTTTCCACGGTGTTTTTCTATGGTGTCCACTTTAGTTGCATTTTTTTCTACTTTCCCAATTTCCACATACATATTTTACATATACATTTAGATGGGATCTCTTCTAAATTAGATGGTTGTACTGAGTTCAACAAACAAAAATTTGGCAAGCCCAATAAAAATTATATGTCATCCCAAATATCGACATATTCTTGTTCGTTTTCAATGTTTTAATTTTTTGAGTAGAATTTTGAGCAATATCACAATCACCTGGTTTCCTCTTTCGTGAACTAGAATTTGAATTTGATTTTTGTGTTCCATTTTTTTGAGTATTTTTATGTGTAATATCTTGATGCACTCTGGTTACACCCTAACAGGAAGAATATCTTTAGGATCTAGCATCTCAACAGGTATATCTTCAAGATCTGACATGGTATCATCATAGGTGTCATTTGGTTGATAATATACAAATACATGTCCACCTAAATATTACCTTCCACACAATCTATACTCGATTCATTCTAGTGGCGATTATATGGGTGCTTTGGTGGTTACATGTATTAATAGTAGCAATATTTCCAAAATACTTGAACAAGGACTTCGATATTTCTTAGTTACTTTTTGGGTTTTCTCATTCTGAGCACTAGCACCTTTCATTATTACGAATTGAGTTGTGCATCAACAAACAAACTAAGTCACGTGTCAGCAAATACATTGAGTCACGTGTCAACAAATACACTAAGTCGTGTGTGAAGAAGATTGAGTCGCGCGTCAGGAAATACACTAAGTCATGCATCAACAAAAGTAAATTCTGTGTTAAGAAGAGCAATGTCGGGCATCAAGCAAACAAACCCTTGTCACACATCAAAAATATCTCCTTATCGCCAGTCTACGAAAAAAACTCCTTGTCGCACATTAGATAAAAACTTCATCGTGCGTTAACCACAGAAGATAGTCATGCATCAACAAGATTAGTGTCGAGTGTCAACAAGAAAACCCTTGTCACACATCGTGCAAGATCTCTTTATGGCCCGTCCTATAGATAATATTTATAGTCACACATCAACAAATAACATCTATCGCTCGCTTCGCAAACTACTAACAGTAATCAAATATGTACTATGCTCTGGTGCTTAGAGTATGCAATTTCACAATATTGGTAAGGTACTGGTGGTAGTATACTACCAGTGAATCACCTAGGTTTTTATAGGATATGTTTTTAAATGTAGGTGAAGTTGACCCCTAAAAAAATATACTGTAAATTTTAGGTGATCAGGACACTAACCTTCTATGAAAAATTCACCTTTTCAAATCTTCCTAAATGAAATTTTCTCTAGAATATTCACCACTAAAATTATCACTCCTTGAACTAAAGAATAATTCTGCAATTTGAATGGGGTTCCTTCACCTATAATGTGATGCAATTTTGTTTGAATAATGTGCCTGAACTTTCTTGCATGTAGTAATTGAGGCATTTAAGGACTTCATTCAAAAGTTCTTGCAACTATACCTAGATGACTTGATAGTGTATGGTATAGTGAGATACCATCATGTAAACTTGAGGTTCGTGTTTGACATATTTAGGAAACTAAACATCTCCATGAACCTCAAGAAGTACATCTTTGTGACATAATTTAGGGTTCTATTAGGACATGTGTTTTGAAAGAAGGAATGTTAGTTGATCAAACCAAAATTTGGTGATTATACGTATCCAAAAATTTAGGTAATGCACTCTTGAAAAGAGGTTATGAAATCCCCAATGATGATTCGGAGTCTCTTCGCAAGAGGTGTTCGAATCCGAGAAAAGCTCACCAAGTATATGTTTACATCCCAAATGCTCTATCCAAGCTCCATGTGCTTTGTTCTATCCTTTTCCCCCTTTTCTTTGCATTTTGGTCTCAAGTGATAGGACCACCACCCTACACGGGAGGCGGTCCTATGATCACCGCCTGAGATAGGGTGGCGGTCCTCAGTAACTTCATCGCCTGCATGTGGGCAACAATCCTTTTGCATGTTTTCCCTAGAACATTTTGGCGATTGCGTCAAACTTAAAAATTCAATGTTCACCCACATTCTTCAATGACTTTGGCTTGCATTTATGTTTTGGCTGCCTGGTAAATAGTGTTTTTTCTTTGTTTATAGTAAAGGAGATCAATTCCAAGTTACCCTCTGGTAAATCCAAATGCTATAAATAGCCATCTTGTTTTCAAACAAATGGCCCCTCTCCTTCTATGTTTGATTATTCAGTTTGTTTGAAGTTCTTGCATGAGTTTCAATAGTTTCATATTTTACATGAATTATTAGCCTCTCATTTCTATTTTAGAGATCATTTGATCTTCTTGCTTTCATCTTACTTTATTGTTGTCCCATACAATCAGTTTAGAATAAGGTAGTTTCTTTTTTAGATTAGAATCCATTTAGAGTTACAGGTTTTGTTTTATCACAAAAGATAGATTCCAGAATTCTCGGTGTATTTGCGTTGTATCCCCACAATAAATCCTGCTAGGAATTGCATAGTCAAGCTCTGTTCACTTGCACTATCCCTCTCTTACTTGCATTGTATTCAGTTTATATCCAAAGCTGCCATTGTTCAAGTATCTTCTACTATTGACATTATCATGTACACACTTTTCTGGATTCACGAGAACACGAAGGAACGAGGAGATCACACTGAGGGGACAAGTCATGAAACAATTGGATTTACCACTATTCTGTAAAATCTAGGTTTGAGCTATCAAAGCTCTAGTTACAATATATCAAATAGAGTAGTAAATTATTTCATTTCAAGTAAATCTCGCTTTCATATTTACCAGTAAGTTGTGGGAATGATAGTTTATGAGAAACTATGATTCATTCTTCACTTCTGAGGTAGGATCGGAAGTATTTCGATTAAATTAGTTAGTTATTTAAATATTTAGGATAAATTCACAACTGCACAGGAAATAGCTATACCAGGCTACCTTGCTTGTTTTGATTATGTTATTAGATTAATTATCCATTTTCTGAATATATTAGAATAGCTGCTCTTTTAATTTCGTTAAAATACTTCATTGAAAATAAAAAAATAAAAAATATATGCATAGTGTAGATACATCTTTCATAATTAGTTTATTCATTTCAGTTAAAATTGAATCATCTTTGCATGACAATCAAATGACCTAGAGAGCCCAGAGATTACATTTTCGAACCGGTGGTACCTCAACCAAATCTCTCCACAACACTAGCTGATATAGATCAAGACCTTAGGATTCAGGTTTTTAATGACAATAAACCTACAAGAAATTAGTGAACAATTGAGAGAGTTGAATATTGAAGACAACAAGGCATACACATTCTGGTCAAATCAACCCAACTACAGACTACCTTGATAGGATATCCGCATGACCATACAAGAACTCAAAAGAGAACAAATATTTGGTTGCGATCCTTTAGTTCCACAACCCAATGTAGGAGACCTCCTCATCGACATAGATATTGGCTTATGTATTCAAGTTTCCAGAACACTGTAAGGTATTCTGAGAAAATCATACAACTTCTAGTTCTAAACATAGAAGCTGAAAAATCTTATGACTATTAGATAGTCGGAAGGAGAGTTTGACTCCTCATATGACCATAGGAGGTCCACCACAACCATGAACTTACGGTTGTGATCCACAGGTCCCACAACCCAATGGGCCTACTGATCAATCAGACGTTGACGTTGGTTTACGCACACTAATATTCAAATCCTCACCACTTCTACCAGACATCATTACATAGTTCTCCATATTAAACGTAGCAGCCAATCAGGCTAGGGATTTCTAGACTAGACTAGAGAATCATCCATAAAGCTTCGGAGGATCCACTACACCTCTCATCACCATTTTCCATGACTTTGTCTGGAAATATACACGAAGCACCTATAGGTCATTTTCCACGTATCCAATAGCCAATAAATAGGATCTCGACAAAGCTTGACATTAATTGAAGCCTCTGAGCAGCTATTATATCTGAACGATCCATTACACCAATTCAAGTTAGGAGATCCTTCTTTTCCTTAGATTCACAGATTCCATTATTGTGTGTTGAGGATATAATATTTCCTAACTAGTTTGTCTGTATCCACATATATTCCATTCTCACCGACTATCTCGACATGACCTCGGGAGGTTGGGTACAAAGAAGAGTTTCTTGTAGAT
This sequence comes from Taxus wallichiana var. yunnanensis, assembly GCA_018340775.1. Taxonomy (NCBI): domain Eukaryota; kingdom Viridiplantae; phylum Streptophyta; class Pinopsida; order Cupressales; family Taxaceae; genus Taxus; species Taxus wallichiana. The sequence continues at coordinate 771,525,577 of CM031239.1, read as the reverse complement.
TCTCATGCTCACATGTCACTTTTCTATCATACAAAATTGGTGAACCCAACGTGAAACAAACAACATGTTCCCCTTTTATTTTTTATTTCTTTCATCTACCTTCACTCTTTCCCATTATTTTTCGGTATTCATATACCCCGAATATGTCGGGATACGATGCATATGGCAGACCTCTCTCAAGTTTCAAATCAAATTATGGTCAAACAAATAGAAAATCATTACCCTCGCTTTCTACATGGGCCGACAACTATTCAAGTAACTAATTGTCATCATAAACTCCCCCTCAAAGAACTAGCTCTAGTTCTTCATTCCGAATTGAGGAGTTGGATCAGCTTACAAAACGCAACAACTAGACCTCTCGGGATCTAACAATATGACATTTACTTGGAGAGTCTACTTCATCTCCTTGGGTTTTATTCGGACCAAAATTAGTAGACAAAGCGATCCACTCTATTTTTGCATGAGTATTTAGCGCTACGCTAGAAGCGAACAACACTTCCAAAACATGTACCCACCTATAGGAAGTTTGCAAACACAACTCGATACCCTACTCCAAGAAAACACCCCCATTCCTCCACCTATGGGAAATACTCTCAATGAAGTTTGGCAAGGTAATGATCAATTCATAGCAGGTATCATACCCTTTACAACCTTAAGGTGCGTAACAATCACCTTTAAGACAAAACAACACCGTGTGTCTTCACCAATCGAGGTCATCTCAACCTTAGTTGAAAAGGTTAAAGGATTGGAACTTTATCAAGCAAATCAAAATTCATATTTCAGAAAGTAGGAATCCGTAACCTTCGCATCATCTAGCCAAGTTGACATCCTTATAGAAACATGCACATTAGGCATGCCTCCTCAACATTCATATAACTATCAATAAGCAAAAACCAACTAGAACCACGGTTTCAAACGCGCGCTCTAGTTGAAAATATAATACCTCCGGATTAGCACCTAACAACCCATACCGGAGCAATGCTTTTACTTAAACATCTATTCAAAATCACCACAAGGAGACATGTTCTTTTCTCCCGAGATGTTCGCTAACCACAAGGATTTTCTTATGCCCCTGAACACATATGTTATGCCATATCAATAACCCATTCCACCTCCACCCCCTCAAAGAAAGCGCCATCGATGGTTGAAGCCTGCATGCGGTAGGGACTTACTAAAAATATTTAAAAGAGCCCCTAGAATTCACCATACGAAGTGTCATGCTTCTAATACCTCTTCCCAATTTACCCAAATACAAAGGGGAGGGAGATCTAAATGCACATATCAATGCCTATGCCATGGCCATTCGAGAACTACTCCCTTGGGATGGGGTTGTTACTAAGATATTCCCTAAAACCTTATAGGGTATCACCCTTGATTAGTATTATAGAATACCAGAAGCCTTGATAGACTCATTCAAATAACTCGTGTCAGAGTTTATCAAAGATTTTGATATGAACTAATTGTTAAGAACAAGAATCGTGGGAATTCTTGCATATTAAACAAGAGCATAATGAATCCACCGCTCATTTTATTCAAAGATGGCATACGGTTCTCTACTCATTAGCAAGTGATCCAAACATGGATCGATGGAACTATGTGATTTATTCCTTCATTCCTCAATAGAGAGATAAAAGAAGAAGTCTAGAAGTTCCCACTAAGAACTTATGATGAAGTACTAAGATTTCTCTCAAAATAGATCAAGCGGCAATAGATAGTGGTCGTAAGACATATAAAACAAATGGGAAATTAATCAATCCCAATCAAAACACTACGACCTATCCTAATGCTTTGGGAATACCAATTAAGGACCCATAATCCTTAACAAAAACCGCGCGGTAACAAATGACAAAGTAATCAATTGTTAAAAGGGAAAATGTCATAAACATTTCACCACCCATTAACAATCAACAAAATAACAAATTTACTCCAATAATCAATGCAAAGGATTTTAATCGTCATCACGAAGACAACAACAAAGAAAAAAACAACAACAATAAGAATAAAGAAAATTGAGACACAAGGTCTAAATCGAAACCCAATCGGATATCAAAGTCAAAACCAAAGGAAACAACCTCAAAATATTAACTCTAACAACCAAAAACCTAATCATAATTTTGGACCACAAAGCGGTTTCAAATCAACAACCTCGAAACTATAATCCCAACTTGTATTGTGGTTTCCACAAGATTCAAGGCCATTATACTAGGACTTTCCGTGACTATGATAAATTTATGCAACATTTTCCGTAAGACCAAAGATAACTCTTTATAGATATGTTCTTAGAAAATTCTGTAATACCCACGCCAAACACTTACAAAGGGAGTCTCCCCTCAAATGCACCCTCAAGATCTTTAACGATCCGCTCCCAAATCATTCTAACAATAACAGTTAGATCCAAGAGAAATGAACAAGGGTGTTATGACAGAAATAACGATCATGAAGCTTTAACTTCATAAGTCCACCAGTCACACCCCCAATTGGGAACCCAACCGTAAACCAAGATAGTTGACCTAGTAGAGCTAGACACCGAGCTGACACTTACGATTTAATTAATGACTTAACAAAGAACTTCTCTCATATTTCCTTCGGAACTATCAAGAACTCACCCGCCCATAGGTTTCTCTCTAGAAGCATTAGGCCTTGGCCATTTAATTAACATCACTCCTCCTCCCGAAATGCAAGTAAACCATGTAGACTTTGTTGTTTACCCTCTAGGGTAGACAGATAGGGATATTGAGTTTATATTTGACATAAGCAAAATGCCAATGACGCTGAAATCAACCGTAAAGGTGACCCAACATTACATTTACAAGTACGGGTTTATAATAATAATGTTAAACATGCAATGATTGATGATGGGGCAGTAGTTAACATAGTCCCCTTTGCTTTTCTTCAAAAGCTAGGATATGGAGAAATAAATTGTTCCACAACATGAAATACGCTAAGAGGTTATGATAGCCTCAAAGCCACTTCAATTGGAACCATAGTTTTACTAGTCACCTTAGGACCCAAGACGGTCCTCACCAAATTTTATATTATAGATCGGGAAACCAACTATAATATGATCCTTAGTCGACCATGGATACACCGCATGAAGGCAATCCCTTCTACGTTATTCCAGGAAATAAGATTTTTGCACTTAGGGAAAATATTTGTGGCACAAGGTGACCCAAAACCCTTCGATATACACCTAGATGACTTGAAGAAAAGACCAGGTGTTCACTCTGAGTTTGAACTCCCAACAAATCAACTTAACAAACCAATCAACTCAAAACTAGAAGAGAAACTGATACCTACAACACAATTAGAAATTACGAATCTAGTCAAGGGCATTCTAGCACTCAAAAATGAGACTAACGTCATGTAAATCGGTATCATTAGGGACTACCGTAAAAATTGTTGAATTACTAGAGAAAGATCTACCCATTATCCTACCATTTGATTCTATGGGTATGGGATACACCCTAGGAATTGGTTCCCTTCCATCAGATGAAGTTTGTATGGTAGAAGTAACCGAGGCAGAAGAAACATACATGATGAATATCCCAACATCCATTTTTCCAAGCAAATATTGGACTCTCCACTTCGATGGAGCTAGATGTCACTTTGGAGTTGGGGCAGGTGTGATCTTCACTTCTCCTAAGGGAAAGATCCTACCTTTTTCCTTTAAATTAAACTTTGAATGTACAAACAATGGGGCTGAGTATGAAGCCCTCCTCCTTGGCCTCATCATAGCCAAAAGAATGGGTGTTGATAACATTAGAGTGCTAGGAGACTCACAACTAGTTACAAACCAAGTCTCTGAGGTATATGAGACTAGAGCTGAACATTTACAACTCTACAAAATGATGGTATTAGATCTAAGAAAAGGATTCAACTTCATATCAATTGAAGCAATCCCATGAGAGTAGAACCTTCTTGTAGATTCAATAGCAACCTCAGCTTCCCATTTTACTCCAAATAGTGAGTTGGAAAACACAAGTTTCACGGTATCACTTCGTACTGAACCATTGGTGCGTAAAATACCAACAAACCCGCTCCTGACTCATATAGAAGCTAAGAATGAGTTTTCTATCCTGGATCACTTTGATAGTGATAGAGTCACTCTTGAATATCTAAACACCTATGCGGAGCTACATATCGCTCATCACATAGTGGATCTTTCCCTGATACCACATTCCTCTTCCTATTTTGGAAATCCCATGATAGAGTCTCCCAATGAAAAGGATCTTGATATCTACGAGGTAGAGAATGGAGAAAGTTTGGAACTACTCCAGCCCCACCTAAATTTAAAGAGGGCAACGCTTCCTTGATTGAAAAAAATTGACACAAACATTGGAACGTAGGAAGAACCAAATATTTTAAAATTAGGATCCTCGTTAACTCCGTGAGGAGATAGAAATACACACCCAAATCCTCAAGTAACATCAAAAGGCTTTCACGTTTAACTACAAATAAATGACAGGAATTACACCACATATCACGGTACATAATCTTGTCACCAAACCAGATGCAAAGCTAATAAAACAAAATTCACAACCAATGAAGCCAAAAGTGGCTCTAATGGTAAAAGAGGAAGTAATGAAAATTCTCCAAGTAGGATTCATCAAACTAGTTGACTATTCACAATGGGTATCTAATATCGTCCATGTTCTCAAAAAGAATGGAAAGATACATATTTGCATAGAATTTCGGGATATTAACAAAGCTCTCGTCCCAAAGATGACTTCTGTTACCATCCATTGACGCTCATTGTTGATGCAACAACCACATTTGAACTATTTCCCCTCATGCATGGGTTTTCGTGGTATAATCATATTAAAATATCTGAATAGGATCAAGCCAAGACCACATTTATAACTCCTTGGGGAACTTATTGTTACGTTGTCATGTCGTTCGGTCTTAAGAACGTCGGCGCTACATACCAGCGGGAAATGACATACATATTCCATGACCTTATTCATAAAATTGTGGAATCCTATGTGGATGATTTGTTGGCCAAGGACAAGAAGCGCCGTGATCACCCCCGAGGTACTCCATATCATTCTCTCATTATTGATTGAGTATGGCATCACCTTAAACCCAGAGAAATGCATATTTGGTGTAATAGGAGGCAAGCTTTCAAGGTTACATTGTATCCTCACGATGGATTTATGTTTATCCAAACAAAATCCATGCTATTCTTTAAATGATTCCACCATCAGACGAGTCCGGTATCAGATCATTTCTTGGGAAACTCGGTGCAATCCGAAGGTTCATCCTAAATTTAAGTTTTGTTATTCATCCAATCAACAATCTATTAAAGAAATATTATAGCATTGATTAGATAGAAGAATGCAACGAGGCCTTCAAAGTGGTTAAATGCTTCTTGTTGTCTCCTCCCACGCTAATGCCTCCTACTAGATCATCCTTTGATCCTATATTCATGGGCTATGATGTCTCACTAGCCTGCATGCTGGCTCAAGAAGACAATGATAAATGAGAACGTGTAGTCTATTTCATTAGCCGAACGTTGCTTGATTATGAAACATGTTATACACAGGAAGAGAGAGAATACCTTGCCATAGTCTTTGTAACAAAACATCTAAGACATTACATGTTAAACCAAGAAATAAGAGTCATTATAAAGACATATCATTTACGAACGCCTCACATAAGGGTCTTTATCTAAAGAGGTCGATGTTTCATAACCTTAATGGGTGAATTTGAATTAACGTTTGTAAACAAGAAATCGTTAAAGGACAAATCATTACAGATCAAGTTAGTTGACAATCTATTAGATGGAGGTGATTTGGTAAATCTAGACTTTCCTTATGAATGCATATACTTTGTCAAAACCGTACCCCCATCTCTACATGCCCTTGGTACACCGATATCGTCAATTTTATCATGGACCATACGCACTGGAAGGTGCCACATCGTAAAAAGAAGGTGGCTACACATTATCACTTTGCTAAATATGTTATCCTAGAATAAGTTCTCTACCGTAAATCATTCGATGGAATGCTTTTAAGATAAGTTGACACTAAAGAATCCAAAAATATTCTTTACGAATCCCACAGTGGGATATGTGGAGGCCACTTTGGTGGTCACACCACTACTCATAAAATACATCGAATGGGCTATTTCTGGCCCACTCTAGAACATGACATGGTAGAGTTTGTGCACAAATGCCATAAATGCCAAGAATTCTCTCATGAGATTCACATGCAAACACAGGCTCTGCAACCAATCGTAACCCCATGGCCTTTTTCCACGTGGGGTCTAGATTTGATAGGGAAATTCTCTCCCTCATTAATAGATGGCCATAACTTTATAATTACAGGCCATAGAATATTTTACCAAATGGGTAGAGGCCATGCCTCTCACCACCATACTAGGTTCAGAATCGCTAAGTTTATTTTGAATCAAATCATTTGTAGGTATGATGTCTCGCAAGTCATTATCTCGTATAATGGCACATCCTTTAAGAATGATGAGGTCCGTCAATTATGCAAAGAAATTCAAGCTAAACCATCATATGGCCTCTCTTTACTTACCCCAAGCCAATGGACAAGTTGAAGCCATAAACAAAACATTAAAAGCTATTCTCCTCAAAATAGTTAAGGAGAACAAACGAGATTGGCATTTAAAATTATACCTAGCCTTGTGGGCCCATCGAACCTCAATAAGAACACCAATGGGGGAAACTGATTTCTCATTAGTATTAAGGGTAGAGGCGCTCCAACTTGAGGTAAAATACCTAGTCTCCACATCTCATTAAAAGGGATTTTGGGAGAAGAAGCCTATAGAGAGGCATGCCTCTCTCAACCGGAAAAGCCTTGATGAGGACAAAAGTGAACGCTAAACAATGGCGTAGATCCTATGCCGACTGGATGTGCCAAGAATATAACAAAAGTTCTACGTGAGAAATATATGAGGGAGATCTAGTTCTAAGACTAGACGGTTGGATTGATAAGAAGACCGGTGAAGGAAGGAAATTCCAGCCCAAGTGGTTGGGCCCATACCGAGTCATGAAAGACTACGTAAATGGTGCATATCTCTTGTGTACGCTAGAAGGTGAGGAGTTCAATGAAACATTCAATTCCTTTTATCTTGAATAGTTTTATGCATAAGGTATCAACGCCAACATTTGTATATTATATCTACCTACATTGCATTAGTCACTTAGTTGTTTCATTTTGTTCACATGTTTCATAACTATTTTGGTCAAGGAACTTATTCTTAAATTTATTACAAGCTTCAAAATATTGGCAAAATCATTCAAAATCATATCTCTTCATTTTCATAATATCATCAAATGGTTCCATAATCATTTCATCAATTTGTGACAAAGTCTTGACAAAAACCATACCAAGACCAACATACTTGGTCATACTCATTTTTTTCTACTTGGTTAAGTTGTTCTTACCTACAGCTTTATTCTAGAAGCTTCTTGGTGTCACACCTATCCTCCTTACATCTCTTTAAAACAAGGATACTCCAAAGTCACAAATTAGAACTATCAATTTAAATAAAAATGCTAAACCAAATAGAATATTTTATTTTTACACACTTCTTTACCCCACCAACCTTTGGTGATGAGCTCGCATCTCTTATTGGTGATGCGAGGTTGAGAAAGGAAAGAAGTGCCCTTACTCGCCTATGTCCTGCCTTTGGTGATGAGCCCATGCTTCCTACCGAAGCATGAGATAAGGCATAGGGGGTCCATTCATGCAAACCAGTGAATATTACTATTTTCAAACAAAGTGTTAAGTGAAATTAAATATCCAAATTCCAAAGAGATCAAATCCTTAAAACTAGATTTTGTTGACCAAGTTTCCATCCATGGATCTAAGTCTAGATAAACTGGAAAATAAGTTGCATTCTAAACTATGTAGTAGTTTCGAGTAAGAGTAAGTACACAAGTCTGAATTTGATTTCTGTCAATACCTTTTCTTTCTCTCATCAATTCCATTACGTCAAAATCATACAAATTGCACCCTTCCCAACTCTTGGTGATGAGCCCTCGCATCTTACTAGTTGTGTGGAGTTAAGAATGGGGCAAGTTCATCTCATTATCACTAGATATTCATCACATTTTGCCAAAATAAGAAGAAGCAACGAACATTGCCCAAAGAAGCCAAAAGTTCAGTACTACAATATGTTTGCATCATCACATATCAGCATTACAAAACAAATCAAAGAGAAACATTATGTTATCACTTGTCATCCATTGCATACATTCTGAAAAGCATATAAAAGAAAAGATTCTAAAAACATCTAGTATACACATGGGAAACGAATCACAAAATTCTAGATACAAGAAGATCTAGATATAAAAAGGGATATATATATATATCGTGTTTTATATACAATGCCATCATGCACTAGGCATGGTCAAAATGCCCAATGAGCCCGAAAATACAAAATCACTCGTATAAATATCTCGACCAAAATCACTACAAAAGACACCATGATCTCTCAATCTCAGTGAGATCCCTCGAAGGTGCACAACCACGTCTAGGAATCCTACCGTGATGACACTCGGGATCACGATCATAGTCAATAGCTATGGTCTCATAAAGTGAGAACGAATCCTCCTCATCAAGTGCTCAACGGTCCTATATCTAGCTACCTTATAGGAGGTCTCGCTACAACCACAAACTTACAATCGTGATCCATAGGTCCCACAACCCAACGGGCCTACTTGATCAATCGAGACATTGACACTAGTTTACACACACTAATATTTAAATTCTCACCACTTCCTCCAAACATCATTACACGCTTCTCCATATTAAATGTAGTAGCCAATCAAGCTAGGGATTTCTAGACTAGACCAGAGAATCATCCATAAAGCTCGGAGGATCCACTACACCTCTCATCACCATTTTCCATGACCTTGTCTAGAAATATACACGAAGCACCTACAGGTCATTTTCCATGTATCCAACAGCCAATAAATAGGATCTCGATAGAGCTCGACATTGATTGGAGCCTCCGAGTAGCTATTATATCTGAACGATCCATTACACCAATTTAGGTTAGGAGAGCCTTCTTTTCCTTAGATTCACAGATTCCATTATTGCGTGTTGAGGATATAAGATTGCCTAACTAGTTTGTTTGTATCCACATATATTTCATTCTCACTAGATGTCTGGAAACGACACGACCTCGGAGGTCAAGTATGAAGAAGAGTTGCTTGTAGATTCTCACGCTTGCATGTCACTTATCTATTGTACAAAATTGGTGAACTGATGTGAAACAAACTATGCTCCCCTTTTATTTTTATTTCTTTCATCCACCTTCGCTCTTTCCCATTATTTTACAGTATTCATATACCCCAGAATATGTCAGGGATACGATGCATATGGCAGACCTCTCTCAAGTCTCAAAGAAAATTATGGTCAAACAAATAGACAACCATCACACTCACTTTCTCGCATGGGCTAACAACTATTCAAGTAACTACTTGTCATCATAAACTCCCCAAAGAACTAGCTCTAGTTCTTCATTCGAATTGAGGAGTTAGATCATCTTACACAAATGTAACAACCAGAGCCCTCAAGCTCTAACAATATGACATTTACTAGAGAGTCTACTTCATCTCCTTGAGTTTTGTTGCACCAAAAATCATTTAGATCCACTCCCATTTTCGCATGAGGAGTATTTAGCGCTCTATGCTAGAAATGAACAACACTTCCAAAACATGTACCCACCTATAGGGAGTTTGCAAACACAACCCGATACCCTACTCCAAGAAAACACCCCCATTCCTCCACCTATGGGAAATACTCTCGGTGAATCTTGGCAGGGTAATGATCAATTCATAGCAAGGTATCATACCCCTTTACAACCTCAAGGTGTGCAACAATCACCTTTAAGACAAAACACTGTGTCTTCACCAATCGAGGTCATCTCAGCCTTAGTTGAAAAGGTTAGAGGATTGGAACTTTCTCAAGCAAATCAAAATTCATATTTCGGGCAAGTAGGAATCCCCAACCCTCCGCATCATCCCAGCCAAGTTGACCTCCTTACAAGAACAGGCACGTTAGGCATGCCTCCTCAAAATTCATATAACTATCAGCAAAACACCAACTAGAACCACATTTTCAAATGCCACTCTAGTTGAAAATATGATACCTCCCGGATTAGCACCTAACAACCCATACCAGAGCAATGCTCCTCCCTACTTAAACATCTATTCAAAATCACCACAAGGAGACATGTTCTCTTCTCCCTAGGATGTTTTCTCAACCACAGGGATTTTCTTATGCCCCTGTGCAAACACATATGTTATGCCATATCAACAACCCATTCCACCTCCACCCTCAAAGCGGCGCCATCAATGGTCAAGCCTATGTGGTAGGGACTTACTTAGAAAGAGCCCTAGACTTCACCATATGAAGTGTCATGCTTCTAAGACCTCTTCCCGATTTACCCAAATACAAAGGGGAGGAGATCCAAATGCACATATCAAGGCCAATGCCAAGGCCATTCGAGAACTACTCCTTGGGATGGGGTTGTACTAAGATATTCCTAAAACCTTAGAGGGTATTGCCCTTGATTGGTACGACAGGATATCCAAGCCTTGCTATACTCATTCAAACAACTCATGTCGAGTTTATCAAAGATTTTGATATGAACTAATTGTTAAGAATAGGAATCAGTTAATTCTTACATATTAAACAAGAGCATAATGAATCCGATGCTCATTTTATTTAAATATGGTGTATGGTTCTCTACTCATCAACAAGTGCTCCAAACATGGATCAGATGGAACTATGTAATTTATTCCTCCATTCCCTCAATAGAGAGATAAATGAAGAAGTCTAGAAGTTCTCACTAAGAACTTATGATGAAGTACTTGAGAGTGATCTCCGAATAGATCAAGTGGCAATAGATAGTGGTCGTAAGACATACGTAACAAACGGGAAATTATGCACTCCTAATCAAAACACTATGACCTATCCTAATGCAGGGAATACCAATCAAGGACCCAAAATCCTTAACAAAAACTCATGGGTAACAACAAACGGAGAGAATAATCGATCCAAGTTAAAAGGGAAAATGTCATAAACATTTTTCCACCCATCAACAATCAACAAAATAAAAAATTTACTCCAACAATCAATGCGGTGGATTTTAATCGTGCATCATGAAAATAACAACAAAAACAAAAACAACAACAACAAAATCAACAACACCAACAACGGAAAATCCAGACACAAGGTCCAAATCGAAACCCAACTAGATATCAGAGTCAAAACCAAAGGCAACAACCTCAAAATTTTAACTCTAACAACCAGCAACCTAATCAGAATTTTGGACCACAACAAGTTTCAAATCAACAACCTCAAAACTATAATCCCAAATTGTATTGTGGTTTCCACAAGATTCAAGGCCATGATAGTGGGACTTGTGTGACTATAATAAATTCATGCAACGTTTTCCAGAAGACCAAAGATAACTCTTTATAGATATGTTCTTAGAAAATTCTGTAATACCCATGCCAAACACTTACACAGGGGTAGTCTCCCCTCAAAATGCACCCCTCAAGATCTTTAACGATCCGCTCCCAAATCATTCTAACAATAACAGGTTATATCCAAGTGGAATGAACAAGGGTGTTATGAAAGGAAATAATTATCATGAAGCTTTAACTTCATTAAGTCCACCGGTCGCACCCCAATTGGGAACTCGATCGCAAAATAAGATAGTTGGCTTAGTAGAGCTAGACAATCGAGCTACACCAGAGAAACCATAACAAAAACATGGGATTATTATCCTCAACCAGTTCCAAGCTATCCATTAGAACAAGAAAACATTCAACAAATGTTGGTAAAACCCATAGGCACTTACGATTTAATTAATGACTTAACAAAGAACTTCTCTCATAATTCCTTCTTGGATTTGTTGAAGAACTCTCCCACCCATACGGTTGCTTTATTAGAAGCATTAGGCCTTGGTCATTTAATTAACATCACTCCTCCTCATGAAATTCAAGTAAACCATATAGACTTTGATTTCTACCCTCTAGAAGGCACAGGATAAGGATACCGAGTTTATATTTAACATAAGAAAAATGCCAACAGACGTTTGAAATCATGTGTAGAGGTGACCCAACCTTGTATTTACAAGTATGGGTTTACAATAATTATGTTAAACATGAAATTATTGATGATGGGGCAGCAATTAACATAGTCCCCTTCACTTTTCTTCAAAAGATAGGATATGGAGAAACAAATTGTTCCACAACATGAAATATGCTAAGAGGTTATGATAGCCTCAAAGCCACTTCAATTAGAACCATAGTTTTACCAAATCACCTTAGGACCTAAGACATTCCTCACCGAATTTTATATTATAGATCGAAACCAACTATAATATGATCCTCAGTGAGACCATGGATACACCGCATCAAGGCAATCCCTTCTACGCTATTCCAGAAATAAGATTTTTGCACTTAGGAAAGTATTTGTGGCACAAGGTGACCCAAAACCATTCGATATACACCTAGCTGACTTGAAGAAAAGACCGGAGTTCACTCTAATTTTGAACTCCCAACAAATCAACTTAACAAACCAATCATCTCAAAACCAAGATAAACGATACCTACAACACAATTAGAAATTATGAATCTAATCAAGGGAATTCCAACACTCAAAAATGAGACTAACATCATAGAAACAAGATCATTAGGGACTACCGTAAAATTGTTGAATTACTAGAGAAAGATCTACCCATTATCCTACCATTTGATTCTATGGGTATGGGATACACTTAGGAATTGGTTCCCTTCCATCGTGACAAAGTTTGTATGGTAGAAGTAACCGAGGTAGAAGAAATAGACATGACAAATATCCCAACATCCATTTTTGCAAGAAAATATTGGAGTCTCCACTTTAATGGAGCTAGATGTCACTTTGGAGTCAGGCGGTGTGATCTTCACTTATCCCAAGGGAAAGATCCTACCTTTTGCCTTTAAATTAAACTTTGAATGTACAAACAATGGGGCAAAGTACGAAGCCCTCCTCCTTGGCCTCATGATAGCCAAAATAATGGGTGTCAATAACATTAGAGTGCTAGGATACTCACAACTAGTTGCAAAACCAAGTCTCTCGAGGTATATGAGACTAGATCTAAACATTTAAAACTCTACAAAGTGATGATATTAGATCTAAGCAAAGGATTCAACTTCATATCAATTGAAGCAATCCCATAAGAGCATAACCTTCTTGCGATTGATTCAATAGCAACCTCAACTTCCTGTTTACTCCAAAAATGAGTTGGAAAACACAAGTTTCACGGTAGTATCCTTCTGCTTCGAACCATTGGTGCGTAAAATACCAACAAACCCACTCCTAACTCATATAGAAGCTGAGAATGAGTTTTCTATCCTGATCACTTTGTGATGATAGAGTCACTCTTGAATATCTAAACGCCTATGCGGAGCTACATATTGCTCATCATATAGTGGATCTTTCCCTAATACCACATTCCTCTTCCTATTTTGGAAATCCCATTATAAAGTCTCCTCCACAAAAGGATATCGATATCTACGAGGTAGAGAATGGAGAAAGTTTGGAACTACCTCCGCCCTTTTGAATTTGAAGAAGGTAATGCTTCCCGATCGAAGAAATAATTGACATAAACATTGGGCGAAGGAAGAACCAAAGATTTTATAATTAGGATCCTCATTAACTCTAGAAGAGATATAAATACACACCCAAATCCTCAGGAACATTAAAAGGATTTCACGTTTAACTACAATGAAATGATAGGAATTGCACCACATATCATGGTACATAATCTTGTCACCAAACCGATGCAAAGCCAATTAAACAAACGTCAAGACCAATGAAGCCAAAAGTGGCTCTCATGGTAAAAGAGGAAGTAATGAAACTTCTCCAAGTAGGATTCATCAAACTAGTTGACTATTCACAATGGGTATCTAATATCATCCTTGTTCTAAAAAAATGGAAAGATACGCATTTACATAGAATTTCGAGGATATTAACAAAGCTTCCTAAAGATGACTTCCGTTACCATCCATTGACGTCATTGTTGATGCAACAACTAGATTTGAACTGTTGTCCCTCATAGATGGGTTTTCAGGGTATAATCAGATTAAAATATCTAAATAGGATCAAGCTAAGACCACATTTATAACTCCTTGGGGAACTTATTGTTACGTTGTCATCCCATTCGATTTTAAGAATGCCAGTGCTACATACCAGCTGGGTAATGACATACATATTCCACGACCTTATTCATAAAATTGTGGAATCCTACATGGATGATTTGTTGGCCAAGGCCAAGAAGCACTGTGATCACCCCGAGGTACTCTGTATCATTCTCTCATGATTGATCGAGTATGGCATCACCTTGAACCCAGAGAAATGCGTATTTGGTGTGACAGGAGGCAAGCTTCTAGGTTACATTATATCCTCGCGAGGATTGATGTTGATCTAGCCAAAATATGGGCTGTTCTTGAAATGGTTCCACCATCGAGATGAGTCACGGCATCGAGATCATTTCTTGGGAAACTACGTGCAATCTAAAGGTTCATCCCAGATTTAACTTTTTTATTCATCGATGAACAATCTATTAAATAAATATTATAACATTGATTGGACATAAGAATGCAATGAGGCCTTCAAATTGGTTAAACACTTCATGTTGTCTCCTCCCACGCTAATGCCTCCAAGACTATATCATCCTTTGATCTTGTATTCATGCGCTATTGATGTCTCACTATCTTCCGCATCTTTGGCTCAAGAAGACAATGATAAGCGAACGTGTAGTTTATTTCATTAGCCAAACGTACTTGATTATGAAACATGTTATACACAGTAGAGAGAATTCATTGCCATAGTCTTTGCAACAAAACATCTAAAACATTACATGTTAAACCAAGAATTAAGAGTCATTGTAAAGACGGATCATTTACAAACATTCTTCACATAAGGGTCTTTATCTAGAAAGGTTGTATGTTTTATAACCTTAATGGGTGAATTTGAATTAACATTTGTAAACCAAAAATCTGATAAAGGACAAATCTTTGCGAGAATGGTTAGGTGATAATCCGTTAAATGGAGGCGATTTGGTAAATCTAGAATTTCTGATGAATGCATATACTTTGTCAAAACTAGACCCCCATCTCTACATGCCCTTGGTACACTGATCATCAATTTTATCATGGACCATACATACCCAAAAGGTGCCACATCACAACAAAGACAACGGCTATGTATTATCACTGCTAAATATGTTATCCTAGAACAAGTGCTCTCTACCGTAAAGCCTTCGATGGAATGCTTTTAAGATGCATTGACACTAAAGAATCCAAAAATATTATTTATGAATCCCATAGTGGGATATGTGGAGGCCACTTTGGTGGTCACACCACTCGTAAAATACATCCGAAACAACTATTTCTAGCCCACTTTAGAACATGACATGGTAGAATTTGTGTGCAAATTCTAAGAAGTCTCTCATGAGATTCACATGCCGGGACAGGCTCTACAACCAATCACAACCCCATGGACTTTTTCCATGTGGGGTCTATATTTGATAGGGAAATTATCTCCCTCATCAACAGATGGCCATAACTTTATAATTACAGCCACATAATATTTTACCAAATGGGTAGAGGTCATGCCTCTCACCACCATACCAGTTTTGTAATCACTAAGTTTATTTTGAATCAAATCATTTACGGTGTATGGTGTCCCACAAGTCATTATCTTAGATAATGGCACATCCTTTAAGAATGATGAGGTCCATGAATTATGCAAAGAAATTCAAGATAAACCATCATACGGCCTCCCTTTACTACCCTTAAGCCAACAGACAAGATGAAGCCACAAACAAAACATTAAAAGCTATTCTCCTCAAAATAGTTAAGGAGAACAAATGAGATTGGCATTTAAAATTATACCCAGCCTTTTGGGCCCATCGAACCTCAATAAGAACATTGGCGTGGGCAACCTCTTTCTCATTAGTATTCGGGGCGAGGCGGTTCTCCCAAGTGAGGTCGAAATACCTAGTCTTCGCATCTCATTACAATGGATTTTGGAGAAGAAGCCTATAGAGAGGCATGCCTCTCTCAACCGGAAAGCCTTGATGAGGCCAAGATGAATGACGAACAATGGCACAAAGCCTATGTTGATCGACGCGTGATGGAAATATAACAAAAAGGTATACGAGCGAGAAATATATGAGGGAGATCTAGTTCTAAGACTAGACAACCGTTGATAAGAAGACCGGTGAAGGAAGGAAATTCTGCCCAAGTGGTTGGGCCCATATCGAGTCATTAAATACTACGAAATGGTGCATATCTCTTGTGTATGCTAGAAGGTGAGGAGTTCAATGAAACAATCGAATTCCTTTTATCTCGAATGGTTTTATGTGTAAGGCATCAACGTCACCATTTGTATATTATATCTACCTACATTGCATTAGTCACTTGGTTATTTCATTTTTTCACTCGTTTCATAACTATTGTGGTCAAGGAACTTATTCTTAAGAAATTTATTACAAGCTTATGAAAATATTGGAAAAAGCATTCAAAATCATATCTCTTCAATTTTCTTAATATCATCAAATGGTTCCATAATCATTTCATCAATTCGAATGAGACAAAGTCTTGACAAAAACCATACCAAGACCGACATACTTGGTCATACTCATTATTTTCTACTTGGTTAAGTTGTTCTTACCTACAATTTATTCTAGAAGCTTCTTGGTGCACATCTATCCTCCTTACATCTCTTTGAAACAAGGATACTCCAAAGTCACAAATCAAAAGTGTCAATTTAAATAAAAATGCTAAACCAAATAGAATATTTTATTTTTACACACTTATTTGCCCCACCAACCTTTGGTGATGAGACCACATCTCTTACTGGTGATGCGAGGTTGAGAAAGGAAAGAAGTTCCCTTACTCACCTATGTCCTACCTTCGGTGATGAGCCCATGCTTCCTATAAGAAGCGTGAGACAAGGCATAGGGGGTACATTCATGCAAATTAGTGAATATTAATTATTTAAAGCAAAGTTTTAAGTGAAACTAAATATCCAAATTCCAAAGAGATCAAATCCTTAAAAATGAAATTTTGTCGACCAAGTTTCCATCCATGGATCTAAGTCTAGATAAACAGGAAAATAAGTTGCATTCTAAACTATGTAGTAGTTTCGAGTAAGAAGTAAGTATCGAAAGTCTAAATTTGATTTCTATCAATACCTTGTCTTTCTCTCATCATTTCCATTCAGTCAAACTCATACAAATTGCGCCCTTCCCAACTCTTGGTGATGAGCCCTCGCATCTTACTAGTTGTGTGGAGTTAGGAATGGGGAAAGTTCATCTTGTTATCACTAGATATTCATCACATTTTTCCAAAATAAGAAGAAGCAATGAACATTGCCCAAAGAAGCCAAAATTTCAGTACTACAATATGTTTGCATCTTCACATATCAAAATTACAAAAAAATCAAAGAGAAACATTATGTTATCACTTGTCATCCACTTTATACATTACGAAAAGCATATAAAAGAAAATATTCTAAAAACATCTAGTATACACATGGGAAACAAACCACAAAATTGTAGATACAAGAAGATCTAGATCAAAAAGATATATATATATATATATATATATATATATATATATCATGTTTTATATGTAATGCCATCATGCACTAGGCATGGTCAAAACGCTAAATGAGCCCGAAAAATACAAAAACACTCGTATAAATATCGACCAAAATCACTACAAAAAGACACCATGGTCTCTCAATCCTGTGAGATCCCACGAAGGTGTACGGCTCCGTGTCTAGGAATCCTCTGCGATGACTCTCTGAATGAACTAAGGGCTCATGATCACAACCAGTAAATGGCCCCATGTGGTCTCACTATGAGAATGACTCCTCCTCATCAAGCGCTCACGGCGGTCCTATATCTAGCTACCTCAAAGGCCACGTAGAGAAGTCATGATCTTTGTCACCTTCCATTTCTAAACATTTCTAACTAAAAAAAAAAATTAAGAGAAGAGTAGTAACTCACTCGGATCTCCGGGAATCAGTGGGATCTCTAGGATTTTCACCGCCACTAACGCTTGCATTAGACCGTGGAACCTCCCCAAATCTGAAAATAAGCCGACATCCTATTACGGACTCATCATCTCCTCCAATTTCTTGAGAAGGAACTCCTCACGAGATCGGGTGTCACCTTCTCTACACTATCCTCTACCCTCTCAACCCTCAAGATACTCTGAGTGTCATGCCACTTAGAGTCACTATCATCCTTGGCCTTCCCACCTATCTCGCCTCCCGCATCTCGCTCCTCTGTCTCCTCTCCCGTGAACTCCTCGAGTCCGAGTCCACATCAATGGGCTCTTCGCTCTCTCCACCGAAAGTAGGGGTGGCTCCAATCTAAAGTAATGGTGCTTGAGGAGCACCAGCTACCCCTCGGGCACAAACCACCCACCTAGCTATAATGGGAACTCCAGGAGTGATCGTAGTCCAACTTCGGCCTCTGGACCTCCCTAGCCTTGCGAACATATCTCAGATATCTGGCCTCGCTGGAGGAAGCATATCAATGAAGGGGAGGCCAAACTGCTGAGGTACTTATGTCAAAGGGGTGGATCTCCAACTTCCCCATCCTATCTACCAACTGACCTGTGGAAGAGCAGGCAATTAGTGTGTGTGTCTCCTCTCCCCATAACCCTACCATGTCCTAATAAGGGGTGGCCTCTATGTCTGCAATAGTCAGGGAAGCCACTGGCTAGTGTGGCATCCTGAGTACGGTCATCCCTGTCCACCTCTACCACCTGATGGCCCCGGATCCTCTACCTATATACCTCTCCCATAAGGAATGATGCGCTCATACACCCAACTCATAACTAGAGTAGGGTGACTCAGTGATTGTCCCTGTAATCTAACCACCCTGTATAAATCATGGTAGGTGGTCCCAAGAATGTCTGCTCCCCAAGCATAAATACGGACATGGGCCTCAATCTGTGCAATGATAGGAGCCCAACAATATAAGAGAGTATCCCCTCCCTTGTCCCCAATCAACCGCGAGGCAAGGATGCCCATAATAGCCTTATGGAGCACAGGGATATCAGAATCAACAATAGAATAGACCTTCACCCCCTTCTTTGACCCCATGGAAAAAAAAACATCTCCCATATATGTGGCCCACTAAACCGTCAGATCTGACACCGCCGGTCTTAAGAGAGACATCACCTCCCAAGTGGGACCCCCAATATATGATAGACATCCTCAAGGGTGATAGTCCACCCAACCCTAACACCTTATAACCAGAAGGTATTTTGGTCAGCATCCTAGTATGAGAATAAGTCACATAGTATGTGACTGGAAGGAGCAACGTGAGGAACCCGAGAGATGTGCAAGATGCTAACCTACTGCAAAGTGTCTCTCTCGGCTGGGTCAATGCATCCAACAACTGCTTTGGAGCTAATCACACTCCCTGTCTCTGATCCATCTCGATGTACTCCTCCTTCTACATCCACCCAAAACACAAGAAAAGGAGTAAGTTAGTAACATAATCCAACTAGAAAAATCATCAGGAACATATAAAAATGCCAAAAATGTAAAAACAATCAAGTAATACATCTCTTTTTGTATTCTATTTGAAATTGTCACCAGGCGAGTGGCGAGTGTCATACCAAATCTTATCATGGGCGATCTGTCTGTAAAACGCCACCTTATGAGGTGGCGGTCTTGTAACTACCACAATCATAGGGCGGGTCTTGTCCCAGAATCGGTGAACACCCCTTAAGCCCTAAAACACTTTAAAAATGTAAAAATACATCATTTTGGATGAAATGAAGACCTACCCTATGGGTGCCCCCCTAAAGACTCATTTAAGACTAACATTTTTAAAAATAATCCCCCCAAGACAAATATTTCTACATTTCTATATTTTGGATTTAAAAATGATAAAATGAGAAGAACTAACCTGAGACTTCATGGGCCAATGTCCTGCTCTCGGAGGCATGATCACGATATTGCAATGGACGTTTTGACTGTACTCTCATCGAAAATAGTCACCGTGGGTCCCAGAGCTCAAAAACCACCAAATCAACACATGCAAATGAATAGTAAAATGAGCTCATTTTAAATATATATAGTATTCTAATTTTGTTTTGATTGTTTTTATGCAAAGTTGGAGCGTTGACGGAGGTAAGTTCTAATCCCCACGCAAATGGTCCTAATTTAGTTTTATTTTTCACTTTATTTTATCTATCTCACACATGATTCCTCTTTTCATTTTACAGGTAGCGGGAATCGGATGGTGACATTTCAACACACAGACATGTCATGTATAACCTCTAACTCCCCATTTTGGGACCTCCATACTCGAACCCACCGTTTTATGCCTCTTCATGGCTAAATTGCCTCTCCGAGGGGGCAATATGTCTCGTATCCAAAAAGTAGTTATTGTCTTTGCCAGAAAAGAGGTTATGGAATCCCCAATGATGATTCAGTCTCTTTGCAAGGTGTTCATAATCTAGAAAAGCTTGCCAAGTATATGTTTGCATCCCAAATGCTCTATCCAAGCTCCATGTGCTTTGTTCGTCCTCTTGCCCCTTTTCTTTGCATTTTAGTCTTAAGTGACAGACCACACCACCCTACCTGGGTGGCAGTCCCGTGACCACCACCGGGATAGGGCGGCGGTCCTATAACCACCGCCACTGCACATGGTGGTGGTCCTATGTGTGTTTTCAAAACATTCCAACAATCATGTCAAACGTAAAAATTCAACTTTCACCCATATTCTTCAACCACTTTGGCTTGCATTTATGTTTTGGCCACTTGGTAAATAGTGTTTTCCCTTTGTTTATAGTAAAGGAGATCAATTCCAAGTTACCCTCTCGTTGAATTGAAATGTTATAAATAACTGCTTTTTTTTCAAACAAATGGCCCCTCTCCTCTCGTGTTTGATTATTCAGTTTGTTTGAAGTTCTTGCATGAGTTTCCAATAGTTTCATATTTTGCATGAATTATCACCTCTCATTTCTAGTTTAGAGATCATTTGATCTTCTTAATTTCATCTTACTTTATTTCTATCCCATACAATAAGTTTAGAATAAAGTAGTTTCTTTTTTTAGATTAGAATCCATTTAGAGTTGTAGGTTTTGTTTTGTCACAAAGATAGATTCTAGAATTCTTGGTGTATTTGCGTTGCATCGCCACAATAAATCCTACTAGGAATTGCATAGTCAAGCTCTCGTTCACTTGCATTGTATTAATTTTATATCCAAAGCTGCCATTGTTTGAGTATCTTCTGCAGTTGACATTATCACGTACACACTTTTCTCGATTCATGAGAACACGAAGGAACGAGGAGATCAAACCGAGGGACAAGTCACAAAACAACCGGATTTACCACTATTTTGTAAACTCCGGGTTTGAGCTATCAAAGTTATAATTACAATATATCAAATAGAGTAGTAAATTATTTCATTTCGAGTTAAAGCTCACTTTCAATATTCTTTAGGAAGTCTGTGGCGAATGATAGTTTACGAGAAATTATGATTCATTCTTCACTTCTGAGGTAGGATCAGAAGTCTTTCGATTAAATTAGTTAGTTATTTAAATATTTAGGATAAATTCACAACTGCACAGGAAATAGCTATACCAGGCTACCTTGCTTGTTTTGATTCTATTATTAGATTAATTATCCATTTTCTGAATATATTAGAATAGCTGCTCTTTTAATTTCGTTAAAATACTTCATTGAAAATATAAAAATAAAAGAATATATGCATAGTGTAGATACATCTTTCATAATTAGTTTATTCATTTCAGTTAAAATTGAATCATCTTTGTATGACAATCATGGGACCTAGAGAGCCCAGAGATTATGTTTTCGAACTAGTGGTACCTCAACCAAATCTCTCCACAACACTAGCTGATATAGATCAAGACCTTAGGATTCAAGTTTTTTGAACGACAATAAACCTACAAGAAATTAGTGAACAATTGAGAGAGTTGAATATTGAAGATGAAAAGGCATACACATTTTGGTCAAATCAACCCAACTATAGACTGCCTTGATAGGATATCCGCATGACCATACAAGAACTCAAAAGAGAACAAATATTTGGTTACGATCCTTTAGTTCCACAATCTAACGCAGGAGACCTCCTCATTGACATAGATACTAGCTTATGTATTCAAGTTGCAAGAACACTGTAAGGTATTCTGAGAAAATCATACAACTTATAGTTCTAAACATAGAAGCTGAAAAATCTTATGACTATTGGATAGTCGGAAGGAGAGTTTGACTCCTCATATGACCATAAGAGGTCCACCACAACGAACTTACGGTTGTGATCCACAGTCCCACAACCCAATGGGCCTATTGATCAATCGACATTGATGGCTTACGCTCACTAATATTCAAATCCTCACCACTTTCGCTAGACATCATTACACAGTTCTCCGTATTAAACGTAGCATCCAATCAGGCTAGGGATTTCTGGACTAGACCAGAGAATCATCCATAAAACTCCAGAGGATCCACTACACCTCTCATCACCATTTTCCATGACCTTGTCTAGAAATATACACGAAGCACCTACAGGTCATTTTCCACATATCCAAAACCAATAAATAGGATCTCGTGAGCTCAACATTGATTGGAGCCTCCGAGAAGCTATTATATCCAAACGATCCATTACACCAATTCAGGTTAGGAGAGCCTTCTTTTCCTTAGATTTGCAGATTCCATTATTGTGTGTTGAGGATATAAGATTTCCCAACTAGTTTGTCTCAGATCCACATATATTCCATTCTCACCTATTGTCTTAGCATGACCTCGGGAGGTCGGTATGAAGAAGAGTTACTTATATATTCTCAAGCTCACATGTCACTTTTCTATCGTACAATGATCCTTAGATTGGAGGAGCCTATAACTCAACATGATTTGGATGAATTTATAGGGCACACATGTTATTACCAAAATTTCATCAAAGGCTATACTAAGATATCCTTCCCTTTAGAGGAATTATTGAATAAGGCTGGACCCTTTTGTAGACAATTCGCCCAACAAGAAGTGTTTAAAACATTAAAGGAGAAATTAACAAGGGCACCCATTCTCCAATTCCTAGATTGGAATAAACCCTTCCATGTTCACATGACATGTTAAGATTAGCTATAGGATATGTTTTGGCCTAGCTAGGAGAAGGGAGGGTGGAAAATCCCATATATTTTACAAGCAAGAAGTTATCTTCAACAAAGTATAATAATATTATTACATAGCGTTAGGTGTTGTAAATGGTTTACGTGTTCCCAAAAATCAGATAGTATTTATTATACATAAAGTTCTTATTCTTCACCAAACATGAGGATATGAATTATTTCCTCAATAAAATTTTGCTACACGAGAGGCATATGAGTAGATGGATTATCTTGTTTCAAGAATTTAATTTCTCTATGATGATGAAATCAGTAAGCTCAATTATGGGCCAAACCAATTATCAAGAATCAATACAATAGAAGCTACATGGATTATTGTGTATGACATGCCATACACATAGTTATATAAGGTTAAAAGAGTATTGGAAGAGCTAGAAGATATTACAGCCTTCCTCACTTTAGGAATAGCTCCTCTTGGATGACCTTTCAATGAAAAGAAACATCTTGTGGATTACGCGCACTATACCATCATTTTTTAGGATATGTGTACAAGTTGTGGTGTGATGAAGTTCTAAAGGTGAATTTTAGCAAATGAGTCCACTGGATTACTACAAGAGACTTATGAAGTCATGTAGTAGGATGACACTATGTTGGAAAAGTCACCACATGAAAGATTTTATTTTTAGGATTATTATGGCCCACATTATTTAAATATGATAAAGAATAGACTACCGAGTGTGATGTAGCCTAGAATTTACTAGAAATAACCCGAGATGCATTGGAACATCACTCAACCTAGACTAATCACTCACCCAAAGCGCACAAAGGTACCGTGGACCCTCTTTAGGGTTGTTTGTGCGGGATCTTAACAAGATGAAGAGTTGGTGCATTCGGATCCATAAATAGTATAAACATTATATAGAGCATATTCCAGGATATAGATCTAAATAGGAATGAATTTAAACAATATCCATATGAATTTAACCATGAAATAACCATTTACGATCATGTTTAACACCTTGAATCATTCAATACTCTCCATTATATTGAACATAGTAAATACATAGAAGATTCTTACAATATTCAGTATCATAAACTTATGTGCACATTAGAGTGGCAGCGATAACTTCACAATAGCTCATACATAGTCATCCCTTTAACCTATGTAGATTACTACATATTTATAAGGGTGGGGACTTGCCCTTCACCACTTACATAATTCCCAAAATAGGTCGCATGTTGAAAATGGCCACGCACCATTATAATAATAGACATACATACAAGTGCACTAATAATAGATCTCTTTTGGTTAATTGGAACTAGTAATTCTATTATTAACTTGAACCCATGCAAAATGCTTAGTAGATGCTCTTTAAAAAATAGCCTATGCATGTCGCGTAAGTCATTATCTTTGTTTGTATGCTCTACACACTATCTCTAAAAATAGCTCGTAATCATGAAAATGGCTAAGTCCCAGAATCTGTTCCTACCTTTCATGCGCATTTACTTACTTATCCTTCCACACCTTTGAACGTGCCTGTTCCTCCCACATGTGAACCTTTTGTGTACCTTCTGCTAAGTATCATACTTTGTCTACTCAACATTACCCCACACTAAACTGCATTTCCACCCCAAAAATGGTTGCCTCTTGATACTTTAAAGAATAAAGAATGGGAATGAAAGGAAATTAAAGAATTATTGTATAAATAATGAACTTTCACCCTGCAATATCCTCTATTTCAACTAGAAGAATTAACTCCAAATATTCTTCTTTGATTTCAGCCTCTAAAGTTTTCCAATCACTTAGCACGGCTTCGCCTTTTCTAGAATATCTCGATGCAATAGAATCTAACTCCTCTTGTGCAATATCTTCCTTCTCATTCTGCAATACTATAACAATATTGGACATTGCAGTTACCCGTCCTTCCAAAAGATCCATCTTTTGCACTATAAGTTTTCCAACCTCATCTAGCCTTTCTTTCATCACCTTCAGGACTTCATTGTCTTCTACTATTGTTCTCGATTAGGATAAGCGCTACGGAGCTGCACAAATATTTAATGTCTAGTTTGCTTTC
The DNA here is from genome assembly GCA_018340775.1 of Taxus wallichiana var. yunnanensis. NCBI lineage: Eukaryota > Viridiplantae > Streptophyta > Pinopsida > Cupressales > Taxaceae > Taxus > Taxus wallichiana. The sequence goes on along the minus strand of CM031239.1, from coordinate 771,500,349 downwards.
TTTAGTTCTTCCTACAAAGTCTGGAGCAAGGCTTCATAAGATGAAATATTTCTAACTATTGAGGCCCTTGCTCTCTCCACTTCCTATTCAGGGTCCTTTGGTTACTGGCATCCAAATCGGTCCATCCTCAAGCACCAAATCAACTAAGGTATGCACATAATGCATAGCCAAAGGGAACCTTTTGGGTACCTTGGACTCTAAGTGTGGTCTTTCCTTCAAGACATGATCACCGATCTCCTCTGCCATGCTTTGATGAGAACCCCATTCTTATTTTTCTCTAGGTCATTTTCTCCTTTCAGACACATTATTTTTGCATCTTTAGCTTTGATATCTTCTCTTAGCGCTCTAATAGTTGTAGCCTTATCTACATTCCACTACACCACCTCTATAGATACCTTCACCAAGGCATTACTCACCTATTCATCAGACATAACAGTGGGCTTGATAGTTATGTGTCTATTTTCAGTGCCTTTCTCATTCTTCTTGACACACATGACTCTTCACATACATCAAAATCAGGCTCATCCATGTGATTTTGCATGGACCATGAAAATTTTTCCTCACACATGTAGTAGCCATGTCTGGGTCCATCAACTCCCATCCATACAAATCCTTGAGGCCTACTATATTTTGGAATCGTGCACGGACAATTTTACTTATGTCCTCATCATAGCCCATGATTGGTGTAGCATACTCTCCACTTTCCCTCTTTGTTCTTAGCCCCTTAAGAACTTGAGCGCCAAGGTTTGGAGTTGGATCTTCTATGTTCTGATTAGTATCTTATTATGTTTTTATTACCTTCTTTACTCCTTCTTCCTCATCCTTTATTTCTTCATCTCTACGTTCCTCCAAATCCTTTGGTGGTACATGAGTTCCGAGAGCACTCTCTGCAAACTCCTCCACCTCCTCATTCAGCTCTAGCTTCCTTATTTTCCTCTCAATGGTATCTTTTTATGGGGATATTTTTGGCGATCTTTATACTTGACTATGGAGTTCATGTGCCTTGTGTTATTGTTCTTTTAAACACCATCTTAAAATAATGTTATCCTCGACTACTTCCAAGTCCTCTTCTTCTTCTTGTACCTGAGGTGGGGTACTTACATGCTCAGCCTCTACTATGTCTATGGGTTGCCTTCGCCCCTATGCTATATAGATGCCACTGTCTTCATGCTCTTCTTCCTTGTCATATACCTCTATAGGTTCCATGGGATTTGGAGCTGGTATGTTTTCCACTGTATGCTTTCCCTTAGGTGGCCTTGGGAGTATGAACTCATTCTCCACATATTTTTATTCTCCAACTTGGGCTTAAGATGAAGGTATATGAGAACTACTCCGATGTCCCTAATTGCCAAGCTTATATGCTTCATACTTATGACATCTGAAATAATCCTCTCAACATAGACAATCTGGCCCTGGATAGAAATATGTCTTCCTTAGAGTGTGGTAGTCACAGTCTACCTTGTTTGTAATAAAATTTAGGTGGCACGCATCAGTAAAATGGTGGAATGATGCCTGGAAGTAGTGTGCTATGAAATCATACATGAGTTTGCATCATGGGATCCAAGTCCCATCCCTCATAGTAAATCGTGCAATGCGAAGTCTTTGGTACACCACGAATTATACTACCTTTCCCACCACTAATGGTAAATCCATGGAATGTGCCACTCTTCTTCAAATATCATGTGGATCTTGTCATACCACATCTCCATCCTCTGTTTGAATGGCCCACTCATCATTCCTTCACATAAATATTTGTCAAACCTTTCTGCAAGGGATTTGTTCTCCATGGGATAATCCCAAATCTTGTCCTTTGGTCCATCGGGCACTCTAATCTCCATAAATACTAAACAAAGAAAAATAGCACCAAAACTGATTTGATCACATGTGCATGATTCCTCGATAATGTTCTCTATATTGTATCCTGCTATGTTGTAGATTATTCCCTACGACATTCTCCTCACGATATGCACCACATTGTATTCACTTGCGACCACCTCTTTTGGTCATTTAACTTTGTTACCAAAGTGCGAGTGCTGAAACCACCTGGATACTTCTTCAACTTGTCAATGTACATCCCACATGGACCCTTTGTGTACCTCGAATCCTTATGTGTCTCCATGATTGCTTCTTTATCGGTCAGTCACTAGCTTGTCTACCATGGTGCCTTTTAATCTGTCATTGTTGTAATCAAGGCGCTTATGATTCTAACCCTCCATTTGGTGAAATATAATAATTCCTCATGGAATATGATCATTAACCAACGGTATAATGGTTCATGCTTGCCAAAATAAGGGAGTTTGTAAAACTGATAGACTCTAACCTGCTTTAACAACTTCTCCCAGGTGTCATCATTTACTTGACATGTCCTCCATTGTGCACTTGTTGGTCTTCGTGCTCAACAACACATCTAAATCCTTCTTGTTATTCACATTGTAATCACTTATTTTACACTTATGGATGTGGGAATCCCATTCTTTCCCAACTATAACACCTTCTAGGTACTATTGCATCTCCGAAAAATTACTCTCGAGTCGTAACTTCAACTTCTTCCTCCACTTTCTTCTTTCCTTTGGCTCCTACGGTAGGTACTTTCTTTGGTGTCATCTAAAAATCTCACCTTTCTGTCCTTTGTAATGTGTAAATGCTTCACTTTCTATTTTCTATAACGATCAGGTCTAAACCCTAGCTCGAATCTACGTGCCCTAGTTTGAAATCACGTGCCCTAGCTCTTTTGCAATGCATCTTCTTCACTCAAACCCTTCACTAATGGGGATGTAAGCTTCTTCTATGCACAAATCTACTCTCCATGTCTAGTTTCAAACTCTCCACACCTCAATATACATTGCTCAACACATTTTCACTTAGCTCTTTCAAATACTTGTGATTACAATGGTAAAAATAAACTCACATCCCATCCTTATATAGATTTTCAAAAAGTTAGTGAATTTATTACTCCTTCACCTACCAACAATTCTCTCATTAATTGACCATTCTCAAAATTTCCGTGCAAGATACATCTTCGGGCCTCAGCTGTAACCTTTTAGTGTACCTTCCTAACTTCTGGCTACAGACTTCTCTTCAACGTGCTTCCATGCACCCAATTACCTCGCCACTACGCCTTCTCCAAGTATTCTCCATGACTGTTGCTTACCTCACGTTATATTGTTCCTTCATTTATCCCCATCTATGGTCATCATTTAGAAGCAATCTCTCTTCTAACAAACTCCTTTCCAAACTCAAATAGCACCTGTAACAGTTTACTCCTTGATTTGTACCCAGTTGTAAACATCCACCCCACACTAATGGTATGTGCAATCCTTTGGGTTTAAAAATACTATGCAAATGGTAATTAATTTATAGCGTGTAAATGTGCTTATTTATATAAAACACCAACTAAATTGACAAAGCATAGTGAAGAAGAAGGAAATACATTAAGGGAATACATACTTGAAAACCTAATCTAAATGGCAACACTACCTTATTAAAAACACCAAGAAGACTTATTTATAGTAGGGCTTCAACCTACTCCCTCGTTGAAATAACCGGCATCCATATTCCATCAAGCACCTCTAACTAAAAATTACATGTGTCAAGTATGCGGGTGATAACATATGGTCCTAACTAATGTAAGTTAATTTTTCTGGATGGTGCAGAAACTTAGAATCATAAAGAAGTACCATCTCTTCAATCTCAAACTTTTATCCTGATGTGCCGGTCACACCATGCTTTATGCCCTGGTCTTTTCTTATCTTGTTGTATATATTTACCCCCCGGTAAATATAGATAAACGCAAAAAATCGGGTTTTGGAGGGGGAGAATCATGGTGCAAAGACATGTCGAGGGGTTGAAAAACCGACATCAAAGGAAATCGAGGTTAGGAAGTCGAGGAAACACGGTGCGAAGCATGTCGGAGGGGTTAGAAAACCCGACATCAAAGACATGTCGGAGGGGTTAAAAAACCCGACATCAAAGGAAATCGGGTCAGGAAGTCGGGGAAACACAGCGCAGAAGCATGTCGGAGGGGTTAGAAAACCTGACATCAAAGACATGTCGGAGGGGTTGAAAAACTGACATCAAAGGAAATCGGGTCTCGGAGTCGGGAAAACACGGCGGGGAAGCACGGGGCTGAAAACATGTCGAGCAACCTTCCGAACCCGATGCACATGCAAGTTCATCTTCCGCCCCAAAACAAAGGAAAGCTCAAAAATTTGGTGGAAAGTGGGTTTCAGGAGAACGCAAAAACATCAAGCAGCATGTCGAGGCATCCTCCAAGCCCGATGCAAATGCAGAGGAGAACCCCGAACCCGACAGGCAGAAGACCCTGACGCGGGAAATATTCAGATCGCCATAACTTTTCACAGGGAGCTCGGATTCACACAAGGTTGGACTTTTCGGAAATCTCTCGGCGTCCTCTACCCAACTACGACTGGATATCTTTAATTGGGTGGGAACAAGTTCTTAAAAATGCAAAAATATAGTTCGCCATATTTTGAGGTTGTTGGGGATCCCACCTACCGCCATTATGGGATGAGTTAGGTGCAGTCTTGGAGGTGGTTGGGGCAGAATCCGAATCATTCTCTTCTCCCTCTTTTTTCCTCATATAAATGGTCAAGAGAGGCTCTTTGAAAAAGGTTGGACATTCTTGTTTTGGCCCCTCCCTTCTTCTCTTTGGCAGGTGGAGTTGTGGAGCTCAAACCTCCCATTTGGGCTTAATGCAACCTTTGCTATTGGCATTTTCAATTGTATCGAACCTTCGGAGAAAATAAATGCATGACTGTGGATGTTTCTCAACCCTCTATGTGTTTCATTTTGCATCCTCCTGATCTTTCACTGTGAATATGTTTATCCGTGCATGATATTGCATTGCATTTCTATGGTTTGTGTTTATTGGCAAAACATATGTTCTTCATTCCTCGGTGCATCACCTCCGTAGTTTAGGTTTTATTTTTATGCATTCTCTACCCTATCTCCTTGGCAAGTTAGATTAGGTTTTTTGGTAAACCCTCTGTGTTTATTCGTGCATCTGAACAGAGGAATAGGAGCCAACCTTCATCCGGAGAGCTTTTCCGCACACTTGGGAAAAGCTCCATGTTGTCTGTCGCCTTTGAGATTCTCAACCCATCGTGTTGCGAGTCCCGAGGGGTGCTGCGATTCACCATTGATAGTTTTGGCACACCGGTGGGACCAGAGGTCATTCCATAAAAATTTGAAGGAGTTTTCACGAAATTTGACCGAAAATTGCAAGTTTTAAAATTTCAGATTTTGCTCAGACTCGGGCTTTGAACTCAAAATTTTTCAAGGGTTTATCTTGCTCAAAACCAGTAAAAATTTCACCAGTTGGTAGATCTGGGGGTAACCTTCAAAAGGGTATCTTTAGATTTTTGATATTTTGATTTTCAAAATTTTAGGTTTTTAGTGATTTCAGGTTTCAAAGAGGTCCAAGAACATTGCAAAGGTCCTAAAATCGGGTTTTGAGGGATGTCGGACATGTTCCAAGTTCCGACACATAGCAATTCGGGTTTTGTGAGTTGCATCGCATGACCTGAGTTCCGCCTGTACTTTTCGGGGATCTGCAGCTACACAACAAGGCCCGAATTCCAGATTGAAGATTGTCTCCTCTGGGTCCTTCAAATTTTTAAATTATATTTTCAATATTGTCAAGTTTGGTGTGTAACTTGGCAAAATCCAGCCTTTTAGAGGCTTGTTCTCTAACACATCGGCGACTCCAAGGATAGAGTTTAGCGGTGTAAGCGGCACAAGTTGCCCGGAGCACATGAGAAGAATTTGAACCAGGTCCAATACTCGAGAAGAAGGGCTATTTTTCCACTTGCAACTATCACCAGGCAGAGGAAGGAGAGGAAGAAGACCACAAAGATCACCATCTCCACCTAACAGGACTTTGTCTACACCTCCACCTGGTAGGCCTTTTCTCGCATCAACCAGGGTTCTTAGGCCAATCATAATGGTGCATCTACCACCGAATCCCTTTGTCAATTTCACGGGAAGTAGTCCACTTTCCCTAAATGCTCAGAATCAAATTCCAGTTGCAGCGCTAAAGAATATACCCTATTTCACAGGAGAAAATCATACTACTCCTATTGATCACATCTAGGATATTGCTAATGCATGTGCAATCCATGAAATAAATGAAATGGATGTTGCAGTCAAGTTGTTGGCTTCATCTTTTAAAGGTAAGGCCTTACAATGGTTTAGGAGCCTTATAGCAGGGTCTATTACGAATTGGAACCAACTTTGTTCTGCTCTTTGCAGCCAATTCGGGGAGAGGGTGGACAATTTATCTTTATTGGAACAGCTGACAACAATCAAAAGGGCTCCTAATGAACAAATGGCAGATTTCAACTTCAGATTCCAACGGACATGGGACAGGATTCCAATAGCCGTTAGGCCAATTGCGAAGGAGCATTCCTTTATTTCTTAAAGGCTATAAATTCGACATAGCCATGATGATCCAATCAATGGGAGGAACAACGCTGCCGAGGGGCCTGCGACACAGCAATCGAGCGAGAACTATTTGATCCAGTGCGGCAAGCTTGCACCAAGGCCGCCAATGCCTCTCTATCCGATATGGGAAATCCTGACAGTCAAGCACCATAGTTGAATCCCATTCCAACTCCTAGAAATCAAAGCAGTAATGAGGCGTCAACTTCTTCAAATACTTCAAAGGAATTGCAGGAGGTCATGAAACAACTGCAGAACCTTGGAAATGAGCTAGTGACTATCAAAAGACAACAAGCTCAAAGTGCTAGACCGTATCAGCCTCAAGCACAGTACCAGGCTAGGCCCTCATACCAACAGAATAGACCACCACCACCTCAGGCTGCAAATCAAAACCAAAACCAAGGACAACCTCAAGCTGCCAGGCCATTTCGACCATATGATCCAAATGCAATGACGCCCTCAAGAGCCTTGGTTCCAATACAAAATAACATGGCACAGGAGTACGACTGGTGTTACCCTTGCAATCTCCCCCACAATCAGTCAGCATGTTTCAATGGTGCACTGAATCAGGCCTTGATGGTACAAACCATTGGTGTGCCTCAAGAACCAAGCCAAGAAGGGAACCAGCAGCAAGAAACGCAACAAGAAGGACCTCCAACGAAACCACATTGGCCAATTGGCAAACGGAAGACTTCTGTGGAGTTAACCAACAACCTTTCCAAGGCATGGCTGCCAACACACGGTCAAAGAAGAGAAGCATAGAAGAGGGACAACCATCTAATCTAGTTGTTTCTCAACCCACTCTTACACAACAAGGAGTCAGTAGACCAAACATAGCTCCAAATGTGTAAAATCAACTTAAGGTACCTGTTGTAGCAACACATGCACCTGTTCAAGCTCCAGAAAAGGTTGCGCCAAGTAAGGGACAACAAAAGGACAATTCATCCCCTTTCAACATCATCGATCAAATGAAGAAGACACATGTGAACATTTCCATGTGGGAATCACTTGCGATCCCAGGGACAATGAGATTTATTGCAAGCTACAATGGCTAATTGGTCTACCTCAAATGTATCAAACCGGGGACATGAGAAAGTTCTCACTAATGCAGTGCAACATGATGGGGGCCAGACAAGAAAAATTTGAAGCCTCCACCATTCTATGTTTCATTGATTGTTGAAACCACTTGGTACACAACTGCATGATAGACTCAGGGGCAAGTAGTTCAGTGATGCCGAAGCAAATAGTGGATCAACTGGGTTTGAAGTATGAACCAGTGTTGAAAGGAGTAGTGCAGCTAGATGGAACAGCAGTGGGAATAGTTGGGGTCATCAAGGGGTTAAGCCTAACACTACATTCATGTCCTAATGTTACAGTTCTGCAAGATGTGTCTGTAATTGACCTCCCGCCACTCTTTGCGTTGTGTTTATCAAGGGACTTCACTGCAAAGATCGGTGGATATTTATCTGCAGATTGGTCGCACATGATTTTCAGGACAAGGTATGGGGCCAAAGCAACAATCAGGTCAGAATCAATTGCCAATTTCCATATTGAGCCTTATGTACCAGTTCCTATCAATGCAAATTGCTCGGTTTTGATCGGAGGAGTGTTAAGTGATCTAGAAGTAGGTATTAAGATCGAGGAATTCTGATTTAACTTTGGATGAATGGGCAAACAAGAGTCATGAATTTGACCCATACAAGGAAATTGAAGAATCTGAATTGGGTGTGTATTGTGTACACGAAGAAAATCCACCCATTCCTGACATCATTCAGCCTAAACAAAAGGATGAAAACAATGAGGTATGGAAATTATTTTCGATGGATCAGAAGCGAGTAGGCAAGGTCTTTGGAGGTGGTGCAGTGTTGATTTCACCACAAGACATCAAGTATTATTCAGCTTTTCGTTTCCAGTTTTCTTGTTCAAACAACACAGCTGAATATGAGGCCTTGATTCATGGACTTCATTGGGCCAGGAAAAAGGGCATAAAGAACTTGCAGGTGTTTGGAGATAGCGAGCTAATCATCAACCAAGTTAGGGGACAACATGCTACAAAGAATGACCTGCTAAAGAGCTACAAGAATAGGGTATGGGACCTCATTGAGGATTTCGAAGCTTTCAACATTGTGTCCATACCCAGGAAGAAAAATGAAGCCGCAGATAGGCTCGCAACAATTGGAGCAACGTTTGATGTGGTTGACAACATCAGAAGAGAAAAAACGCAGCCACATATCCATGTGGTTGTGAGGCCAGCAGTTCCAGATAACAACACAAGCTGGTAGGTGTTTGAGAACGATCAACAGATCATCAATTTCTTGCAAGAAGAAGCTGAATTCTCAGCTAGAAATCAGGATAGGCTAGAGCAGCAATATGGGAATCAAGTAGTGCAGCTACGGACAAACAAGCTTCCTAAGGGTTTAGTAATGTTGGAGTCTATCTTCAACCCTAACGACCAGTTCCGTAAGGAAAAGGCTAACATACAGGTCAAGAGAGAAGATTCAGAGCCAATTCCGGTTGGGGAAGGCAAAACACTTCAAATTGGTAAAGTGGCCACTGAGCAAGAGAAATCAGATTTCACGCAGCTTTGCCAAGAATTTCCAGATGTCTTCGCTTGGAGCTATGAAGACTTGAGAGGATTCAATCCGAAGTTGGCACAACATACAATAGAATTGGATCCAGATGCTAAGCCCATCAGGCAGAAGTAGAGACCAGTCAACCCTCACATTGAGCCTCTAATGAAGAAAGAGCTTAACAAGCTAATAGAGGCAAGCATTATATTCCCGATCAAGCACTCAAGCTGGGTTGCGAACTTGGTTCCGGTCAGGAAGAAGAGCGGAGAAATTAGGTTATGTGTGGACTTCCAGACCTCAACAGGGCATCTCTCAAGGATCATTACCCACTTCCTTGATGGAACAAATATTGCAAGTAGTATCCGGTTCGAGAGATTCTCTCTCTAGATGGCTACTCGGGGTATAATCGGTGATGGTGAAAGAAGATGACCAATTCAAGATGACTTTCACCACCAAATGGGGGACCTATGCCTCTGACAGAAGATGCCATTTGGGCTATCAAATCTTTGGGCCACTTTCGAAAGGGCAATGGATATGGCATTCAAGGGGTTGATCAATAAAATAGTTCTAATATATCTTGATGACATCACTGTATTCTCAAAAAATGCAGTGGATCACCTCTTTCATCTAAGGCAGGTATTTCAGAGGTGTAGAAGATTTGGGGTATCTTTGAATCCCAAAAAATGCATATTCTTGGCTCACGAGGGAAAGCTTCTAGGCCATATTGTTTTGAAAGGAAGGATTGACGATTGACCCAGAGAGAGTTGAAGCAATTCAAGCATTGCCATTGCCAAGTCACAAGAAGGCTCTTCAAAGCTTCTTAGGAAGGATCAATTTTGTCCGCAGATTTGTTCCAAACTTTGCAGCTCTCGTAAAGCCAATAACACTGATGTTAAAGAAGAGCATGGCATTTAAGTGGACATCTGAAGGCAAGGCAAGTTTTGAGGCAATAAAAGAGGCTATATCTCAAGCTCCAACTCTCGTCAATCCAGATTTCTCCAAGGGCTTCATGCTATATGCCTTCGGTGGTGGAGACACAATTTCTACAATCTTGGCACAACAGAACAAAGAAGGATTAGAACAACCAGTTGCTTTCTTCAGTCAAGGCTTGGAAGAATATGAAACTAGGTACTCTTTCATTGAAAAGCATGTCCTTGCAGTGATCAGGATCTTAAAGAAATTCAGGCACCTAGTCTCAAACAACAAAATCCAATTGTTGGTCTCTCATGCGGGAGTCGAGGACTTCCTTCTAAATAAGGATCTGAATGAGAAGTGTGCAGGGTGGATCACTCGTGTCATGGAATATGACATCGAGATCAAGGTCACCAAGCTAGTACGTGGAAAGGGACTATGCGAATAGCTAGCCTTGAGTCAACAAGTTGAAGCAGGTGATGAAAAAGAGACTGTCTTGGTACTACAGGATGGTCAAGAACATGAAAATGATGATGTGCCTACTCCTTGTTGGACTCAGAATATGATACACTTCCTACAGACAGGACTATGCCCTCCAGAAATGAGCAAAGCAAAGAGGAGATACTTTAGATTACAAGCCATTCCATATGTGCTTGTTGATGGTGTTTTGTTCAAGAAAGACATCAATGGAGTTCTATTGAGGTGCATTGGGACAAGTCAAATTGAGAGGGTGTTACGAGATTTTCACGATGGAGATTCTGGCGGACATTTTTCCCCACGAGTAACAGCTCTCAAGATAATGAAGGTAGGGTATTATTGGCCCACGGTGTTCAATGACTGCTATACATGGATAAGAAAGTGTAAGAAATGTGCACTCTTCACGGGAAAAGAAAGACTAGCAGCACTTCCATTGCACCCAATTTTGGTTGACCAACCATTTCTGCAATGGGGATTGGATTTCATCGGGGTCATCAACCCAAACTCAAGCCAAGGCCACAAGTGGATTCTCACGGCAACGGACTATTTCACCAAGTGGACTGAAGCAGTAGCGCTCAAAGAGGCAAACGAGTCTAATATACTAGAGTTTTATGAAGGAATAGTGACCAGGTTTGGTGTGCCGGCCACTATCATATCAGACAATGCATTGGCATTCATAGGTTCCAGGATTACAGAATGGGCTGTCAAGAATGGAATCTACTTGAGCACCTCTTCCAATTATTACCCACAGGGTAATGGACAGGCAGAGTCCACGAACAAAAATTTGCTAAGAATCATCAGGAGGACTCTGGATGAAAATCAAAGAACATGGCATACCAAGCTAAAATCAGCATTATGGGGTGACGAATAACACCAAAGAGGTCTACGGTGTAATTCCCCTTACAAGTTGGTCTATGGAAAAGAGCGTGTGCCTATATCATTAGAAGCTGCTGCATTGGAGTTCATGAAGCGGTTGGAGTTAGTGAGTTTGAACCAATGGAGGCTAGGTATGCAGAGTTGATGGAATTGGAAGAAATTAGAGAACATGCAGTTCAAACAATGGAGAAAGATCAGGCCTTAGTCAAAAGATGGTTTGATAAGAAAGCAAAGCAAGGACCTTCCAGGAAGGGGACCTAGTTCTGAAATGGGATGCAGATCGGGCAAAACCGGGAAGGCATTCCAAGTTTGATGCCATTTGGAGTGGCCCCTACATGGTCACGGGATGTAAAAATAGCAATGCCTTCCAATTGTCTACATTGGACGGAGAAGAACTTTCGATTCCGGTCAACGGAATCTATCTTAAACATTGCTACTGAAAAGAAAAAGTTCTACCCTTGTAAATATTAGCCTAGATTTCAATTCCTCTAATGCGTATGCACATTGTCTTGTTGTAGTTAGGTTTCGGTTTCCCTAAGTTCTTTGGCACGAGGTTTTGTTGCTCTAGGTTGGTTTTCTCTGATTCAGCGTGCTCTCGAAGAAGGAGTTGCGGTATCGGAGTTCGGGATTAGGTATCGGATCGGTTTGAAGTTATTGCTTATGACTCCATGCCCAATGGATCGCTAAAAGGCCATTGATCTTCTACCTAGTAGGCAGGTAACCCCATGAGTCGCCAAATTGTTGTATATATTTACCCCAGGTAAATATAGATAAATGCAAAGTAAATTACGTTTCGGAGGGAGAAGCATGGCGCAGAAGACATGTCGGACGGGTTGAAAAACTGACATCAAAGAAATTGGGTCGGAAGTCGGAAACACGGCGCGAAGCATGTCGGAGGGTTAGAAAACCCGACATCAAAGACATGTCGGAGGTTGAAAACTGACATCAAAGGAAATCGGGTCGGAGTCGGGAAACATGGCACGAAGCATGTCGGAGGGTTAGAAAACCCGACATCAAAGACATGTCGGAGGGGTTGAAAAACCCGACATCAAAGGAAATCGGGTCAGGAAGTCGGAAAACACGGCGGGGAAGCACGGGGCGAAAACATGTCGAGCAACCCTCCGAACCCGATGCGCATGCAAGTTCATCTTCCGCCCCGAAACAAAGGAAAGCTCAGAAATCTGGTGGAAAGTGGGTTTCGGAGAATGCAAACATCAAGCAGCATGTCGAGGCATCCTCCAAGCCCGATGCAAATGCAGAGGAGAACCCCGAACCCGACAGGTAGAAGACCCTGACGCGGGAAATATTCAGATCGCCATAACTTTTCACAGGGAGCTCGGATTCACACAAGGTTGGACTTTTCGGAAAGCTCTCGGCGTCCTCTACCCAACTACGATTGGATATCTTTAATTGGGTGGGAACAAGTTCTTAAAAATGCAAAAATACAGTTCGCCATATTTTGAGGTTGTTGGGGATCTCACCTACCGCCATGATGGGATGAGTTAGGTGCAGTCTTGGAGGTGGTTGGGGCAGCATCCGAATCATTCTCTTCTCCCTCTTTTCTCCTCATATAAATGGTCAAGAGAGGCTCTTTAAAAAGGTTGGACATTCTTGTTTTGGCCCCTCCCTTCTTCTCTTTGGCAGGTGGAGTTGTGGAGCTCAAACCTCCCATTTGGAACTGTAATGCAACCTTTGCCTATTGGCATTTTTGCAGTGTATTGTATCAAACCTTGAGCAAATAAATGCATGGCTGTGGATGTTTCTCAACCCTCTATGTGTTTCATTTTGCATCCTCCTGATCTTTCACTGCGAATATGTTTATCCGTGCATGATATTGCATTGCATTTCTATGGTTTGTGTTTATTGGCAAAACATATGTTCTTCATTCCTCGGTGCATCACCTCCGTAGTTTAGGTTTTATTTTTATGCATTCTCTACCCTGTCTCCTTGGCAAGTTAGATTAGGTTTTTGGTAAATCCTCTACGTTTATTCGTGCATCTGAACAGAGGAATAGGAGCCGTCCTTCATCCGGAGAGCTTTTCCGATTTCGCAGGTCCCACACTTGGGAAAAGCTCCATGTTGTGCAATCATGCTTGAGAGTCTCGACCGATCACGTTGCGCAGAGTCCCGAGAGTGCTGCGATTCGACACCAATAGTTACATAATCCAACGTGTTATTTCTCATCGCTCATATAGCTTAGTCAACTTTTCAATTCATTCCTTTAATTCTTCTCATCAGCTAGACCTCTAGTGTGCACAATACGTAAAGATGATAACATGAATTCCACGGGAAGAACTACTTCCATGCCAAACACTAATGAAATGGTGTAGCTTTGTTCAACCTCTTATATGTTGTTCTATATGCCCAAAACACAGAATTTTTTTATCATCCCAATCTTTCCTTCCAACATCACATATTTTTGTCAATGTCTAGTTCAAAATTGTATTGAAAGCCTCAATGAGTCCCATTTTCCTAAGGATGATAAGGGGTAGTCTTATGATTTGCAATCATAGATTCATCCATAATATCCCGATCATCTCATTCAAAAAATTTGTGACCATATCACTTTTCAAACTTAGCGGGCATCCATACCTTGTAATAATATTTTCCCATAAAAACTTAGTTGTTGTAGCTACGTAAAATCCTTTGTAGGTGTTTATTTTGCCCACCTTGTTAGATAATGCATGCAAGTGATGGTGTAGCGTGATCCGAGTCCTACACGCGGCTGGTGAAATAGGACCCAAAAAGTCTATAGCCCATTTTTCAAATGGTTCTGCACTTGGAATATGTCATAAAGGCATTTCATCTCTTTGTCTGGTTTACCTATTAGCTAATAGTAATCACAGGGCTTGCAATATGCCCTACAATTCTTATACGGGGTCTCCCACCATAATCAAACAAGTAGAATCTTACACGCGGTGGCGTAACCTACATAGTGCCCACCTACAATACCACTATGAGCCTCTTCCATGATATATTTACACTTATTTTCTAGCACACAATGACACAATACTTCATCTTGGCCTAACTTGTACATGTCACCACTAATCAACATAAACGGTGTCGCGTGAATGGCAAGTTATTTCTTTTCTAAGGATTTCATTCCTTACGGTGCCATACCCGTATGTAGAAAGACAAAAATTTCCTCTAATTCCAATGGTGCACGTTGTAACTTTGTATAACTATGAATCGGGCATGGTATCTTTAATTGTTTAGGCGTCTTCTCTTGACTATATTCGGATAAATGGTCTGGTCCATAATTACTTTTCCTAGTTTTACCACAAGCTGTAAAATCAAATTCTTGGAATAAGAGTACCCATTAATAAATGCACCACTTGTAAAACAAGCTTGTTTACCAAATAATTTAATGCCATGTGATCGGTATAGAACACAAAAGGTGTCACTAGCAAGTCTTGTATGAATTTATGGCATGTAGATCATTGAAAAGGCCTCACGTTTGTTGTTGTATATTTACGCTCTGCAGGGGTCAATTTTCTACTAGAAAGATAGATAGGATGATCTAAAATACCTTCTCCACGCTGAACTAACAACTTTGCGCCAATGGGCATGCCGAAGCATCCATATGTACATGAAAACAGTTGGTCCCATGAGGGAAAGCGCATAATAGATGATGTAGTAAGTTTCTCCTTAAATTTCTTGAATGCGCGTATTGTTGTGGTTCTTGCCATAGAATTTTCCCTTTTCCTTCTAGTAACTCCTCCAGGTGTGGCCACCTTACAATACCCTTTAATAAATTTTCTATAATACCCAAAGTGACCTAAGAATCTACACACCTAAATTTTACTTGGTAGGTTCTTCTAGGCCGATAATGATTACAACCTTAGCTCGATAAACCAACAAACCTTCCTTACGGATGATGTGCCTAAAAATGTGCCAAATGGTGTAGCAAAATACACATTTCTTAATGTTCAAAGAGATGTTTAAGCGTCGACATCTTTAAAACATTAAGCAAAAATTGTCACAATAATCCTTCAAAATCCCATACACCTTCCAATCATCTAAATAAACCTGCAAGAAGTTGTGAATAAAATCTTTGAAAACTTGAAAAATTATGTGCAAAAATACAACAAGTGCATTTTTCAGACCAAAAGGCATCACAATATAGGTAAAAATTCCCATTCGGTGGTAAAATTTGTTTTCTCTTGATTGTCTTGTGCAATTCAAACCTAATGATACCCAGAGAATCCATCTATAAATGAATAGATTTCGTGCCTGCAACACCTTCTAGTATCTCCTTTGTGAAGGGCGTAGGAAAGGGATCAGTCACACATGTAACATTCAGCTCCCTGTAGTCCACATAGATCCTAATCCGACCATCTTTCTTTATAGTGATAACCATGGGACTAACGCACTCTGATTCTTCTAGGGGCTTGATGATGCCAGATTCCAACATCTTGTCGATTTATTCCTTAACCTTTATGCATAGGTTAGGATTCATTCTATAGGGTATCTTCCTAACCAAGAGTGAACCTTTCTAAATGTTGATTTTCATCTTCCCTAATGATTCATGCATGCCTTTTAATTCATGGTATCCCTAGGAAATAAATCTTGAATATCTCGTAGTAACTCAATGATTTTTTCCACTTCAGATCAGACCAATAATCCCCAATTATGGCCTCCTTAGGTTCAACATCCGAGCCAATATTCACTTTCTTTGTTTTCATAGGTTCATGATAGGCACACATGGTCTTATCTGCATTTTCCAAAACCTCATGCCTACCTGTTGAATGATCTACATCCAGATTTTCTACTTCTTCATCATCTACTAAGTAGACCATCTTTCCTTTTTCTTTCTCAAAGCAAGCGCACTTAAGTAGTGTGGCATCGGTCCCTCTTTTTCATCAAAGTGTGCTTTAGATTCTACCCCACTAAATAGATCCTAGATGAGTTCTTCCACCTTGGCACTATCTCCCATAGTTAAGCACTTTATAACCTTTAATGCCTCTTCTTTTGGAGGTTTAGTAGAGAAGTAGTCAAAATTATGGATCATTCTGTAATCAAATCCTTCCAATTTCCAATATCTCTATGGAGTTCCACATATACATACCAAGCACATGTGCAGCCTTGTAAAGTGGAATAAAATTTGTGCACCCATAGTGAAGGTGGTAAAGCTTCTTGCCCCTCTATCCGAGTCTCTCACACTCTTGAACATGGTGCTTTGAACGGGTTGATTAATATGATAAGTGCAGATTTGAGTAGGTGCATTACTCATGAAAAACCAAGTAGAAAGAGAAATCCTTATTTCATTCCATCCTACTAGATAATCCTTGTGAATTACCCATCGGTGCGATGTTTTCCTACACAAGGTATATGCTAGCATATTCCGTCTCTCCAACGGTCTATCAACTTTGTTCCTCCATGGCGCATAGAAATACCATAGGATCTCTCTCTCTAGTGTACCAAGGTGCGGAGTTGTTACCTATTCTCCTAATACAACGAGGTTTATTGTTCCATGCAAATGTGCTTCTTACTTCGTTCCCTACCAACTCATAAGTACCATAAGCCCAATTATCACAAGAAATACTTGTAGTATTGTTAATATATTGCATATTCCCACCGAAGGATTCCTTCTTAGATGGCTTGAGCACTTCTAGGTCCCGGATGGCACGTACATGAATCCTATTCAGATCTTCCTCACTCAAAGGCTCAACATAGGGCATAGGTTTCCCCTTGGTCAAAGGGATAATAACCCTTTCCTCCTTGTTCTCAAAACTAATATATCCCTTGTTGAACAAAAAGATCAACATCATTTGCATAACACCAAGGGCGCCCAAGTAGAGTTGGGAAAATGTCTTACTGCAAGTGCCAAAACCTCAAAGTCCCCTATGAACTTGGCCCTTTTATAATAATGGATGCATGATTTAAAAATTCAATAGGGGTGGCCTTGTTTCGATTAGCCATAAACAACACATTAGAAGATGGCGAATGGGGTCTCCTCATCTATACCCATATATATGAAGTAAGTACATTAACTTCTTTATGTCAATCAATATATTACTCAAAATCCATCCATCCATAATAGCATTCAGAGTGATTTCCTTGTCATAGTCCAAGATATGGGGGGGATTTGCATGCAGGATCTGTCGTCCAGTCTCAATACTTGTGCATGGAGTGTTTCCTTTTAGCCAATTTCCTAACAATTGAATGATATTATCCTGGTGCAACATGTTGCACACCTCCTTCAAGTCATCAATATCATATTGGACCGTTTTTGCTACTTTCTTTTGTTCTATCTTCCATGATTACTCCTTTAAACATTGTATTTCACCTTGAATATTTCTTAGTACCTCCATTGTTTCCTGATAAAACTCCTTTTGATGGACGGGATCCGGCACCGTGCATGTACAACCTCCTCTGTAGTGATGGTAGGCTTCTACTATAACACTTCTTTGGCATGTGTCACTTCAGCGCGGGTAGTGATCTTTACATGCAATACCTCATATTCCAATTCCAAATTATGAATCCACTATTTTTCCATAGTGCATTGTATCCTAACCATACCCGTGCCTTTGTTTTCTTGTTTATGCTTTGCTTACTAAGATGTTCATATAAGTCTGGGCATTCCTCATAACTATGATTCTTCCAACAAAAATAACAAGTAATATCTTGAGGACATTCGCGCTGTAGTGGTCAAGAGATCTACATGTAAAGCATGGTCCACGAGGAAACTTGCCTCATCCATGAGGACGACCTCAACCTCCGAATCCACCATGGTATCCTTGACCTCTGCCACACCTCCTTAAAAACACCCTAAATTTTGGTCATAGTGCTCTTGATTGTGATCCTAATCCTGGTGCTCATTCTTTCCTTTAGAGTTATCTAATATTCATGTCTGTTGTACACCAATATTTATAGCATCATGGATCTAACCAATCAATCTACAGTCCTCTATATTGGATTCATGGACCAAAAAATCTTATAATAGTAGGATACGTTCTTCCTTATCACACATTGTAATAATGGGCAATGGCTAACATCATGGTTTAAATGACATATCTCACAATCTAGCAGTAATGAACATATTGATCTATGGGGACAACTATCCTTGGTGTGACCTTCCACTTCATAATTTGTACACCAAATCCTCATGTGCATCTCATGTGCTGAATTTGTTGATAGTTTCTCCAACTACTTTGCCATAGCTGTAATCTATGCCTCCAAGAATGGACTTACTCTAGTGTCTATACTCCGGTGTCTTATGTGACAAAGCCCTTCTAAAAGGTGTGATCAAACCTCCAATGAACCATTACATTTCTTTGGCTTGCATGAATATCATAAGAAATCTTAGATAAAAGCGTTTATGTGCATCATACTCCCTAACAATCTCGGTAGTGCCTTGCTTAATATCCTTGAGTGCACTTATACTCTTTTCTCAAACTCGGGGATGTGAAACTCTTTAAGGAAAACATATTTTAATGTTGCATAGTCTATGTAAGTTTGATCGGGTTCAAACTTTTTGTACCAACTATGTGTGTGTCTTGTAACGTAGTGGAAAATTGACTTTCCTACACTCGGAAGCCGTGATCCCTTTTACGTGCCATGATATCTCACACATGTACACATGTTTAGCAGCATATTCTATGCCTCTATACTCTAGAAGATGAAGATACATCTCCATATAAATATTATGGGTGTGGAGCTTGCCCACACGATCCAACCTCCTATGTTACCTCTACCTCTAGAACCACCTATACCTCCCGATCCTCCACCGTGGCTTCAAGCGAGAATAGAAGATGTACTTCCTTATATCCAAACAATAGTATTGTCTTGAACTCCCATGGTTTGTGAAGTGGTACCACTCCCAGAAGTGAGCACTAAATTACAGTGCACTCACATTCACTGCAGATGATGCTCCCGAAAAGGTACCTCTAAACAACAATGAAGATGTTTTCCTTACCATTGATGTACTTGCTATTTGACTAACTACTACTTCCCTACTTCCCAACTTTTCTTGATGACTATTTGTCATACTAAATACTAGAAAACCAAGCGCAAGGGTGAGGTAGATAGGTAGATTCGAGATGTGCGCCCGAGGCCCAAGTCATCTCGATGGTATGCTTCCATGTCGGGCCGAGGGGGTTCCTTGTCGTGCTTTCCTAAATGGGAGAGTTCTGATGCTCCAGGCTCCACGTGTTGTGTGAGCTCTAAATCCTTCATGAGTCATCTCTCTCCTCAATTCCATTCTCTCTATAATATCCCATTGCTTCTTTATCTCCCTCTCACATGCCTCATTATACTTAAGCTAAATTTCTTCTCTTCCTTTCTATGCCGCTAGGTCTTCTATCTTTCACCAAACCTTCTCTTGCTCCCATGCATGGTGGGGTTTAGTTAGCAATTGGTTTGCTTTCCAATTTCATGGTCACCATCAAGATTTTGATCGCCAATGGAATGCCTTGCAAGTAAGTTCCCCTAGGATACCGTAAAAATGGAATTTCGCTACCTCTCGGGCAAGAATAAGTGGAATAAGTGGAATTCTCTCTAATTGTAATGAATAAATGATATGATGAAATTGGATATGGATGATGATGAATTGTGTGGAAATTTAGCTTCAACCATGATCATGGATGATGATAATGGATAAATAATTGTTTTAAGAATAATTGGAATGTGTCGGAGTCTAGGAATAGGGCAGAGACATCTTCTCTCAATTTGTAAAATTTGAACTCTGTATCCAATTTCTACATATTTAAACCTTCTCAAAATATTATTCTCTCCACTTTTAATGAACTTTATATCGGGATTCGGGTTTACGCACATTTAAGCCTTCTCAAAACCTTCTTCTCTCTACTTGTAATGAATCAATGATATGATGACATTATGATTAGATGTGGATGATGACATTAAAATAGATATGGATAATGATGAATTATGTGGACATAGATTTAGCTTCAAGCACGATCATGGATGATGATAATGGATAATTGTTTTAAGAAAATTTAGAATTTCTTAGGACAAAGACATCTTAATATAGTAAAATCTTCTTCTCTCGTACTTGTAAAATTAGAACTCTGTGTCTGTATCAGGTTTCTTCGCATTTAAACCTTCTCAAAATCTTCTTCTCTCTACTTGTAATGAATCAATGATATGATGACATTAGATGTGGATGATGACATTAAAATAGATATGGATGATGATGAATTGTATGTGGATGTAGATTTAGCTTCAAGCATGATCGAGGATGATGAATTGTATAATGGATAATTGTTTTAAGAAAATTTGGAATGTGTTATGACAAAAACATCTTAATATGGAAAAATCTTACTCTCTACTTGTAAAATTTGAATGTATGATTTTATTCCAGAAATTTTAAACATTTTATCAAATCATTTTGCAAATACGAAAATAAATTAAAGATAATTGTAAAAAACGCAAGAAATGTCATATGATAGGTTTTAAGTTACCTCTTGTCTTTTAGATGGTACATTTGTGACAAATCATATGGAAGGAAAATGAGAAATCATCCTTAAGTAGCATGCTTTGAGGATCTTAGATTCAAGAAAAATCAACACGAGAAATGGATTAGTATATAAATCGGTGAGTTTCCTAATGTTGTCACTCCCGAAAAGTGAGAGCTTCCTCGGATGGATGTCAACCCACGTTTTCAAGAAAAAAAATATGAAATAATGATTGAGCGATTTAGGAAGAAACAAAAAGATTAAAGAAAATGCAAATGATAACCTATACATGTATGGACAAGGTAGAAGTCTAGAAGAGTATAACAAAGGGAAGAATATGTAGATATGAACTATGAAGGCCGTATAGATTAGTATTCGACAAATGCATGTAACAAACAAATTTTTAAAACTGAATTCGGTATTCAAAAATCCAAAATAGTAATTATATAAAACAATATTTTTATAAATAATTGTATTTAAATAAATGTAAATATATATACATGTAACATCTTTAATGATAATGAGAGCTGAAACAACACACGTGGATTAAGACAAGGTGATCCTATTTCTCCCTTTCTTTTCATTATTATGGTTGAGACCCTCAGTAGAGCTTAATAAGGTTGCCTTGGATGGGAGGATCAAAGGTATTTCTCCTGTTGTTAACTGTAACAGGGTTACTCACCAGCATTTTTGATGACACTATGTTGGTGGGTGAAGCTTCTATCCCGGAGGCTATGGAATTCAAACAGTTAATGGGTGATTATGAGGAGGCATCAGATCAATTGATCAATTATGGGAAAAGCTCGGTTTTCTTTATCAACACCCCGGAAAGAAGATGCAATAAAATTTCTGGAATTCTTGGTTGTGTGTCTAAAACCCTCCCAACTAGGTATCTAGGTATGCTTATTGGGGTGGAAAAACCTAAGAATGTTGATTGGAATTTCTTAATTGATAGGTTTTGAAGAAACTTGAAGGCTAGAAAGGTTCTCTGTTATCTCAAGCTGGCAAGGTTGTCCTCCTCAAATGCTCGATTCAGAATTTACCTGTTTATACAATGTCTATCTACAGGTTACCCTCCTTGATTTCTAGTAAGGAGAGTATTCAAAAAATATTTCTTTGGAGTGGCTCAGAACCCAAAGATAGAATTCCTCTAATTGCATGGGAAAAGGTTTGCGCCCCCTAAAAAATTAGGAGGTCTTGGTATCAGAGATTGGACCAAAATGAATAAAGCAATGTTGTCGAAAATGAGCTAGAGGCTAGTCAAGGAAGAGAGTGTTTGGAATTCTATTATCAGAGGTAAATATTGGCCAAATTTATCCAATGAATGGTGCTTCTACATCTAGGATTCAAATGGTTCTTCTTGTTTATGGAAATCGATAAATTGGGCTAAACATGTTGTCTCTGAGGGTAGAAAATGGATGGTTGGCAATGGGTGAATGATCAAATTTTGGGAGGAAAAATGGTTAGGGGACCTTCCTCTTAAGATCATTTACCCCATGGTCTATAGAGATTCTATGACCAAATATGGGACCAAGGTCAGATATTTTTTCAACTTTGATGAACCCCTGAGGACAATGGAAAACCATTGAACTGGATGGTTCTAACAACATTGATATTTATTCTATTAACAAAAATTAAGAGGCATTATTGTTAATAAGGAGAGCTTAGAAGAGGATAGTATTTACTAGTCAAAGGAGGACAGTGGAATCTTCTCGGTCAAAAGTGCCTACAACTCCTTCTTTTCTGAGGTGGGGGAAATGGAAAACTTCAATTGGGGAAGTGTTTGGGTCAAAGAGTTAATCCCCAAGATTAATATGTTTTGGTGGTTGGTTATCCATGATAAGATTCTAACTGTCAACAACCTAAACAAGAGAAATTTCCATATGGTTAATAGGTGTGTGTTGTGTGAATCTGAGTGTGAAGACTCCTCACACCTTTTTCTCAACTTCCCTTTCTGGTCTCGGTTAGGAAGACCATTCTCAATATTTTTGAAGTCAATTGGGTTTTCCTTGATTCCATAAAACTATTGTGGTCCCAATGGTCTAATCCTTTTAAGATCCAAGGGTTAAAATATTTGTGGACCTTTTCTATTATGCATTTAGCTTGGGAGATTTGGAAGGAGAGAAATAGAAGAATCTTCAAAGGCAAGAAAGAGTCTTCCAAGAAAGTTGGAGCCCATTGTGTTAATACCATTCTAGCTAATTTCTCTAATCTAAACCCTCAAAAGAAGTCTATCTTTCATAATGAATCCATATTTTCCTTAAAGTGGGGTTTGGGATCCACATCTACTAGTACCCCTTCTCTAAACCCTAGACTCAAAGGATGGGTGAAACCTAGCAAGGAGTGTTTTAAGTTGAATTTTGATGGTGTATCCAAAGGAAACCCTGGTAGAGCTAGGCTGTGGTGGGGTTTTCTAGGATTCTGAAGGAAGATTTATTCTTGGGTACCATCACAACCTAGGACACTCAAACAAACCATGTTTCTTAAAGCAGCGGGGTTTTTTGGGGGTTTTCTATAGCTCTTCAACACAATTTTTCCAATTTGGAGGTGGAAGGAGACTCTTTGAACATAATTAACAACATTAATGGGAAAGGTTCCATCTCTATTTCCATCCATAACTCTATTAAGAGTATTAAGGAAATGTCAAATTTATTTGAAATTATTACCTTCAAGCATGTTTATAGGGAGGCTAACTTTGTGGTGGATTATTTTGCTAATATGGGGGTTAATTGTGATGAGTTGACACTTATCAATGAAGTGGAAGCTCTTGATCCCAAGGTGCGAGCACACTTACATAATGACATAAATGGACACGTCACAAAATAATGTCAGTTCATGGTGTGTCAAATTCATCATGGTCATTTTCCGTAGGAATAGTGAGCATTTATTTCTTAATAATGCAAAGATTGGGGAGGGGATCTACTTGTGTGTCTGGAAATATTTTTACTTCTCGTGCCTAGAGAAATTTCATTTTGGGCCTGCGTGTAATCCTCTAGCTACCTGGAATTTGGGATTTTTCATGAACGGTTTTTGTGTGGCCAAATGGGTGGTGATCTAGTTAGAACTGAACCTGTTGATCTTGAAGGGGTGACGCCTAAAGCCATGGCTCTATTTGATAGCAAGGGTTTTATGCCCTTCCTAAAAAAATTTGAAGGTCATTTTGAAAATCTTAGCAAATATTTTGCCAGTGCCTGAAGACTACTAAAAAGGTGTGGTGGTTGAAATGAAGGGGATTAACATGGATATTACTATGGAATTAATGATAGGATGAAATTATGTTTAGATGTGGATGATGACATATATATATATATATATATATATATATATATAGATTATGATGAATTGTGTGGACATAAATTTAGATTCAAGTACGATCATGGATGATGATAATGGATAATTATTTTAAGAAAATTTGGAATGTCTTAGGTTAGATACATCTTAATGTAGTAAAATATTCTTCTCTCTACTTGTAAAATTAGAACTCACGAATTTGTATTTGGTTTCTTTGCATTTAAACCTTCTCAAAATCTGCTTCTCTCTACTTATAATGAATCAATGATATGATGACATTAAAATAAATATGGACGATGATGAATTGTATGTGGACGTAGATTTAGCTTCAAACATGATCAAGGATGATGAATTGTATAATGGATAATTTTTAAAGAAAATTTTAAATGTGTTATGATGAAAACATCTTAATATGGAAAAATCTTCCTCTATACTTGTAAAATTCGAATGTGTGATTTTATCCCACAAATTTTAAACACTTTATCAAAGCATTTTGTAAATACAAAAACAAATTAAAGATAATTGTAAAAACTCAAGAAATTTCATATGATATGGTTTAAGTTACCTCTTGTATTTTAGATGGTTGTAATGAAAGCATATGGAAGGAAAATGAGAAATCATCCTTCATAGCGTGCTAGAAAATCTTCGATTCAAGAAAACTCAACATGAGAAATGGATTAGTATATAAATGGGTGAGTTGTCTGACATTGTTAGTCCCGAGAAGTGAGAGCTTCCTCGGATGGATGTCAACCCACGTTTTCAAGAAAAAAAGATGAAATAATGATTGAGTGGATTAAGGAAGAAATATAAAGAAAATGATAACCTATACATGTTAGGACATGGTAGAATTTTCGAAGTCGGAAGAGTATAACAGTGGAAGAATATGCAGATCTAAACTCTGAAGGCCTTGCAAATTAGTATTCGACAAATGCATGTAACAAACAAATTTTTAAAATAGAATTTGGTATTCGAAAAATCCAAAATAGTAATTATATAAAACATATTTTTATAAATAATTGTATTTAAATAAATGTAAATATATATACCTGTAACATCTTTAATGATAATGAGAGCTGAAACAAATATGATAAAAAATCCTACTCAATCAATATTTACAGTTAAAATGTAAGGTCAAAAACAATAAAAGTAAGGTCAAGGAGATACCTATTTAAAGTTGAAACAATCCATTATCAATAACCTCTTGAAATTTGATGTTTTCTTTTTTTGTAGAGTGTGACGACGCACCAATTCCAGATCTCATCGTTGGGAACAATTGTACTTTATCTCTATTATTTACACCTCTTCTTTGGGAAAGGGAATTCCATGTGTAATTGTTCTTTCAAAAGGAAAGGTTTCCATGGAGTAGTGAGAAACATAACACCTCATGCAACTTACAGATTTTTATCCAACCTATTTCTTAGTTTTGAATTTATAAATGATAAAGAATCAAAACCCTTTCGTCCTCCACAGACCCCCAAAATCATTATTTGGCATAGCTCATATAATCTGAAATATTCACTGATGTCTTCTTGTAAGACAATACTTTTATAGATTCCTCACAAAATCCTTATAATAGCACCACTCTCGGAAGGTTCACCTAAATTTTTATATTGGTTCCTCATTGTTGTTGCAAAATTTGTTGATTGACACTTTAATAAATCAACATCCAAGTATACCTTTGATTTCCATACACTTGACCTCTTAATTCTTTGTGAGATATTCCATTATTTTACCCATGGATTTATGGAAATGCTTTCTTACAAAGTTTGCATGAGCACTTTAGTATTCCAAAAATTAGGATTCATCACACCCATTGCTACAAGAATTTTATCTTTGGAGAAACGTTCTCTAATTTTTGATGATAAGGATTCTAAATTTTTTAAATCTTTATTCTTGTTTCAACCATAACATACTCAAAGATATTACGTGTCACAATAACATATTCTCTTTCCAATCCTATAATATCTTGACATTTTTGCAAAATGTGTAGTGGTATATCCCTCCCATTAACACCGATGTAGAGGTGATCATGGATATTAAATCTCAAATAGTTACTAGGATTTTTAAGATCTAATAAATCTTTCCAATTCTTGAAAACAGGTGTATCAAAATCATCTTGGGAACAATACAAGACATCAAGAATTTGAAATACCATTTTTCTCATCTGTATAAAATCCACAATATAAATTAATCTCCACTTGTGCATGCTTCATCAATGTATTGATCTCCTGCAACATTCAAGAATACCAACCAATGTAAGAAATGTCTCCAAATCAATTAAATAGAATAGCAAGTCCCTCTTCATGTCAACTTCATGACAATGTTTGTGCATGTAACCAGCCAACAAAGGATACTCCTCATGAACTCTACATGCAGGTTCATACAAAGAAATCCATCTCATCTCAACATCCTTTAGAAGTTTTTTTCCATCTGTAATTCCAATTGTGAATTTCTATAATTCAAGAAAAATCTTTGGGTTTCTTTCCATATAGGCATGAAGTTATCTTATAAGGTGTTCTACTTTAGCAACATTTTCAGTATTTGTTTACCATTTTATATGCTAAATTCATTGATGAAGCGATCAGGTGAATTACTAGCATATAAGGGGCCCTGCTGTTGTTGAAAATGTAACACACAACCATGTTCGGTGACCTTGCATGAATGATGCACCATCTTCCCCAATGCATACCAACTTCGTAACAATTTCATAATCAGGTCATTCCAGATATCTTTCAAATCGAAACAACTATTTTATGTAGGTTTTGGCATTACGAGGTTTTCAACTATTTTCATAACACCCGGGGAGATGAGGTGTCCTTATATGATTTTATAAAGCATATATGTGGATACATACCCATGTAGTGTTGTCGATTTGTCACTTCATCAATAGAAAGAGAGATAAAAATTTATTTTTAACATTCTTTTCAAATCTTCCTTCTCTATCATTGAAAGGCATTTTTTCATTTCCCATGCACAACTATTAGAACAATGAGACTGAGGAATGTTGGGCATTTGATTATATTGATAAAAAAATTTGAAATCGAGGAAATCTAAAATTAGTCTTCCTTTCTTTAGTATGTGAAATAAAGTAGAGAATCGTATGAGTTTTGCATGAAGATTTGTTTGATTCATCTTACCAATTTGCGATGTGATCGCTTATCCCTTTTCCATGAGATGATCGCATTTTTTCCGCTATGCTTCATATTCTACTATGCATTTAACATGCATGCATTCTTTTTCAGTTTTCCACCTGTGTTTTGATTTTCTAGCCATCCTCCCCTGTTAAAATTAAATGTTGTTTTCCTGATGTTTTTCTATGGTGTCAACTTGGTTGCATTATTTGTTGCTTTCCCAATTTCCATGTACATATTGTACATGTACATTTAGATGGATCTTTTATAAATTATATGGTTTTACAAGTTCGATAAATAGAAATTTGACAGCCTAATCAAACTTGCATGTCATCCCAAGTGTCCACATATTCTTGTTCATTTTCCATGTTTTACTTTTTTGAGTTCAATTTTCAACATTATCACAATCACCTAGTTTCCTCTTTTGTGAACTAGAATTTGAATTTGATTTTTTGTTGCATTTTGCTTGAGTATTTATATGTGTAATATCTTGATGCACTCTGGTTTCACCCCAACATGAATAATATCTTCGGGATCTCGGCATCTCAATAGGTATATCTTCAAGATATCGCATGGTATCATCATAGGTGCCATGTGGTTGATACTTATGCGTAAATTCATGTCCACCTCAATATCACCTTCCACATAGTCTATACTATGATTATTCCATTGGTAGCTATATGGGTGTTGGTGGTTCCAAGATATCTGTGTAGAAAGTTTCCAAAATACTTGAACAAGGACTTCTAAGATTTCTTAGTTACTTTTTGGGTTTTCT
The DNA here is from genome assembly GCA_018340775.1 of Taxus wallichiana var. yunnanensis. Lineage (NCBI taxonomy): Eukaryota > Viridiplantae > Streptophyta > Pinopsida > Cupressales > Taxaceae > Taxus > Taxus wallichiana. Next base: position 771,472,442 of record CM031239.1, on the reverse strand, counting down.
CATTCTAAGCACTAACACCTTCCATTATTTTGAATTAAGTCATGCATCAACAAACACACTAAGTCACACGTCGGAAAAGCTGAGTCACAAGTCAAAAATACACTAATTCGCATGTCAAAGAAAACTAAGAGTTGTGTGTCAGCAAATACACTAAGTCACACATCGTAGAAAACCGAGGTTGTGCGTCAACAAATACACTAAGTCACAGCAAGCACACTAATTTGTGCATCAAAGAATATTGAGTCATGCATCGGGAAATACACTAAGTCACGTGTCAACAAAATTACAGTTGTGCATCAAGAAGAGAATTGTCAGGCGTCAACAAACAAATCCCTATCGTGCATCGAAATATCTCCATGTCACATGTTAGATAAAAACTTCATCATGTGTCAACCATGGTATAGTTGTGTGTCAAAAGGATTAGTTTTGGGCATCAACAAGAAAACCCTTGTTGCATGTCAGCAAGATCTCTTTGTGTCCCATCTATAGATAATATTTATAGTCACACATCAACAAATAACATCTGTCACCCGACTGCAAACTACTAACAATAATCAAATTTGAATTGTGCTTTGATGCTTAGAGTATGCAAGTTCATGGTATTAGTAAAGTCTTGTTTGTAGTATATTATCCAAAGAATCATCTAGGTTTTTATAGGAGATGTTTTCAAATGTAGGTAAAGCTGACCCCTAAAAAAAATAAACTATAAATTTTAGGCGAATAGGACACTAACTTGCTCAAAAAAATTTTCCTTTTCAATTTTTCGTAAAATGAAATTTTGCCATATTACAAATATTCGCCACTAAAATTATCCTTGAACTAAAGACTAATTTTGAAACTTAATGGGGTTCATTCACCTATAATGTGATGTCATTTGGTTTGAAGAATGTGCCCATAATTTTTTTCCATGTAGTAATTGGGGCATTTAAGGACTTCACTCAAAAGTTATTGAAGCTATACCTAGATGACTAGATTGTGTATGGTATAGTGAGAGACCATCATGTAAACTTGAGGTTCATGTTTGACATATTTAGGAAACTAAACATTTCCATGAAACTCAAGAAGTGCATCTTTGTGACATGTTTTAAGTTCCTGGCTGGGACATGTGTTTTCGAAGGAAGGAATGTTAGTTGATCAAACCAAAATTTTGGTGATCCTTAGCTTGGAGGAGCACCGTAACTCAACATGATTTAGATGAATTTATAGGACACACATGTTATTACCAAAATTTCATCAAAGGATATCCTAATATATCTTTCCCTTTAGAGTAATTATTGAATAAGGATGGACCCTTTACGTAGACAATGTTCCCAAAAATAAGGGCACCCATTCTCCAATTCCTAGATTGGAATAAACCCTTCCATGTTCACATATACATGTTAAGGATAACTATAGGATATGTTCGCCTAGCTAGGAGAAGGGAGGGTGGAAAATCCCATATATTTTACAAGCAAGAAGTTATCTTCAGCAAAGTATAATTATATTACTACAGAGCATTAGGTGTTGTAAATGGTTTACGTGTTCCCAAAAATCGATAGTACTTATTATACATAAAGTTCTTATTCTTCACCAAACATGAGGATATGAATTATTTCCTCAATAAAATTTTGCTACGAGAGGCATATGAGTAGATGGATTATCTTGTTTCAAGAATTTAATTTCTCTATGATGATGAAACCAGTAAGCTCAATTATGGGCGGATCAATTATCAAGAATCAATATTGTATAATCTACATGAATAATTGAGGATTACATGCCATACACATAGTTATATAAGGTTAAAAGAGCATTGGAAGAGCTAGAAGATATTACAACCTACCTCACTTTAGGAATAGCTCCTACTAGATGACCTTTGAATGAAAAGAAACAACTTGTGGAGTGCGTGGCACTGTACCATCATTTTTAGGATATTTGTACAATTTGTGGTGTAATGAAGTTCTAAAGGTGAATTTTAGCACATGAGTCCACCGGATTACTCAAGAGACTTATGAAGCCGTAGTAGGATGCCGATATGTTGGAAAAGTCACCACATGAAAGATTTTATTTTTAGGATTATTATGGCCCACATTATTTAAATATGCTAAAGAATACACTACCAAGTCCGATGCAACCTAGAATTCACCAAAATAACCCGTGTGCGCTAGCACATTGCTTTCAACCTAGAATGAGCACTCACTTTAAGCATGCATTCAGATCCATAAATAATATAAACATTCTACGAGCATATTCCATATCTAGAGCTAAAGAGTAATGGATTTAAATGATAGCCATATGAATTCAACCATGCAAGAACTAGTTATGATCATGTTTATCACCTTGAATTAGTCATTACTATCCATTATATTGAACACAATAAATACAAAAAAGCTTCTTATAATATTCATATCATAAACTTATGCACGCATCATATTTGTCGGCATAATTTCACAATAGCTCATGCATAGTCCTCCCTTTAACCTATGTAAATTACTACATATTTATAAGGGTGGAGACTTTCCCTTCACCACTTACATAATTCCCAAAATAGGTCACATGCTGAAAATAGCCGCGTGAATTTAAAATAATAGACACACATGCAAGTGCGCTAATAATAGATCTCTTTTAGTTAACTGGCAGTAGTAATTCTATTATTAACTCGAACCCATGTAAAGTGCTTAGTAGATTCTCTTCCAAAAATAGCCTATGTATGTCGTGCAAGTCTTTATCTAGTTTGTGTGCTCTATACACTATCTCCAAAAATAGCCCGTAATCATGAAAATGGATAAGTCTGAATTTGTCCTGTCTTTTACATGCGTTTACTTCCCTATCTTTCCGTACCTTTGAACGCACCCTATTTCCACGTGTGAACCTTACATCTACCTTCTACTAAGTATCATACTTTATCTACTCAACAAAGTGTGACATCTTCTAAAGGGTGGGAAATCCAAATAAAAGGGATGGAATTCCCTTAATAATTGTTCATGTAGAAGAACCAATTTAAACTTAGGCTATTGATTTTTCGGGCTAATAACTCTTCTTTACGCGTAGGACTAGATTGTGGTACATCATCATGGCCACATATTATTTGATGAGATAGGTATAAATAACAACAAAAATCCTCTGTGAGAACATCATCTTAATATATGGCTACCAATTGAGTTTGACCAGTGATTGGGAATCCATTTCCTTCTAGAGATGGTGTGTATCTTGTTATTTGAATTTATGATTGGGCATGATAAAACCACCCCTACTAATCCTAGGTGAATGGAATGGAATTATCCTTTGAAATAATCGTGAGAAATAATCTAATGAATATTTTTGATGTAGGGCACAAGGATTGGGATGACCAAGTTTTAACTATGATATAGGCCTATAGAATGACCTATAATTGTTTTATAATGGACACACTATTCTAGTTGGTATTTAACAAAGAGGTAGTTACACCCTTGGAATTCCTAGTACCATCACTCGCACAACACACATAATAAACTTGGATGACTAAATAAATATAAACCAAAAACTTTATGTTCTAATGAAATTGGATGAGAAGATATTTCACATGCACTATAGTCAACAAGTTGAGAAGACAAGGTAAAAATTTTGGCATTACGGGCACACCAAGAGTAATTTATTAATGGAAGGTATGTACATCCTTCTTTATGATTCAAAATATGCTAAACATACATGAGAGTCACAAGTTAGATGGTTACATCCATACATCATTCATAACATCACGGATAACGATGCTTACAAGGTACACATGTTTAATGGAGAAATACTACCTAGGAACTTTCATGGTAGCATATTGAATAACTAGCACACTTGAATGGATAAAAATTACAACAATAAATTTTCCATTAACCCAATAAAAATATTTACGTAATTGCTTTGTTTTTTTCTTTCCATATTTTTTTGTGAAAATTTACGATATTTTGAAAAGGGATCATCTCGCTGATCGAGTGCAAAGCTAATAAAAACTATTCTATTCATTTATTTCTAACCAAAAGTGATATATCACACCTACTATAGTGATAGCATAAAATATATTTTAACACACATGATAAACATGTAGGAGAAAAATAAAACCAACCTTTTGTATTTCTAAGTAATAAAATGGTGGAGGGCCATGCGCATGCAAGGAAAGGGAGGAGATGCGAAGAATCATAAAAATATTATGAGAGAGAAAGGACTGCAAGAAATGTGTGTGCATGTGCTTTATTCTATAATACCAACAAGGTAAGTAGTCGTGTTGGGATGTTGATGTTAGATGAGAGAGAAGCGGGAAGAGAGAGAGAGTGAGAGGAAAATCATCAAGTAAAAAAGGGTTAGGAACAATTCCATAGTCATATTTTCAGACATGGAGAGATGATATGGTGAACTAGTTACACGGATTAGACACATTAAATACCCCCAATGGGTAAAGAAATTCATTATGCACACTTGAAATGAGAAGAGTAGAGCTAAAGGGTAGAACAGGTCAATTTGTGTGAAGGATATTTCTCATACCTCACACTCTCAATCTTTCATTATGATAAAACTAATTACATGGTGATGGATCAAGGTTAGATGAATATGTGGAGCTCTATTTGAGATATTTTTGAGAAGGTTGGAGGAAGAAAAGTTTAATTTTAGTTCTTGGAGTGAACCAACCCACCATTGATAAGAAAGAAATATCAAAATAGTAAATAGTATTATCTACTACGATTCATGACTATTATAACCCATCCTTTAGGAATTTGGAACCAAAAGGAGACACTATTTGTCCCAAGACAATCAAAAATAATATACATGGCCATGACATTGTAGAAGAACCAGAGGATAAAGTACCTCCATAATAGCTAAAAGAAGACATCCCTAAGATGGAGTTCTAGAAAAATGAATTATAGGTGAGATGGTGTAGAGAATAGGCTACAAAACATAAACAAGGGAGGTGAACCACCAAAATAAATTCACAATTATGGAGAAGGATTACGTTGTTAAAGGATAAATTGACACAAATGGAAGGATGGTGTTGTATATCAAATGAAACCTAGAGCAAGAATATCTTGGGGTATTCCAAATATGCAAGCTTCCATACTTTGGTAAAGCCACCCCCTTGGTCTAGCTATTTATTGCCCGACATACTGCGTGAAAATAAGATTTACTTTGCAGAAGGCACACCAAGATATTAGCAAATCTAAAAAACCAAATAAAATGTATCTCTATCGGGATCATACTAAAATAGGGTATAAATACACAAGAACAAGAATAGTTACATATCAAAAGGAGTTCCCTAGTATCTCAGAAGAGTGAATTTGTGTGATAAACACTATTTAAGATTAAGGAAAAAATTACCATCTCACGCATCAAGGCCTAAACACACACGTGCGCGCGCACGCGCACGCACGCACGCACCCGCATGCACACAAATTCACACACACACACACACACGCACACACACATGCACGTACGCATGCATGCATGCACACATGCACGCACGCACACACACACACACACACACACACACACACACACACACACACACACGTCATAATGATAGATCCCATAGAATGTGTGCCTATTATAAATAGATTTATTATGATTATTCAAAGAAGAATGGAAAATATTCCAAGTTCGATGTGACAATGCACAAGTGGACCTATATAGTGGATCTAGAGGTTTGTTTGCTAAAGGAGGAAGAAAGAGTAAACTTGATGGTCTATACCCAAAAATTATAAGCTGCTAGGTGGTGGGAAATCCATTATCCATCACTACCTCATTGGAACCACATAAAGGAATCCTTATCGACATGGTTTGATAAGGGTAATGAGAAAAGAGAGTTCCTAACTACGATGGAATCTTATTACTTGTTTCTTATGTGTGTAACTATGAGTAACAATGGGTTAAAGGACCAGTGCACTCCCCTTCTACTTGTGGATGCATGAGTTTTACAACATATTAATGGTTTGGGTACACTCTTTATATATATTATGTGAAAAAAAAAAAAAAAAGATGTGGAAATATGAACTTGAGGAAGATCTATATCTTTCCTTCCATTTCAATTTAGATACTAAGGAATGGGATGAGCCCTTTAGCTAGTTAAGGAGGCCATCTTCCATAATGACGCTATCATGGAAGAAATGTTATCCCACATTCATGATAAGGAGACATATGTTATCAACAGGATATTTAAGGAAGAGGCTAGTAACAATTAGAAAAAAATGTTTGAGGCATTAACATGGAAGTCAAAGAGAAAAGGAATAACCCTAATACAAGTTGAGGATCGAGAAGGATAAAAAAACCATTTGAGAGTTCCAAACATAATTAGAGAGTGCATGGTTTAGGATGCATGTGATAGGGAGAATAATTATTACACATATCCAATGCACATAGAAGAGGTAAACATTGGATAAGAAATCGAGCCCCATTTGGCCACCATTGATGATTATTGGTCATATATAGAGTTAACATTCATAATTGAGTTACTAAAGAAATTCAAATATTTATTTCTTGAGGGTTAACATGAGATGAAATGAGAACATGATTTCCTTAGAAATATGACCAACAATCTAAGGGATGATGCGTGCATAATCAAGAAAATTCCATATCACATGAACTCAAACACGAGAAATAAAGAAAAGGAAGAGACTGAAAAGATGCTCAAAGCATTCGTCATCTATCCTATAGAGGAATCAAAATGGGTAAGAAACATGGTGATAAGCATAAATAAATTTTGGTGCATAAGGATTTGCGTGGATTTTTACACACCGAATGAGGCTTATGTCACTCCCTTTGCAACCTTGTTCACAAAAGACATTCTTGAGGGTGTAGTTACATGTAAGATCTATAATTCTACGAGATGGAGTCTCAAGATACCACTAAGTTCAAATCATAGAGAAGAATAAACCAAAGACTAATTTTGTAATAGAATTGGTTTCCTTCAGCTTTAATGTCATGTCATTTAGTTATAAGAACACACAAAATTTTATCTTATGTATTAATTAAGGAAATCAATGACTTAATTCGCAAGTACCTTTAGCTATACCTAGATGATTGGAAAATGTATGGTTTTATGAGAGACCACCATGCAAAATTGAGGGTAATTTTTAGGTATGTAGGAAAATACAAATATTCTTAAACCTCGAGAAGTGCATCTTTGTGACATCATTCAGTTCATGCTAGGATATTTTATTTATAAGGAAGGAATGTTTGTTGATCCGGACAAGATTGCGGTGATGCTTAGCCTAGAGGAGAATACAACTTAGCGTGATGTGCGCATATTTATAGGACACATAAGATATCTATAAATTCATCAAAGACTATACCAAGATAACTGACCCCTTAGAATAATTTTTGAAGAAGGATGAACCCTTTTTTTGGATGGTGCACCAATTAGAGGCATTCAAAACATTAAAGGAAAAATAAGGGATCACACCCATTCTTTGAATTGGAAAAAATAGTTCTATGTTCATGTAGACACACCAAGGACAACTATAGGATATATTTTTTTCTAGCTAGGAGAAGAGAGGGTAGTCCACCCCATATATTTTGTGAGAAGGAAACTATCTTCGATAGAGAACATATACATTACTACAGAGTGTCGGTGTTCGATGGTTTACATGCTCCTGAAATTTAGAAATTAATTACTATCCATGTAGTTCATGTTCTTCACCAAACATGAGGATCTAAAGTACTTGGTCAATAAAGTAGTTCTATCTGAAGTGCACTATAGATGGATTATTTTCTGTAAGTAATTTAATTTCTCTATCATGGTGAAACCATGTAAGCTCAATTGTGTGCCGGATAACTTTTCAAGTATCAATACATGATAAGATACATGGAATATTGATGATGACATGTTAGAAGTGTAGTTATAAAGGTTCAAATATCACCATATGAGATGGAAGATAATATAACCTTTCTCACTTCAGGAATAACTCTTTCAAATGGACTTTCAATGAAAAGAAGCATCTTTCTATGTTATGGTCTTGTACCAACTTCTTGGAGGATATTTTTATAAGTTCTGGGGTGTGATGAATTTCTAGGAAGGTTTTTATATCATATGAGCACACAAAATTATTTTAGGAGGATCATAAAGTCATAATAGGAGGCCATTCTACTCAAGAAGTCACCATACACAAGATTTTGTTTTTAGGATTATTGTGACATACATAATATCTATATGCTTTGGAATATAATACCAAGTGTGATATTTTTCAAAGGGTAGGATAACCAAGTATAAGGGATGAAATGCCATTAATACATGTAAATGTAGGAGAACCATTTGAAAAATGGGTTATTTATTTTTTTGGTCTAATAGATCCTACAGTGTGCAAGACTAGAGTGCGGTACATCATCATGTACACAAATTATTTTATGAGATGGGAAGAAGCAACACCCATAAAGGATTACATAGTTTCCACAATAACTAGGTTCTTATGGGAGAATATCATCTCAAGATATGGTTTTCCAATGATTTTGACCAGTGATTAGTGAATCCATTTCCTTATTGATATGACATGCATTTTGTTAGATGAATTTATGATCATGTAAAATAAAACCACCTGTTACTTATTCCTAGATAAATGGAATGGTACAAGCCTTCCACAAAATAAGGGATGTGCCAAGAAGAAAGAGTTTTGAAGGAGAGAACTAGGTAATTTGTGTGAAGGAGATTACTCATATCTCACAATCTCAAGCTTGCATTGTTACTTTATAGTCACAAAATCACACACTTACTAATTACATCACACCTCTAAGTATTTTATTATATGCATAATCCTTAAGTAAAAAAAAGCAGACATTAACAACACTTGTTTTTATTTTATATTGCTTTATTCCCTTTTGATACTCTTGACATTTTCTTTCTCGAATGATCACTTTACTTTTGGACATTGAAAAACACATGACCCAACTCTATATTGTATTTTATATCCTCTAAACATCCCGCAAAGTAGCTCCAATTAGGGACATGAGCGCTAAGGAGATATTGTTTCCTTTGGGGGTTACTATCCTTTTCCCTCTCTTTTTCAAATTTGGATTGCCACATCATTTGGTATCTTTTCTAAAGTCTCTTTTATCACTTTGGGTTGGCCTTTTTGGTTGTTAATGATGAAATTATAATAAGGAACATATATATATATATATATATATATATATATATATATATATATATATATATATATATATATATATATATATATATATATATATATATATATATATATATATATATTACTCACTATTATTAGGGTTTGGGAAAAAATTTGGGGATAATAATTACTATCTACTACTTGGGAAAAGAGCAACATTCAAATATTACATTTGGGATGCATTACTCACTACATAGGAGGGTTATTTCTAAATTCTATCTCATACATTCATCTTGGGGAAAAGTAGTTGTATCCCACTATCCTGGTGCAACTAACACAAGGAAAACCTAGCTTCAAGGGATTTGATTCAATCACACACACATACACTAGAATTACATAGAGTTTGAAATGTATTACAATGCTCGGTGACAATCACATTATGGTGACCACCAATGTCAATCCGGATCAATAATATGCATTATTCATTCCATCTAATGTTTTCTTAGGCCATGTACCAATTTTTAGGGTTTTTTTTTCCGTTTAGGTGCAACACAGTACCTATAATGAATTTTTGTGATGGAGGTGGAAAATCCCCAATGAATATACTTGAACCACTTTCACGTAAAGGTGAATTTTCCAATTTTTGAGAACTAAATTTTCACCTGCTATTATTTGAGTGAGAGTGATACACCGAGGAAAAATTCTCTATGTATACATTGATGCATAGTTGACACACATCAACAAACTTTGTTTCACACGCAAAACAAAAATCTTGGAAACCCTAATTTTGTCCTATATATACCCTCTCACCACTCATTTTTGTGTTTACACTTCTCGGCTCCCAAATTTTCATGTTTACATGAATCAAGCTCAGGTACAAATCAAGCTCAAGTACAATGACAACTACAAGTGCAGCCCAAGCTCAAGACCAGGATCAATCGGAAAATCCAGTCAACCCACAAGCCCTATCTAAGGGCAAGATACTCTACAGAACTTGTTGTGCCCCCACATTCATACAATTTTGCAGATGAACACAAAATACAAGGATTTGTTGGATGCATGTGATTTTGATGGGCTCGTTAAGATGCCCTAGTTTGAAATTGATCATGATATTATGAATTACCTTCTCTCCTCAATAATAAAGAGGATGGTTTGTTTATTATTATTGTGGATGATGGTCGTATGTTTCAATTTGGTGTCGATCCAGCTGATATCCATCGGTTGACAAGCCTTCCATATAAAAATTCCCCCATTGTTACAATGAAAGAAACCCTCGTAAAAATGATAAGAAGTACTGAAATCTACTTTTGGTTTCCATGTTGATTGTACGTGTAATCTATTTTCAATTTTCATTTGATATTTTTAGTTTTTTATTTTGATACAATTCAAATCGATATTAATTCCAATGAATTTTTGGCATTTGCAACTCATGTCAATAAATCAAGACATGGTGTGGATACGCAAGGAATTGCACACCACTTTCTTATTGTTATGATTTCTTTCTTTCAAGCCAAATTGTTTTGCAGGGTCGGAAAACATGGATATACCAAATTGGGCTATTGCATACATTCTTGCAACTATCGAAAAACTAAAATTTGATTGGTGCACCTTTTTATCTAATAAAATAAAAACTAACATTACAAATGCATCACTTTCGGAAAAACCAGTCATTCACTCCACAAACTATCTCCTTGGCCTTTATTACGAGGCTCTTTTTAATTTAAAAGACAAACCAATTCCTACTTGCATGATGAGACAATGAAGAATTTTTCAATTCCATTTCAAGAACAATAGGTATAAAGTTTATATTTCGACATTAGACTAACATTATGTTCATCTGAATCTGATTAAATATTGTCCATTTTGTAGAAAATTTTTGGAGGCCCTTCCATGAAAAAAAAAAAGCATCAAGAGGAAGAGGCCAACAACATGCTGAGGCATCGACAGATTCACAATCTAAAATGGAATTTCACTCATCTCTAAACCGCCAAGTGTTTGCATTAGTTAAACATGAGATGTAATACCCTAACATTTACTATTTACAAATTCCCATTTTCTATTTTCAATTTACCATTTACCATATTGAATTGACATACAATCGATTGTTGTTGACATTGCAGGGACTTTGGACAATACGCGTGCTTCTCAAAGTCAACCATCTTCACCAACTCACTCAGTTCAGTCACATGTAATTATCTCTTCTCAACAACCCTGCTCAACAATCCCAGCCACACACAGCTCAAACACAACCAATTACTACTCCAACATGGCCACCTCAAGCACCACGACATGTTACCCCTCAACAACAAGGTATGATTTTATTAATTTAGTACAAGTTTTGAATAGTTTTTCATATAGTTTAATAGTTTTTCAAATGATTTTTCTTGCACTTTTCAATACATATAGTCCTTCACCTTCTGTACAAACAACAACACCACCACCTCCTCCACCAATATGATTCAAAATGCCAACCAGAGGTTTAGGAAAAAGAACATTGGTAAACATGCCAATTCCTTCGGCCCCTAGTGGGACACTAAACATTTCCTCCTCATTTTGAATTCCAACCCTCTCTCTCGGTGGCTTGCCCAACTGCAATGGCGTATCGATTTAAATAATATAAATTTAGATGAAGATTACTTGGGCATTGATAACAATGACCCAACATGATTTTTCAATACACGTGAGATGATTCAAGGCCAACAGGTATACTTCTATTTCAATGTAATTTATTCATCTTTCATTACATTTCACTTTCGATTTATTTATTTGAATATTGATTTATTTTATCACAAATAGGATCAGGCCACCCAAAGGTAAAAAGGTAGCATTCGATGATCAACCCAAAATCCCCATACCTCTCCAGTGACATCATCTTCTTCAGATACAGATGGTGAAAATTTTTACCATTTCCTTTAGAGAACTTGATTGGTTATGATTGTCAATCCCATGTCCAAGAGTTTATTGTACCTCATATCAATTCAGCTCATAGAATGGGAGAGAAGGGAAAAAGTACTAATCAATGAGATAATAAGTCATTTTGAAAATTATTGGCAAAGGGATAGTTTATATTGCTGATCAAAATCAACCTGCGAAGATGGATTCCTTACTTACCCAAGTAAGAAGTGGGACTGTCATGTATAACAACAATTATAAAGATGATATTTTAGATAAAGCATTAAACAAATTGGAAAATATTAGTGTTGAAGCCCAGACATATTTTAATAAATGGTCTAAGGACAAGGATCTAGTGGCAATTGCAAATGTCGAGAGAGATAGAGCGGTCGTAAGTATTATCTCTTTGAAACAATATTTTTGTTAATTTGAAATTTTCTTATTTTAGTAATATGTATAATTGAGATCACTTTTTTTGTGCAGTTGAAATATGAAAATTTGAAGAGTCAAGCAAAGGTATTCCAAGTTCACTTGGAAACCATGAAGAATAGTCTATCCACAACAATGAAGATGAAAGAAAATATTGTTTTAGTTAACAAACAAAACAATACACTAAAGTGGATAATTAAAGAGAATGGCTTCAACCTTGAAATTTTATTCAAAACTAAGGCAATTGCAGATCCCAGTTTGTTATCCCATGGAGATGCGAAAAAAGGAAGAACAAAGAATCATAAAGAATCTAGAGAGTGTTGTGGAAGATCTGATTAGTTATGGGATTATTCAAGCCATTGGGGTAAGGGGTACAGGAGGGGAAGCCATTGAGGAAAGGAGTACATGAGTGGAAGCCATTGGGGAAAGGGGTACACAAAATTGAGGGTTGAAAAATTTCATGATTGAGGGTTGAAATATTGAAACTTTAAATTTAAAAATTTGAAATACTTTATAATCTGGATTTGAAAATTTGAAACTTGAGTGTGATGGTCATGGCGTTTGAAAATTTGAAATACTTTATTATCTGGATTTGAAATTTGAAACTTGAATGTGATGGCATTTGAAAATTTGAAATACTTTATAATCTGTAATTTTATATCTTGTTATATATTATATATAGAATTTCTAGATTGTATATGGTGTTTATGTTTCATTTGAATGTGATGGCGTTATGATAATGGTTAATTATTTGTTTTAAGAAAATATGGAATGTGGTATGACAAAGACATCTTAATACTAATAGAGTTAAATCTTCTTCTCTCTACTTCTAAAATTCAAACTCTGTATCAAGTTTCTTCAAATTTAAACCTTCTCAGAATCTTCTCTCTACTTGTAATGATGATTGCATTAGATGTGGATGATGACATTAGAATAGAATCATAGATAAGGATTATGATGAATTGTATGTCTCAGAATCTTCTCTCTACTTGTAATGATGATTGCATTTGATGTGGATGATGACATTAGAATAGAATCATAGATATGGATTATGATGAATTGTATGTCTCAGAATATTCTCTCTACTTGTAATGATGATTGCATTAGATGTGGATGATGACATTAGAATAGAATCATAGATATGGATTATGATGAATTGTATGTGGACATAGATTTAGCTTCAAGCACGACAGAGACATTTAAACCTTCTCAAAATCTTCCTTCTCTCTACTTGTAATGATATGATGACATTAGAATGGATATAGATGATGATGAATGATGTTAATGGATAATTGTTTTAAGAAAAATTGGAATGTGTTAGGAAAGACATCTTCTCTATACTTGTAAAATTCAAACTCTGTATCAGGTTTCTGCACATTTAAAACTTCTCAAAATCTTCTTCTCTCTACTTGTAATGAATCAATGATATGATGACATTGGATGTGGATGATGACATTAAAATAGATATGGATGATGATGAATTGTGTGGACTTAGATTTAGCTTCAAGCATGATCATGGATGATGATAATGGATAAATAATTGTTTTAAGAATAATTGGAGTGTGTCAGAGTCTAGGAGTAGGACAGAGACATCTTCTCTCTACTTGTAAAATTTGAACTCTGTATCCGGTTTCGCACATTTAAACCTTCTCAAAATCTTCTTCTCTCTACTTGTAATGAACTTTGTATCGGATTTAGGTTTCTACACATTTAAACCTTCTCAAAACCTTCTTCTCTCTACTTGTAATGAATCAATGATATGATGACATTAGATGTGGATGATGACATTAAAATAGATATGGATTATGATGAATTGTGTGGACATAGATTTAGCTTCAAGAATGATCATGGATGATGATAATGGATAATTGTTTTAAGAAAATTTGGAATGTCTTAGGACAGAGACATCTTAATACAGTAAAATCTTCTTCTCTCTACTTGTAAAATTAGAACTCTAAGTTTGTATCAGGTTTCTTCACATTTAAACCTTCTCAAAATATTCTTCTCTCTACTTGTAATGAATCAATGATATGATGACATTAAATGTGGATGATGATGATAAAATAGATATGGATGATGATATATTTAGCTTGGACATAGATTTAGCTTCAAGATCGAGGATGATGAATTGTATAATGGATAATTGTTTTAAGAAAATTTGGAATGTGTTATGATAGAAACATCTTAATATGGAAAAATCTTCCTCTCTACTTGTAAAATTTGAATGTATGATTTTATCCCACAAAGTTTAAACACTTTATCAAAGCATTTTGCAAATACAAAAATAAATTAAAGATAATTGTAAAAACTCAAGCAATGTCATATGATAGGGTTTAAGTTACCTCTTGTCTTTTAGATGGTTGTGACAAAGCATATGGAAGGAAAATGAGAAATCATCCTTCGTAGCATGCTAGAAGATCTTCGATTCAAGAAAACTCAACATGAGAAATGGATTAGTATATAAATGGGTGAGTTTCTTGACATTTTCAGTCCCGAGAAGTGAGAGCTTCCTCGGATGGATGTCAACCCATGTTTTCAAGAAAAAAAGATGAAATAATGATTGAGTGGATTAAGGAAGAAACAAAAAGATTAAAGAAAATGCAAATGATAACCTATACATGTCTGGACAGTAGAAGTCTAGAAGTTTGGAAGAGTATAACAGTGGAAGAATATGCAGATCTTGAACTCTTAAAGGCCTTGTAAATTAGTATTCAAAAATGCATGTAACAAAAAAAATTTTAAAACTAAATTTGGTATTCGAAAAATCCAAAATAGTAATTATATAAAACATATTTTTATAAATAATTGTATTTAAATAAATGTAAATATATATACCTATAACATCTTTAATGATAACAAGAGCTGAAACAAAATATGATAAAAATCCTCCTCAATCAATATTTGCATATGTAGAGTTAATATGAAATTGAATAAATAACCATAGTTAAAATGTAAGGTGACAAACAATAAAAGTAAGGTCAAGGAGATACCTATTTAAAGTTGAAACAATCCATTATCAATAGCTTCTTCAAAGTCGATGTTCTCTTACAGAGTGTGACGATGCACCAATTCCAGTCTCATCATTGGGAATAGTTGTACTTGTAGTTGTATTATTTACACCTCTTCTTTCGGAAAGGGAATTCCAATGCACAATTTCTCTGTCGAAAGGAAAGGTTTCCATGGAGTAGTGAGAAACATAACACCTCATGTAACTTTCCATATTTTTATCCAACCTTTGTTTCTCAGTTTTGATTTTATAAATGATAAAGCACTAAAAACCCTTTCATCCTCCATAGACCCCAAAATCATTGTTTGGCATAACTCATATAATCTAAAATATTCACGATGTCTTCTTGTAAGACAATACTTTGATAGATTCCTCGCTAGAATCCTTGTAATAGCACCACTCTCAAAAGGTTCATCTAAATTTTTATATTGGTTCCTCATTGTTGTTGCAAAATTTGTTGATTGAGACTTTAATAAATCAACATTCAGTATACCTTTGATTTCCATACCCTTGACCTCTGAAGTCTTTGTGAAATGTTCCATTATTGTACCCATGGATTTATGGAAATGCTTTCTTACAAAGTCTACATGAGCACCTTTAGTATTCCAAAAATTAGGATTCATCACACCCATTGCTTCAAGAATTTTATCTTTGGAGAAACGTTCTCTAATTTCTGATGATAAGGATTCTAAATTTTTTTAAGCTTTTATTCTTGTTTCAACTATAACAGACTCAAAGAGATTATGTGTCACAGAACATCTTCTCTTTCCGATCTATAATATCTTGACGTTTTTGTAAAATGTGTAGTGGTATGTCCCTCCCATTAACATTGATGCAGAGGTGATCGTGGATATTAAATCTCAAATAGTTATTGGGATTTTTAAGATCTAATAAAGCTTTCCAATTCTCAAAAATAGGTGTATCAAAACTATCTTGGGAATAATACAAGACATCAAGACTTTGACATACCATTTTTCTCATCCATATAAAATCCACAATATAGATTAATCTCCCATGTGCATGCTTCATCAGTGTATTGATCTCCTGCAACATTGGAAGAATACCAACCAATGTAAGCAATGTCTCCAAATCAGTTAAATGGAACAACAAGTCCCTCCCTATCAACTTCATGATGATATTTTTGCATGTAACCAACCAACGAAGGATACTCCTCACGAACTCTGCATGCAAGTTCATACAAAGAAATCCATCTCATCTCAACATCCTTCAGAAGTTTTTTTCCATCTGTAATTCCAATTGCGAATTTCTAGAATTCAAGAAAACACTTTGGGTTGCTTTCCATATAGGCATGAAGTTCTCTTATAAGGTCTTCTACTTTAGCAACATTTTTGTAGTTTCTTACCATTTTATATGCTAAATTCATTATGTGAGCCATACAGTGAATTTCTAGCATATAAGGGGCCACTATTGTTTGCAATCTAACACACAACCCTATTCGGTGACCCTACATGATGATGCACCATCTATCTTGCTCAATGCGCATACCAACTTCATAGCAATTTCATAATCAGTCATTCCAACAATATCTTTCAAATGAGAAACAACTATTTTATGTAGGTTTTCAGCATTACAGTTTTCAACCATTTTCATAACACCCAGCAGATGAGGTGTCCTTATATGATTTTCTAAAGTATAGACGTGGATACATACCCATGCAATGTGTTGTCGAATATTGTCACTTCATCAATAGAAAGAGAGATAAACTTTTCTTTTTTACATTCTCTTTCAAATCTTCCTTCTCTATCATCGAAAGGCATTTTTCCATTTCCCATGCACTATTGTCAGACCAATGAGACTAAGGAACGTTGGGCATTTGATTATATTGATACAAAACTTTGAAATCAGAGGAAATCCAAAATCGGTCTTCCTTTCTTTAGTATGTGAAATAAAGTAGAGAATTGTATGAGTTTTGCATGCAGATTTGTTTGATTCATCTTACCAATTTGCGATGTGATCGTTCCTCCCTTTTCCACGAGATGTCTGCATTTTTTTCTTCTCTACTTCATACTTTGTTGTGTATTTAACATGCATGCATTCTTTTTCAGTTTTCCACCTATGTTTTTTGATTTTCTATCCATCCTCCCCCATTACAGTCAAATATTGTTTTCCACAGTGTTTTTCTATGGTGTCCAGCTTCATTTGCATTTTTTTTGTTTTTCCCAATTTCCACGTACATATTGTACATGTACATTCAAATGGGATCTCTTCTAAATTAGATGGTTGTACATAGTTCGATAAATAAAAATTTGGCAGCCCAATCAAACTTGTATGTCCTCCCATTGTCCACATATTCTTGTTCATTTTCAATGTTTTACTTTTTTGAGTAGAATTTTGAGCATTATCACAATCACCTGGTTTCCTCTTTTGTGAACTAGAATTTGAATTTGATTTTTGTGTTCCATTTTTCTAAGTATTTGTATGTGCGATATCTTGATGCACTCTAGTTGCACCCAATAGAAGAATATCTTCAGGATATGGCATCTCAATAGGTATATCTTCAAGATCTGGCATGGTATCATCATAGGTGTCATTTGGTTGATACTTATGTAGAATGCATGTCCACCTCAATATTACCTTCCACATAGTTTGTACTTTGATTCATTCTAGTGGCAGCTATATGGGTGTTGGTGGTTATGGTATCATGTGCAACAAAAAGTTTCCAAAATACTTGAATAGGGACTTATGAGATTTCTTAGTTACTTTTTGGGTTTTCTCATTCTAAGCACTAACACCTTCCATTATTTTGAACTGATTCATGCATCAACAAACACACTAAGTTACATGTCGATAAAATAGATTCATGCGTCAAAAATACACTAAGTCATGTGTAATATAAAATAGATTCACATGTCAAAATACACTAAGTCGCACATTAGAGAAAACTAAGTCACGCCAATCAAAAACACACTAAGTTGTGTGTCGAAATACACTAAGTTCATGCATCAACAAAAAATTACAATTATGTGTCAAGAAGAGCGTTCGGAATCAACAAACAAACCCCTATCACACGTCAGCAATATTTCCTTGTCACCCATCCATAGAAAAAATCCTTGTCCCGTGTCGATAAAAACTTCATCACGCGTCGACCAAAATATAGTCATGCATCAGCAATTAGTGTCGAGTTAACAAAAAACCTTGTTGCGTATCGAGAAAAGATCTCTTTGTCACCCATCTATAGATAATATTTATAGTCGTGCATCAAAAATAGCATCTATTACCCGACTACAAACTCCTAGTATAGTCATGTGTCAACAAGATTAGTGTCGGGATTCAACAAGAAAAACCTTGTTGCATGTCGTGAAAGATCTCTTTGTCACCCATCTATAGATAATATTTATAGTCGTGTATCAAAAATAGCATCTATTACCCGACTTACAAACTACTAATAGTAATCAAATATGTATTGTTCTCTAGTGCTTAGAGTATGCAAGTTCACGGTATTGGTAAGGTATTGGTGGTAGTATACTACCCGGAGAATCACCTAGGTTTTTATAGGAGATGTTTTCAAATGTAGGTGAAGTTGACCCCAAAAAATATACTGTAAATTGTAGGCGAACAGACAACTCGACCTCTCAGAAAAAATCACCTTTTCAAATTTTCCTAAAATGAAATTTTCACCATATTACGAATATCGCCACTAAAATCAATGTGTATTATGGGTATGAAAAAGGTGTTTGAGTACCCATATTGGAAGAAGTATCCAATAAGTACTTCTCTAATTATACCTTGCCTAATGATGAAACGAACCAACTAGTTGCACACCAAGAGGTGGGTACTTTAAAGAATTCAAGGAAAAACAAAGAATCCCTAAGGAACTCCAAACATTATGCATAGATAAAGTTGGTTTAGGATTATGTATAATTCTTATTGCATATACTATAATAAAAAAGTGAACTCATAGCCGATTTTTGGTGGCTTCACTATGCACTATTAGTTGTATAATTTCATGTAGCATTCAATCGGTTAAGTGATCTCGACATTGAAAACACACTAGAAAGAGATGATAATATCCAAGTTATAAGGATAATGTATAGGTACCCCAAAAGGGAAGCTTGAGAGGATACCAATAAACTAACAACTCACACAAATTACATGGAACATACGTATTCAATTATACCAAATCCCCCACTTTACCAACTAAACAGTCATCTCCTATACTATAAGGCCAAAAATAAAAATAATGCACACACACACACACAAACACACACACACACACACACACACAAGTTACCTATAGAAAAATACTAAGGAAAGACATGATAAACATGATACCTTTTAGGGCTTGTAGGAAGATGATGGTTACTATAAGGTTACACATGAAGCAAAGGACTCTGATAGATACTCTTGATAACATGAACCATTGCACACATAGGAAAGTCTAGCACATTCAAAGAAATTCAAAACAACGAGGAGAAGAATCCAAATGGAGATATGCCAACAAGTCCACAACCATTTTCAGGCCAATTCCTCCACCCCATCCTTCATAACTCTAATAATTGTAGGTACATGATCTTATCCAATGGGTGTGAGCATAGGGGGAACAACATCATATGAGTTACTCTCATGACTCCACCACTCACCGAGAGGGAGGAAGGGGAAACTACATAGGTTGAAAGAGATGAGTCCATATATGTGCATGGTGAAGCACATGAGGGAAACATGCGAAAGTATAATCATTGTAGCATAGAGGAAATCATGAAGGATGTTATAAGCCAAAGGGTAAATATCCCTCAACATGAGAAAATACATTAAGATAATATAGTTATAGAGGAAACTACAAAGGATGCAAGTGTGCATAATAAAGAGATATATGGAGGATTATAACACAAACAAGATCTTCTCAAAGAAGAGAAAGAAGAAGAACATAAATAAGAGTGTTGGTATGAGTCGGTTTAGGTGTTTTCATTAGTGTACAAAATCATCAAGGAAAAATAAGATGATGGATGAGTTATAGAAGGTACTGAACATGATGATAGCATGGACAATCAAGTTGTGGAATTAGTGAGAATGGATTAGCCTAGTAGGCTAATTAAGTGACCTAACTAGCTTAGGTGATAGAGCTTGAAGGTTTGATTTGCATGGTGAATTAAAGATCATGGTAGAGGTATAGAGAGAATGGTTAGATATTTTTAGGCATTCACATGATCTTTAGAGTGTAGGTACATGTCATGGAATCAATTATAGGTGCTCGTTTAGACATAGTCTAGGTGTTTGGAGGCCAAATGGAGCATGAGAATTCATTTGAGAACCATGAGAGCTCATGAAGGCACGAAGAGGTGTGAGACATATTTTATCAAGTGTATTAGTTCCTTTTGGAGAGATTGGAAGCAAATTCATGATGTTTTCCTACTTGTCATGGTGAAAACTAGACTTAATCCTAGTGTTTAGAGGCCTAATAAGGCATGATAGTCACTTGCATGTGTGTATGAGATATTGATATCACTCATGGATATATTTCAGAGTTGGTTTCATCATGTATAGGCACTTATAAGAGGTTTTATGTTTGGTTTCAGTGTTATTTTAGTTTGTTATGGCTTAAAACATGCACATACCTTAAGGCCTAGTCATGCAAGTCCTAGTGGTGGTGAAGATGAAAAGTTATTTATGAATTTTTGATAATTTTAGATGTTAATATGGTGTGTTGTTAATATTTTGTAAGATATTGAGTTTAGACCAAAACATGGTTCTTAAGAGTGCATTTTCCAACTTGAAGTGAGAGAAATTCTCATGGTTGGCACATGTAAGGTTTTCATGGGAATCTGATCCTTTTATGGATGTTGGGTCATGGAGTTAATAATATATCAAAGTTTTAATGAGGTTAAATAAGGCCCAAACATTTATGAATGATCGTTAAGAAGGCAAGTAGCTTTTTATGGCTTTGAAACCCTAGGTTGAGAGCAAGAGGGAGAAATATTCATGGTATGGGCACATAATTGACTTTTTTTGCAAATTTGATGATTGGATGTTGTAGAGGACTCCTCCATATTTCCAGAAAGGTGTGAACTTGTGGCGGTATGTTGACCCCACTCAAAAGGCAATTTTTTTGAGATTTTTCAGCTTGTGGAAAAGTTGTCCATTGAAGGTATTAACTAAATCACTATTTATGGAATTTTGGGAATTTTATTACATGTAAATTATATTTTCATGACATGGTTGAGGTTTGTGACAGGAAATGTTTTCCCTTGTTTTTAGTCCAAAAGGGTAGTTTAGCAAGATATTGGAAAATGGAAGTGCTTGAGAAATTTTAGGCATGATGAAGGAGTCTAATGGCCTTTGAGGTGTTTAAACATCAAATGTGACATGTTTCATGTTTTTATTAAGTTATGAAAGTGTAATGGGGTGGAATGGTTGAGGTCAAAAATTGACGTAGTTTGACTAGTTCAGACAAGACCTTCGACCACTAGAAGATCAATATAGAAGACCCATAATTTGGATTATATGATGATGAATATGCATTGTAGATTTAATAGGGATTAATTTTTTTCCTATTGAGTGCATTTAGAGGTCTTTAAAGTGATAGAAATGGTAAAACCAGTTGAATTTCCAAAACTACTTTCTACGAAGTTTAGTTTGGTGAAGAGGAAATTTGTCTTCATTTTCATTGTTAGATGTTTCATAAGGTATAGAAATCATGTATTTTTTTAAAGGTATTTTTTTCAATTATTGGTTACATGTTATGATTGAAGTGTTTTTGGGTGATGTTGATCTCCAAAGGTGAAGACCGTTCCCTGGAAGTGCTTTTTTTTAGTAGGAAATGGTCATGCTTGGTAGTGTTATCAAGAAAATGATTGGTGAAAATCATGGTGTGAGAATGGATTATATTTCTATGATATATTTTAAATGTTTAAGGTATTTAGATGATTAAATAAGCATGTAAATTTGTTTGGAGGTCTTTGATGAGCTTGGTGATGGGGTTTGAGCCTTTTTGGGATTGTTTGGTTGTCTTGGTGCATAGATGACCTACATGGGTCCATTATATGAATTTATATGAATGTAATGTTATTTTTTATGTTTTTAAGGTCGATATATTGGGTTAGGACTGACCTATGTTATTTTAGAGTTTAGATGCATATATAGTGCATGTTTTGGTTCAAATTTGAACTAGTTGAAATAGAGGGAAAAGTGTGAGCTAGGTAAGAGACTGAAAGAGTGTTAAGGGAATCAAAACAGATATAATAGATCATGTTAATGTTTGAAGAAGTTTGAATATATTTTTACAAGGTTTTTCATCCAAATCAGTTCATGAAATTCCAAGTTTGAGCAAGCTAGAAGAAAGAGGGTTTTAAGGTGTATGATGCGAAATAGTGATCTCCATCGGTTGTAGAAGAAACATAATTCATATATCTTCATGTAAAGGTTTTTGATTTGGTTCTTGATCACCTTAGGGGGTTGAAGCATCCTTGTGGAGTTGGTGCTTCAATAAATTAGGGTTTTTGTTCCTTGTATGGTTGGTTCTATACTAAACTAGGGGTTGATTCTTCACTAAATATCTTCACTTTATGTAATATAATCATAGTTTCAACAATTTTCTTCCCATTTAGGTTTCCCCACGTATATCTTGTGTTCATTTGTACCCTTTATTGCTTGTGCTAATGTGTTTGATTATTTCATATTGTTAAATTCAAAATAATAGAGGTTGAATGTTAATGGTACATGTAAGGTATGAAATTTTTAAGGGTTTAAAGAATTTATTCATCCCCCTCTCGCTTAATTTTTCTTCCAAAAATATAATCCAACAAGAGAGAGAGGGAAAAAGGGAGAAAGGAAAATAAAACAACCCTTCAACTTAGAAGAGAAATCTAGGCCCAAGGAAGAATACAATGATGAAAGGAGATAATCAAAATAATGCGATGGGAGGCACATCATCTTAAAATCACCATATAGATTCCCGAGAAGGAATCCTTATCCTAAGATACTTGAGATGGTGTGCATATGGTACCATAAAAATAAGGATGCGAGTATTCGATTCGGTGGGATCACACGTGCCAATTTGGAGCTTTGAGGTAGACATGTAACCAGGTGTCTTTATAGGTTAAAGGAATAGTATATGAGCCTCATTTTAATTACTTGATTTAATAAATGGAGGAGAGTGACTCCATAAAGAAATTAGGTGACAAGGTTTTCACCTACTTAAATACTAAGCTCTTGATCGAGGAGTAGAACTCCAATACCTTAATGAAGCTAGCAGCCAAGATGTCCCAATGGAATATCGGTAAATATATGATCCATAAAAGGTGTATGATTTGTACATGGATATCCAAGTATCGAATAATGCCACAGATAAGGTATTATAAGTGGAAGCATGCACACTATTCATGTGAATGAATATTGTGGAGAAAGGCTTCACCTTAAATAAGGTATTAGGCGAGATAGGATGGCATGACATAACTTGAGTTGCTACTTGATGAATTATTGACTAGTGTAGAACACGAGGATCAAGAGGACCCATAAGAGGTACTCAAGAGACATGTTGAAGATAATATTACGTGTGCATATAAACCTTAGTATAATTAAAATTAAAGAGAGTGTAATAGCTAAAATACTCAAGGAAATTCAAGCACATGATGAATTGATAAAGGATCTAGTGAGGGATGATGTCTGAAGGAAAATGCCTTAGAAATAAATTGGTTGGAATAAAGGAAAAATCCTAGCATGAGAAGAAGAGTGAAGAAATAAGAGATATTACAAGAAAAATTAAGGACAAATAAACAACATATGAAGAAAATTTCAAGGTGCTCCTCCTGGAGGCATTTGAGGCCAAGGAATACCTAAAGGAGGTGATAGCCTCATTTTAGGTGAATGTAAAATTAACATGAGAGGATAAAAAGAAGGTAGGTGAGAATGAAACCCTGAGGGATATTAGACCCAAGAATTTCAAAGCTATGAAGGGAATTCTAATCATATGGAGTGGATTTGAATTGTGCGTAAAAGTGGGTGTGTGTCATGATTGCTAGATAAGGACCAAGGTTTGTAAGAAGACCAAAAATAAGTTAGTATGGGGATGTTGGCCCCATAATTTTGGCTAAGTATAGAGTGACATTCATAAGGTAGTATCAAGGAGGAATTACACATGATATATTTTAGATTAGGAGTACGTAGGAGTATCCGAGATAAGTGTGCACTAAGGAATATCTAGGAATTCATAAAAGTAGAAGAGCCATGTGGAAGGAACATGGGGAGAAAGATGAGTTGGCATAAGGTGAAAAATAGGTAGAAGAAGAAAAAGAGGATGATAATGAAGTAAGGGATGTGGTGGCGTGTCATGAAAGAATTACATATTGATGACACTCGATAGATCTCTAATTAATTAGCGTAAATATCGAGAGATTGAGATCCTATCCTTTCTACCAAATCTAACAAAGTCCTAGGAATTGTTCATGAATTCAATATTTCCCCCTCTAATAGATCCATAAAAATCCTACAAATTGCAGTAATGGAGAGCAACCACTTTGAGTAGGAAATGGATATGAATTTGAACCAACAGAGGTGTTTAATGGTCCCTTTAAGTCTAGGTAGTGTGGTTGGATAAATTTGTGATCTAGTGAGTAGTTAGTGATCCATGGAGTTAGATAAAGTTGATTAGTATGTAGATTAGGCTTCCTCTATGTTTATATGTTGTGATAAGCCTTTGTAGGTATGTTAAGAACCAAATTAGTATATGTGTTATTTAATTCATTAATGGCCCCCTCTATAAGCTTACGATGTTATGAATGAATAGATGGATAGTTTTATTTATTTATCATTGTGTTAAGTTCTCTAATTCTTTTGTATGGTTAATGGTGATGTATGTGATTCTGTGTTGAATATGAATAGTTATTAGTCAAATAGCTTATTGTTGCTAATTTTAATGACACACGCTCCATTCCCCAAACCCGTAAGGGATCTAGTGCACCAGATGTGCCTCAAGTGAGTACGTGGGAGAAATGCTATGTGATATGACAACACATATGTTGGGTTAAAAGGGATTGTGCACTTGTTTGGGTTGATCCTTTCTAGGCTAAATGTTTAGGAATGTTAAGGAAACCCTAACAAAAATAATAGAAAGGGATGGAATATTCTCATTATTGAATGATTTTTAGGATATAATTAGATCCTTGTCCAAGCCTCTGACTAGTATAAGACACTCTTCACTACGAAATGGGGGACATATGATTATAAATAAATGCATTTTGGATTATCCAATGCTCGTGCCATATTCCAAAACTCTATGGATTTAGCTTTGAAGGGGATGATAAATTACATCATCTTGGTCTATCTAGATGATATTACTATTTTTTCAAAGAGACAAGAGGATCATCTAGATCACCTTAAACAAACCTTCAGTAGATGTAGGGAGTTCTATATGTCTCTCAACCAAAAGAAGTGAATAATTTTTATTCTTGAAGGTAAACTCTTGGGTCATGTTGTGTTGAATCATAGTTTATTTATAGAACTGATAGAATTACAACCATCTTGGATTTATCTCTCCCTTCACATAAGAAAACACTTCAATCATTCTTGGGAAAGATAAATTTTGTGATGAAATTCATTAATAATTTTGTAATCTTGGTGAGAATGACCATTTTAATGTTGAATAAGGGGTGTGACTTATAATGGACACAATAAGGAAGGAGTATTTTCAAAAAAATAAAGTAGGCCATAACTTAGGCTCTTATGGTGATAAACCCATATTTGAAAAATATTTCACTCTTTATAAATTTATAGGATAAAATAACACAACTACTATTTTAATCTGAAAAAAATCAATGAGGTTCAAAACAATCTATTTCTTTCACAAGTCGGACTCTCAAAGACCGTGAGCTTAATAACAATTTTATTGAAAAATAAACATTTGTAGTGCTAAGGTCCCTTAATAAATTTAAGCATCTTTTTCCAATAAAAAAATCAAAGAGTTTATCACTCATCCCAACATCAAGTAGTATATTATGAGCATAGATATTAATTAGAAAAGGGATTATTAGATCACATAGACCATGTAGTTTGATATTGAAATCAAATCCTCTAAGATGTTCAAGGTAGAGAACTTTGTCAACACTTGGTTGAAGATTATTGGCCTTCTCCAAATTAAGTATGTATCCAACCAATAAATTTGCAGCAGAGGTAAGTGTAGAAAACACTTACTTCTACTACACGACATGGATTATTTACACATAAGAGAACTACCTAATAATTTTAGTGGAACCAAAAGTTTATATTTCAGGTTGTATCCCATTAATTATGAGCTAATTGATGGGTTTAATTTCAATAGGAATGTTGAAGGAATCGTGTTTAGGTGTGTTGAAACAAACAACATTGAAAATGTACTCAAAGAGTTCTATAAAGGATTTGTGGTGGCCATTTCCCCTCAAAACCACTACAACAAAAATGATAATTGTTGGTTTTTTGCCCAACATGTTTGCTAATTTTCATAAGTTGGTGAGATGTTGCAAGGAGTGTCTATTTTTATAGGAATAAAGATAACTACAGCCCTTCTTCTTCAACTAATCTCGGTAGATAAGGGGGATTAAGTCCTAGGAAAACTAGGAAGTTACCTAGGTGCCAATAGTTAGGGGTGCCTAAATACAAAGATTTCCTTTATTGTCAAATATTTTTAAAACCTAACATTAAAACAATTTACCTAAATATTCAATATTAACTAACCCATTTATTGATATAATTATATAGTAATATATATTTCACACATACAACTATAATATTTTTGCAAGTAAAACCAAATATGACATATTTCTTAGTTCGAGATGATTTTGTTAGTATTATTACCTATGTTGTGATGTAGCTCTATATCATGCATTAGTGTAATTTACTTTAGGAAAATGTTCATATGTTTCTAGATAATGTCACTATGTAGCGTATATGTGAGTACAATTGAACAAA
Organism: Taxus wallichiana var. yunnanensis; assembly: GCA_018340775.1. Classification (NCBI taxonomy): domain Eukaryota; kingdom Viridiplantae; phylum Streptophyta; class Pinopsida; order Cupressales; family Taxaceae; genus Taxus; species Taxus wallichiana. Next base: position 771,445,169 of record CM031239.1, on the reverse strand, counting down.
ACTAGTATTTAGTACTCTATTCTTAATTTTTGGGGTAATATCTATTATTTTTTATGGAGGAATTGATAGGTCCTGGTCTAAATAAAACTCTTCATAGAATCATGGGAGCTACATAAGTGTTTTTATTGATTTGCAAAAAAATGGTGCTATGTTTAGAGTCACATCATCTACTTGATATTGGTAAACTATACTTGTAAGAAAATTTGTATAAAAAGTGTGTTTGTTGCATTCTAAGCACCTCCAAGGATTAATTAACTCCATCTATGGAACATTTCATGTCCTTCCTGTAATAATTTTATAGGATTTTTTATTTTTTTAGATAGAATTTTCTCTAAAATTTTGATTTATTATGATCCTGACGTAAATTTTAAAATAGAAAAATGTAGGTAATTTTTTTTATTTACTTAATTGGGAAAATTAATTAAAATGAAATTGTGAGAAGGGAATCCACTCCAATTATTTCTGAGGAACTTCTAACCTCTAATCGGCTCTGCTATCGGACCAACCATTCTATCAATGGTGGTTACATTTCATCGGCATGGTGAATCTTATCATTGGTGCTGGTCAAAAGTGGGTTTTAAAAACCACATAGTACTTCACCATATGGGTTTAGGTAGTGTCATTGAAAAAGAAATTGAAAGTGTTATATTGTACTTCTTGGAAGACATTGTAACAAGGTTTGGAGTCCCACACAATATTATATTATATTATATATTGCCAAATACTTGTTTGTGCCAAGGTTACTAATTTTTCCTTGAGATATGGTATCTACTTAAAAACATCATTAAATTACTATCCTTAAGGAAATGTCCTTGCTGATTCTTTAAACAAAATATAATCATAATTATGAAAAGGACCATGGAAGACAATCAAAGGTAGTGGAATAAAAAGGTGAAGATAGAACTTTGGGTGGATATGATCACACCTAATAATTCCTTAGGTAATTCCTCTTCCAAGAATGTGTATTACAAAGAGTCCAGACTTCCAATATCACTAGAACTCCTAGCCCTTGAGTTACCCCCAGAGGATAGAAGTGGAACACCACACCATGATGTGATAACCATCAAGATGGAAGATTTGTCAAGTTGGAGAAATAAGAGATGAGGCCAAAATTAAACTCTAGGATCACCAACAAGATATGAAGAAATAGTTTGAAAAGAAGTCTCATCCACAACAATTCAAGAGAGGGAAATTTTACTCAAATGGTATAAAGATGTAGATAATATTGGGAGATAAAAATTTTGAAACCATTTGGATTTTCCCATACCATATCACAAATTGTAAAGAAATGTCAACGAATGAATGGGGTTTTACCCAAGTAGTAATTTTGAGAACTTTTTCCCTTATACATAATTGTATAATTATATTTTATGTCTTTTTTATTTTCTTTCATTTTTTTCCTTTTTAGTTTGTATCTTCTTACTTATGAATCTAAGCTATGGGTGCCTCTTGCATCTGAAATTGCATATCCATTTTTTTGCCCAATTTTTTGAATTATATTTTATCAATATACCTTCCTTTTTGTAAAATAAGTATTGTTTTACACCCATGCACTTTACACCTTTGGATGTGTCTATGTTTCCATTTTCTAGTTTTATCTATCAGGGGCCCATTCTCCTACTAGATATGAGAGGCTATGAGGATGAGGGGGAGTCAGTTCAATCAATGGTGTACTAGTTTGAGAAGTTCATTCATTGGTCATCCATATTTAGATAGGGTGAGGTGAGTGCCGTCCCCATCTATGTAGTCTATTATAGTATTGGAGTGTGGGTCACTCTTAAATATTTTCACAACTAACACCTTTAGATATTCAATAAGATATATATTTGTAAAGTCTTTTAGGAAATTCAGACCCAAATTTATAGGGGTTTCAATCTCCAAGTGCATAAATTCAAAGTGTGTCATGAAAAAATCCATTCCCAAAGGATGTAAAGGCCATTTTTCCATACACTTAGTTGTAAAATTTCCCCTTTGAGTTGCTTTAAAATGTTGCCAAATTCAACACTATTAAATTTCCCAATTGTCACAAAGAGTTTAGAGTGAAAATTAATTTAAACCACATCCATTCTATTTATATTGATAATCACATTGTTTAAATCTAAGACATTATTATAATTTCCTTTTGATCATGTATTTAAATCTCATTGAGCCCCTATTTTCTCCTTTTCCTCTTTGTTACTGGGCCCTAAACTTGAATAAGTTTGGGATCCTTTAGTTTAAATTGTTTTGAAACTATTTATTTGAATTTAAACATACTTTGGTGCAAATAAATTCCCAAAATCCCAATGTAATAAGTTTTGAACACTTATATACCTTTGAACTCATTTGTTTTTCACCCTCCCTAATGGATGTTTAACACTTGGTGGCCATCGGATTCACCGTGTCTTGCAAATCTTTCAAACAACTTTCCCCCTTATTTTCAACCCTTGTATTCATCAATGATAAGTGACATGGAGGACATGTGAAATTCAATCGTGATCGGGACTATATCAAGATTTTTTTCTCGCCTCAAACTTTGTAAAACACCAATGGGTAACAAGTGGCATACATGACATGTGGAAGAAATCAATGGATGAGACTATCTCAAACCTTTGAGTCCTACCTCTAAAATATGTAGAAATATGATGATTGAAAAGTTATTTGAAGTGTACATGGAATTCATTGGCACACTACATTGTCTCAAGCCTTGTACCTCACCTCAAAACTTTAGAATACACTCGATGGGTGAAAAGTTACATAAAGAACACATGGTAGAAATTGGCGCTCTATATTGTCTCAAGGTTTTTTCTTATGCTTCCTCTCCAAATAGAATGTGGAGACACATAGGGTTGATAAGTGGCATGATTTACACATGGTGCATATCGGTGAAGATTGAACCAATATATAATTTCTATTCACTATATTAAATGTGATGGTTTCACCTAGAGGAAAAAAAGTGCAATGCAACATCACAAATAAGATAAAGGCCAAAGAAAAATATATAGTTTTTCAATGATATGTTGTAATAGAGAGATCCTAATGACAAGCATCTAGTACCATTATAAGAAAGGTAACAACCGATGAATATAAGAATCTTCTCACACCAAGGTAAGTGAGGATGGATTCATCATCCTAACATTGAACGACATTAATAGAAGGTGTATCATCATCGATCATGTCAAGATACAAGAATGGGAGAGAAGAGGGAGCTTCACCATTGCGTTGATAGGTCAGAGGTCCCAGGAAATGGTATTTATGCAAAAAAGTTAGGAGGAATAGATTCGGGATCTATGGACTCCAGTGGGTGAAGATGGTAATGTGGGTGAATGAGGTGGGGAAGGTTTTCTGTCCTTAATGAGGTCAATGCGAACCTTCTTGGAAGGTGGTGCGTCAAAACCAATGCCAATATGGTCATTGTGTTTACGAGAGGTGTAGGAAATGATAGTATGACAGCCTTGTTCATAAAATCCAAAACCAAATCCTTTCCATGCACCTTTGGTGGAGGAAAGTGTGAGCAAAGCAAATGTTAGTAAGGGAATGTAAATCAAATGAAAATGGTTGGGTTTGGGATAGAGGTTCAGTTTATATGTGGAAATATCAAGTCCCCATATGTTAGATTAGTGTGAAGGTGGGGAGGGCCATAAGGAAAAACTTCACCTATGTGGATGTCATAAATGGGGTGTTGACCTAGGTTCCCATACTCTTGTGGGGTGATGAAAGTGTCGATATTGTATAGGTGGTATTCCCCCAGAGTGAGGTGTTGAAAAAAACCTTATAAGGGATTAGTAGTTGATATGTGGGTAGTGGGGATAGATGACTCACTAGAAGATGGGGAAATAGGTGAGTCAGTGGTAGAGGCCACAACAGGTAGTAGGGATAGTAGGGTTATATGTGGGAGAGTTTGTGGCGATGGGTGGTTGGGCACCTATAGTGAAGGTGAAGTAGGGATAGTGGCAGATACTGCACTAGTACAAGTACATCATTGGGCCGGTATATCATGTTATAGGTCTTGAAAGGTGACAGGGTGGTAGGGATGGTGTAATTATGTCCCTTGTGTTCAAATTTGAGGCAACCATGTAAATTCGAAGGACATAACCCATCGCACGAGATCCAAGGCCGGCCAAGCAACAAATTATACTTTGGAACTCCCCTTCTAGGACATAGAAAAGTTTTGGGACAATGCGGGGACCCACGTAGACATGGAGAATGACGATACCTAGGGTAGAGGTCATGGCATCATTGAAGGACCACAGCATAACTGGGTTACCATGCATGTAATTGGTAGGTATTCACATTTGGTCATATGCATGGGAGGATATGATGTTAATACTAGCACCACCATTGATCATAACGTGTCATATCGTATATTATTGATAAAGACGAGAGATGAAAATAGCAAGGTCGGGGTCATCAAACCGGTAGGAGAAATCTCTTCATCTCGAAAAGCTGAGGGCAGCTACTTGGCAAGTAGGTGGAGGCATAGAGGAAGGCAATGACCTAGTGAGAGAGGCTACGTGGTGAGGGCTAATGATGGAGGCTAAGGGCATGGGGTAATTTGGTAAAACCTCAATAGATTGAAGGACATCCATGAGGGCTTGACAATGTGACTCAGAGGTTTGGATGAGATCATATAAAGACATTTTGAGGGGGGATTGGTGTAGTTGTTTTAGCATTGTACGATGTGAGACCCCATCGGAAATAGGATATATAGGACCTAGAATGGTGACTTTGGGTATGGGTGTGGATGGTATGTTGGAGTACGGGGTTGGTGGATGGCCAATTGCCCTTTCCTTGCATTTGTCTTTCTTGGCGCAGTGGAAATGTTGATCATGTTGATCTCAAATCTCGGGGTGGAGATATCGGTCATTGAGTAGGTAATGGAAGAGTATTTGGGAAAATTGGTGAAGGTGGAATGGGGTTCTCATCAAGAATATTGTCATCGTCAAAAATTTCTTCGAGAGGACATAATTGGATAAGAGAAGTTTTAAATCCTTATAGTTCTCTACATCGTGTCTGACACATGATGGTAGGTGAAACTTTTAGTTTTTTCAAACCCTTTTGGTTTGAGTTTAAGTGGGTTATAAGTGTCTAAGAGGTGGTAATGTGATAACAAAATTTTTGAGGATATTGGTTAATATTTTGGCATAGGACCCTGCTATTGGATCACAATGGGAGGTGAATGTGGGTTTGGGTGCATAGATACAACTAATTGTGGAGGAAGAGGATTTATAGGAGGGGGAATGGGTTGGTCCACTAGTTTGGTGTGTGGGGTGGTCTTCGGTCTTGATTGCATCTTCTTGGGTACGGGCATGGTAGAAGAGCTGGTGATGGAAGGTTTGGTTGGTTTAACTACCTTATTGGAAGGTAGTGGATTTTTAACTTTAGGTTACACCTTTTTGGGAAAATATGACATGGGTGTACGAGATGTAGAGGGAAAATCAGATGGTGGAAGAGGACAGGTATTAGGAAATAAGAGATAAAATATGTGGAATAATCCCTTACGAATCGCAACGGTAGAAACTAATATGTAGAAAATATTACAGATCTCAAATAAAAGTGCGTAGAATAAATAACACAACATAGAGAGACAAGATTTAACGTGGTTAACTTTGGTTTGGGCTACGTCCACCAAGAATCACTTGCTCATATTTTATTACAAGCCTCCACTCTCTGAATACAATACCCAAATCTGTTTGAGCTATGCTCAACAAACTCTCTGAAATTCACACCCGAATTCAAAACACATCTGTAATACATTTGCTTGTCTTTCTATCATATGCATAAGACCATATAAATAGACAACTACTTAAGCAGTTTTACAAAACCATGGGTATCAAACAATGGGAAAAAAACAAAACCATCCCATAAACCTATGGGTAGCCGAAGAGGCGGTTTTACAAAACAATGGGTACCGAAAAACCATGGGCCCAAAAACAGCCCATAACGGTTACCCATTACCCATGGGTTAATAAACCACCCATGAAAATTTGCTTCGGGGTTTCGCCCCTGAACCCCCGCCCCACTCACCGCGAGCGGGACCGCATAAAAATACCCAAGTGTAACACATAGAAGGTGTACCACACTCTAACATGAAAATAGGCTCCACAAACATAACATTCTCCCACTTGGAGACTGATTTCCACTGAGCAAGCTTCTCAAACCTTCACTGTCATCCACGAAGGCCAACCAAAGTTGAACATAGCTTTAGTTTATCCCTTGTGACCACCTTGGTCATCATGTCTACAGGATTCTGACTGGTATGAATCTTCTCCAACTTCAACTTATCTTCCTCCAAAGTTGTCTTGATTAAGTGATATCTCAATCCTATATGCTTCGTCCTAGAGTGGAAAGTAGAGTTCTTAGCTAGGTTTATAGCACTCGACTATCACTATGTAGCTTACATTCCTCCTCTGCTATGCCCCAAATCCTCAAGTAATTGTTGTAACCAAATCGTCTCTTTTCTTGCCTCTGTGGTAGCAACATACTCACCTCCGTGGTTAACAAAGCCACCACTTCAGTAGTCGTGAATTCCAGCTCACTATTGTCCCACCTACGATAAATATAACTGTCATGCTCCTCCCTCTACTGTCTACATCTCCAGCCATGTCTCGAATCTACATAACCACGTAAAGTGGTGTCTCGATCCATTGTAGCACAAAAATATCCCCATGGTTCCTCTCAAATACGGAAGGATCCACTTTCTTTGCTTTGCCAATGCTCTTTACCCGGATCACTCATAAATCTACTCACTGCTCCCACTGCATGTGCAATATCAGGCCTAGTGCACACCATAGCATACATCAAACTACCAACTGCTGATGAGTAAGGTACCTTGGACATCTGGTTTCTTTCCTGCTCTATCTTGGGACACTACTCCTTTGATAACTTAAAATGGCACACCAAAGGAGTCCCAACCGGTTTAGCATCCCCGCATGTTAACTTGTCCAATACCTTCTTAATGTACTCTTCCCGAGATAAATTCAACTTCCATTCCTTCCTATCCCGAGTTATCCTCGTACCAAGGATTTGTCTGGCTACCCCCAAATGCTTCATATTAAAGGATTCACTTAGGTATTTCTTAAGTACTTTTATTTCCTGCATGTTTTTATCTGCAACCAACATGTCATCAACATACAAACACAGGATAATATAACTTCCATCCTCAAATTTCTTTGTATACACGCAATGGTCAGAATGACATCTAATATAACCTTGCTCCATCATGAAGCTATCAAACTTATTATACCATTGACGTGGAGCTTGTTTCAAGCCATACAAGCTCTTCTTTAGTTTACACACCATCTCCTCTTTACCTTTGACCTCATAGCCCTCTAGTTGCTGCATATATAGTTCCTCCTCCAAATCACCATGGAGAAATGCAATCTTTACATCTAACTGTTCTAAGTGCAAGTCTTTTGCTGCCACTATTCCAAGAACAGTTCTAATAGAAGTCATTTTTACTACAGGAGAAAATATCTCATCAAAATCTATACCTTGTTTCTGTGCAAACCCCTTGACCACCAACCGGGCCTTATATCTTTTCTTTCCTCCTTCGTCTTTAACTCTGTACACCCACTTGTTCTGCAATGCTCTTTTTCCTTCCGGTAGCTTCACCAAATCCCAAGTCTGGTTCTCCATGAGAGACTTATGCTCCTCATCCATGGCTTGCTCCCACTTCTTACTGGCATCTACCTGCATTGCTTCATCAAAGCTCTCTAGCTCTCCACTATCAGTGAGTAATAAATAATAAAGAGAAGGAGAAAAATGTTTAGGTTATTTTCTTACCCTAGAAGACCTCCTCACTATAGGAGTTTGGGGTTCTTATTGAGTAGGTTCCTGAACTGATTCATGGGTCACTTTCCCATCCAGAAGATCCTCTACCACTGTATATTCTTTCTTGGATTCTTCCATGTTTTCCTGCAATTATTGCTTATACATGACTTTCTCATTAAAGACCACATCCCTAGATCAAATGATTTTCTTGTCCTTAATACTCCAACATTTAAACCCAAAGTCATCACCACCATAACCAATGAAAGTACATTTTTCTGATTTAGCCTCTAGCTTGGTCCTATCATCCTTGTCTATATGAACAAACACCTCACATCCAAAGACTCTAAGAAATGAATAATCAACTTTCTTACCATACCATGCCTCCTCAGGTATGCCTCCATCCAAGGCACTTGAGGGTCCTCTGTTTATCAAGTACACAGCTGTGCTCACCGCTTCTGCCCAAAAAGAAAGAGGCAATCCTACATGTAACCTCATGCTCCTAGCATGTTCCATTATTGTTCTGTTCATCCTTTCTAATACCCCATTCTATGTGGAGTTCCTGGAACCGTATTTTACCTACATATTCCATTCTTAGAACAGTAATCATTAAATTCATTGTTGCAATACTCCCCTCCATTATCTAACCTGAGACATTTTAGCTTAAGACCTGTTTCATTCTCTACTAAGGCTTTCCATTTAACAAAAGTGTTAAATACATTAGATTTGTTTCTAATACAATAAACCCAAACTTTTCTTGTTGCATCATCAATAAAAGTAACATAATAACTTGAACCCCCAAGAGATGATACCTGAGCCGGCCCCCACACATCAGAATGTACCATCTCTAACTTACTCTCTTTCTTTGTAGGTCCAACCTTGAGAAACCTTACTCACTTCTATTTCCCATATATGCAGTTCTCATAAAAATCCAAACCTGTTTCTGTATATCCAGGAAAATTCTTCTTTATGATGTTCATGCCCTTATGGCTCATATGACCGAGCCTATAGTGCCATAATGTTGTATCTGCATCTGAAGCCACAAGATTACAATCATTAGTACTATCAGTGGTTAAATACAAGGTTCCAACCTTCTTACCTCTTGCCACCACAAGAGCACCCTTGGTAACCTTCCAAGAGTTAGTTGTAAATATCACAGTACAACCATCACTTCCCAATTGCCCCACCGATATCAAATTTCTCCTTAATGTAGGCACATGTCTGACATCCTTCAATAGCCATGTATTCTCATTCTGCATCTTAACCTGAACAGAACCTTTTCCAACTATACTACAAGGCTCATCGTCACCAAGAAAAACATGCCCAAAATCCCCTTGAGCATAATCAACAAAATAATGCCTATGTGGAGTAGCATGAAAAAAATCCCCTGAATCTAAAACCCAAGATTCAAGTAATATTATGCAAAAGAAAGAATCAAAGCATCCTCGACATACATTACCTAATGACACATTTTCCTCCTTGTTTTCTTCCTGTTGTTTCTTCTTGTCCCGAAGCTCCCAACAATCCTTCTTTGCATGCCCAGACTTTCCACAATTCCAACATACAATCTTGCTCTTGGATTTTGACCTTACCCGATCTATCAATTTTCTACGGTTTCCTCTATTCTTTTGTCTCCCTCTAGTTTCCACTGTCAAAGCATTCCCTAAAGTAGAAGATTCCCCAGAGCTTTTTCTTCGCATTTCCTCACTTAGAATCACCCCTACAACATCCTCAAACTTCAACTTCGAGTTAGTTGGAACCGAGTTGCTTACCATCATTACCAGGCTATTCCAACTTTCAGGTAAAGAGCACAGAATTAATAAAGCCCTAACTTCTTCATCAAATTCTATTATAACCAAAGCTAGCATATTCACAACCATATTGAAATCATTTAAATGATTTGCTACTAAACTATTCTCATACATCTTCATATTAAACAACTTTTTCATTAAAAATATCTTGTTAGAGGCAGAGGGTTTTTCATACAACTTCCCTAATGCATCCATTAGATATTTTGTAGTCTTTCCTTTGAAACACTAAATAATACTTGAAGATGCAAGACACGGCGGATCGTTCCAAGTGCCTTCCGATCCAAAAAATCTCATTCCACATCTGTCATACTCGAGGGTTTGTTCACCTTCTCAAAAACGGAGTATAAATATCCTTCTGATAAAGGTAATCTTCCATCTGCATCTTCCAAAGACTGAAATTTTGCCCGTTGAATTTATCAACCCTAGATCTTCCATCATCTACCATAGCTCCCACTCAAGATAAAACTTTCCCTGCGATTCAACACTTCAACAAACCAAACCAAGCTCTGATACCAATTGTTAGGAAATAAGAGATAAAATATGCGGAATAATCCCTTACAAAATCACAACAGTAGAAACTAATATGCAGAAAATATTACAGATCTCAAATAAAAGTGCAGAATAAATAACACAACACAGAGAGACAAGATTTAACATGGTTCACCCAATTTGGGCTAGCTCGTCCACCAAGAATCACTTGTTCGATTTTATTACAAGCCTCCACTCTCTCAATACAATACCAGATCTGTTTGGAGCTATGCTCAACAAACTCTACATAATTCACACCCGAATTCAAAACACGTCTACCATAATACATTTGCTTGTCTTTCTATCATATGCATAAGACCATATAAATAGACAATTGCTTAAGTAGTTTTACAAAACCATAGGTATCAAACAATGGACAAAAACAAAACCATCCCATAAACCTATGGGTAGCAAGAGGCCGTTTTACAAAACAATGGGTACCGAAAAACCATGGGCCCAAAAATAGCCCATAATGGTTACCCATTACCCATGGGTTAATATACCACCCGTGAAAATTTGCTTTGGGGACTTCGCCCCAGAACCCCCGACACGCTCATCGGCAAGCGTAACCACCGTAAAATACCCAAGTGTAACACATAGAAGGTGTACCACACTCTAACATGAAAATAGGCTCCACAAACATAATAGACAGGGTTACGCATAGGGGTAACCCGAGGTTGTTATGGAGGTGGTTGGTAGAGGTTGGGTAGAAGGTGTGAGTGGAAGAGAAGAAAGTGTCATGGGTAGTGAAGAAGTTATGGATAGGAGTGGTGGTATGGGTGGTAAGAAGGTTACGGGTGACAGCGGAGGTTGTGTGGATCACTTGGGTATATTAGAGGTTCATGATGAGGAGGTGGGTTATTGTGTTCTTGGTTTACCAGTGGAAGAAGGTTGCTTGGCTAGGGTCAAGGGGTGAGGTCCTAGGATGGACAGGAGAGGTGAAGGTGATAACAGTGTGGTAGACGAGGTTGGTGTATGAGGCCTAGGAGGTTGGGTCTTCATTTTAGGGGTTAGAATTAGTTTAGTGTTGGTTTGGGAAGATGTGGCTAAATCTAATTTGATGGGTGGGTGAGTAAGGTTTGATGTTGGCATGACCCTAAGGTAGTGATGGGTTTAGGTAAGGGAGATGATATAGGCGTGGGTAGGTGTTTGGGTGTAGATGTATGTTGGGTTGTGGGTAGAGGTGTGTGTTGGGCTATGGTTGATGACATGGAAGGTGTTGTAATAATCATGGTTGTGTTTGGTTTGGTTGCTTGAAACACTTTTGGATAGATAGTGGAGGTGTCGGTGAGTGACAACTCATTTGGGTTGAAGCAGGAAGTAGAAGACATCCCCAAAGTAAGGCTCTATCAACATAGTCTAGGAGATTGACCAAGCGTGAAAATGGTACTGTTGTAGAGTGGGGCTGATGTGGATCGAGTAGAAATCCCCGTAAAATGTGTTTGAGAAACAGGGAAATGGCTAGCTTCGGATCTGTGGGTAAGAGAGCCAAAAGCAAATTAGCAGGATCTTGGAAGTCCGATGAGACGATGGTCATCTAAAGGTAATGGTATTTCTACAGGATCCTCTATGGGTGGAGGAAAGGATGGTTCATAAGAGTTGGACTCTCCTTGTGATGGTGGAGGTTGTGGACATGTATCTCCTATGAGTAGGAGAGGTGCCACTGATGACTGCTTGGTAATTTGAGGGGCCAAAGGAGGTGTGCTAATTATAGGATCTTCCACGGGTGAAGGAGAAAATGAAGGGGGTTCCTATGTGGGTGGAGGAGTAGATGAAATAGGTTCCTATGTAGGTAGGGGAGTGTGGGATAAGATTTCATCTATGGAAGGGACATGGGACAATTGGGAAGCAACTGGTATGTCCTCGAAAATGGCGTGGACCTCACGGACATTATTATCATTGGTTGAAGTGTCATCTTTTTGGTTGGAATATGGGGCATGATTAGGGAATATTTTTTGAAGATATGTAAGTTTTGGTTAGCGGATGCATTTGGTTATCCAAGACTAGATCCCCATTGTCTAACATTTCTTGGACGATATTCTTGAAGGTGATGTAGTTATTGTCGCTATGACCTTTGACACGATGATAGTTACAAAATTCATGTTCTTTATACCACATGGGCATAGGGAACTCAAGGTCAAAACCAATGTGTGGTTTTATAGGTGGAAGGGTAATGGCCCCAGCCTTAATAATCTTTTCCAAAATAGAAGAATAAGGTTCTCCTATTGAAGTGTACTTTTGTTGTTCTCGTCTGAACTAGAAAAGCTTGGATGGGAGAGAGATTAGAAGGAGGTTTGGCTGGGTTTGATGGGTGAGGGGGATAGATTTGAGAACTACGGCGTTGGCATCCTTTGGGCTTTGAATAGTTGTTTTGGGGTTTCAAAGATGAAGAAGCATCATTTGATTTGAACATGATGTTCTTGTTACGCAACTGAATTTTATTCTCTTTGATAGCACAAATTTCCAATTTCTGTGCCATGGTGAATGCCTTGTCAAAAGTGCAAAAGGTCTACACTTACAGAGTTGGTGAGATGTTTCTAGCACAAGCTTAAGTAAATAACTCTATGATTTTAGTTTAAGGTAATTGAAATGTGAGCTAGTTAATTAGGATGCACCAATGAGCGAAAAAGTCAAATGATAGACTCATCACCCCTTCTTGTCAAGTGTGGAATAAAGATCATTCATGGTGACTTTCTTAACAATGTTGATTGAGAAGTCGTCTAAGAAGGCTTTGGATACTTGATTAAACAAGTAGATGGAGTGTCTTGATAGCCCATTTTACTAGTCCAATGCAGGTCCTGTTAGGGACATCGGGAAGGTCCATAGGAGTAAAGTGTCATCATGGGTGATCAAGTAACACCCATGTTTGAAAGACCGCAAATGTTTCCACGGGTCTTCTTTACTATTGAAACGGTTGAATTTTGGCATTTCCTAATGTACATGGTATGGGAAAATAGGGATGGACGGATGAATGGGCTCATTACAGATTTCATCGTAGGTGAGAGAATTGTGTGAGCTAGAAACCGATGCTTCTAGCATCTGCATCCTTTCCATCATTAATTTGATGAGGTCATTAGTAGGTTGTGATGGAAGGGCTCCTCCTGTGGCATAGGAGGGCTGGTACTGAACATGTGATGTGGGTGGCATTCCAATGTATGACGGTGTTGAATAGGAAGGTTGAGAATAGGGGACCAACATAGAGGGCATATATCCAAAATGGGTGACGGACGAGATAGGGGTTGTTGATAGTATGTGTATGTAGGTGGGATGGTCACAATGACTCTAGTAACAATTTGGGGTAGTGATTAGGGGATGGAGAGGACAAGATTATGCAATGGAGTAGTGGTCATTGACACCACGTGCGGTTGTGTTGTAATTGGTATTTTGAGACAATGAGTGTGGATGGGGTCATGGTTTGGGTGGTCAATGATGGGATAACATCTTGACAATGAATAATTGAAAACAATATTGACACGAGAAGATTTTCACAAAAACAAGACGGTGCTTGTGTATTTTATTAATATCAAAATCAAGCATTACAGCATAAATGAGAGAGTTGTAATATTTATAGATATTGGATAGCTTCTATCTCATCCACAATATATGGAAACAAATCATCTAATCTGAGAAAATATGTAGAAATAGCATATTTCCCCTAACTTCCCCTATTTCCCCTCATGGAAATCATCCAGGAACAAAATATACAAGATAGAACATGATCCCACAAACATTGGGGTGAGAACACTATCACTTAGTTGACTAACAAATAAGGATAACTAATACCTATTGACATAAGTTTAAAGTATTTAAATTAAATACTTTAACTTATTACATTTATTCAAATATAAACTAATGATGAATTAAGCTAAGTTTTATTCCTAACATTCCCCCCTAATTCAGCATGGTCTCAAGTGAACAGGAGAGAAATTCTCTAAAACCCTCAAATTTACCTCGAGCAAGTGACTTTGTGAAGACATTTGCACGCTGCATATCTATTGGGCAATATTGAGCTAGATGTTGTTGTTCTAAACATGTTCATGAATGAAATGTACCATACCTCAATGTGTTTGGTGTGCTCATGAAAAATGGATTCCGAACAATTTTTACTACTCCTTCGTTATCAACATGTAGGATAGTTGGATCTTTCTATGGTATTCCCAATCCTTCAAGTATACGTCGGAGCCATATCGCTTCACAGACAGCTCCACCTGCTACACAATATTTTGATTCTGTGGAGGACCTTAAAACACAATTTTTCTTCTTACTCCCCATGATATCGGTCCAGATCCCAAAAATAATACAAATCCTAAAGTGGATTTCCTATCATCTATGTTTCCTACATGATCTGAATCTGAATATCTTGTCAAGAAGAAGTTATTATTCTTCTTGTATTCTAGGCCATAGTCCATAGTTCCTCTGATGTACCTTAGTATCTACTTTTCTACTTTCCAGTGAGAAACCCTTGGTTCTTGCATGAACCATGAAAGATAGCTAACTGCATAGCTGATATCTAGCCTAGTGTAAGTCAAGTAGATGAGACTCCCGATCAACTGCTAATAGAGAGTTACATTTACTTATGGTGATGGATCTGTTCGAGACAATTGAAGTCTTGTCTCCATAGGTGTGGAAAATGGCTTACAATCCATCATATTGAATTTCTTGAGTGTTGTCTTGGCATATTTCAATTGTGACACAAAGATATGATTTTCTCTTTTCCAAACTTCAAGTCCAAGACAATAATGCAGAAGCCCAAGATCAGTCATGTCAAATGATCGTGTTAGATATTTCTTTATTGACTCAATCATCCTCACTGATCCTCCAATGATGACTAGATCATCAACATATACTACAATGATCACTATCTCCCCCCTTGCTTTTTGAGATAGAGATTAGGATTGTATGGACTCCTATTAAATTCATATTGAATGACATGCTCGTTGATTTTTATGTACCATGCCCCGGAGACTGCTTTAGACCATATAGTGATTTTATAAGTTTACATACCTTTTCCTCTTTACTTGGTATTACAAAACCTTTTGTTGAATCATGTAAACTTCTTTTTGTAAATCACCATTAAGAAATTCACTTTTCACATCCATTTGGTGTATTTTCCAACCAAATTGTGCAAGTAGAGAAAATATTAACTGAAAGTTTTTATCTTAGTCATGGGAGTAAAAGTCTCCTCATAATCAATGCCTTCTTTTGAGCATATCCCTTATCAACTAGTCTAGCCTTGTGTTTATCAATTTTCTATCTCGCTTTGTACTTCATTTTGAAGATCCATCTCGCATCCAATCGAATTTTCCCTGTGGAAGATTTGTAAGTTGTCATGTTTTATTTTTCATAAGTGACTTATATTTTGCATACATAGCATCTTTCCAAGGTTTAGATCAGTAGGGCTTCAAACCGAGGAAGGCTTAATAGTTTCCTTTGATAGTTTCAACAACTTTACCAATTAAGGAAAAATTGACGTCATTTCGAGCCATACTATGAGCCCTCATTCCAGGGTAGATGTGTTGGGGACACTATCCAATTTTTCATCTCTAATCATAGTTGTATACCATTTAGGCATACTTTTTTTGGTTCCTGCATGGAGGTTGAATTTCATTATCTTCCCCATCATCATCAAGTTGTCATCAAAGTGATTACCATCCTCTATTTTCATTGTAGGGATGATTTTTTCATCATGTGAGTATATGGAAG
Source organism: Taxus wallichiana var. yunnanensis (assembly GCA_018340775.1). Lineage (NCBI taxonomy): Eukaryota > Viridiplantae > Streptophyta > Pinopsida > Cupressales > Taxaceae > Taxus > Taxus wallichiana. The sequence continues at coordinate 771,429,378 of CM031239.1, read as the reverse complement.
GAGCATCTACTTATTTTTTCTCAAAGAACTCACCATCCCGACTAGTGAATACCCTCCTTGTTTTTGGATCCATAAGTCTATAGCCAACTACTTCATCATCAGATCCCAAGAAGATAAGTTTTTATGATTTCATATCAAGCTTAGTTCTTTGTTTCTTAGGAATGTGCATACTTGCTTTACATCCAAAAACTCTAAGGTGTGAAATAGATGGCTTATGCTCCGACTCCATGCTTCATGTGGTGTTACTCCATCAAGAGCTACAATGGGAACTCTATTTAGTAGATAAACTGTCATTTTAGCCACTTCTGACCCAAAATGTTTTTTATAAACATGCATCATCAATCATACATCACACCATATCCATGATAGTACGATTTCACCTTTCAACAACACCATTTTTTTTCAAAGTGTGTGAGGTGATGAGGCCGAATATGCCCAATTAATGTATAATATATGATCTCATCTTACTCTCCTTTTTATTAAGTTTTATTGCATTTTGTGACTTTTATTTGATCTAATATGAGTTAGGATGTAATTTTTGTCTTTTGATTGATTGTGATTCTAATGTTAAAAGCTTTGAAATTCCTGACAAAGTGTGTGTTTGAAATTTAGTTTTGTAATAAAGCAGGTCTAATCACTCGAAGAAATGAAGTATGTAGCATGCAAGATGTTTTTCAAGAACATCTGTTCCAACATAGCTTAGTTATGAAACTTCCAAGCTAGTTCTAGAACTCCATTACACAAATATCATCTAGTTTCATGACTTTCGGACTTAGTTCTAGAACTCCAAAGATTTAATTCTCGAATTTTCAAACTTAGTTCAAACTCCCGGTATAGCTTAGGAACTCTCACGGTTTTGATCCTTAAACAATTTCCTATGGTTCTCGAACTTCTAAATTTCTCGGAACCGATGGAAGTTTATCTATTTTAACCACATCCGGAGATTCTGCATCAACAACCCTTTCAATCAGGAAAGGATGAGAAGATCTCTCGAACACATATCCAGGATAGCTATCTTATAGCCGTCGATCAGCCCCAATCTGACTTGGCATCTATTCTAGGCATGATTTTATTTCATCATAATCGTAAAGAAAATTATGATTGTAAATGTATATATAAGCAAACCCAAGTATAGAGATAGAAGAATAGGAAGAAATAGAGATAAAATAAAGAAGAGAGATATGGCCTAGGTATACATATCCAATGACATTTTGTAATACCAAATGTTTTATCAATAAAATAGCCATTCCTGTTTGAGAGAATTCTAAGTTGTTAAATCTTGATTCAAGGAGGAGCAAGGGCCCACTCCCCCAAGGACTAGGATATTCATTTATTTGGTATTTATATTTCTTAAGAAAATAGTTTAGATCTGTTAATTTTGTATTTCTTTAATTCTTCTAGTTAAACTCTTTGTGTACTTGTTCTGTAGGTGTTTAGATAGATTCTTATTTTCTCTTGCAATAGTTTTTAAGAATTCTAAGTTGTGTGTTTTTATTTCCAACAACAAGTGTGTTTACTTTCAGAAGCAAGTGTGTTTATTTTCAAAAGCAAGTGTGTTTATTTCCATTCTACAAAGTGTGTTTCCTTTCAAAAATCTTTCAAAGGTGTTTAATTTTAGCAAAGTTTTCATAGTATGATTTAAATAAGGTTTTACCAAGAAGTCCTTAAGACATTGAAAAGATCCCCGTAAAATACAAAAACAACTACAATCAACTACTAGATCAATAGGATTACTCTTGTTGCATATAGCTTTAGACACACCCCTGGTTTGATATGACATCAATAAGAAGTTGATTAAATGAAGGGAATAACGATACCCATAATTTTTGGTGCCGATTCCAGGATACACTAGTTGGAACTTTCAAATTAAGTGTTAGCAAGAGAAACAATCATACATCTAGTAGTTGAAGGATCTTCCCTACTATATCATAAAACATATGAGTAGACCGAGAGAATCAAAGGGTAGATTCCTCAAAAGAACATCTTCACAAGAATTCACAACATCCTCTAGTCCAAATAGGGAAATTGATCAAGAATTAAAGGCACCATCATCCCCTTTCAAACAAGAAACAAAATTGCCACCTTTAGAATTCTTAGATCACCACCAAGGAAGTGGAAGTTTTAGGGAAAGGCTTATTACTCAAGAGCCATTTAGGGTGAGTTTTGATTCTCAATTGAGTAGTCAACCTCCTACTCCTAATTTTTCACCTTCCCCAAGGCATACCACATACCACATTGATTGGAAGGAAAAATTAGAAAATATTTTTAAAATGGCACGAGAAGCTAAAAGAGTACCTAATAGGACATTTAATTATCCAATCCAATTGGGAGATGATGATACATTAATAAAAAATATCTCACCTACACATTTACCCACATTTAGAGGGATGTCATCTGAAGATCCTAACCAAATTCTATTTGAGTTTAAGGTACTATGTCGACCTATGACTATAAAATAGATACTCAAAAACTCAAGTTGTTTCCATCCACTCAAGGTCAGTAAAGAATGAGGTGGTTCATGGAATTACCATCCAACTCTACTAGCACTTGGGCAAAAATGGAGACTGCCTTCCTAGACAAATACCAAGATTATTGTAGAGGGAGAAATAGGAAGGAAGAATTCTTCAAAATCAAGCAGGAGGAAGATGAAAATATAGAAGACTATTTAGACATATTCCTCTTTGTGAGCAAAAGATGTGGATTTGTACTTCAAGAGGAGTTAAGTAAAACCATTTTTCTTAAAGGTTTGGATGATAAATCTAGGGAAGCCCTTAACTTGATAGGAGGTGGAGACATTGATCAGTTAAGAATGAATGAAATTAAAGAGATTTGTAGAAGCTATTCCAGAAGAGAGTGGACCTAGAAAAGGAAAATCAAGTGAAAAGTCTGAATCCGGATATGAACAAACTAATGGATGAATTAGCAAATTTTAAAATATACATTTTAGTTCAATTAACCTCTACTATGGATGGATTACAAGCTAAATAAAATGCCAAAACTGAACCATTGGCTATGTATTGTCCTAGATGTAGGAAGAAGCATGCAATAAGAGACTGTCCTTTGGATAAAACAAAATGTGTCTTATCTGTGAATCTAAAGAACATGATACCGATGCTTGTTCTCTACTTCCAGTCATAAAGAATTAGCTTAAACAAACTAGTACATCATCCACAATAGAAGAATTGAATTTTGTTCAGAGACAAACTAACTAGGGGCAGTTTATGCCAAGATCAGTTCCTAATCCTGGACGATGCCATGGGCTGCTCAGACAGTACCAAAAATTGGGGACAACCACCTTGGGTACCTCAACCAACATGGAACCCTCAAGATTAGGCAAGTCAAGCTTGGTATGCTCAAGGACATCAACAACCATGGGCTGGTCAAGGAAATCCTTATGCTTGGTCGAACCTAGATGGAACCCTAGTAATTATGCTCAAGGAAGAACATATCCAAATCGAATAAACAGCCATCATGGGATCCCCCGCATAGAATTCAAAACTAAGAATGTAGTCCAAACACAAATACTAGCACAACCAAGATCAAACCCAAGAAACAAACAAATAACTCCTGCTTACGTAACAAAACCCGAAAAATCGGTTGATTTATATGTTATGGATTGTAAGATATTCAAACTAGATCTGGAAAAATCATTAGCAATCCATCCGTTATAATCACTTTGAAATGACAAAAGGAACTGAAATATTTAGTACTTGTTATTCCAAAAGAGGATATAGAAAGAAAAGAAAAAGAGTCGAGATAGCGATACTACTGAGATTCCATTTCTAGAGAGATTTAAAGAAGCTATAGAAACCAAGGAGTATGAATTGGTACAAGAACTAAGGAAATTGAATATTGAGATACCATTGTTACAAGCAATTAAGGACATTCCTGAATTGAATAAATTAATCAAAATATTATGTTTGAAAAAGCTTGGAAGGAAGAAACAATACCCCAAGACTATCAAAGTAGATGGGAAACTTGATTTATTAGCAGGAAAACTTTTACTTCCCAAATATGGAGATCCTAGAAGTCCTGTTATTTCTGTCTCTATAGGGAATAAGGATATACATAATGTTTTGGTAGATTTGTGAGCAGCCATCAATGTAATGACAAAGGATACTCGAAAACATTACCATTAATGGTTATACAACCTACTAATACCATATTGAAGATGGCGAGATCATTCTATCAAAACTAGAAGGGGTTATAGAAGATATGGAGGTCATGATGGAGTCATGGGAATATCCAAATTGAATTCCTTATACTGTAGCCAAAAGGTAAAACATTAGGTTATCCCATTATTTTGGGTAGACCATGGTTAGCTATAGTTTCTACCTTAATTGATTGCAGTCGTGATATGAAAATCTCAAATGGTAAGAAATCTAAGTAAATTTCCTTATATCCTTCTACATAACCTTTTACTCGACAATCATGAACATATGTGGGTTAATTCTCCTGATACTAATAAGTAAAATTTGTATTCTTTGGATATGATCACATTGCGGGATCATGCAAGAGAAGTAGAAGAGATTATTAATCCACCATTAGATGAGCAACGACTTCCTTCGAAGTAATTAGATATAGTTCCGAACCTGCGACTATAGTTCGGAACCTCAGAAACTTATTTTTGGAACCTATGAATTTAGTTCTAGAACCACCACATTTAGTTCCGGAACCACTACATGAAGTTCCGGAACCACGACAACAACAGTTCTCTATGATTGGAAATAATTTCACTCCAAAGGAATGAGATTTCTCATGGGGAGAGGAAGAATCAGTAGCTTCAATTTCAAATACATTAGGGAGTGGTGAAGAATTTCTGGAAAGTAGCAGTGACGAAGAGTTTTGCCTACAAAAATATAAGTATCATAATTCTCATTCTTTTGTCCTTTTTCTAGTATTTTGTCTCGGGGGACTTTTGGAGATGTTGCTACATACCATATGTTGTTACCACATGCATGTCCATTAAATACTCTAATGTAACCCTTTCAACAAATTAGTTTATCACATATTGGAATCAACCATGTTCGGATTCAACTAGGTACAACTTTGAACATTAACAAATGGTTGAAGGATGATGAAGAAGCTAAAATGTTTGATGTTTTCAAAAATCATACTAAAGATTTTGCTTGGGATTATAAAGACATGAAGGGGATTCATCTAAGTATCTCGCACTCATCACATCTATATTGAAAACATTAAACTAGTTAGGCAGCCTCGAGAGAAGGATTAACCCACCTTTTAAGGGATATAGTCAAACAAGAAATTGAAAACTATTACAAGTAGGTTTTATCTACCCTATCTCAAATAGTCATTGGGTATCTCCTCTTGTAATTGTTCCTAAAAAGAATGGGAAATAGAGAATATGCATTGACTATGTGGAACTCGAACAAAGCCACACCGAGAGATTATTTTTCCTTACCATTCATAGATCAAGTCCTAGACAACCTTTCGTAAACAATACTTTTCCTTCTTGAATAGCTTTATTAGATACAATTAGATTAGAGTTGCTACTAAAGATCGGGACAAAACAACATTTACATGTCCATGGGGTACCTTTGCCAATAGGGTGCTACCATTTGTCTTGTGCAATGCTCCTACAACTTTCCAGAGAGTTGTACTTGCAATCTTTGTTGATCTAACAAATGACTGTGTTGAGGTATATATGGATGAATTCATTATACATGGAGATACATTTGATGATGCTTTGAGAAATCTGGACAGAGTGTTAATAAGATGTGAACAACACAATCTCTCTTAGTGATGAAAAGTGTTTAATTATGGTTGATGAGGGGATTCTATTAGGACACCATATTTCAAAAAGGGAATTCAAGTTGATCAAAACAAAATTAGGATCATTTTATATTTACCTATTCCTCAAACCCCCACAGATATCAATTCATTTCTAGGACATCCTGGGTACTTTAGGCATTTTATAAAATATTTCAATAAAATTGCTTCCCCATGTTTAATTTTCTAACCAAGGACTGTGAATTTCTTAAGATGAAAAGTGTCAACATGATTTTGAAGAAATTGAAGAAAATTTAATCACTACTCCAATATTGAGAGGACCTAATTGGGAAAAGCCATTTCATATCCAAACAGATGCTTCAAATAATTCCATTGGTGCATTTTGGGACATAAAGATGAAGAAGGAAAAATGTATGCTATGTATTATCTTAGTAAGAATATTACTCCCACTGAAAATAATTACACCACCACTAGAAAAATTTCTTGCTATAATTTATGCAATCAATAAATTTAGACATTACATTACAGGTTACAAGATATTTGTACACACATATCATTCAACAATTAAATATTTGATGAACAAACCAGTGGTTGGAGGAAGAATAATTAGATGGTTATTAATTTTGCAATAATTTGATATTACCATTGTGGAAAATCCAGGTAAATCTAATGTGGTAGCTGATTTTTTGTCAAGACTAACCACTACAGGGGAGCAAGATCCAGTCAAGGATAACTTTCCAAATGAACAATTATTTGCTATCTCAGAAAGTACACCATGGTTTGCTAATATGGAAAATTATCTTGCAACAAGGAAGTTTCCTCCTTCTTTCACTAAGAAATAAATAAAGAAGTTAATCAAAACTAGTGCACAATTCAAATGGTTAAATGGAATGCTATTTAAATGTGGGCCTGATTTTGTTTTATGCAGGTGTGTAAGAGAAGATGAAATATTTGACATCCTCATAGCATGTCATGATGAACCAAGTGGAGGACACTATTAAGTGAAAAGAACAACTCATAAGATACTTGGCACTAGTTATTATTGGCCATCTCTGTACAGGATGTGAAGAGATATATCAAGCGGTGTGATCCTTGTCAAAGGATGGGATAACCAACTTTCACCAATGAAATGCCTCTTCAACCTCAAGTTGTAATTGAACCATTTGAGAGATGGGGATTCAATTTTTTGGTCCCTTTAATCCTCCTTCACAAGGAAACAAATATATTATTTTGTGTACTAACTATGTGAAAAATGGAGAAGTGTAGGTATCTACAAATGTCAACTGAAAAATCGAGTTGTTGATTTCCTTTGGAAAAAAATTATGGTAAAGTTTGGAGCACCGAGTAGCATATTTTCATAATAGAGACCACAATTTATGTCTAATATGTTCTAAGCTTTCACAACATATTACCAAATCAATCATAGGAAGTCATCTCCTTATCACCCATAGTCAAATGGACAAGCTGAAGTAACAAACAGGAATCGGAGAACATCCTTACCAAAACAATTGAAGATGGGAGAAAATATTGGGTAAAGAGACTACCTGAAGCTATTTGGGCTTATAATACAACTTGGAAAACTACAACAAGGTTTTCACCATATGAGTTAGTCTATGGGAAAAAACCCTTATTTCCCATTGAGTTTGAACTTTAGACATTGAGGACAACAGTTAAGGTGGGAATTGAGTTAGATGCAGCTCAAAAATAAAGAATGTTTCAACTCAATGAGTTGGATAAATTGAGGATGGAAGCACTTCAACAGATAGAAATAATCCAATATCAAAGGAAGTAATGAAATGACACACATATCAAGAGAAGGAAATTCAAAGTAGGAGATTGGGCATTGTTGTTTGATTCTAAGTACCAACAATTCAAGGGAAAATTGAGAACCGGATGGTTGGGGCCTTATCGAGTTGAGCAGATACTTGAAAATGGTTCTATTCACTTACTTCCCATTGATGGCGGTAGAATAACACTCTTGGTCAATGGACATAGGCTGAAACTCTATAGGAAGCCTCCCACTAAGGATGAATTCTTGCGGAAGATTGAAGCGTAAAAAGAATTTGATCATATAGAAGAACCCAGCTTCTTCCAAAATGATAAAATAACTAGATGATAGATCAAGAATAAAGGGAAGAAAATGAAAACCAGTAAATGGTATTTTCTTCCCCAAAAATAAAATATAAATTATTTTTTAAAAAGAAATATATATATATATATATATATATATATAAATAATTAAAATTAAAATAAAAAATATATTTTTCTCAAAGGTCTATTGAAAACCAGCAAATGGTGGTTGACATCTTCTTTTGGCTAATTCAAATAAAAGGGAATTCTTTTGAATTCTAGTTGTCTTATCTAACCATGTTTTGTTCCACTTGTAGGAATGACGAGTCATCATAGCAAAAGGATTACATCATCAAGGATGGTAATTATATCTTTTAACTTATTTAGGGTTAAATTAAATGTTTGCATGTGTGATTTTACTTGATTTAAAATTTGGTATGATGAGTAATTTATTTATATATTATGATTATAAGTAAATAATCATGAAGATTATATGGATGGGATAAGTGGTGGCATGGTTATTATTAGTAATCATTAAGTGCAAAATCAAGTGAAATAAGTTGCATATAATTTTTGAGAAGCAAATAATCAAGATTGTATTCCGTTGAAGAATAGAGGATTCAGTAGCTGGAACAGAGGTTCCGAGGCCAAATTCGTCAATTCCTCGGCTAAGAAAGAAGGCATGCAACTGATTAGCACAAAATCAAGGAAACATAACTCAATTCGATATGGGGATTAAAAATAAATCAGAACCAGAGGATGATTCCTAGCTTCTCGCAGACAAAGAAGTGACATCTATCTTTGAGCATGCAGGATGGCTAGAGTTCCTGAAGAAGTTTTCAAAGTATAATGATGAATTAGTAAGAGAATTTTTCATAAACCTAGAGCAATCCAGGACAAAGGTGAGAAATATATGTATTACTTTTTCTATAAATACAATAAGTAATGTGTCTGAAGTGCCAATTGTGTATGTCCCACATTCCGCGAAGGGACATTGAAAGAACTAGTTGAAATCCTACTACAAGGAGGAGAAACTAAACCCCAAAGACATCTACAATACAAAGAATATCATAAAAGGTGGAAAAGAGCTGTTTTCACAAACCCTTTGACAGGGTAGCATTTTGGATAGTGAAATATTTAACTTGTGATGGTCAATTTGGGTCTGTAGGAAAAGAAGTCCTAAAAATGCTCATATATCTGAAGTATGGATCCACAAAACCTAAGTACATAATAAACCTTCCAGGGTTTCTTTTTTATTCTATCTAGACCATGGCCCAGAGGTATTCCTAGGGTGTTGGGACAATAAAGCATCATGGGATAATTCATTTAGTATGCCAGCACCATTTTCTATCAAAGAAAAATGGAGAAGAAATTTGGGAAAAGTTTCTTGGCAAGTTCAAGAAAAACCCTAATATTATCAGAAGAACAATACCAACTCCATTTTCTCCTTCAACTAATTTGGAAATTGATGCCCCTACAGAAGAATAGAAGGAAGTAGAAAGAGATATTATACCAAAAATAAGAAGGTTTGTAAGAAGAATCAAAACATCAGAGCCTTCATGCATTTGAAGGAAATTCCTTCTTCTCGCAAAGATCTTCGAGGGAGCCAATTTCTATTTTTGACGGTGATAAATCACCTATACAAGAGCAAGAAACAAGAGGAAGAAGGAGCTCTAGAAAGAAATCCACCATGGGCATGTTGAAATTCCCAGAGAAGGAAAATTCATAAAAGGACAAGGGAAACCCCAGAGGGAAGGAGTGAATAGGAAAAGATGGAAAAGGAAGCTGTTGATATTTTGGGCAGCATGGCCATGACTCCTCCTGAACCAAGCCAAGCTGAGATGGATAGAGGAGATGAGAGACTTGAAGAGCAAGAGTTTCAAGAATTGGCTGAACCATCAACATTGCCACGTGAAGAAGAAGAGTTGGCATCCTAGAGAAGAAAAGGAAAATTTCCTTTGATAGAGGAAGAATGCTCAACTCCTCAAATAATTTCAGAGGAAGAAGAAAGACATCAAGTTAAATAGGCTTTGTTCTTGTCTAGAGCAGAGATCATTATCAGAGAAAAGGATGAGGAATTGGATTTCCTCAAACTCAAATTAGAACAAAGGGAAATTCTCATTGGAGAGTTAATAACTCATCTTGTAGCCAGGATAGAGGAGTTATTAGTAATTAAGAAACAACTAATAGAAAAAGAGGAAGAATGTCAGACTTCCAGAAAATTGAATGTTGTGTCCACAGGTCTCTGTCTGAGACTAAGTTAACCTATTGTCCACTCAAAAACTATGGAATGACACCTGTAGGGAGCTCAGAGAAGCTAAAACATCAAATGAAGATTTGAAGACCAAGATGGAAGAAGAGAAGAAGGCAAGAAAAGAATGGGAAGAAAAAATTTATAAGGAAGAAGGAAACAAATATAAATGTCTTGCAAAAATTCATATGGTCTGCATTATGAGTGAAAAATTGTTTACCTGTAGGAGGCCCTCTCCTGCATATAGTGTGTTTTTAGAAGAGCGAGTCCATTCTTTGGCACCACAAAGATTGCATGTGGACTTTCACCTAAAAAAGGATGAATCTGAATTCATGACACTTACTCTCTATCCAATCACGAGAAGAAAAATCTTCTATGTGAATTTTATCTTTGTAATTTTATGCTAGAGAAAACATAAGATTTATGATCAACTTATATGTGGGGAGAGCCACTCAATGTATTTTTCTATGTTCTACAAAACCAAATTACATGGAAGGAAAGGGAATCTAAGTTTTTATTGAAAGCTAGCTCAATTGGTCTCTGTATGAGAGCTCACTATGGTAAACCTTCCGCCTTCCTTATACATTTTAGAACTCATGCCTTTGATGAGCGATTCAAGACACATTAATTTGTCATTCTACAAAAGAGTATTGATGCCTTTACCTCCTATGAGGAGGATCAATTTTAAGATATTTATGAAGGATGCTCGAAGAGGGGAACCCCTTACTGTTTCCTTGAGAATAAGGTAAGTAATATCCTACAAATCTGATATGGAGTTTAGAAAGGGCAAACGCGTTATGCAAAATAATTCCTCATATCAATGAGACCTATGAGTAAATATAGATGGGAATGCAAAAAGGCCCCCTCTACTTCTCACCCCATGTCTCCATGGAAAAATAGAGAAACTCAAGATCCTACTAAATTTGAAGAGTGGGAGAGGAAAATAGAAGCGAGGCTGAGTACAGTACTTCTAAGTTTAAACATTGGAAAATCTAGTTTCAACCAATTGATCTCGATTAATCAAATGGAATGCAGAACATATAACCCCACTTTTGAAGAATGAAGTTTGTAAAGATACTTACAAACAAGTAAGTTTGGGGGAAATGATGAGGCCAAAATATTCTGATTAATGTATAGTATATGATCTCATCTTACTCTCCTTTTATTAAGTTTGATTGTATTTTTTGACTTTTATTTGATCCGATATGAGTTAGGATGTAATTGATTGTGATTCTAATGTTAACAACTTTAAAATTCTTGACGAAGTGTGTGTTTGAAATTTAGTTTTGTAATAAAGCAGGTCTAATCAATCAAAGAAATGAAGTATGTAGCGTTCAGTATGTTGGTAGCATCTGTTCCAACACAGCTTAGTTCTGGAACTTCCAAGCTAGTTCCAAAACTCCATTACACAGTCATCATCTAGTTTCGGAACTTTCAGACTTAGTTCCGAAACTCCAATATTTAGTTTTGGAATTTTCAAACTTAGTTCCGGAACTCCTGGTATAGCTCCAAAACTCTCACGGTTTTGATCCTTAACAATTTCCTATGGTTCTGAATCGATGGAATTTTATCAATTTTAACCACATCTAGAGATTACGCATCAACGACCCTTTGATCGGAAAGGATGAGAAGATATCCGAATTCGAGATCTAGGGATAGTTGTCTTATCACCCCATCCAACTCAAAGCATCTATTCTGCGGGCACAATTTGATTTCATCCAAATTGTATAGACAACTATGATTGTAAATGTATATATAAGCATACCTGCAGTAGATAGAAAGAATAGGAAGAAATAGAGATAAAATAGAGAAGAGAGATATAGACTAAGTATACAGATCCAATACGTTTTGTAATACCGAATGTTTTATCAATAAAATAGCCATTCCTGTTTGAGAGAATTATGAGTTGTTAAATCCTGATTCAAGGAGGAGCAAGGGCCCACTCCCCCAAGGACCAGGATATTCATTTATTTGGTATTTATATTTCTTAAGAAAATAGTTTAGATATGTTAATTCTGTATTGCTTTAATTCTTCTAGTTAAAATCTGTTGTGTACTTGTTCCTACAGGTGTTTAGATAGATTCTTATTTTCTCTTGCAATCATTTTTAAGCATTCTAAGTTGTGTGTTTTTATTTCCAACAACAAGTGTGTTTACTTTCAGAAGCAAGTGTGTTTATTTTCAAAAGCAAGTGTGTTTATTTCCATTCTACAAAGTGTGTTTCCTTTCAGCAAAGCTTTCAGTGTGTTTACTTTCACAAAGTTTTCATAGTATGATTTAAATAAGGTTTTACCAAGAAGTCCTTAAGACATTGAAAAGATCCCCCAGAAAATACAAAAACAACTACAGTCAACTACTAGATCAATAGGATTACTCTTGTTGCATATAGCTTTAGACACACCCCTGGTTTGATATGACATCAACAAGAAGTTGATTAAATGAAGGGAATAATGACACCCATCATGAGGAGGATCCATTTGGTGACGAATGCCTTGTGTTTTCAAAAAATCATTAAACTCATTCTTGGTGTATTCTCCTCCTCGATCCGAGTGGAGTGTTTTATTTTCCTACCAAACTCTGTTTCAACAAGGGCTTTGAAATTCTTGAAATTTTCAATAGCTTGGTCTTTATAGAAAGACAATATATCCACATTTTTATTGAAAAATCATCAACAAAGAGCATGAAATATTGAAACCCGTGAGTGGCTAGGTCTCATTAGTGCACTGCATAAATCGGTATGCACCAAGTTAAGTTTTGCCTTAGCGATGTACTATGTTTAAATGGTGATCTATTTTGTTTTCTGCCAAACAATGCGGACATTTATCTGTACCCTTTTTTAGAGGTGGTAAACCCCTAACCATGTCATATCGACAAAGTGTGTCAAGATAGCCAAAACTCACATGTCCAAGTCTTCGATGCCATAGTTGAGTTAATGATGTATCCTTGGCTACAAGTGCTTGATCATTTCGTTGAACAAAATCCAACTAAAACATTCTTCCCACATTCGAAGCTTTTACAACAATTTTGGAGCTTCGTGACTTATCTCAAATTAGGCACATATTTTTACTGCCTTTACAATCAAAGTCAATTTTGAGATTGTGATCTAATAATTGACTCACGAGATAACAATTTTTTGTTAAACTAGGGACATAAATAACATCTGTAATTTTATAATTATGTTGCCCAAGTGGTAGTGAAATGGAACCAATTCCTTTAACATTGTATGATGTATCATCACCCAAAGAGACATGATTTTTGGTGGGTGTTTTACTCATTGTGAAGAACCAATCTTTCTTTCCTATCATGTGTCGAGTTACACTCAGTCGACATACCAAATTTGATTTGTAGAATTGGATACTTCATTTGATTATGCAGAATATAGGAAGTCATCATCATCAAATTGATCTTCCTATTTGGCTACATTTCCTTGTTGAGTTGGTTTCTTCTTCCACTTGTTATTATTTTGTCCTGTTTATTTTGTTGTTGGCCAAATTTTGTTTGTTGGTAATTAATATTTTTACCACTTGATGATCCTTGTTGGAATGTGTTGTACCAAATTTTTTTAACTCATGTCCTTTTCGACCAAAAATAAGACATTTTTGTTGGTCCTTTTGGCCTTGTTGAGTATTACCTTTCTTCTAAGGTTGTTTACTAGACTTAGCCTATTTTTTTCCTTTTTGATTAGAAGCAAGTGCTGCTCTTTAGTTTCAATAGTTGAGTGAATAGATTCCTCTTGTTGTAGCATATTCACTAACTCTTCAAAAGTTGTTGTTTGACCAATTATGTTTAACATGGTCACAAAAATCCTATAAGGAGGAAGAGCTCTCAATACTATAGGCACGAGTGCTATGCCAGTTACTTCTTCTTCCAAAGCTTGAAGTGATGCACGCAAAGTTGCTACTCTTCTCAAAAACATTTCAACTTTTTTAGTTGGTTGCATTTTCAAGTTCAATAGTTGACTCTGGAGATGAAGTATTGTGTTCTTATTTTTCAACTCATATATTGTTTTCAACTTGTCCTAAGATTCTTTTGCTATTTTGGTCTCATGAATATGATGTTATACCTCATCTGAAACACTAAACAAGATTATTAACTTTGATTTTTATTTACACGATCAAATGTAGCTTGTTTTGTAACATCTATTGCAGATCTTGTTAATGTACCAGAAACAACAAACCATAGATTTTCAAAATCAAGTTGTGCATGAATTTTTGTTTTCCATGCTGGATAATTATCAGAACGTAAAATTTGAGAATCTAGCAAAAATAATTTTGGTGTTGTAATTGCAACCATTGTGAAAAGTGATAAACAGTAGAAGCAAAAATTGAACACTTTTCCCCCTTAAAGCATGCACACCCCCAAAAAAATATTATTTTATTTATTTTTGGGCTCCTTTTCGGCCATGTACAATGAATTTTTGGCACTATTGGCCTTGTTACAAATTTGGCTCTATGGCTGATTTGTAAAAATAAAATGGCTCTCTTGGCGATTTGAAAAAAAATAAAAATTGGACTCTTTGGCCTCTTTTCAAATACAAAAATCTTATTTTTGCAATTTTACAAAACACATTTTTTTTTCTAAATCTAATTAAAAACTAGACCAAGACGTAGAGCTCATAAAAAAACACACTTTCAAAAAACAACACCTCAATTTGAGGTACCAGTTGAAAGTTATGCCTTTTTTAAATTGTAATTTTAATATCTTTCTGGGCCCCTTTCCAAAAATGGAAAAAAAAATCCTAATTTTTTCCACGACATCCAAAAATGGAAAAAAAAAATAAAAAATGAAAATTTTAAAACCGAACGCACCTAACGACTTACATGCATGTGTAGTGTGTTTTAGGGTGCAACTGCAGTTCACCCATTTTGCATATGCGTTATAATAACCCTTAGCCGTAGTTTTATTATTGCTTCTCTTTGTACAAAAGTTATTCTTTTGGGACGCACCTTTTTTTTCCTTTTTCCAACGCTACTTTTTTACAGATTGCAAATCTTCTATAGAACGTCTTCTTCTTTAGTTCAATGCTCTTGATCATGAATGTAATCTCCAACTTGGTTAGAGGCTTTGGGGTAACACTTTAGACATAGATCTTCTCACAGGCATGTATAATTCTCTTGCCAAATATATGAAAAGACAAAGCACAGAGAAGAGGAAGTAGAAGTTATGTGGGGAGCTTGAAAATCTTGGGTCCCCACAATACAAAAATATTGTGTGTGTATATATATATATTTAAATTCTTCTATTTTTTTTTTTAAATACCGAGAATGAAACAATGTCACCTTTTACAACAGATTAGCATCCAAGTCTACAAGGGCTGTGATTGCACTCCGGGTTTTATTCAACTATAAATCAACTGTGATTCGGGTGTGGAGCCGAGTAGGGCGGTGAAATGGCCAGGGGACATCTATGGCTCCTCCTAGCTCGTAATTTCTCCAGATCTCCCTAAACTTTCCTAAAACTTCCTACACTCCTCTCTGGATCGAGATATTACTCGATGCAAATCTTGACAATGAATACTTGAAAACAATATTGACACAAAAGCTTTGCATAGAAACAAGATGGTGCTTTTGTATTTTATTAATATCAAAATCAAGCATTACAGACAAATGAGAGAGCTACAATATTTATAGATATTGGACAACTTCTATCTCATCCACAATATATGGAAACAAATCATCTAATCTAAGAAAATATGTAGAAATAACATATTGCCCCTAACTGCCCCTATTGCCCCTCATGGAAATCATCTCGGGAACAAAATATACAAGATAGAACATGATCCCACAATCATTGAGATGATAACACTATGACTTAGTTAACTAACAACTAAGGATAACTAATACCTATTGACATAAGTTTGAAGTATTCAAATTAAATACTTTAACTTATTACATTTATTCAAATATAAACCAATGTTGAATTAAGCTAAGGTTTATTCCTAACATAACGAGACATTATGGGTGCGATGATACTACTGACGGATGCAACGGTCATAGTGGGTATGGGGCCTAAATTTGTGAAACCACCGGGGTAAAGCAAGTGAAGGTAACACCGCATTGGTAGGGATTAATGTTGAAGTGGGAATAAGGCAGGAGAGATGGATACATGCATGCCATATATCAACTGACCTGAAGAGTCCCGGGTGGAAGAGTGGGAAAGGTAGAACTATAAGGCCGCGAGATTCTGATTGAGGAGTCGTGAAAATTCCTCATCACCTGTGGCAATGGTGGTAGGTAGGGTTGGATCCATGGGTGACAGGATAGAGGGTGGTGAAGGACTAGGCAGGAGTGGTTGACGACTAGCGTGGAATATAAGAGTGTTAGCTTGATTACGAGTCAACACCATGTGAATGAATGTATATCAGGTGATGTTGTATCCTATAGATGACACAGAGAGCAACGTGAATGAAGAAAATAGGTGTTTATAGGTGGATTTGGGAAATGTATTAGTTGAGAATCAACACAAGGTAATCGATGTCAGTCAGGGATGACCAATGATGGTTTAGGGGTAACTAAGGTTGGTTACTGTGAGAAAAGAACAATTTAACCAAAGGGGACAAAAACTTGATGAATGTCAGATAGTAGGTTGTATGATGACCATTTATGAGAATACATAGAGTAAATAGACTCAGAAAAAAATTTAAAATAGTAAAGAAGATGAGAATAGGTGTCATTTGGGGAAGCTAACCAAAAAGACAGGGAACCTATAGTAGTTAGGTAGAACCAATGTTGGTTCTTGTGAAAACTAGAAAAATGTAGAAAAATGGATTATTGTGAATTTGAGTCAGATAAATAATCAACCCAGTCTGGAGATGATGCAATGAAGTCCTTACACACCTTAAAATGCACGCCATCAAATG
The DNA here is from genome assembly GCA_018340775.1 of Taxus wallichiana var. yunnanensis. Classification (NCBI taxonomy): domain Eukaryota; kingdom Viridiplantae; phylum Streptophyta; class Pinopsida; order Cupressales; family Taxaceae; genus Taxus; species Taxus wallichiana. Next base: position 771,412,448 of record CM031239.1, on the reverse strand, counting down.
CTAAAAACAAGTATCTAACAAGTGATTTTTAATGTGTTGAACTTATGTTATTTAGAAGACTAACTCATGAATTTAGAGTAGAGTTTTTGGTGAGGAAGGCTTCCTATGAAGAAGGATATCTAAAAGGAGAGGTTTCAGGTTATGTTATGGCGGGGCGGGCCATCCTCTGAGGTAATGACTCGACATAAGTAACAAGATGGGGAGTACTGCCAATCCTTTGATCGTGTGATCACTGATGTGTTCCTAGGTAAGATGTTGTTTAAGAAAGATGTGTATATTTCAATTTTGTGCAGTTTGGTAAGACAGAGAGAGAGAGAGAATGTGCTTTCTACGATTCTTTGTGTCAACCATCAGCTAGGCATGACTTCCAAGCATATAGGTTGCCCTCATTTTAATGTGAGCTAAATTCAGCAAATCAGAATGTAATGTAACTAATTTTAAGCCCAAATCGAAAAATTACATTCGATGAAGAAAATGATGAATAGGAGAGGGTATGCTCTTTCACTAAATGCGAAAGCAAGAAAGAAGAATGATTCTTTTTAAATGCACCAAGAGAAATGTTTCTTTTAGAGCAATTAGAAAGAAGAGAGGATTACCAGAGAAGAAGATTAATGTGTAAGCATTTTAAAGGGAAAAAAACACAACTTTTTCCTAAGAATGAAGAAAATGCAATAGAACCCTTAATGGGTCCCACCGGGTGTGCCAAAATATTTTACCATTTTCTTCACATTATTGAGACGAAATAGATAAGGGTAAGGGCTAAGGAGGAATACTTGTTTATGTTGGTCGGTTGATGGTTGTTGTGCGCATTCTGAATTCTCAATCCAATGCTTGACTGTGAGAGCTTCCTTTTGGCTAGGAGGAACTACCTGAAATAGAAAACAAGACCACAAAAGAAGAATTAAATAATATATGACAATGAACTTCTAGCGTGTGCTAGATCCGAGAAGTGTGATACTCCTAAATGGTTGTCAATCCAGGTGTTTAAAACAACTTAATGTGAGAAATAAACAAAGTCTTCTTTGTAGTTGATATGATTTAGGTATTTCATTCAAGCACAATAAGCAAATATAACATAACAGGCTAGGCTATAGTCAGATCTAAAGGGTAGGTAGTTGTCGGGTGTTGGACCGGTCGTCGGTCGGGTTACAGGTTGTTCGGGTCATTTGGTAGCACGTATGTTGGCTCTATTATTGGAAAGGTGTAAAACACGAGACCAACGTCAATCAAGTATAACCGATGACGGTTTGGGAGAGACCAACGATGGTCATGAGTAGCCCGGCATTGGTACATTCGGTGTGATGAGTTCAATAAAAACCTTATTGCAGAGTTTGGGTGAGGTTAGATAGAGCTAAAGGAGGGGATGGCGAGGTCTGTGGGAATGTTGAGAACACTCAGAGAGGTGGAAGGGCCAGGATAGGTGATCTGGTAAAAGGGTGGGTGAGGTTTAAGTTTTTTAGAAAGTAGACTATGAAGGAATGGGAATATTAATGGAAGAATGATAACGAAATGATAACAACTCTATGGACATAATAAGAATGGAAATGATCAGTGATAAAAACACTTACCAATGTTGCAGGTCCAATGATTGGGTGGTGGTGATGATCGGTTGGTGGGATGGAGCTTGGTGTAATAGTGATGCTCCCCGGAATGTCACCATGAGTGCAATGCTTCTGGATCTATCCTGGTGCTAGCTATGGATGTCTGTAGGTGTGAAAAGGCTTTGGTTCTTCTTGCATGCAATTCTCTCCTCATTCCTTTGATCTCAGAATGTGCCAACCCAAAAACAAGGTTGTTAAGGCCAATAAATGGTAACCGATGGCGGTTCTGGTTGACCAGGCGTCGGTTTAGGGGTGACCGGCATCGGTTAAGGTGAGATTCCCTAGGTTTACTAAAAATAACAGATCCTGGCAATCATTTCCTGCCAGACCTGTCTATTCTCCCAGATCAAAGCGGAAGTTACCTTTTTCATGAGTGGGAATGTGGTTAGAGGGATAATAGGCATTGATTTTTAGGGTTGAACTAAGTCTTAGCTCATTAAGGTAAGTGGGACCAAGTCTTAGTTAGTTATGGAAACATGCCAAGAATAGGTCTAGGGTGAGGTGGCTAGGTGAGGTGGAGGGGTGAGGTGGAAATTAGCTTAATTAAAATAATTAAGTAATGAATATTGTGAGGATGGGTATTAATTTAATTAAGTTAATTAAATTAATATTAGTGTGGGGTGGAAGGGGTCATGGTTAGGTGAATATGTTTGAGTTGGTTATTTGATGGGGGACCAAGGGGAGTGTGACCCAATTTTGGTGTCTACACAAATGACATGTGATTATTACATGACATAGACTTTAGATGAAGATATAATATAAGAATGGAAATTCCAATTAAAATTTGGAATTAATAAACGAATGGATGTGACAAAACATACAAGAGATTTAAAACTTGGACTATGAACTTAAGACACAAACTCTAAAGGTTATAGGTTATAGTCTAAGGACAAGATTATCCAATATTGGAATATAGATAATTGGATATTACTCAAAAAAAAAAAAAAAAATTCAAACAAACCAACTTAAAAATTATTCCTAATTTGACCCGTGCCTATTTTTCTCACTGAGTTTAGGGTTCAGGTTGGGCTAAGCCAACATACAACTCATTGAGATCTATTCACAAAGGCAATGAGGAGATATGTCTTGGTGCTTCAGTGGATGATCTGGGGGCACTGTCGATGTGTTTTGGAAATCACTTAGGGAGTGGATAAAGCCGTGTTGGTGGCTATTATGGTGGCACCAAGAACCGTATAAGATTTGGAGATGAATTCGCAATTTCTAATGCAAGAATTTTAACCTGCAGACTCAAGCCATTGCAATACCCAATGTTGTTAGCGATGAAGGATGTGGATGCATGCACGACGGAAGATATACAGTTTTATTGATCCACATGGAAAAATGAATAATGGAAATAGATGATATGAACACAAAAAAGGGAACAACTCTATAATATGTTTGGTTTCAAGAGCACGTAGCGAGATATATGAAGAATATGATCTGCACCAATACGGGTCTGCAGATAAATAAGTCGAGCTACAAAGCCAAACCAATGTAAGGTGAATGTCAAAATGCAACGCAGTCCACTACAGAATATGCGGGCCGGGTGAAGACTATGATGCAATGATCTACTACAGATATTTACTCTCAATGTGTGTTGGCTATAATACATTGCAACTCGGGGATGCAGTGCGTTAACCAGATGCAAACCCAAGATGAACGAAGCACATTGTATGAAACTTTATGTATCTGAGTCGAAAATGTGGAGACACATTGACTGTAACACTAGTTGTAACGTCTAGCCAATACCACACACAGATATCCCATACATTGATAGATGATTGCAGCAGGTCTATTAAATTGAAACAAAAGCTCAAAAATTAACGAATAACTGATATATGTATGGAGACATTAATGACCCGTAACTTGGATGACCAGGGAGAGTTGAAAAATGAATCATCAATGTGAAAATACGAGCTTGACAAAACGGGGGCTAGGCCTCGAGTCTCCCTTATGTAAATAGGGTTCATACACTTATGAAAATTAGTATGTATCTCTATAAACTCAACTACTATCCTTCATATAGTGGATTTATTACACAAAAGAAACTTATTATTATAAAAATAGATTGTACTCTCTCATATAAAAGATCCCTTTTCATAGGGGTGATTAGAACATCTCTTACCATTCACATTACAATTTACGTGAGTTATATATGTAACTCACTAAACATAAGGACAACTATCTAACAACTAGATATCTACTTGTGAATAATTACTCACATAATATTCACATTACAATATTATCACACCACTATATTATATTACCGTAGATAATATAAATACTCTCATGTGAACACTACTAATTTCCTAACATCTAATAGTTAGTTGTTACATCGGGAGGTGGCTAGCCCACATGCCACTACTACTAGATTTTACATGGCGAGTGTTTTTAATAGTTCCTTGGCTATATTTAGTCGTGTCCTTATTGTTTCCACCTTGTGAATCATCCTTGCACTATTATCCCCACTCTTCTTTATTTGTTCCTATGTAGCTTCCATGTAAGTGATTGTAATTATTCTTTAATACCTTTTTTCATCCTATCTATATTCGAGCGTCTCCTTTTCTTACATGTCCTTATCTAATCTTATCCATGTAGCATGCTAAACCCCGAATATTATGTGTCTCTTTCTCGCTAATTCTTTCTCAAAACTTTCTTGCATAGCTATCTCATTACTCATGTGCGTGAATCTTCTTCCTTCTTCTTATGTGTTCCTCTTCAACCTACTTGCATGCTCATATTTAGTCCTCTTGCGTGCTTATTTCTTGTCCCTCTTGCACAAAACCTTCATTTTTGTGCATCCTTTAAAGAATGGTAATAAAGAATAAATTATTTTTATCCCGATGTGGGACATAGGAATAAATAATATAACAATTTAGGGCTCCAACATCACCCCACACTAACTCTGTTGACTTCCCTCGAAAAATTCTAATTACGACTCTCCAAATAATTTTGGCACTTCGAATTGAGTACATCCTCGTGTGATTTCCATTTATTGATATCCTTTTGGAAGAGAGGGCTTGGGTTATCTAACTAAGAGACTAGTTCATAAAAAAATATTTAAAAAATCACCTTTGACACATGTTGTTGCTTTCATTTGTATGTCCTTCAACTTTGTGCCCAATTCTATCTGCACAATCTCCAACTCAATCTCGGTGTTGTCGGTGAGCTTTCTCAATTCTTCCAATCTTTGCTTCACCTTTTACCATTTTCCTGCAACGTCTTCACTAACCCTATCAAAATCTTCCATTTTTTAAATTCTAAGTGCCTTATTAATGGAATCATCCTCCATTTCACTTCACAATATGTTTTCTTCTCGGTGTCTTCTTATGCACGCGTAAATAATTTAGGTTTGTTTTAAAAACTATTTTAGGAGTTTGTCAACATGTGTGGCTTTTCCTCCAATTTCTTAGCAATTTTTGACATGCTTCAAGTTTATTCCCACAAATGATTCTTATGTTCTCTTAGTTACCCGTTTGATGTGTGACTTTCTCCTTATCCACCTAATTTTTCTTAAATAACAAATTTAGCAGTTGGTAACTTTTTTTAGGTTTCAATTACGTTGAATCACTTTTTTTTTTCTTTAATATCTCTACATTTTAACTACAAGATAGATTCAAATGAATTATCCCCCTTATTTATACCCATACGAATAGGTCAAAATTGCTTCATTTATTATCATTTGCATGTATGAAACTTTACTCCATCAACTCGCAATTAATGTAAATTTGTTGACAATTGTCCATTTCTTTTTTATTTTTACTTGATTTGGTGTCCCTTAAGTGTGCACTTTGAATTTCCTTGTCTTTTTTATTCCTCTTTTATTTTCCTTCACCCCTCTAGTTACATTAGGTGGCTTCCATTCTTAGTTTGTGTCCCTTTTCCTTGTGCACTTCCTTCTCCTTGTGCACTTTCCTTGACCCATAGATTTATATAAAACATTATTTGCTTCTTAAGGACATTTTTTCACGTGCTCCATTATCCCTTCTTTGGATCATATTTCACTTCAATTTTTGTTTCTATTTTTCTCTCCCTAATTCACATGCAACGTTTTTATGTTCCACCTTTCTTTCTTTCTTTCATTTTTGGATGAAGTGTTTATCATGTCCATGCACATTTTACTACCTAATTCCTTCACTATGTATCTTAGCACCAACTTCCTCCCACAAAAATATGGCTTGGTCCTTAATGCATTTTAATTCATGAGCATGAAATGATTAGTGTATCGAACATATCATTGGAGCTAAATTAAATTAAAATAGTGCATAAAACAAATGCATAGTAGAGTGCACTTATTATATTCAAGAAAGAAAACTACTACTAAGAATTGAAATAAAAACTAATCTAATGGAATATGCCTTATTGTATTACAAAGGAAACTTTAGCGATTTTAGGGTTTCAACTTATTACCATTAAAGTAATCTAACATAAATTTTTCACCAAGATCCCTTAATTGAAATGCCTCATTTAGTAGGATTTCAACTATCCAATAAGTTCCCACCAATGTTTCTTGAGTTTTCTTGCATGGCGCATGTTTTTGAGTCATCTAGTATAAATTTCACCCCTATTTCAAATGTCTTATTTTTGATATTACGATCATGTCATGCCTTTGGCCTTAATTTTTAATGTTTTGAGTCCATCACACATGTATTCTTCTTTCATCCAGATTGTAGTAGCTTTATTAATCACTCAATTATGGAAGCCTCACCATCCAAATTTATAATTTGTGTGATGAATAGTAATGGTTCCATAATGTAGACACTAAGTCACACACTTTTGGTACATTTTAGGTCCTATGCACATACTACTATTCATATGATTCCTAAGTGAAAAAATTAGCAATTGGCATTTTCTTTGGCCTTTTCTTTGTGTTTCATGTATTCTTTTTGGATTCTTGCACCTGTGCTTGATTGATACTTCACTTCTTTATCTTGCACCACTCTAGACACAACGCCCAAATGCCCCCATCCCTCTAGGTGCCCCCAACCTCTTTGTACTTTGCTCGCACCTTTTGGACCTCTTTCATCTTTTGGGCATCTTTTTTTTTTTTTTTATGGGTTGGCATTTTAGTTTCCAATTGTGAAATTCAAATAATGGAATCATATAAATATAAAGCTATGTGACCATTATGAGGAACCAAGATCTAAAACTTTATTATCACCACCAAAGGTTGCATTCAAAGGCCATTCTACAAACATCAAAGCATCCATCTAGCTATCATTCAAAGGACAAGGGACTACATCCTTCTACATATACTTCATAGGAGGGGAAGTTCATTTTTCCATGCACATATCTATTTACATCTTCTACATCTAGCTATTTCTCACTATTTAAATGTGTGCGGCATAAGAGCCACCTAGGGAATGATTCTACACAACCATGTAGAACTACTTGAGTCCGAAATGTAGTGCGGTGCTCGGATTGTAAGTTAACTCGGTCAGTGACCACCAGGGTTAGTCTAACTCTCCATTTGCATCTTTTTCTTTTTAGGATTTGATGTGTTTTGGGGTTTTGCAGGTTACAAGCGAGCTTGCCGATCATACAACGACATAAAGGTGACAAAGAGAGAAGTCTAACAAAATTGAAGTGACAAAAAGAAATCACTTTCTAGCCATTTTTGCAATCACAAATGCCTAGCGACGGTCTACAATGCCCAAGTGCCCCAGTCCGAAACCTTTATTCGACACTTCTACATTTTTATAGGCTTGGTTGTGACAGTCTACACTTCTATTTTATCAACTTTGTACACTACGGGATTATTTGTGAATCAACTAAGTCTCCTTTACTCTCTCTTGCACTTAGGGTTTCAAATTTAATTGCTTATTTATTAGGTCACGTCTATATTTATTTATTTATTAGTTGTTATGTTGCGAAATAGGGTTTAACATAAAATTCTATTTTTGTTAAATCATTTACCGAACTTGTCTCATTTGAACACTCTTGGGTCCTCATTTCATCACTTCTTCCATTTTTTTTTTAGGATCCTCTCATCATGAATGTCTCCATCCATTCCTTTTTATAGGATCATTTTGATTGTATCAATAAACTCAAGTCTTATCTAAATAACTTATATTCATGTTATCCAGAATTTACCCTCAAGGTAAATTCTATAACTTACATAATTTCTTTAAACTTGAACAGGAGAAATGGTGAAAACAAAAACTAGATTTTGAAGGCACCCCTTTTCTTTTCTCTAACTTCCCCATTCAAGAAAAATATAAGGAGTTAGTGAAAAATTGCTAAAAATTTAGATAAATGGGGAAAAGGCCTTTTTTAATGTATTATGAGTCTCGGGGTTGCGGGTGGAATGGCTGCGGATAAAACTAGGGTTCCTTTCCCTCGACTTGGGTCTAGGTTCCATTGGGCCACAAGTTCCCTGAAATCTTGATTTACCCGATTTGTAAAGGAATTAAAGTGGGTTCAAAGTTTTACGGATAAGGCAGAAGTTTGAGGCCCGAATGACACAAGTGCCATGGAGATATGAGTTCCCCACGGAGGAAAATTTTCCTCACAACAAAGGAGTCAGAGTCTATTGCAGACAAGGTGGAAGTTTGGGGCCCGAACAACAAAAGTGCCACAGAGACATGAGTTCCCCACAGAGGTGAAATTTCCACACAACAAACGAGTCGAGTCTATTTCGAATAAGGCGGAAGTTTGGGGCCCGAATGACACAAGTGCCACGGAGACATGAGTTCCCCATGGAGGTGAAATTGTCACACAATAAAGGAGGCATAGTCTATTGTGGATAAAACAGAATTTGGAGGCCCAAGCGGCCCTTGTACCCAAGTGCCTTATGTCCCTGCAAACCCAAAATACCTACAATACAAAGGTAAAATGGTTTAATGTGGATTGTGAGAGCTGCATGGAACACCCTGACCATGATTTTAAAATGGGCATAAATTTTGACCCGGAGCTCTTATTTTTAGTGAGGTTAGGTTGGTGAATAGTGAGAGTAAACATCCACAACTCCAAAGATTAAATGCACAATCCCATGGAAGTAATAATTAAACCTGTGAAACTCAAAATGGTTGCAATCACTCAGAAGGTCATAACTTGAGCAATTTTCAACGGATTTTCACAAAATTGGTCTCGTTGGAATTGTGGCTCGAGCCCAATGCACAATAATAATAAAAAATTATAAAGTGATGAAGTTTTGATGGTTTTTAAAGGAAAATGATCCCAGTTCTATTTGGTTATTGAAAAGTGGTTGGAAAAACATTTAATGAGCATGGAAATCATTCTTTCACTACTGCAAGTTATGGGACACCTTGAGATTGATTTTTCAGGTCCAAAATCACAAACTACCATCATTTATTAGAAATTACAATCGGTTAGAAAGGGAATTTCAGGGAATTACATCCTCTCTCTCTCTCTCTCTCATTGTTAAGGAGGATAGTTTAGGTAGCAAAACTCTATCATTTTTGTTTTGTGAAGCCAATGTGTTACAAACCCTTATAGTGGACTCCTTGCATGGTGATCCAGGCCTTTCATTTGTAAAATTTTGAACTGTGCATATCAATGAAGCAATAGATGCAAGTTTTTGGATGTACCTTCCCTTCCTGTGTTTGTTTGCATTCTTCTTGCCTCTTCAATATTATTGCAAGTGTATTGTGTCTATTTTATGCTCTTACAAGATTCATTACTATTGTGTATGCATAGAAATGGTGCTATTATTTTTATGTTAGATTGTGGAGAATTGTTATCACCCCTTCTAACCTACATTTCATTCATATTTTTACACATTGGGAAGTTATTCTCACACCCTCCTTTTCTGGTGTATCACCGATGTTAGTGTAGGCTTTATTTTCATGCATTCTCTCTCCTGGTCTCTTAGAAAGTCATATTAGGATTAGATATTCTTTCCTACATTAGGAGTAGTTTGGCAAGTAGTCTAGGAGAAAGAACCAGCTTTCTCTGGAGGGTTAACTCAAATCCCGCAAGACCCACAGCTTGAGAGATGACCCAATGTTACAAAATTTACACCAAATTCCCCATCCACAAATCAAGCCATTTGGGGGTGCTATAATTTCATGATAAACATTCATCCTCATACCTCCCCGAATATGACTACCATAAGTTTACTTCCGCTCTATCTCTTGATGAAGATCACATCACTTTCACATCGACGAGTTTCCTTCTCAAGACATCATAGAGTGTGATTCCCCCCTCTATATTTAGGTTTGTATCAATAATGTGGGGATTAAGCGTTCCTTAGTTTTTTTATTAATGGTAAATAGTTTTGAAGGGACTATACCATGTTTACATAGAGGGCCTAAAAGCCAGATAAAACATTAATAGGTTCCATAAAAAATGGATCAACATCCAGAATAGGTGTTAAAGCCAATCGTAACCAAAAAGTTACTACCAAAGAGCAAAATAGTGCGAGCGTTACAACAATGCAGCCAAAAATAGCAAAAAAATAGTAAAAGGAACGATGAAGATCAACATCTACAATGAAGACCTCCTTTACTTCTTAGCAGCTCTGGTAATTCTGGATTTAATAGTTTGTAGCGAGGTAAAGAGAGCCATCATTGTCATGTGTGTGGGGTCCTTAACATCCAACTTTGTTGTGGTTTGACTGCTCTCCTTTTTGTTCCCCATAGAGTGTCCAGGATCCCACTAAGCACATAAATGCTACGAACATGTTGTTTAAGGAAATCACTGATTGCATTAAAAATTGCCATGTTGTGGTCATGGCGATCCTTTGCTCTCCCCAGACGATTGTCCAAGGAGTTAAGATTTTTGTAGATGTCCTCAACTTGCTTATTGTCAAGATCAGTATCATCTTCCATCTTCCTTTTTCCTTTTTGCTTGGCCAAATGCTACACTTCTTCATTCAGTTTCATCATTTCATTCTCCAAGGCTTCCAACCTTTGGGAAGTATTGTTTCCATCTTTTTGTAAGGCCTCTTCATGGCCTGCACTACTGATGTGCAATAGGTTTTGGACAACTTCCAAATCCTTATTGCTGTGAAGGACTCTGCCCAAAATAGGGGTGTCCAATTTGGGCTTCTTATGGTTCCTTGTTTTAGGCTTGGACGTGGTGGAAGGGATGGGGGTGGGGGTCGTGGTGGAAGGGATGGGGGTGGGGGTAGTGGTGGTGGGAAAGAGTGGAACAATGCTGCGGGAGGAAGGGAGACTGGGGTATTTAGTAACACGAGCTTGTGCAGCAAGAAAATAAGACCTTGATGCAAGGGGTAGCACGGGTATGCTTCTGAAACTCCAAGATGGAGTGTTCGAGGGAGTTCAAAAGATAATGCGGGAAGCAGATAGTGATTTTCCTGCGGAAATGGTTAAGGAACACCAGGTGTTTAATAGGAACTGTAACATATCTCCCTTCCAAATATATGTACCAGACCATCATACGGGTGATTTCATCAAAGGGCGATGGGATAGAACTTACCCTCAAACCTGCAGTAACAAAAACCAGCTCCTCGTTATTAGCAACAAACTTCTTCTCCTCAGCCTTTTTGTCGATCCTCTTGCTGAAGAAACGGAAGCCTTCCATCTCTAGGCATGTAGCTTTGGCAATTAGTTCTTCATTAACAGGGTATTTTATGTCCTCCATACTCCACTTTTCGATCCTTCCAATCCATAGCAAATTGGATCGAAATGCTCGATCCACCCCCGAATTCGATCAATGAAGTTTTTAAGAGCAACAAGGATCACTCTTGGTTCAACCTGGCATGGGGCTCCTCCCATTTTTTCCTCTTTGAAATGCTTGCAACTCTTGTCCTTAAAACCCTTGTTTAAACTACTATATGAAATGCAGTTGTCTTTCTGCCTGTCCCGAGATATTAAGAATCCTGCACACATGTTGGGAGTGATGAAAGTTAATGCAGATGTGGCTTATTTGATATTTCCCACCGGGTGATCTTTTATCTCCTCTAAAGCTCGCTCCAAATAATCATTATCCTTACTCCATACTTGAGTGCCCATAAATTTCCACTTGAATGTTGCTTTGTACCTTCTCAGGGATGTGATTAACATTATCCCAAATAATTAGATTATTATTTATGCCATAATTGGCCAATTCATCAGCAACCTTATTTCCTTCTTGGTATGTGTGCTTGATTCGGATATTTTTGAAGGTTTGACAAATGCTTATAGATTCCATGATGAAATCCTTGATATTCCAGCTTGGAGGTGAAGACTGATTTAGATGATTAATGATATTTAGTGAGTCTCCTTCCAGAATAATATTCTGAATGTTATGTGTCTGAGCAATTCTAAGCCCCCATAGAGCAGCCAAGGCTTCAACATAATGGTTAGTTTGTATCCCCATTTTACCAGCATAGGTAGCAATCAAACTAGCCTCTATGATCTCAAATCACTCCTCCCCCTGCAGCAATCCTAGGATTACCCTTGGAAGCCCCATCAAAGTTCAACTTGTGCCAGTTGAGATCAGGAGGGTTCTAATGTATCAAAGACCTGTCAATGTTGGACGGATGCTATTTTGAATATTATCAACTCCAATCTTCCAGTTGGACAAAATATTCTCTTCATTTTCAGGATAATTCTTGTTCTTGGTAGGTTTGAATCTTTCGATGTTCTCTTTGACAGTATTAGAAATCTTAACAAAGCTAAACTTGCACTGTTGTTTAATGTTTCTAAAAATGACATCATTTATATCTTTCCATATCCTCCAAATAATATGGGGAATTACTAGTTTCCAGAGTCTTCTCACAACACAGTGTTTAAAAGGAGGATTCCATTGGGTCTAAAATTGGATGAAGTCCTCTGGCACAGCCCAGGAAAATTTTAAATTAGAGAAGGCAACACTCAAGATTTTAGTGGCATACTCACAATGAACTAACAGTTTCTGATATCCTCAAATTCTTTTTTACAGAGATGGAATCTATTTGGCATTATGAAACCTTTTCTTATTAGGTTGTCATTGGTGAGAATTCTGCCCCTGAGAGCAAGCCAAAAGAAAAAATTGATTTTTGGTGTGAGCTCAGCCATCCAAATCCTGCTCCAGTTGAACTCACTCTGAACAGTTTCAAAGAAAGAATTATATCCAGATTTAATAGAGTAATCTCCATCAATAGAGTTGTTCTAGACCAATTCATCCTAAACATCCAGTTGACTTAAGGGGATAAGGTCCAAATGCTCTTGCAAAGAGGACATCATGTGGTTCAGATCATCCCTGTCCATAGAGAGTTTTTTCCATTTCTTCTTGTTGCCATCCCTGTCAATGTAATCCATGATTCTAGTACCATACTTACGTTCAAGGTTGTCTCTGACTGCTCCAAATCATCAATAAAACTATACTTAGACCAGATTATCCCCCAAAAGTTTATATCTCTACGATTAAGTGTGTCTTAGTTGATAATGGCTCAGGGCTCAATATTTGTAATATTACATTCCTACACCAATTGGGTCTTTCTGAGACCTCTTTGGCTCCTTCATTTATTTCTATCCATTTATTTGACAATATCCCCAAGCGCGTCTTAGACACTCTATCGGCCTTCATGTTACTATTGGGACATGTACGTTGCCCATTTCATGCCAAATAATCTTAATTGTAATATTCTTCTTGGGTGGCCTTGGATCCATACTATGCATGTGGTTCCTTCTACTCTTCATACACGACTTGAATTTATTTATCATGGAGTTTTCTATGATGTTCTATGAGATCCATTAGCATTTGCATATTGTAATTCTATTGAGCATTCCATCGACACTCCTAATTCTTATACATCTTGTCACGATTTCTCCAAATATGGTATTTTTATAAATATTTTCTCCATTATGGTTTCTCCAAATAATCAATTCGGCCCACATAGTCAAGGGTACAGCACCATGGGCTCTCCCCACTCAATACAAGAAGCTTGGTTTGGGAGACCATATCCCCTCTATAACTTCTTCAGAAGATTGTCTTGCTTTACATACTTCCTCTGGTATATCTAGACCTTATCGGTGATTTTGATTCTCTTTGCTTGGGTTAATTTGGACCATTTTTCTATTGATAAATCTCTTACTATAATACGTGGGAGTTTTCACCATAAGAATAATTTTCAACCACTTCTTAATACTACCGCCTACTTTAGATAGTTTGATGTGCTTTCTAAGAGTATAGATGCTCTAATATTTATCCTACTAACCCATACATAGAGGATCAATCAACTTTTCTCAACAAGAATGACATTCATATAATCTCATCACTTTTACTTCTCTCATGCATGATTATCAACAAGATATAAAACAATTCCTTCATTTTTTTTTTTTTTTGATATATTTGTATGGGAGTATAATGATACGCCTAGTATCGATTCTTCTGTAGTCATGCACAACATTAGCTTTCACCCCGTGTAAAGCCTATTTTAAAAAAATCAGAAAATGCATCCTAAATTCACACTACTGATCTTGGCTTTATTCACGTTGTGGATTATCCTAAGTGGGTATTTAATATTGTTCCCATTATGAAACCGGATGGTGGGTCCACTGTTGAACTAATTTTTAGGATCTCAATAAGGCCTCTCCCAAAGATAGTTTTCCATTGCCGCACATTGATGCCATCATCGATTCTACTTTGCTGGATATGATATCCTTTCATTCATGGATGGCTTTGTTGGATATAACCAAATTAAAATTAACCTTGTCGATCAAGAGAAAACTTATTTTACTACTCCATGGGAAATTTTTGTTACACTATCATGCCCTTTGGCCTTGAAAATGTCGGGACCACTTACCAATGAGCGATGACACATATATTCCATGAATACATTCATAAGATTCTTGAGGATTATGTCAATGATATCCTTTCCAAATTGTGATGTCTTTTTATGCATGCTCATGACCTTTGTACACTCTTTAAATGTTTGCGACTATTTAAATTGTGCTTAAATCCAAAGAAGTGTGTCTTCGAGTCACCATTGGTAAGATCCTTGGGTACATTATTTCCCAACACAACATTAAAATCAATTTGAATAAAATGTATTCCATTATTTATATGTCTCCACCCCATAATTTGCATCAATTATGCTCATTACAAGGTAAGATCTAGGCCATCCGTCATTTTATTACACAACTTGTTGATAAAACTCGATCGCTCACAAGTTTAATGAAGAAAGACACTAAGTTTTTCTGGGACAATCATTTCCAAAAGGCCTTTGATGATATTAAAGCATATCTCTTGAATTATCTGTCCTACTACCTCCCACGTACCGAGTTTCCTTTCTTACTATATATTTCTGCTACATTCCATACCTTAGGGGCCCTTTTGGCCCAACACGATGATTCACAACGTGAGAGAGTTGTCTATTACATTAGCCAAACTTTTCTCTCTTACGAATGCAACTATAGTTACATTGAAAAACTATGTTTTGGTCTCGTCTTTGTAGTAGACAAGTTGTACCATTACCTTCTTAACAATGAGGTCCATATTATTACCAAAGTAGATCCATTATGATACCTCTTGTCCCGCACACATCTCTCGGGAAGTCTAACACGATGGGTCATGTTATCCAAAATTCACCCCTCAAGGTAATTTTGATAACATGTACCAAATTCTTTAGTCTGAGTAAGTAGAATTGATTCAAGGCCCAAAATCATGTTTTGGGGTCCCTTTGGTATCTCTCTAACTTCCCCATCCAAGGAAAAATCCAACAAGTTAGCAAAAATTTGAAAAAATCCAAAAAATGAAGTCACAGGCTTGTTTTAATGCATTGTGGGTCTAGAGGTTATGGGTCATACCAGTGCGGGTCGTACCAAGGTTCGTCGTACCAAGTTTGGGGCTGAAATACAAAGGAATCAGCTAAATTGAACATTTTTGTCCCAGGCGGTCCATGAGACAGTTGGGACAGGTGGGGACAAAAGTAAGTACGGACACGAATCAGCTGATTTGCCACAAGTTAGTGCATTTTGGGTGGCACGGAAAAATTTGTCCAGGGGCAGTCGAGACATAGGCGAAAAGGCCACAAAATGGATCATGGGATGTGGCATATGGAAGTCAACACCCTCACGGCCCGGTCAGCAACTGGATGCATGCAGGGACAAAGAAGCCCATATCATCGATGTGGAAGAATGTGTCCAGGGGCGGTCGGGACACGTGGACCCGATTTTGTTGAAATAGATGCAATGAAAGAGGAAAGTCAAAGTTTGACCTCCCGAACTTCAAACGGCCATAACTTTTGACTCCGAGCTCCAATTTTCATAAAATTGGACTTTCTGGAATGAGCACGATGTCCTCTGCGTCAAAAAAATAGATTTCTTAATTTTAATGAGGGTAGATATATTTAAATAAAAGAAACATATTCGGCTCCAGTCAATTAATGCTCATTCCCGTCAAATGACAGAAAATGCCTTGCCAGACCCAAAATAGCTACTCGCACTCAGAAGGCCATAACTTTTACATTTCTCAATGAAATCACACAAAATTGGTACCATTGGAATTGTGGCTTTGAGCCCGATGCACAAAAATCAAGAAATTATAGATTTGATGAGAAATCAATGGGGATTTTTCATAAAACGTGGCCAGGTTCATGACAATGTTTTATTTGGTAGTTGGGAGTGCAATTAAGAGGCATGGTCATCATTCTTTCTCTTGCAGCACAGGATAGTATGGGGAGCCTTTTTCAAGTAACATAAAATCATTTCACTCCATTTAGTGCCTCTTACAAGTGGTTGAAGGATAGATTTTGGGATTTCCATTTTCCCCTTCTCTCTCTCTTCTCATTTTCCTATAAATTGGAGTGTTGGGCTCATTGTAAAGGAGGTAGTTTCATGTTAGCAAAGCTCTGTCAAAATTTATTTTTGAAGCCAATGTGCTACAGGCCCTTGTAGTGGACTCCTTGCATGGTGATCCAGGCCCTTATCTTGTAATAGATTGAATTGTGCATATCATGAAGTAATAAAATACAAGTTTGTGGATGCATCTTCCCCTGTTGTGTTTGTTTACGATCTTCTTGCCCATTTCAACCTTCATTGCAAAAATATTGTGTCTATTTTATGTTCTTGTAAGGACTCATTATTATTGTGCATGTATGAAATATTGTTGTGAATGCATTTGTCAAATTGTGGAGAACTGTTATCACCCCTTCTAGTATGCATTTTTACTTCTATTTTTCACACATTGGAAGACTACTCTCACCCCCTCCTTTTCTAGTGTATCACCGCTTTAGTGTAGGATTTAATTTTGTGCATTCTCTCTCCTTGGTCCCTTGGAAAGTTAGATTAGAATAGTTAGTTTACCTTGCATTAGAGTAGATTGTGGCAGGTAGTTTAGGAGCAAGAACCAACTTTCTCTGGAGGTCTATCTCAAGTAGCAAGTCCCAAAACTTGGAGATAGTACCCATGTTATCCAATCACACTGTGATCTCAAGTATATGCATTTGTGTAAACATAAGTGTGTTGTGATTCAGTGATAACAGGTCATGATACCTACCTAATTTGACTTCAAATTCATTCTATAGAAAGAAATCAAAGGCCAAGTTATTGTTGATCAACTAGCCGCAACACCTTTTCTGATGCATCTCATGATTATTTTTACAATGATTTCACTATGTACACCATCAACACTAATACTTGGACCATGTATTTTGATAGGTCTCATTGTCACTCTAGCGTCAAATGGGATAGTCTTCATCACTCCACACAGTGATCCTCTCCCTTTTGCATACCACTTAGGGTTTTCCTATACTAATAACATCATTGAGTATGAAGCCCTCATTCTCAACCTTACCACTTCTTGAAAGCTCCTTATCTTAAATATTTCCATACACGGTGATTCCTAGCTAATTATTGTTGGACCTTTTCATTATCATAAGTATTTTCATTAATGTCAAGCTACATTGATTGCAAACATTATTTAATACCAAGTTATATTGATGAAAAAAGTGGTAAAAATTAGAGTGCAATTGTTTTGCATGTATCTCAAAGATCAACCATGAATGTAGAGAAAAACTTGACAAGAGAATTATGAATGCGATTACTAATGTCGGCTCTCGGAGGCTTCATGATGATTAATGCTAAGTTCTAAGGGAATTAATCATCTTTTGTCAAGCTCAGAGACATGAGGACATAGCAGCCAAAATATAATAAGAATTTTTGGAGGATTGGTGATATCTATGGGTAAAGGGATAAATCCATGCAGTGAAAAGATGAAGCCACAGATATAAAAGTAAATGCCACGGGAGTAAGTAAATTCTAGGGAAGCCGCAGATCTGACAGAAAATTCGTGAAGAACTAGAGATAGCCTTGGAAAACTACCAAAGCCATAGGTAAAATAATATAGTCAAGGACATGGAACAAAGCCATGGAATACTAGAAATAGCTACGAAGGCCACGGGAGATAGAAAAAGCCACAAGAAGTAAAAGAAGGCCATGGATAACTAAAAAAGTTGCAAATCAATAATATTACCATGATACAAAGGAGAATGTCACAAAATCTAATGAAATTCATGGATTGAACTAATATGAATTGAACAAGGCTCGAGAACAATAAAATTATTTTGAATATGGTCAAATGGGACTTTGTTCTCCGAAATCAATAATGATTTGAATATCCAATAGAGAGATCAAAAATTTATTGTGCTCCATGAGAAACTCGGACCCAATTTGGGAAATATCTAGATCTATCAACATTCAATGCTCTTTGACTTTGTTTAAATTTGGTTATATTCTCTATGAAATTCCTAATTTCTAGGTGAAATTAAATTAACGCTCTTTAACTTTGTGGAAATGAAATTTTATTCTCTATGAAATACCCAATGTCTAGGTGAAATTAAATATCGGAGAATAAAATTTTCCACTCATCTTGACTACGTTGGAAATCCTAGAAAGATGAGAAATCTATATTAGTTATCGAATCATAAATATCTCCTAGAAAAATGTACAGAAAACGATGAAGTCAGACCTTATATGGAGAGAATAAATATGGAGTTGCATACATTTAATCGACCAAATTTTCATCAAGAGAATAAAAGAGTGCATGGCATACCAAGGAAGTGATGGGTGTTTTAATTATCTATAAAATAAAAAATCCATGTGAATATAGTTGTTGCTCAAGTGAGAAAATGGTTCGTTCGAGCTAAAGTATCTACAAAGGAAAAAGAGTTAAGAAAGGGAGAACAAACAAATGAAGTGTTGAATATATATCATAAGATAAGAACATTAGTGTGGAGGATTGATTTAGAAAGAGAGTGCGCTTCAAATGAGAAAGAGAGGGTGATAAAGAAAACACAAACAGATACAAAAAGTGATCATAATCCATTGTGTAAGAAATTTTGATTCTAAGTGATCAATGTATATGTAATAAAATTGTATTTCTAAGTGGGTGTTTAGATTATATGGGTGGGTGCTCCTTACAAGTGGGTGTTTGCTCAAATATGTTGATTGGGTTCTTAGTTTATATTTGAGTGGGTGCTTGAATAATCTCGATTGGATGCTTCAGGGGTTGAGTGGGTGCTCAATCGAAACCATTGTAAGCTTTAGAATTGGTGTTCCTAATAAAGCCTTGGTTTCAAGTGGGTTTTTCTCCCAAAATGGTTTCCAAATGTGTTTTGTATTATATTTCTTAGCAGCTTTTCATTTAAATTCTTATGATATATTTCTGCACTCAACTAAGGAATTCTAAATTGTTAATATTGTAAAAAAATTAATCTCCACTCGATTCACCGCCCCCAGTCTTGTGATCTCTAACAATTGATATTAGAGTGAATCCTTTTGACATAAGCTTAAAATATTCAAGGGGGTCCTCTTTTCATGAGCATGGTAGCAAATTAGGAGCATGGTGGTTTATCATTTGTCAATATCACCTCTCTTCACTGGAAAAAATTATGCATTCTAGAGAATAAGGATGAAAACATATCTGATGTCACTTGGTTTTGATATCTGGGAATGTGTTGAGAAAGGATACAATCCTCTAGCCATGCCAATCACTTTTTAGTAAACAAAGAAGAATATGAATGTAACTCAAGATCCATGAATTTCATCCTATGTGGCCTAACTGAAATATAATTTGTAAAATTTATGCACTACACAACAATAAAGGATATATGGACCAAACTTCAAAGCATTTATGAAGGAGATGATAAAGTTAAGTTAGAAAAGTTATAGACCTACAGAGCTCAGTTTGAGAATCTGAAAATGAAAGATGATGAGAGCATAGTAGCCTACATGTAGATAATAGATGAAGTTATCAATATGATCAGAGGCCTAGGTGAGAAACTAGAAGAATCAGTTATAGTTCAAAAGATTCTAAGATCTTTGATTGCCAAATATGATGCAAAGGTTTTAGTTGTGGAAGAAGCCAAAGACATGAAGAATCTCACAATGGATGAATTACATAGCATTCTATCAACGATACGAAATGAGGACTATTGGATCCAAGTCAACCAAGAAAGAATTAACATTTAAAGCCAAGAAAGTAGTCCAGGTCCAAACAAGAAACAAAAGAATCAAACTCGGAGGATGAAGCGATGTTTGTAAGAATACTATAAAGAGGTTCGGGTAAGTAAAAGGAAAAATTCCATTTAAATGAACTTTGAGTGTGGACAAGTAGGTCACTTACTGCTGCAAAATTCCTAAACAAGAATAAAGAGACTCAATCTAATCATGATGAAGATAGCCATAAACACAACAATAAAAGTATAACTTCAAAAGTAAATATGGAAAGAATAAAATCTTTATGAATAAGAGGAACTTCAATTCAAAATAATAATCTAGTGAATGTGATTCAAACAACCCTAACAGATCTGAAAGTGAAGATAATGAAGCTCAATTTGAATGTTTGTTCATGGCTATGGATGCATCTGAAGAATGTAGTTCAAGAGGAAAGAATGTAGTTGATTATGAAGACTCTAATGAAGAAGAAGCAAGTGTAAATATGGAAGTAGAATTGGTTTGTGCTCTTGAAGAACTGAAATTGTGTAGGAGGAAGAATCAAAAGTTGAGATGTACACTAAAATATTATGAAGAACAAATCTGCATCTTTGAGAAAAGACAAAGTTTAAAGGAAGAAGAAGAAACCAATGATCTCAAAGAACTAGAAACACAACTAGAAAATATTTCCAAATCTTACAAATCAAAGGAAGATGAATGCACAAAACTGAACTCAAAATTGGAATGATTGAGGACTGAGTTAGAACAAATGACCAGCAAGCTGAAAACATATGAAAAATATGGAAACGAGCTCAAATGTCTTAACTTGTATCTTGAGTATTCAAAGAGATACAAAATACAAGTCAAGAATAGGTTTTAATGAAGAAAGCAAAGAAAAGGAGCCTACAAAGCAAGAAGGAAACAAGATTGCATCAACTCCCAACACCTCATCTATCACAAATAAATATGTTATCAAAGCCACTAAGAGAAGGAAAACTACCCCTAGAATCACCTATGCCATGAGGTACACACACTCTTTCTATGGTTATTGTTTCTCATGTAATCAGTTTGGACACAAAGCTGAAAAACGTAGAAAATATGCTAGAGGTTATAGAAGAAACTATAGTTCATCATACTCTAACATGAATTATAATGTTGTTCACTATAAATATCATAATAAGGGTCGTGTAGCTTCAACGGTTAAACAAGAACAACCCAAACAAAATAAATGGGTGTATTATGTAAAGAAAGATGCCAACAATAGAAAAAAATCATGCTCAATTGTACAAACCACATTCCATGTGTAAAATGAAGACAAAATATGGTATTTGAATAGTGGCTTCTCCAAATATATGACAGTGAAAAAATTAAATTCATAACTCTGTCAAATAATGCATCAGGAGTTGTTAGATTTTGTGATACCAACTCAACAAACATATCTAGAAAGGGAACTCTGAGTCTAGATAATGGTAAAACAATCACAGAGAATGTCCTATATGTTGAAGGCCTCAAACACAATCTGTAAGTGTGAGTCAAATGTGCAAGAAAGGATATAATGTGATATTCCATGATAAATGATGTGATATTATCAATGGAAAAATATGGAAGAGATTTACAAAAGCTAAGAAAACCAAGAACAATATGTATGTTCTAAATGAGATAAATAAAGAAAAGTGTCTCTCAAGTAAAATTGATTACAATTGGTTGTGGCACAGAGACTAGGACATATGAGTTTTGAAAATATGGTAAAGCTAAGTGTTAAGGGTGGTGTGAGACACATGCCAAAGATTGTAAAACCAACAGACACATTATGCAAGGCTTGTCTACATGGTAAACAAACAAGGAGATCCTTCAAGTCTAAAGAGTATTCTACCACTAGACTCATTGGAACTTATTCATAAAGGAATTGAAAGTATATAAGAGACGTGTATTTAATGCTATTAATATATGATTACACAAGAATGACATGGGTGGCTTGCTTGAAGAAAAAATCAGAATCTTTGGAAAGATTTAAGACCTTCAAAGAACTTGTGGAGAATGAGAAGAACTCCAAAATCAAATTCTTAAGATCAGATAGAGGTGGAGAATTCTGGTCAAATGAGTTCGATGAATTTTGTGAAGAAAATGGAATTAGAATACAATTCTCATCTACCATAACACCTCAAAAAAATGGATTTGTTAAGAGGAAGAACGTGATTGTATAAGAAATGGATAGAACAATGTTGAATGAATCCAAATTAACTGAAAATTTTTGGAGTGAATCACTATACAACAGTCTACATTCTAAACAGAGCCCAATTGAGAATAAACAGTGACAAGACTCCCTATGAACTCTAGAAGAACATGCCACCAATGTAAAACACATAAGAGTCTTTAGAAGTAAATGCTACATCAAAAGAGATGAAGACAACTTGGGAAAATTTGAATCTAGGTGTGATGAAGGTATATTCCTTGGTTATTCGGTAAGAGAGTCAAGACAAATTATAGGTGCTTTCTGATAAGAGGTTGAATAATATTGTTGAAAGCAAAAATGTAAAATTGGATGAGTCTCCCAAGTTCAAAGACTCAACACAATAACAATAATAAAGAACTAGAAGACGATGAATAAATGGAAAATTTATGTGAAGAAGTAGATGAAGTAGAAGAAAGACCGGAAACTAGAAAACCCTCAAGACAAGTTAAGAGGGATCATCCATCAAATCAGATCATTGGAAACAAAGAAAGTGACATTATAACCAAAAGAAGGCTAAGAGAGCAGAAAAAACATGAAAACATAGCACTCTTGTTAATGATAGAACCAAAGAATGTTGCACAAGCTAGCAAGGATCAACATTGGGTAAACACCATGAATGGATAACTAAATCAGATATAAAAGAATGAAACACAGGAGCTTGTGCCAAGAATAAAGGATAAAAATGTGATAGGAACAAAATGGGTATTTAGAAACAAATTGAATGAAAAAGGAGAAAAAAACAAGGAATAAGGAAAGACTTGTGTGTAAAGGATATGCACAAATAAAAGGAATCGAGTTTTATGAGATGTTTGCACCAGTGGAAAGGATGGAAGCATTTAGACTATTTCTGGCTTAGGCAACTTATAAGAAGATCAGAGTGTTCTAAATGGATCTGAAATAAGCCTTCCTAAATGGTTTTATGAATGAAGAGGTATACATTTAACAACCTGATGAATTTTCACTGACTGAAGATAAAGATCATGTGTGCGGGTTGAAAAAGGCTTTGTATGGACTTAAACAAGCTCCTAGAGCTTGAGTACGAGAGAACTAGGTTCATACCTCATTTAACAGGATTTTAGAAATGGTGTTGCTTTGATAGTAATCTCTACATCAAGGAAGAAGGAGATCATCTACTCATTGTCATTGTATACATGGATGATATCATTTTTAGAGGAGATTATGATAAAATGACTTATGAATTTTTTTATATGATAAAAATAGAGTTTGAAATTTCTATTCTTGGGGACCTCTCATTCTTTCTCGATTACAAATCAGTCAATCAAACCAAGGTATCTTCATATCCCAAACTAAATACATCAAAGAAATGCTGAAAATATTTAAGATGGAAGAATGCAGACCAATAGGGACACCAATGGAAGTAGGATGCAAGCTAAGAAAAGAGGAAAACTCACCAAAAGTATACAAAACTATGTATAGATCTATGATATGTAGTCTACTCTACTCCACGGCATCAAGACCAGATATCATATAGGTGGAAGGTCTTATTGGAAGATTTCAAGAAGATCAAAGGGAGATACACTTCAAGGAAATCAATATAATTATGATATATCTCATGGGAACAATTGAATATGGACTCTGGTACCCCAAAAGCAAATACTTTAGCATAAAAACATGCACACATGCTAATTGGGTAGGAAGTGTTGATGACAGAAAAAGAGTACAATTATCTTGGTATCCTGGTTGAGCAAGGAGCAATCATCAATGGCACTCTCGACATGTGAATAAGAATATATAGTTGTTGCAATGTGTTGCACTTAGGTTCTTTGGATGAAGCAGACATTAGAAGATTACAAGGTAAAATATGATAGTCCAATTCCCTTGTTTTGTGATAGCACAAGTGTAATAAGTGTCTCCAAGAATATTGTGTTTCACTCAAATACCAAGCATATTCCAATAAGATATCATTTCTTGAGGGAACAAGTAAATGACAAGAAAATCAGCCTAGAATATGTGAGCACTAAAGAAAAAATTGCTGATATTATGACCAAGACTTTTCCAAAAGAAACATTTGAGCACTTAAGGAATGAATTGGGGTCATTCCTAATCCTACTAGTAACTAAAAAGTGTGGAGATAAGGTAAGGGATAATTCTCATGTAATATCATCTCTTAAAAGCGAGTGTAAAATAGTCTTCATATGAGGGGGATCTAATCATAGCTCATTTTTCACAAAGTATGCATCATCTCTGGGGGCATTTCTGTGAGCATACCAAGTCATATGAATCGAAACATGAGCCTAGGGGAGTTTCTTGAGATAAGAACATGAATTATTCATTTTACCTGCATTTTCATCATTATGCAAAGCATAGATGGCCCTTTGTCATTGTTGTCAAAGGGGGAGAGAAGATGAAATTAGAAACCAGCTAGTAATATCAAAAGGGGAGAGAAGCTAAAATCAAAAATCACCCAAGGGAGAGATATAAAGTGTTATGATGTCAAAACCAAGTATGCAAGTATTTTATGATCAAAGTTTTTATGTTTCGAGGTGTTTCCATCAATGAAAAAGGGGAGTTTGTTGGACCTTTTTGATTATCATAAGTTTTTTCATTAATGTCAAGTTATATTGATAGAAAAAGTATTTAATGTCAAGTTACATTAATGGAAAAAGTGGCAAAAAGTATAGTGCAAGTGTTGTGTAGGTATCTCAAATATCAACCATGTATGGAAAGAAAGACTTGGCAAGAGAAATGTGAAGGTTGATTGGTAGTGTCAACTCTCAGAGGCTTCAAGATGATTAAGGATAAGTTCTAAGGGACTTAATCAGATTTTGTGCAAGCCACGGACATGAGGACATAGCCACTAATGTCTAAGAAGACGCCACAGAGGTTTAGTGATAGTCGTGGGTAAATGGATAAAGCCACGAGATGAAAAGGATGAAATCACGAGATATAAAAAGTAAAATCCGTGGGAGTAAGGTAAGTATGGGGTAAGTTGTGGATAAAGAGAAAAGTCACGAAAAACTAGAGATAGCCGTGGAAAAATACAATATCCATAGGTAAAAGAATATAGTTAAGGACATGGAACAAATCCAAGTGAAATACTAGAAATAGCTTGAAGGTCATGGAAGATAGAAATAGCTGCCCGAAGTAAAATAAGGTCGTGGATGACTTAAAAAGCTTCAGATTAAGAATATTTCCCCAATACAAAGGAGAATGTCAGAGAAGCTAATGAAATCCATGGATTGAACAAGGCTCGAGAACAATCAAATTATTTTGAATATGATCAAATGGGACTTTTTCTCTGAAATCCATAATGATTCGAATATCAAATAGAGAGATCAAACATTACTTGTGCTCCATTAGAAACTCATGACCTATTTGGGAAATTGCTAGATCTAGCTGTCAACATTTAATGCTCTTTGACTTTTTGGAAATACAGTTATGTTCTCTATGAAATTCTTGATTTCTAGGCAAAATTAAATTAACGCTCTTTGAATTTGTGGAAATGTAGTTATATTCTTTATGAAATTCCTTATTTCTAGGTGAAATTAAATATCAGAGAAGAAAACGGTTTTCTCATCTTGATCACATTAGAAATCCTAGAAAGATGAGAAATCTATTTTAGGTATCAGCTCATAAATAGCTCCTGAAAAATGTACAGAAAATGGTGAAGTTAGACCAAATATGGAGAGAATAAATGCGAGTTTTTTCATACATTTAATTGACCAAATTTACAACCGACGAGAATGAAAGAGTGCATGATATGCCAAGGAATTGATGAGTGTGGTGATGATCTATAAAATAAAAACTCCTTGCAAATATAGTTGTTGCTCGGTGAGAAAATGATGCATTCGAGCTAAAGAAGCTACAAAGGAAAAAGAGATAGAAAAATGAGAGAAAACAGATGAAGTGTTGAAGATATATCATAAGAGAAGAGCATCAGAGTGGAAGATTAATTGAGTAAGAGAGTGCGCTTTAGTTGAGTAGGAGAGGGTGACAAAGAAAACACAGAGATAATGAAAAGTGATATTAATCCATTGTTTAAGAAATCTTGGTTGTAAGTGATCAATGTATATGTAATAGAATTGTATTTCTAAGTGGTTGCTTATATTATAGGGGTGGGTGCTCCTTACAAGTGGGTGCTTGCTAAAATCTGTTGAGTAGGTGCTCAGTTTATCTTCAAGTGGGTGCTTGAAGAATTTGGAGTGGGTGCTTCAAGGGTTGAGTGGGTTCTCAACCGAAACCATTGTAAGCTTTGGAATTGGTGTTCCTAATAAATCCTTGGTTTCAAGTGGTTTTTTCTTCCTGAAATAGTTTCCCACTATAATTTACGTGTTCTGTGTTATATTGCTTGGCATCTATTGGTTTAAATTCTTATGATATATTTATCACTCAACTAAGGAATTCTAAATTATTAGTATTGCAAAAAAATTAAGTTGCACTGATTCACCCCCCTCTCAGTGCTTGTGAACTCTAAAAATTATCAATTAATTTAATGACACATATCACACAAAAGAGGAACACCTAATTCTATATAATGCACTTTTCAAGTATCTCTTAGTTACATTTGAGTCTTACTCTCTTACTGCCATCCCCCGTAAAGATAATATTCATGCAGATGTTATGGATAGTGTGACATCGCTTATCCCTCAAGAAATCACTGATGAGAAAGCCATGTTCATCATTCGACACTTGCAAAAACATTCCACTTCTACTTCACCTTTTGTTGCTTGTGCCATCACACGTAATCATGACAACCCCAAATGGTTCACTCCAATTTATAACTTTCTTTATTGAAAAACCATTCTGATGGTCTCCAACCTCATGAAGCTCATCACTTGCGATACGAGGCCATGTGTTACATATTCATGGGGGTGGAATTATTTCAACGATCATGTGATATCCATTTTATACGATGTCTCATTCTCACTAACATCCCCACCACTATCTCTCAAATACATGACAATCTATGCGGTGGCCACTTCTCTGCAAAGATATGTCACATAAGCTCTTACATCAGGGCTATTATTGGCCTACCATGGAGCAAGATTTCCTAGAATATGCTAAACACTATGATAAATGCCAAAAGCATGAAAATATTCACCATGTACCTACATATGATCTATATCCAATTGCTCCAAGACAAACCTTTTCTTTATGGGGTTTTGATCTTATTGGCATGATAAATCTCATATTAGTTGATGACCACAAGTTTATCATTACTTTGCCACATAATTATTTACTAAATGGGTCGAAGTAGCACCACTGTGAACTACAACTCGTTATGATATGTGTTTTTCATCACTACTCACCTAATTACATGTTTTGGAATTCCCTCTATCATTATCATTAATAATGGGTATTCTTTCAAAAAAGGATGTTAAAAAAATATGCACAAAATTCAAAATCAAACAATCATTCTCTACTCCTTATTAACCACAAGGCAATGACCAAGTTGAGGCAAAAAACTTGAACCATAATTAAAATCTTAAACAAAATTGTTGACACTAGCAGTGACGACTAGCATAATCAACTCCTATATGCTCTTTGGGCTTGCCACACTAGTGTGCGTACACCCACTAATGTCGCCCCATTATCGTTAAACTGTGGTACTGAGGCCATCATTCCACTGGAACTCGAGATACCATCATTACACATTTCACTCAAATGCTTATTTTAAGACAATGAATATCACAAAACATGCTTACGTTAGCTTCAAATACTTGACTCTCTCCATGTCCAACCTCTTGAACATCTTCACACATATTAATCTCAGTATCGCCCAAGCATACAATCACAAAAATTATCCTCACGAATTCAATGTGGGTGATCTCATGTTAAAATAAAATCATAAAAAAATGTTGAAGCTCCCTCAAAGGAAAATTCAAGCCCAATTGGCTTGGTCCTTATATCATCACTGACAAGCTTGGGGAAACATCTATTACCTTGCCACTCTCTTGTGTAAGCCACCGTACGCACCCAAATTTACATGGTGCAACATTATTGGAACAATTCAAATCCGATGATGATAAATATCAATTCCAATGGTTTCTCATTCCAATTTCTTGATTGCGACATGTTCTTGTAGCTTATTGTACCTTGATTGTCTTTTTTTTTGTAGATTTCCTTAGTGTGTTTTTAGCCTTTTCCTTGACATTTTGGCCTTAAGTTACGTAACTACTGTGGTGGTTGTGTAACTACTATGGTGGTTACATAACCACCATTCTACCTCGAGAGGAGGTTAGGTGACTTCGTGGTAGTTGCTTAACCTCCATTTTGCATAAACCGGTGGTTCCTTGTACTTTTATCTAGAGCTTTGTCAAGCATTTCCTGGACACATGTTATCTACTTTCAACTCACCTTTCTTGCATGTTTCTTGGCCGAATTAGTTTCTCTTGATATTTTTAGATGCATATAGAATTCTTCTTACCTACTTACTATTATTAGTAAGTTAACTGCCCCTCCTTGTGATATCTGCACTTCTTAGTTGCCAAGTGTGCTAGACCATTTCCCTATCAACTTTCTATAAAAACCAAGTTTTTCCCAAAGCATTGGTTGGAGTCTTTGATTAGGAATAGCACCGTTATGTTTTTGAACTCTGCCAAGAAGTACACAAGAAAAAATAATTCATTTTCCTTTTTATTCTCTTGCTTGCATTGCTACCAGACTACCTGCAAACCAGCTAGCTTCAACGACTCCTTCATTTCTTCTACACACTACCAACATAGTTCCTGAGACATCTGGATATCACATTGGAAAAGAAAGCCGAGGGGATCAAAATCATTACCGGTGTTGGATTTTTCTCTATTCTACATTTCCAAGTTGGAGGTGTTATTACATTCCTAGAAGCTTCCTTCATTTATTTAGATAGATTTCAATTCATAGTTGTAGTTTTACATTTTCTTGTAAGAAGCTTCCATTGAGGATTTATTCTCATCTCATCCCTATGGATTTTTCTGGGAATAATTTGGAGGAAGTTCTTATGCACATATTTTTTTAATCCTTCATGATCATTTACCTATAGAGTTTATTACATTCATAATTTAGATCTTGTTAGCATACGAGAAAAGATTTTGTTGAAAGATACTTCCTTTCCTATCCTGTGGATTTTCACGAGAATTTGGTTTAAAGAAGCTTTTGTGTTTGTGCGGTATTTTAGATTTCTTTACATTTAGAAAGCTTCTGTAGATCCTTTGTTTTACTAGGGAAGCTTCAGGGGAAGAAATTGTTTCTTAGAAGCTTTTCAATCTTCCCGTGATTCTGAGGTAGAACAAAGGAAATAGTATCCACAATTACAAATTAGGAAAACTTTCATTTTTATTAGATTAGATTAAATCCACTCTGCAATGGGGAAATAGCCACATCTGGCTATTTCATTGTTTAGTTTATTTATTTTAGAGTAGAAGCAATTTTCATTTAATTAGAAGAGGTTGTATTCTCTGTGTAGATTGTTTAATTTAATTCCAGAAAACACAAAACTTCCAAAATTATTAGATTAAAGTAGTTAGTTTATTTTATTTTTCTTATTTCCTTTATGTTAAAATCATTAAAAATACAAAAACAAGTACATTATATTTACTTTGTCATTTCATTTAATTAGTTTATTCTCGCTGAATTAATTAGTTGAACGTATATTTAATTAGATCCAAGGAGAGTAATAATAAAATATGATTTAAATTTTTCATTTCCTTTATTAATTTAGGAATTTTTATCTTGTGTTTTTGCATGGGTAAAATACACCCGAAAACAAGATATCCATACCACAGTGTCAAAAATTTCCAAAGTCATACCTTCCCAAGATACCCCGCAATTTAGTTCACCCATAATACCAGCCCTATCTTATCATCAAATTTACCCCTAAGTAATTTTCATGTATCCCCCTAGGTGATTTAGGAAGCAAAAATCATTCAAGGAACTTCTGGAGTAAAATGTTCAACAAAGAAGTTTTGAGCCATTTTGAGAAGGGCTATCATCAACATTCCTATGAATAGTGCATCCTCCCAAAAATATATCTAAATGATAATACTCATCATGGAGAAGTATTCAAAATCTAAAAATGTTATGGAACTGATTTTGGAAGATTTAGGGAAGTTTCAAGATTTTGGAGCCAATTCAATGAAAGTAGTTTTTTGGAGCCTGAAGGAGCCTACACCGTAAAAGAGGACCTAAACTTCAAAGAAAGATTCTAGGATCTCCAAAATGAGTTATGAACCTAAAAAGTACCTATGGAAAAAAAATTCAATACTCTACATGGTGGAAAAGATAGGACATCTTGAAACCTCATGCATATCTCTCTATGCAACTCATTCTTCCAATGCACAATGAACAATCCTGAGAAAAAAAAATATTTAGAGGTGTTTAAATAATATTAAAGAATTTATACCCTCACCATTCTTCTCATATTATGTTTTTCATGAAAAATCATATAAGGAAGTTCCCAAAATTCATTTGGGAGCCCAACATATGGCCTACGCAAGTCACTCTCTCAAAGCATGGTCTTTAGTACTTAGGCAATTTTTCGATGGGACACCTGGCATAACCAAGTGAAGGTGCATTTTCATGTCCCCTTTTCACCTTTTTAAAGGGACATGAGGTGAAAAAATTTCACCCAAACCTTATGGATCCCTCCGGACACCCATATGACCTCTCAACACTCACCTCACCCCCTTTGATTGTTTTGACCCGCACACCTACCTAACCTCACATGTGTGACACTTGGCATTCCCAGAGAAAGGAACATTTTCTTGCACCTATTGTCCCCTTTGCAAAGGGATGTGAAGGACATAAAAATTTTCCCCGCCATCATTTTTTCCTTGACACCGGTGGTGCAAATTAACTCAACAATTAGTATTGGCAACATTGTATGCACGATTAGAGGTATTAGGAGGTATAAGGGAAACTTTTTGTTAATATAATTATGAAATAAAATGTTGGAAATGAACTAGTTTATGACTAGAGATGAATATTATGGCTATCATCAAAGCATGTAAAAGACATATCATAAAGAAAGAATAAGCTACTGCAAATCTAATCTAATCATGCAAGAAACTATCACAAAAACAAAAGGAGAGGGTTAGCAGAAGACAAGTGAGCCATGCCTTGAGTGTTAATCCCTCATAAGGCCTGTGTCTACAACAATTTAATAGAACTCATATTTTATTTAATAGTATGAATATTATAAATGGAACGTACAACCAAATCTTTACATATGGATCAATTCCTTTCCTACAACCTTAACATTCTTTTTATATTCTTCCCTTCAAAAGAGACATGAGGAGACTACCTCATTACTAACAATAAGGTAAACTTGCAATTTTAGTAAGTACAAGATTACAACCAAGAAATCTAGAGAATCTCATGCAAGCAACAAAATAGTTTAAAAGGTATTTGTACACACCCAAAATTACATGTGCTACATTGTCAAAAAATGGTTAAAAAATTGCATGTGATACATATTCGAGCTCCTAAACCCATTTGCGGTGTATCCTTGTATCTTATAAATCCTTACTTATCTTTTCCATGCTTTTTTCCAGCTTCCCACTTCATTATGTGCATGTTTTGGCCTTTAGTTTTAGGACCGCCGCCTGTCCCGGGCGGCGATTTCTGAAACCACCACCCGTAGGGTGGTGGGCATGAGTGATTTTTCAGAGTCCATCATGCGTGTTTTTAACATGCAATGTTTCACTTAGCTTCAATTTTAAGATGCATTTGTGAACCAAATTGTCTAAAAATAGTTTTGATTTCTTGGTTCTCCTTCCCTCTTCTATTTTTAAATAGATTTAGTTAGTTGGAACTACCTCTTCTTACCTAGTGCATGAATGCACATCCCAACCCAAATTCCTATATATTTCATGCTTGTATTAAATAAAAATTCCTAAGAATTTTTGTGTATCTTGCATAGTATTAATGACACAATCCTGCTAGGAATTGCATAACCAAGCTCAAATCTCTTGTGTTATCTCTCTTCTACTTGCATTGCCAGCATACTACCTTCAAGCTACCATTTCTCAAGCATCTTATTTTGTTTCCTTTGCATTCCCAATTCCTTGGACTCATATGGACACACAGAGAAAGAAAGGATAAACTGAGGGGAAAAATTACTACACAGCTAGATTTACCTCTATTATGTGAATTTTAGGTTGGATTTTTTGTTTGATTTCCTTCATTCTTGAAATTTATCATTGTTACATCATATCAAATAGAGTAGAAATCAATTTCCTTTCATTTACAAATAATTAGTTGATTTACAAGAGGATTTAAATCATTAATATCAACTCCCAAAGGATGTGATCCTCTTCTTCCCATCCTCGTGGATCTGAAGGAGAGAATATCTATAGGAGGTTGTCTACACATCATAGATCATTTAGAAAATTTCTTTTTTAAGTTAGTTTAGTTTCAATACACTCAACATAGGTGAATAACCACACCGGGTTATTTTTCTTGTTTAGTTTTAGTGTAGAAGTAGATTTGATTATTTAGAATAAAAGCAAATTGTTGTTTGTGATTGTAATATTTCAGTTTTGTGATTTGTTTAGATTAGTTTCCTTTCAGCAGTAGCATAGATTGTTAGTTTCAGCTTAGTTAATTTGGACACTTCAAACTAGATCAACACTTAGATCCAATTTAGTTAAACAAACCATAGGGAATTTACACTACCCGTTCATATCCTCTAAATCTCCCTTTGACAACTCAGCTACCAGAGATCACACTACCAAATCTTAGTCACTAATCCTCCTATAGTTAGCCATCCACATTCAACATCGGCTGCTCCAGCACAACCTCGTAAAGTCAAGTACGCTTGAAGGTCACGTGTTGATTTTCTTTCATATAAATTGTTAAACCTGACGTGAAGGATTGATTCCTTCTTGTTTCCTTTTCTTTCATTGTTATTATGTCACCTCTCCATTTCTTCCCCTATTTTGGTATATATTTAATACTTCTAAAATATGTCTAGAAGAGATTTTGGTGGACCATTTGGCTCGATAGATATTACACCAACGTGCAACCACAACAATCTCCTTCTCTTTCGAGATGGGGATATAATTACACAAGTAACGTCCAAACTTCCCTAGTTACACTTCAAATCTCATTAGCTATGTAAGGATGGAGGAGGCTGATTAACCGTTAAACATGCAATACGTTCAACCCAATGCCAACCATGTTGTTATCACAAACAAAATAGGTTCTTTCTATAGAGTCTTGTCAAGACCTCACATTTTCATGCAATCAACAGAAGATGATACATTCACACGAATAGAAAATCCTCTTTGTCAAATAGATGAGGATTTGGATATAATGAAATCCATAGCCTCGAGATTTCAAATTCCTATCCTAAGATTTCTACTTTTGAGGAAGACAAGAATTATAACACCGAATAATTCATGACAAGGTATCATGAGCTTTCTCAATCAAACCCTACGCCATAGGAACCCCAACAAGGGACTTAATCCTCTCCCAACGATATTATTTCTAGTTTAGTAGGGAGGATTAGAGAACTAGAAAGTTCCTAGACTTCACAACCATCACATGTAATAGGGCGAACACAGATATCCAGGTTGATAAAAAGGATTTTTACGACAGAAAATCAACATGTGACCTTCTTCACACCCAACCTCTCAAGGTTGTGCCGAGACAACCAGTGTAGGATGGGTGTGAATGTGAGTGTGGTGATGGGTATCAAGCTAATTAGGCAATCTTATATCTTCAAAACGCAATGTCGGATATACGATTTTAAAGAAAATAATTCTCTCCTATCTTGAAGTGGTGTGATGGCTCAGTCTAAAATAATAGTTTCTCATAGACTCCAATCAATGTCGAGCTCACCGTTGAGATTTTGTTTGTTGGTTGTTGAACACACAAAAAATGACCTGCGAGTGCCTCATATAGATTTCCAGACAAGGTCATGGAAGTAAGAACGAGAGGCATGATGGAGCCACGGTATTTATGGGTGATTTTCTGGTCTAGTCTAGAAATTATTAGCCTAATCGGCTGCTATGTTCAATAAGGAAAGATGTGCAATAATATCTGGTGGAAGTGGTGAAGATCTGAATACTAATGTATGCAAACTAGTTTCAATGTCTAACTGACTAGCAGGCTCGTTGGGTTGTGGAACCTAAGGATCACAACCAAAGACTCATGGAGGTTGTGGCCCTTAAATGGTCATGTGTGTAATCAAACCCTATTTCTAGGAGCAATCCAATAGTCGTAGGCTTGATTAACAGTGATATTTAGTGTATTGAGTTGTTCTATTTTCTCAGAAAAAGTTACAGGTGTGCATAAGACTCATTAAATGTAATCTGTATCCATGTCGCTTATCAATTTTATCCCATTGGGTTTTGGGACTAAGGGATCACAATTGTATGTCTTTTCCTGTTGTGGACCGTTGATGGTCATACAAAATGAAATAAAATGATTTTTGATAAGAAAAACTAATTATTGAAGGAAATATAATCTATGTTTTTGGAGTTTTCACAATATTTTGGATCAAAGCAATAAAAGCAAACTAATCTATCAAAGGAAATCTTTTTGTTCTTTTCTAATTTTTAAGCAATGTGTTCTAATCTAATAAATAAACTAAAGACAAGTAATCAGCCGATGTAGTTGGTTACTTGTGCAAATGTATGAATCTAATCTAAAGCAAAATAACCTAATCTAATCAAAACCCTTCAAACCCTACCTCAAAGGTGAAGAACAAATCATGACCCTAAAAGGGGCTATTGTTCCTCATAACTTCCCTGGTAATGTTAAAGAGGAAAGATTACTAATGACTTGATCTACTTATGATTGACTAATTCTATTGAAATGAATGATTTTATACTCTATTTGATATGAATGATTCTCTACTCTATTTGATATGAAATGATTGAAACTAGTGATTTGAAATTGACAATTCAACAAACAAGGAAAGAAAACACACAATTCCAACCTAGACAAGCAAGAGCTTTGGAAAATTTGGTTGTGTATCTGTATTTGTCCCCTCAATATGTTCCTTTCTTTCTTTAAGTGTTCATGTGAGTCCAAGGGATTGGGAATGTAAAACAACAACAACAGGAGCAATGGCAGCTTGATGGCAGTCCGATGCAATGCAGGTAGAAGAGAGATAGCACAAGAGATCAGAGCTTGTTATGCGATTCCTAGCAAGATCATAAAGAACAATACAATGCAAGATACACAAAAATTCTCAGGCCTTTTGCTTGAATACAAGCATGGAATATATAGGAATGGAGGATGGGAGGTGCCTTCATGCACAAGGCAAGAAGGAGTAGTTCCAACCAATTAAATCTATTTTAAAATAGAAAGAGGAAGGAGAACCAAGCAATCAAAGCTAATTTTAGACAATTTGGCTCATAGATGCATGCAAAAAGTGAAGTTAAGTGAACCATCGCATGTTAAAATACACGTGAGGGATTCTAGAAAAACCGCGTAGCGTGGTGGTTTCAGACCATCGCCCTTATGCAGGTGGTAGAGTTCCTAGCACTAAAGGCCAAAACATGCACAAAAAGAGGTAAGAAGCTAGAAAAAGTGTGGGAAGGCTAAGTAAAGATGTCTAGGTAACAAATATATAATGCGAAATGGAAATTGGAGCTCAAACACCTTCTTAAAAGGACCTGAATCATCATTGGGGACTTTTGTAACCATTTTCCCGACAATGTAGCACATGTAATTTTGGGTGCGTACATATTTCCCCCTCGGAGAAGCGTTTTAGCCATGAAAGGCATAAAACATAGAGTCCGAGTATGGCATTCCCAAAAGGGGAGTTAGAATTTATACCTGACATGCCCGTGTGTCAAAATGTTTCCACCCAAACTCCCGCTACCTACAAGAGAAGAGAGAAGACTCAAGTGCAGATAGATAAAATATCAAAAAATAAACACTAAATCAAAACGACAAGAGGACTTACCATCTATGCGGGGATATAGAAATATACCTACACCAACGCTCCAGCCCTATGAACAAGTACACTCAAAATGAGGTCAAAATAACATATATATATATATATATATATATATATATATCAAAACAACTCATTTTCCAATTCATTTGTGTTATTCGATTTGGTGAATTTGGAGCTCTGGACCCACGGTGACCATTTTCAACAAGAGTACAACCGATACGACCATGATGAGATCATGCCTCCAGTAGAGATCGAACCAACGTGGTCTAAGGTTGGTTATTTTCACTTTTGTCTTTTAATACCTAAAATGTAAAAACTTTGAAAAGTTCACCTAGGAGGGATCATTTTCAAAAAATTTGTCTTAAATGAGTCTCTAGGGGGCACCCATAAGGCATTCTTTTATTTGGTCAAAAGTAGTCTTTTTTTTGTCTTTTTGGGAATTTTTAGGGTAAAAGACATGTTTGGAAAATGGTCCAAGATTTCCACCCAAAGTAGGGGCAATGGGTCACGACCAGCCCGCCTTCTGGCAAACCATGGCGGTGGTTCTAAACAGAATGACCAAAACGTGTACTAACTTGAATTTTTTTAGATTTTTGATGTTTTGTAATGTTTTTGGTGAGCTTATTATTTGGTATATGTTACTAACTTGCTCTTTTTCCATGTTTTGGTGAATGCAGAAGGAGGAGTACATCAGATGGAGTTAGGAGAGGGAGTGTGATTGGCTCCTTAGTATCACTAGATCAGCTGACCCAGGATGAGATGGACCTTCTCTAGAGAGCCAATATCTAGAGGATTGCACAGTCCCCCATGTTACTCCTGCCAGTCATATTCTATGTGACTTATTTTCCTATTGGGATGCGACCGAAAACCTTTCGGTTGTCAGGTGTCCGGGTGAGTGGACCATCACCCTGGAGGATGTGTACCGTATCCTTCTTGGGCTCTCAATTCTTGGGAGGAGGCTGAATTTGGAGACAGTGGGGTCCAGGGCTGCGATGATGTAGTGGGCCACATACATGGGAGAATTCCATTGTCTCATCTAGTTCAAAGAAGGGGATGAAGGTTTGGTCCATTGCCACCACTCCCATTCCTATCATACGCAGAGCCATCATGGGCATCTTGTCCTCTCGACTGATCGGGGACAAGGGTGGTGACACCCTTTTATATTGTTGGGCTCCTATCATTGCGCAGATTGAGGGGCACGATTGTAAATATGCCTAGGGCACAGATATCTTGGGGACTACCTACCATGATTTATACAAGGTATTCCGATTATAGGGGTAGTCATTGAGCCACCCCACTCTTGTTATGAGTTAGGTTTATGAGTGTTTCATCCCCTATGGCAGGGGAGTACCAGTGTCAGATCTAGGGGCTATTCGGGTAGCTAGATGGATGGGTATGTCAGTGCTTAGGATGCCACATCATCCAGTGGCTTCCCTAACTACAACAGACATGATTGCTACACCCTACCAAGACATGTCGGGATATGGGGATAGGAGGTGACTACGATGGTAGCTTGCTCTTCGATAGGTCAGCTAGTTGACAGAGTAGGGAGACTTGAGGTCCACCCATTTGATCAGGTCCCCCAGTAGTTTGGCCTTCCATACATTGATATGCTCCCTCCAGTTACACCAGTTTATAGGACTATTCAAGAGGCTCAGAGGGGCCCTAGAGGGGATCCTAGTTGGACAGTGGTCATTCCAGGTGTTCCTATTGTAGTTAGATGGGTGGTTTGTGCTTGATGGGAAGCTAGTGCCCCTCGAGCACCCCTACTTCAGATTGTGGCCACTCTTGCTCACAACGGGGAGTAGGATGATCCCATTGATCCAGACTTTGACTCTGAGGAGGATACGAGGGATGAGATGAAGGAGGATTCAGTTGAAGAGGACACAGAGGATGAGGGGTTGGTGTTGGGAACTAGCAGGTAGCCCATGTAGAGGAGGAGGAGAGTGACCCTGAGTGGCATGATACTCAGGAGATGCTGAGAGCAACATACGAGGAGGCCAATGTTGAGAGAGACCTTAGTCTCAGAGACGACACTTCCTCATGATGGAGAGGGGGACGATGAGTCCATCATAGGATAGTTTTACACCTCCAACTTTGGGAAGCCCATAGCCACCAACAACATTGACAGTAGTAGCTACTGATCCTACTTGGATGTTTGGAGACCCGAGTACACTTTATACTTTTCTCTCGACTTTGTTAGTTAGGAATGTTCACTTATATCCCTTTCTTTCTTTTATTTTTATAACTTATTTTTCTTGTTCTCTTCTTGCAGCGATGACATAGGAGTGGCGAGAGCTCATCCATCAGGTGTGCATGGACACTCTACTGATCCCCTCGAGGAAGACTCCGAGCCAAGCATCCTGATCGAACTCGCCATCCATTAGCCGTCAAAGAACACTACTAACGTGTTTTCCCCATGTTGAGGGTAGTGGAGATTATGACCTCCTTCATACCCATGTGGCCAGATATGAGGACTGTCGAGTGCTTGATGAGACAGAGCCATTCTCGTAGAGAGGCCACAGCCAGTGGATGCCACCATGAGCACTCACATCATCCATTCACTCTAAAGTTGTCAGCAGCTAGTAGTAGGATCCCTAGATGTGGTCGAGACACCTCGAGGATCCCAATAGGACTGATAGGCCATGGGGCCATTTTTATTTCTTTGATGACATTTTTTAAGGTGTTTATATGATTTTTTTTTGTATATTTTAGGCTCATTGCAAGCATTTTGACCATGCCTAGTGCATGGTGACATTGTATACAAACTTGATTCACCATGATATATACATACTCTTATTTTTGGTTCGGTATTCCATTATATCTGAGTTGACTTTCTTTTGGTTCCTCTCACATGTGTACTCTAGATGTTTAGAATTTCCATTTTCTATGCTTTTTAGAATGTATGCAGTGGATGTGAAATGATAATAGAATGATTTCTTTTTGTATTTCATAATGTTTATATATGATAATGCAAACACAATGTGATGTTTAACTTTAGTTTCTTTAAGAAATCTTTGATACTCCATATTGTCTTGGAAAAACATGGTGATACAAATGATATGATAAGTAAATGCACTTTCCCCACCCCCAACTCCACGCAACTAGTAAGATACGAGGGCTCAACACCGAGAATCAGAAGGGGCACAAGTTATGAAAAATTGTTGAATGGTAGTGATGAGAGAAAGAAAAAGGTTTGGCAGAACCAAACTGAGACGCTATAACCTTACCCTACTCAAGTTATTTCATAGTTTAGAATGTGAATTTATTTCCATTTTATCTAGACTTGGATCCGTAGATGGCCACTTGGTTGAAAAATCTGGATTTGGGGTTTTAAACTCTTTTGGAATCTTGGACATCTAACTCACTTTGTTTTTGACTTATGAATTCACAACATTTGAATGAATTATTTGTAACTTTCAAGTTTATCAAAGAGACCCCTACTCCTTGCCCCATGCTACTAGGAGGAAGCATGAGCTCATCACCATGGACAAGGAATAGGCAGTAAGGGCATTTCTCTCCTTTCCCAACCCTACATCACCAGTAAGAGATGTAGGCTCAACACCGAAGGTTGGTAGGGCAAAGAAATGTGTAAAATAAAAATTTTCTATGGATTTGCATTTGACTTACTCATCTAGGAAAAATGTTTAGTATGTTCTTATTTCCAAAGAGATTTTTATGGGATAGATGTGACACCATGAA
Source organism: Taxus wallichiana var. yunnanensis (assembly GCA_018340775.1). Taxonomy (NCBI): domain Eukaryota; kingdom Viridiplantae; phylum Streptophyta; class Pinopsida; order Cupressales; family Taxaceae; genus Taxus; species Taxus wallichiana. The sequence continues at coordinate 771,372,737 of CM031239.1, read as the reverse complement.
GCTTCTAGAACAAGACTAGGGCAAAGACACCTAATCTAGAAAGAGACTATAAGAAGAACCAAGTATGCAGGCCTTGGTATGATCATAGTCAAAACTTTGTCTTATCTTGCTTGAACTAATGAAATGATTTGAAAATAATTGATGATACCATGAAAATTTGAAGAGACATGATTTGAATGTTTTTCCAATTCATTTTGAAGTTTTTAGGAGTTGCTATAAGAATAAATCCCTTGATCACAAATTTTACAAAATGAGTTGGAAAATGAAAGTGTAATGCAGATGCAGTAATGTACATATGAAAATGCTAATAGATCATGTGTAATACCTCTTTAGGTGAAGAGAGTTCACAAATTCGTTAAACTCCTCACCCTCTAGCGTACACAGGAAAATGCCCCATTTTTGTAGTCTTCTACTACTCGATATGGACCCAACCACCTAGGTTTGAATTTCCTTCCCTCACCGGTTTTCTTGTCTATTCGGTTGTCAAGTCTTAATACCAAATCTCCCTTGTATATTTCATGTTCGTAAACCTTCTTATTGTATTTTCTGATCCATCGGTTAGTGTAAACATTGTGTTGTTGTTCAACATTAAGTCTAGCCTCATCAAGACTTTCTAACTAAGAGATTCATGCTTCTCGATAACCCTCTTCTCCCAGGATCCTGCAATGAAATACAAAGACTAGGTATTTCAACTTCAAGCGTAAAAACAACCTCGACATGAAACACTAAAGAAAAGGGGTTTCCTTGTTGGTGTTATAACCGACATTCGATATTCCCACAAGGCTAGAAAAAGATTTAAGTGCCAATCTTATTTTTTCTCCTTAACGGTCTTAAGGAGGATGGACTTTAATGTTTTATTTGTAGCCTCAACTATCCATTAGCCTGAGGATAATAAATAGAAGTTGTGTGATGACTTATCTTTAAATTTACACACAATTCACGCACCTCATCATTTTTGAAATACGTGCCATTATCTAAGATAATGACTTGTGGGACATCGTACCTATAAATGATCTGGTTTAAGATGAACTTAGTGATCACAAACCCGGGTACAGTGGTAAGAGGCATGGCTTCTACCCACTTGGTAAAGTATTTTGTGGCCGTGATTATGAATTTATGGCCATCTATTGATGAGGGAGAGAATTTCCCTATCAAATCCAAGCCCCACGTGGAAAAGGGCCATGGGGTTGCGATTGGTTACAAATATTATGTCTGGTATGTGGATCTCATGGGAGAACTCTTGGCATTTGTGGCATCTACACACAAACTCTATTACATCATGTTCTAGAGTGGGCCAAAATATCCCATCTGATGTATCTTCCAAGTAGTGGCATGGCCGCCAAAGTGACCTCCACATACTCGCTATGTGACTCATAAAGAATATTTTCAGATTCTTTGGCGTCAACACATCTTAACAACATTCCATCGAAGGCCCTGCGATAGAGCACCTGCTCTACAATAACATACTTAGCGAAATGACATGTAACCACCTTCTTTGTTGAGATGTTTCCCTTCGGATACATATGGTCCACTATAAAATTAATGATGTCGGTATACCATGGACACGTAGAAATGGGGGCCTAGTCTCAACGAAGTACACACACTCATCAAGGAAGTCTAGATCTACTAGATCACCTCCATCTAATGGATTATCAGCTAACCAATCCACAATGATTTTTCCTTTGACATATTTCTGATTAATAAACATTAACTCAAATTCACCCATCAGAGTTATGAAGCACCCGACCTTCTTCTACAAGGAGATCCTTGTGTATGAGGAATATCCGTAAATGATTTGAATTAATAATAAATCTCATTTCTTAATTGAACATATAATGCCTTAAACATTTTGTTGCAAAGACTATGACAAGGCATTCTTTCTCTTCCTGGTGTAACATGTCTCATAATCAAGCAACATCCGACTAATGAAATAAATTACATGTTCTCACTTATCATCATCCTCTTGAGCTAACATGCAAGCTAATGAGACATCAGTAGCTCATGAATATAGGATCAAGGGGAATTCTGACTTAGGCGGCATGAGTATGGGAGGATACAATAGGAATCGTTTAACCGATTCAAATGCCTTTGCATTCTTCTATCCAATCAATGCTATAATCCTTTTTCAAAAATTGTTGATGGGGTGAACAACAAAGGTCAAGTCAGGGATAAACCTTCGGATTGCACCGAGTTTCCCAAGAAAAGACCTAATACTAGACTTGTTTGATGGTGGAACCATCTCTCTCACAACTTGGATTTTGGCTAGGTCGACATCAATCTCTTGTAAAGATGTAATGTAACCTAGAAGCTTGCCTCCCATTACACCGAATACACACTTTTCTGGATTCAATGTGACACCATATTCGATTAAGCACAAAAGGATGATATGAAGCACCTCTGGGTGATCGCAACTTCTTCTGGCCTTAGCCAGAAGGTCATCCACATAGGATTCCACAATCTTATGAATAAGGTCATGGAATATATATGCCATTTCTCATTGGTACATGCCGCCAACATTTTTAAGACTAAATGGCATGACAAAGATAATGTAAGTTCCCCAAGGAGTTATAAACATGGTTTTGGCTTGATCCTCTTCAGATATTTTGATTTGATTATACCCAAAGAATCCATCCATAAGAGACAACAACTTGAAACTAGTTGTTGCATCAACGATAACATCAATGGATGGTAATGGGAAATCATCCTTGGGAAAAGCCTTATTTATATCCAAAAATCTATACAAAAGTGAATCTTTCCATTTTTCTTGAGAATAGGGAATATGTTAGATACCCATTGAGAGTAATCAACTAGCTTGATGAATCCCACCTGGAGGATTTTCATCACTTCTTCTTTTACCATGAGGGCCACTTTTGGCTTCATGGGTCTCAATTTTTCTTAACCAGGTTTGTATCTTATTTGGTGATGAGATTGTCCACCACAATGTGTGGTTCAATCCCATAATTTCTTTGTAACTAAATGTGAAGGCTCCTTGGTGTTCCTTGAGGATTCAATCATGTATTTCAACTTCCTCGGGGGTTAAGGAGGACCCTAGCTTCAAAATGTTTGGTTCTTCCTCGGTCCCGATATTTATATTGATTGTTCCTTGATTAAGGAGTCGTTACTTCCTCAAACTCGGGTAGGGGCCAAAGGTAACTCTAAATCCCCCTCTTCTGCTACCTCACAAATTTCAAGTTCCCTCCCAAGGGAAGTCTCTATCATGGGATTTCCAAAATAGGAAGAAGAGTGTGGAATTAGAGAAATATTGACCTCGTGATGTGTAAGATGCAGCTCTGCAAGAGTGTTTAGATATTCTAGAGTTGCTTTGTCAATGTCAACATGCGATCTGTAATGACAGTCTCACTCTCAGTCTCTACGTATGTCAACATTGGAGTTATTGGTGTCTTATAGACCAAAGGTTCTACACGAACCGAGACTAAACTCACCGCTTGGGGTAAAGTGAGAATTGGATGTTGTAATTGAGTCTACAAGGAGATTCTTGTCTCATGGGATTGCCTCGATTGATATGAAGTCGAACCCTTTTGTCAAGCCTAGCACTACTATTTTGTAAAGTTGTAGATGCTCAGCTCTAGTCTCATATACTTCGGATATCTGATTTGTGACTAGTTGTGAATCACCCAACACCCTAATATTAAGGATGCCCATTCTCTTAGCTACAATGAGACCTAATAAGAGAGCCTCATATTTAGCCCCATTATTTTTGCATTCAAAATTTAACTTGAAAAAAAAGGTAGAATCCTTCCTTCAGCAAAGTAAGGATCACCTACCCCGATGCCAAAATGACACTTGGCTCCATCAAAATGGAGAGTCCAACAACTACTTAGAAATATGGACATTGGGTCATCCTTTGTACCTTCTCCCTTTACCTCAGTTACTTCAACCATGTAAACCTCATCTGTTGGAAGAGAACCGAGTCCCAGTATGTCCCATACCCATAGAATCAAAGGGGAGGAGAATAGGAAAATCCTTCTCCAATAGCTTGACAATTTTTTATGTGGTTCCTAGTGACACTGTCTCTACAATAATGGTTTCATCCTTGACCACTAGAATGCCTTCAAGTAAACCCCGATTTCTAATTCTGCTTTGTAGGAACCAGCTTTTTTCCTCTAGTACTTGGGTTTGTCAGTTTACTTAATTGATTTGTGGGAATCTCACACTCAAAGTGTACTCTTGGCCTCTTTTTCAAATTAGCTAAGTGTATGTTAAAGGGTTTTGGATCACCCTACACCAAAAATCTTCCCTAAATTTAGAACCTAAATTCCTGAAACAGAGTGGAGGGAATCACCTTCATGCGATGAATCCAAGGATGACCAAGGATCATATTATAGTTGGTTTCCCAATCTATAATATAGAATTTGGTCATAATGGTATTAGGTCCAAAGTTGACCAAAAACACTATAGTTCCGATTGATGTTGCTTTAAGGTGATTGTAACCCCTCAACGTATTTCGTGTTGAAGAGAAATTAGTCTCTTTGTACCCTATTTTTTGAAGGAAAGAGAAGGGGACTATGTTGACTGTTACCCCATCATCAATCATTACATGCTTTACATAGTTGTTGTAAATCCAGACTTGTAAAAACAACGTCGGATCACCTCTACGAACTATTTCAGCATCTATGGGCATCTTGTTGATATCAAACACAAATCCAACATCTCTTTCAGGTTGTCTTGGAGGATAAACATCAAAGTCCATGTGGTTTATTTGTGCTTCTAGAGGAGGGGTGACATTAGCCAAATGACCAAGACCCAACGCTTCGAGTAGAGTGGCCCTATGAGTAGGGGAATTCTTTAACAGATCCAAGAAGGAAATGTGTGAGAATGTCTTAGTTAGGTCGTTGATCAAGTCGTAAGTTCCTACTAGTCTATTTAGCATATCATGGATGTCATCTGATGTGGTTGGGTAGATCGGCATAGGCTATGAAGAATAGTCCCTAGTTCTAGTGGCAGCGTTAATTTGTGGTTTAGTGTCTAACTCTACCAACCCCATAATTTTCATTTGTTAGCAACCTTCCAAAGGAGGTTCCACCTGTGGATTTAACGAAGTTGAGGATTCACGATCATGATTCCCTATTACAATACCTTTATTCAAACATTAAGATCTAATCTACTATCCTTTGGACACATGGGGAGAGGATCATTAAATATCCCCAATGGTGTGTTCTACAGAGACACTAGTCCCATGTAGGTGTTTTGAGTGGGTGTTGTTGGGTTTGTCAAAAACATGTCAACAAATAATTGTCTTTGGTCCTCTGTAAAATGCTGTAAAAACTTGTTACAATCATGGCATGTTCTTGTGTCATGCCCGCAAACCCTATGGAAACCGTAGTATAAGTCGAGATCATAATCCCAAGGCCTTTGGTTTGTTCCTTGTTGTGGTCTGAAACTACGGTTATTGTTTGGTTGTTGGTTTTTATAATTAAAATTTTAGAACCCTTGCCCTTGGTTTTGGAATTGGTTGGGATACCCACTTGGGTATTGACTAGGGCTTGGGGTCGTGTTTTTCTCTGTTGCTAAGGTTGTTTTTGTTTTTGTTGAGGATGATTAAAATCCACAACGTTTACCGAGGGTGAGAAATTATTGTTTCTCGATTATTGCCATTATTGTTGTTATTATTTGTAGCACATGTACTAGTAGGATTAACAACATTAGGATTTTTGGGCTGGTCATTCACACCAACAGTCAGGGTTTCACGATTCTTATTAAGGATCTTTGGTCCTTGGTCATTTTTTGTGTTGTTGAAGTAACCAACATTATTTTTACTGGAAGTGACTAACTTCCCCTTTTCTCCATAAGTCTTACGACCACTGTCTATGGCCACTTGGTCAATCCGAAGAGCACCCTCTAGAACTTCTTTATAGCTCCATAGTGGGAAATTTTGAACCTCTTCCTTTGTCTCTCTGTTGAGAGAGTGAAGGAACAAATCATAAATTTTGTTTGATCCTATTTTGAGTGCTTACAAAGGATTAGAGAACTTATCGCCACCTTTGAATAAAGTGGGTTGTAGAGTCATTGTGTTCTTGCTTAATGTGAAGGAATTCCTTGATTCCTATTCTCAAAAGCTTGTTCATATCAAAATATTTGATAAACTCTAATACAAGTTGTTTGAATGAGTGTATTGAAGCCTCTAATATCCTATAGTACCAGTTGAGAGCAATACCTTCTAGCATCTTAGGGAAAATTTTCATGCAACGACTGCATCCCATGGGAGAAACTCTTGAATGGCCATTGTGTAAGCCTTGATGTGGGCGTTAGGATCACCCTCCCCTTTGAATTTTGGAAGATCAGGCAAGGGTCTCAGGGAGCATGACTGTCCAAATGGAGAAGTCTAGGGTTCCTTGAGATATTCAGAATAAGTCCCCATTGCATATGTTTCCACCATTGAAGATCCTTTTTGGGGAGGTGGGGGCTACATCGGTTGTTGAAATGGGACAAAGATAGACATTTTTTTGGGGCATATGGCATCCTCTGTGGTTTTCATATGGACCTAGGTAGGTATACATGTCCCCCTACAGAGATTTAGAATACATGTGCACATAGGGGGTTGATTACCTTGATATGGAATCAAAGGCACGAAGCTAGGGAATGTTGCATTTATAGTTGGTATGGCATTTGAGAATGCACTTTCGGTTGGTTCCTGTTACAGATATCCATATGTGGCTTGGGGCATACCCAAGGTGCCCGTCCCCGTAAGAAGATCTCCAGGGTTTTGAGTATTCATATAAACTGGAGGATTTTGTGCAGTAGGTATTTGTCCATAATTCTATGGGTAGGGAGAAGTTTGTGCTTTCCTTGCATACGAATTATGAGTATACATCCCTTCCAATGAGCAACCAACTCAATATCATGTACAACAAGGTTATCGGGTTCATTTAAATCTAGGTGATCTTCTCACGTTGTTCGACACACCGTGTATGGGTCCTCATCCTTCTCAAACTTATCCTACACAAGGGCTGGCTAGAATTGTGTTCTCAAATGCCACCACAATAGGCGGTGCGTCATTCCCTAGTTTTATGCCCGTTAGTCCATATCCTGGTACCATCTCACATTACATGCATATGTATTAAAAAATCCCAGATGGACTCGTTGTCAAAATTTCACCCCCCCTGGGTAATTTTGATAACATGCATCAGAATATTCAAGTCCCAGGAAAATTGATTGATTCGGGGCCAAAAATCATGTTGCTAGAGTCCCCTCAAATATTTTCTAAGTTCCCTGTCTCAGAGGAAAAGAGCAAACTCTGAGAAAATGTGAAAAAGGTTGCAGAAGGCAAGTAGGTTGATCCAGGAAAAAATCATAAAAATGACTAAGTCCTAGTCCTAGGGGCGATCGGGACATTTGGGACAAAAGGTTCCCGAACCGGCCGGCTCGGCCAAAGTAAGCACAAACAGCCCGCAAAGCAACAGGGACATCTGGGACAAAAGTACGTGGCGGGCGCGAAATGCCGGTTCGACCGAGAAAAAATTGGCTAACTGCTGAGAGGGACGCAAATGGGACAATCGGGCCAAAAAGGCGCGAACCGGCCGAACAGGCGAAAAAGGGCCAGACAGTCCAAAATCAAATGGGACAATCGGGCCAAAAAGGCGCGAACCGGCCGAACCGCCGAAAAGAGTCAAGTCAGTCCGAAGCAAAGTGGGACAAGCGGGCCAAAAATGCCCGAACCGGCCGAATCGGCCGAAATGAGTCCAGAGGGTCCAAAATCAAATGGGACATCTGGGACAAATGGACGCGAAATGCCCGAACCGGCCGAAATGAGCACAAAGGGCCCAAAATCAAATGGGACATCCAGGACAAATGGAGGTGAAGTACGCGAAGGAGCCGAAGGAGCCGAGGACCAATCAGAAACTGCCACGTGTCCTCACAGGAGAAAAAGTCAAAAGGTCAAAGGGGCGAGTTATCGAGCGCTGAACCGAACCAATGAAATGGCACCACGTGTCCAAGTTTAAGGGGCCCACAAGCAATTTCAAAAGGAAAGCCCGCGAAAGATAGAGGAGAGAGAATTTCTCGTCCAATCAGCACGTGCCATGTGTCGTCGTCCCGGATGGCGAAGAGTGGGAAAACATTTTAAAATTCGTTTTGATCTGCATCCGTGCCCTAAATCTTCGATCGCCATATCTTTTGATCCGAGCTCGATTTCCACGTTCTTTATATCAACGGAAAGCTGTTGAGATGCTCTACATGATTCTGGGATCAATCTCGAGTTTTGGTGTATTCTAAAGAGAGAAAATCAAGAAACAGCTCTAACGTGTGGTAATGGCCAGAAGTGACCTTTCAACAACCCGTTTTAATGCTAATGGGTCGCATTCTTCTTCTGCACGGCCAGAAGTGACATTTTAGCGGCCAAATTAATACAAATGGGTCACATTCTCCTCCAAAATCACTCAAAGTGACAGGGTATGGGTTGGTAAGATCCTCCATGCTGATTTAATGCATCTGCAGTCAATGAGGAATGGGCTTGCACGTTTTCCCACGTTTTCTGTCCCCTGGGCTCGACCCATGCAATGTAAAAGCCAGATTTGGCTCATTTTTAAAAAAAAAAGAGGTTGTTCATTCTTTCGGCTCGGCCCTCCCTTCTTTTCTTCTCTAGGGTTGAAAATGGAGTTCGAGCCTCCTCCCTGCTCTGTAATGGCGTTTTTTGCCTTTTACTAATGGAATGATGTTCTGTGCAAACTTCTGGAGCAACAAAACGTGTTCTGTGATGCATCTGTCCATCCTCTCTCATTTTTGCTTGTTCTCTCCTTGCCTCTCTTCATTTGCAGTATCGTGCATGTCTCGAATGTTCATTGCAGGTTTGGAGCTGTGTTCATGGAGTTTTGGGACATTTTCTGTGTGAAATCTATCCTTGGGCCTGTGATGCATCTGTCCATCCTTCCCATTGCTCACCTCTCTTTGTCCCATGGCAGTTTTGATAGATGTTCAACATCCTCCTTCTCTGGTGTATCACCGTTTTAGTGTAGGCTTTTGCTATTTTTCCCTTCTCTCTCTCTCTCTGTCTCCTTGGCATGGTTAGATTAGGATTAGATTAGCTTGCCTGCACTGGAATAGCTTGTGGCAGGTAGTTTAGGAGCAGGAACCAGCCTTCTCTGGAGATTCCTCTCTTGGTTTCACAAGTCCCACGCTTGGAGAGAGGTTTCCATGTTGTGCAATCACACTGGATGCCTGAACATCAACCTAGAAGCCTGATGTGTGTCCAGGGGTGCTGTGATTTTGCACTAACAGACCAATATACCATTCTTGGTCCCTACATGCCATATCAAGGGACCCCATACGTTCCTACCAACACTTATAATGCATCTTATCCAACTCCTCCTCATCCACCTCCTCATCAAGGATCTTCAATGGTGGAATATTACACAATGGGTACATACATGGTACTTAAAGGAGCCTCTTGACTTCACCATACATGGTGTCATGCTTCCATGCCCATTTTCAAATCTTCCAAAATTTAAGGGAGAAGGAGACCCGAACGCTCATATGAAGGCTTACGCTACGATATCAAGGAATTACTTCCATGGAATGTTGTAGTGACTAATATATTTCCATATAATCTCAAAGGAATTGCAATGGATTGGTATTACCATGTTTTGGAAGCTTCTATACATTCCTTCAAACAAATTGTTTCCAAGTTCATCAAATCATTTGACATGAACAAGTTCTTGCGCACAAGGATTAGGGAGTTCCTGCATATTAGACATAAGAAAAATGAATCTATCACCCATTTCATTCGTAGATATCACGAAGTTCTCTATTCCTCTACAAGTGTGCCCAACATGGACTAGATGGAACTTTGTAATCTTTTCCTTCACTCGCTCAATTGAGAGATAAAGGAGGAAGTCCAGAAATTTCCTTTCCATAGTTACGAGGAAGTATTGGAAGGTGTCCTTTGGATTAACCAAGATGTTATAGATAGTGGGCATAATATCTATGGTTCCAATGGGAAATTGGTATCCCCAAATAAAAATAATGCAAATTATAAAAAAATGGTGTCAAGAACCAAGGACCTAAGGGTGTCAATCACAATCATGGTACTACCACGAATAGCTCTACTATCAAGCCAAGAACGTTGGTTTTCCAAACAACGGAAATAATAAAAAATAATAAAAACTTGGGCAATCAAAGAGGCCCTAACACTGTGCCTTATTTCAACATATTTGATTAACACCATCCACCATAAAAGAAAAACCAAACCCAAGGCCCAAAACAATGCCAAAATTTTGGCCAATGGGGAAACGAACCATGGTTATAACATAATCGGTTCCAAAACTACAATTGAAGTTATAGTCAACAACAACAAGATGATTACCAAAGGCCATGAAATTATGAACCTAACCTATATTGTTTTTTCTATAAGGTTTGAGGTCATGGCGATAGGACTTTGTGGACATGTTCCTAGAAAATCCTGAAACAAACCCACAACCTAGTCATACCGGACTTGTCACACCTCAAAATGTGAACACTAAATGTCTTATGGATTCCCAAGTGAATCCTCAAAACATAAACAAGGGTATTCCTATAGGAAATAATGACCACGAAGCCTCAACTTCTGAAAACTCTTGGGTTGTTCCTAACCTTGGTTCAAATGATAATACAAAAATCTTGGGGTTAGTCGAGCTAGAGGTTGAGCCAAAAATTAATGCAACAACTCGTGCAAAGGAATACTTTCCTCAAACTCTACCCACTCTTTCCTCTTTGTAGGATGACGTTCCTACAATCGTAAAACTAGTAGGAGCCTATGATTTAATATCATATTTAAACAAGACTTTTTCTCACATTTCATTTCTAGATTAGTCAAGAATTCACTGCAGCATCAATCTGCATTTCTCAATGCACTAGGTCTTGGTCATCTAATCCATGTTATGCCACCTCCTAGTGCTCAAATAAATCATATTAACTTTGACATACATCCTCTGGGATAGAATGATAGGGATATTGGGTTTGTTTTCAATATAGACAAGATGCCATTTGATGTTGAAATTGCCTAAAGAGGTGATCCTACCTTATTTTTACAAGTCTGGGTTTATAACAATTACATTAAGAGAGTCATGATTGATGACGGGGCTGTTGTAAATGTGGTTCCCTTCTCTTTCTTACAAAAGTTGGGATATGGAGAGACTAATTTTTCCTCTACAAGAAACATGTTATGGGGGTACGACAATCTTAAAGTGACCTCAATTAGAACCATAGTTCTTACATTCATGCTTGGTCCAAAAACCATATTGATGGAGTTTTACATTATTGATAGGGAAACAAGTTATAACATGATCTTTGGGAGACCCTGGATTCATCAAATGAAGGCTATCCCCTTTACCCTATTCCAAGAGATTGGATTCCTCCATTTAGAAAAGGTCTTCATCACTCAGGGGGGAACCTAAGCCCTTTGATATACACTTAGAAAACCTAAAGAAGAAGAAAGGAGTCCATACGAAGTATGAACTTCCAGTGAATCAATTGAACAAACCACCTCCATCAAAAGAGTTAGTCTCGATCACCCTAGGCGTGCAAAGGATGAAGTAATTGACCCAAAAACATTTGAGGTGGAAAAAATAGATAAGAACAAAGTGTCCACTAAAACCACAATGGAAATTATGAAACTCTTAGAGAGTGACAATCCGATCTTCCTCCCGTTTGAACCATAGGGGATGGGTAGTCTTCTCGGTTTAGCATCTCTTCCCTCCAACGACCCAAGTCTAGGTGTAAACATGATAGAATTAACAAATAAAGAAGGGAAATTTGAGATTGAAATGATGCCCATCAAAACCATCTCTGAGGGTTTTTCTATTCTAAACCCTGGTTTCAACCCATGTGCGTATGAAACTAAGCTTTCCATATCCATGGGGTAAGGCCTCATCATTCATAAAGTTTCACAAGTAAACACAACACTCTACATAAGAAAGAAGGCCAAGCAACATAGTCATACTTACCCACACACCATGTCTCAAGAATGTGACAAGGAGGTTGTGAACACCTCTTTCGATAATGATTTTAATGATTGGGCACATACACTTCCGGAAAGGGTTTTAAGTGTAAACCCAAAATGGCAGGCCCTTATCAAAATAATAGAAAATTTGACGATCATGGTTCTCCATTATGTATTTTTAGGGGTGAAGAATTCAATATTCATCAAATTTCTTCACCTTAACCATCATGACATGTAGTTTCACTTGCATTTCCACATGTACATTATTACATCTGCATTGCATTTTCATCTGCCAGTTCATAATGTAAAATTTGTGATCAAGGGACTTATTCTCGATAAATTCCTAAAAACTTCTTAAAACATTAAAATCATGTCTCTTCAAATCTTCACAATGTCATCAATTGTTTCCTAATCATTTCATCAATCTAAGCAAGATAAGACAAAGCTTTGTGAAAAACCATACCAAGGTCGGCATACTTGGTTCTATTAGTAGTTTCTTCTAGATTAGGTGTCTTTGCCTACGATCTATTCCGGAAGCTTCATGGTGTCACATCTATCCTAGATACATCTCTTTGGAAATAAGAACATTCTAGATGTTTTTCCTAGATAAATAAGTCAAATGCAAATCCATAGAAAATTTTTATTTTACACATTTCTTTTCCCTATCAACCTTCGGTGTTGAGCCTGCATCTCTTACTAGTGATGTAGGGTTTGGAAAGGAGAGAAATGCCCTTACTTGCCTATGCCTTTTCCATGGTGATGAGTCCATACTTCCCATTGGTAGCATGGGGAAAGGTGTAGGGGGTCTCTTTGACAATCTTGAAAGGTAGAAATAGTTCACTTGAATATTCTAAAATCATAAGTCAAAAAAAAAAAAGATGTCCAAAATTCCAAAAGAGTTTAAAACCTCAAAACCATATTTTTCAACCAAGTGGTCATATATGGATCTAAGCCTATATAAACTAGAAATCATTTCACATTTTAAACTATGAAAAACTTGAGTAGAATGAGGTTGTAGTGTCTCAATTTGGTTTTTCCAATTCCTTATCTTTCTCTCATCATTACCATTAGAAAAAAATTCTATAACTTGTGCCCCTTCTCGGCTCTTGGTATTGAGCCCTCGCATCTTATTGGTTGTGTGGAGTTAGGAGCGAGGCAAGTTCATTCACTTATCATATCACTCTTTTGCCACATTTTTCCAAAATAAAACGAAGTATCAAAAGTTGCTTAGAGAAACTAAAGTTCAACATTACAATGTGATTGCATTATCATATTTCAGCATTATATAACACAAAAAAGAAATCATTCTGTTAGCATTCATATCCACTGCATACATTTTGAAAACCATAAAAATAGGAAATTCTAAACATCTAAGAGTACACACATGAATCAAATCATAAATTGAAGCCAACTCTATGCAAGGAATAATGAGCCAAAAAGAGATATATGTACATATCATGGTATGTCATAGTTTTGTACAATGCCATCGCACACTAGGTGTGGTCAAAATGCTCACAATGAACATGAAATACCAAAACATCATATATGCCTCACAAAATGGAAACCAAGCAATAAAGGCACTCTGCATATCCGCCTCTTTGAGTCCCCTTATGACCACTCTAGTTATGAATTTCTTAGGAGTTCTTCTCAAAAGTATTCAAACATAAAAGGACCAAGCCTAACGCAAAATACCATTCCTAAATCCATTCCAATTCAAACATACTTACAAATGAAATAGTCACTTGTGGGCCCAGAGCTATAAATAAAAAAAATTAATCACCAAGTTGATATACGTAAATGAATGTGTTTTTGTGTGTGTGTGTGTGTGTGTGTGTGTGTTGTTATAACTTCATTTTGAGTGCATATGTTCACATGACTAGAATGTTGGCGTAGGTATACTTCTATATCCCCGCACAAATGGTAAGTCATCTTGTCATTTTAATTTCATTTTTATTTTTCAATATTTTATATATCTCGCACTTGAGTCTTCTCTTCATCTTGCAAGTAGTGGGAGTTTGGATGGAGAAATTTTGACACACAGCATGTCGTATAGCTTCTAACCCCCATTTTGGGAACTCCATACTCGGACTTTACATTTTACGCATCTTCATGGCTAAGACACTTCTCCAAGGGGAAAATATGTACGCACCCAAAATTACATGTGCTATCTTGTCGAAAATGGTTACAAAAGTCCCCAATGATGATTCATGTCATTTCAGAAGATGTTCGAGATCCTAAACCCATTCGTAGTGTATCTTTGTAGCCTAGACATCCTTACTTATCTTTCACACAATTTTTCCAGCTTCCCGCTTCAATCTATACATGTTTTAGCCTTTAGTGCTAGGATTGCCACCTGTGCAAGGTGACGGTCTTGAGCAATTTTTCAATAATCCATCATGCGTGTTTTTAACATGCGACATTTCACTTAACTTCAATTTTAGGATGCATTTGTGAACCAAATTGTCTAAAAATAGTTTTGATTTCTTGGTTCTCCTTCCCTCTTCTATTTTTAAATAGATTTAGTTAGTTGAACTGCCTCTTCTTGCCTTGTGCATGAAGGCACATCCTAGCCCCAATTCCTATATATTCCATGCTTGTATTCAAGCAAAAGGCTTGAGAATTTTTGTGTATCTTGCATAGTATTTCTACCACAATCCTGCTAGGAATTGTATAGCCAAGTTCAGATCTCTTGTGTTATCTCTCTTCTACTTACATTGCAACCAAACTACCTTCAAGCTACCATTGCTCAAGCATCTTCTTTTGTTGCTGCCTTTGCATTCCCAATTCCTTGAAATCATATGGACACACAAAGAAAGAAAGGATAGACTAAGGGGAAAAAATTACTACACAAATAGATTTAAGTTGGATTTTTTATTTAATTTCCTTCATTCTTGAAATTTATTATTGTTACATCATATCAAATAGAGTAGAAATCATTTTCCTTTCATTTACAAGTAATTAGTTTATTTCCAAGAGGGTTTAAATCATTAATAGTAGCTCCCGGTGATGGATCCTCTTCTTCCCATCCCCATGGATTTGAAGGAGAGAATATATGTAGGAGGTTGTCTACACATCATAGATCATTTAAGTTAGTTTAGTTTCAATACACTCAAGACAGGTGAATAACCACATTGGGTTATTTTTCTTATTTAATTTTAGTGTAGAAGTAGAATTGATTATTTAGAATAAAATCAAATTATTGTTTGTGATTCTAATATTTAAGATTTGTGATTTGTTTAGATTAGTTTCCTTTCAGCAAAGTAGCATATATTGTTAGTTTCAAATTTAGTTAATTTGAACACTTCAAACTAGATCAACACTTAGATCCAATTCATTTAAACAAACCATAGGGAATTTATGCTACCCGCTCATAGCCTCTAAATCTCCCCTTTTCCAACTCAACTACCAGGATATCACACTACTAGATCTTAGTCACAGATCCTCCTATAGTTAGCCATCCACATTCAACATCGGTTGTCTCAAAGACGACCTTAGGAAGTCGGTGTGAAGAAGTTCACGTGTTGATTTTTTTCGTACAATATCCTCATAAAATGACATAACAAATTAATTGATTTAAACAATTAGTCATCAAATTAAATCAACTAGTTCCTTATTGGAGTTTCAAAGCATAATCGGTGATGGCGTTGAATCTTCTTTGTGTTCTCATAACTTCTCCTTTAGTAACACGTGCAAACTCAGGTGAAGTGTCCACATTGCTCAAGCTTTCCAAAATTACGGTCTTTTATATGTGTGTGACCTCCCTTGGCTGCAGGTGCTTAGCTACGAGATGAGTCCCAGGCTTGTTGCATATCAATTCATCGTGGATGAGTCCATTTACATTGTGAATGAGTTTCTTTGGATGCATGTTAGTGGATATATATAACAACTCTTTGGCAATCAAGGCTGACATTTATTCAAAGCACTATTTAATCATCACATTGCATTCGAAGAATAAATGCATCCATAATCCACAAAATAAAGTAAACTTAGTAATAATTATATTAACTAATATAAGTGTCATAAGTTCAAGATATAGCAGATATGTTCAGTAGTATATGGGAAACACAAGTTCGGGGTATACATGGATAAACAAAATACAATAGATGAGGCATTTTAAATAGTAAATAAAAGGGCTCATCACACCCCCAAACTGAGCTTCTTGAATGTCCTCATTCAAGAATTCTTACATTCTTCCTCTCCTTTCTTGGGGTCAGCCTGAATAATGTTGCAAAATCTCTTGAAGTCCATTGGTGTTGAGATACCTTCTGGTTTGCTAAAGAAGTACCTTGCATTCCTTATGTACCTTTCCATTATCTTGTCCTATAAGTCCTCATTCAGCTCCATGTTTCCAGACCAGTGGGGATAGGATAGTGGAAAATTGGTGGATAATAACCAATAGGAAACAAAGTTTTTCCACATCCCTTAGAGACTTCAATATATGCATTTATCCTTCGAAAGTTGGGATGATATTAGGATAAGAATGCATTTCCTTCCTTTGTATCTCTTGTGACATTTCTTCCCATATTTCCTGTGCAGGCCTATACTATTTCCATGCTATTAAAATTAATGTAGTTTCTTACTTCATCATGGGCTTCTTGTCTCATCAAATAAAAACCCACTATTTAATATTTTGAATTGCCATAAACTTCCATAATCAAGCATTGCTTTAGTGTTTCCTGCCTCTTCCTTATCATCAAAGTTTGTTCCTTGTGAGATTGTTTATAATCCACCATCTACTTCTCCCTATACAACTCATTGTTAAAGTAGGAACACAGTGCCCTAATTTTCACATCCCTAATGTAGAGTGTAGGTATCCAATCTCTATCATACTCCAGAGCATATTTATACATATATAGTTTACATAACAATAATTGAATTTCATGAGGCATATTTAAATACAATCTGAAGAAGTTATGAGCTACACTAATGTCAAACTAGAAATGAGTTGATGCAAGTAAGTTTTAGTTGCAGCATTTATTCCTTTAAGAATACAACATATACATTTGAATGTATTGGTTACCTTAATAGTGTCTTCTTGCTTCTTCTTTAGTCTAGCAATCTCATTATCCTTAGCCCTGAGCTGCCTATCCTTCTCTTCAATATCTAGCTGATGTTGGAAGAGAAATTCTTCCTTCTCTTTGTCCCACTTTCTCTACAACTTGTTAACATAATTCTCAAATTGTTTACCCAATAATCTAACAAGGTGGTTTGAGTTTCCATATCCCTACAAGCTGGTTTGGGAGGTTCTCTGAAAATTTCCTTGATCATAACCTATGGCTACAGGTTGAGTGGTGGCAATGGTGGATGCACAGGCTCAAAGACTTCATGAACTTCATCTTGGGAAACTATAGGATTGTCCACTTGTGTTATCTCAATAGGTTCATGAACAGGTTCTAGCTCAAGGTCTTGGACAATATTCTCAATTATGTCCTTAATATCTTGTGGCAAATCATCCACCGTGTCCATTACATCAGTTTGTGGTTCAAGTATTGAGTGTTCTAGTGCTTCCTCGATCTGTTCTTCATTATCTGTGGTCACATTGGATACATTTTCAATTTCCTCTATTAATACTTCTCCTTCATGTTGTATGTGGGTTTCCCCAGCATGAACACCTCTGTTTGAACTCCAATTGGTTCATTAGGGCTCTCATGAGCAGGTTTCTCATCTAACTCCTCTCTTTTTTCTCTTCCACCTCCTTAGTTGTATCTTCCATGCCTATGTCTTCATATGTGTCTACATGATCTCCCTTCTCAACATCCATTGGAATAGGTTCCTCAATATTTTCTAGCTCCTCTTCATCATTGTCCAGAAATATTTGAATGTTTCTCCTAGGCTTTGAGGTTTTGGTTTTTAGTACGGAGTCTATGGGATCTCCTTGATGGTTCAGAGGTTTTTCTTGAAAATTTCATTTTCCCTTGGAGGAAGAGGACTCATGTGTGGATATATTTGGCAAAGTTCCGTGAGCAAGAATCCCTGTCAAGAGAGATTCGCCTAGGCATTACTCTAGAAATAGAGGTTTTCATGAACACGTGTTTTTGCAGGTATGAAATTTTTGTAGGAGTAGAGGTTTCTGAGGGAACAAAGGTTTCTATAGGAATAGAGGTAGAAGCTATGGTTTTAGGTGGAGGAGGTATGGAAGAACTAGTTGAGTTTCTCCTCTTTTTCTTCCCTTTCTACAACAAATCATCAATATGTTTTTCCCTTAAAAACTCTACCCATTTTATCGTAGGATGTTATTTCACCAATGTATGTTTCACAAATAAGGTGACAAGACAATGGTGAGACAATGTAGACCTACCCCTTTGAGATTCCTTACTCATTTTCTTTAGACTTTCATGTAAGAAATTAGGGACATTGACATGTCTTCCATTTTTCAAATGATTGAGAAATTTAAAATGCACAGTGTTTAACCTTGAATAGTACCTACCCTCACAGGTGAAGTAATTTATAACATAGTTTGCAACATCATCCCAAAATGGTTTTAAAGAAGTGTGTAAGGTACCTTGTTTGTCACTGATGAATTTTTCATCTAGGTCTCCAAATTCTCTACGAGCTTCATCTGGATTTTCCTTTGTAGGATACAACTCTCATTTTGTCAAGAGTCCAATTACTTCAGCCAAAATTTCATCATCCACTTGAAGTTTCAAACCTTTAACTTTGGCCTTTCCGTCCTTGAAGGTGACGGAAAACTTTGTTACCATTGATTCATTAAATCCTTAAAATTTATTAATATACTCCATCTAACCACTATCATGAAAATACTTGTAGAATATGTGGTTGATTACAAATTTGTGAGTGATCTGTAGGTTCATTCCTAATTAGGTCACCACCCATTTTTGAATTATGTAATTTCTTTTAGCTCTGAGAGGCAAGAAATCTTTACACTTTGAATTGATTTTGTAAAAATTGAATGAGTGTAAAGATCTCGAGTACTTGGTGTTTTCGAAGTTTTTAACTGAATTACACACAACTTAAAAGGGCATGTATTAATTGGATTTAAATGATGCAAGTGTGTGAGGTGATGAAGTGGGGTGACGTGGGAGATGCAAAGTATAAAATTATGTCAAATAAAGTTATTGATGACATGGCACAAATATTAATCACTTATAATTATTCTATCACTACTTTAATAAAGTGGATTAAGTGCACTTATCTCAATAAGTACGTTTAATGATTGTGACATGTGCCTTATCAAAATTTGTGCCTTTGGCTACATGCAGATTCATCATGATGCTGCAAGTTGAGATGTTACATTGTTACAAGTGTTGCATAGAGTGTTATAAGTGCATGTTAGAGGTCCCTTAGTAGAATCAGTTAATTCTTGGAGAGGGAAGACTAAATTTCTTTGGTGTGAATCTTCTTCATAAGTGCTTGTAAATGAAATTTGATCCTTATTTCTTCATACAATCACAAGTTATAACAACATGAAAAACAAATCAAGGATTTGATGCATATTGCTGCAAGTGGACATTTTAGTGTTTGCATCATCTCATGTTGTTAGAGACTATGCACTCCTTAGAATAGATACACCAAATCCTCGCAAAACAAAAAATCTAAAAACAAAACATGTTAGTTGAGTGGTGTTGATCATCAAGAGGGCTAATCACACCACTTTTATTCATCCTTGGAGTATCCAGCAAGTTGAATATACCAAGGCCACTGAACATCTTGTCTCTCGATGTTCTCATCTCCATCTTTCTTTGACATCCTCTAAATTGTTACATGAAAGTGCTCCTATCAGCTAGCTTTTTGTACAACTTCAATCTATGACCATTCACCAATAGTTTAAATCTCATAGGATCTATGGTGGGGAGTTTCATAGCCCCATTAGGGAATATTTTTTTTATATCATATGGCCCCAACCACCTTGTTTTGAGTTTTCCCATGTGGTCCTTATACTTAGAGTCAAATAAGAGAGCTCAATATCCTTCCCCGGTTGTCATGTTTTGATGAACCTGTCATGCCATTTGATCCTTTACTTTTTTACCACCTTTGTATTATAAACAAATTTCCTCCTCATTTCATCCAACTCATTGAGTTGGAGAATCCTTTGTCTCTAAGCTTTAGAAAAATCTATGCCTAATTCAAGTGCAAAGTGGGTAAAGTTTTATGCTCAAATTTAATAGGAGAACAACATTCTTGCCATACGAAGCTCGAATGATGTAAACCTTATTTTTTTCTTCCATGTTATGTTGAACAACCAAACTACTGCTGGATGTATATCTTCCCAATCTCTCATGTGAAGTGCAATGGTTTTAGTCAAAATGGATTCTATTTCCTTGTTTGTTACCTCAACTTGGCCATTGGATTGGGGGTGATAAGGTATAGATTTTTCGTGCTGATTTCATATTCCTTAGCTAAATCAGAAATGACTTCAGTAGTGAAGTGTGTACCTTGATTTGTAACAATTTCTCTTAGAACACCATATCTTGTGAAGATGTGGTCATATAGGAATTTAACAACTTTCTCACTCTTCTAATTTAACAATGCTTTTACTTATGTCCATTTAGTGAGGTAGTATGTACATGTTAGGAATATCCTAACTATTAGTGCTCACTAATATGTTAGTGTGAGTAATTATATTATCTAGGATAATATAATATTGCATTGTTGGTGCGGTTGGTTGTGAGTTACAACAACCCACTTATTTAGGGAGTGTATTGTTATAACATCTCGTATAGAATTAGTGAGAGGTTATGTTTAGCTTCCTTGATTATAGGAGCAACATTAGCCTATATAAATGTAATGGCCCGTATGAATCAATATATGGTGAATAATATATAAAATATTTGTGTGTTCAACCTGTGTATTGTCTACATTTGGTATCGGAGCATGGTATTTGTTTGAGATGGAAAACGTGAGATTTTGATGGATGATCATGGGCACTTCCACCATTGTTGATTGCCCGATCCATGATTAAATTGTTCATTTGGTTATAGTTGCTATTGTTATATAGTATTCAGAGATTAATGTTCAACCATTTCCAGATTTGTTAGGAATTGTTTTATACCAGAACGTGTGTTGTATTGCAAATTTTTCAGATATATTTCAGGCTATTCTTTCCTCTTCCATGAGTGTCTGCATAAAATCATATATCTGTTACTGTCTGCAAGTTCATAGCAGTCGTGTTGCATTTGCAAAATCATATGCCTCTGTTTGGGATTCACGCTGTATACTGGATTCTCAAGGTGGATTAATCTCATTACTGACAGTTGATCACGGGCTAGAAGAAAATACTGAAGAGAGAACATGTTATAGTAAGCCGAGGTGAAGTTGAAAGGCTAAGTCTTGCAAGGAGTGGTGAATAGAAATCACAAAGAATTAAGAAACGTGCAGACCGTGACCTTTTGCAGTTCAGGCATGAAGAACAGTTCCAAATTCAAGTAAAACTCAATCATGAACAACTTTTTGTTCAGGTAATGAAATCAAATTTTGTTGGTACCATTGCAGAGATATTGAAAGCACCTTTCCAACGCATTTTTTGGTTTATAAAACAGAGCTCTGGTTGTTGAATTATCAACAAATCATTCTGTCACTCAGTTTTTTGCAGCCATTTGTGATTGGCTAATTTTTTAATTTTTAGCAAAGACTATAGTTTGAAAAATTTAATTTTACTATAGTTTTTGTTTAATAATTGCATTTTAAGGGCAATTATTACGTTTTTAGCCAAATTAATATTTTTCCGACACCATTTTTCTGGGCCTTTCACATTTTTGGAATCCTCATTTCCTCCCAGTTCCAATGAGTGGTCACACGATAAATTTTCTCTCCATCCAGAGTAATTTTTTAATCGTTGATCCAATTTTAATTCAAATTGGGCCATTTTACGGGAAATTGTAACTTCAATAACTTTTGCACGGTAACTCGAAATCGAGCGCCATTTTTTTCAAAAGTGCATATTTTTTTATTCCCGTCCTGTTGGTTCTAAGTTTGGGAGAAAATAATTTTTTTGAAAATTACCCTCTATTTTGGTCATCTTGTGGACGCATTATCGGTTGTACCCGACGTCCTGAAATAAAAGGTTTCACATTGAGGGGAGAAGCTTAAATAAATACAATGTGGAAACCATGTAGTCTCATGTTCAGATCCGGCTAAGTTAAGTAGCATATTACTGGAGGATGGAGGCACAGGAGGCTGGAGGTCATTCAGCGAACCTCTCGTTAGTCACCAACGACGGACCGCACAAAGCTGTGGTGATAGTGTGTGTGTGTGATTTTGTTTTTTATTTCAGAGTTGCAGTTGATTTCAGTTGTGTGCAGCATGATTCTTTTTCAGTGTTCCTGTTATGGCTTGAATAAGTGAAATGTTCACATTGAGGGGGGGAACATGGTCTCAATGTTCCATTTTCTCTTTTCATATTTGTAATCAGTGAGTGATATTTCCTACATAATTCCCTGAAGGAAAAGCATTGTGGACAGATGAAAGCACAAAAGAAAAGCAGCATCATGATATTGAGGTTGTTGGTTGTCCTGTAAAACCATCCATGTTGAGGTTGTTGGTTGTCCTATAAAACCATCCATGTTGAGGTTGTTGGCTGTCCTGTAAAACCATCCAGATCATGAGCACGCACGGGCGGCACGCTGCAGAAGGAAGTGCAATTGTTGTTTCCCCATGTTCACACTAAGGGGGGGAATGTTAGGAATATCCTAACTATTAGTGCTCACTAATATGTTAGTGTGAGTAATTATATTATCTAGGATAATATAATATTGCATTATTGGTGTGGTTGGTTGTGAGTTACAACAACCCACTTATTTAGGGAGTGTATTGTTATAACATCTCGTATAGAATTAGTGAGAGGTTATGTTTAGCTTCCTTGATTATAGGAGCAACATTAGCCTATATAAATGTAATGGCCCGTATGAATCAATATATGGTGAATAATATATAAAATATTTGTGTGTTCAACCTTGTATTGTCTACAAAGACACACCAAAATGTACTCTTTACTCGCTAGGTTTTAGGACCTATTGGGTCAATGAAGTCTAATCCCCATTTGTCAAATGGATGCAATACTAGTTGAGGCTCATCTGTCTTGGTAGGCCTACACATTCTTTGGAATTTGTCACACCTTCCGGCATACAATGGTGCATCCTTATGTAGTGTAAGCTCAGCAATATTTTTTTGTCAATACTTTTGAGTTGTTCTTTTTTGCGAGAAAAATATCCTCCATATGGTTCATTATGGCAGAATTTGAGGATGTTGTATATTTCTTCATCATCTATGCATATCCTCATAACATTATCCTACCTCATGTGAAATAGAAAAGTAGTTATCCATGAAAAAATCACACTTTTCTCAACAATATATTTCTTTTCATAATATAGATAGTGTGGAGGTGTCTTACCTAAGACCAAATAATTATCTATATCAACATACTAGGGTGTTCTAGTGGAAATGGAAAATAAGTGTTCATTCAGGAAAGAGTCATCCATTACTTTCTCTTCAGTATTATTCTTCATTCTTGAGAGAAAGTGGGCTTATCTATAATTATAACATTGAATTCTTGTAGGAGAAACAACCATATGATTATTTTGTTGCTTACAACTAGTTTGTTGATCAAATATTTAATGGCAGCATGGTCAGTGTGGATAAATATTGGATAACCTATGATGTAGTGTCTAAACTTGTTAATGGTGTATACAACCACCAAAAACTCCTTCGTGACTGTGTATTTGAGATCAACATCTTGAAAGTTATTACTAACATACTAGATTACATAATTTTGGATCCCATATTTTTGTCCTAGAACAGCTCCAATGGTGTGATCTACGGCATCAATGTGTATGTGAAATGGAAAAATCCAATCTGGTCCTCTTAACATAGGTGCAAAACATAACATTTGTTTCAAGGTCTGGAATGCATCTTCACATTTCCCACCACATAAATGCAGCATCATTTTCAAGTAGAAAAAATAATGGTGATGAAATTTTATTGAAGTCCTGAATAAATCTCTTATAATACCTAACATGACCTAAGAAGCTCCTCACATCATTTTTCTTCTTGTGTGTTGGCATATTTAAAGATATTTTTTATGGATCTACCTGAATTATAGCATATGATAGATATTGTCCCAACAATATTCCTTCAAAATCATCATGTAGCATTTTTCATTACTTAAGGACATGTAATGATCCTTTCATCTCTTGAGAAATTTGTCTAGGTTCTTCATTGCTTCATCAAAATTACTTCTATGGACTGCAAAATCATCCATATATACCTCCATGTAGTCATTGGTTAGATCTGAGAAGATGCTAAGAACTGTTCTCTGAAATGTGGTAGGTGCATTACACAAACCAAAGGGAATAACTAGGTATGCAAACGTTCCCCATGGACATGTGAATGTGGTCTTGTCCTAGTCCTCTAGTGCAATCTAGATTTGGTTATAGCCACTATAGCCATCCAGAAAATAAAAATACTTCTTGCTAGCAAGAGTGTCGAGTACCTGATCAATTAAAGGAAGTGGAAAATGATCCTTCTTTGTTGTTGCATTCAATTCTCTATAGTCCATGTAGATTCATCATTTTACCATTCTTCTTAGGTATAATGACAAATGGTGACACCCATTGACTATCTGGAATTAAATATATGAATCCAACATCTAATAATTTCTTCCTTCATTATATCCCTTCTTGTTGGGTTCATTCTCCATTGTGATTGTATTATAGGCTTGTAGCTGTCTTTTATGTGTATCTTATGAGTACAAAGTTTAGGATGGATCCCATGCATGTCTCTCGTTAGTTGTGGAGCCCGATAGCGGCGACGGGGTTACAAGGGGGCTTCACCCCCTCGTAGGGTCCAGGGACCATGCGCCTCGGTGGGAGTTCGGGGACGGTGCCCTTGAAAGCCACATTTTATATGTATTTATGCATTATGAAATTTGGACCATTCCTTATTAGGTCACAGATCTAACGGGTGGTTTTCTATGTTTCCCCAAAATGATAAAAACCCTAATATCTTTAAAGGGTCGTTATGTATGAGGCTCATTGTATTAGTGGCGGACTGTGAGAGAGAGTTTTGTTGGACTTGAATAAAAGGATTGGTTGTTTCTAGTGGATGTAGCCCATTTTGGGTGAACCACGTTAAATCTGTGTCTGTTTTATTGCATTCTTTTTTGTTTTACATTTTCTGCATTATTCATTGCATGCTTGTTTATCTATACAACTGGTATCAGAGCACGTTTGAGATTTATTTTTTGGTAGTATACTCACAGAGGGATTTTTTTTTGAGTGGGAGAAGCAGCAATGGTAGAGGATAATAAGTTCAGAGTTGAGAATTTTGACAGCCAAAATTACCAGCTATAGAAAATGCAAGTGGAAGATTACCTATATCAAAAGGATCTATACCTACCATTGGGAGGTGAAGAAGCAAAACCCTCAATCATGTCTGATGAGGAGTGGAAGGTTCGGACAGAAGGCTCTCGGTGTGATTTGATTGAGTCGGGCATCGTCTCAGTAGCTTCAAATATCTCACAGTGAAGAGTATGGTAGAGTCTGCTGAAAACCCTAGCTAATTTATATGAAATACCTAGTGCATCCAATAAATTTTATTTGATGAAAAGATTGTTTCATCTACAAAGGCAAGAAGGTGGATCTCAGTATCTAACCATCTTAATGATTTCCACACTATTGTAAATCAGTTAGATTCATTTAATATCCCATTTGATGAGGAGGTTAGAGCATTATTATTCCTATGTTCTTTTCCAAAAAGCTGAGACAACTTAGTAACGGTAGTTAGTAATACATCGATTACTTCTCTTAAACTTGAAGATGTATTAAGTGTTATTTTAAATGAGGAAATATGTAGGAAAAGTACAAGGGAAAATTCTTCTTCTGGAAATGCATTGAATATGGAGAGTAGAGGGAGGAGCAAGGAGAAATCAAAGAGTAAGGCTCGTGGGAGATCTAAATCAAATATGGGTAGATCCAAATCTAGGAGTAGAGGCATTACTTGTTGGAACTGTGGAAAGAGAGGACATGCTAAAAAGGATTTTTGGTTCAAAGGAAACAAAGAAAACCAGCCTAAAGGTATTAAAGAGGAAAATCTGACAGGTAATATTATTCAGGATACTCTTATACTTTCTCTTGATACTAGAGTAGAATCTTGGGTAATAGATTCAAGAGCCTCTTTCCATGCAACCCCTGATAAGAGCTATTTTAAAGAGTATGTCTAGGGAAATTTTGGACAAGTTTATTTGGGTGATGATGAGCTGTGCAACATTTTCGGGAAGGGAAATGTACACCTGAAATTACAGAATGGAAATACATGGATATTGAGAGACGTGAGGCATGTACCTAGCCTTAGGAGAAATCTCATCTCTGTAGGACAGTTAGGTGGTGAAGGTTGCACAGTTGCATTCACTTCAAATTCTTGGAAGGTTTCCAAGGGTGCTTTGGTAGTGGCTTGGGGTAAGAAAGTAGGCACTCTTTATTTTTCTACTTGTATATCTAATTCTTCTACCATATTGTCTACTTCAGATGAGGATGACAACATGTGGCACAGTAGATTGGGACATATGAGTGAGAAGGGCATGAAAATTCTACATGGAAAAGGTAAGATTTCAATTTTGAAGCAATTGGACTTAGAGTTTTATGAGCATTGCATTTTTGGGAAATAGAAAAGAGTTCAATATCTCAAGGTATGGAATACCAAGAAAGAGAAAAAGTTGGAGCTAGTTTGTACATATGTGTGGGATTCGGCCCATTTTTCATCTCATGGTGGTTCTCTGTACTATGTCACATTCATAGATGATGCCACAAGGAAGGTATGGGTATATTGCATTAATCATAAGTCTGATGTAATTGATACATTTAAGAAATGGAAAGCACTTGCTGAGAATCAATGTGATTTTAAATTGAAATGTTTGAGATCTGATCATGGCGGTGAGTATTGCAATAAGAAATTTGATGATTATTGTTCCTTAAATGGGATTCGTAGAGAGAAAATAGTTCCCAAGACTCCGCAACAAAATGGTGTTAGTGAGAGGATGAATAGAACAATAATGGAGCATTCACGGTCAATGTGATTACATGTGGGGCTGCCTCTTCAGTTTTGGGCAGAGGTCATAGATATTGTTGTGTACTTAATCAACTGTGGGCCTTCAAGTGCACTAGATGGAGGAATTACCGAAGAATCTTGGACCGGGAAAGAGGTAGAAATTCATTTTGAAGATTATTTGGTTTAGAGGCATTTGTGCATATTAATAAAGAAAATAGGAAGAAATTGGATTCAAAATCCAAACATTATACATTCATAGGCTATGGATCCAATGGTGATTATGGATTTCGGTTTAGATCTAGATGAATCTAAGATAATTAGGAGTTGTGATGTTGTTTGGCGAGAAAATAGAATGTACAGGGATCTTACAATATGACAAAATCCCAAGGAAGAATTGGTTGAGGATATAGCTCCTAAAAATGAACTCTCGGGTGGAAAATATCCACCTACAGTACCGAGGTTGATAGTTTTATAGGCTGAGCATGACATCTAGTGTCAAGGCATCGCACCTCTGTCAGAAATTCAAGAAAATGAGCAGAATAAAATAATGATCCTATGACACCCCATCTTTGGTAAGAAGGTCACAACGTATTAGTAGACCTCCAGAAATATTTTCCCCTGCTTTGTATTATTTGTTACTAATAGATAGTGGTGAGCTAGAGAGCTTTGATGAGGCAATGCAGGTGGAGTCCACTAAGGAGTGGGAGCGTGGCATGAATGAGGAGATGGACTCCCTGGAGAAGAACCAAACATGGGATTTAGTCAAATTTCCAGTTGGGAAGAGAGTACTACAAAACAAATGGGTCTACCGTGTGAAAGAAGAAGAAGGTGGACGGAAAAGGTACAAAGCAAGGCTTGTAGTGAAGGGGTATGAACAAAAGAAAGGTATTAATTTTGATGAAATTTTCTCCCCTGTTGTAAAGATGTCTTCCATTCATATTGTATTAAGTTTAGTTGTTGTTGAAGATTTACACTTAGAGAAACTTGATGTCAAGACGGAATTTCTCCATGGTGACTTGGAGGAGGAGATTTATATGTAGCAACCACTTGGATATGAGGTGAAGGGTAAGGAGAAATTGGTTTGTAGGTTGAAGAAGAGCCTATATGGGCTCAAGAAAGCTCCCTGAAATGGTATCTAAGGTTTGATAGTTTTATGCATGAGCATGGTTTTACTAGATGTCAATCAAATCATTGTGTGTACTTTAAATGGTTAGATAGTGGGAGCTACATTATTCTTCTATTATATGTAGACGATATGCTTGTAGCAGGGTCTAATATGCAGGAAATTGCAAAGCTTAAGGAAAATCTTGCACAAAAATTTTCAATGAAGGATTTGGGTGTAGCAAAAGAAAATCCTCGAGTATGCAAATCAAGAGGGACAGAAAAATAAGAAATTAGTGTTTTCTTAGGAGGACTATGTAGAAAAGGTGTTAGAGAGGTTTCAAATGTAGAATGTGAAACCAGTTAGTACACCATTGGCTGGGCATTTTAGATTAAGTAAAGAGAAATGCCCAACAACACAAGAGGAAAAAGATTATATGGCACGGGTTCCTTATTCTTCAGTAGTTGGGAGCCTCATGTATGCCATGGTTTGTACCAGGCCAGACATTTCCCAAGTAGTGGGAGTTGTTAGTAGGTATATGGAAAATCTAGGTAAAGCACACTAGAAGGCAGTCTAGTGGATTCTTAGGTACTTGAGAGGGACCAGTAGTAGGCACTTGTGCTTCGAGGGCCAGATTATAATTTACATGGATTTTTGGATTCAAATATGGCAGGAGATGTGGATAGTAGGAGGAGCACTACTAGATACGTGTTTACAGTTGGTGGTGTGGCAGTGAGTTGGATCTCAAAGTTGTATAAGGTAGTTTCCATATCTACTACAGAGGCGTACTATGTTGCGATCGAGGCAAGTAAGGAAATGCTATGGATGAGCGGTGTTCATGGAGGATTTGTGTAAGGAACAAGGGGATTATAAGTTACACAAAGTGACATTCAAAGTGCAATTTGCCTAGCAAAGAACTTGGCCTTCCATTCCAGAACCAAACATATTCAGCTAAGATATCACTTCATACGACAGGTGTTGGAGGATGGGCAGCTTGAGTTGGTGAAGATTCATACAGATGATAATCCTACTGATATGTTTACTAAGCCAATGAAAAAGGAGAAGTTGGATTTTCATTCAACTTCTGTGGGTCTTCAAGATTGATCTTAAAGTGGAAGAAATAAGCCAAGAAGAAAATTCCAAGCAAGAGCTATAGTGGTGGAGTTACAGCAATTAGTCTCCAAGTGGGAGATTGTTGGTTATGGAGCCTGATAGCGATGGGGGTTGCAAGGGGGCTTCACTCTCCTTGCGAGGTCTAGGGATCTGCGTGCACTAGCTAGGGTTTGGGGCAGTGCCCCTGAAAGCCACATTTTATATGTATTTATGCATTGTGAAATCTAAACCATTCCTTATTAGGCCACAGATCTAATGGGTGGTTTTCTATGTTTCCCCAAAAAGATAAAAACCCTAATATCTTTATAGGGTTGTTATGTATGAGACTTATTGTATTAGTGGCAGCACTGTGAGATAGATTTTGGTTGGACTGAATAAAAGGATTGGTTGTTTCTAGTGGATGTAGCCCATTTTGGGTGAACCACATTAAATTTGTGTCTCTGTTTTATTACATTCTTTTATGTTTTATGTTTTCTACATTATTCATTACATGCTTTTTTATTTGTATTACTTTGGTATAATCCTAGTAGTCTCCATAGTCCCATGTAAATTTTTTCATGTGTTTCTTGAGAAGATCAATTAATAGTTTTTCTTGTTGCATGCTCAATAATTTTTTCACATTGAGTGGTTTTCCCGGTGCAATCTCCACTTGCTTAGAAAGATAAGTCCAAGAGCATATACTGCTACTTAAAGAATTCAATTTACAATCATGTGGAAGAAGCTGGTATAGGATGTAGTTCTTACCTGGAACATTCATAGTACTCTGTTGTGGTAAGATTTGATTCTCAGGACAGCTTATGCATCGCAATTTTCCATCTTCTTCTTCATTCTTACCATAATTATTCTGCAAGATGTTAGAAAGAACATCCTCTTCTTGTCCCTCAATTATGCATGACTTCTCTAGCATCATGAGTTGTTGAACTGAGCTCTGATATTCTTCTGGTTCTTCCACCCAAATGGTTTGGTCTTCTTCATTGAATGGTTGTGCAGGGGGGTAAAGCATAAGATTTTTAGTGCCACTTCCATTAGAGATGATCATATTACCATATCTGCATCCTATGAATGCATCAACAGTTTCTAACCATGGTCTTCCTAGGATGATAGGATATCCTCCTAAAATTTATTTTGGTTGAAGAACAATAAAATCAGCAAGGTATTCCCAAGATTCTACCACTACTACTACATCCTCCAAGACTCCTTCAGGATTAATTGTTGATATTTTTGCAAGCTACAAGACTGTGGTTGTTGGTCTTAGCCCCTCTAATTTCAAATCATCAATGATTTGTTTTGTCATTAAATTTATTGTTTCCCTAAGTCAATTAGAGTGTTTTTAATCACTATACCATTGATTATAACATTTACTAAAGGGTTGTTTAGATCTATGTATTTGGGCAAAATTGAGATCCCAAACATAATATCAATTAATTTTACAATGACCTGCACAATAGATGGATATCTCCTCTTCCTTCATGAATTCTTTATGCATATATCTTTAACCAATTTGTTATAGATGGGCACATCCTTGATAGCTTGAATCAATATAATTTTGACACAGATGTCTTTTAACTAGTTGAAAAAATCATAATCAGATGTTGATATGAGGTCAATCTTATTTTATTGTAACATTTCAGAAATGGTGGCTCATTATCCTACATTTTACCTTTGCTAGAAATTTACGCATATTGCTACAGCATGATCATCATGTCGCATCTTCTTGCCTTGTTGCGGGTCATCATGCATCAATTGTGGTTCCTCTGTAATTTCAATAACGATGGGTCCAGTTAGTGGAGGAAGTGCTCTTCCTAAGAGAATATGGATATTATTGATATCAATAAAATAGGTAGGGTATTGAGTTGGTTTAGTGGAATAGGATGGCTAAGTAGATTTATTGTTAGGATTAGGTGTTGATTGAACAGGTAGTTGTGTAGCTTTTGGTTAGGATCCTGATTGGGGGTTTGGTATCAAATCTTGCTAATGTTGCTAATAAGGAGGTTATGGGTAAGATTGTTGGTAATTAGGAGGTGGGTTATTCCACTAATTTCCTCCTCTCTAGGGCTATTTTCATGATTGAGGAGGTTATTTCCATTATTTTTTTGGTTGACCTTAGAATTGAGGTTACCACTATTATTGATATTGGTTAGGATATGGGGCCCATCCTTGAGGGTTAGCCCAAGGTGGGGGCTGCATATATGAATTATTAGACCAATTTTGAAATGAATGCATAGGGTCTTGTGTCATACCTCCTTGCCTCGATGGCCATGGTTTTCTTTGAGCAACATAGAAAACTTTCCCATCCTCAGCCTCTCAACATCTTAAAATTAGGTATATCCTTCCTTTCTTGAACAATGTTGGCAAATTCTCTGCATCTACAATTAGATTTCTTCCTTCTACATGCATGGCAGTACTCATGAGTGTTGCTTCTACATCTTCCTTTTTCTTTTTAGCATGCGAGCATCTAATTGATTAGCAATATCATTGATAATCTCCTACTTTATTTTTTGAAAATGCTAGTAATTTCTATCTTGGATATATCCCCCATTATTTTGGTAGCTAATCCACCTCTTGATCTTACATTTCTTACCCTCTTCATAGTAACTCTTGAGTAATTTTTACAGGATTCACAGATTTTTTCAAAATTAGCTTTTGAAATGTCCCCTGCTCCTATTAGATCCAGAGCATCCATGTCCTCCTCACAGAGTCCCTTAAAAATAGCAATTTGAGGGAATCGGGTGGTATGTTGGGGTTTTTCTTGACTTATGAATGCATAACAGAACCTTTCCAAATAGCCTTCTAATGGTTCATCCTCTTTTTGTGCCATTTTGTATATTTCATCACCTCCTCTATTTCTTGGTCTGCAATAATCCTAGTACTTCTTGAGGAATTTCTCCTTCATTTATGCCCACGTGGTTACAAAATTTCTTCCCAATCCCATGAACCATCTCAAGGCTAAATCGTTGAGTGTAGCATAGAATAAATTCAATTTGAGTGCATCAATATTATAATCATAGCTTCTACACAGAACATCAAACTCAAACAGAAGGTGTCCGGGTCTTCTCGCCATGGATCCACGAAAGTTGGGAAAGGTGAGGAGAAATATTCTTCCCACCAATAGTTGCATTTTTTTCAGTGATAGGGAACTTGAAGGTGGTTGCCCCATTTTGAACATTCTGATTTACTTCTTCTCCCATCCTAAGCTACTTAGGAGTAGCTTCAGAGTGTTCACTTGGAGGATTGTCTTTTAAAATTAAACCTATTACAGAGCTTTCTTCTTTAGAATATTCAAAATATTTAGAGGTAAATGAAGATATATGTGTTACTTGTGGATCAGGTAAAAATCTACCATTGGCATCCTCTTGGACAGTGCATGCATTAACTACTCAAATCATTCAATGGAAATTAGTAGGGGGTTTAGTTTGAGGTGAATTCATAAAACCTAGACTACTTCTAAGAAATTAAAAACCCTCTTCAACAAATTCATAACTTGGCAATATCCTCCTTGGCAACAACGCCAAAAATGGTAGTGTAAATTAACTCGCAGAAATTAGTATGTTGTTTATTAATCCACATTCATTTAATTATCATACCTAGGGATGTAAAATTTCAATATTTCCAGTGTTGTATGCATAGTTACAGATGTTGGGAGGTATAAGGGAAAATTATTATCACTACAATTAGGAAATACAATGCTGGAAATGAACTAGTTTATGATTGGAAATGAATATTATGGCTATCATCAAAGCATGTAAAAGATAGATCATAAATAAATAATAAGATGCTACAAATCTAATCTAATCATGCAAGAAACTATAACAATAAAAAAATTAGAGGGTTAACGGACCACGAGTGGGACTCGCCTTGGGTGTTAATCCCTCATAAGGCCTGTGTCTAAAAAAATTTAACAGAACTCAGATTTTATTTAATAGCATGAAGATTACAAATGGAACATACAACCAAATATTTACCTTTGGATTGATTCAGTTCATATAGCCTTAGCATTCTCTTTATACTTCCCTTCGGAAGAGACGTGAAGAGACTATCTCATTACTAACAGTTACAATTTGATTAAGTACAAGATTATAACCAAACAATCCAGAGATTCTCATGTATGTAAAAAAATGTTTAAAAGGTATCCTCATACAATGACATAACTTAACAAACTGATTGATTTAAACAATTAGTTATCAAATTAAATCAACTAGTTCCTTGTTGGAGTTACAGAGCATAATCAGGTGATGACATTGAATCTTCTTCGTGTTCCCATAACTTTTCCTTTAGCAACATGTGCAAACTCAGGTAATGTTTTCACGTTGCTCAATATTTCTAGAATTACGGTCTTTTATATATGTGTGACCTCCCTTGGTTACAGTGCTTTGCTTTGCGGACGAGTCCCGCTTATTGCATATCAATTGCTGCGGACGAGTCCCGCTTATCATATCAATCGCTACTGACGAGTCCCTTTATATTGTGAATGAGTTTCTTTCGCTATAAGCTAGTGGATAAACATAAAAAAATTTGGCAATCAAGGCTAAAATTTATTCAAAGCACTATTTAATAATTTCCTTGTATTTAGAAGAATACATGCATCCATAATCCACAAAATAAAGTAAAATTAGTAATAATTATATTAACTAATATAAGAGTCATAAGTTCAAGATACAAGTAGATATGTTCAAGAAAGTATATAGGAAACACAATTTCGGGGGTATATATGGATAAACAAAATACAACAGATGAGGCATTTTAAACATTAAATAAGAGGGCTCATCGACACACATGCGACCATTTTAAGGCCTCCAAGTGCTTATTTTTTCCCCCATATTCCTTTCAACGAATGATTGGTGACACTTGGGAACACAAATATTAGGTTCCTTTTTGTGCACCTATTGTCCCCAAACCAAAGGTATGATGGGGAAACAAAAATTCACCCTATTCCCTCTCTTCATTTTCAAAATCTTGAAAGGTAGGACTTAGCCATTTTTCACTCTTTCTCCCACCATCTCTCCATCTACTCCCAAAGTTCCACCAAATTTTAAATTGAATCTCCTTCACCATTTTCATGAGCTACCCATTGCTACCATTTTCCCAAGATCAAATGAAGAAAAACAACAAAAACCATGGATTTTTGAAGGCTCCAAGCTTGTTCCTCACTAGAATAACTCTGTAACCCGGGTAGTGAAAAAATTTTGTAGCTTGAAGATCGGTGCATGGATTGACATGGGATTTTTACAATCTTATAGTTTCTCACAGGACATGAGAATCCAAGTGAAATATTTCACAAACATGCCCTAGATATTTTACAATGAAGAAACCCCATTTTTCTATAGAAAAAAATTTAGAAATTTAAAATCTCTCGTTCCTAACACCGGATTGAGTTGAAATTTCAAAGATGCACTGAGAAGCAAAACCCACATCAAAAAAGTTTGTTTCATCGAAAATTGAGGTCCATAAACCCACTTTCCAAAAATATTAAGTCGTTTTACACTTGCACTTACTATTTTTTACAAGCATAGACAGAATATGGTTTTGACATAAGTAGAGTGCACAGAGGTGGTCTAGAGGAACATTCTCAATGGCCAAAGCCCATAAAGGTAAAAATTTCCACTTACTAAAAATAGTAAGTTTCCCATATGGGCACTTGCTATAATTAGTAAGTCATATCAAAGAGCATTCTAGATGAGAGTAGTATACATGGCGATAATCTAAAATCCAACTTCACCGCCAAGTCAAAAAAGTGAAATTTGACACTTACTAAAAATAGTAAGTTTTCTTTTTCAAGAGTAGAAAGTGTTCAAGAAAGCATGAAGTTCAAGTTCACATGGGTGAAAATATTCATTTCCCTCTCATCATAATACACAGGAGTAGGCGTCAATGATGTCACTTACATGGATCTCAACATTTTCTTTTGAGACTCATTTCATGTTTCAATCTATTCATGTAATGTGGATTTTACAATTAACATCATCATACTATTCATGCTTTGTGTTTCATCAGATGTTCAAATCAACATAGCAATGTGGCGGTGTTGTAAAGATCCATGACAAGGTTGGTTTCAAGATTCAATATCTCTAGAGGGGATCTCCATGAGAGACACTAGTGGTCACCAAAGATTTCATTCAATAGTTTTTCTAAACACTTAGTTTACGGTGTCTATGTGTTTGTGCAAAGAATTTTTCTTGTGGTGCGAGGCATTCAAATATCCAGAGTTCACTACATTAGAGCATTTCATTGGATCATCTGGCAAGGATCAGTGGACTCCATCAGAGGCATCTTCTTCTTCATCTATATTCCTTCTCAGTTCTATCTCTCCTCTCTCTTCTCTCCCCCCACTTTCTCTCTCCTCAATATTCTAATTCTTTGTTGGAATTGCACTTTTTCATAATGCCTTTAATGTAATTAAAAATTTTATCTTAGGATTATAATGTAATAAGTCACCTTTATTTTATAAAAAAGGGACTTAATATTTTCCTAGGAATTTGAAAAGTCTTAAGTTGTGCAAAGGCATATGAAAATTCATTGGGGGTAGATGAAGAGTCATATGAGGGAGGTGAGAGGTCAATTCACATTTTTATAAATTGGGATGGCTTCTCCATTCCAAAGGATTCTAGATTTTGAAGAACTATCATTATGTAGAAATATTGGATTGTGATATGTTGTTGAAATTTGTGTCACCAATGCACAAGGAATAAAAGCTACTATTTCATCCAGTTCTTCTTTACCCTTTATTTATACAAATTGTGTAAAATTCAATCAAGGAATAAAGTTTCTACTTTCCAAGATGTATGAATGTGTGCAAACTTTGTATGCATGGTTTCCTCTCATCATTGACACAATAAGCATAGTTGGTACAAGCATCTTTTGTTTCTTCCACTTCTCTCATTTATGCACTTTTCAAGCATAATGATGCAAGATCTTTGTATCTTCGGTAGATAAATATGAAGACTTTTTTTTTTAATTCATTGATCATGTTAGCTTCATTGTCATTTTCTTCTATATTGAATGTGAAACTATTCTTATTACTAGTGTGAGCTCTGCAATCTATTCATGGCAGTAATCTTCCTTGCCCAATTTCTCTCATTCCCCCTCATCATTGTGAATTTCTCTGTATAAGCACTTTTCCATAGGTTTAGTGGAGTGTCCTTATGTGATACCCGACCAATATGGCCACCCATAACATTTAGATAGGATTAGAATTAGTTTACTTTCAATAAAGGGAGATGTACCATTCAATACAGAGGGGCATAGCCCCGTGAACATTGGTTGAGACACCTAATTTGTCCACTTGAAAAATTTTCTCACCAACATCTTTTAGCGACTCACTAGAGAGAGATTTTCCCAAGTGCACCCAAAAAGGGTCCCCGCCTGAAAAATTTAAAAATAAAAATACAAATATACAAATATATATATATATATATATATATATATATATATATATATATATATATTTTATAAATCATTTTCAATGTGACTCACAAGAATGAATCCCTATCACATTTGTTTCCCACATCAAAATGAAGAAATTTCCATATTGAAGTGAAGTTCCAATGAGTAACAGTGAAGACGAAGATGGTTGTCAAGAAATGTAGGTTGTTGATCAACCATGGTTCAAGACCTATTCTTGCAAAAATAAGGACAACAAAGATGACAAAAAGGGCTCTTTCTTCTAGAAGTTACATATCTCTAAAAATTAAGGAAAGAAGAGGTAGAATAAGAAAAAATTCCACTTGCAAAGAGCCTATCATCAAATCTTAATGGTTATAATTTGGGAAAATCTTTATTAAAGGAAAGAAAATGGGAATTGTTGTGGCTGATGACCCGTAATGTAAGAAACTAATGAAAATGATGCAAGGGAGGTACAAGATGTTGTATGAAATACATGGAGATGAAGAATCTATTGAAGGTAATACTTTCAACCTTGCACAACTAAATGACAAGCTCAAGACCATGTCTTTCATTGCACTCCTTGGGATGTTTTCCTTGCATATAGAAATGATGAGATGACATCCTTGAAAACTGAGTATGTACAAAGAGTCATGAGCATTATACAAGGATATTATGATCCCCAAACCTACCTTGAAGTTCTAAAATATGTTGAGGCCTTGCAAGAAATGTATGAGCAACTCGAAGCACTCCATAGAAAATAAGAAGAAGAGGATATTTTTCCTATGGAGGATGATGATGTAGGATCCACTGGAGAAGACTTTTGCAACCTCACATAGCTCTCTACAAAATTGAGAACATTGTCCTTCTTCTACCACTCTCTAGATGACTTCCTTACATACGGTGATGAAGAAATGAACATTCTAAAAATAGAATATGTGGAAAGGCTTCAAAGCATAATAGAAGGAAATTTTGACCCCGAAGTCTATCATGAAATTTGGAGGTATTCTTTATCTCTACAAATAAGGTATGAACATCTTGAAGCACTTCATCAAATGGAGGAAGAAGATGAGATGTGCCCTATGGAGGAAGACCATGATGGCTGCCCATACTACGAAGTGTTCATCCCCAGAATATTCTTGAATGCTCTGAAGAATATCTTATCCTTGATCATTCCAACAAGAACCAAAGAAACATCATGGAGGATGAGATATAATACATGGAGATAGAATCTCCATTCATCAATTATTTTTGGCCTGAGGCACAACCCAGTGGAGGAGCAATAGATTCAAGAGAGGAAGATTCATTGGAGTGGGGAGATGGGTCTTTATTCACCTTTGCATTTTACACCCGGTAAAGTGCAAAGTGTAATTCCAATTATGAATCCCAAAGGGGTACATGTGTCAACTCTGTAATCAAAGTCAACAATGGCTGATTGGGTCAAGTTTACAGTTTTGCACCCCTTCGACAAATGAGCAAAAAGAAAGTAATATGTGAAAATAGAAGGTCGGAATGGGAAAAAGGGAAGAAAATATTATGATTATTTGAGACATGCATTTAGTAAAAACAAACTCGAGGCCCGATGACTTAGGTACATGGACTAAGAATATGGCATACATGGGAATGGAGAAAGAAATGCATTTCACATGTTACAATGATGGTGTGTGGATCATTTTGCAAAAATCTTCCGAAGCCCGTTAAAATATAAAAAGGGGTTCATTAATGCACTATCCGTATGGGAGTAAATC
The DNA here is from genome assembly GCA_018340775.1 of Taxus wallichiana var. yunnanensis. Lineage (NCBI taxonomy): Eukaryota > Viridiplantae > Streptophyta > Pinopsida > Cupressales > Taxaceae > Taxus > Taxus wallichiana. Next base: position 771,334,468 of record CM031239.1, on the reverse strand, counting down.
CCATTAATGTGAAGGACTCGTGTAAGGGAGATACACAAATGATAGGATGTGAAAAGATTGCAATGGTTGAAAAGAAAGAAAAAGATGAAAATTATGAAAATTCCCCATGAACACAATCTTTGGCATTAATGCATGAATCCATGAGTCGTTAATATGGTAACTTGTTATAAATAATTCTATTGGTACTCCAAAATTTTGATGTTCTAAAGTATTTCCAATGGTATTGAATGAAAACTAAAGCAAGAATTAGTCCCATGATCAGATTTTGGTTGCGATAATTTTTAGTTAGGTTCCCAACAATAACCGGATTTTCATTAAAAGTGACTTCATTACTCCCTATATCTTCTATGATCTTTTGAGAATTAGTTTCAAAGGGTTTGGGTTTTGCGAAAGGAGGTATGATAAAACTGTGTTGGAATCATGAAGCTCCAACTATTACCCATGAAAACAAGTTCCAATCTTAGCTCCCTTGACAGAATTGTATATTTTGATATTGTATCTATTGACCTAGAAGATTTTAGTCAGAGGTTATATTCCCATGAAAGAAGTAACAACATGACCCAAATATCAAATATTTGTATTGACCTCATTGTTACTTTCCTTCTACTACACCATACCCAGAGCTTGTATGGGTGTGTGCTCAGCACTATAATCCTAAAACTAGAGAAGTTTGGGATGAGAAAGGATATTTGGTTTTATCTTTCCAGGAGCAGGCGTTTGACAGAATGTTGGGTTTTCCTCCCATAAGTGAAGAGGGTGCTATTACCAAGGACTCAACACAAGAATATTGGAATTCACATTTGAAGAAATGGATAAAGTTTATGAATGCCCATTGGATGATCAACCCACGAAATTTTGCCCCAATAATTAAAAATAAGTTGAATAGAAATGAATTTATTGAGGAAGTTGGAGATTTTATTGTATTCTTGAACCAAGTAAGGGGTATTGAATCCACTCCCTTATTCCATGAATGGATGTTTCAGTTTATTCAGGTAATACTTACAAACAAAAATCTCTCCCATGGGCTGAGATAATAAGTAACCGTATTCATGAACAAATGATGGGAGTTGCCTAGATTATGAGAGGGGAAAACCACGACATGTCGAGACTTTTCATGTCTTATTGCTTAATTTATAAGATTGCTTTTCATAGATATTTTCCAAATTTTGGTGGATGATGAGCTTAGTAGATCCAAGGTGTATAATGTATTCTTTCAGCTTGAAGCTTAAAATTGTGAAATGTATTACATAAATATTGTAAATCATTTCTTTGCACCCACAATTTGTTTATACCACCTTGACTAGAAGAGTGAGAGATTTTCCCTAATACTAAGAGAGTTATTACTCAATATGGGTGTTATTTTATCCAATTCATGACCTTTTCATATATCATGGTTAGTGGTTATGATGGGAAACCCTACTTGCTCCCCATGTGTGTAAGTGATAAATGGGCACTGATGTAGTTGGTCAGGAAATTTTTATCAGTACACAAATTCATTTCCCAAAATTATATTACATCCCCTATCAAGTTCACCATGATCATTGGGAATTACACTTGCCCAAACATCCAAAATACAAAAACATTGGAAGGAGAAATGAACATATGTATGCAGGATAGATTTCAGAAAGGAAACATATTGATATAAATCATATTTTACATAGTTTTTCACCTACTCAGTGATAGGAAATAAGAGATAAAATATGTGGAATAATCCCTTACATAATCACAATAGTAGAAACTAATATGCAGAAAATATTACATGTCTCAAATAAAAGTGTAGAATAAATAACACAACACAGAAAGATAGTATTTAACGTGGTTCACCCAATTTGGGCTACATCCACCAAGAATCACTTGCTCAAATTTTATTACAAGCCTCCACTCTCTTAGTACAATACCCAGATCCGTTTGGAGCTATGCTCAACAAAATCTACAAAATTCACACCTGAATTCAAAGCACATCTACAATGCATTTTCTTGTATATGTATCATATGCATAAGACCATATAAATAGACAATTGCTTAAGCAATTTGATACAAAACCATGGGTATCAAAACCATGGGCAAAAAACCGTGGGTATCAAAACCATGGGAAAAAAACCGTGGGTATTAAAACAATGGGTACCAAAAACCATGGGCCCAAAAACAGCCCATAACGGTTACCCATTACCCATGGGTTAATAAACCACCCATGAAAATTTGCTTGGGGCTTCACCCCCAAACCCCTTTGACCGGTGAGTGGGACTGCTTTGTAAGAATACCCGAGTGTAACACATAGAAGGTGTACCACACTCTAACATGAAAATAGGCTCCACAAACATAACAATCTCCCACTTGGACCGATTTCCACGAGCAAGCTTCTCGATCCTTCACTATCATCTGTGAAGGCCAACCAAAGCTGAAAATAGCTTTATTTTATCCTCTTGTGACCACTTTGGTCAACATGTCTCTGACAGGATTCTTACAGGTATGAATCTTCTCCAACTTCAACTTATCTTCCTCCAAAGTTGTCTGATGAAGTGATATCTCAACCGTATATGCTTCGTCACGGAGTGGAAAGTAGAGAGTTCTTAGATAGGTGTATAGCACTCGACTATCACTACGTAGCTTACATTCCTCCCGCTTATGCCCCAACCTCAAGCAATTGTTGTAACAAAATCATCTCTTTGCTTTCCTCTCGTGGCAGCAACATACTCGGCCTTTGTGGTTGATAAAGCCACCACTTACGTAGTCATGAAATCCAGCTTCTTTGTTGTCCCACCTATAGTGTAAATATAACCTATCATGCTCCTCCTGCTGTCTACATCTCCAGCCATGTCGAATCTACATAACCACGTAAAGTAGCGTATGATCCATCATGTAGCATAAAAATGTCCCCATGGTCCCTCTCAAATACCGAAGGATCCACTTTCTTGCTTTCCAATGCTCTTTACTGGATCACTCATAAATCTACTCACACAGCTCCTACTACATGGGCAATATCAGGGCCTAGCACATACCATAGCATACATCAAATCGCCAACCACCATGAGTAAGGTACCTTGGACATATGGTTTCTTTCTGCTCTATCTTAGGACACTTGCTCCTTTGATAACTTAAAATGGCTCTCTTAAAAGATTCCCAACCGGTTTAGCATCTTGCATGTTAAACCTATCCAATACCTTCTTAATGTACTCTTCCTAAGATAAAGTTATCTTTTGTTCCTTCCTATCCCGAGTTATCCTCATACCAAGGATTTGTTTAGTAGCCCCCAAATCCTTCATATCAAAGGATTCACTTAGTTGTTTCTTGAGTACTTTTATTTCCTGCATGTTTTTACTGCAACCAAAGATGTCATCAACATACAAACACATGATAATATAACTTCCATCCTCAAATTTCTTTGTATACACGTAATGGTCAGAATGACATCTGATATAACCTTGCTCCATCATGAAGCTATCAAACTTCTTATACCATTGACGTGGAGCTTGTTTCGAGCCATCTGAAGCTCTTCTTCGGTTTTGCACACCATCTCCTCTTTACCTTTGACTTCATATCCTTCCTGGTTGTTGCATATATATCTCCTCCTCCAAATCACCATGGAGAAATGTGGTCTTTACATCTAACTATTCTAAGTGCAAGTCTTCTACTACCACTATTACAAGAATAGTTCTAATAGAAGTCATTTTACTACGGGAGAAAAGATCTCATCAAATTTTATACCTTGTTTACATGCGAAACCCCTTGACCACCAACCGAGCCTTATATCTTTTCTTTCCTCCTTCGTCTTTAACTTTGTACACCCACTTGTTCTGTTATGCTCTTTTGCCTTCTAGTAGCTTCACCAAATCCCAAGTCTGGGTTCTCCATGAGAGACTTATGCTCCTCATCCATGGCTTGCTCCCACTTCTTACTAGCATCTACTGCATTGCTTCATCAAAGCTCTCTGGCTCTCCACTATCAGTGAGTAATAAATAATAAAGAGAAGGAGAAAACGTTCGGGTTATTTTCTTACCCTATAAGACGTCCTCACCGTAGGAGTTTGGGGTTCCTGTTGAGTAGGTTCCTGAACTGATTCATGGGTCACTGTCCCATCTGAAATATCCTCTACCACTGCATATTCTTTCTTGGATTCTTCCCTATTTTCCTACAACTATTTCTTATACATGACTTTCTCATTAAAGACCACATTCCTAGACCGAATGATTTTCTTGTCCTTAATACTCCAACATTTAAATTCAAAGTCAGGTAAGTACACCAAGTTGGGGACAATTAAGTGGACATCAAATCCTGAATTTTACATTAAAAACAACAAAACATCAAATTTAGTCTTCCGTGGACTTGAACCATGCCGAAAAGTAAAAACTATGTCATAAAAATGGTACCATTGTGTAGGGGAGACTATTAGCTTTGTAGAAATACTGATTTTAAAGTGAATAGAAGAGGATAAATATCATTTTATAATTTTTTACTAATAGTAGGTCTTTAAGACACTTTTTCCTGTGAATGTTTATGTCTACGTTTAAGACTGAAAAATTTGTTTCACTTATCAGAATGTGATAAAACTTATACCATCCCAACCGTGGTGAAATTATATACATGTTCAAAAAAAAAATTATTTGATTTCAATATTTTTTGATGAAGTTATGGCGGGCAAATAGAAAGTGCTCTGTTTTCTTTATGTTTTCATACCACTTTCACGGAAAAAATCATAAAAAATAAAATATTACTCAAAAAAATACAAAATAAAATCCATCCCAAGATAGATAGTGGCATATAACTTCTCACTAAAGGAAAAATATATATATCAATTTTTGGTCATCCAAATTGTGGGCAAACGGACTATAATCTTATCGGCGTTTTATAAAAAAATACCAAGTCATTGAATTTTGAGTGTTTAATATAGCTAATCTTGTCCATTTTTTACAAAAATTAGTATTTTAGAAACTAGATTCCAGATGCTACAATTCATATTAATATAATTTTGTCTAATTTTGAGTGTATGTATTGCTAATAATCCCTACAAGTTGATATTATGTTGTTATTTGCAATATGATGTCCACGGATGACCCTATATTTGTCCATCAACTTCCTGCACTTACCCAATCATCACCACCATAACCAATAAAAGTGCATTTTTCTAATTTAGTTACTAGCTTGGTCCTATCATCCTTGTCAATATGAACAAACACCTCACATCCAAAGACTCTAAGAAATGAGTAATCGAATTTCTTACCATAGTTCAAAGCCTCCTCGGGTATGCCTCCATCCAGGCACTTGAGGGTCCTCTGTTTATTAAGTACACGATGTGCTCACCGCTTCTACCCAAAAATAAAGAGGTAGTCCTACATGTATCATCATGCTCCTAGCACATTCCATTATTGTTCTGTTCATCCTTTCGACACCCCATTAAAAGACAAGCGAGAATCGAGGGAAAAATTTTGCCTATGGATTCCATTCTTAAACAATAATCATCAAATTCATTGTTGCAATACTCCCCTCTATTATCTGACCTGAGACATTTTAACTTAAGACATGTTTCATTCTCTACCAATGCTTTCCATTTAACAAAAGTATCAAATACATCAAATTTGTTTCTAATACAATAAACCCAAACTTTCCTTGTTGCATCATAAATAAAAGTAACATAATAACTTGAACCTTTAAGAGATGATACATGAGTTGGCCCCACACATCGAATGTACCAGCTCTAACTTACTCTCTTTCTTCTTAGGTCCAACCTTGAGAAACCTTACTTGCTTCTATTTCCCATATATGTAATTCTCACAGAAATCCAAACATGTTTCTGTATATCCAGGAAAATTCTTCTTTATGATGTCCATGCCGTTATGGCTCATATGACCGAGCCTATAGTGTCATAATGTTGTATCTTTAGGCATCTGGAAGCCACAAGATTACAATCATTACTACTATCAGTGGATAAATACAAGGTTCCAACCTTCTTACCTCTTACCACCACAAGATCACCCTTGGTAACCTTCCAAGAGTCAGTTTGTAAATATCACAATAGAACCATCACTTCCCAATTACCCCGCCGATATCAAATTTCTCCTTAATGTAGGCACATGTCTGACATCCTTCAATAGCCATGTATTCCCATTTTACATCTTAACCTAAATAGAACCTTTTCCAACTATATTGTAAGGCTCATCATCACCAAGAAAAACATGCCCAAAATCCCCTTTTGGACAAAATAATGCCTATGTGGAGTAGCATGAAAAGAAGCCCTTGAATCTAAAACCCAAGATTCAATAATATTATGCAAAGAAAGAATCAAAGCATCCTAACATACATTACCCGATGCCACATTTGCCTCCTTGTTTTCTTCCCATTGTTTCTTCTTGTCTCAAAGCTCCCAATGAGTCCTTCTTTGCATGCCCAGACTTTCCACAGATTCCAACATATAATCTTGCTCTTGTATTTTGACCTTGCCTTACCTATCTTTTGATTTTCCACGGTTTCCTCTATTCTTGTCTCCCTCTAGTTTCCATTGTCAAAGCATTCCTTAAAGTAGAAGATTCCTGGAGCTTTTTCTTCGCATTTCTCACTAGAATCACCCCTACAAAATCCTCAAACTTGAACTTGAGTTAGCCGGGCCGAGTTGTTTACCGCCATTACTAGGCTATTCTAACTTTCGGGTAAAGAGCACATAATTTATAAGCCCTAACTTCTTCATCAAATTCTATTGAAGAGCTAGCATATTCACAACCATATTGAAATCATTTAAATGATCTACTACTTATATTCTCGACATCTTCATATTAAACAACTTTTTCATTAAAAATATCTTGTTAGAGGCGAGGGTTTTCATATAACTTCCTAATGCAACCATTAGATCTTTTTATAGTATTTTCCTTTGAAACATTAAATAATACCGAAGATGAAAGACATTGCAGATCATTCCAAGTGCCTTCCGATCTAACAAATCCCATTCCACATCTATCACACTTGAGGTTTGTTCACCTTCTCGAACTAAAATTTTGAGTATAAAGATCCTTACGATAAAGGTAATCTTCCATCTACATCTTCCAAAGACTAAAATTCTACCCGTTGAATTTATCAACCCTAGATCTTCCATCATCTGCCATAGCTCCTAGACAAGATAAAACTTTCCCCGTGATTCAACACTTCCAGAAACCAAAACCAGCTCGATACCAATTGATAGGAAATAAGAGATAAAATATGTGGAATAATCCCTTATAGGAATCACAATAGTAGAAACTAATATGCGGGTAAAATATTACATATCTCAAATAAAAGTGCAGAATAAATAACACAACACATAAAGACAATATTTAACGTGGTTCACCCAATTTGGGCTAAAGTCCACCAAAATCACTTGCTCAGATTTTATTACAAGCCTCCACTCTCTCAAACAATATCTAGATCCGTTTGGAGCTATGCTCAACATCTACAGAATTCACACCCGAATTCAAAGCACATCTGCAATGCATTTGCTTGTATATGTATCATATGCATAAGACCATATAAATAGACAATTGCTTTGCGGTTTGATACAAAAACGTGGTATCAAAACCATGGGCAAAAAACCATGGGTATCAAAACAATGGGTACCAAAAACCATGGGCCCAAAAACAACACATAACATTACCCATTACCCATGGGTTAATAAACCACCCATGAAAATTTGCTTTGGGGCTTCACCCCAACCCCCTTGATAGAAATTCATGGTGTAGTGGGACCACCTTAAAAATAACCGAGTGTAACACATATGAGGTGTACCACAATCTAACATGAAAATAGGCTCCACAAACATAACAATCGGATAGAACACAAACCTCATTATGAGGAGTTCTAGATGAATTGTGCAAATGAAAGGGAAGTCATACAAAGAGAACATTCAATAATGAAATTATCCTAGATGATTGATTTTAGGGTTATCCAAGATCCTAAAGGTTTAAAAGATGATGGTAATGTGATAAGTGAAGATTACATCCAGGATTATATTGCTTCTTAGTCATTTTATTTATCAATCAATTGGGATGTAGATGAGAAAAAATATAATCAAGAAAAGACCACCAATTTCATCTAGCTTTCCTTAAGGTGGTTACTTTCAAAAGGAATGGATGTAAGTTACCAACATACCCCAACATTAAGAGAGTATAAGAATAGCAAGCTTATTGATGATGCTCTTCCTCCATATCGGAAGGTTTATGCCAATAGGGATGTTTCATGGAGATAGAAGCTTAAGATTTCTTCTAAGAGGTTAGAATCTATACCAATAATGGGTGATGTAAGTTCTTAGGGTGGCATAAATGGAACTTCCCTTCCTCAAACAACAAGAAAAAAGCTGGAGAAATTCTTCGGGAGAAGGTATGTTTGAGGGCCATATTGTTCATGTTACCCCTTTACAAGTTGTTCCAACATCTATTTTAAGATCCAAAGTAAATGAGAAAATGATGGAATCCACTCCTAAAAATCCTAAGGAAGATAATTTGTCTTAAACACCTCATGACTCTCAAACACAAAATACGGCCTACAAAAATCATAGGAGGAGGAACAAATCCATCTTTGGAATAGGAAGTAATCTAAGGTGGATGAATGGGTTGATTTAGAGGAGAATAGAGACCACTAGAAAAATAGTAGATCTTGATGTCCCTATCATTTCATCTGATATCACCCAGTCTCCTACAACTACGCTCATTCAACAACCTGTAATTATGATGACAACCCTCTTCTTTCCAACAACTCTAATTGCTTTTCCCATCAAGCAATATCCCATTGTGAATTCTAACATGTCTGATTTCTTAGCACTTCCACATCAAAATATTGATATTTCCTCATATAGGGCAGGCTCCAGTAGTGGGGTGACAAGAAAGAAAAATTATTGAACATGAAGTACAACCTCACACCAAGGAGATTCCAGGTGTAAATAGTACGGGGAGAAACTTCATGTGTCATAGTTGCAAACAACACCTCACGACATCAAGTGATTACATTTTCCTAAAGCCCATATTCCCACAACTGAAGTCATTCCATAGTAACTTTCGTGACATAGTCCCTACTCCTAGCAAGAAAACAGTGAGGACTTGATACATGCAAAAATTAAGTTGGTGACCAACAACCCTAGTAGTTGAAGAGGTAGGAGATCAATTTGATTATATGGATGGAATTGAGGATCAAGATGGTCTTACATAACCAAGCATTTAAGAGGAACCAATATATGCAGCTCCGTAAGGTGTTTTATACCTTCATCCTCTTCTAAAGCCCTTGCACTCATCATCCTTGTAACTCCATTTTTACAATCACTTGATGAACATGAATCTCCCATAATGGAATGGATAGGTAGTACTATCCTAAAGAATAAAAATGTGGAGATACGGTTGGATGATGATGATTGAAAAATCATGGATCTCCTCAATCCATCAAGACTACCCAAAAGGAAAAATTTATTTCTAGGATGACCAAATAAAAAAGAAGAAAAGTTCATAGATGTTGAGACTCCCAAAGCTGATGTGCCCCAAGGAGAAGCAACCCTATCTGATTTTCAAGTCTCCAAGATCTCATTAGGTAAGCCTTGGAGACAGTAGGGAAATGAAATGTGGTTTTTCTATGGTAGTAGGAGTGTTCCAAAGGGTTGATGAGTTCAAAGAAACCAAAAAATATTTAAAGGCCAAGAATGAAACATTATCCAACTTGTTTAGAAAATTGACCAAAAATCACAAAGAAGGAAAGGTTGAAATCCCTAAGATTACCAACGATGATATCAGGTGAGTGAGTGACTTGGGAGAAAGAGGAGAGGCCACCATTCAATGGTAAAATAATTTTGTTACGGAGGTGAAGAAATAATCAAGGAATCTGTGAGACGTTATTCCCATATTTTTGAAAAGGTTGAAGCAACCAAGGAATTAATAGATAAATGTGATGTTGAGAAATTAATGTGGACTGATATGATGCCAAAAATGGAAGCTATCAAAGACTTAAGTGATGACTTGGTTATTAAGTAAGGGATTGTATCTCTTGAGTTTTGTAGGAAATCAACAGGAATATTATAGAGCTGCAAAATTAAGAGTGGAGTTTTTGACAAAATCTGTTGTAATCCTTGATGGGTTAAGAAACAAAACAATGGATTATATCGGTGTCCTTCATTCCCTAATCGACAAACTAATTGGGAAAAATTGTGGAAAAATATTATAATGGAGATTACAGAGAATTTAATCACACTTTTGGAATCATGCTTTAGGTAAACCTAGGGAGCCAAGGGTTTTCAATATATCTACCATGTAGAAATGGGCACAAATTGAATCAACAATTGATAAATTGTCAAGGAGGATAAAAAAGAAATATTTATCTTTGCGGAGCTTAATGACACATGTATGAAGCATGAAATCATTTTCCACTATCACTTGGGGCCCGATGAGGAAATTATCACACAAATGATTGAAATGTTTGATGCTTACAAGAACAGGGTAGGGGATAGCTCGGTGAATCAGCCCACTAGAAAGGACCCTAGAAAGTAGAGAAGAGAGAAGACAAAGATTAAAACAAACTTACCTTCACAATACATTACAATCGAGTATTTCTTTAAACAGAATTCGGTTTGCTAAAAGACAAAAAAATGTTATAAATATAAGAATAACCTTTTCATTTCTCCCATGTGTCACCATGTGGTTCTTCCTTCACCCAACCTAATCGAGAAATAAAGGAATCTTTTGAGTTAAAAGATACTTCCTTTAATAAGATATTGAATTGCACAGATGACTCCAAAGGATCTTTTGGGACGCGTTTAGGGGAAATTAAAACAAGTAGTTGTATAAGTATGAGGATTATGTCCTCACATTAGGGGGTTTTTGTTAAGATTTTTGCAAAAAGAAGAATTGAGATATTTTGTTATAATACTACTTAATTTTCTAGAAGAAATGCATTTGAATTTTTACTCTTTCAATTTCTAATGTTAATATGATTACAATGTATAGTCATTAGAAGGCATTGAGATCATTTGTTTTCATGTTCCCTTGTCAAGAATTTGATATATTTAAATGAAATTTGTTTAATTATGAGCTTAGTTTACATGTTCTAGATTCTGTATATCGAACATTTGGTTGATCAATCATGTTTTACTGTTACTGACTTTCTATTTCTTGCTTCTCTGAATTACACTGAATCTGTCCTTAGTGATTAATTTTTGGTTATTTGTTCAATATTGTGGTGTGAGAATTTACTTTGCAATATTAAATGAAATTATAAAATCCTCACTAAAATAATTTTGTTGATGTATTTTTGTAATATTTCGAGTGAATCTTAAGCGTATGAGATCAAAAGCAAGAAACACTTCATTGAAATATTTTCTCAAGCCTTTGTGCTAAGTATTTTAAGGATTGTGTGGAATATTTTTGTTAATTGAGTATCAATGAATGTAAATCTTCCTTTAAGTAGAAACTGTGATTAATTGGTGAATTGTTCTTTATTATCTAGAATGTTATATGTGTCTAAGTGAGAATTGTAGTTAGTTTTCATTTAAAGATCCATTATCTTAGCAATCCCCCATCCTTACAAATATAAACATACCTCTAGTCTTATCATGCAATACAAGCCCTTCGTCAGTCATTTTGTTGTCTTACTTACAAATATCAATTAGAGGAACCTTTGATTTCATTTTCCTTTATCAAAAAATGCAACAACAATGCAAGTTCATCTACCAATAGTAACCTGTGTTTGGTGAAATAAGTGTATACATCACTTTGTGTGACAATCTGTTAAAAGTAAAGTGTTGTGTTTATGGCCATGCTTATCCCAGACTGATCCATTGTTCTAAAAGAGTCAAGAAGAAAAATATTTACCTCTCTGGCTGTATTTTTAGGTTACCCCTTGGGTTCTCTCACCCTGGTCAAAGGCAGGACCAAAAGTAGCAAGGTTGGCCATTCCTTCCATGACGTGTCACCCAACCCCTATGAAAGCTTTGGTCTAAATAATTTTTCCAAACGTATTCCCGGCTATAAATGACATAAAATTCAAAGTATGTCATTCTTAAATTTCCCAACTTACTTGTTGATGTTGCCTTTCCCCAAAGGAGGTGTAAGATCGGGAACCAACACCACCAATGCAAAGTAGGAATTCATGTTGCAAAATCCACTCAATGGTGGTAAAGACTTCTTTAACAAAACCAAGGGTTCAAATTTTGAGAATGATATCAAGATGAGCTTCGAGTAGATGGATATTGATGGAAATTTCTCTAGACAACAAAGCGAGGGTATGCATGATTCTTTTGAAATAATTCAAAATTAGATTACACTCACCATTTCCCAAGATCTGATGTATCTTGAACATATTCCCATGCTGCAAGATGAGGGCCTCTAATTAAATGACATAGCCTTTATCTTGGAAATCACTTTCTCAGAGAAGTAAAGAGAGATGTCTAGGGAAGGCATCGGATGGGAAGAAAAGCGGTTTGTTCTCACTATCCCCAAGTGCCTCACTGATTGCATAAATGTCCCCATGCTTCAATTCAAGGATAAAGCGTGTCTCCATAATGAAATCAACATTTCAAATTTTGAAAATATGGAGAAATGGTGTCTCATGATCGCAAGACATCAAGAGGAAGCCTCAAGATGCAGGAGTTTCAAGAAGGTGACCAATTTTTCAATGGATGAAAGAACATTCACAGTGTAATATGAGTATGAAGATGGAATCATGATCAGTCTTCTTCTTCTCAAGCCATGCAAATCCATCACAATGGCATGGTTTGATCGGATAATAATTTTTGTGCTTCAAAGATCACATTTCAATCCACTATTTCATGATGGCATGTACTTTTACCAACCCGTTAACGGTATGTGTACATTCTTTTCCTAACTCTATAGATATCCCTCCCTATATATAATTTCCTTTTTGTTGTGTGTTTTTCCCTTCTCATGTGTTTCCCTTGTGTGTGTGTGTGTGTGTGTGTGTGTGTGTGTGTGTGTGTGTGTGTGTGTTGTGTGTGTGTGTGTGTGTGTGTGTGTGTGTGTTCAATAAAAGAAGTTGTGTAGTATATCTCTCTAATGACTCCATAAATCCCAATGGATAAGGTATTGGTCCATGAAGAAAATTGAGATTCTGGGATTCTCATGTTATTTCCTTGTTATGCTTGATCGAAAACATGTCCCCAAGATATAGATATATGTTGTCTTGTGTTTTTCATGGGCAAAATTCACTCGAAAATAGGACAACCATACCAAAGTTTTAAAAGATTTCAAAGCCATACCTTCCCAAGATAGCCCCTAGGTTAGTTCACCCATAATACCAGCCCTATCATGTCATTAAAGTTTCCCTAAGTGATTTTCATGTATCCCCTTAGGTGATTTAGGAATAAAACATCACCAAGGAACTTCTGAGCAAAGCATTTAACAATGAAATTTTGAGCCATTTTGGGAAGGGTTATCATCGCTTTCCTATGACTAGTGCATCCTCCTGGAGTGGATATAAAGGCTAAGAATCATCATGGAGGAGTATCAAGAGCTAAAAAAAAATTGTAACTGATTTTAGAATATTTAGGGAAGTTTCGTATATTTTGGAGCTAATTCGGGAAAGTAGGTTTTGGGCCTAAAGGAGCCTGCACCACAAAAGAGGACCTGAACTTCAAAGAAAGATTCTGGGAGCTCCATAATGATTTGAAAGCCCAAAAAATTACCTATGGAAATAATTTTCAATACTCTACATGGTGGAAAAGACGGGACATCTTGAAACCCCATGCATCTCTCTAGGCAACTCATTCTTTCGACGCACAATGAGAATCCCAAGAAAAAATGAGACATTTGGAGGTGTTTAAGTAATATTCAAGCCTTTATACCCTCACCATTATTCTCATATGATGTTTTTCATTCAAAATCATATAAGGAATCACCCGAAAATTCTTCTAGGAGCTCAAGATATGGCCTTTGCAAGTCGGCTCTCAAGGTACACTCTTCGGTACATATACAATTTTTCAATGGGACACGTGGCATAGCCAGGTGAAGGAGAATTTTCTTGTCCCATTTCCACATTTTAAAAGTGACATGAAGTGAAAAAAATCACCCAACCCCTATGGATCCCTTTGGACACTCATATGACCTATTGGCACTCACCTGAGCCCCTTTGACCGCTTTGACCTGCACACATGCCTAACCACGCATGTGTGACACTTGCATTTCAAGAGAAAGGATAATTTTCTTACACATATTTTACCCTTTGAAAAGGGACATGAGGGAAATAAAAATTCTCCCCACCCTCTTTTTTCCCCTTGGACACACTTGCGACCATTTTCGGGCATCCAGTGCTTGTTTTTAACCCCTCTCATTCCTCTCAATGAATGATTGGTGACACTTGGAAACACAAATCTTAGGCACATTTTTGTACACCTATTATCCCCAAATAAAATGTACAATTTGGACACAAAAATTCACCCCATCCCCTCTCTTCATTTTCAAAATCTTGAAAGGAAGGACTTAGCCATTTTCCACTCTTTCTCCCACCACTCTCCATCTACTCCCAAAGTTCTAGCAAATTTTCAATCAAATCCCCCTCACTATTTTCGTTATCTAGCCATTGCTACCATTTTCTCATGATCAGATGAAGAAGAAATAAGAAAAACCATGGATTTTTAAGGCTCCAAGATTTTCTTCTCCAAAATGACTTCATAACTTTGTGAAGCGAAAAATATTCATAACTTGAATACTAGTGCACAGATCGACATGGGATTTTTTTGCAATCTTCTATTTTCTCGTGAGGCCATGAGAATCTAATTGAAATATTTCAAAAACATGTGCCGGGTTTTTTGCAATGAAGAAACTCCAATTTCCCGTAGCAAAAATTTATAAATTAAAAATATCTCGTTCTTAACACCGAATTGAGTTGAAATTTTAGAGGTGCACTCAAAAGAAAAAATCAACATCAAAAAAGTTTGTTTCATCGAAAATCGAGGTCCATAAATCCACTTTCCAAAAATAGAAAGCCTTCTTACACAAGAACTTGCTATATTTTACAAGCATAGATAGAAGGTGGTTTCGAAGGTAGTAGAGTGCACGAGGTGGTCTAGAGGAACATTTTCAATGGCCAAAGCCCAAAAAGGTTAAAAATTAAACTTACTAAAAATAGTAAGCTTCTCATATGGGCACTTGCTATAATTAGTAAATCATATCAAAGAGCAATCTAGATGAGAGCAAGATACATGGGGATAATCTAAAATCCAACTTCACCAGTTGGGTGAAAAGGTGAAATTCGACACTTACTAAAAATAGTAAGTTTCCTTTTTCAAGAGTATAAAGTGTTCAAGAAAGCATGAATTTCAAGTTCACCCGTATGAAAATATTCATTACCCTCTCGTCATATTATGTAAGATTAGGTGTTGGTGATGTCACTTACATGGATCTCAAAAGTGTCTTTTGACACTCATTTCATGTTTCATTTTGTCCATGCGAGGTGGAGTTTGTGATTAACATCATCAGATTGTTCATGGTGTTTTTCATTAGGATATTCAAATTAGCATAGCAATGTGGCGGTGTTGCAAAAGAGTCATGGTAGGTTTGGTTTCAAGATTTAATCTCTCCAGAGGTGATCTCCATGAGTGACACTTATGGTCACCAAAGGTTTCATTCAAAAGTGTTTCTAAACACTTAGTTCATGGTGTTCATGTGTCTCGTGCAAAGAATATTACTTATGGTGTGAGGCATTCAAAGATCCGAGTTCACTACATTACAGAATTTCATCGGATCATCTGGAAAGGATCAGTGGACTTCATTAGAGGTGGCTTCTTCTTCATCACATTCCTTCTCGTTCTATCTCTCCTCCTTCTCTCTATTCTCTTCCCCAAATTTATCTCTCCTCAATGTTCTAATTCTTTGTTGGGGTTGCAATTTTTCATAATGCCTTTAATGTAATTAAAAAGTGACTTTAGGATTATAATGTAATAAGTCACCTTTATTTTATAAAAAGGGACTTAATATTTTCCTAGGAATTTGAAAAGTATTAAGTTGTGTAAAGTTATATGAAAAATCACTGGGGGTAGACGAAGAGTTATATGAGGGAGGTGAGAGGTCAATTCACATTGTTATAAATTGGGATGGATTCTCCATGCCAAAGGATTCTAGATTTTGAAGAACTATCACTCTATAGCAATAGTGGATTGTGGTCTCATTGTTGAACTTTGTGTCACTAATTCACGAGGAATAAAAGCTACAATTTCTTCCCATTATTATTTTCCCTTGCTTTGTACAACTTTTGTAAAATTCAATAAACGAATGGAGTTTTGCTTTCCAATATTTATGAATGTGTGTAACTTTTTATGCATGGATACCTCTCATCGTTGACACAATAAACATAGTTGGTATACACATCTTTTGTTTCTTCCACTTCTGTCATTTATGCACTTTGCATGCATATTGATGCAAGAGCTTTGTATCTTCGGTAGATGAATATGAAGACTTTGTATTTTAATTCATTGATCCCGCTAGCTTCATTATTGCTTTCTTCTATATTGAATGTGAAACTATTCTAGTTATTGGGTGTGAGCTCTACAATCTACTCACAGCAGTAATTGTCCTTGCCTAATTTATCTCCTTCCCCCTCATCGTTGTGAATTTCCTCCCTTGTACCCCATACAAGCACTTTGCCATAGGTTCAGTGTAGTGTCCCTATGTGATCCCTAGCCAATATGGCCACCCACAACATTTTAATAGGATTATGATTAGTTTACTTTAAATAATGGGATTTATACCATTCAATGTAGATGGGCGTAGCCCCATGAACATTGGTGGAGACACCTGATTTGTCGACCCGATAAACTTTCTCACCAACAAGAACATAAAATTAATTAGATAGAAACTAACACAACTCCCTATGTTTCCTTAGTTGGCCTAGGTTACCTAAACATTGACCTTGCCTCTTGTGGATTCTTTGTGTGTTTGTTTATTTCCTTAGGTTGATTGTTTACATGTCCACATGACCATCCAAGGCCCTAAGAAACCCAAACAACATGTGTGTGATCCAAGAGTGCCACAACCAAATACCATAACCTAATTGTGAGATATTGATTAGGGACAAAGATAACTTATATTCCAAACCACACCATTTCCCCAACTATCATCTCATAGTTGATAGGCTTGGAAGACAAAGATAAAGCTAAGCATTTCTAGCATAATCAGCCTAGTTAAGATTATATTCCGCAAATCCATATATTTTTCCTTCCCATATGTCTTTATCACACCTCCATGACCTTATCTCGGATATTTTTATGCAAGAGACGTAGGATGATTTCAAAGTATCCCACATCTCATCCAAGGTATATTTGGTAATTCGATATTGATCAAAATATTTGTGTAGCCATTATCCTTGATCTCTTCATTTCACCCAACAAGTTAGACAGGCATTCATTACCTTAGACAAGCATATTCCCATACTACCCATAGAGGGCATTTGTTTAGCTTGATCTACCTTTTATCCATCTTCATCTATTTAACCTATTCATCCTATTTAGCCATCACATATTCATCTTTCCATCTCATATCGGTTGTTCTAGAATGACCTCGAGAGGTCGAGTGCATCCTAGAGTCACGTGTTGATTATAATACATACAACCACTTAAGAACCCACTAAATTTTATGCATCTTAAGTGATATTATGCATAAATTACACTCACTACACTATGATGTACTCTTGTGTTACAGTTCACACTTGACTATTGAGGGCATACTACATACATGAACCTCACACACTGCACATTTCACACTCGGCACATTCATGAAATATCTCTTTATCTTGCATTCACATCACATTACCCGATGACGCACTCTAGTTCCATGGTTCATACTCGACTACTAAGGGTCTTAATATGAATTGAGACTCACCATGTTCACTCTATATGCTACATGATTCATTGATCATATCTTTATAGTGCACATTATCAAACCATTTCCCGATGACGTACTCATGTTCTATGGTTCATTCTTAACTGTTGAGGGTCATTTATAAATGAACCTCATCTCATGCATACTCATTCACATTCACTTGGGGGCACACTACTCTTATCACACTCACTTTGCATTCCATTCCATTCACATCCACAACATACTACATATCTTAGTCACATTTACTCTTGCTTTCTTATGCTTACATATACACTTTGTTACACATGCTAGATAAATATTTTGTATGTCATTATATTTCTATATATACATACACGTTCACTTTCCTTCTAGTTGTGAATGTAGGCTTTACACAAATCATTACATGTAGCATGGATGCTTGGCACGATACCTCTTACCAATCCCACAGTGGCTCCTAAGGGCATCTACCTTCGTACACACTACAGGTGTTATTGTTTCTATTTATACTACTTCTTATTCTTACTAGCACACTACTTTACATCGGATCATACACGCTTTGACATAATTTTTATCTTTCTAACATGATAATGGGTGCTTCATGTGTAGCATTTTCTTTACAAGTATATTTTCCCCATGGTTTTTGACACTTTGATTACTATTGTTTGTCATTGTTTTCCATTATTTGTAGGCTTTTCCTTTTTCTTATGTGCACATTATGATTTTTGCCACTTCTTCCCCTGATTGCCTTACGACATTATGAGCAATGTCCCATGTTTGAAAACCACTTTTCGTGGTCTACATTGTATTCTTTCTTTCTAGCTTACAATTTTATCTTTTATATGCGCATTTTTATTTTCTTGTACTAAAACTTATTTCCTAGTCACTTTTTTGTGTGTGCCTTAGTTTTTACCAAGCACATTCCCTCCCCTACAGGGCATCAAAGATCATATTAGTGGTTGGTCTTCCTTTGGGCCACGTTCTCCTAGTGACATCACATGCACCCCAAACGAGGGGGCATACATTGGGTGAGTTAGTCACCCCATTAAGTAGTTCACGGTTAGAGTACAACATAGTTCGGTACCAGTACAACATAATCTTTAGTCACAAAAATGTCCCATAATCTGACTTGGGTCTTCAATTTTGCACGACGCCGCGGCCCGGATGCAAACATGAGTGTCTCGGTGTCCTGAACTTTCTTGGGTTCCTATGACTAGGTAAGTTACACATTATTTCTCAAATTACCATATTTTTGGTAGTTTACACAATGGTTTTCTCGGTATAGGCACAATCCTCTAGTAATTAGCATGCATGCTTTCACCTTTTTCTATTTTTGCATTGCATATAATAGGATAAAAACGGATCAAACTTGAACATAGTAGGATCACACCATATACAATGGTGTATAAATCATCGGGAAGAAATCAAAGGATGGAGAATAACACTAGACCTTTCTCCCTACACTCTTTTGATGTCACGTGAGATCGCCCAAAAAACTCACACTTAGCGTGAAATCAACCGAAAAACTCATTCTTGGGTTGAGATCGCCTAAAAAATCATTCTTTTATAGCATTTTCAGGATCATTTCTACATTCTTCACACATAACGGATCAGTTCACATTTTCCTTTTTGAATTATTACACACTTTTACTGATTTGTTTACATATATGGATCGAATTTATCACATACATGACTTGACTACTCTTTTTCTCTTCTCTTTTGTAGGTCCTTCCTTATGGAAACAATAGTCACATCATCAAGCATCAAACAACATCAATAATACAAACAACACGATATGGTACAATCATATGCTTTCACCCCTAGGGTAACTTCCTCTTCTCTAGCTTCCACACTTCATTTTTATCACTCCATGCTTTTTCTTGTCTCCTCGGCACACTTTTTTACCATCGATCTACATGGTTATTAGGTACACATCTCTTATCTACTTTATTTTATCGAGTATTCACTCAACAACATAAAGTGGGTGAAAATGTAGACACTAAATCATGCACTTAGAGTACATTTTTAGGTCCTAGGCACATACTACTATTCATATGATTCCTAAGTGAAAAAAATACCAATTGACATATGTCTTTGGCCTTTTCTTTGTGTTTCATGTTTTTTTGGCTTCTTGCACCCTATATCCCAATTGACACTTCACTTTTTTATCTTGCACCAATCTGGACACTAATGCCCATGCACCCCCATTCCTCTGGGTACCCCGAATTTTTGTCCTTTGCTCACTCATTTTAGGCCTCTTTCATCTTTTAGGCATCTTCTTTTCTTATGTGTCAGCCTTTTAGTTTCCAATTGCAAAATTCAAGCAAGGGAATCATATAAATATAAAGCTATGTGACCATTATGAAGGACCAAGCTCTAAGAATTTACTATCACCACCTAAGGTTGCATTCAAAGGCCATTCTAAGAGCATCAAAGCATCCATCTAGCTATCATTCAAGGGATAAGGGATTGCATTCTTTTACATACACTTCATTCCATGCACACATTTATTTACACATTCTACATCTAGTTATTACTTGTTATTCAAGTGTGTCCGACACAAGAACCACCTAGGGCATGATTCTACACACACATACGAGTAACTACATGGAGCACGAAATGTAGTGTAGCACCCGGATCGTAAGTTCACTCGGTCAAGTGACCATCAAGGTCGAATGACTCCCCATTTGCATCTTTTTATTTTTAGGATTTGATATGCTTTGGGGTTTTGTAGGAGGTATTTTGTTTTTCATGTTACAAGCAAGCTCAGTAATCATCAATGACATTAAGGTGACAAAGAGAAAATTCCAATGACATTGAAGCAACACAAAAGAAATCAATTTTTGGCCATTTTTGTAGTCATAAGCACCCGGCAGGGTCTACAAAGCCCAAGCTCCTCGACCTATTCCAAGTGCCCCATTCCAAATTATTCGACATTTCTACATTTTTTTAACTTGGTTATGACTTCTATTTTATTACCTTTGTACACTTCCAGGATTATTTTTGAATCACTAAGTATCCTTTACTCTCTCTTTCACTTAGGGTTTGAAATTTAATTACTTATTTCTTAGATTAGATTTGCATTTCTTTATTTATCAGGTTGATACGTTGCAATATAGGGTTTAGCATAAAATTCAAGATTTGTTAAATCACTTAAATTCTATTGTCAAGACTACCTTTGTTCCAAACATAAGTTTAAATGTTGTTGCTTTATTTAACCACTTGTATGTTGTTCTATATACCCATAACACTACTAAAAATTTGTCATCCCAAATGACTTATGTCTAGCATCACAAATATTTGGTACAGTACGGTGTTTAATATAATATTGTTGAATGATTCACCCATTCCATTTACTTATGGTAATAAAGAGTTGTTTTTGGTGCACAACCATAAAATCTTGTAACAAGATTATTATGGTATCATTTATAAAATGTGTCACTCGATCACTTGTAAGTATTAATGGACATCCATAATGATTGATTATATTCTCCCAAAGAAATCTTGATGTGATCACCATTGTGCAACCATTTTTTGGTGTTTCCTTTTCCCATCTTATGAATAGTCATTCTCTGTAATGATATATCATGTGCATCTTCTCTATACATTGGGATTGAGTGGTTTAATAAAATAAATCACCAATTTTACAAATGGTTCTTATGTAATAATTTATATTAATGGAATTTGATCATGCTTGATAGGTTTTCTAACCCTTTGGCACTAGTCACATAATTTTGCATATTCCTTAGCATTTTAATATCAGATTTGCCACCATAATCCGGTTGTAATTTCCTCATGTGATTCACACAAGATATCTTATCACGCGTGATCCATCACACACCTTCATATTATTTCATCACACCCAATTTTGTATAGGTTTCCACGTATCACTTAATATGACATAAATTTTATTTCGAGCTATTTCCTTTGGATACTAGTGTAATTTTTCGACACAACCCCATTTTTGTAGAAAGAAAACTATGTCCTCGAGTTCATCTTTTGAAATAGTTACACATCATGCATTCCTTCCTAGATTGGTGTCACTTGTTCTCCTATAGTTATGCATGATAGATGATCACGACCTATATTGTTTTTTTGTTTTGACAACTAAAAATTTGAATTCTTGAAACAAAAGTATCCACCTACAGAGATCCTCCCATGAAGTACCGCCCGATTAACCAATTCTTTCAATGTCATCTGATTTGTGAAGAATATAAATAGAGTTTCAAATGAATATTGTCTAAATTTTTGTACAAGTATACACCATTGAAAAAATTTTGTGTTCCAGAGTTGTATAGTTCTGCTCCACGTACATTAGTTTTTTGCTAGCAAAATAGATGGGATGATCTAAGGTTCATTCTTCATGTTATTCCAAGATTTCTCCAACAACTATACATGATGCATCTACATGTATATGGAAGGGTGTATTATAATTCGGGAACTCTAATATGGGATCTTGTGTAAATGTTTCCTTTAACTTTTCAAATGGTTTCTCCTATTTATTACCCCATTCAAACTCCCATGTTTTGCAAAACAAATTTTCCAATGGTGCTACTATTTTGGCATCATCTTTAATAAATTTTCTATATTGTCTACAATTTCCTAGGAAGACACGGACTTCCCTTTTTGTTTTTGGAGCTTCTAGATGAACTATTAACTATAACTTTAGTTTGGATCAGGAAATAAACCATCCTCGAAGTTATGTGCCCCAAGAATGTGGAAAAGGTGTCGTGAAGACCCATTTTTAAAGATTTAAATAAATGTGTAGATTTCAGAAAAGATCAAACATAAATTGTATATTACCAAATTGATCTTTGACCAACCTATATATTGTCTATTCATCAAAATATGCTTGAAGAAACATGGGAATGAAGTGTTGGAAAGTTGTCACTAGGATGCGCGAGAAAATTGCTAGTGCATTCTTTAACCCAAATGTCATTACAATGTAAGAAAATTATCCCAATTTGGTTGAGAAGGTTTTTTTTCTCTATCTTCTTCTCGTGATCTTAACTTGGTGGTATTCGAAAATCCATTAATGAAGGTATATATTTCCCTTCCCATGACCCCCTTATAATTTCCTCGGTGAAAGATGTTGGGAATGGTCGATAACACAAACAAAGTTTAGATTTTTGTAGTCTACACAAATTATAATTTTCCCATATTTATTTATATTAATAACTATTGGAATTACCTACTCGACTCCTCCATTGGTAAAATTAAACATGCAGCTAACATGTTATCAATTTCCTAATTAAACATTGCATGAAGATTAAGATTTTTTTTTGGTATGGTATTTTCCTAATTGGATTGGATCTGATTTAATTAATTATGAATTAAATATAATATTACAAAGTCATTAATGAAACAAATGATGTATAAATGCTAAAATATAGTAATGACATAAGAAAACTAAGATGTAAAGTATGAAACCATGTGCAAAGAAGAAGGAGAGAGGAATTAGTTGATTTCCATGTAATCTAGAAGTGATGAATGCAGGACTAGGTAGAATGTCATTACTACTCACTATAAATTTTGAAATGCACGGATGAAGTAAAACACATGCACTGGGACAAGGTAAGGGAACATGGGGTACTTGGAGGCTGCTTTTGGGTGTTGGTGATTTCGTAGGAGCTCGAGATTTGATTTTTATGTGTCATGAAGAGTGTTGTAGCTACTCTCTATTAGTTTCCTATTTTTTCACTATGATCGCTAAGGGTACTTGCGCAAAAGAGAGATTCACTGCACAATCCCATTAATCATATCAAACCTAAAAGAAGGATGCAAAATGAGGATTCGAATAACCTCGACGGTCACCCCGAGAGTGAAATTATGACCGAGCATTGCACTATATCTCAAACTCCATGTATTTCTTGTGAGTGTGTGTAGAAATTGCCCTAGGATGCCCTTGTGTAAGTTACACTTGATAATGGGTTGTAGTTAGAATGTAGAAATGTAGTAGAATGTGTGGATGGAATAGAATGAACTCCCCTTCCTATGTTGTGTATACATAGTATGCATCCTTGTCCCTTAAATGGATGCTAGATGGATGCTTTTGAGTGCTTTAGGTGCCTTTTGAATGCAATCTTAGGTGATAATAGTAATGTTTAGTGCTTGGTCCTTGATTTTGAACACATAATTATGTATTTATATGATTCCCTTGTTTGAATTTCATAATTGACAAACTGGAAGGCCGACCCATAAGTGAAAAGATGCCCAAAAGATAAAAGAGACCCAAAATAAGTGAGTAAGATGAAAAAGGGTAGGGGCGCCTAGAGGGGACAGGGCCTTGGGTGCTTCTATCTTGGCTAGGCATTGTCTTTGAAGTCATAAAAGATAAATAAGTAAAATTTTGATTGGGTTGTAGGGTGTGTAAGACCAAATGAAAAACAAAAGGAAAAGAAAAGAGGCCAAATATAGTTGTCAATTACTAGTTTTCTTGCTTAGGAATCATATAAATGCTAGTATTCTTTTAGGACCTAGAAATGTACCCAAGTGCATGATTTTGTGTCTACATTTTCCCCCACTTTATGTTTTTGAGTGAATACTCAATAACATAAAGTAGATAAGAGATGTGTACCTTATGATCCTATAGAGTGTATGAAATAAATGCATGTCAAGTGGACAAGTGAAAGTGAAGCGTGGAATGATGCAAAGTGAAGTGTGGAGACTAGGAAAGGAAAGTGACCCTAGGGGTGAAGCATATGTGTTGTGTTGTATTGTTGTGTATTTGTTGTTGTTGCTTCTTGTAAGGATGAACCTATAAAGGATGAAACTATAAAAGTAAGAATGAATGATAAATCAAAGAAAAATGTGCATAAGTATGTAAAAGTGTGTAAAGGAAAGTGTGCACCTGATGTAAAAGACGTGTAAAAGGAAGATATAAAAGTGTCCTAAAATGCTGTGAAGAGTGAGTTTTTTGGGAGATCTCACGTCAAGATGATTTTGGGAAAATTCACACCAAGTGTGAAATTTTGGTGATCTCATGCCAAGTGCAAGTTTTTTGGATGAATCTCATGCCAAGTGCGAGTTTTTGGGATCTCATGCCAAGTGTGAGTTTTTGGGTGATCTCACACCAAAGAGAAAGTGTTGGGGAGAGAGGTCTAGTGTTACTCTCCTTCCATGACTCTTCTTGATAAGCACCACTATAGATGGTGTGTCCCTTGATTTTTCCTACGTTGTCCCAATTTATTCCAAATTATTTAATTGTATAATTTTTTGAGATTGAAATTTATTTTAGGAAATTATATACATGTTGTAATGCTGAAGGGCTATGCTATAATAAAACTATGAAATTATGAACTTTTGTGAACTATATATCTGAAGAAGATGATTGTGTGTTCCTAGGACATTAGCACCTAGGGGAGGACACAAGTGCCCAGACGCTACTATCTGATGTTGGGTGTTGGTGTTTGTGTTGTGATTCTAACCTAAGTCTAATTTGGGCCATTATGTGACTTTGTTCCTGTGTTTTTTCTATAATGTGTATGATTCTAAACTATAGCTTTGAGTTGTTGTAGGGGTGATTTTTCACCCAATGTATGCCCCCTCATTTGGGGTGCATGTGACATCGTAGGGAGAATGTGGCCCAAAAGAGAGGACATGATGTAATATGAATTGTATATCTAAGGGGGAGGGGGATGTGCATGGTAGAAACCAAGGCACATGCAAAAAAAAGTGGCTAGTAACATGTGTTAGTAGAAAAAGCAAAAACATGCAATAGAAGACAATGTAACAAACAAGTGTGCAAACAAAGTGGACCACGTGAAAAGTGGGTTTCAAACATGGGACATCACTCACAATGTCACAAGACAATCAGGGCCAAAGTGGCCAAAAATAAATAAACATGATCAAGCAAGACATAGGGCATAGCCCGCAAAACAATATACAATAATGGCAAAAAATGACAAGAAAAATGTATCAGATAACCATGGTGGAATATAGTCCTACAAGAAAATGTTACATGAAGCACCCATTAGCATGTTAGAAAGATAAAAAGTATGTCAAGGCATGTATGTATGTATCAATGAAAAGTAATGTGCTAGTAAGTAGAAGTAGTAAATGATGAAACAATAAACATGTAATGTGTGAGAGTAGAAAAGTAGATGCCCCAAAGAGCCTCAATGGACTGGTAAAAGGTACAATGCCAAACATCATTACAATGTGTAAGAACCTATAAGAGATATGCATTCACAACTAAAAGACCAAGTGAACATGCATGTGTATATATAAAAAGATAATGACATATTGAGTATCTGACTAACATAGTAAACAAAGTGCATCATGTAAGTAGTATAAGCAAGCAAGAGTAAGTAAGTGCAACCAAGATATGTAAATGTAGTGTATGAGTGTGATGGAATGGTATGTAATGTGTGAATGTGATAGAGCAGCATGCCCCCCAATGGATGTGTATGAGATGAGGTTCATTTATAAAATACCCCTCAACAATCAAGAATGAACCATAAAACAAGAGTGCATCATCGGGAAATGGTTTGAGAATGTGTGCTAGAAAGATAGATCATGAAGCATAGAGCATGAAAAGTGAATGTGCGGTGAGGTTCATTTCAGATTTAGACCCTCAACAGTCAAGTATGAACCATGGAACTAGAGTGTGTCATAGGGTAATGAATGTGTTTATGCATAATAGCATTTGAGATGCATCACATTGAGTGGGTTTTAAGTGGCTTGCCAAGGAGAGTGGCAAGAGATAATATAATGCCCCCCCAAGATTATCAATGATGACATAGGGTCCAAGCCAATTAGGTTTGAATTTCCCTTTTAGATGAGCCTCGGTTGTTGTATTCTTCTAATTTTATTTTAATACAAGGTCACCAATATTGAATTCACATGGGTGGATTTTTCTATTGTAAGCTTGTGCAATGCGAGCTTGATATACTCAGATGTTTCTAGAGCTTGCACACATGGTGAGAATCAAAGCATCTCAAGCTCATGGAGCTATTTTTCATGATATTCATTATCTTTGAGAATGCCTTTAAGTGATACCCACAAGGAGGGTATTTCCATCTCTAAGGGGATTACTTGCTTCATGTCCGTAAACTAAGTGAAAAGGGTGTAGCATTTGTGGGGGTGCACACACTAGTGTGGTAAGCCCAAAGAGCATATAAAATTTGATTATGCCAATCATCGCCACTAGTATCAAATCTTCTTGCATAATATTTTGACAATTGTTTATTAGTGGCCTCTACTTGGCCATTTCCCTGTGGATAATAAGGAGTGGAAAATGTTTGCTTGATCTTGAATTTTTACAAAAGCCTTTTAACATCCTTATTTTTTAAAGGAGAGCCATTATCGGTGATAATGGCAGAGGGAATGCCAAAGCATGTAATAATGTGAGTGGTAATAAAATGAAAATATCGAGACCAGTGGTGGTTTGTAAAGGTGTGAAACTTCAACCCATTTAGTAAAGTATTTTATAGCAGTAATGATGAACTTATGGCCATCAACCGATTCAAGATTAATTTTCCAATGAGATCAAAACCCCATAAGGAAAAGGGCCATGATGGGGCAATGGGATGAAGGTCATATGCAGGTGCATGATGGAGATTTTTATGTTTTTGACATTTATCACAACGTTTGGCATATTCTAAGTAGTCTTGTTCCATTGTAGGCCAATAGTAGCCTTGGCATAGAAGCTTGTGAGACATAGCTTTTCCTAAGAAGTGACCACTACATAAACTATCATGAACTTGAGATATAGTCATGGGGATGTTGTCAAGTCCTAAACATCACAAAAAATGGCCATCGAATGATCTTTTAAATAATGAAGCACCAATGATTACATATCATGTGGCCTCTCATCATAGACAATGAGCTTCATGAGGTTGAAAACCATCGGGAATGGTTTGTCGATAGAGAAAGTTATAGATTTGAGTGAACCATTCAAGATGATCATTACTACATGTGTGACAACACATGTTTTGAAAAGGTGAACTATCAGTAGAAGGTTTCACAAGTGTTGAATGATGAAGGTGGCCTTCTCATCAGTGATATCTTGAGGAATGAGTGATGTCACACTAGCCATAGACATCTACATGATGATTGTCTTTTTCGAGGGATGATGGTGAGAGAGTAGGACTCAAATGTAGCTAAGATTGCTTTGATGAGGTTATTATATGGATGAGATGCTCCTCTTTGGTTTGATATGTATCATTAACTTGGTTAATAATGAGTTTTGAGTCACCATGTATTCTATATTTCAATAAGAAGTTTGTGGGTGACAGTGAGGCCAAGAATGAGAGCTTCATACTCAATGATGTTATTTAGTACATGAGAATCCTAAGCGATACACAAAGGGGAGATGATCACCATGTGGAGTGATAAACACGATCCCAGCCCCAATGCCTAAGAGGCAAACAAGACCCATCAAAATACATAGTCCAAGTGTCAGTGTCAATGGTGTAAGCGGTAAAGTCATCTCGAAAAGTATCACAATGGGTGATGCATCAAAAAGAGGGGCGTCACTAGCTGATTGATGAAATAACTTGGCCCTTGATGGCTTTTTGTGGGATGAATTTGAAATCAAACTTTGTGAGTAACATGACCCATCATGCAAGGTGGCCCGAGAGATGAGTGCAAGATAAGAGATATCATAGAGGATCTACTTTGGTAATTATGTGAACCTCATTATTGAGAAGGTAGTGTCACAACTTTGTCCGCAACAAAGATGAGGCCAAGACATAGCTTTTTAATGTAGCTATAATTACATTTGTAGGAGAGAAAAGTGTGAACTAATGTAATAGATGGACCCTTTCACATTGAGAGTCATCATGTTGAGCAAGAAGGGCCCCTAATGCATGGAATGTAGCCAAATGTACAAGAGGAAGGGATCGATCACCATGAGGTACTAGAATAGAGGATTTAATAGATATGCTTTAATATCCTCAAATGCACATGGGAATGGTCATCCCAAATGAACTTAGTGTCCTTTTTCATTAGACATGTGTGAATGGTTGAGTTTTTTCAGTGAGATATGTAATAAAACAATGGATGGCCTGGATTTTACCTTGTAGTAGTGAGCATAATTGATGTAAATTGTGAGGTGGAGGCATGTCAA
Source organism: Taxus wallichiana var. yunnanensis (assembly GCA_018340775.1). Classification (NCBI taxonomy): domain Eukaryota; kingdom Viridiplantae; phylum Streptophyta; class Pinopsida; order Cupressales; family Taxaceae; genus Taxus; species Taxus wallichiana. The sequence continues at coordinate 771,305,599 of CM031239.1, read as the reverse complement.
CAATGACATGAATATTTTGGGATCAATTTCAATGCCACACTGTTGAGAGATGATATAACCAAGGAGCTTTCCATGGTTATGACACCAAAAACACACTTCTTTGGATTGAGGCAAACTTTGTATTGTTGTAAGTGTTCAAGAGTGTTCAAGATCTTGAGCATGGGTGGAATGATGTCATGATTTTTGAGTATGTCATCAACATAATCTTCAAGAATTTTGTGAATATAGTCATGGAAAATATGTGTCATTTCACGTTGGTAAGTGGCCCCAATTTTTAAGGCCAAAGGGCATAATAGTGTAACAAAATGTACCCCATGGTGTAGTAAATGAAGTCTTTTCTTGATCTGTTGAGGTTATTTTGATTTGATTATAACCGAAAAATCCATCCATGAAGGAAATAATGTCATATCTAGTAGTGGAATCAATGATTACATCAATGTGTGGTAATGGGAAACTATCTTTAGGGAAAGCCTTATTGAGATCATGAAAATCAGTGCAATAATGAAAATTTGCCATCCGGTTTCATAATGGGCATGATATTAGACACCCATTCGGGATAGTCCATAACATGTATAAAGCCAACATCCAAAAGTCATTGTATTTCTTCCTTAACTAATAATGCAACTTTTGGATGCATTTTGAATTTTTTTGGACTAGTTTAACACCAAGATTGAGGACTATATTGTGCATGGCTACGAAAGGATCTATACTAGGCATATCACTATAATCCCATGAAAATATGTCAGAGAATTCATGAAGCACTTTTTTAATATCATCTTGTTCGGCAGTAGGCATAAGAGAAGTAGCAATAAAACCATTCGAGGGTTGTCAATATGCCAGATTGTATTGAATAATTTCTTCATTTAAAAGTGGACTAGTCCTCTATGTATGGATCAATAGGAATGGTATCAAAAGTATCAACATTTATATTAGGTGAGTCAGATTCACCAAAGTAGGTAGTAGTAGCAAGAAGAATAGATGGGAAGAATTTTTGTGATGAAAAGAAGGGAGATGATCATAGGTCCCCATATATTCTAAGAGAGAATCATCAGTAGTAAAAGTGTCCAAATCAGGCCAATCAATGTGGAAGTAGAATCACCAATGAGTTTCGGGTATAAGAGAGGAAGTGTAGAAGTATGTGAAATAACATAAACCTCAGGAGAGGATGTGAATGGAAGATGATAACCAAGGCCAAGTTTGGTAGATTGAGTGGGAATAGACAATGGTTTTGTGACTCCTTGACCATGTCGGCCTAAACCAATACTAAAAAATCCATAACGAAGCAAATATTGGTAACCAAGACCATATTTAGAGAAATGAGGATTAGATGTAGAGGAAATGGGAGTGTCTAGTGAATGCTCAATAGTATTACAAAATGAAAATGGAGAGGGATCTGCCAGGGCCTCATAGACAACACCTTGATAGAGAAATTTAAGTCGTGCATGAAGAGTGAAGGAACCACATGCATGGCATGGATCCAAGGCCACCTAAGAAGAATGTTATAATTAAGATTATTAGGCATCACGTGGCATGGGATAGGTAGAGTACATGGCCCAATAGTGATGGGAAGTGTAATAGTACCCAAGACACATTTAGGAATGTTATCAAAGCCACAGATAGAAATAGATGAAGGAACCAAGGAGTCTTCAGAGAGGCCGATTTGATGAAGGAATGCTAGATTGCAAATATTAAGCCCATAATCCATTATCAACTAAAGCACATTTAACCCCAACATTATTGATACAAACATGAATATAAAGGGGGATCATTATCTAAAATAGTTTGAGAAGGAAGTTCAACAGATGTAAAAGTAATATGTTCTTCATTGAAAGATAAAGCAATGTAGTAAACTTATGATATACATATTCAAGAGAAGTATGAGGATGAATGTAAGTATTATCTAAAAAATCTGATTTTATTCTCACAATCAGGATTATCCTGCAAGAAGGATGGGATGGAGACACTCATGGTGGGAGAATCCTAGGGTATTGAAGCTAGACAAGAAGGAAAGATCCAAGAGTGTTCAATGAGGGCAGGGTTCACCAAATGATTTAATTTAATTTGAATTAAATCTAATATTAGAGTAACTTATGAACAAATGATGTATAAATGATAAAATATATAAATGACACAAGCAAAACTAAGATGTAAAGTATGAAACCCTAAGCAAAGAAGGAGATAGGACTTAGTTGATTTATCCACTTGATGAATCTAGAAGTGATTGGGTAGGGAAAAGTGATGAACAGATGGGAAATAAGTGTCTTAATTAATCTCTATAAATTCTAAAACTGCATAGATGAATGGATACACATGCTCCATGGTAGGAAAGGGTGCTGAGGTGTAATCGGATCTCTAAGCACCCGTGATGACTATGTAGATCTCTAGATCTAATTTCTATTGTGTCACAAGAGTGTCATATTTATTCTTTTGATCACATATGTTCACTACTATGATCACTAAGGGTACATGTAACCTATAAAAGATAAGTTCACCTACACAAGCCCACAAACCACATCAAATCCTAAAAGAAAGATGCAAAATGGGGATTGTCAGTCGGACAACCAATGGTCACCCCTAGAATGAACTTACGACCGATCACTACACTACATCTCAGACTCCATGTAGTTTCTTTGTGAGTGTGTGTAGAAATTGTGCCCTAGGATGCCCTTGTGTAAGTTACACTTGATAGTGGGGTTATAGCTAGAATGTAGCAATGTAGTAGAATGTGTGGATGGAATAGAATGAACTTCCCTTCCTATGTTGTGTATGTATAGTATGTAGTCCTTGTCCCTTGAATGGATGTTAGATGGATGATTTTGAGTGCTTTAGGTTTCTTTTGAATGCAAGATTAGGTGATAGTATATTGTAATGTTGGTCCTTGATTTTGAACATTGGTCCTTGATTTTGAATACATAACTATGTATTTATATGATTCCCTTGTTTGAATTTCATAATTGACAATTGGAAGGCCTACCCATAAGTGAAAAAGATGCCCAAAAGATAAAAGAGACCTAAAATGTTATGCCCCTAACATATACCATTTATGTCTAAGTGTGGGCTAACCTATGACTTATATAAAATTTATACTTATATTCATTAGTTAGTTAGTTATTAGGTATAAACTAATAATAATGAAGGGGTATGAGCTTTCACAATCATATATATATATATATATATATATGGGAAAGTAATTCCTCCCCATAGGCGTGAAAAGTGTGAGTTATTGTCTTATTATAAGACTTAGGAGGTTTCCCCCTCGAAGTGGCTTAATAATATATTATATATTCTAATATATCTGCATTTATATTCAAGTAATTCCATTGCATTTGGTATCAGAGCATCGATTTCGAAACATTTGGTTCAATCATAGTTGCTAATTTTTCAAATATTTATTTACCACATCTGGAGATATATATTATAAAGCTTTAGTAAAAAAATTAGAATTCTTTTTGTTGTTTTGTGAGAGTTATTGCATATATACTATTTTTCATAAAATTGATCTACAAGCCGCATTTTTAATAATTTTTACATTTTGGAAAGCTCCTACGGGGAGGAATTTTTACATTTTTTTAATAAGACACTAACTCACACTCTTCACACCTATGGGAGGAATTACTCACCCATATATATAGGTATGATTGTGAAAGGTCATACCCCTTCATTATTATTAGTTTATACATAATGACTAACTAATAAATAAATATAAGTAAAAATGTTATATAAGTCATAGGTTAGCCCACACTTAGACATATAAATGGTATATGTTAGGGGCATAACACAAAATAATTGAGCAAGGTGAAAAAGGTTCGGGGGTGCTATTATTTAGGCGCTTCAGCATCGTGTTGGTTGGGCACCAGCAAGTCTAAATCCATAAAAGATAAATCAATAAAATTATGGCTGAGTTGTAGGGTGTGCAAGACCAAAAGGAAAACAAAAGACAAAATAAAGGAGGCCAAAGATAGTTATCAATTACTAGTTTTCTTTCTTAGGAATCATATCAATGCTAGTATGCTTTTAGGACCTAGAAATGTACCCAAGTGTGTGATTTTGTGTCTATAGGATCCTTCAAACAACTTAATATGCATTATGCCTAATGATGGGTATAATATCCTCATTTCTTGATATCCTCTTGGAAATATATCTTCATATTCATGTAAAATCTTGAAAATTGTCACAATCTCTTGTCACTCTAATAATCATTAAATGTTGCTAGCTTTAGCACTTCGTCACTCCCTATATTGACCTGTATAGCGTTTAAAGGGTTATCCTATGGTCGATTCCCTTACTCATTCTTGTCAATGAATTCTATGGATCCATAAGAGATATCTACATTCAAGTGATTTTTGATAACTTCTTCTTCTACTTATCGCAGAACTTTCTCCTTTCGTTGAAGTGTCTAATTTCTCTGTGTCCAAATTTCATTATCTTCCTTACTTGAATCACTATTAGTAAATTTCTCTTTAAAATTATTGAATAGCATGAGTCTTTTTTTCTTTGTACAGCACTAGAAATATTTCTTCCATAATTGTATCATCCCCAAATATTGTCATTTCGATACATTGAAGAGCGTAATTCGCATAAGAGATTGAAGCTGAAAAGAGAAAGTTTATATGAATATGTTAATAAATAAACACTCGCGTTTATTTATACAAATTGATTCAAAAATGATGGATTCTCTCATCTTCCTCTTTTTCCCCTTCATATTTTATTCATTTTCCATGGATCCTAAAAATTTTGTCTTCCTTTTTTCCATGGATGCTTAAAATCCACAGGTTCCTCTTTTTTTGTGGATCCCTATTTTCTACGGGTTCTTTTTTTCCCATGAATCCCTATTTTTTGTGGGTTCCTTCTTTTCTTTGAAACCTTAAAATTTGTTTGTTCCTCTTTTTCCATGGATCCCTATTTTATGTGGGTTCTTTCTTTTCCATGGATCCATCTTTTCCGCAAGTTCCTTCTTTTTCACAGATCCTTAAAATCCACTGGTTCCTTCTTTTCCATGGGTCCTAAAAATACACGGGTTCCTCAAATTGCTCAAATCAAGAAATGATGGATATAGGATCCAATGGGAGCTGACACATCAGCAAAAGTGACCCATATTTTAAATTTGATGGCCATGTGGCTCTCAACTATGTGGATGGCATGGTGATCTTTAAATGCTCATAACTTTTGATCCACAGACCAAATAAGAAAATATTTATATTGTTGGAAAAGTCTTGAGTAATACGTGATGGGAGTAGATTTGGGTAACGAAAATGTACTTTATTGGTCCATAATTGTAAAAAATTATCCCATGGTCATTTTTGGGTATGGGATCTGCAAAAAATGATGGCACCCATGTTGGGTCTGTAAACTTGAATGTTGATTGGTCCTGGGTAGTTGAAGAAGTGGCTAGGCTCCTTAATTTTGGATTTCCTCTTGATCCTATTCTTCTTCTATATATGCAACTCATTTTTATTATAATGTAATCTTTCTCCATTTTTGTAAAGACACCATGCCAAAATGGTGTCCCAAACAAAATTTGAGTTACAAACCTATGTTTTGGAACTTGCAATGCTCTCAATGCCTCCCAAATGGATGTAACAAACTGTGTATACTTTAAATCAATTAAATCTACACATTTTGGATCTTCTCTACCCTTTTCTTATATTTGGTTGTCTCTTACCTCTATGTTCTCTCATTTTATGTTGTGTATGAGTTATACTTGTAGTTTTTATTTTCCTTGTGTTTGTAATGTGTGGAATGAGTGGATTATTTTATTTGGGATATGTGGCACACTTTCCTTCCCTCTCCTACCTTCATTTCTTTCTCATTTCTCCCTCATGGAGATTGATCCCCCTTTTTTGGTGCTATCACTCTTTCATAGCTTAGGATTTCATTTCCATGCATCTCTCTCTCCTAGTCCCTATGAATGCTTAGATTAGGCTTAGATAGTTTTTCTTTCAGCTATAGGAGTAGTTTTAGCATTAGGATAGGTAGAGGAACCAGCCTTCTCTAGATTTCTATCTCACAAGTGTAAGTCCCACAACTTGGAGACAGTCCCATGTTTCCTTAGAATTCTTGATATTCCATGATCATATCTAGGGTGCAATTTTGAGTGACAACAAAACCTATCATTTATTTTCTCCAAATAATTTATTTCTTTGCACATTTCATAAGAAATGTACCATGCACGTGACCAAACACAAAGTTTTTGATATAACACATGCATCTAAAATCATGATTTGATTTCATACACCTCATTGCTCCATAGTTCTTTGTATTTTTGAAGATGTTCTTTAGGTTTGGTGATATCACTATAAATTGGAAATTATCGTACCAAATTACTTCATTAAAACCTAATACACATAGCTTCTTTGACCTGGTCCCATTTTCGTGATTCCTATATGAATAAAAATCCCCAATAGTGGTTTGTGAATAGACCACCATTTTTCCATGGTTTCTTTTAACAAATATTTTAGACACTTGACTCTTTCCTTTTCTAGTTGCATGTAAATTTCCATTTTACATATGAAATCTTACACATCTTCACTTATAGTGAATGTTATCACAAGTTATTTGTTTTCCTTGCCCATTATATTTATAATCCTTCCTACATACTTGGGTGCTTGAGTAGTTTATAACTTTGGAGGAAGTTGAATTATATCACAATCTCTTCCAATTAATTCATACAAACCATGTGCCCAATTTTCACACACCGTAATTGTGGTATCTAATATCGATTGGTTTACACCCTAATTTATCTATCCTTATGACATTGGTTCATAGTTCTCTAGCCCCGTAACCTATATATTATAGAGTTCTTCCAAATATTCATACTCTTCTACATTTTCAATGTATGGTGTGCTCTATTTTTGGTCCATTGGAAATATGACTCGCTATGATCCATTTTCGAAACTTACATAATATTTTTTAAACCATAAGTTTATGCTATTCACATAGCACCATGGTCTTCTAAGGAGCATTGGAAAAAAAATCCTTTTTCTGTGGTATCACTTCAAAATATCTAGAACTTTACCCCATTATACTAATAATAGCATTCTTCAGTACTCCAATAGGCACTACTTGTGTCTTGTTTTCCATAAACAAAACATGTGGAGATGGGTGTAGCACAAGTCACCCCATTATATTCCAAGGATCCATAGTGAGGATATTTACTTCCACACATGTGTCTACCAATATGTCATTTATATTTCACCCATCTATACGAGCATCGACTAATATATCTCAATCAAACTCCTCTAGTTTTGTTTAGTAGTCATTTCTCTTTTTCACCTTCCTCAAATGTTTCCCTAGCACCATCTTTCTAAGCTTATATAAAACCATCAATCAGCAATGGTAATATGCCCTCCCCACATAAAATCTTGCATAATTCTTGAAAATATTTGAATAGGTGTACATATCCCTCATGTGTAGCTTGTCCCAATGAAAACCTTGTTAACTCATAGTCATCTTGTCTCATTTCTCCCATGGGTTTTACAACTTTCAATCATGCAACTTCCATATACTGAGACCCAGAAGCCCCAGTGAAGAAATGGGAAGTTATTTACGCTTTATTGATTTTCTTGGTCTTGATGTATTTTAAGATGGACTTAAAGTTAGGTTTTGTGGATTTTTACACCATTCTTGATTCACTTCCATGTAACTATTGTACCCATAGGAAGGTTTCAGCCGAGGTGGAAACAAACTCGAACATAGGATAATTTTTAGGTGCTTGATAATAAATCACAACCTGCCTAAGGTGAGGTGATTTATTTGCTAAAGAGGAAAGACTTGGATTGCGTGGATTAATGGGATACTATGATGGATCAAATGCTCTTAATTCAAGGGGATCAATGGTATTTTCAATTATATTTTCCCTCTTGTGAAGCCTCCTAGGGAGAAAATTTAGTGTACTCTATTTCTACAATTTTCCTCTTGGAAGATTCCTATGAATGAGTAGATCTCGTGGATTTCTCAAATTTCTTAAGAGAAGAAGTGTGAGACACTTTCCTAGATGGAGACAGAATACCACTAGACTCAATGAAATAATCCCTATTTCATTTGAACCAATCCTTTGACCTTTGAATTACTGCCATGGTTCTTTCTTTGATGTCACCTGACTCTTGGATGTTTCATGGAGTGGGAGGAAGAGGGGAAGATTGCACCGCTTGATATTCAGGATCAAATAGGTTTGATCCATCATATTTTATTCCATCCACAAACCAATCAAACTTGAAGTCTCTCATCTGATCCATTGTCATTCGCATATAATCCCATTTCCCAAACTCAAATCCATCTATGCAATTAATCCAATAATCCTCAATTTTTGGAACATGGTGAAATCTTGGAAAGAGGAAAGTCTTTGGATTCTTTTGAAGATAAAATTTAGATTGGGATACGTATAAATACAAACTAAGATCAACAAATGATATTTCAATGTTTTTGTATTCATGATACTATATTTCACGAGTAGATTCCCAGGGAGATAGGAAAGGACACACATTTCTTCTTTGCACTCTTGCACCTGGTATGGACATGGGACAATTGTCTACATAATTCAAACATGATGATCTTATCACTTGGGTACTTGGGTAACCTATGAGGAGAAATATCAAATCCTCCAACCCTTATGTAGGTGAAGGTGGGAAATTGGATGAAGTGACTTCCATACTTCTTGATCAATGCAGTTGTTTGGGATGAGATTATCTACTCAGGATCTCTTTCAAGTAACCTTATGATGCACATAGTGAATGCATCATTAACCCAAGAATAGTGAGAGTTACTCTCCTAATGTGTGATTTATGGATATTTCTTATAGGTCGGTGACTTCATTTGTAAATTAGAAACAATAGATAGGCCTCGAATGGGTCTTGTGAAAGTGAGGGCATACACAAGATAATAATTTGTTGTGAACTTCTTAGACGTGGTAAATTTTAACAATATTTGATGAAGGTTGTTACTTATAATTCACCCCAGTCCACCATTGTATATCCTTCTGTAACCACTTGAATGAACTAAGCCATCTAATATTGGAATTCCTTCATTTTCTCTTCTCCCATCACTCTTTTTAGTAGGAAAAAATCATCAAGTATGCTTCATGAAACTCACTTTGAGATAGATACTTAGGAATCCGAGAGGGCTTCCTTCCTTGTTTCAACCACGATCCAACCGCTAGTCCCCGAAATTATGAGTATGTCCACATTCCGGTGAACAAATCTCCTTAGTGATGATAACCATGTTACTACTGGTGGTAATTTATAGGCATTGATAAATGACCTTTGGTGTGAGGACTACAAGGATCAAGTTATCATCTCGCCTTACTGATTGTTCTAGAATCAGAATCATAGTGTTGTGTGCAAGATAGGACTAACTCAATGTTATGAAGGAACATAGAGTGACCACCTTATCTAAATAGTATGCTTGATGATATATTATTCTCCACAGGTTCTCATGGTTCATTCAACATTATTTCCTTTAAATCTTCTAGGTCCATGTGGCTTACATCACTATTCCTCACATTGGAATACTCGGTGTTTAGAGTGGAAATTGCTTCCAAGCTTGAGTATTGAATCTTCATGATGTGAGAAGTAGTGAGACAAAAGGGAAATGAATGGATGTGGAAATTTTTACCCCAATTCCAAAACTTAATATTTTTAGCAAGTCCTACTTTATATGGCTATTATTAGTAAGTTTCCCAAATGGTCTTTTCTTATGTATCGACTTATAAGGAGTGACAAGAATAATGAAGGTTTCTCTTTTATAAAACTTACTATTTTTAGAAATAAAGGATGTGCTATAACTTATTATTTTTGAAAATGGGACCTATGTGTGTCAAAATGGAATGAAACCAATCTCAAAAGTTTAGGTTTTTTCTTTAGATCTTCTACTCCAATTTTGGGTGATTTTTAATTTCGAACTCCATGACCTAAAAGGTAACTATATGGGTTGTAAATTTCTTATTATTGATAAAAATTGTATATAGCATAAATAGTTATACTTTTACAATCAATGTGAAGGATGTTTTGGGAGGAGTACATTGGTGAAGTTTTATAGACACCAAGTGCACATATTGGGAGATATGAGCAAAATTCAGTTTTTGAGCTTCATGGTCCATGAAAATTTTAGTAGAATTTCTTTGCAATAATTGAATTTTTTTGGGCAGGGGAGAAGATCCTTCAAAATTTAAAAATTTTCTAAGTGTTTTTTGTTTAAATTTACTTCATCTGCTTTACAATTTTTAACTTACTTTTAACTCCTTAGGATAAATCGAGGTTGGATGTGAGTTGGAGTGTGGTTACACCCTAAAAATAGGTGAAAAGAGGCATGAAGAGAAAATAGAGGGAAATCAATTTTATTTTCACCAAATGTTGGAAAGTGGCAGCTTATGGTGGAATGTGAGTGAGATGGGAGGTGTTGGAAAAGAGCTTCCGCAAGCCGTAAGTTTGTTTTACACATGACCAGGGGGTTGGGGGAGAGGGGAGCACATTTTATTGTCCATCATGTCCCTTTGGTTGTTAGGTAAATGAAACAGTACATCATCATACCAAAAATTTGGCATGGGTCCACTCAACATGAGGATAAGAGACATGGTGGAACAGAACACGAGTTTACATGTTTCCTAGGGGTGAAAGTTGTATGTTTCAAGTTACAGAGAGAGAGCAAGCATGAGGAAAACATTTTTATGTCCCTTATTTCCTTTGCAACTTAATACAATTAAAAATGGACACTCAACCTTCCAACGTGTGTCATGGTTCTTCATACCATGAGAGGAGGGGTTAGGTGTGCATGGAAGACAAGTTTGCAACATCTCTAACCCTCCAAGTTATCAGTTAGGTGACACATCAAGCTCAAATATGGGGAGCAAATTTTTATCCCCATTTTCCATTTTTACCAAGGGGACAAGTGCAAGGGGACACTCTAACCTCAAAAATGTGCCAAAGGGTCTTTGCACATGAGGAATGGGACCACTGTTAACTGAAACAATCATATGCACCTCCTAATAACATAAATTGTTGTTTAAGTGAAGAAAAAACTTATATGGATGAGGGAGTTCACATATTTATCCCTCATTTCCCTTTATATTCAAAAAAATTTAAGGTACACACAAGATTCAAAATTGTTTACAAGTTTTTTCCTCTTGCTTGATGTCATCCCACCAACTCAATTTTAGAACAACTAGAGTGATTTTTCTTCCCCGAGAGCCTAGAATGGAGTTTTGGGGTAAAATTATAATATTTTGAATCCAAATCACCTTTTGATACCATCCAAACCAATTTTAAGATCCAATTATTCCTGAAATTTTATTTTTAGGGTATGTTCCTCTTTCGGCTCAAAGCAAAGAATTACAACTAGTGTGTCTTGGATCATCACAGATAATTTTGAAGCCTTGGGTAGAAAATCATGTTTATATCATGTGGATAGTTAAAATATATTCATATTACCTATTTTTTAGCTATCAAATCCTCTTATAACTCTTAGAATCTTCAGGACAAGTCAGCTTTCTCCATTGACGTATGGTATTCCTTTTTGCTTTCCGCAATGACCCCCATGTTTTGTTTATTTGATTCTCAACATCACATGGATTCACAAAATTCCTCCACACTACCTTGCATTTATCCAATATCCCTATACACCACTTCCCAATAAGTGTTTCCCATGAAATCGCCTTTCGAGAGGATATTCATTGGCTGCAAAATGGCCAAAAATAGCCCTTTTTATGCCTCTAGGGATAGTTGCTTTGCATTAGATCTCGCTTACCAATTAAATCACCTTAGGTTTACTTCCTTACACATGAAACACAATTAAAAATATTGGTATCATGTTCCTCCTAGCTATAATAAGTATGAAACTATGGATAATTTGGCTAGAGGAATGGTCTATAGTGACCGGGAGAGGAAATTTTCAAGTGGGGGCTTTGGTTGTCATGACCAAAATTTTCAATGTTTCATGTTAAAAAATTAGTATGAAAAAATGTACATAAATATATCTCTCATAGATGACACAAATACCTAAGGCGGACTTTATATAAAGTGTAAACATGATACACAAGTCAATAGTATGAAATTTTCATCACAATTGTGACATAACCCTTTTTAATAGGCTTACATCTCTACCATGGTGATGTTTTTGATTGGCATTGATCAAGGGTTTGGGAAGTTAAATGCTTATGTTGGGATTGAATTCTGAAAAAATGTGGTTTGGAAGAAAAACACTAAACTATGAATTTAATTTCCACCGGCGTGGATAACCTAATGGTTGCCAACATATCCTTTGGTTTGAACATTCTTACCTTAGTTCTAATATCCTATTTTAAGCACTTTTAAAATAACTTTTAAATAATTCATTTTTCAACCCTTCTATTGTATCGGATAATTTTTAAAATTATGTATATTATTCATGAATAGAATTAATCTATTGTAACTTGGTTAAAATATGGTTAATACCATAGAGAAATCCTCATTATCACTTGGTTTGAATCAAACCAATACAAATTTAGAGATTTTTTCATATTATCTTACCATGAGTTTTTAATACTATTGGTGCTAGTGGCTGCCTTTTTTCTCCATATTAAAAAGAGGTACTGGTATATGTCTCCATATGGGGTGTTATTTAGTCAAAATTATTATTCTAATTTGTATAGTCAAATGGTGGGATCTTTACCATCAAATTTATGAAATCTAGAATTTTGGCCACATGGCATTCTTCCCGAATTGGGATTTTCTTAGAATTGATGTTTTGAAAAATTCGTGAAATGTATTTACTTAAGGTTTTGAAAAATTCCATCATTTGTGTCTGTTGAGTGGTGAGGCTATTGATTTGTGCTTGCATTTCAATCCTTGAATAACCTCACTACTAGAAGTTGGTTCGTTTTTATATATATTTTTTAACACCAACATGATTGATACGAAGAGAAATTTATTTGGCATAGATGGAAAATAAGTGAAAATGTTTCAATATTTTTTCAATTCCTCTTATATTAAACTCAACTAATCACGTAATTTTTCTTTGAATCACCTACAAATTTGTGACCCATCTATCTTTTGTACTTCCTTTGACTCTACCTTCTCTAAATTTTGATTAGAAAATTCCAATAGTGATGGATTCCTCTAACTCTAAGGATTCCCAAGTTTATCATTGTTATAATTATATCCAATAGGGCTCGTTATAGTGTGTGTCTTGTAAATGGGGACTCAAATATATTGATCACATTCATAAATAGTGTCAACCCAATGTTTAATAACACTAAATACGAATAAAGTACTCTTTTCATATTCTAGTATACCATCTCTAAGGTATGGTGTGAGTAAATTATCATGGCTAACCGCTTATCGATACACCATAAGTTATAAATTACTTGAGGTTTCTTATGGCTAGAATTAAAAATAATCTTTGGAGTCTTCCTATATTTCTAAGGGTATATGGAAACTTAGGTTTGCACAAAATGATTTTTAGGAGGCTATGATAATGGGTTGAATCCCACCTCACTTCACACATGGATCTCAAGTGCTTATCCAAAAATAAAATCCTTTTTGAGAGTATCTTAAAACCCTTTGCATAGGGTTTCTAGCCTAAATTTTAAACTACTTCTATGAAAAAATTGGGTGATTTGGGAAAAGAAAGATATATACTGCAAATTTTTTTGCCACTTTTTGATCCCCAACTACATAACACAGCCCTAGGAATAATTTATACCATATGATATAAGCCTTCATATAGCATATTGTTAGCGAGAAATTTTTTTAGGTGGACAAATGGATGGTTATCTTACCAATGTCTCTGGGACTCTAGGTCCCTCTGCTTTGGTGGTGTAGCTCCACTTTATTGTGAATGAACAAAAATGAAAATATGTTTTTGGTTAGGAGGTCGGGATCCAATAGGCACACTCCAATGTTTATTTGTAAACTTCTACTTGGAACTCTATGAATCACACAATTATGTTGTTCTACTTTCAACTTTGGAAAATGATAGATTTGCTTGAAAAATTAGAGCTTTGTGACTGATTATCTAGTGCTATAGAAAGGAAATTGCAGAGAAGGAAATAATTCAAAACTTCAACACCAACAATTTTATCCTGAAACCTCCAATGGAGGAAAACCAATCGGGAAGGGAAATTACTCTTTCTTCCCACTTTTATTGGTCTAATATAGATAATTACAGATTACAATAAGTATGAAAAGAAGCAACAATGTAAACCTTCTCTCTAATTACTTTCTTGCTTTGTTTCTACACCTTGCTCCTATAACTCCATTCCAACACTGAAGATTTTGCTCACTGCTCTCATTAAACTCTGCTTCTCGATCTCTTTGGATCTTTGAATTCCTATTCTCTTGCTCCTTTCATGCATTTATAGGCCTTCCCATGTTCTACCATGCACTAGAGAATGTGAAAGGGCATGGAAGGGCAAGAGACACAGTTGGGCGCTTCAAATTTGTAGCCATTCGTGTTCCATTATTCTTTTTTGTTCGAAGGTGTCGGGACCACCGCCCCTGTTGGCGGTAGTTTCAAGACCACCGCCCCTGCAGGCGATGGTTCAAACCACCACTCTGCACAAAGCGGTGGTTCCTTCTAGAATCTCCATTTACCTCATTTTATTCACTTTTCTTGTTTCTCCTTCTTCGTGCTAATGGAACTGATGAAGTGGTGTGTTTTTCTATATCCCTATGGATCAAATGTACCCATGGAAAATGCTTACAACGAATCAGTAAGGGGGTTGGGAAAAGGTGGGGGAAGGGGAGTGAGAAATTAGATAGGATAAATTAACTTTGCAAGTAGAAAATTAGATTCTTTCCAAAGCTAATTAGAAGTTTCACATTCACAAATTCTAGGAGAGAAACAACTATGCTTAGAACATCAACGATCAGAGGAAACCATGCAACACAAAGTTACACACATTCATGAGTCATGAAAAGAAGAAATCCCTTTCTTTATTGACATCTTAACAAGTTGTACAATGTTGGAAAATAGAGGAAAATAGGTAGGGAAAGTGGAAGAATAGCTATCTCCTTTTCCTTTCTCAAAAATCTCTCTCTTGAGTGTACAAAATTGACAACCCTTAAGAATGAGGGTGTCATTACATTATATAGAACTAGAAACGAATCTTTGGCTACCCCCCACATGACCTTTCACTTGTCCTCACAAAATGTGACTCTTGACATTCTTAGGAATGAAATTAAGTTCCCTTTTATATTAATCAAGGGAAACTTATTACAATGTTTGCTAAAGCCACATTTAAATGAATAGGATGAATGTCATGATTGCTCATAACAAAGAATTAGAAAGGGGTAGAGAAGAGGGGAAATAATGAAGAGAGAAGGGAAGAATTCTCTAAATCATGAGTGGGGATACCTCTGCCTTTGATGAATATATTTTTGATGATGATCACAACCTCTGCATGATGCACAAACACCCTGGACCACAGAATGAGTGTTTAGAAACACTTTGCCGAGATTTCCCAATGTGAGCTCAAGATGAACACATACAATTCCCATGATGATCCTCCTTGAAACTTGACTAATGAACTCCTTGACTCATTGAACTCATCCTGATCAACTCACTTTGACTCACCCAACTCCATGAGTGATGAAGATGGATCCACCCGTTGCACCTGCGCAATACACTACCTTGTTATTGAATACAATTGAACTTATGATGATGTTAACAGGACCTCTTTAAAGTTATCATTGCTCAAATGTACCCATGAAACCATAACCCTATGGAAATCCAAAGAAAAAGTGGAAAGATGAGTGAAAATGAATCCATCTACAAATTTCTGCACTTGGAACTGAAAACTACTATTTTTGGAAACTAGGTCCCAGAAGTGTTATTTTTGGGCGGGTTATTTTTTTATCTTGTTGCACTAAGGTGTTTCCTTCACATTCCAAGAATGTTCATAGATGTTTTGGATTCAATTCTAAGAACTTTATATTTTTAGAAATTGTATTTTTGTTTTTTGTTTTTTATTTTTTTGACCTGTGTTCCCTAGTTTTCAGCTTCTTATGATTTTCAATTTTCTTTCTTCTAAAGGTTTTGTCGTTTTAGGAAACTTACTAACAATGGAAAGTACAGATCAAAGGCACTTGTTATTTTTATAAGTTGAAAATATTGGCCTTATTTTTATGAGAAAAATATAGATTCTTTCTGGGGTTTTGTTTTTTAGTCTCCGCGAAAAATCTTGAGTTCTCCCACTTCTCAAATTGATGGAAAATGATAAAAGAACAATCTATGACACAAATTTTTAAATGACTGCCATTAAAATTTTGGGATGTCTTTGAGGTTTATGTTTTATGAAGATTCAAGGCACCTAGGAGAGGATGATTTTCCCAAATTTTCACTGATATTTGACCACTAGTTTGAAAGTTATGAGCTAATATTCATTTTTCGCCATGAGGGTTTTGAGCACTTGGACATGGTTTCAACTCAAAAATCCTTATTTTTTGTGTTGCAGTAGTGGGGAATGATGTAAAATCAGTGAGGGGCACAATGTAAAATATTTTTAGGTGTAAGAAATGGAGGGAGGAGAATAAAATCTGGAAATGGGAGATTTTCAAGTAAGTGCGTGCAAGTAGCACTTGAAGCACTAAGAAGCAACAATAAAAATGAAAAATATGCAAATTTGCACAAGTTGGGAAGGAGCCCACTTGATTATCCCAACCTTCCCAAATGTTTGGGATGGTTTTTGCATAAAATTTTACCCCTTTCCTATTTTTCCATGTGGCGCTTCCTAGTTGGACAGAGTTGGGAGCATTGATTTCGAGCATGGGGCTTAAACTACCAAAAGGAGCTTGAAAACAGTCACATCGAGGTCTAGGGGATTAAATGGGATGGGTAAAAAAATTTGCATGAAACATCCCAAATATTTGGGACGGTTGGTGCACAAAATTGCGCCACTCTCGATTGTTTGAAATTCCAAGGCAGAAAATTGACTAACTCCTTAAGCCATACCTTGGGGAGCAACTTGTCGAAGCCATAACTTGAGTTCCTGGAGGAGTTTTTATACTTATTTATATTAATTTTCATTAAAATTTCCTTCTGAACACAATGGTGATAGTCTCATATCTTGATTCTTCCTATAAACCCCTAAAAATAGGATTTTTCTCCGAGATTGAAAGTTGTGCATGCTAAAAATAGGTTCTGAATAGAACCTCCCGAGTGTTGTGAAAAAATTGATACCACATTTTATATTTCTCTTAATTATATTTCCAAATATATTTCATTTGACACTCAACTCCTTACGGAGCTCCCGAATCGCTTCCCGAAGCTCAAGAGTTGTTTTTGCACTATGCACTGCTCAAGCCTCCAAGACCCAATTTTGTTGAAACTGCTCCAAAAATTTTGAAACTTCCCAGATTCTTCCAAAACCAATTGCACAACATTATTATCTCTTTGATACACCTCCATGATGATTTTTAGTCCTTCGTTCTACTCCAAGGGTGTGTACTAGCCTCAAGAAGACTAGAGAATAACCTTTCCTAAAGCTTGTCAAAGAGCCTGTCTTGATGAATCATGTCTTGGGAGTACCTAGGTGCACTTGCTTTCCCTAAATCACCTACATACATGATGACACAACACGTTGGAATACTCATAGAGGCATGATAGGACTAACATAAGGATTAGGGTGATACGGAGGAGGTCTCAGAATGACCTTTAAGAAAAAACATTTTTGGTAAGGTATGGTTGTCATGCTTTCAAGTGTTAATTTTTCCCTTGAAATCTCATGACAACACATATTTATCCAAATATATATAGTAATATTCATTATGATTTAAATGAATAAAGTAAGATTTATTAAAATTATAAATTGTATTACAAAGGTATGTTGTAGGCATCTTTAAGGGAATAACCTCCTTTGAGAAATCCTCGAAAAAAATTCAATCAATGGTTTTTCCTCTTAAACTGGGTTCATTTTAAGACCCCCTCCAAAAATTATTATAGAATGGGTGGAGAATGTTCCAAAATATATATTCACATTGTTGGCAAATCTTAGAAAGGAGGGTTTTGGTATGGTGGTGAATCTGGTGTTTTTAGTATTGTTACTGTATGGTAACAAATTAGTTAGTTGTCGGTCGGTAAGAGCCTTTATTTTTCAGCCGATAACAACCTTTCGCTTTTTTTTTTTTATTATTGGCAAATAGTTTTTTGAAAGGGACTATACCCTTGTACATGAAGGCTCAAAAGCCAAGATTGAATCATGAAAGCCCAACAACAGAAAACAATCTGCTTAGAAAAGAACCAACACCCAGTAACAATTCAGCAAAAAAAAAGCTGAAAAACAACAACCAGTCAGCAACTGCACCGCAGCACCATGGCAAATCCAAAAAACAATGTTCGGAAAAGACATGGGACAATGTAGAACAGCCGAACACCAAAAGAGAGACAAATCATCGAGGCGGAGAAGTGGCATTCTTTAAAATAACCTTTTTCTTTTTACGGACAGTTACCCACCCTGATGATGCCTCCACGAATGGAGGGTTAGAAAAAGGAGAATCCTCCAAAGTTGCAAAATTTCCAACTGAAACAACATCATTGTTTTCATGAGATAATTTTTCCATGTGACAACAACTAAATGAGATAAATTTGTTGCAATTTCCTTGCTTGTTGGCAATAGGATTTTCCGATAAAGGGATTTCAGGGACAAAGCCAGATTCAACCTTAGCATTTGAATTTGAATCAAGGTCCTCTTTTGCATCGAAAACCAAATGTTCTAGGAGGGCATCTTTCCACCAACTGCGTTTCTCATGCTGGCTCTTTGCCAACCCACAAGCAATAGAGGTATGACCTAAACAGAAACACCTTCTGCATCGAAATGGAAGACCCTCGTAATCTAAAGGTTGTGACCAAGTTCTGTTTTGCACCCTAAGATCAATGGTTGCTGGGAGGTTTTTAGCCGTGTCAAGTTCCACCAAGATTCGAGCATAGGTAGTGTGGGTGTAATCAAAAGTTTGAGAATCTATAAACAAGTGTAGTTCCCAAGGTGTTTCCAATAGATTTCAAACATTCACCGCTCCAGAATTGGAGGGGTAAATGGGGCGATCGAGATCAAACAGTTTACATGAAAAATACTCAATGAGCGTGTTAAAAGAGGGGAACCAGGGTTTAATGATCAGGTACTTAGATTGGAAAACCCAAAGCTTAGAAGCGATGGATTTTTATCAGCAATTGAAGAGAAAGTCACAATGAAGATACCTTTAGCACACGGATATAAGTCTAACCTCCCAACGAGCAAAGGAGTCTAGTGCTTGGAAATCCATGCGTGTAGGTCAGGAAGGTGGGCCAGAGTCCTCCGAATCTGTAGATCAGAGCATGTTCCTTTCGTTATCAGCTAGTAACAGTCTTTATTTTTGGCCAACAACAACCTTTTTTTTCATTCAAGTAATAGTCTTTGGTTTTGACAGCATGACAACCTTTGGTTATAGGTCCAGTAACATCCTTTGAATGTCAAACGGTAACACATATTGGTTTGTCGCGCCTGAATTCTTGTTGCATACTTTCTTATTCTTGACGACAACACAAATCAAATTTACCATCTGGTAACATGTTCTTTCTATCATTCGACATTGCATAATCACCTTACCTTTGGCTTATAATAGTATATTGTATTACTATATTATGGAAAATTAATCCTATATATAATAGAATATTATAACATGAAGGTGAATATACTAACATTGGTCGGCCCTTAGTGGAAACACTAAGGTGAAATTATGGCCAAATATATGTAAGACCCGTAAAAAATTGTGAATGCGCTACCGTACAGTAGTAAAAAATTCACTAATTTCAAAATTCAAAAATCCTAATATTCGCCATTTCACAAATATTCACCCCTAAAAT
Organism: Taxus wallichiana var. yunnanensis; assembly: GCA_018340775.1. Taxonomy (NCBI): domain Eukaryota; kingdom Viridiplantae; phylum Streptophyta; class Pinopsida; order Cupressales; family Taxaceae; genus Taxus; species Taxus wallichiana. The sequence continues at coordinate 771,285,793 of CM031239.1, read as the reverse complement.
GAACCATGTTTTAGACAAATACTCTTTATTTATAATACTTTTTTCAAGGAAGTTACTACTTTCCCATACATATGGGAGAATTATAATTTTACAATGGGGATAATTACAAAGCATATACTTACAAGATTATATTAATAACACTTAATTCATAAGAAAATAGTTAGAATAAAGGGGTCTACAAAATCACCATATACCTTATGGTAGATGTCTATGTTTTGAGGGTGCATGGTTTATTCATTCATTAGAGTGGACAAACAAGGAAATAATATTAAAGAAATTTGTTAATCAATAATAGGGTAATTCTTTAAGGATTTTCTCTGTAGATACTCAAATTTGGTAACTTATCCTTTGGTAATGAAAAGTTTGGCTTTGTTTCAATGCTAAGATAAATGATCACATTATAAGTTGCATTGACATATCATTATCTCTCTTATGCCTTGTTAATATCTACACAAGACTCTTTAATTCATGCATGTAATATTAATCACCCAAAGTATTAATCTATCCCCAAGGAAATTTCCCATAATTTGAAAAATTTCATCATTAGAACCATCTCTAAGACCATATAAAACAAAATCAAATCATATCATGATCTAGGCTGACCTATATTTTCTCTCATCCCCTCTCTTCCAAAAATAATTTTCTTAATTTGAAAATATGATATGTATCATTTCATCTTCCCTAGGGTTACCTTAGTGTGACATCTAACCCATAGAATCCTATATAAACAAGTGAAATGCACTTCATAACTCACTTGACATTCTCAAGCACTCTTGTTGCAAAATATCAACACTAAAGTGTCCAAGGCTCTCCTAAATTTTCTTTAAGTGGTTGCACATCTCTTAGAGCAACCACCACACAATTCTAAAGCACATAAACTAGCTTCAAGAGTCTAGCTTCCTCCATTACCAAGCATGTGAGTTGGCCTATACAATTTCATATCCTCTCTTCCAATAACTATTTTCTTAATTTGAAAATTCTTATGTGCATCATTTCATCTTCCATTGGTTCTTCTTAGTATGACATCTAATCTATGGAAGCCTATATAAGAAATTCAAATGTATTTCATAACTCACATGACATTCTCAAGAACTTCTATTGAAAAATATCAACACGAACACACTTAAAGCTCTCCAAAACATTATTAAATTATTTGTACATCCTTTATATCAGCCACAACATATGCTTGAAGCACTCAAACCAAGTTCAAGAGTCTATATTCCACCATTACTAAGCATGCAAAGGTCTTATAGCCATGTCTTAATAAGATCAAGTCACTCTAAGCATTTTCAAAATTCTTAAAGGACAAAGGGAATCCGTTTTAGCATCTAAATCACATCACACCACATTTCTACCATGTTAGGCACATTTATATTATATCTCTAGTTATGACCATTATTTGTTGTGTCAAGAGACGCGTCAAGAGAAACATAAGGGTTTGTCTTAGATAGCATACACTACATGCACCAAAACTAAGAGAACTACATGAGGCTTCCTCTTGCTTAATTAGATGTATTATAACGTCTGCATTAATTTGGAATCTTGGTTAACCTTGAAGGTCGATTGAACCTCACCCACTCACAATTTTTCCTTTTTTGTTATCTAATCATTTGATGAAGTCTTTTGTAAGTGTTTAGGGTTTTCTATTTGTTGCATATTTTTACAAGTGGTACTGAAAGTGTGCAAGCCCTAACAATATACATGATAACCGTTTCCATACTAGAAACAAACATGTTGTTAGAATGTAATATTAAGTGCCTATAAACTTAATTTATAATTAAATAATTTAGAATAGATTATATTCTTAATTATTTAATATAAACTTTAGGTTATGTTTAATTGGTTATTTAGTAACTAATTTATATTAAATCGGGGTATGATTTAATCATACCCTGTCACTTAATATGTTCATGACCCATGGGTTCATTTAAATATGGTCGTGGATCATATTATTTTCACTTGCTCGGTGAATGGATTGAGAGAAGTGAGGTAAAGGAGATTTTTGGACTGTGTAATGTTTCTCATATAAATGGAAATTCTCATTTGTTTGTGGTTTTTCTCCCCTCGGGTTTTTTCCACGTAAAACTTGTGTACTGTTGATTATTTATTTATGCATTTACATTATGTTTGGTGAATGTTAATTTAATATGATTTAATTAGGATATATAATCCTTGTCCTAACATGGTACCAGAGCATGTACTTTAATCCTAATTTAATTAACCTATCAGGTGTGTCGGTTGGGGTGGTTAGGTGGTTAATTCGTTGGAAAAATTTAATTTATACCCCCTCCCATCCAGGACATAGTTGTTACCAAGAATGTGCATAGGTGGAAAAATATTTGATAAAACATTTACCCTACGTGTGAAATCTCATGTGAAAGAATTTACCAAGACCTGCAAAAAAGAGGTAAAGGTTAAATATTTGTTAAAATATTTCACTCTATGTGTATAGTTTCAAATGTGCAGGTTGAAATCTTTTGGGGGTAAATCCAAGAATTATAAAAGGTTAAAAGGAGGAGACAAGCTCCATCAGAATAGGGTGTTCATTTTTTTCCATTGGCTTTGGTTAAAATTATGTTTCCCCTGTTGGTAAATCTTCATGTAAAATTTTCTTACCCTTTGAAATTCAAAAATAAACTTGTTTATGTCTCCAAATAATTTCCATAAGGACCCCTTTAAATAAGTGGGTTTGATTTGAAAAAATATAGTTTATAGCTAACCTATAACTATATCCTATATAGTTTTAAAAACTATATTTTTTAAAATATATAATAAATAAAATAAAGTTTATATAGACCATACTAAATAGTTTATGGTTCAAAAATATATACTAAATCCTAAAATTATGTGGCCTAATACCTAAACCTAGGTGGGTGGGCCCCCTTCCCCTCCCCACATCTCCTTGGTTGCCACTTGGCGGGCTCTACCCTACCCCCACCTGCCTCCTCCCACTATCGCCACATGCCCTACCTTTTCCCATGCGCCACCAACCTGCCTACTACTCTACCTTGCCACCGTCATGTGGCTCGATTAGCAGTGAGACCGACCTCCTTTTTACCTAAGTGTTTAATCCCACATTGGTGGGGTGTAGGTGAGTTAAAGGATTTAAAATCCTTGGGGAAAAGTGTATGTGGTGTGACTTTGGTCACACCACTATGTTCTGTTAAGAACCCATACGGATTGGTGATGGCTCATTCTTTGCGGCTTGGCCATGGGCTCCATTATGTTTGTTGAGGGCTTGCCATGGTGGTTAACTTGATGAGCAATGTTGATCATTGCATAGTTAATTTGGTTTGTAATTGGCAATAAATATAGAACATTGTCAAGTGGCATTAAAATTGGTGGCTTAAATAAACTCGACTTGGTGGCATTAACAACTTGACTCGCCAAGTTGGTTAACCCAACTCGGTCGAACTATAGGAGAAAAGATCCACAAATTTTTTTATATATACAATTTTTGTATTTTTCTCATGTATTAAATATTTTTAATTTGATTTAATTTTATCCTTCCTTTCTAAATGAGAAATTTATTTTTAATAATATAGTACATATTAGAAAAATTATTTTTATTTGAAATGATTTCTTTTATGAAACAATGACCAAGTCGTTGACATTTTTCATGAAAAACTTAAAAAATCACTCATATTTCAATAAATTATTGTTATTATCAAACTAATATATCGTATGTTTAGACTATTGGTTTGATAGGTCCTTTTTCGTCATGAATTCATCAAAAATTTGACTATGTGGCTTGAACAACAATAGGGGATTTTTTAAACCTTGATTAATATAAACCTCGTTGTTCTTATTTATTGAAATTTTATTTACGTGAAAATGGGATCTAACCACTTTAACATTGATAAATCACATATGTTAAATGGAAACAATTACAACATCTGGAAGATATGGTTGGAGGCATAATTCATGGCTCACAAGCTTTGGATGGTCATAAATGGAACGCAGAAGGCTCCAATCGGAAGTAAAGCAACTACAAACAATGTTGTTGCATATCAAAAAAGGTTTAGGAATTTGTTCATTATTTTGTGGAGTGTGCGGGATGACTTTCTTCTTAATATCAAGAATGAAGAAAGTCTAAGTGAGGCTTGGACACAATTGGAATCAATGCACAAAGGTACATGGTTATCGAAAATCATTAAATTGATTCTAGAACTAATGACGACTCCCATGAAGGGAGATGAAAAAGTAATTAATTTTTGGCTAAAATAAAAATGTTAAGTCTTAGTTGGATGGATGTAATTGTAACATAATTCAGAAAAATATTTTACTTTATTATTTAGTTGAATATACATGAAAGGTTTAGAAATTTCATTTCAATGTTGAATTCTAAGTATCAAACTAAATAAGACATCCCTGATTTGCAAACCATCAGTGATATCCTGATTCAGGAAGAGAAAGTTATGACAAACTTTGATTCAAAAGAGGATGTCACTCAGGCACTTCTCATTCTAAAATTGAAAAATAAACATTCTAAGTTCAACAAGAATCAAAAATCAACTTTTAAACCTCATAGTAAAGATAATAAACTAGCAAAATTAAGAGTTAGTTTTGATGGTAAATGTCATGCCTGTGGAAAATTTTTCCATAAGAAAGAAGATTGTAAATTAAAAAATAAGTCAATTTTAAAAAGCCAAAAGGGAAACAAATCAGATCAAAATCAAAATCAAAAAAAGAATCAAAAAAATATTCAAAAATATAATGTAATTTTTTTGTATGTTTCCTTTGTCACTGCAAAGGAAAATGAGTGGATATTGGACAGTGATGCCTTTAGGCACATGACCTTCAAATAAAATATCCTATCTAACCTTAGAGAATGTAATGATCATATCTATTTGGGTGATCATTCCATCCTCGACGTTCAAGGACAAGGAAAAGAAAAGGTCTCTAATGGTTTTATTAACAATGTGTTGTTGGTTCCTAAACTTAAAATGAATTTTCTTTCTTGTTTTCAATTAACTCAAAATAACTATAGTGTAAATTTGCTTTGAAAGATAAACGGTTTATTAAAAAGGAATAAAATGTTACTATAATTGAAGGCATACATAGAGATGATATTTATGTGTTTAATGACTTTCCATCTGCTTCTTATTTGTTATCTCAAAGAACTGACATGCAATTGTGGCATGAAATACTAGGTCATGTCAATTTTAGGAGCATGTATGACATGTCTTGACTAAACCTAGTATTTGGTCTACCACCTATTTCCCAAAATCATGAAATGTGTGAAAGTTACTTATGTGGTAACCAATCGCCAACCCTTCCATATTCATCATGATGAAAATTCTATTGAACCTTTAGAACTTGTCCATAGTGATGTCTGAGGACCCCTAGAAGTTTCATTCCTTAATGGTTCTTTGTATGTTCTCACATTTATTGATGATTTCTCTTGTATGATTTGGTCTTATTTTATCAAAAAGAAATATGATGTCTTGTCTAAATTTAAATAATTTAAAGCTTTAATTGGAAATAATTCTAGTTATAAAATTAAGAGGATTAAGACTGTGTAGACACTAAATCACATACTTTGGGTACATTTTTGGGCCCTAGTCATATACCACTATTCATATGATTCCTAAGCGATAAAATTACCAATTGACCATTATCTTTGGCCTCTTTGCTTTCTTTTCCGATTTCCTTCTTGGTCCTACACACCTTCTTGCCTAGTCTAACTTTCAACACTTTAGTTTTTCCGAGTATGGACACCAAAGCACACATCTAGGATGTCGGTGCCTGGCACCCTTGTCCCCTCTAGGCACCTCGACCTCTTTTTTATCTTTCTCACATATTTTAGGTCCTTTCTAGTTATTGGACATCTTATTTTCTTGGTGGTCAGCCTTTTAGTGGTTAATTATGAAATTCAAACAAGGGAATCATATAAATATAAAACTATGTGACCATAATAAAGGACCAAGCACTAAGCATCTACTACCACCACCTAAGGTTGCATTCAAAGGCCATTACAAGAGCATTCAATCATCCATCTAGATTCACATAAAGGACAAGGGACTTTATTATTTCTATGTACACTTCATAGGAGGAAAAGTTATTTTTTTCCATGCACACATCTATCTACATCTTCTACATATAGTTATTACTCATTATTCAAGTGCGTCGACACAAGAGCCACCTATGGAATGATTCTACACACACGCACATGCATAACTACATGGATTCTAAAATATAGTGCAACCCCGAATCATAAGTTCACTTAGTCGGGTGACCACTGAGGTCATTTCGACTCCCAATTTACATCTTTTTATTTTTAGGATTTGATGTGTTTTAGGGTTTTGCAAAGAGGTCTTTCACTTTGCAAGTTACATGTGAGTTGAGCAGTCATCTGACAATGACATAAAAGTGACAAAGAGCGAAGTCCAAGGACATTGAAGTGACACTCAAGAAACTAGATTCGGCCATTTTTACAATCATGGGCACACAATGCTGGGTCTATAGTGCCTTTGACCCAATCCAAGCACCACATTCCAAAGTGTTCTAATACTTATGCATTTTTCTCGAGCTTGGTTGTGACAATTTGAACTTTTGTTTTTAGTTCTCTAAGTCTATACACTTCTCGGAATTATTGCAAACCAAGTCTTCTTTCCTCCCTCTTGCACTTAGGGTTTTACACTTATCTTTCTTATTTCTAGGCCAAATATGTACTTCATTGTTTATTGATTTTACCGCTACATTGCAATATGGGGTTTAGCATTATTTCAATATTTTTTAAATCATTTGGTGAATCCGAATTCACTATATGCTCTTCTCCTACTTCACTATATGTTGATGACACGCTAGATGAATTACTTGCATGTGAAACTTTGTTCGATATTGATGATATTTCTAAGATTGAACATGTTAGTATCAATTCTACTTCTCTTAAGACTAATAAATGTGAATTTTCTACTCCTCTTCCATATACTTTTGAGGTTGTTCCTAATGGCATTCATGACAATTCTTCCATTCCTACTAGCTCACGTCTTATAGTTTCTTTTGATTCTACTTTGCTATTATTTCGCTACTATTGTGATGTTTTTCTTCTCTCGATGATGTTCATATTTCTTCTTCTATTTATTCTAGGATACTTTCTCTCATTTATTCTATCTATTGTGATTGTACCCGTATCATCTTCATCTATTTATTCTTCTCACATTCCTATGATCACTCATAATGGCAAGCTTTAACCTCTCAATGTGCCTCTCACATCTTCTATGATTCCTCCACATGATATTTTATCACTCATGCATGTTGTTGGTCAGTTGCAATCTCAAGTTCAATCTCTCACTCTTGAAAGAAAATCCTATTATGCTTCTATTGATAATAACTCTCTTCATGACAATCATATTCCAAAGAAAATTTACAATTCAACATTTCCTAAGGATTTCATCATGCCTACATTTTCATGTTTTAATGACACTGGAAATCCATATCTACATCTTAAGCATTATTGTTTAGCTATGACTTCTTATTCGAATGATCGATTATTGTTAAAATCCTTTCGTCATAGTCTAGTTGATGAAGCTCTTCAATGGTACACTCATTTTCCTTTTGGATCTATTAGTACATATTGTGAAATGGAAGATGCTTTTCTTAGACGCTTTATGCTAAACAATGGTCCTAGAGTCACACATGATTGTTTACCTAGCTTGCATTAGGGAAAGAAAGATCATATCCTAGATTATATTTTACGCTTCAATTATTACATGCATCAGTTAGTATTTCAGCTTATTGATCTATAGAATCAATTTATATTTTGTCGTGGCTTGATTCCTAATTTAAAAGAGTGATTGCAATATGATACATATAAATCATTTACACTTTTATGTTATAAGGTCATCGATCTAGAACATGATTTAATTGCTACACATGTTATAAATCCTCCTTTTACTTCTTCTACTATTTCATATTCTACTTCTTCACCTCTTCCATCTATTAAGCATCCTCCAAGGTCTCCATCTCCTCCACCTCGCAAGCAAGTTACATATCCTCTATCATCTAAGCGTACGTTTACTAAATTGCCTTGTGCTCTGCATATTCTATTTCCATTGGTCGTCTAGAGAAATCTTATTACACTTACTCCTCCGCTCAATTTGTACCCATCTCGTCCAAAAGGTCACAATTAAAATGAAAATTTTAGATGCAATTATCATCAATGCATTGGGCATTCTACAGATCGATGTTTCAAGCTTCAAAATATTATTCAAGATCTTATCAATAATAATGCTATTGAGCTTCTAAATCCTACAACATCTATGTTGGTCAATGAAAATCACAAGCTCAATATATTCGACAATACTCTTCGTAAGCATGATAAGCAAGTGGTTGATTCCTCATCCAATCATACATATTGTGCATACCTCTCCTCCTTCATTGAGGGCCCTTGATTTTTTGTTTCTCACATAGATGCATCTCCATCAATCATTACTTTCTCTGATCATGACTATCATACTACATTCTCTTCTGACACATTACATATCAATGCTTTTATTGGATTTTATGCTATTAACGATACCATGATCATCTCATTGTATTATGTGTGTGTGCTCTATTGTACTTCTTGTTGCTATCGGCTATATGTTATCACATATTTCATATCTAGTTCCTAAATCATATGGTTACGCTCAAGCTTATAGTCACAATTGGCACTCTTATCATGCTTGTTTGATTTCTTATGGCACCTTCACAAAGGGTGTGATATCATCTTAGGTCTTCCTTGGCTTCGTGAAACTCAAGCTATCATTTCCATGAATCACTTGTGTCTAAAGTTCATTTATAATGTGAAAGTCCTTATTCTCAATGGTGTTCTCGCCATCCTCATCATGACCTTAGCCTCCTCTTGAGGTTTCCATTACACTCGCTAGAACATCTAGGTCCTTGTAGCCTCTCAATTCTAAAGCACAATATTCTCCTAGCTCACCTATTCACACACGAATTATTCAATCTCATCGCCTAGGTTCACAACTCGATAGCTCCTTCACATAGGTATACGTCACCTCCTTTTTTCCCTTCACATCAATGCTTGCCACCTTTACATTCTCCTTCACATAGGTGTTCATTGCCTCCGCAATCTCCTTCACATAGGTGTTCATCACCTCCACGCTCTCCTTCACATAGGTGTTCATCACCTCCACGGTCTCCTTCATATAGGTGTCCATCACCTCATAGGTCTCATGCACATAGATCTCATTCACCACTACATCATCAGTCTCACACATCACCGATCTCGAGCATGGTCACACACCTTTATCTCCACAAGCATCGAGTGGAGGACCCTCACCCTTTACTTTCATCGGATAGCTCACTTCTCACCATACACTTGGGGGCATCATGCTTACTCTTTCCCCCTAACATTATCAGGTGTCTCACATTTCTTCGCATCTAGTATTTCACGCACATCTAACATATCTGGATACACTTGTATCATCATTACCCAATGACAGGGCTCTTGTGCTACAGTTCACACTTGATTATTAAGGACATACCGCATGAACCTCATACACTGCGACTACATGATACATATTTTGCTTACATTGTATGTTTAACACATTGTCACTACCCCGTAATGCACTCTAGTTCCACGGTTCATACTTGACTACTGAGGGTTTCAATCCGAAATGAACCTCATCACACTCGCTCACTCTATACACTCTAAGATTTTATGATCATATCTTTTTAAGCGCACACAATTCAAACCATTTCCCAATGATGCACTCTTGTTCTATGGTTCATTCTTGATTTCAAAGGGGTCGTTTATAAATTAACCTCATCTCATGCATACTCATTTGCACTCACTCAAGGGGCACGTTGCTCCTATCACACTCAATTTGCATTCCACTCCACTCACATCCACAATAGACTACATATCTTGGTCGCAATTACTCTTTGCTTTCTTATGCTTCCATGTACTCTTTTTACATATGTTAGAAATATATTTTGTATGTCATTATATTTCTATATACGCATGTGTATTCACTTGTCTTCTACTTGGGAATGTATATTTTACACAGATCCTTATGCGCAACATGAATGTTCGGCACAATACCTCTTACCGATTCTGTAGAGGCTCTTGGGGGCATCTACTTTTGTACACATCATAGGTGTTATTATTTCAATTTATACTACTTCCTATTCATACTAGCACACTACTATCGATCATACACGTTTTGACATACATTTTATCTTTCTAACATGCTAACGGGTGCTTCATGTGCAACATTTACTTTGCAGGACTATTTGCTACCATGGTTGTCTAATTTTTGCTTGCCACTATTTTCCATTGCTTCTATTATATGCCATTGTTTGTGGGCTTTTCCCTATGTCTTGCTTGTTCACTACTTGTTTTCTTTTGGCTAATTCGTCCTTGACTATATTGCAACATTGTGAGTGATGTCCCACGCTTGAAACTTGCTTTTTGATGTCTACTTTATCTTCTTGGGTGATAGCTTACACATTGTTTTTATATGCGTGATTATCTTGTTTGCATTAACACTTGTTTCTCGGCTACTTTTCTTATGTGTGCTTTGGTTTCTACTAAGCATAGTCCCCCTATAAGGTATGAGTCACAATTCAGCAGTCGGTCCTCCTTTCGGATGCATTCTCCTTGTGACGTCGCATGCATCCCAAACAAGGGGGGCATCATTAGATGAATCATTCGCCCCATATAGTAGTTCATAGTCACATAGATAACACAACTCAAGATCTTGGTAGAACATAGTCTTCGATCTCAAAAACAACCTAGAATCTAACTTGTGTCTTTAGTTTTGCATAGACGCCACCCCCATACACATGACATGAGCGTCTAGGTGCTCTTGACCCTTCCCGCCACCTATGACTAGGGGCACTTACACAACTTTCCTCGGATAAAAATAGTTCACAACAATCTACATAGCATTTTTCTCAATACGGGCATAGTCCTCCAAAGAACTAGTATACATACTTTCTCCTTATTCTATTTTTACATTGGATCGAACTGGATCGAAATGGGTCAGATTTGGACACACCATTTGTAGTGGTGTATACATTGTCGAGAATCAATCAAAGGGTGGAGAATAACACTATACCTTTCTCCGTAAAATTCTTCTTTCGTGGCGTTAGATCACCCAAAAACTTGCACTTGGCGTGAGATCACCCAAAACACTCACAATTGGCACAATTGGTGTGATATCTCCCAAAATTTTGTTCTTGGCATGAGATCGCCCAAAAAAATCATTCTTCTACAACATTTTCAGGATCTTTTCTACACTCTTCACTCATCACAAATTAGGTGCACATGTTCCTTTTCACATTTTACATGCTTTTTTAATGTTTGGATCAAATTTTTCATATACACACTGACTTTGAATACTCTTTTGCTCCTCTCTTTTGCAATTACATCCTTATGAGAAGAAGCAGCCACATCATCAAGCATCAAGTGACATCGACAACAAGTACAATGCGATATATACACATATGTTTTCACCCATGGGGTCACTGCCTCTTCTCTAGCTTCCACACTTCATTTTTATCACTCCACACTTTTTCTTATCTCCTCGGCACACTTTTTCCATCGATCTACATGGTTATCAAGTACACATCTCTTATCTATTTTATGTTATCAAGCATTCTCTCAATAACATAAATTGGGGGCAAATGTAGAAAATAAATCACGCACTTTGGGTACATTTCTAGGTCCTAGTCACATACCACTATTCATATGATTCATAAGTGATAAAAGTACTAATTAACCATTGTCTTTGGCCTCTTTTCTTTATTTCTAGTTTCCTTCTTGGTCTTACACACCTTCTTTCCTAGTATGACTTTTGGCACTTCATTTTTTCGAGTTTGGACACACGGACACAAACCCAAGACACTAGCACCCGCACACCCTCATACCCTCTTGCACCCCGAACTCTTTGTAATTTCTCACATATTTTGGGTCTTTTCTAGCTATTGGGAATATTATTTTCTTGGTGGTCAAAATTTTAGTGGTTAATTACAAAATTCAAACAAGGGAATCATATAAATATAAAGCTATGTGACCATAATAAAGGACCAAATACTAAGCATCTACTACCACCACCTAAGGTTGCATTTAAAGGAAATTACAAGAGCATTCAAGCATCCATATAGCTTCACACAAGGGACAAAGGATCATTATTTCAGTATACACTTCATAGGAGGAGAAGTTGATTTTTTCCATGCACACATATATCTCGCATCTAGTTATTGCTCGTTATTCAAGTGCATCTGGCACAAGATCCGCCTAGGGAATGATTCTACACACACACATACACAACTACATGAGGTTTGAAATGTAGTTCAGCACCCGATTATAAGTTAACTCATTCGGGTGACCATCGAGGTCAATCAATCCCCATTTGTATTTTTTTCTTTTTAGGATTTGATGTGTTTTGGGGTTTTACAGGTCTTTCATTTTGTAGGTTACATATGAGCTCGGTGGTCATACAATGACATACAAGTGACAAAGAAAAAAGTCCAAATTACATTTAAGTGACACTAAAGAAACTAGTTTCCAACCATTTTTGCAGTCATAGGCACCCAAAATGATCTCGTGATGCTCAAGTGCCCTAGACCTAATTCAGTGCCCTCCCAAACTTGTTCTGACACTTTTGCATTTTTTTGGGCTTGGTTGCGGCAGGTCTTCACTTTTGTTTTTTTAGTTCTCCAACTCGTACACTTTCAGGATTATTGCAAACCAACTAAGTCTTCTTTTCTCCCTCTTGCTCTTAGGGTTTTATATTTATCTTGCTTATTGCTTAGGCCAAATCAGTACTTCATTGTTTATTTATTTTACTACTACATTAAAATTTAGAGTTTAATATTATTTCAATATTTGTTAACTCAAACCGATAATGGGGAGAATATGTCAATAAGGCATTTGACTCATTTTGTGTCGAATGTGGTATTCAAAGAGAACTGACTACTCCCTATTCCCCTCAACAAAATGGGATTACGAAAGGAAAAACCACACCATTCTGGAAATGGCTAGAACCATGTTGCATTCAACATAAGTCCCTAAATTTCTCTAGGCTAAAGCAATGAACATTGTTGTTCACATTTTGAACAGAGTACCCACTAAAGCCTTAGTTAACTCCACTCCTCTAGAAAAGTGGTCAAATCAAAACCAAGTGTGTCTCATTTGAGAATCTTTGGTAGCCCTGCTTCTATCTTCATTCCAAAATCAAAATGAAGAAGCTAGATCAAACCTCCTACCCTTGTATCTTTATAGGTTATGGAGGTAAAACTAAAGGTCTTAGGATCTATGATCCTTCAAAATGAGAAGTTATAGAAAACATGAATGTTAAAATATTGGAAAAACTTTTTTTGTTATTCTTCATCCTCTTCTGTTTCTATTGTTCATAATGATGATTTTAATGAAATTGAAAATAGTGAAAATAATGTATGTGATGATGAAATTAGTAATGAACATGTAGTTGAAAAAGAGTTAGTTCATGTTTCCTATCCAAAAGACCTAGATGGGCTAAGTCTATTATTCAAGACTCTAATCTTGAAAACCTTCGTAAAATGACTAGAAGTCAACATACATATCATGTTTTGATGATGATGTATGAACCTAAACCCTAAAATTTTGAAGAAGATTCTTCTAACGAAAGATGGGTAGATGTAATGAAATATGAATATACTACCTTAATTAAAAATCAAACTTGGGATTTAGTCCCTCCTCCTGAAAAATGAAGTATAGTCAAATCTAGATGGCTATACAAGATTAAATATAAAGTTGATGGCAATGTTGATAAATTCAAAGCCAGGTTAGTAGCTCGAGGGTTTACTTAAAAACATAGTATTGACTATGTTGAAACCTTTGCACTAGTTGCAAAAATGAACATTGCATAAGGATTTTGATTTCCTTATCCACTCAATATGGTTTGGAAATCCATCAAATGGATGTCAAGAATACATTCTTGAATGGTGATTTAAAAGAGGAAATTTATATGACCCAACCTAAAGGCTTTGAAGAACCTGGTAAATAAATGTATGTTTGTAAATTGAAAAAATATTTATATGGTTTAAAACAAGCTCCTAGAGCTTGGTATGCAAAGATTAACAATTTTTTCAATGAAGTTGGTTTTTCTAATTGTTCTTCTGATAATGATTTATTTGTAAAAATTGAAGAAAATCATATTATTCTCATTGTATTGTATGTTGATGATTTACTTATTACTAGTAATTATAACAGTTTAATTATGAAAATTAAAGCTAAATTAAAACAATACTTTAAAATTACTTGATTTAGGATTATTGCATCATTTCTTAGGCATGGCTATATATCAAGATAAAAATTCTATTATTGTATCTCAATCACAATATGCCACTAATTTGCTTAAAATGTTTAATATGACGGATTGTAAACCTACTATCACCATATAGAATTATGATGTAAACTAGATCATAAACTGCATGTGATAAAGTTAATCCTACTTTGATAGTGCAACTTATAGGTAGTTTTATTTATCTAACCATTACTAAACCTAACATTGCTTATGCAGCAGGTATTGTTTCAAGGTTTATGCATGAGCCATTTAAGGATCATTGGAAGTTAGCCAAAAGAATATTGTGTTATATTAAAGGCACAATTAATTTTGGTTTACATTATACTTCTTCTAACAATGCATATTTATATGGATATTATGATTCTGACCATGTTGGTGATGTGATAGATCGAAAGTCTACAACTAGATATGTGTTCAAGTTTGGTGCAAGTGCCATTACTTGGAGTAGAAAAATCAATCAATTGTCTTGATTTATTCTATTGAGGCAGAGTATATAAGTGCAATGGAAGCAGCAAAAGAAGCCATGTGGCTGAAGTGACTGTTGGAAGAGATACACATGGAAGCTAAAAGAAGTACTCCTCTTCTATGTGATAGTCAGAGTTGCATTGCTCTTGCTAAAAATCTAGTTCAACATCAAAGGAAAAAGCATATAGAGATTTATATGCACTTTATCTGAGAGAAGGTTCTCTGCGGTGATATAGATCTCTAGTACTTCTCGATTGAAGATCAAGTTACAGTATATGTTTACGAAGCCATTGTGTGTTGTAAAATTTTACAAGTTTCATGCAATGCTTGGCCTTTCAGAGTTTCCATTGAGGGGGAGTGTGCATGGAAATGTCACCTCCTATGGTCACCATTGATATCTCCTTCTCCTATATACTTATGCTCCATTTGTAAAGCATTGTAAAAAGATCTTTATGATCTTGTATAAACTTATAACTCTAAGTTTACGGTGTATAGTCTAGTGTGTTGCATCTATTTGTAAAGGAATTCTTTGTGTTATAAAAGGCTCCTAGAGATGGTGTTTTGAGATTTTTCCATGAGAAACTATGAGATATAGTCTCACAAATTATGCTTAGCTAAAATCATAACTTATGATTTATGGCTTCCAAATTTTTTTGTACCGAAAGGTAATTTGAGCATGATGAAGGTGTTATATATCCTTCAAAAGTGATATGCTAGCATAAACCTTCACTAATGATTTATGGATTTGTAAATCCAGTTGTACAAATAAGTAATGTTGGCATATGGTTCCCCGCTTAACATTAAAGAGGAGTGTTAGAATGTAATATTAAGTGCCTATAAACTTTAGTTTATAATTAAATAATTTAGAATATATTATATTATTAATTATTTAATATAAAAATTAGGTTATGTTTAATTGGTTATTTAGTAACTAATTTATATTAAATCGGGTAATGATTTAATCATACCCTGTCACTTAATATGTATTGTTCTATACAGAACATTTCCAGCGCAGCTTTTAGAGAATAATAATTTCCATATCATTATCAACAATTTCACAACATACACATGTAGAACACTTTTATACCCTTCTACATAGCTAAGTCTTTACCCATTTCTTGTGTTTGCTTATTGTATTAATAGCTATATTTTGGATTATGGGGTTAATGTGGATTAATTTACTCAAAATATTTTACATGTAACATATCTTATATCCTTGCATTATATATTTTTAAGGTGTAAAGATTCTCGAGGAAGAGAAAAATAGTGAAATTTGGGGATAACATTGGTAGGGTTGTTCATTAGAATTAGAAACTAACAAAATATTTCTTGGAAGCTAAACATACAACAACATCGACAATAGATGTAACAAGGAAAAACAAAGAATCCCTCTCCTCGAGTTGTGTACTACCATACATGGTGAAGCATCAATAAACATGTCTCTTCATAGTTGCGAACTTATGTAGTCGTATTTATGCTACAAAGTAGGATGTGTTGCAGCGTATCATATGAGAAAGATATTGTATTTGATAGATATTATATATGTATAGAAGGAATATTTATATATAATTGTGGTATACGATAATATTCATGTAAGAATTGTGATGTATTTGGTTAAGTTTTTTTATATGGTGAACGCTTTTGACCAAAGCTATGAACCGAGAGGGTTGAGGGACCCCACCCTTACAAAAACCAAGATATTACAATTAAGCTCAATAATCTGCGGACCACGAGCCACCACCTTGAACACACGACTGGCGAAACACGAGCCGCCATGCATGCACACACCACCAAAGTGGACCACGAGCCACCATACTTGATCTAGCGAAACACGAGCCGATGTGTAAGCACATACCACCACAAAGAAATCACGAGCCTCCTCACACCTTCTAGCGCAAGTCTTCTCGATCCAGAAACTCCTCCGTGAAAACTAGCTTGCCAACCGCACCACCTTGGACATTACCACCCCGAATGGGGATCGTGCCTTAGTGGGATTTGAACTTGGGTGGAGCCGAAACAACCATCCAACTTGACCACTCCACCCAAACCCCATTGACAAAACTTTGGATGGTGAACGCTTTTATTATACTAGAGCTATGAACTAGAGTGGTGGAGGAGCACTTTCTTTAAGTGGGACATGGGGGTGGGCTTGGGTACTTAATGTCCGCCGAGCGATCTATATTCAAAGCGCCCGCTATGTTCCGCTTGGTCCATATGGAGAAGTTTGACCCCTACCTCAAGGTGTCCCCATGGCCACTCATTGAAAGCATCCATTCAACTCAATGGGAATGGAACTTGAGTTGATGATTACAAACTACTTGTAACTCACTAATAGACCAAGACCTTGAGTTCAAGTTAAGTTTATATGACTAACGAGAAAATAATTAAAAGAATGTATATTATATTTTACATGTAATATTATGTTGGAATATAATACCCATTTCATATTTTTTAAAATAAGCTAATAAATAATATGTTACCGTTTGTATAATATCAACTTTAATCTATATGTTACAATCTACATAAATTAATATACAAATTTTATGTTAACAAAATATTGTTTCATAGGTATATTTTTATGAAATTAAATTGCAATGTTTGTGAGTAAATGTATTAACAAGGAGGTCTAGCATATTATTGATTGAAATCATCCCAAACGTTAAGTATAAATTCATACAATTTTGCCCAAATTTGGAAAAGGAACAAAATCATATTCTCATTCCCAACATATTATTGAGTGCATCTAAAGCATAATGAGCTGGAGGTGGTGGTGCCACCATCCATTCTATCCAGCTATCCAGCTAGAGATAAGAATTTTCTAAAGGTGTTGAACCATAAGAGTCATTTATTTTAGTCGATTTTATGTATTTTAATGGTAGCATGTTTCTTACCTATGAGGCCTCTATTCCCCACTAATAATTTAATGATTTTCTATCTTTAAAAAAATTCCAAACTTTTTAACTAATTTTAAGAATCATATTACGAAAACAATAAAAATAATAATTGTTTATTGCTATGTCAAAATAAGGTGATGTAAATCCTCCAAGGTACATGCAAGTATCATATTGATAGACTTTTGTTGACTCAATTTAGTATCACCATACCAATGTTAAAAACATAAATCATAATATTTACAGAAAGTTGATCATTTCTAGGAGGTTTACAAAATTCTATGTACTTATATTTAAATGCAGGTCAAAGATTGAAACAACGGTGCACTTCCCCATACAAATGACCCCAACAACAATAAAAACAAACTCCCTTAACTTGTTCCTCTCTGGGTGAAATATACCCTTCACTGCTCACTGCTCTTACTGATCTCTGATCAGATAATAAATATATTTTGATAGAAGATGATCCACACCAACGTTCACATGAGGGGCTTTCATTTTCTTCTTCGATGCTCACATGGCCAACATGGTTTTACACGCTTCACTTCATTAATTTAAGCCAGACAAGAACGGAAAGGGATTGAAGGTTTGGTATGTAAGTGCCCAATCCAATCCAAATTCCAATCCGTTTCCCAAGTCGTCAGCTTTTCCCCAAATTTAATAATAAAAAGTTATACAGTTCTGTTTTACTCTTTCTTTTGCTTTTAGGGTTTGGATCTCACGTAGGTAGGGAGTTTCATTTCCCGCGTTAGGGTTAGGAGTAATGCGTTTCGCCGTTGTTGTATGAGTGGCCTCGGTTGTCGAGCTATCTTGGCCAACTGTAATGGAAGGAGAAAGAGAAAGCGAGAGAAGCGGAAGCAGAAACAGAAACAGAAGAGACAGTGTGCTGTGTAATTGTACTAGAGCGGCAGGTGCCAAGTAGGTAGGTGCAGAGGCAAAGGCAAAGGCAAAGGCGGAACAGGCAGGACAGGCAGGCACTGTCAGACACCAGCTAGTAATGCCCCTTTTCCAATCCAATCCAATTATATCCCTCGCAGCTCTCATTGCACGCACCCACGTCCATGATACCTTTACCCTTTTCCATTTATTCTTGGTTTCTATGTTTTCTGCGCACAGACTTCAAGCATAGTTAACAGAATACCTAGCCCATGTTCTTGTTCTTGTTCTTGATTTGTATTTGATTTTGAGCAGGTGATGCGCAGGAACAACGCTTGCGCAAACTTATTTATCTTTTAAATTTGAACCTCAGTCGTTGAGGGAGTTATTCACAACACGATCTCGACCAGAAATAAGAGAGAGTGGGTGATTATTATTCTTATTACAGTCAAATATCGACCATTTTCGAATCGGCCGGATTACTGATTATTATCAGAGTTTAGGAAATTGCAAGGTTTGGCGGGAGGGCTGATATGGCGGGGAATGTGGAAGGAGGAGAATTTGGTGACACGACATACACCAAAGTGTTTGTGGGAGGTCTGGCATGGGAAACCCAACGGGAAACCATGCGCCTCTATTTTGAGCAGTTTGGAGATATTCTCGAAGCCGTTGTTATCACCGACAAGAACACCGGCCGCTCTAAAGGCTATGGATTTGTACATCCTATATAAACTCTTTTCCTATTCTCTTCTGTTTTTAGATATCATTTCTTTTCGTTGTGGGGAGGGGGGATTTTTATGTTACAGATCTCGATTTAGAGTTTAATGGTGAGAATCAATATTTGTTTAAATTGGCTATTACAGGTAACTTTCAGGGAGGCTGAATCTGCAAGGAGAGCTTGAGTGGATGCCAGTCCGATCATTGTGGAAGGCGTGCAAATTGCAACTTGGCTTCTCTTGGAGCTCGGCGTCCTCGATCATCTACACCTCAACCAGGTTGCGTAATTTTCGAGATTGATGCTTAATTCCTTTTTAACCAGATATATTGGGCTTCAAAACAACATAGATAACAATATTTCATCTTTTTCATTTTTAGTTTTGATCGTATCTGTGAAAGCTTTTAGATGTACTTGACAAATCAGGCGCTATACCATGTAACGTTGCTCGCTCTACTGTATTAAGCATTACATACTTTATTATAGAACCTAACAAAGTTGTATCCATGGCCTGCACTAATGAAACCTGAGTTGAATATATTACATAAATATGATAACATCTACCTATCCATCCACATAAAGGATATTAGTATCGCCCACTCACCATATCTCGACATTACAATTACACTATTACTCCTAAAACCAGTTACAGTGAAATTGAATGTAAATACATCATTAATCCTCGGTGAAGAATCGAGATGCTGTAGGAAATTTCAGGAATCCATGAAGGGATGAATAAGTGTTTTACATCATAATTAAAAACTACTCTCTTTACAATCTAGAAGTGGTTATGAATTCAAAAATCATTGTAGAAAAAATCCCAAAAAAATCATTGGATGAGGTTGTCTCTAAAAATACTATATACATATTGATGGCAATACTTGTGCAATTAATGCTAAGGCTGTTCAAGAGTTTTTAATGGTGGAGTAAATAGGTATCATATGACATAGACAATGAAGTTTCGTGAAAGTTTCAATGGTGAGGCACAGTTGAACTGTCAAGTTGGCTTGCCAGGCTGATCCAACCTGGATGGAAAGCTGTCCATGTCAATCTGTGTTTTGTATTTTATGAACATACCTTGGGAGTACTTGCTGCACTGTCTATCAATAGTTATTTCTGTTGGAAGATATTAATGACATGATATAACTGATGGGGCACCTTATAATTCTAATGTTAATCAGGAGGTCGGTTAAGGATAATGCCTTCCTTTCCACTTCAGACAGGAGCGCCTGCAGCAGCATACGGTGGGGGTTTATCTTTTGCTCAACATGCCCACTACGCATACCAACAAGCTTATCCCTATCACGTATACGGGTCTGTAACTTCAACTTTCTTTTTCCTTTTCAAAATATTTTCTTTACTTCACTTAACACCATTTCAACAAATCAACTGATAATAGTTAAGATTCCAAAGGATAGAATTTTTTCGTTAAAAGCAATTTACTATTATTCGTTCACTGGTTTCAGGTATTCTCCATACCCTTCAGATTACAGTTATCCCCAGGTTTGTTCTCTTGCAAAATTTTGAATCAATTCAGATCAATATAAATACAGGAGGGCCTGTCTTTTATGGTATATGGTATTCTTAAGAGGGTATATGGTCTCTATATGTGCAGAATTATTACAGTCCATATGCAGGAACTCAGTACCCACAAATTTATCCTGGGCAAGGAATGATATCTACTCCTGCAGTTTATCCATTATATCCATACAATCAAGCAAATGCAGGAGGATATCCACATGCACAACAAGTAGTACATTATCCAACGGCAATTAATGCAAGTTTGCCACAACAATATGGTGGAATCATTTCCACACCTGCTGCAGCTCCACCCACAGGTGAATTAAACCATATGATCCATCTCTATATATAGTATAATTCCACCATGTTGATATAATTTAAGAATTATATATATGGATTGAGGAATTGGGTATGCTTAGGCCATGACTAAACTGAGTGGGTGACAGTGGGTGTGGCAATAAAACAGGAGTGACCATTTCATTTCCACCCAATGCAGTTCAACAGTACACAGTTCAGTTAACTTCGCCGCCGCCATATGCATCTGGATCAGCTGACTTGTGATCAGCCTAAACTTCTGGACATTATCTAACAAGCATTGGAAACACAAAACAAAAAACAAGGAAGACTTCATCATATTATTTAGCTAGTAATGTGGAGCTTCTAATCATGACCTTCTGTAACGAATCTGCTATTATTAAATTCGACTCACATGCCCTTCGCTCTGGTCTTCATGTGAGATCTGAAGAGGAAATTTTTGTATTGTTTTTAATGTATTAGAGAAATGTTGATGTCTAATATATATGTAATAGTGTAGTTTATGTTATCTCTCACACACACAGAGCACATTCATAGGCCTAAGAGAGCAGTTTTAAATCTCATATGGCCACTCCAGTCCACCATTGTTTGTAGTTGGCAGTACAGATCATAAAAGAAATATATGTAGAGCAGTTTTATATGTGTTATATGGGCACTCCACCATTGTTCGTAGTTGGCACAGATAACAAAATATATATGTAGTCAAAGGCATATTATTTACACAGATATTGTGGTGCTTTTAATAACTTTGAAATCAATTTTAAATGGTTTTATCGGTACGCATGTTCCCGGGGTGTCAGCTTTTCCAGCCTTGTAGTGCTGCTGCTCTGTGTTTTTCATACCGAAAAATGATTCCTAATTCGGATTTATAGAACAAATTGCACTCTCATATTTTACGCGAAGTACCATCTGTATGAACAACGAAATGTCTTCATTGTGTTCGAACCTTCTCTCTTCAAAATTCCTTGTGTTAATGTTATACGACTGTATTCTTCACAGTGAGCTTCTCGAAAACTTTGGCTGCATGTTGTTCATATAATGAAATAGTTTATACAATACTACTTGTTTATATATTTGAATTTTTATTCTTTTTACTTCAATATTTAACATTTTGAATACCATTTTTCATTACTTAAGTATATTAAATGACCAATTTTTATTTTTCCTTCAACGTTGACATTAACTAGCACTATTAATGGACCAATTTGTTTTTCATTTTACTTAGAACATTTGACATTTTCAATATTAAACTATTAATTTACCTTTTTTTTAAATACTCACTAACAGATAAATAAGTATATCACTTTTCTCATCTTGATTAATTCACATTATAGTTGATTTATTTATTTATTTTTAACGGTGTTATTCTTGTCTTCCATGCCTTCAAAATGCATTGTTTGAAGTTTCTAAAGCTTAATGAAATTTAATATTTTTTTATTTAATGAGTTTTTGTAAGTTATCTATTTTTTTATTTTCACTACTCTTAAGTATTGTGCCACTATGTGACCTTATTTATAAGATATCATATGTTATATGTTTTGAAATAATGTTTTCATCTAGTAAGTTAAGAAAAATACGATATTAGTGTGATACGAAATTTTTGACCATGTGTATATAGAGAGAACTTTTTAAACTTTGATTGAAAATCTATTTGTATATTCAATAATATTCCATATTGATATAAATTTAGATATAAATGGTTTACTATAAAAAGGTGATCGATTAGTATACATATCCTTTAAATGAGACTCAACATAAAAAAACAAGTCAAGTTATAATATGAGAACTCACGAGAAATGTGAAACACATGCAACAACACCATTAAGAGGAGGCACATCATCTCGTGGAAGGAGAGAGTTCCAAGTAAAGGACTCCCTTAAAGAAGGATTTGACACCACCTAGACATCTTGCCCATCCTAAATAGCCAAAGGTGTTAGCACCCAAAATGTCTCTCGATAATTTTGGGCCTTGGGGTTGAATTTTGAGCTCTTCAATATCTTTGCAGATGGATATGAATGGTCAAGGGCATGGGCGTACCTTATATTTCTTGAATCTGTGGATGAAGCCATGAGTACAAAGTGATTTTCTCGACTTAGAGATTTATCCCACATCTGTTGGGAAAGTGATATTTTGTTTGAAGAAGTCGGTGAGAAGATTGATAGGGGAAGTATAAAGTTTTTAAGTAAAGATGGAGAATTAGAGGGGGCCCGAGATCATTTCATGTGGCATGATCTTGTGAGCTCATGGCTTTCAAACAATCTAAAGGGTTGGTTAAAAGGCTTCTAAAAGCTTATTTGACTAGGAACTATTAGATTATGCCATGGGGTGCAATCCAGTAGACTCTAGATCTCATAAGTTAAATATGGGTGGGAAAGGATTCTAAAAGCTCTTGTGACTCAAACTCTTGGATTACACATGTGACACAATCGAGTGCACCTAAGTGTTAGAGTTTTCAAGACAAGTTATAAATATTACCATCTAACCAATTTGACAAGGAATTAAATGTGCTTAAGCGTAGAATAGAAAATGATACATAACAAAATAGCAATAATGCAAAACACATAATTTATGTGGAAAAAATTTTAAAAGGTAAAACAATCCACATACCTTTTATAAAACCCGTACTACAACATCTCCTCACTTCTTCAACATAACACGAGAATTTTTCTCTCATGCAATCTCTAAAAATTTAGAAGGTTTATAAGGTATGGGATTTGTTGTAAGTGTGAATAGTTACACTAATTCATATCCCAACCAACTTTATTAAATGTTATTTAATTTATATAATTTTATATAAGTCATATATTGAATATGAACTTATATTAATGTGTGTGGATGTATGTTTGTATTAACGAGGCCACAATGGTGGGTCCCCACAAGCATTACATGTTCCAACACTCCCCCTTAATGTTTAGTGGGGATACATGTCATCACCTATTATTATAGAAGGGAGGATTTACATGCTTTCACTTTCCAATAAAAGGAAATCACCTTTTTACTAGGAAAAAAATTATAAACACACCTTCTCATGGAAGGATTTAGAGTTATCACGTTTCTATAAGAGGAATTACATATGCCTTCACTTTTTTATCATAGCAGGAATTACACATCACCTTCTTATAGAAGTAATTACAATTATCACCTACCTAGAAAGAAATTACGTAAATCATATAGGATGGTTTAAGCTAGCATGTCTAATGGATCAAACATTAACATCCCTAATTTCCTCCGACAAGTGCATACACGAGACTTATATGAGTTTATGGGTCCTTTTATAATACGAGAATTCCCATAACACAACGCTTCTCTAGGTTCTCTTATAAACTCACATAAGGTGATGTTTACAAAAATCATATAGGGTGATATATTATAATGCCATGCTTATAATATGAAGAAGTATAGGAAGTAATATGTAACACGGTCGTTAGGAGGTGGAATTTTCATGCACACTTACCCCTCAATCACAACTCTAAAAGGCCTAACATTTCTCAAAACTTGTAAAACTTCACAAAGACAAGTAGGCTTTGTGAAGATATCTACAACTTGATCTTTTGATAAGAAGTTTGCGACATGATCATCAAATTCATAAGTGGATATCAAATTTTTCTACATGATCATTAGATTCATAAGTGGAGATCAAATTTTTCCACATGATCATCGATTCAAAGGTAGATGTCAAATTCACCATTGAATACTTGTGCTCAAATGAAATTCATGTGAATATTGATATGCATCATTCATTGATGTTGAAATGGATTATCAATAAGAGCTATGCACGCAGTCCCGTAGAAAGTATGTGACAAATATTCAAAATCGCTTTTGAAATTTTGGTGAATCACAAGAAATTTTGTTTCGCGGGGTTGGTGAATTTATGTA
Organism: Taxus wallichiana var. yunnanensis; assembly: GCA_018340775.1. Lineage (NCBI taxonomy): Eukaryota > Viridiplantae > Streptophyta > Pinopsida > Cupressales > Taxaceae > Taxus > Taxus wallichiana. The sequence goes on along the minus strand of CM031239.1, from coordinate 771,260,831 downwards.
GAATTTGGAAGTGGTTCTATCAGTCGGCGACATCGAGGATGTTACTGGGTCGGTAGCATTATGGATGTTACCAACCGACGCATCCTTGATGTTATAAGTCAATAGCATTTTTAAGTTATTGAATAGTAGCATCCTTGATGTTGTCATCCAAGAGAATCAAGGATGCTACTTGGCGCCAACAAAGATCCTTGATGTTTTCGGCGGGTAGCATTCTTGATGCTACCAGTCGGTAACATCAGGGATTCTACCAGCTAGTAGCATTCTTGATACTTATTGGTCGATAGCACTTTGATGTTTCGACCCTTATTAGCAAGGATGTTATCACCACTAGCATTCTTGATGCTTCATTATTAGCAAGGATGTTTTCAGACCAAGAGAATTCTTGAGGCTTCGGTTGGTAGCATCAAAGATGTTACCAAATGACATCATACATGATGTTGTCATTTGGTTCCATTATGCATGTCACCAACCGATTACATGATTGTTGCTTGATGGTGACCACTCTCATGATTATTACGACCAGTCGGTAACATGATTTGATTGAATCCCTAATGGAGAACCTATGAGAAACTCTGCAACGTGTCCAAATCTCTCTCTAAATATAGACAATGAGAAATGTTATTTTCACTTTTTGCAATCACTCAACCAATGACCAACGAGAAAACCATGCAACACATGAGAGCATCCTTTGGACGCACCCCAGAGACATTCCTTGTGTGTGATAGGAGATGATCTAAAGGATTAGTATCATAGATGTGGAAAATGAAATTTCTTGTTGGATCCAATGCAGAGAACATGATCTTCATGTAAAGAGGCGCCGATCGATAAAGATTGCAAAATCCTATATTTTTGACAGTTTGAGCATATTTTTTATAAGACGTGTCTCGAAAGAGATTGATTTTATCTTACATGGCGGAAGAAGCATGGATCTATGTATGAATGGCACAATAATTAACTCGATCTTGTAACACCCTTGTTATTATTAATCCAAATTAAAGGAATTTAAAAAAATTAACCCCTTAAATACAAATTATGCATTCAATGATTTTCAAAGACGCAACAATTAAAATCTAGCATAAATATATGTTTACAATCCATCTGATAACAATGATAACCATGTGCAAACAGTAAGGGTCCATTAGATCTACCCGATCCCCTTATCATCACTCTAATGAGTGAGTATAACCTATATACCTTTGGTTAAACCCTTTTTAATAGGTTTTGAGATCTATGTGCAACTCCTATGTGTCAACCTGGAGAATAGACAAGTTACAATACATCCACCATTCGACACTACGAATAGGGGTATGGTGAACAAACATCGTAATTAGATAGCTACACTACTTTGACAAAAGTTTCAAACATTACTTTGCGAGCTTAGTTTCGTGTTTTCACACTAAACAACCAAACTTGTCTCCGCCAACGCACAACCATCTCATCACAGTTATCTGGATCTCTTTTCATTATTTAGGAACTAAAGTTTCATTTCTAAAGTTGTAGGGATCATGACTCGATATTCTAGTTGAGAGGATCATATCGGTCCCATCTTAGGATCCCTATGGGTAAGGTAACGATTACATAATGACTTGTGTCATTATGTATTTTTTATCTTTCCCAAAGCCACCCTAAGCTGGCACAGATAAGACTCTATCGACATGAACATAGTTTCATGATATCTACACTTCAACCCCATTTAGTTATGATTTCATCTTTACGATAAGTTATTTCGAATCTTAATATGTTAACCATTTCTTGATAGAGGTGTATAATAAGTCATTGAGTTACCATCTTTTATAAGTACCTCATATCATACTATCGTAATGTAAATATGTCAATCCAAGAAGGTTTATTTAATCACATCACGTAATTAGTTAATCCCTTTAATTAACTATTGAAAATACCACATGTATTCATATGTCGGCATTTAATCATAATAGTGTAGTTTAATTAATAAGGAACAATAGTATTTTAGCATGGTTTCATTATATTGTTTTTCCAATTCGTATTATGGTTGTTATAAAAATTAATTTTTCATTCCAAAATGAATCAAATAAACAATTCTATTTTCATATAATAGTATCAATAAACTTAATATACATTCTATTGTTAAAACAACGTTATAACACTTTCAAACTTCACAAAGTATGATTAAAAATAGTAAGTATTTAATTAATATTAAATAATTATTATACATTGAAATAATATCAACAGATATTCAGAATAGTACAATAGGCCAAATTGCCTTCATTCATCTTGTGAAATAGTACTTTTACATTACAATTAAATACAATACAACAATCAAACAAATTCTAATCAATCATCGCATGACGAATCATGTGTATTCAATATAATAAATCACTTCATAATAATTACTCCATCATGCATGTTGTAGGAGAGATAAAATTGTATACATGGTCAGTTCTACAAATTGGCATGAATTATCCACTCATATTCATGTTGCATTAATTTGAAATAAAATAATATGATAAGATCATCTAAGTGACAACTCACAAACTTCATAATACATTTATTAAGTATGTATATCAATAATCAAATGAAGTGATATTACATTGTGTAACTATGTTTCCAACTAACCAAGAGTCCAACTAAAATCATTGTCATACAAACTTATTTAATTGAACAACAATAAGGCAGTTTTCTATAACAAAATAAACAATTATCTAAATCTTATCTTAACTATAGTCAATCAATATGCTATGTCACATAAATAGTACCGATTGTTGAGTTTCTTCAATACAACAAAAGAAATTTAATTAATACACTTGTTTATCTCAACTAATCAATCACATTGGTTATCTAAACAATCTCTACCCCCAAAAGAAAATATTAACAAATTATTTTTAAATTACAACGAGTTAGAACAACATTATCTCTACAAGGATTTATTACCCGCTTAATACTATCTATCAAATTTTTATTACAGCTTAACACAAGGACCAATAATTCTCAAGATAATTAATATTCAACTTATTATGCAAACAGAGAGAGATCAATCGTTCTCCCATAAATAGTTAAGTTCATTATTACTTAAGGAACTCGGCTTCATGAGAGATTGATAATAAACTGGACGAGATATTTTATTAATTATTGGCAAGCTCGAATTGGCTAGATGCCTTTTAACTACCATTCCTATGAAGGGATTTAAACAACAAATTCATACTATATTACAAGAACCACACAGATTTACCAATGACAAAATTAAGGAAACCGTACCCTATTACATAAGAACGAGAATACAAACTCGGATCTTCAAATAAATATTTTAACAGAGAACTCTCCATATTAATACAATTTTTAAAGAAGTGAGAGAGAATTCTCACAATCAACAATTAATTATTAAAAACGTTATCTCATGAACCAATATTTATATTTATTTTGAATCAATTCAAGCATCAAGCGAAGAACCTTCACGTAAACAAAACTCCAAATTGAAATAAGAATTTGATTAAAAATTTAAGAATACCTTATTCAATTACAAACAAATGAATGAATAATCTGCTCAAAACAAAAAATAGTTCTATTAACAACTCAAGAGAACCCATAACCCATCGGGTCGTTTTCCATCATTTCCAATGACAAAAAACAACATACAAAAGTTCATGCACATTGTGTTCAAAATGCAAAGCCCGAAAATACATCATCAAAGAAAACCTTATTTTCCAAAATACCCTTTTTGTTTATTGGTTTTTCTACTAATTTTTTCCTACCAAGTCTTCTGATATAACTTACAAATCTTTCCAAATTCAAAACCAAATAAAAAACACATAATAACATTCTTTATTTCAAATTAAAACAACAAAAAAAGTTAGAAATTCATGCCCGAAACCTCTAATTTTCTCTTCCATATGCCCACAAATTTCCACGCTCGATCTTCACAAAATTGACTAACCAAACCTCCAAACACATCTCCTTTATAAATAGTTTAAATTCCATTGTTCATGTGAATAACTATATATTATTTTAATTTAACAATCTATTAAAATCTCCTACAAAAACCTTTCCTTCAAAATTTCATGCACAACTCTGAGAGAGATCAAAAACAGAAAAACAAAAGATAAGAATAAACCAAACTTGCATTCAATGGCTTCTCAATGAAGCTTACACTTCCCAAGGATGCCCTTACCCTCCGCAAAACCATGCACAATAAATTCCATAAAGGAACTTGCAGTGTACACTATTGGCTTCGGTTAACTCGCCATCTATTCCCTCCAAAACCTTTGCATGTCGATTTGAGTGGTTGAAGACCCTTTGGTTTAACATTATCAACTTCCTTTTTAAGCTATATGGTCGATGACCGAATAACCAAGAATCAATAACTATTAAACTTTATTAATGCTAAGTTTCACGGTGGTGGTCATGGTTGTTAATAGCCTCACAACTTATATGTAACCTTGGTTGATGACCAAAATGAAAATGAATCCATATAATTGCCTTATGACCAAAAACCAACAAACATAACCTTTAATCAATGCAAAGTTTGTATGGTCTATGACCATTGTATTATTTGATAAACAATAAGCATTCAACCATGCAAAGTTTATATGGTTTGTGACCATTGCACAAATATCATTCATTAAACAATAACATTGCATTATGGCCTAATGTCATTACTTCAACAATTTTAATTGCTCTTTGGTTTGTGACCAATAAGACTTGTGATTTATCATTGCTAAACAAGGTGGTCAAAACAATTAAACATTTACCTTGCCGATGGTCCAAGACCCTTATCCGAGTAGTAGCATATTTGTGATTTTAATGTCTTACGATCCGTGACCAATTCAACATAACATTAGAAACATCTAGTTAAACATTTTTTCTTTCTTATGCGGTCTAAGACCGATGAACATCATTCATTTATTTCAAACCTTTAAAATAATGCAAAGTAACATAAATAATCTGAATACATTATCGAACATGAAATCATTAATTATAACAAACAACAATGTTGTCTAGCCACCCAACCAGATACAACGAAGTAAAACAAATTGTGATCATCAAACAAGGCCAACAAACATTAGTTGCTAAACACAAATATAATGTCACGTATACATCTACACACATGTATGTATATGTTTCGAATTATGTGTGTGTGTACACACACACACACATATACATAAATAACTACATTTATGCACTAATCAACTAACATTCGTTAGTTATTTAATAATCCACAATCAATTTCAGCGGCGAACTAAATATAAGTGTGGGGTATGGCATACTTCCCCCTTAAAGAATCATCGTCTCGATGATTTAACTAATCGCTATCAAACATAATCCAAACATCACTGTTAAAGGAACAATAATTCATACTTTCACAAAAATTTGAAAATTACCAGAATTTCAATTAATTCAAAATTATAATTCTTTGTTATAACAACCTCATAACACAAATAATTGTTAGACAATCAAACAATATGGCTCATTTTTTCCATTGCAATCAACAAAATTATCAAATAATAATTAATATATCAATAGCAGATAATCAAATGATCATTTTTATCATTGAAACAAATAAGGAAACGTAGTTTTTATCTCTTCTAGATTCTCCCAAGTTGCACTATCTTCATAATATTGGTCCCATTAGACCTTACATTGACAATATCTCAATTTCTAGGATACAACCCGGGAGTTTACAAGACTCTAACTAGTTCCACCGTGATGATTCCTAGGTCCAAAACTTGTAAAGAGTTCCAATTAGGACATGTGTTATGTTTTAAAATTACTTTTAAGCAATGAAATATGAAAAACATCATGCATTCTAGACAATGCAGGGAGGTAATGCTAATCGATATGCCACTAGACTTATAACTTCCATAATTTTGAAAGGTCCCACATATCTAGGTGACAATTTGGTAGACTTGTCAAACGTGATTGAGCTCTTTTTGGGTTTTACCCTCAAGAAAAATTTATCTCCAAGCTCAAATTTTTGTCAACTCTTTTCAAATCTACATAGTTTTTCTGCCTATCGTGCTTCCTTCAACTTCTCATGAATTATTTTTACTTGTTTCTCCATTTCTATCAACATTTCCGTGCCTACTACCTCTTTTTCCTCCATGTTATCCTAGTTGATAGGAGTTCTACACCTTCTCCCATACAACGCTTCAAATGGTGACATTTTTAGCGAAGAATGATAAGTGTTATTATAGGAAAATTCAACCAATGGAAGATATTCTTCCCATTTATATTGTTGATCCATGTAATACATTTTGAGCATATCCTCCATAACCTAGTTAACTATTTTTGTTTGACCATATGTTTCTGGATGGTAAGTGAACTAAAGTTCAATTTTGTTCCCAAATCGAGTTTAAATTTTTCCAAAATCGAGAGGTCATCCTAGGATCCCTATTAGAAATAATCAATTCCAAAACTCCATGCAATCTAAAAATTTCATGCACAAACCATTTAGCAAGTACAGTGAATCATCCTTTAGATTACTTGGTATGAAGTGAGCTACTTTAGTTATTTTGTCAACCAGAACTAAATCATGTCATGCTTATTTTTAGACATTGGTAATCCTTGCATGAAATCCATACTAATTACTTGTCATTTGTAATGTGGAATGTTGTGTGGATACAACAGACCAACAGGATGCATGTGCTTTGCCTTAACATGTTGACATTCAAGATAATGAGAAACGTAATTTTTCATATATTTCTTCATTCCTTTCCAAAAATATTGTTGTTTTACATCAGCTAATAGTTTTGTCACTCTGGGATGCCTGGAATAAGGAGCATCATGAAATTATTTCATGACTTTCGTTCTTAAGTCATTTCCTAAAGGAACATAAACTTTGTTTTCATATCTCAAGACTCCTTCATTATCAAACTTAAATCCTTTATACCTCCTATCATTTGGATTTTCTGTTAACGTAACTTTCACATGCTAATAATACAAATCAATTTGCATTTGTTTCTTTACTTCATCTTTAAATTAATTTTTGAGGGTTACAATAGTGGAAACATAATTCCTACAAGTTAGTGCATCATCCACTCTATTCTCTTTTCCTTTAATGTAACTTATGTAACTTATGTCGTCATCTTGCATACAAATTAGTTGTGTAACAATATATTTTAGTCCCAAGTGGTCTGTTTTCAATTCGAATGGCTTTCCTAGCAGGTAATGCCTCCAAACTTACAAGGCGTGAACTATGGAAATGAGTTCTAAATCATGGGGAGCATAGTTCGATCATGCATCTTAATTTTTTTCTTTCATAAGCAATCCCATGATTGTTTTGCAAAATTATTCCACCCAAACCTTCACCAGAGGCATCAGTTACCACGGGGAAGCTTTCGTTGGGTTTCGTAACATTTAAAACAAGTGTTGTTGTAAGCTTTTCTTTCAACAAATCAAACACATTTTCACAGTTATCAAACCAAACAAATTTATTTTCCTTTTTCTCGAAATATGTTATAAGATCATCCACTCTTGAGAAGTCATTCACGAGTTTTTTGTAATAACCATCCAACCCCATGAAACTTCTTAATTCATGTACGTTCTTTGGTGCTAGCCATTCTGTAATGGTTTTGATTTTTGAAGGGTCAAATGAAATCTCATATTTATTGATTATGTTCCTAAGGTACTGGACTTCATTTTAATAAAATGAACATTTTGAAATCTTACTGTAGAGTTTTCTTTTTCTAAGCACATTTAACACTATTCTCAAGTGTTCATTGTGTTCTTCTAAATTTTTAGAATAAATCAAAATATCATCTAGAAAAACTAGCACAAATTTATCTAGATATTCTTGAAAATATTGTTCATTAAGTTCATGAATGCAGTTGGTGCATTAGTGAGTCCAAAAGGTAACACTGTAAACTCATAATGACCATATCTTGTTCTAAATGGTGTCTTATGAATGTCTTCATCCTTTATCTCGTAATGAAATTACTTGTATAATTCAGATTATGAGTATAAATAGAACACCACATAACATGATATTACAAATAAATGATCTCAATATGCAATTAAAATAGCTTCGCCACTTTGAGGGGGAAACCTCCAAACCATATAATAAGACTCAAATGCTCAAATGATCATGAAATACTACCTACAATCCCCTATATATACTATTCATATGTTATGGCCATCACCAAGGCCAACCTACTAAGCATGAGAAAGTATAAATGATATAATAAAATGATATGGTAAGCCATAAGTCGGCTACTCATATCCTAATACAAGCAATAGGTTAAGGGCGTAGCATGCCCTTCCCCTTCAAACCATGTTTTCCTCAACATTGAATAATCCTGGATGTTGTTGCAGAAAACCTTCATCCTCCCAGGTCACATCTTCTATGCTCATATTCTTCCACTTGATCATATATTCCTTAATGTCTCTGGTTCTCAGCCTCTTAGTATGTGTTTGCAAAATCTTCTCTGATCCAAAATGATTCTTCCTTCCTCATCAAGTTCTGGTAGCTCTTTCTGGGATGCAAATTTTTGTCCAATAACCTTCTTCAGGTAGGAAACATGGAATATTGGGTGTATGCGTGAAGATTGAGGCAACTCTAGTTTATAAGCAACACTTCCAATTTTCTGTAGAACCTAATAAGGACCATAATATTTAGGAGCAAGTTTTTTTCCTTTTTCTATTGCTTCAGGGACATCTGCTTGTAAGGTTGTAGACGTAAAAAAACCCAGTCACCAATTTCAAAATGTCTTTCACTACGGTGTTGATCTGCTTGTTTCATCCTGTTTTGTGTCAATGCCAAATTCTCCTTCAAACCAGCCAAAACCTGTTGTTGATGTTGAATGTGTTCCTCAACATCTCTAACCTTAGTTTTCACCCTCAAGGAAGAAGTGATAGATGGTGGATGGTAACCATATAATGCTAAAAATGGGGTCATTTGAGAAGAGGTATGAAAATATGTGTTATACCACCATTCTGCAAGTGGTAGCCATTTAACCCACCGTTCTTGCTTATCTGATACAAAACAACGTAGATACCCCTCTAAGCATTTGTTGACCACTTCCATTTGCCCATCAGTTTGAGGATGGTAAGATGAACTATGAGCTAGCTTGAGTACCCAAACATGCAAATAATTTTGTCCAAAAATTACTTGTGAAAATAGGATCACGATCACTTACAATTATCTTTGGGGTTCCATGTAGCCTTTGAACTGTCTCCAAAAAAATAGTTGTGACTGTATTGGTTGCAAATGGATGTGACAAGGCACAAAAATGGGCATATTTTTTGAGCCTATCCACAATCACCAAAATAACATTCTTACCCTCTGAACAAGGCAATCTTGTGATGAAATCCATGGAGACCTCCTCCCATCTCTAGCTAGGAATTGGTAATGGTTGCAATAGACCTGGTGTCTTAATGGTTTCACCTTTGTTCTGTTGGCACACCAAACACTTTGATACAAAATTTTGTACATCCCCCTTAAGTCCTTCCCAAAATAATTATCTTTTTATTCTATGATATGTCTTCAAAAACCCAGAGTTTCCTCCAACAAGTGATGCATGTAGCTCTGCAAGAATCTTATGCTTCAACTCATAATCTTTACACAAGAATAACATGTCCTTGTACCATAGGGCATTACCTTTCCACTCAAATTTGTTAGATGTTATAGAGCCTTGCTTGATATTCTATATTAGAGATTGTGTATCCTTGTCCTGCTCCCATTCCAATCTTGCTTCATCCACCCAATTGACCTTCAATATGGACATTGCACATAGTAAGGCATCTACGGATGTATCCCTTCTGATAGTGCATCGACTACTACATTTTCTTTACCCTTTTTGTATATGATTTCAAAATCATAACCCAACATTTTTGTTACCCACTTTTTTTTTCCTCAGATGATAACATTTGCTCTAAAAAGTATTTGAGACTATCATGATCAATTTTTACCTTGAAGTGTCTACCCATTAGATAGGGCCTCCATTGCTTGACTGCATGAAGAATAGCCATCATTTCTTTCTCATAGATAGGTTTGAGCAGATCTTTTCCTTTGAATTGGTGACTCTCAAATGTAATTGGTCTTCCTTCCTACATTAGAAATGCTCCCAATCCTAATCCTGAAGTGTCACATTCAACAATGAAGGTTTTTGAGAAGTTGGGAGTAGCCAAAATCTGGGGTGGTGCACATGGCTTCCTTCAACTGCTCAAAGGATTTAGTGGTTGCGTTTGTCCAATGGAAGGCATCCTTCTTTAGCAATGTAGTGAGTGGAGCCGTGATTCTACCATATCCCCTCACAAATATTTTGTAGTACCCTGTTAGTCCTAGGAACCCTCGGAGATTTTTGAGAGTTTTGGGCCTTGGCCATTCCACCATAGCTTTGATCTTCTGAGGATCAACTTTGACACCTTCATGGGATACAATGTGACCCAAGTACTCTACCTCTTGTACACCAAAAGAAAATTTGGATGGATTTGCATAGAGCTTATGTTTCTCCAAAACTTCCAACACTTTATTTACATGTTGCAAGTGTTCTTCCCATGTCTTACTATAAATCAATATGTCATCAAAGAAAACTAATACAAATTTCCTTTAAAATGGCCTAAAAATAGTGTTCATCAAGCTTTGAAATGTTGAGGGAGCATTTGTAAGACCAAAAGGCATTACCAAAAACTCATAATGGCCCTCATGAGTCCTAAAAGCCATTTTATGAACATCTTCCTCTCTTATTCTAATTTGATGGTACCCCAAACAAAGATCTAATTTTGTGAAATAAATAGCACCATGTAATTCATCAAGTAAATCATCAATTACTGGAATAGGAAACTTATCTTTGATGGTGTACTTATTGAGTTCTCGGTAATCTGACACATCCTCCATGTTTCATCCTTCTTATGTACCATGACCACTAGTGAAGAATATGTGCTCTAGCTATGCCTGATGATACCTACCTTCAACATTTCCTACACCATTTTCTCAATCTCACTTTTATGGGAATATGGGTATCTATATGGTTTGATGTTAGGTGGTTGGCTCCTTGAATCAACCGAATGGCATGATCATGATCCCTAACTGGTGGTAGTCCCTTTGGAATTGCATCAAAAACAAACGAGTGAGCATCAACAATCTTCTAAAGATCGGGTGGCATTGAAGACTTTGTATTTTGTACCTCTATGGAAAATAACTTTGCTACAAATCCATCTACTCCTTTTCTGAGAACCTTCTGCATCTGATGAGAGCTAATAATCTATGGAGACTTAGCTACCATCCCTTTCAATTGTATTTTCCTTCCTTCTGAATGAAATCACATGAATAATTCTTGGAAATTCATTTCTATAGTACCCAAGGTTGTGAGCCATTAGACACCCAAAACAATATCTGCCCCTCCCATAGAAATAGAAAACATAGGTGAGTCTAACATGTAGTCTCCCATGGAAAGCTTGATATTATGGCACTTTCCTATGCACTTGATTGTCCCACCATCCGCAATCATAACTTGCATTTCTGGAGCTAGGTAAATAAAATAATTGAGGTGGGCAGCTAACTTACTATTTATGAAGTTATGAGTACTCCCCGAGTCAATCAACACCACCACCTTCTATTTTTTGAGATGGCCAATAACCTTGAGTGTTTGAGGAGTACTAATACCTAACAACGCATGCCAAGAAATAATAGGTTGGTGATCCTCTACTTCATCTTCTACTAGTTCCTCAGCTTCTCCTATAATTTCATCTTCCTCTTCATCCTCATTTCCTCCTTCAATATAGAACAACTTCTTCTCAGCACATTTGTGTCCCAGTCCATATTTGTTGTCGTAGTTAAAACATAATCCTTTTGCTCTTTTTTCTTCCATTTGTTGAGGAGTCAGTCTAATTGGTTGAGTGAATGATGGGGAAGGGGTACTACAGTCTCTGGTGTTAGTGAAAGGTTGCCTCCTACTAAAAATAATTTTTCCTCTTCTCTACATGCCATGATAATAGAATCAAAAATATTGAGTGGATTAAACATACGTACCTCATGCTCAATGTGGTCCTTAAGACCCCCAAGAAACAGTCATTCAGGTTCTCTTCTGTAATATTCTCCACCCTTAAGGATAGGTTCTGGAATTGATGCACATAATCTTTGACTGATCATGTTTGTCTTAAATTTTCCAATTGACTAAAGTAGTTATCTAAAACACTGAACTATAGTGCAATTGCAACTCCTCGATAAAAACTGTCCAAGTGACACTAAGACCACTCTTCTGCCTTTGAGCACATAACCATCGATACCAGATGAATTGGTCTGGTTCAAGATACAGGATGCCAAGGTCACCTTTTTCTCGATGGGGTTTGATGTAACTCAAATAAGTTCTCCATTTGATTTATCCAATTCAGTGGATCCTTCCCATCAAATTTGTGCATCTCCACTTTCGGCATCATGTTCCGTGGTTGCGAATAAGTTGGATTTTGATTGGGCTGGAAAAGTGATCCAACATGGTTATTTTTCCCATTATTTTGAACTGAAGATCCTCCTTGGTTGAGTTGGGACTGATTTGGGACATACTATTTACCCTTTATATGTTGCATGATATCATCCAACCGCTGATTGATTTGGTCTATGTCTCCTTTACAAGCCATCTCAGATTGTACATTTTAGCAGTTCATACTCGAGTTGGCTCACCTTATGATCAACTGAGGTAAACCCTAGTGCTGAGGAATCTATATTTACCCCTTCTAACTCCAACTCTTCTATCACTACCCCATCTTTATCTGGGGTTTTACCCGGAGTGACCAGATTCTTTTTGGCTCTTGTGGAAGGCCCCACATGATGTCAAACCCTAGGGTTTAGGTTTCATACAAATTCGGCCGAATAGGAAAAAACACAAAGAATATACTACCAATATTTTTTTGAGGGATTTCCAAAATGTAAAGAACTTGGAAAAATTCCACAAATTTCAGCCTAGGGAGTGATTTTATGAAAAACCCTAAATTTGCAATAAATTTTGCAAAATAAATCAAAAAAGTATGAAATTTTCAGGAATCTTACTTGAAATTATTTGCAACTCTGGTAAAAAAATATCTAAAAATTCTCTCTGGTTCACAAGATATATCGAAAACAAAAAATTAGGGTTTTTGCCCTAATTTTGGCCCGAATCGTAGCTCTAATACCACTTGTAATGAAATTACTTGTATAATTCAGATTATGAGCATAAATAGAACACCAAAGAACACAATATTTCAAATAAATGATCTCAATATGCAATTAAAATAGCTTCGCCACTTTAAGGGGGCAACCTCTAAACCATACAATAAGACTCAAATGCTCGAATGATCATGAACTACTACCTACAATCCCCTATATATACTATTCATATGTTATGGCCATCACCAAGGCCGACCTACTAAGCATGAGAAAGTATAAATGATATAGTAAAATGATATGGTAAGCCACAAGTCAGCTACTCATATCCTAATACAAACAATACGTTAAGGGTGTAGCATTATCTAAAGTTAATGATAACTCGATCATAAATTAATCTTTGAATAAATAGATACATCTCATATATGATTGAAAAATTCATCAATCCTTGGTAAAGGATATTTATTCTTAATAGTTAGCTTGTTAAGTATGTGATAATTGATGCATAGTCTTAATTTTTCATATTTCTTCTTAACGAAGATGACTGGTGCTCCCCAAGGAGACACACTTAGTCTAATTAGTCCCTTAGATGGAAGTTCATGAAGTTTAGATTTTATTTCCACTAATTCATTTTATTCATTTGGTATAGTGCCTTAGAGATTGGTTTAGTTCCGTGGATTTATATCAATTGTAAAATCGAACTCACATCTTGGAAGAAGTCCAGGTAATTCCTCCGGAAATACATCACTATGTTCTTGTAACAACAGATAATCCTCCAAGGAATTCTTACCTTCCTCACTAAATTCAAATATCTTAATGGCATAAATCATGCATCCCTTTTTTTTATCTTTCTTAAGCTACATAGGTGAAATTTTTTTAACCTCAAAATTCCTTTTTATGCCCTGTATGCTTGTTGTTTTCTACATGTCATCTAAGCATTCTATTCATTTAAATTTGTAATAACCAATAGTTGCGTATGTTTAGACAGCCAATTTACACCTATAATGATGTCATGTGATCTTAAAGGAGCTACGTATAGGCCCAGCCGAAAGTTGGTAAAGCTAGGCAATTCCAATGTTGTGTAAAACAAACATTGATTTACAATTTGAACAACATTGTTCCCATATTGTACAATCTATGTATTTTTCATATAACCAACTTTCTTATTCATTTTTATAGATAATTTACTATAAATAAAGAATTTTGTTACACCAATATCAAATAAAATAATAACAGGAAGTCCATATAACTTACATGCACTTCAATGGAAGTAGCTTGTTTTTCACCGGTGGTTTACCACCGCGACATGGATTTTTGTTGTGGATAATTTCCCTTATTTCTCGGGGGATAGTTATTGGCATAGTGGTCACCACCACATTTGAAACACCCAAAAAGGTCCTTTCCTTTCAAACTTATTGTCATTTGTTGTAGCATTATTCTTTTCATTTCTTTTACAAAGCGGTTTTGTTGTTGTGTTATTTTTACCATTTCTTACATTATTACCTAATTTATTCCACCATGTCTTTCTTTGTGCCGATGGAGAAGGTGAGATAAATATATTATTTCACTTTTCATCTCTATGAGTAGAGATTGTTTGTAGTTTCTGCTCTTTCCTAATGGATTTCTCAAAAACAACTTCCATGGTAGAAGGACCATGCACATCAACTTCACCCCTAATGATTGGGTTCAGCCCTATAATAAATTTGTGTATCCAAAATTTTCATCCTTTTGATACTGTGGAACATACTTCAACAATTTGGTGAATTTTTTCCAATATTCAATCACACGCAGTTTACCCTGAGTCATATTTTAAAACTCAAACATCTTATGATCGAAGTGTAATCGAGGTAACCAATGTTGGAGGAAGTAAAATTTAAATTGTTCCCAAGTGATGTTGGTAGGGTCAAATCCCAATTATGCATTTCAATTATCCCACCAAGAGGATGTCTCATTAGAGAGCTAAAAAGCACCCCAAATAGCTTTAGTTTCTTCAAAGAAGTCTCTTATTTCAAAATATTTCTCCATTTCTCTCAACCAGTTCTCATCTCCATCTCCCAAGGTTTTTCCATCAAACTTGGGTGGGTTGATTCATTTAATATCTCTTGGCATCTCAACTGCCAAGTGAGCTCTTTTGTTTCTTGGATGATTCCCAACATTTGGATTTCTAGCATTAGGATCTCATGTATGGAGATTCCTAGCATTAAGGTTTCCAACATTAGGTTGAACATGTTGGTGTACATCACTTTCACTTTCTTCTTCTCACCGCTACCTATTATTCCACGACAACTATCCAATTATGGGTATCTTGAAGAATAGTCGAATCTCATCGGCTTTTGGGTTGTTGTAGCTTCACCGCATTATTTTCTCTTCTTTTAACCATGATGTTTTGTTAGACAAGAATAAAATGTTTTGTTAGCATTATGAACCCATTGAGTCTAAGAGTTGATAACCTTAAGCTATTATACCAAAATGTAACACCCTTGTTATTATTAATCCAAATTAAGGGATTTTTTTAAATCAACCCTTAAATACAAATTATGCCTTCAATGATTTTTAGCATGTAGCAATTAAAATCTAGCATAAATATATGTTTACAATCCATTTGATAAAAAATGATAACCATGTGCAGTTGTAAGGGTCCATTAGATCTACTTGATCCCCCTTATCATCACTCTAATTGAGTGAGTATAACTTGTATACTTTTGGTTAAACCATTTTTAACATGTCTTGAGAACTATGTGCAACTCCTATGTGTCAACCTAGAGAACAAACAAGTTGCAATCCATCCGGCATCCGACACTACATAATAGGAGTATGGTGAACAAACAAGTGTAATCAGCTAGCTACACTACTTTGGCCAAAGGTTCAAGCATTGCTTTGCAAGCTTAGTTTCATATTTGCACACTAAACAACGAAACTTGTCTCTATCACCACACAACCATCTCATCACAGTTATCTGGATCTCTTTTCGTTATTTAGGAATTTAAGTTTCAGTTCTGAAGTTGCAAGGATCATGACACAATATTGGATCCTATCGGTTCCATCTTAGGATCCCTATGGTAAGTAACGATTACATAATGGCTTGTGTCATTATGTATTTGGTATCTTTCCTATAGCCATCCTAAGCTAGCATGGATAATAATTTGTTGACATGAACATCATTTAATGATATCTACACTTCAAACCCATTTAGTTATGATTTCATCTTTACAATAAGTTATTCTAAATCACAATACGTTAATTGTTTCTCGATAGAGGTGTATAGCAAGTCATTGAGTTACCATATTTTATAAGTACCTCATATCGTGTTGTCATAATGTAAATATGTCAATCCAAGAAGTTTTATTTAATCACGCCACGCAATAAGTTAATACCTTTAATTAAGTGTTGAAAACAACACATGTATTCATACATCGTCATTTAATCATAATAATGTAATTTAATTAATAAGGAACCATAGTTTTTTAGCAAGGTTTCGTTATATTGTTTTTCCCTTCATACTATGGTTGTTATAAAATGTAATTGTTCATTCCACAATGAATCAAATAAACAGCTTGTATTTTCATATCATAATATCAATAAAATTAATCTACATTTTGTTGTTAAAACAACATTATAACACTTTCAAACTTCATAAGGTATGATTAAAAATAGCAAGTATTTAATTAGTATTAAATAAATAGTATACATGTTTCTAAAAAGTATCAACAAATATTCGAATAGTACAATAGACCAAATTGCCTTCATTAATTTTGTGAAATAGTACTTTCACATTAAAATTAAATACGATTACAAACGATACAACAATCAAAACATATTATAATTATTCATCGCATGAGGAATCATGCATATTCAATTTAATAAATCACTTTGAATAATGATTACTCCATCCTACATGTTTTAGGAGAGAGAAAATTGTATACATGTTTAGTTCTACGAACTGGCATGAATTATCCACTCATATTTGAATGTTGCATCAATTTGAAATAAAATAATATGATAAGGTCATCTAAGTGACAACTCACAAACTTCATAATACATTTATTAAGTATGCATATCAATAATCATATGAAGTGATGTTACATTGTGTAGTTCTATGTTTCCAACGAACCAAGATTCCAACTAAAATTATTGTCATACGACTTATTTAATTAAACAACAATAAGGCAATTTTCTATAACAAAAAAACAATGATCTAAATCTTATCTTAACTATAGTCGATCCATATACTATGTCACAAAAATAGTATCGATTGTTGAGTTTCTTCTTAATACAACAAAAGAAATTTAATTAATGTACTTGTTTATCTCAACTAATTAGTCACATTGGTTATCTAAATAATCTATACTCCCGAAAAGAAAAGCTTATCAACTTCTTTTTAAAAATTACAATGGAGATGGAACATCATTACCTCTATAAGGATTTATTACCCTTTTAATACCATCTATCAAGTTTTGATTATAGTCAACACAAGGACCAATAATTATCAAGATACCTAATATTCAACTTATTATGCGAGATAGAGAGAGATCAATCATTCTCGCATTGAGAGAAAATATAGAACACCAAATAACACAATATTTCGAATAATGATCTCAATACGCAATTAGAATAACTTCGCCACTTTGAGGGGCAACCTCCAAACCATATAATAAGAATCAAATGCTCAAATGATCATGAAATACCACCTATAATCCCCTATATATACTATCCATATGCTATGGCCATCACCAAGGCCGACCTATTAAGCATGAGAAAGTATAAATGATATAATAAAATGATATGGTAAGCCACAAGTCGGCTACTCATATCCTAATACAAGCAATAAGTTAAGGGCGTAGCATGCCCTTCCCCTTCAAACCAATGTTGTCCTCGATGTTGAATAATCCTGGATGTTGCTACAGAAAACCTTCATCCTCCTAGGTGGTGTCTTCTATGCTCAGATTCTTCCACTTGATCAAATATTCCTTAATGTCTCTAGTTCTCATCCTCTTAGTACGTGTTTGTAGAATCTTCTCTGGCTCCAAAATGATTCTTCCTTCCTCGTCAAGTTCTGGTAACTCTGTATGGGCTTCAAATTTCTATCCAATAACCTTCTTCAGGCATGAAACATGGAATACTGGGTGTATGTGTGAAGATGGAGGAAACTCTAGTTTATAAGCAACACTACCAATTTTCTGTAGAACCTGATAAGGGCCATAATATTTAGGAGCAAGTTTGTTTTCATTTTTCTGTTGCTTTAGGGACATCTGTTTGTAAGGCTGGAGATGTATAAAAACCCAGTCACCAATTTCAAAATGTCTTTCACTACGGTGTTGATCTGCTTGTTGTTTCATCATGTTTTGTGTTAATGCTAAATTCTTCTTCAAACTAGCCAAAACTTGTTGTTGATGTTAAATGTGTTCCTCAACATCTCTGACCTTAGTTTGCACCCTCAAGGAGGAAGTGATAGAAGGTGGATGGTAACCATATAATGCTAAAAATGGGGTCATTTGAGAAGAGGTATGAAAAGATGTGTTATACCACCATTCTGCCAGTGGTAGCCATTTAATCCACCTTTCCTACTTATCTAATACAAAACAACGTAGATACCCATCTAAGAATTTGTTGACCACTTCAGTTTGCCCATCATTTTGAGGATGATAAGATGAACTGTGAGCTAGCCGAGTAACCAAAAAAAAAAATTCCGTCCAAAATTACTTATGAAAATAGGATCACGATCACTTACAATTATCTTTGGGGTTCCATGTAGCCTTTGAACTGTCTCCAAAAAATAGTTGCAACTATATTGGCTGCAAATGGATGTGATAGGGCACAAAAATGGGCATATTTTGTGAGCCTATCCACAATCACGAAAATAACATTCTTACCCTCTAAACAAGGCAATCTAGTGATGAAATCCATAGAGACCTCCTCCCATCTCTAGCTAGGAATTGGTAAGGGTTGCAACAAACCTGGTGTCTTAATTGTTTCCCCTTTGTTTTGTTGGCACACTAAACACTCTGATACAAACTTTTGTACATCCCCCTTGAGTCCTTCCCAAAAGAATTCTCTTTTTATTCTATGATATGTCTTCAAAAACCCAGAGTGTCCTCCAACATGTGAGGCATGTAGCTCTGCGCAAGAATCTTATGCTTCAACTCGAATCTTTACTCAAGTATAACCTATCCTTGTACCATAGGGCATTACCTTTCCATTCAAATTTGTTAGATGTCATAGATCCTTGCTTGATATTCTCAGTATTAGAGATTGTGTATCCTTATCTTGATTCCATTCCAATCTTTCTATCATCCACCCAATCACCAAACATGGACATTCCACATAGTAAGGCATCTCATGGATGTATCCCTTCCGGACAACGCATCAAATACTACATTTTCTTTACCCTTTTTGTATATGATTTCAAAATCATAACCCAACATTTTGTTACCCACTTTTGTTGTTCCTCAAATGATAATCTTTGTTCCAAAAAGTATTTGAGACTATCATGATCTGCTTTTACCTTGAAGTGTCTACCCATGAGATAGGGCCTCCATTGCTTGACCGCATGAAGAATAGCCATCATTTCTTTCTCATAGACAGGTTTGATCAGATCTTTTCCTTTGAATTGGTGACTCTCAAATGTAATTGGTCTTCTCTACATTAGAACTTCTCTCAATCCCGATCCTGAAGCCAAAGCCCAGGGGTGCTTTGCACATTGCTTCCTTCAGCTACTCAAAGGATTTAGTGGCTACGTCTATCCAATGGAAGGCATCCTTATTTAGAAATGCAGTGAGTGGGGTTGCTATTCTACCATATCCCCACACAAATCTTCTGTAGTACCCTGTTAGTCCTAGGAACCCACGAAGATTTTTGAGATTTTTGGGCCTTGGCCATTCCACCATAGCTTTGATCTTCTGAGGATCAACTTTGACGCCTTCATGGGATACAATATGACCTAAGTACTCTACCTCTTGTACACCAAAAGAACATTTGGATGGATTTTCATACAGAGTATGTTTCTCCAAAACTTCCAACACTTTATTTACATGTTGTAAGTGTTCTTCCCATGTCTTACTGTAAATCAATATGTCATCAAAGAAAACTAATACAAATTTCCTTAAAAACGGCCTAAAAATAGTGTTCATCAAGCTTTGAAAGGTTGAGGGCGCATTTGTAAGACCAAAAGGCATTACCAAAAACTCATAATGGCCCTCATGAGTCCTGAAAGCCGTTTTATGAACATCTTCCTCTTTTATCCTAATTTGATGGTACCCCGAATGAAGATCTAATTTTGTGAAATAAACAGCACTTTGTAATTCATCAAGTAAATCATCAATTATTGGAATAGGAAACTTATCTTTGATGGTGTTTTTGTTGAGTTATCGATAATTTGGACACATCCTCCATGTTTCATCCTTCTTACATACCATGACCACTGGTGAAGAATATGCACTCTGGATATGCCTGATGATACCTACCTTCAACATTTCCTCCACCATTTTCTCAATCTCACTTTTCTAGGAATATGGGTATCTGTATGGTCTGATGTTAGGTGTTTGGCTCCCTAGAATCAACTGAATGGCATGATCATGATCCCTAAATGGTGGTAGTCCCTTTGGAATTGCATCAAAAACAAATGAGTGAGCATCCACAATCTTCTAAAGATCGGGTGGCATTGAAGACTCTGTATTTTGTACTTCTATGGAAAATAGCTTTGCTATAAATCCATCCACTCCTTTTTTGAGAACCTTCTACATCTGATGAGAGCTAATAATCTATGGAGACTTAGCTACCATCCCATTCAATTTTATTGTCCTTCCATCTGAATGAAATCGCATGAACAATTCTTGGAAATTCATCTCTATAGTACCTAAGGTTATGAGCCATTGGACACCCAAAACAATATATTGCCCCTCCCATAGAAATAGCAAACATAGGTGAGTCTAACATGTAGTCTCCCATGGAAATCTTGATACTATGGCACTTTCCTGTGCACTTGATTGTCCCACCATCTGCAATCATAACTTGCATTTCTGGAGTTGGGTAAATAAAACAATTGAGGTGGGCAACTAACTTACTATTTATGAAGTTATGAGTACTCCCCGAGTCAATCAACATTGTCACCTTCTATTTTTTGAGATATCCAATAACCTTGAGTGTTTGAGGAGTACTAATACCTAACAATGCATGGCAAGAAATTGTAGGTTGGTGATCCTCTACTTCATCTTCTCCGGTTCCTCGACCTCTCCTATAATTTCAGCTTCCTCATCATCCTCATTACCTCCATCAATATAGAACAACTTCTTCTCAGCACATTTATGTCCCGGTCCATATTTGCTATCACAATTAAAACATAATCCTTTTGCTCTCTTTTCTTCCATTTGTTGAGAAGTCACTAATTGGCCTAGCAAATGAAGGAAGATATACTACGGTCTCTGTTGTTAATGAAAGGTGGCCTCCTACTACAAAGAACTTTTTACTCTACACAACATGCCATGATAATAGAATCAGAAAGCTTGAGTGGATTAAACGTACGTACCTCATGCTCGATGTGGTCCTTAAGACCCCCAAGAAACAGGTCATTCAGATTCTCTTCTGAAATATTCTCCACCCTTAAGGATAGGTTTTGGAATTGATGCACATAATCTTTGACTGATCCTATTTTCTGTAAATTTGCTAATTGACTAAAGTAGTTCTCTGAAACACTGGAACTATAGTGCAATTGTAACTCCTCGGTAAAAACTATCCAAGTGACACCTAGACCATTCTTCTGCCTCTGAGCACATAACCATCGATACCAAACAAATTGGTTGGGTTCAAGATATAGGGATGCCAATGTCACCTTTTGTCCTGATGGTGTTTGATGTAACTCAAATAATTTCTCCATTTGATTTATCCAATTCAGGGGATCCTTACCATCAAATTTGCACATATCCACTTTCGGCATCATGTTCCGTGGTTGCGAATAAGTTGGATTCTGATTGGACTAGAAAAGTGATCCAATATGGTTAGTTTTCCATGGTTTTGAACTGCAGGTCCTCCTTGGTTGATATGGGCTGGGTTTGGGCCATACTAGTTACCCTTTACATGTTGCATGATATCATCCAACCGATGATTGATTTGGGTTATGTCTCCTTTAGATGTCATCTCAGATTGTACATTTCGTAGCTCATACTCAAGTTGGCTCACCTTATGATCAACTAAGGTAAACCCTAGTGCTAAGGAATATGTATTTACCCCTTCTGACTCCATCTCTTCAATCACTACCCCATCTTTATTTGGGGTTTTACCCAAGTAACCAGATTCTTTTTGCTCTTGTGGAAGGCCCCATCATGATGTCAAACCTTAGGGTTTAGGGTTTCGATACAAATTCGGCTAAACAGGAAAAAACACAGAGAAGATACAAATACTATTTTTTTAGAGCTTTCTGAAAATGTAAAGAACTTGAAAATTTTCTACAATTTGCACCCTAGGGAATGATTTTATGAAAACCCCTAAATTTGTAATAACTTTTAAAAAAAAAAAAATAAAAAGTTTGAAATTTTCAGGAACCTTACTTGAAATGGTTCGCAACTTTAGTAAAAATATCTCCCACCAATTCACTCTAGTTCGTAATATGTGGTAGAAACAAAAATTAGGGTTTTTGCCCTAATTTTGGCCCCAGATCTAGCTCTAATACCACTTGTAATGAAATTACTTGTATAATTCAGATTGAGAGAAAATATAGAAAACCAAATAACACAATATTTTAGAATAATGATCTCAATATGCAATTAGAATAGCTTCGCCACTTCGAGGGGCAACCTCCAAACCATATAATAAGACTCAAATGCTCAAATGATCATGAAATATTACCTATAATCCCCTATATATATTATTCATATGCTATGGCCATCACCAATATCGACCTATTAAGCATGAGAAAGTATAAATGATATAATAAAATGATATGGTAAGCCACAAGTCGCTTACTCATATCCTAGTACAAGCAATAGGTTAAGGGCGTAGCAAACAATTAACTTCATTATTACATAAGTAACTTAACTCCATGAGAGCTTGATAATAAACCAAACAATATATTTTATTAATTATATGTGAGCTCGAATGAGCTAGAGGCATTTTAACTACTATTCTCGTGAAGGGATTTAAACAAAAATTCATACTATATTACAAGAACCACATAGATTTACCAATGACAAAAATAAAGAAATTGTTCCCTATTACATAAGACCCAAAATACAAACTCCACTCCTCTAATAAATATTTGAATAGGATCTCTCTCTATATTAATACATTTTTTTAAATAAGTGAGAGATAATTCTCAAAGTCAACAATTTATTATTAAAAATGTTATCTCATCACCCAATATTTATATTTATTTTGAATCGATTCAAGCATCGAGCAAGAAGCTTCTGTAAAAAAACCCAAACCGAAATAAGAATTTGATTCGATTTTTAAGAATACCCTATTCAAGTTCAAACATTCATGAATAATCTACTCAAAACAAAAACCAGTTCTATCAACAACTCATGAGAACCCATAACCCAACGGTCATTTTCCATCATTTCTAGCAGACAAAAATAGAATACAAACAATCCATGCACATTGCATTTAAAATGTAAATCCTAAACACATTGTTGGTTGTAAAACTTGCAAACCGTGTCTCAGATCTTGAAGAAATGAGTCATTTGAGACCATAATGGAACTGTCTCCAAGTTGTGGGACCTTGCACACTTGAGACAGATTTCTGGAGAAGGTCAGTTCCTCAAACTATTTCTACTGCTACTACTACTCCTAATGTTGAAAGGGAAAATTAAGCTAACAATGTCAAGGGACCCGGGATAGAAGGAGAACATAATGGAAAACTAATCTAAGGAAGGTGATAGCACCAGAAAAAAAGGGATGAACATTATTTGTTCTGAGAAAAAATGAGGAAAAGGCGTCAAGTGAGGCTAGGCACGCGTAGCATAGACCAACCCGCATTTACACGATCATTTTCATGAAACAAAACTAGAAAATGGTAATGCAAGGAATGTAAAATGACACAACAAGAAAATAGAGTAAAAGAAAGGCAAGAATAAGGAATGTAAAAACTTAGAATATACAATAACCACAAAATGATGCTTATGTTACTTCGAAATGTGCATCTGTTACTGATGGAGACCAAGATCAATATTCACATGCATGAGTTAGATCTAGAGGTCTGCAACTCATAATACAAATATGTGAAGTCCTTAGCAAAAATGTGTAAGGATCCAAAGTGTCCAACATTAACAATGAGCCCAACTCTTACATTTATAGATGAATCCATGAAAGAAGAAGATAAGGAGGAGGGAAAACCTAATTTTGAAATAAAACTACCAATAAAAAGCATTTAATTCCTATAAATCATCAAATATGTTTCCCCAAGTATGTTTGGCGTGTTGGAGAAGGAACGTAGGAGGGTGGATCAAATCAAATCAGGTGGTTGGAGCAATCAGATTTTCTCATCAATGTCTAGATTGACGTTTTCCCATTTCTCACCTACCAGATCCACCAAGAATTTGAATTTAAATGTCTAGCACTATAGCCCACGTCAACAGCTATCAATTGAGACTAGGCACGCACCAATCAAAGATCTCTGTAGCAAAAAAAGATATGGTTGTCAAAATATTGTTAGGGCTACTAACCACACAAGACATGTGGCAAGAATGGATTTGCTAAAGGGTTGCACAACTATGTAAATGTTCTTGTCATTTCTGCCACATGTCACTCATTAATTTGTTATAAATTTTGGCACCCTATTGGCATTCTTTATAGGTTGCGTGTGGCACACTCTTGCATGTCATAGAATGGTGTGGCACGGAATGGTGCGAGGGGGGCAAAGGTATGCACGTAGAATAATGAGGCAAAAGAGATAACAGGGGAGGAAAAAGTGTGTATAATTACAACACACACGGAGGAAAGGGTGTGTGGGGATGCCAAGGACTTAGCCAATTTTGGGAAGCAAAGGCCAAGGTGTGCGTGGAAGGTGAAGCAATGCAGAGAAGGTGGAAGCGTAGAGAGTGCGCGTAAGGAGAAGATGGAACAAGGAAGAAAAGGAAAAGTAAAGGGGAGAAGGGGAAGTGCGCAAGGTCCCATGAGGAAATAGTGACCAAGTGAATGTGCCAAGGAGACAACTGAGGAGTGTGCCACTTGCAATGAAGATCTCTAAGCCGAATATGTATGTAAGTTATCCAGATAACTAAGAGAGTTATTTGGATAACAATTTTGCGAATTCGTGGCCATCTTTACTAGATGAAGGAGATTAGTAGCCTAGATCATCCATTGGGCATGGATTTTGCTATGTAATGATGAAATTATGACCTTTAGCTTTGAATAATTGCTCCCAAAGTCACTTGAAGTATCATTTCTTGACTCTATTCTGAATCCTGCAAACTACTGGAAGAAGACCAGCACCTTGGAGTAAAAAGAAGAGTGCATGGAAGAAGCACACGAGAAGAAAGAACTTATGTACAAACAAACAATGTGCGCACAACACACTTGGAGGAATTGAAACTACTATAATATTTACAAGATGGTGAAGCAAATTCAATTGAAGGGTTTGAGATAGATCCCATTTATTGGGATTTGCAGTGTGCCTCCATCAAGATGAGTTAACTCGAAAGAGTTAGCCTCCTTGCATGAACTAATGATATACAAGTCACTCCAAATTACATTGAACTTTGCATGATGCCCTGGTTTAGCTCACAACATCCCATTTGAAGACCAAATCCCCAACTTTAAAAGCTTGTGGCCTAGCCTTTCTGTCAAACCACTTCTTTATGTGTTTGCTGATGTTGTTCTAGTTTGATCATGGTAGAGTTCCTTGATTCTTCAAGATTAATCAGCTTTGTCATTCTGACTTCTCTCTTGTCTGCGCCTTCAAAATCTAGTTAATGGACAAGTGCTAATAAGATCAACTCAAGCATTAAAGAAGAGTAGCCTCCTTGCCATAAACAATCTTATAAGGTGAAGTTCCTATTACTTTTTTAACTGTGATTCTATCTACCTCAGAGTGCGCACGCGACCTTTATATGCCATTTTCTTTAGTTGATGTTCATTATATGCTTCATGATCTTAATCGTTCTTGTTTGTCAACTTTACTGACCATTTTCTTGATGTTAATAGTTGGAATAATTCTTCAGATAGATGCCCATATTTAGAGCCCAATCAGTGATTTTAGTGCCAAGGAAGGCTTTTACATTATCAGAGATAATGGTTTGAGGAATGTCAAACCTTATGACTATATCTTCGAGAAATTCAAGGATGACTGACTCGGTTGATTCCTTGAGTGCGACAGCTTCTATCCATCTAGTAAAGTAATTCATATATGCCAAAGACCCATCTATGTCCAACGCGAAGGTGGATTGATCACGCCTTGAAGTCGAGACCCCATTATGGAAAAGGTTGATCTGCTTGGATTGGTTGAGAGGAAGCACTTTGTCAATCTCTTCTTTCCTACAAAGAAAGCACATTCCTTGCATTTTGTGACCCACTTGTGTGCATCTAAAAACAGAGTAGGCCAAAAGATACATGTCATTATGATCTTCATTGTTGTAGTTTTGGCAGAGAAGTGTCCACCAGAGAATCCATCGTGAAATTCTTCTAACACCTTTTCAATGTGTGTGTCGTCAACACACACCATCCAAACTCTTCTTAAAGAGAAGGACATTAATCAAAACATAAGGAATAGATTGTAACCTCAGATGTCTTCTCTTTACCTTGTTTAAAATAGGATGGTATCCACCCTTGGAAAGGAATGTGATCATTTCCTTCGTCCAGTCACGTGTGCTAGGATCTATATTCTTCTCAAGTTCTACATATGGGAGAGCTTCATCAAGAAACAATGAAGTCTCAAATTCATTGTGTGCATCCTCAGTAAGTTGCTTGCAGAGTGCGCTACATCATACTAGTTTTGTGTCTTTGATTATCACATCATACTCCATGATTTTGGTCACCCATCGCTCTCTCTTCTCACTTATTTCTACTCCCATGATGAAGTCTCTAATAGAGGAGTGGGAGACTAACACCTTGATATGATTTATGGTGAGCATACTCTTGAATTTCTTGAGCACATGCATGATGGCGTAGACCTACTTTTCCATGTGACTATATTTTAATTCAAGATCCTTCAGTGTCTGGCTAAAGAAAGCCAATGGTTATTCCATCCCTTGTTTATTTTCTTGTGTTAGGAAAGTAGCAACACCGCATCAGCGCCATAAGCATAAAGGATAAAATCCTTTGAGTAATTTGTGTTGATGAGTGTTGGCACGCAAGTAATCTCTTGCTTGATTTTTTGAAGCTTTCCTTTCCTTCATTGTCCATCTAAAAGTTATGTCCTTCTTTAGCATCAAGGTGATGGGCCGAACCAGTCTGCAAAGTTAGGAATAAAATGCCTAACAAAATTGATCTTACCGAGGAAGGATTGCAAGGCATTTTTGTGCACTGGCAGGGAAAGAGATAGGATGGCTGAAACGTGCTCAGGATCAATTGTGATGTCATCCTTTGAAACCACATGGCCTAAGAGTTTGCCTTGCGCTATCAGTAAAATACACTTCTTAGGGTTAAGAGATACCCCATACCTTCTACATCTCTCAAAGACTTTCTCTAGGTGTGTCATGTGATCTATGCTCTACTTTGAGAAGACTATAATGTCATCAAGGTAAACCAAGATGAACTCATTGATGTAACCTTTGAAGGTAATTTCCATGGCATGCTAAAATGTTGCGCCTATGTTTGATAGATCGAAGGGCATCTTCTGATACACATATGTTCCCCACTTGGTTATAAACGTCATTTTGAATTGATCCTCTTCTTTGACCAGGATTTGATTGAAGCCAAAGTATCCATCCAACATTGAGAATATTTTTGTGCCGACCACAATCTGCAGAATTTTCTCCATAGAAGGCAAAGGATAATTATCCTTTAGAGATGCCTTGTTCAAATCTCTAAAATCAACATAGAGTCTAATTTTACCATTCTTTTTGCACACCGAACTAGATTCATGACCCAACTAGAGTACTTGATGGGAAAAATAATCTTCACCTCAATGAGTTTGGATAACTCCTTTCTCATGAGGGCTATATCTTTAGATTGACTAGTTGCTAATTTTGTCTAATGGGCTTGATACTAGGATCAAGGTCAATGGAGTGTTGAGCAACACTTGGATCAAAACCTTTGAGGAAGATATCACTGTATTTTTGATAGAGAGAGATGAAGTCCTAATTTTTATTGTGTGTGCAAGCTTTACTGAGCAGCAACTCCTTTTCACATGCAATAATGATCGGGAGTAGTCTTCACAGGCACCGCATATACTTTTCTTCACCCTTGAACTCATCATCAAGGATAAACATTTTATCTAAGGTGACCAGCCCTTTAAGAAACTTGTTTGTCTTCAACTGTATTACTTGGTCACCATAGTTGTCATATAAATCAGCTTGCATACTTAGTGAGAACTCAGCTTCATTTTGGATGAATTGGATGATATGTGCATCACTTTCAAACACTTTCCATCTAGTGTTGTTATCTGGAATGGATGGTCTAATCACCATCTTAATGTGTTGAGTATTTCCTTTAAAAATTCCTCAATAGGAGAGAACTGTGAACCAATTGCAGCCATTTGATCAGCTTCTTTATTCATTTTACGTTGCACCAACTACTGATTTAGAGCATCAAATCTCTCAAGGAATGCCCAAATTCTATGTTTATAAGCTTTGAGAAGCTTATTCTTCACCGCACACTTGTTGGTAACTTGGTGGATAACCAATTCTTTGTCCCCAAAGATCTATAGTGCCTTAATCTTCTTCTTTCCAACAATAAGCAAACCATGCACCAAATTACTTCATATTTTGCTACATTGTTAGAACATGTAAATTGTAACCTGTGCACGAAGAATAATTTCTCATCCTTAAGGGAAATGAGAACGAATCATGTTCCCATGTCATTTCTGCTTTTGAATCCATCAAATTATAAATTCCATGGACCATGGTTCTCTTCAATTTGCTTGAGTGCGCGCAGCAACACAACTTATTCTTCAAGGATACAGTAGGTGCCAAGCCTAGTTTCATAAGCTTCTAGCTCCTTAACATATGGATAAAATATATGGTGTATCTCTACCCATTCATCCAGCACTAAGTCCAGATAGGAGGTGCGAGAGGTTGTTCTTCAAAAACTAAACTTGTTCTTCTTGAATTAAACAGTTGGCTTGGAGAGGGGATGGCACATACGACTCTACATGATAGGAAAATATTGGCTCAGCTTGTATGGTAAACCAAGTACCATACCTTGTCTTGAGTAGCATATGGTTCCAATCAAAAGACAAGTAACCACCCACTTTAGCGGTAAAATATCTTGACAAACATAAGGCAAACAAAGGGGGCAGATCAATGATTGACACATCTTGAGTTATTGTTAGACTTGGACATGCATGGAGAGTTAACTCAATATCATTGATGATTTGTAGGGTAGTGATAGTTGAACCATCAAGTTGCAGGACTCCTTTTGTTAGGGGCTATACTTAAGACCTAAGACATTAGCAATCTTCTTAGGCATGACAAGTACTAGCACCTGAGTCAATCATACAATTATGGACAAGATGTTTTCCTATGATCAAAGACATATATAAGGGTGGGGTTTTAAAAATTTATTTACTTGTTTCTCCTCTTCTTGGTAGATATTAACAGAAGTGTGTGGCTTCTGGATGGCTAGATCAATGCGTGAGATTTGAGCCAAAGTTTCATACAACAAGTCACGCTGGGATGGAATAGTGAGTGCATCCCACATTGTGACATTTATGTTTGTCCTTTTCATCTAGTCCACAATGTTGAATGGAAAACCCATTGACTTGTGCATTTGAGGAAAAAAACATCCTTTCTTGATTGTTCAGGCATGGAGGCAAGGGCCTTAGCTGAAATAGAGGCTTGACCTACCAAAGGAGGGGCGCGCGCTACTTCCAGAGGAGCTTTGCATGGAGCCTTGTGTGTAGGCACTTGAGCACTTTTATTGTTGGATGCCTTGGTTACATCTTTCTACATTTGAGAGTTAGCCTGTGTTGCCATAATTTTAACTCGCGCACCAAACTCTAGCATTCTCCTTTTGTATCTTGTGTTGTTTGCAACCTGGGCACATGATCTACTTGCATCATTTGCACCTTGGTTGATTGTACAAAAGTCCTCAACACCGAATAACATCATATTTTCCTTTGGATGAGCCTCTGGCTTTTCTTAGATCTCAAGCTCATGTATGATGATAGAAGGCTCACGGTTAGAGGAATTACGGAACATGTAGGCTTGCGCGCATGCAAATTTGCGTAATGATATTGGCTATGAGGCATATTGCAAGGAAAATACCACTCCGATTCTCGTACTCAAATTGTTTTGAATCGAACAAGTTCTGACTTGTCTTGGGTGTTGAAAGAGAAGGCGTGGGAGGAACAACTTGCAAGGGTATATGTGCTTTAGCATTCCATTTATCATTTTGTTGGTTCTGCATGTACCTCTGGTTTGTATATTGATTCCTCTAGGGCTGATTTTTTTGATTATGCACCTGATTAGAATTATTTCTAAAGGCTTGCATCTGCTGCTTCTCAAGAGATGTGACTTTTTTTATAAGTTCCCGATTAGGGCCTTCAATTCATCATCTTCTTTTTTTGTGCAGAGAGTAATATGTAGATGCAACTAGTTTCGCACTCTATACTAGAACTAGAGAAACAAAAGGCTGGGGCATTGGAGACATCTCTGGGAATAAGGGCGCATGAGGCCTAGGCGCCAACTTACTAGCCTAGATGAGACTATTTTCTGCCCTTATTGCAATGTTGTATGCAATAGGTAAGGTTCTACCTCCCATGGATTGAATCATGACTGAAATGTCACTATTTAAAGCCCTTAGATAGTACAAGAAAGCATGTTGGGCTGTAGGCCTTACCACTTGAGGAATTATGTCCCAAGTCTTCTAGAATTTGATGTTGAAATCAATCATCTCTTGTTGGGCACACGTTTTGTTGTAGTCAGCTGCTCCACTAGTGATAGATGATCTGATTTATCTTCAAAGTAATTGCATAGATCCGTTCCAAGCTCATCCTAGGTAGTAATAGATGCAGGTCTCGGGCCACACGACAATTGGAGTGATTTACCCTTGAAAGAGGTTACAAGAACAACTTTGTGATAAACATCATCATGTGTAATCAGATAGAAAGAGCATACATTGGCCACATCTTGAATGTGTTCAACAGGGGTGACTTGATTTTCTCCCAGTGAAGTATGGAATACTCTTGAGCACGGTCATTGGCATAGCATGTATTGCGTTGAGATTGAGTGGGCTTCCACCACCAAAGTTAGTTAGAGAAGTTCCTTGGAGGAGGAGGAGGTTGAAGTGCCATGGTAGGGCGCGCTTGTTTGTTTTGAGGAGTAGAGTGTGTGCGATGCACTAGAGATGAATATGAATGCATGGAAGATCTATTACGTGTACTTCTCGATGAAAATTAGAGGCATTAAAAGGATCCTTCAGCTACAACACTCTGTCTGGTATACACTCTTCTCATAAAAGACACTCAAGACTCCAAAACAAGAGCTCGGAAATGTTGGGAGTCACCATATGTGTGTAAATAAGGCTAGAAATACTAAGTTCACACACCAGAACTTAGTAATATGAAATTTAATCTTTCATTGATTCTCCCACCGAGCGTGCTAGAAATTGTTGGTTGTCAAACTTTCACCCGTGTCTCGGATCTCGGAAGAAGGGTAAGTGCAACAAGTTGGGGGACAGAAAAGGGGTCATAAGTGGACTACATATTGCAAATAACAACATAATATCAACTTGTAGGGATTATTAGAATTGCATACACTCAAAATTAGAAAAACTTATATTAATATGAATCGTAGAATCTGAATCTAGTTTCTAAACTGCTAATTTTTAAAAAATTGGATAAGTTTAGCTATATTAAACGCTCAAAACTCATTGACTTGGTTTTTTTTTTTTTAAACGCCTATAAGATTGTAGTCCATTTTCCCGTGATTTGGATGACCAAAAATTGATATATTTTTTTCCTTTGGTGAGAAGTTAGATGTTACTATTTTTCTTAGGATAGATTTTATTTTATATTTTTTAGCAATATTTTATTTTTATGATTTTTTCCGTGAAAGTGGTCTGAAAAAAAAAGAAAACAAAGCACTTTCCATTTTCCCGCCATAACTTCATTAAAAAATATTGAAATCAAATATTTTTTTTTTTGAACATGTCTATAATTTCACTACCGTTGGGATGGTATAATTTTTATCACATTCTAACAAGTGAAACAAAATTTGTAGTCTTAAACGTAGACATAAACATTCACGAAAAAAGTGTCTTAAAGACCTACTATTAGTAAAAAAATTATAAAATGATATTTATCCTATTCTATTCACTTTAAAATCAATATTTCTACAAAGCTAATAGTCTCCCTAGGTGATGGTACCATTTTTATGACATATTTTTGAATTTTCGGCATGGTTCAAGTCCACGGAAGATTAAATTTGATGTTTTGTTGTTTTTGATGTAAAATTCAGGATTTGATGTCCATTTAATTGTCCCCCAACTTGTTGCACTTAGCTTAAATGTAACCAATTCATTTGAGACCACAATGGAACCATCTCCAAGTTTTGGGACATTGCGCACTTGAGATGGATCTTCGAGAAGGCCGATTCCTCAAACTATTTCTACTACTAATGCTACTCCTAATGTTGAAAGGGAAAACTAAGCTAACAATGCCAAGGGACCAAGGATAGAAGGATAACATAATGGAAAACTAATCTAAGGAAGGCGATAGTACCAAAAAAGAGGGATGAACACCATATGTTCTGAGCGAAAATGAGGGGAAGGCATCAAGGGAGGCTAGGCACACGTAGCACAGACCAACCCGCATTTACACGATCAGTTTTCATGAAACACAACTAGAAAATGGAAATGCAAGGAATGTAAAATGACATAACAAGAAAATAGAGTAAAAGAAAGGCAAGAAGAAGGAATGAAAACATGTTAGGACAAAGAATAAACACAAAACGATGCTTTTACTTCCAAAAATGCACTGATCAAGTTACAATAGCAGGCGAAGGTCGATATTCACATGCATGAGTCAGATCTAGAGGTCTGCAACTCAAAATACAAAGATATGAAGTCCTTAGAAAAATGCGTAAGGATCCAAAGTGTCCAACATTAACAATGAGCCCAACTCTTACATTTATAGATGAATCCATGGAAGAAGAAGAGAAGAAGGAGGAAAACCCAATTTTGAAATACAACTACCAACAAGAAGCATTCAATTCCTACAAATCCACATGAAAATCATCAAATATGTTTCCCCAAGTTTGTTTGGCATGTTGGAGAAGGAAGGTAGGAGGGCGGATCAGATCAAATCAGGTGGTTGGAGTAATCAGATCTGCTCATCAATTTCCATATTGACATTTTCTCATTTCTCACCTACCAAATCCACCAAGAATTTGAATTTAAATGTCTAGCATTATATCCCACGTCAACAACTATCGATTGAGACTAGGCACGTGCCGATCGAAGCTCTGTAGCAAAAGATATGGCTGTTAGAATATTTTCAGGGCCACCTACACATGCAAGACATGTGGTGCATGATGAATTAGTTAGAAGGATGGTTAACTATGTAAATTTTATTTTCATTTCTGCCACGTGTCACTCAATGATTTGTTGCAAAGGCTTGGCACCCTATTGGAGCACTTGATAGGTTGTGTGTGGCACACTCAAGTGTGTGAGAGAATGGCATGGCATGAAATGACACAGAAGAGGGCACAAAGGTATGAGTGTGGAAGAATGAGGCATAGGGAGATGATGGGAGGAAGGCGTGTGTAATTACAATGCATGTGGAGGAAAGGGTGCACAGGATGCCAAGGAATTAGCCAATTTTGGGAAGAAAATTCCAAGGCGTGCGCGAAGGTGAAGCAATGCAAAGGTGGAAGCGTAGAGAGTACATGTAAGGGGAAGATGGAACAAGGAAGAAAAGGAAAAGGAAAAGGAAAGGGGAAAAGGGGAAGTGCATAAGGTCCCACAAGGAAAAAAGTGACCAAGTGAATGTGCCAAGGAGACAACTGAGGAGCGCACCACTTGCAATGAATATATCTAAGCCATAATATGTATGTAAGGTTTCCAGATAACTAAGAGAGTTATTTGGATAACACACATTAATAAATAAAATCATATTTTCCAATTACCCTTTTTTTATTGGTTTTTCTACTATGTTTTTCTAGCAAGTCTTCTGATATAACTTACAAATCTTTCCATAATCAAAACCAAATAAGAAAAACCAAATAGCATTCTTCATTTCAAAGTAAAACAACATAATAGGGTTATAAATTCATGCACGAAACCTCCAATGTTCTCTTCAATATGCCCATAAATTTCCACGCTCATATCTTCACAAAAATTGACCAACCAAAACTCCAAACACATCTCCTTTGTAAATATTTTAAATGTCATTGTTTCCCAAATAACTATATGTTATTTTCACTTAGTAGTATTTTAAAATCTCCCACAAAAACCTTTCCTTCAAAACTTCATGCACAACTTGGGAGAGATCTCAAACATGGTAAAACAAAATATTAGAATAAACCAAACTTGCATGCAATGGCTTATCAATGAAGCTTACTTTTCCCAAGGAGCCCCTTACCATCTGCTAAAATCGTGCACAATAAATGCCATAAATGAACTTGCGCTTCCAATTATTAGCTTCAATTAACTCATCATGTATTCGCTCTAAAACCTTTGCATGGTGTTTTAAGTGATAGAAGGCCCTTTGATTTAACATTATCAACTTCCTTTCATTAAGATATATGATCGGTGATGGAATAACCAAGAATAAATAACTATTAAACTTTATTAATGTTAAGGGTCATGGTGGTGGTCATGGCCATTAATAGCCTCACAACTTATATGTTAACCTTGGTCGATGACCAAAATGAAAAAGAATCCATATAATTTCCTCATGACCAAAAACCAACAAACATAACCTTTAATCAATGCAAATTTTGTATGGTTTACGACCATTTTATTATTTGATAGACAATAAACATTCAAACATACAAAGTTTTATATGATTTTGAACATTATACAAATATCATTCATTAAACAATAACATTTTTATTCAAGGAGAGAGAAAATAGAACTTGATATTTATTCAAAGCATCAAACAACATATTTATACAAGCTTAGAAGCGGTTCGACTCATCCACATAGAGAAGAGGAAGAGCAAGCAGACAAGGAGTGGAATGGTCACCTAAGTGGAAGAGGAACAATGTATTACATATTTTCTAATATTCCCACCCTTAATACATTTTTTTACAAATGTACCCCAAACAATTCAAATTTCACCTTGCTAAGAGACTTGGTGAGTATATCTGTAATCTGAGCATCTATCGGGTAGTACTTTGGAGCTAGATGTGGTAGTTCAAGACTTGTTCTCAAATGTAGTGACATTCGACCTCAATGTGCTTTGTTATTTCATGGAAAACTAGATTTTTCACAAGCTTCAACACACCCTGATTGTCACAATGAATGATGGGAGACTTTTCTTCAAGAATGCCCATATCTGCTAAAATGCGACGTAACCAAATCACTTTGCACACAACTCCTCATGATGTGCGATACTCTGCCTCAATGGATGAGAGAGCAACAACATCTTGCTTCTTACTTATCCACAAGATAGGTCCAGACCCAAGATGAAAAATATAACCTAAAGTTGATTTCTTGTCATCAATGGATCTAGCATAGTCTAAGTCTGTATATCCCTACAAGAAGAACTGAGAGTTCTTCTGATAATCCATACCATAGTCAACTGTACCATCCATTTTGGGTTTCTAGAGTATAGAAAACTCGATGGTTTTGATCTTTGCGATGGATGCAACGGTTTCATCATTGTCAATTCCTTCCTTTTAAGCATAACCCTTTACAACTAATTGTGATTTTTACTTGTCGATAGATCAATATGCCCTGTATTTTATTTTGAAAATCCACTTACAACCAATGGACTTCTTACCTGCATGAAGATCGACAAGTTCCCATGTCTGATTCTTTATCAAGGAGTCATATTTTTATACATGGCCTTCTTCCACTCTAGCCGATCGAGAGCCTCACAAATGAATCAAGTTTAGTGTTATCAACCACTAAACTCATGAGTGATATATTTACCTCATTTATCTCTTGTATTCTCGTTTGAACTCCTGATAAAGTGTCTAGGAAGAGAGTTTAGGTGGGAGTCTCTCATGGTGCTTTGGACCCACTTCGGATGCTTGACATTGTTGCTGATGTGAAGAATTATTTTCAAATTCCCAAGATCAATGAAAAACTCTCCTTGCGTCTTATCTTTCTTCCCTAAGAATCCTCATGCTCATCATCTGGATGTGTGAGAAATCTATGAGAGGAGTTCGGTGTTGAATCTTCCTTCTATGGAAATGAGTCAAATGATGACTCGTCACAAACAACATCTCTACTCTCATATATCTTCTTTGTCTCAGGATCCATGAGACAATATGCTTTTGAGGTTGTATTGTACCCCAAAAATATGCACTTTGGCATGTTTTTGGATCAAGTTTCTTCCTCTTCTTATCTAAAACATGCATATAAGTAGTACATCCAAAACTCTCAAATGAGAAATAGAAGGTTTACGATTACTCCATACCTCTTCTAGTGTCTTTTCCTTCAAGATCTTTGTAGGTGCTCGGTTCAGAAGATACACAGTAGTCTGTATTGCTTCCACCTAAAATATGTTCTCCAACTTCGTAGTGGAAAGCATGCAACAAGCCATCTCCATGATAATCGATTGCTACGTTCTAGAATTCCGTTATGTTTGGGGAGTATAAGGGGCGATCGGTGTTGTGTGATGTCATGTTCCTTCAAGAATGTCAATAATTTCTTTGACATGAATTCACCCCCTTGATCAGTGTGGGGACAAGAAGGGATTTCCTAGTATGCGGAACAACTCTCTTATAGAAGATCTAGAAATGTTCAAATGTTTCACTCTTCTTTTAGAGAAAGAACACCCAAGTCTTGTAGGAATAATCATCAGTGAACAACTAGAAGTACTGAAACCCCTTAAATGAGGTAGGAAAGGGTCTGCACACAGATCGGTATGCACGACCTTGAGACGGTTCTTGGCATGGAATGTACTCGACTCGAATGGATCCCGATGTTGTTTTCCCACCAGACATCTAGGAAAAGAGGTAATGACTGGAGAGAGAGGAGGAAGTCCTTGTACCATCTCCTTTGAACTGAGTTGATAGAGGGAGCCGGTAGAAAGATGTCCATACCAATAATGCCAGAGTGTAGTGGATTCCACCATGGAGGCAGATAACACAACTGCAGAGGATGAAACTACATCTAATACAAATAAATGATCCTTCTAAAAGCTTTATCAAGTATCATATCTTATTTAGATATTAGATATGATTTGATGTCATTCTCGAACCAGGAACTCCACCTTGAGCTTATGATTCAACAACTGAGAGACAAACAGAGATTTTGGTCAAACCAGGACATAGAGCACCTTCGTGAGAGTACATCTTCTCATCCCGAGAGGAATGGTCACATTGCTTATTCCTTCTGCTACATACTCCTTGTTTTCTATAATTGGACCCGATCTCCAGGTGGGTTGATCAAATAATGAATCAAATAGCTTTACGCCACCCATCATATGCTTACTGGCATCTAAATCAATCAACCAAACATTATCTGATGGATGCGATGTTTGGGAGACTAGAACTAAATCATCTTCATGTGCATCATAATTTACTGATTATGGGACATCTTCATCTGATTCATCATTTGACTGGGCTGCAACATGTCCTTTTTACTTCTTTTTGCGAGGACGCCACTTGTATTTTTTTGAATCACCTCAACCAGATGTGTTCTCTTCTCCATAATTGTTTTGTGTGTGCCCATTGTACCAACAGTTCACAGTGTCATGTGTATTCATGGTGCAGATGTGACAACATCGATTCACCTTTTGAGACTTTTGCTTCTATTATGGCTTCTGTGAATGTTTCTCTTGTTGTCACCTGTGAGGCTTCTGACTCTTCTTTTTCCTCAAGATCAATGCTTTTTCCTTAAACTCTTCTTACACTAACTGAATGGCTTCTTCCTACTGCAGAAAATTTACCTGTTTGAAAAAGCTCACCTCCTTATGTGTGATGGTCAATGTGGTGATGAATGTCTTGAATTGGGATGAAAGAGCTTATAGTGTGAGAGGGACAAGCAACTTATCTTTGACCACTTCTCCAAGTGCACTCAACTCTGCTCGTAATTCCACCACTCGACGCAAGAATTCTTCCACCTTCTCACCTTCGTTCATACTCATGGTATGAAGCTTTGACTGGAGATGCAAGAATTTTTGTCAATTTCTTTTCTTTGTAGATTATGGAAAGACTTTTCCAGGCCGTCTTTGATGTTTTCACATTTTGAATGTGTGGCTACACCTCATCGGATATGCTCAATGTGATCAACATCAAGGCTTTTGCATCAGCCTTGTCATACTTTATTCATTCATCTTCGTCGGTGGGTCGAGCGAGTGTGCGAGTGATGATCTCCCAAGGATCTTTAAAGAGGATAATGGTTTTCATCTTTGTCTTCCATGCAGCAAAATTTGGCCCTTTCAAGAGCTAGGCATAGGAGAGCAATATTTTTAGAGTAGACATGATGTATCCCATGATGTAGCACGCATGGGAACTCAATAGGCTTGTTTCTTCGTAAGTCTGGATGCTACACTCAGTTGACACCAAAGAGGATAATGCTAAAATGCCATGTATAAGTAGCTAAGGGCTCCACATTTGCTACGAACTTCCACACCAAGTATGGATGCTTATTCTCCACACTTTCAAACACCAAGGGACATGAAAGAACCAAAAAAATAGTTGCTTAAATCAACGAGTTATGTAGGGCACTCCACGTTTCTTCCTCCACAATGACATGTTAAAAAAGCGTGGGTTTGCGGTTTGGAGTGCAATGATTTACAAAAAGGTCACTCTAATGTCTGCACCAAAGTCTCTCCTTCACCACATAAAGATACAGGATTTTTCTCTAGGAGTTGTCTTGTTTTCTCTAGAACTGCCAGAGTGTGTTTGTTCAGTTACTTTTTCTCGTAATGAGGCACACTATCTAACGCACAATTCTCTAATCACTTTTTCCAATACCAAAACAAAACCTAGATAGGTCACTTTAGTCTCCACGCAAGTAGAGGATGTAAAATATCTTTGATTTCTCCTTCATGCCACACCAAATAGATTTGTTGATGCCAAGTTTCCACACACAAGCTAAGAATACGCCAGAGTGCTCGATACCATTGTTATTCAAGAAGAGAGAAAAAAGAACTTGATATCTATTCAAAGCATCAAACAACATATTTATACGAGCTTAGAAGTGGTTCGACCCATACACATATAGAAGAGGAAGAGCAACAGATAGGGAGTGGAATGGTCACTAGAAGTAGAAGAGGAATAATGTATTACATATTTTCTAACAAACATTGCATTATGGCCTAATACTAATACTTGAACAATTTTAATTGCTCTTTGTTCTGTGACCAATAAGACTCATGATTTATCATTGCTAGACAAGGCAATCAAAACAATTAAACATTTCCCTTGTCGATGGTCTAAGACCCTTATCCGAGAAGCAAGATATTT
This sequence comes from Taxus wallichiana var. yunnanensis, assembly GCA_018340775.1. Classification (NCBI taxonomy): domain Eukaryota; kingdom Viridiplantae; phylum Streptophyta; class Pinopsida; order Cupressales; family Taxaceae; genus Taxus; species Taxus wallichiana. Next base: position 771,221,111 of record CM031239.1, on the reverse strand, counting down.
ATGATTTTAATGCTTTACATACTATGACTAAGTCTGCATAAAATGTTAGAAACAATCAACTAGAAATTTACTTTTCTAGGTAGTTTAAGACCGATAAACATCATTCATTTATTTCAAACATTTAAAATAATGCAAAGCGGCATAAACAATCTAGATACATTATCAAACAATGAAATCATTAATTACAAAAAAACAACAATGGTGCACATCCACCCAACTAGATACGGTGAAGTAAAAAAAATTGTGATCATCAAACAAGGGCAAAAAATGTTAGTTGATAAATGTCATGTATACATCTACACACATGTATGTATATGTTTTAATTATATATATACATATATATTTCCATAAATAACCACATATATGCACTAATCAACTAACATTTGTTAGTTATTTAAGAATCCATGAGTTAATTTCAGCGACATAACCAAATACAAGTGTGGGGTGTGACAGGCGACGTATCGAAGGTAAATCTCATGACTTATGTGGAAGAACATTCACTGTTTTTGCATGAATTGTCAATTGACCTACATTTTTTGTTTTTTGGCAATTGTTGTTTATTGGAATTTGGAGAGCGACTACAGGACGTACGTGCCTATTTACCTACGTGGAAGCCTTTAATATGGAAAACTACACTGCTTTGGCATCGATATACGCTTTCGTAATAGACTATTTATAAATAATGACGTGGCATTTAGTGCTTTTTGGTTATGCATTAGAGCCAAAGCAACCTATGCAATTCCAACAAGGTTACCACATGTAGGGGAGGAGAGGAGGAAACACGTTCCCCCGACCCTTTAGCAGATTTGTAGTGGAGCATAAGTATTTGTATAGTTGTATTATGTACTTTGTTGTTTTCCTATATTTTTATAAATGGTTATCTAACATGTTGTGTAATTTATGTTTGTAGTTGATGGGTATTGGTCGTTGATTGTTGATACATCCATCTGCACATTGACGCGGAATGTGCCAACCGATGTTCTTGGTGGAGGTATACTTAAGTGCGTGGATGATATCACGGGTAGCATGCCCATTTATTTGATCCGGTGGCCATAGCAGTGGTGACATGTACTATGTTGCAAGGTGAGAGGGACGAGGCATGCGAGGAGACTCAATGAGCCCGAGAGGCGGTAAGTGGTGGTCCCTTGGCACAAGATGTGTTTACACGATATATCAATGTGCAACTCTTGTGTTTCGAGCATGCTATGGATATTACCTTGCTACGAAGGCAGGTCGAGAGATATTGAGGCCGTGAACAGTGGTGTCATGTTAGTGGAGAGGCATCTAGTTCTAGAGCTCTCGTAGTAACTGAAATTGATAATGATGTGAGGTCTAATTTGTATTATTGCATACAATGGAGGGAGTTTCCCCAGTGATTTAGACATTTTTTTGTGATTTTTGTATTCACTATATATGTATGGACACATGTTTGTGATATATGATAATTTTACGTTGTTATAGATAAATATCACAATGTGTTGGATGATGCATGATTCAATGTTTATTATATGTGTGGTGTATTGTTTGATTAGCATAGATTTGAATTATAATGTTGGTAATGGTAGACAATATGTGTATGGTGAATGATGGTGGATAATAAATGTAATGTGATTGATGAAAAATGTTGATGTGTGGTGCATAGTGAATGTAATGAGAGTAGAATAAAATGTAAAAATGTATGATGTATGATCGTCGAAGAAAGCAACGTGTTATGGTAATAGGATGTGATCGTGGAATGTTAGTATGATAAAACTAAAGGGGGATTAGGGATGCCCCAGGCGTGAATGAATGGGCTCATTTAGTTAAGACCCCTAAGCAGTCAAGAATGAACCGTAAGAAAGGGTGTGTCATTGGGAAAATATTGAGTGTGCTAGATGAGTCGATTTAAGTGCATGATGAGAGGTTCTTAGAACAAATCCCTCAATAGTCATGTAAGAACTATAAGAACACAAGTGCGTCATCGGGGTAAGGTGATAGCAATCACCTACTAAAGACCAAGATGACTTGAATTGGTGGATGCATGTGGGATGGAAGCAAAGATGATCGTATGAACCTTGAACTAAATGTCATATGGAGCTGTAGTGGGATGTGTGAGAGTAGAATTTTGTGGAAGCCAATGAAAATGAGTAGTGTAATGCGGTGGATAGTGTGACTTTGATGGATGAGATGAATGAAGTGAATGCAATGGATGTAATGATGCAGTGGTGTATGGATACAGTGGAGAATGCGTATGAGTAACAAAATACGGTGGACATACCATAGCTTTGAGCATCGTATGTAGGAGATAATGCATCGGTAATAGAAAGTTTCTAATGAGGTAAAGGAGAAATGGATCACTCACGTAAGTGAGTGCCAAAGAGATGATGCCCTTATCCTCTAGTTTTTGTAATCAATCCTGAAGGAAAAGACAGTCATTATCCCTATGGCCATTTATCTAATGATAGTTACAATAAGGTTGGTCATGTTAACATTGTAATTGGTGTTGTGGATGATGTTGGTTGGAGGGTAAGTGAATTAATCACTTAGTAAGTAAAACACATAGCACATCATGTGGTCGAGCGTGATGAGAGAAATGTAAAGGCTCATGTGACCTAGGTGGAGTGGTAGGAGAAGTAGCTTATCACGGATCCAAAGAAAGGAGTATGTTTTTGTGGTGGAGTGGGTTGAGCTTGTTTTCTTTGCTTATGAGGCAAAGGTGGAGATTGCGTTGGATGCTCAACGGAGGCACTGATGGAGAAATAGATGAGGCAATAGCCGTATAGATATGTAGAGAATCCATGGTGTGTGATGAGAGAAGTTCTTGTTCTAGGTCAATAACCTTATAACATAGTAAAAGGAATGACTCACATGTATCATGTTGTAATATTTTCTTGAGTGGAGGAATTAAGCCATGACAAAAATGAATTTTCTTTCTAAATCAATAGGTTGGAATATTAGTTGATTTATACAAGCATTGAATTGTAAGATATAATCCTTGATAGGTTCAGAGGAGCCTTGATGTAAAGTAGGTATGTGATCATAAGTGACTCTAGGGCCATTTTTGATAATGAAACGATGGAGGAAAGTGTCCTCCATGTCATAAAAAGTACTAATGGACCCAAAGGGAAGATGAGTGTACCAATGTAATGCCTCATCAACAAGACTATATTGAAAGGCCTTAAGTAACAATCTATCATTAGAATGAGAGGCCATGAGCATGCGGTAATGTAGGAGATGAGCATGAGGATCACTAGTACTGTCAAAACATGTGAAAGTAGGCATGGTAAAATTGTGAGGAAATGCAAAGTTATGAATCTTCTTAGGGACAGGGTTACCATGTAATGAATTGTTGTCAATAAAATCATAATAATCCATGCTTTCTAAAGTGAGGGAATGAACCTGAGATTGTAATTGTCCTATGGCATGCATGAGAGAGATGATATCCTGTGAAGGAATGGTGGAAGATGGCAATAATGTATTAAGCGGTTGTAATTTTCCATTATGAGTGATCATAGGAATATCAAGAGGTGATGTGGGAGATTCTGATGCTAAAGGCACACTAAGAGTAGGTTCGAAGAAGCTATAGTAGGAGATATAGATGGAATGTCCATAGCTATGGTAGGACTAGCATCAAAAATACCCTTAATAGATGAGGTGACCGATGGAGACACATCTATATGAGAGGATGGACTAGGAGATGCAGATGATATAGCAATAGGAGATGTAACAGTAAGAGAAGAGGAAGTGATAGATGGTGGTGACTCATGCACAGTGGTAGATGTGATCTCAGGAGAAGGTAACAATGGAGCAGGTGAGTCACATTCAACAATGTGGAAAGAAGGAGAACCAAGACTATCATCCACCTCACCAATATCAAATAGAGACTCAGAAATGAGAATGTCGTTAAGAATTCTATTAATAGGACATCAACATAATGTGAAGGAGCATGCAAACTAGTAGGAGCAATATCACAAGTGGTAGAATCATGAAAAGGAACTATATCAGTGGCTATGGTAAAAGAAGAATCGTTATGCACATATGAATGATTGCCAACACCAAGTAAGTAATCAATAAGATAATCGTCTAAAGTTTCATGTGAAAGATCGAAAGAGGATAACAAGTAGCCATATAGCATGGTGTACAATGAGTAAAGGCTATTAGATCCTCAACAATGCTAATGCCTATAGGAGAATCTTTAAAACTAGTAGGCACATGTTGTTGGCCATCTAAAAGTTTTTGTTGAATATGATCGGGTGTAGTAACCGGAGTACTATATAGATCTTTAAGCTCAGCTATGGAAGCCTCATCATAGATAGGGTTAACACTAAAGTGAGACATGATGGGAAAAGAAGATGAGTGATCTTTAGCCATTAGGGTTTAATTGGATCCTAGGGAAAACTATTCAAAAAGATGGGTTCACCAAAATGATTAACTAAAATATGAATTTGGAATCTATATTCTAAGTTAATCTAAGTAGGTACAGAAATGTAATAAATGATGTAAATTGAAATACTGATGCTAAATATTTTATTTTGATATTTAAATGAAATGAAATAATGAAAATGAGAGGGATAAGGTACTAACCTAAAAATGACTTACCTCGTTGTGTGTTAGACTTGAACAGGCTGATGTGCGAGACAAGACAGAATGTGAAGGTGTTGCCCTATAAATTGCAGCAGTTGAAGATCTAACTAGATTGGGGTGCCTATGGGCACCACAGTCTGTAATATAAGCACTCTGGTCTACGAGAAAATCTCAAAATCCAAAACTAACAATGTCACTAGTTCTTAGTGTTTTTATTTTTATTGCATAGTTGTCGTGATATGTTCGTTTATGTCACCATGAATATGATACGAAGATCTACCTGCAAAAACTCCAAAAAAATCATCAAATCCATAAACAAAAAAAGATTCATATAAAGGGGTCAAACTGACCTTAGCTACCACAATGGTGGACTTCCAACTAAGTGTTGCACTACATTCTAGACCCAATGTAGTTTGGTGTGTTTTTGTGTGTAATTGTGTGCCTAAGGTGCCCTAGCGCTAATGACACAAAAGTAGGGGGCAATAACTAGATGTAAAATGCAAATGGTGGATGGAATAGAATGAGTACAACCCTTTCCCCCTATGTTTGTGTGATGATGATGTAAATGATGCCCAAATGAGTCCTTTGCCTTACTAGATAGCTAGCTCTTTATAGTAGATAGTATGCCCCTAAGATAGTGAGTATGATATGTTTAAATAGGGATCTCTTGCTCAAATTTCGACACTAATGACCTTACATGCCAACTAGTACCTAGGAGCTTGAGAGGTAAAATGACAAAGACGAACCTCATTCTAATAAATTATACCAAAGTTTACAGGATCAAGGTGTCCTTGCCACGCCAACACTACCCTAGGTGCCCTGACAGAGATACTAGAGACAACAAATGACTAAATAACAACACCGATACTCCCAAAGATATGACTAGAACCATGTAGGCAATTGATGACTATGCAAGACAAATGACGAAGATGACCGACTAACTGATGACAGAACTAGGGAATAGGTCATTAGCGAATACTTTTCTTACACAATATCCATATATAAAATAACATATTTGGAGGTATAATTGTAATAGTAAGTGTGTTATTTTGGGAATACAATCACGATATGTTAAAAGCTCAAAAACACAAGAGGAAAGATGTACTCAGTTGTATAGAGTTAAATAAGAGAGACCGGGTTCACAAATGGATGATTTGGGATAAACATGAAGGTGATTTCTTATTGAAACTATAGTTGGAAAATTATCTGCAGTACGGAACCGCATGAATCTGTCAAGAACATTTGTACACTCTTGGACCTTCTATATGGTTTTGGACCTACTTAGAATGTGTATATATAACTTCTTGTGCCATTTCTTTCTTAGAAATGAGTGACACTATCAAACCCTAAGTCTCACATAATTGTGAAACCCTTTGAATAATATGAATTGAACTCAAACCCTAACCATGGGTGGAATACCCTACAAAAAGGTTAGTGTTTGGGTTGAAGTGTAATCCATGTACCACCTACATTGATACTACTTTGAAGAGGCCTCAAATCACATGTAGTTCTCCACCTAACATGTGATATCTATATGGATGTAACTAGATTGGAAACTTGAACCACTTTGACAATGCTTGAGATGATTTTGTTCTTACTAAGACATTAGATTGGGATATTTGGATGTTTGGAAGTGAGGGAAGTTGAACTCCTTGGTCTGGTCAAGTGCTTGAGAACTATAATAATACCTACCGTTAGCATATGGATTTACACGCATGTAAATGACATGCAAGTGTGGGAACAAAGTCCCTCCTCAATGAAGTCGAGGCTGCCTTTATTGAAAACCAAAATTGTATTTACATTTGTACATTCAAAATTGTATATGGGGGTGCTTTGGAACATCAATGGAAAGAAAATTTAATGGGGAGATGGAATGGAATGAAGGAAAGGATTGGAATGGAATGAATTGAAAGAACATGCAAGAGTTAGGTAAAAACAGAGCCTAATATTACACGAAAACAAAAGATGAATAACTAACACAAATAAAATGGAGTTTGTGTTAGCTAAACAATAATGTGTAAAAGGGAACACATGTGAGCAAGTAGATAATTAGAGCTTGATCACTATGAACTAGAACAACAGATTAATAATGTTGACAATAAGATCAAAGACAATATTTGCATGAAAGATTCAAACACTAACATCTAATGAACATAAGAACATCAAATGCTATAAGAGACAATGAATGGGACACAAAGTTCATATTTCATTAACCTCAAAATGTCTTCTCAAAAGAACACAAATTTTCTTTCTTTGAAGTAAAGCTTGCATATAAAAGTATTTTCTTCTCCTCTCTCAAAGTCACCTTTTACAAATGAGTGCCTCACTTCCTTTTATAACCCAAAAGTTGGTTACAAAGTAGTTAGGGTTTTACATGATCATTAAATAAGGCACTTAAGTGACCTTTGACTTTTTCTAACCAAATTTATTAAAGACAACCAAAAATAGAAATCACTTAAGTTATCCACAGTTTCTGAAAGAAAATAACAACATCCTTTTCTTTAAAAAAACCACTTTTTAAAATATACAATAATAACCAGTGCCTTATCCATTGAAATGGGGTCCGCCTATCTCAAGCGTATGAGAAATGGACTCTCCCACTTTGTTAGATACCAAGAAAATTATCTCCCTGAACCGCCGGTGAAATTCGGATCTGCCGCTTTTTCCAGTTGAAAGGATCTAAACCTTCCCAAAGTTTCAAACATCTTTTCTTCTTCTAGAGGTTCATTTGGTCAAGAATAGCCTCACAAAATACCTACGCAATTCAAGAATCCTACTTGGCATATCATTTAAATTAATAATCTTTGATTGAGCATTCTCAAATAAGTTTTTTAATTTTATGCACTTTACTCCATTAAAACTGATGACAAAATGATGGCGGAGTGTACATGTCCTTAAACAATTGTGAAAATTGCTCTTCCACCTATTCTGATGAACACCTTTGATTATGCTCATTTACGAGGTTGCAAGGAATCTCAGCTATGAATTCTTGAATCAAGGTGAGTGAAGTGAAGGCTTCATTGCATATGCTCTCATAATGGATCATAGAATCCTCGAGAAGCGTCTTCCTTGATTTGAGATGCAGACACCAAAGAAAACATGTCCCTCGATGTTCAAATTTGAGAATTCCTTCAATGGCTAAAACTGAGGATTCCATACTCGTCATTTCTTGTAAACTGGGCAATATCTCATCCAAATTTGATATATTAGAAACAAAGGTTTCCTTGAAAGAAATAATTGGATCAAGATACGCACTGACATATTCATGGAGTTTAACCGTTGTTTTGATCATCCCTTGCCTAAAACAAGAATATCTGAAAGCCAAGTTTTAGTGAAATGGCCTAATGTGTTTATTTCTTTTGAAAAATTGAGAGTTTCTTCATCAGGGGCAGCCATTGCATCGGGTATTGGGAAAGTGGATGATATGGGATTTATCAAATGTTGAACATATTCCACCAATTGATTCTTTTCAGCCTTGAGCTGAGAGTTCTAAGACTTATATTTCTCAAGTCTCTTTAGCACGATATCAATTGAATCTTGAGCCATCGCCATGTCACTTTCTAATGTGGACCTCCCAAGTCCAAGTCTAGAAACTTCATAATCAACAGGTGTCATGGCATCACGCTCCTTATCAACTTGTGGGATGGTGAGATCTGTAAATCTATTTCCGTCATTATCCACCATTATTCGAGAAAGCACCTTAGGATTCTTGGGAATGACATCATTCAAAAGTTTGAAAAGGGCATCAAAATCAATGTCAATTGCCTTGACAACCCTCTTCCTTTTCTTAACCTCAGAATCAACCTAGGAAGGAGTATCATGCACTATTTCCGCATACAAAATCCTAGAGCTCGAATCAATATTCTCATTGTTCTCGACATCATGAGATCCTATAAGAATCCTATCTATGACCTTAATTTGGGGAGAAATAACCTCAATATCCACCTCCTGATCATTCGAGAGATTTTGGGAAATTTCTTCATGAACTGCATGCTCAAGTGTTTGATATTTGGACTACCTGCACCTGAGTGGATGCTTGTTCAAAGCATGGTTGAGGATCATTTGCCACGAGCTTCTGAGCACTATTAACAATGTGGGTAGAAGAATCTCTACTTGAAGTAGAAAATCCTGATACACACTCTCTTCCTTTCTTTGGGGCTAGGGTCTTTAGATTTTTCTCCTCATGGCACATTACTTGGTGAAGTGGATTTTGGCAACCACTCCTTTCTTGCTTGTTGTGTATGATTGGATGGTACAGAGGTTGATCGAGAAGGGCTTTGGTTGAATGAAGACCTCCTCGTGTTGGAAATTTTTGTGATCCTGAAGTATGATCTTGAATTGATTGTAACTTGGAAAGTTCTCTGTCGTACCATGATATGCTTCTTTCAAGAATTGGTTGATTCTTGCTATCAAGAGAAAATTCATCTCTTTTGGTCCAATCAATTTGAGGCAATGGGGTAAAAGAAATTGCATCATATGAGGGATCAATAACATCTTCATCATCATTTATGAATGAATTGGGAGGGTTCTTGATGTAAAGGCCTGATCTGAGCAAGTGTTAGGCGAGAAAACTCTCGTCTTCTTACTTCATGTTCGTCTCAAATAGGCAGCCCAGAAATCTTCCATGGTGGGTTTATGTTGATACTTTGCTCCAATAATATTCTACATATATCCATTGATATCAAACTGGGCTCTCTTCACATATGGATGAGTTGTGATGAGAGCGAAGTCTTTTAACATGAGTTGTGCACTGAAAATTTTTGGACATTGGTATTCCCTGATTTGGATTGGGAAATGAATTCCCGAAGTGCTTGTCACTGAGAAGACAATGAACTTGGAATAGTTGTCACGCAAGCTCCATTAACGCCCATCATCACTGACGTACTTAGGAAGCTTCCATGGAGTACCAAAGAAAGCCACTCATGTGAATGTAGGAAAATGATGAAAATTGAATAAACTAGGTTCCCATTGGGAAATTACATTCATGGCTTCTTTAGAAAATCTTTCCTCTATATTCCGATTCAAGTTTCAATCACGCAGAAGGTGAAATGCATCGTTGACACTTCTAAAATGGTGAGAGCTATTTTTGAAACTTAGTTACGGGTAATAATGGAAAACATTGTTTGACGGCCCCATGAATCCTCTTGTTTCGAGTCTAGAAAATAGTTTTCTTCTTACTATTACATAAGTCAGATACGATGTTATGTAGAAGCATCCAGTCATATTAACTTCTATCAATTGTTTGTGAAGGGTATTACTGATAATGGTGGCCCAATTCACAAACTCTTTCTTGGTAAGGATGATACAGATAAATTGATACATCCATGGGTGGAAAATCCTAGCAGAGGGTAAACCAAAAACTCAGCTTAGGAGAGTAATCATGTCCCCGATTTCTTCCACGAACTCAATGTGGTACGATTGTTTAGGAATCTAGTCAATTTGAGTCCTCTTGGTCACTAACTAGTTGGTATTAACCATCTTGCTCCATCTCGGGGTTATTCATCCCAAAATTCTTGCGCTGACTGGGGAGTGATATCTCGCATTCTCAAGAAAGTTAGGTATGTCGAGAAATTCCTTAATGTTCTCTGGTGTGATTAAGAGGAAAGGCTCACAATTATCTTTAAAAATTCCTCACCTCTCAAGATCATAATACTCCGCACAAGCGATATAACCAACTCAACATGCCATTGAGACATGAAATGTTGCTGCTTGAGGTAGACCACTATGGTAAAGCCTATCCAAGAATATGGTTTTGCCTTCAGTTTTCACCCGTTCACAGAATTGTTACACATTGATGTGACCCAGATTTGTATCAGTGATATTGTCATATGTTGACTTAATGGAACTGGGAGGGATGATTCCTTGGAATTCATACTTGAGTGTAGACTTATTCGATTTCTCCATTGGCTTCCTTGATCTTCCTGCAGATTTGTTAGATTTCTTAGCCATTATGAATTTCACAGAAGAATGACTCGAGCACACAAAACAATGCAAGTGGGGCCGGGTCTTAGTCTCTAAAACCCCGTCAATGCAAGAAAAATATGACTCATTTTAATATTATTATTATTATTATTTTAAAAATAATAATAATAACAACCAATCCCAAATACAAATTTTTAAAATGTGAATACAAACAAAAATATCGAGACTAAGCTCGAATTCTAGATCGGGCAACAATAATATTCTTTTTTTTAAAACTCCCGATTATATTGATTTTATGCAAGACCAATTTTAATCATTTATTTTCCTCGCCTGATCCAAGTTGTTCGGCATGGAAATTACTCTGATTTTCTAATAAATACTTTGAACTTGCAATTTCCTTGTGTTGGTGTTTGTATGCGTGATATTATTTAATAGCCCGAATTGTTTGGTTAAACTTCAGCCTCTGCAATGCGTGGTTTTCTCCTCTTTGCTTTGAAACGTGGATCTCCTTCACAGACGTAAAAATTCCCTCTTGTTTTTTAGACTATTCTGCTTATGAAAAATGCATGGAAAATGATTTTAAAACCAAAACCTTCTCCCCAGTGTGGCCTTTGCTTGTCTTTGTGTGTCTTGTTTGCTCATGTGTTGATTTTCTCTTTGCCCAATGGCTACATTTTGGAAGTTTACTTGTCTGGAGAATGCATGGAAATATGTTCTTGTTTTCTTCCTTTCAAAACAAATGCATTGAAATTATTTACAGCTTTTGCATGTTGTGTGGGATCTTCAGCTATTCCTTGGGTTGTGTGGGCTCTTACTTTCTCCTCCCTGCGTGGTGTTTTGCTCAGGTAAATGCATGGAAATTGTTCTTATTTTGTTTTCTTCCTTAAAACATGCGCAGCTTTTGTCTTTTCTCTCACCTGCTGCCCTCCCTCGTATGCGTGGAAGCTTTATCTTTGTTGTCCACTTGCCTGATTTGGACTGTCCTCTTGTTTAATGCATGGGAAAAAAATTATGTTGTCCTCCTTTTCCAATTGCATGAGAAACTGATTACTTTGGTTGTGTTGGATTTACTTTGACTGTTCTCTCTTTTTGCATAAATATTTCTATGACTATCCTCTTGCACGTATTTCTCCTTCACAATGGCATTCACAGTTTGAGGAATGTGATAAAAATATTATTATGCTTCTTAGAAGAAGTAAGAAGCAATTTAGAAAGCTTTGTATGACTCTTTCCAATGAGTTTGACAGAGGAATTTATGAGGGTTAACCCAACTTCCCCTCTTCCCGGGTAGTGGAATTAATTGCCAGGGGGAAATGGGGAAAGCAATGGCCAATTACCAATGGGAATGGCAAAGTGGGCTAGCAATCTCCATTCAATTTCCCCATGTGGGAAATCGGAGATTTTTGCCCATTTGCCAATTTATTAATTTGGAAATTGGGGAAGAAATCCCACGAGTGGGGATTTAAAGCAATTTTGCCAGGAAAGGGGAAATCCGGGCCCGGGAAGCCAATTTGGCATCCCCGGCAATGGGAAGCGGAAGCTTATTTTTCCCCGGAAAAAACTTGTCGAATGAATTTTAATTAACATTTATTTAATTAAATACTCCAAAGTTATTAAAAATTAATTTTATTAAACAAAGAGTAATCAATTAATTAATTAATATTTAACGCACTTGAGACTCCCAGCGAGAGGAGTTCTCACCCGAAATGGACGAAACGAAGACCAGAATGATCACAAGAATTAGATGGTCATAATGAAAGTGATAAACCACGCAAAGTAACACTTTTGAAAAAATTCAAAATTCCCATTTTTATTTTTATTTATTTATTTTGTGTAGTCAAAATTGGCTGATAACAACTAGCTCTAATTGGGGACAAGGACTTCATGGACGCAACGCAACGGACCTAGACCAAAATATTCATGAACATGATCTTGAAATGATGGGGCACAAAAATGGTGATACAAAAGAGGAGACCGAAAGACGGGGAAAAGAAACAAACCAAAATCCTAATTACCTATGTACATATGGGGAACAACCCGTTTTCAATTTTGGTATTGCTTGAGATATTTCCCACTGTAGGGCAAAGGAAAATGAGTTCCATCAGGATACACCAAGTAATAGGTGTTATCTCCATAGAAATGTCTGATTTTGAAAGGGCCTAGCCACAACGAATCAAACTTCCCATGCTTTCCTTTCGGTTCACGTCTCTTGTCCCAGAGAAGAACCAAGTCATTGATTTGGAATTGCCTCTCTTTGGTTTTCCTATCAAACAACCTCTTTACCTTGGATTGATGTTCCTCGATCTTGTTTTCCACTTGACTTCTTTGTTCCTCAAGCTTGCTTAGGAACATGATCCTTTTATCTAATGCATTGGTGAAGCATTCATCATCAACTGCTTGGGCTAATTTTAATGTTGGTAACTCCAATGTGATGGGAATTTGAGCATCGGTTCCATACAAAAGTTGAAATGGAGACATCCCGATTGCTCTTTTGGGAGTTATGCGGTCAACCCACAATGCATCATATAACTTTTTGTGCCAAGTTCTTTGATTTTCTTCGACTAACTTGCACACAATAGTAATGATGTTCTTGTTATTGGATTATGCCTGACCATTTCCCTGAGGGTAGTAATCTGACGAATGAGACAAAGATATCCCATACCCATAACAAAAACCTATCATCTCTGCAGAAGAAAAATTTGAGGCATTTTCCATCATGATCTTGTGTGGAATTCCATAACGGACCAATATATTTTCTTTGATGAAGTCATAGATTACCACAATAGATGTTTGTTTCACTAGTATAGCTTCTACCCACTTTGTAAAGTAGTCAGTTGTGGTGAGCACGTGAGTATGACCAGCACTAGAATTAGGATTCAAACCCCGATGAAATCTAAACCCCATTGTTGAAAGGGTTCTTCAATGACAATTGGCTTCAAAGGAAAAGCTACCAATTTTGGTCTTCCAACAAATTGCTGACAAGCTTTGCATTTTGTCACCCATTTCTGAGCATCGAAAAACATAGTGGGCTAGTAATAATGTGCTCACAAAATTTTATGGGTTGTCACTGGGCCAAAGAAATGACCACCGCAAGCATGATTGTGAAAAGCTTCCAACAACCTAGGTTGTTGCTCTTTATCAACACATCTGAGGAACATGTCGTCAATTCCTTTCTTGAACAAAGTGTTGTCCCAAATGACGTACTCAGGCAGCTCTTAGTTTGATAGCTCATTTCTCCTTAGCTGTCAGATTCTCTGGACACTCACCATATGTGAGAAAGTAGGTTGTATCATAATACCATTCATCTATGGTACTTGAAAAAACTACCAGTGGTAAATTTTCCTCAACTAGTTCTTCTTCAGAGTCATCTCATGGTTCATTCTCTGTGATGAGTTGGCAGAGTCCTCTTCCTCGAACCAACTTGGTAGGCTTGATATCCAAATCATATTCCTGGATCTTGGAGACCCAATTACCTCTTTTAGATCTTGGTTCCTGTTGTGTCAGCATCGATTTAACTGTGGTGTCTGGAACTAAGACTTTGGTGTGAGAATTCAACACATAGTACCTAAAGTGTTTCAGGGCTCTCACCACCACGTACACATGCCTCTCAAGGGGAGTGTAATTGAGTTCATGTTTCTTGAATCCAGAGCTCATGAATGCAATAGGAGATTCGATTCCCTCTTGATTGTGTTGAGTCAGGATGGCAGATTGTGTGTAGTGAAGCATAGCAATAGATTATGAAATCCTTTTTAAAATCAGACACACCAATGTAGGGGATTTTTGATAACGCCCTTGATCTTTTCAAATGCCTCTCTACCTTCCTTTGACCATTTGAAGGATTCTTTTCCTTTCATCATATCAGTGATTTCTTTAGTCAGCTCAGCAAAATCTGGCACAAACCTTCTCAAAAGTTCACCTTCCCAAAGAAGGAGTGGACTCCAAGCTTACTTGTAGGCAAGGAAAGATTCTTGATAGCTTGAACACGCTCAGGATTGATCTTAGTTCCTTCCTTAGAAACAATATGACCTAGGAGTTTCCCTTTCGTAACTCCAAACACAGAATTTTTTGGATTCAGAGAGATCTTATGAAGTCTACACCTTTGTAATATTTTCTCTAAATCTCTTAGGTGATCTTCTCACTTCTTTGAGAACATTGTCAAGTCATCTAGGTATATCACAATGATCTTGTCTTTATAATCTACGAATGCCATATCCATATCCCTTTGAAAGGTAGTGTCGACATTAATCAAACCAAAAGGCATTCTTCTATATGCAAACGTACCCTGTGGGGTGGTGATCGTGGTTTTATGTTGATCTTCTCTAGCCACTTCAATCTGATTATAGCCGAGAAAACATCTAGCATAGATAGCATTTCCGATCTAGTTACTACCTCGCAAAATATGGTCCATGACTGGTAGTGGGTAGTTATCCTTCAAGGAAGCTTGATTAAGATTGCGGAAATCCATGCAAATCCTAATTTCTCCATTTTTCTTACGAACCAATACAATATTAGCTATCCAAGTCGAATGTCAAATAGGAAACACTATCTCGTGCATCTAACATCTTTTGAACTTCATGGAATATTGTCCCTGCAATCTTGGGATTATATTGTCTTTGTTTTTTCCTGAAAGGAACTGCACCAGGCTTCAAGGGTATGGCATGCTCCATTTCCCTAGGTTGGAAAGACTTCAACTCTTCATATGAGTAAGCCAAGACGTCAAAATATTTGGTAAGGAGGCTTATGAATTTCTTGCGCTCCTCAGGTGAGAAACACTTACCGATGTTGACCAGGTGAGGTTTATCCTTGGTACCAATGTTAACTTGCTCATAGTCAGCAAAATTTGCAAGTCCTACCTACTCTTTCTCTTTGATAAACCTGTCATGTTTATCAAAAAGTTCTTCAAGTGAAACCAATCCTTTGGGAATTTTATTTCCTTTGAGTTGAATGATGCCATCACCAGGATCTTCATTCTCAACTCCTTCTTGAATGGGTGAGGTCGTCGATTTGCAAAATGTAGAATCACTTCCTTCAAAGTACAATTGTTCAAAATTATCCCTCTTTTCCAAGAAAGCAATAATTTGTTGATCATCATTGAATACTTGCCAATTTTTGCATTGTCAGGAACATTTGGCCTAAAAACCATTTCAATGGTGTATTTGTCTTGATCAAACTCTGAATGAGGAATCATTAATGAAGCTGAGACTACTAGAGAATATTCTTTGTCATTCTTTTCACAAGGGACATGATTTTATGGAAAAAGCATCGAAGACTTCTATCGCGTCCCACACTTTATTTCTGTAGTGTCTCAAACAATCATTCTTTACTTAGAACTGATTTCTTACTTGTTTCATGATCAATTCCACATCTCCAAAGACTTCCAAATTTTTTATCCCTTTCTCCTCTACAACTTGGAGGCCAAGGATTAATTCCTCATATTCTGCAGTGTTGTTAGTATTTGAAAATTCAAGTTTGTAGGAAAAAGGAAATATTTTACCATTTGGAGATATGAGCACCACTCCTGCACCAAAACCCATCGAGCAACAACTTCCATCAAACTCAAGAGTCTAGATCTCATTGGAATCTTGGCAAGTGATCTTAGGGGTATGAATTTCTACAATCATCATATAATTACCCATACTTGAGCCTTGGAAAAGGATCTATGCGTGAGGATCTTCGGTTTTAGTTACCGTGAACTTTTCCTGAGCTTCCGGCATTAGCTTCTTCATTTCGCCATTGATAGGGATCATAGCATGAGACCAATCCATTTGAATCTCTCCACCTAGATCTCTACAAAATTTCCTACTCAACAACATACCATACAAAGTGGGAATGTCAGCAACTAAAATAGTTACCTTAACTCACTTTTGAGGGAATTGGGCTAAAACCATTTGGGTGTCTTTAATCTGCACAATCAGAGGAACTTACTTGGTTTCTATGGAGTAACACGATCTGAATGTTCTCGTACAAGTCAAACTAAGAGCATGTGCTACTTTTGTCGGCATCAAATTATTCGAGGCTCCGGAGTCTATAATGCAATTGCTTAATTTGTAATCGTTGATCAAAAAGGACACAAAGAAAGGTTTAATCTTTTCATTTGAAGGTGTAGTGGCTGCCACAATATTTTGAGTTTTCCCATCTTTGGGAGTTTTCAGAATTCCTTTGGAGGAATGAACAGTAGAGTCACCTTTGATAAACTGGACCAATTTCTCGAGTTGATCCTTATTGGACTTCAAGTACTCTGCCTATGACATGGAAATTTTTGTTTTATTCATATGATCAATGATATCAAATTTGGGCAAAGTAATCGTACTTGATGTTTAAGATACTAGTTCTTTCGAACTTGATGATGGCACACTTTTGACCTTCGCTCCAGGCTTGGTTAACACTGATGTAGAAGAAGAAACTTTCTTCGTAGTTGATTTATCTATGGATTGACTCAAAGAAAGGTTCTCCTTTCTTTAAGATAGTTTTGACCTTAGGAGTGTCAGCTATCTTTGATTCTTTGAACGCTTATTTAATTTTGGATTATTTAGGAACTTCCTTAGAAACCTCTTTATCTCATGCCTTAGTGGTATTTTGCTCCTTTTTCTGAGAGCGTGTGAAGACAACGAAAGACTGGCTATTCATATCTTCTATAATTTCATCGTATTTGTCTTCTTCTTCTGAATGGTACTTGAAGAAATGATTATTACTTTCTCCCTCAGGATCTTCAATTTCAAGTTCAGATGTTCCAGAATCCAACTCTTCCTCATCGACCTTGACAACTTCAACTTCATCATCGCTTTCTTTGATGACATCACATTTCGAGTTAGTTGCAGGAGTTGCTTCAATAGCAAGCTTCGTCAGAGGACCTGTAATCCTGGCTTTGTTGGGAACGTATCCTTTTCTTGGGATGTCTTTGTAAGGAGTAGGTTTACTACTTTGAGCAACTTGCTTTTCCAAAGCCAGACATCATTAGCTAACTTAGTAAGTATAGCTTCTGAAGCATTGGGAGTTTCTTGACTCTTTCCCTTGAGGGAATTTTTCTTGAATTTTCCTGCCATGATTAAGTCATCCTCAATTTCTATGGCCAAGGATTGAGTAAGTTCTAAAGTAGCCACTCTAGCCCTTCTCACCGATGACAAGCACTTCTGTTTGTTGTGTGTAATAAAGAAACATTTTTTTCCATCAAGGTTTGGGTGAATCCCGACAAGAACTTTATTCACCATTTTGTTGAATTTAGCCATGAAATTCCTCATGGGTTCTATTGGCTCTTTCTTCACCTAAGATAGTTGGGAAAGAAGGGCATGTTCATCTTCTTCCATTTTGAATTGATCCTCAAACTTAGTTTTCATATCATTCTAATTTGTAATGCATTCATTAGACAGATGATGAAAACAATCTCCACAACATCATGCAATGTTTTGACTAACAAACGAATAGCAACATCTTCATATTCTACCAACAAAATAGCACATGTAGCGAAAAAAGGCGTAAATATGGCCATCCGGTGATGTCTTCCCATCTCCATCGAACTTGGGAAGAATCTTTCTCAATCCTCATGGGAGTTCATGTTGAGATGGTAAGGCTAATGGGCCTATGGCATTTCCCATGGTATGTTGACTTGCAATTTTGAGAAAGGTGGTATGAGAAGGTAAAACAATGTGAGCAAGGACAAGTGCTTGACTGGTAGTGATTCCTTCCTTGTTTTCTCTTTCAGGACTTGATGCAAGGATTTCAAATCTATGAGGTGTGTTCTTCTTTGGGTAAGTGCACCAAGTTAGGGGACAAAAAGGGGTCATAAGTGGACATCATATTATAAATAACAACATAATATCAACTTGTAGGGATTATTAGCAATGAATACACTCAAAATTAGAAAAATTTATATTAATATGAATCGTAGAATCCGGAATCTAGTTTCTAAACTACTAATTTTTAAAAACATTGGATAAATTTAGCTATATTAAACACTCAAAATTCAATGACTTGGTTTTTTTTTTAAAACGCCTATAATATTGTAGTCCGTTTGCCCGCATGATGAGAAAAAATTTATATTTTTTTCCTTTGGTGAGAAGTTAGATGTTGCTATCTATCTTGGGATAGATTTTATTTTGTATTTTTTTAGCAATATTTTATTTTTTATGATTTTTTCTCAAAGTGGTCTAAAAACATAAAGAAAACATAGCACTTTGCGTTTACAATGCTCATAACTTCATCAAAAATATTGAAATCAAATATTTTTTAAACATGTATATAATTTCACCATGGTTGGGATGGTATAAGTTTTATCACCTTCTGACAAGTGAAACAAAATTTGTAGTCTTAAATGTAGACAAACATTCATGGGAAAAAGTGTCTTAAAGACCTACTATTAGTAAAAATATATAAAATGATATTTATCCTATTCTATTCACTTTAAAATCAATATTTCTACAAAGCTAACAGTCTCCCCTACATGATGGTACCATTTTTATGACATATTTTTAACTTTTCGGCATGGTTCAAGTCCGCGGAAGACTAAATTTGATGTTTTGTTGTTTTTGATGTAAAATTTAGGATTTGATGTCCACTTAATTGTCCCCCAACTTGCTGCACTTACCCCTTTGGAGGAGATAACTTGAAACAAAAATTTCCTTGAAAGTCAAAAATGGGATCAGATCGACCTTTAGCTTTTTCTCCTCACGTAAACCTCTTTACTTCCAGTTTGAAATCTTTATTGTGAAGGGATCACTGACATGTTCTGATAAGCTCTAGCCTTTTCTCTTCGCTCTCTTTCTTGAGCTATTTGCACCTGAATAACTCTAGTAACTCTCACGATTTCTCTTCTTCGTTATCTAGTACTGATGTGGCAAGATGAAAATGATAGTTATTTGTGCGCTTTTCCCAAATAGCTTGCCTCAAATCTAATGATATGTCTTCTTGAGTATCTATAAAAACAAGATTTGGTTGCAAGATAGGTGGGTTACCTGTAATAGTCATATAAATTATTACCTTGGTGGAAGAGGACCGCGTCGGTGAACAACGATCAACACATGTCCAGGAGGTCTTTTGGCCACAAGTGCGGGTGCTCTTCTTCTAAGGTCTTCATGTAGATTTCTCTGTCAATGGATCTAAGAATGACCAAAATTGCTGCAAACTTTCACGATTTTCCCAAGCTACTTGTCAAAGGTTGGCAGTAATGTCTCCTTGAAAATCTTCGTCGGGCACAAGGTTCAATTGAATAACTGGAGCTTGTGCGGAGGGTATAGTCATAAGGATTTAACCAAGCTCGGTTAATGATTTCGAATCCCTAAGCGGAGTTGCCAAAACTATTATCATATGGATTTACACACATGCAAATGACATGCAACATGGGAATGAAATCCCTCCTCAATGAAGGTGAGGCTTCCTTTATTGAAAACAAAAAACTTTTACATTTGTACATTCAAAATTGTATGTGGGGGTGTTTTGGAACATCAATGGAAAGAAAAGTGAATGAGGGAGATGGAATGGAATGAAGGAAAGGAGTGGAATGGAATGAATTGAAAGAACATGCAAGAGTTAGGTAAAAATAGAGCCTAATATTACACGAAGAGGAAAGATGAATAACTAACACAAATAAAATGGAGTTTGAGTTAGCTAAACAAGAATGTGTAAAAGGGAACACATGTGAGCAAGTAGATAATCAGAGCTTGATCACTATGAACTAGAACAACATATTAATAATGTTGACAATAAGATCAAAGACAATATTTGCATGCAAGATTCAAACACTAACATCTAATGAACATAAGAACATCAAATGCTATAAGAGACAATGAATGGGACACAAAGTTCATATTTCATTAACTCCAAAATGTCTTCTCAAAAGAACACAAAGTTTCTTTCTTTGAAGTAAAGCTTGCATACAAAAGTATTTTCTTCTCCTCTCTCAAAGTCACCTTTTACAAATGAGCCCCTCACTTCCTTTTATAACCCAAAAGTTGGTTACAAAGTAGTTAGGGTTTTACATGATCATTAAATAAGGAACTTAAGTGACCTTTGACTTTTTCTAACCAACTTTATTAAAGACAACCAAAAATAGAAATCACTTAAGTTATCCACAATTTCTGAAAGAAAATAACAACATCCTTTTCTTTAAAAAAACCACTTTTTAAAATATACAATAATAACCAGTGCCTTATCCATTGAAATGGGGTCTGCCTATCTCAAGCACATGAGAAATGGACTCTCTCACTTTGTTAGATACCAAGAAAATTATCTCCCTAAACCGCCAAAGAAATTCGGATCTCGCCGCTTTCCTCCAGCTTGAAAGGATCTAAACCTTCCCAAAGTTTCAAACATCTTTTCTTCTTCAGAGGTTCATTTGGTCAAGAATAGCCTCACAAAATACCTGCAATTCAAGAATCCTACTTGGAATATCATTTAAATTAATAATCTTTGATTGAGAGTTTCTTCATCAAGGGAAGCCGTTGCATCGTCTTGGGAAAGTGGATGATATGGGATTTATCAAATGTTGAACATATTCCACCAATTGATTCTTTTCAGCCTTGAGCTGAGAGTTATGAGACTTATATTTCTCAAGTCTCTTTAGCACGATATCAACTAAATCTTGAGCCATCGCCATGTCACTTTCTAATGTGGACCTCCCAAGTCCAAGTCTGGAAACTTCATAATCAACAGGTGTCATGGCATCACTCTCCTTATCAACTTGTGGGATGGAGAGATCTGTAAATCTATTTCTGTCATTATCCACCATTATTCTAGAAAGTACCTTAGGATTCTTGGGAATGACATCATTCAAAAGTTTGAAAAGAGCATCAAAATCAATGTCAATTGCCTTGACAATCCTCTTTCTTTTCTTAACCTCGTAATCAACCTAGGAAGGAGTATCATGCACTATTTCCGCATATACAAAATACTAAAGCTCGAATCAATATTCTCATTGTTCTCAACATCATGAGATCCTACACGAATCCTATCTATGACTTAATTTGGGGATAAATAACCTCAATATCCACCTCCCGATCATTCGAGAGATTTTGGAAATATCTTCATGAAATACGAGCTCAAGTGTTTGATATTTGACTACCTACACTGAGTGGACACTTGTTCAAATCATGGTTGAGGATCGTTTGCCATGAGCTTCTGAGCACTATTAACAATTTGGGTAGAAGAATCTCTACTTGAAGTAGAAAATCCTGATACACACTCTCTTCCTTCGCCGGGGATAGGGTCTTTAGATTTTTCTCCTCATGGCACATTACTTGGTGAAGTGGATTTTGGCAACCACTCCTTTCTTGCTTGTTGTGTATGATGGGATGGTACAGAGGTTGATCTAGAAGGGGATTTGGTTGAATGAATACCTCCTCATGCTGGCAATTTTTGTGATCTTGAATTGATTGTAATTTGGCAATTTCTTTGTCATACCATAATATGCTTCTTTCAAGAATCGGTTGATTCTTGCTATCAAGAGAAAATTCATCTCTTTTGGTCCAATCAATTTGAGGCAATGGGGTAAAAGCAATTGCATCATATGAGGGATCAATGACATCTTCATCATCATTTATGAATGAATTGGGAGGGTTCTTGATGTAGAAGGCCTTGATCTGAGCAAGTGTTAGGTGAGAAAACTCTTGTCTTCTTACTTCATGTTCATCTGAATATGCAACCTAGAAATCTTCAATGGTGGGTTTATGTTGATACTTTACTCCAAGAATCTTCTGCATATATCCATTGATATCAAACTGGGCTCTCTTCACATATGGATGAATTGTGATGAGAGCAAACTCTTTTTCCATGAGTGGTGCATTGAAAATATTTGGACATTAGTATTCCCCGATTTGGTTTGGGAAATGAATTTCCAAATGGTGCTTTTACTCGAGAAGGCAGTGAACTTGGAATAGTTGTCATGCAAGATGCATTAATACCCATTTGTCAGCGTACTTAGGAAGCTTCCATGGAGTACTAGAAAGGCCACTCACGCGAATGTAGGAAAATGATGAAAATTGAATAAACCAGGTTCCCCATTTGGAAATGACATTCATGGCTTCTTTAGAAAATATTTCCTCTATATTTTGATTCAGGTTCCGAATCACGTGGAAGGTGAATGCATCGTTGACTCTTCTAAAATGGTGAGAGCTATTTTTGAAACTTAGTTGCGGGTAATAATGGAAAACACTGTTTGATGGCCCCATGAATCCTCTTGTTTCGAGTCCAGAAAATAGCTTTCTTCTTGCTACTGCATAAGTCAGATACGATGTCATGTAGAAGCATCCAGTCATCTTAACTTCTATCAATTGTTTGTGAAGGGTATTACTAATGATGGTGGCCCAATCCACAAACTCTTTCTTAGCAAGGATGATACAGATAAACTAATACATCTATAGTAGAGAGGGTAAACCAAAAACTCACTTAGGAGAGTAATCATGTCCCCGATTTCTTCCACGAACTCAACATGGTATAGTTCTTTGGGAAGCCAATCAATTCGAGGCCTCTTGGTTACTAACCAGTTGTTATTAACCATCTTGCTCCATCTCAAGGGTTCTTCATCCCAAAATTCTTGCACTAACTAGCGAGTGATATCTGCATTCTTAGGAAAGTCAGGTATGCCGAAGTAATTCCTCAATGTGCTCTGTGTGATTAAGAGGAAAGGCTCGCGATTATCTTTAAAAATTCCTCACCTCTCAGGATCATAATGCTCTACACAAGTGATAACCAGTTCTGGACACTACACCGAGATAGGAAATGCTGCTGCTTGAGGTAGACCACTATGGTAAAGCCTATCCAAGAATATGGTTTTGCCTTCAGTTTTCACCCATTCACAGAATTGTTGCACATTGATGTGACCCATATTTGTATCAGTGATATTGTTGTATGCTGACTTAATGGAACTAGGAGGGATGATTCCTTGGAATTCGTACTTGAGTGCGAGACTTATTCGATTTCTCCATTGGCTTCCTCAATCTTCCTGTGGATTTGTTAGATTTCTCAGCCATTATGAATTTCACAGAAGAATGACTCGCATGCAAAACAATGCAAGAGGGTCGGGTCTCAATCTCTAAAACCCCGTCAATGCAAGAAAAATATGACTCACTTTAATATTATTATTATTATTATTATTATTATTTTAAAAATAATAATAATAACAACCAAATCTCGATTCTAAAATTTTTAAAATGTGAATACAACAAAAATATCGAGACTAAGCTCGAATTCTAGATCGAGCAACAATAATTTTATTTTTTTTTGTGGACTCCCGATTATATTAATTTTGTCCAAGACTAATTTTAATCATTTCTTTTCCTCGCCTGATCCAAGTTGTTCGGCGTGGAAATTACTCTGATTTTCTGATAAATACTTTGAACTTGCAATTTCCTTGTGTTGGCATTTGTATGCGTGATATTATTTAATAGCCCAAATTGTTTGGTTAAACTTCAGCCTCTACAATGTGTGGTTTTCTCCTCTTTGTTGAAACGTGGATCTCCTTAACAGGATAGACAAATTCCCTTTTGTTGTTTTAGACTGTTCTACTTATGAAAAATGCGTGGAAAATGATTTTAAAACCAAAATCTTCTCCCCCCGTGTGGCCTTTGCTTGGACTGTGTCTTGTTTGCTCATGTGTTGATTTTCTCTTTGCCCAATGGCTGCGTTTTGGAAGTTTACTGGTGTCTAAGAATGCGTGGAAATTTGTTCTTATTTTCTTCCTTTCAAAACAAATGCATTGAAATTATTTACAACTTCTGCATGCTGCGTGGGATCTTCAGCTGCTCCTTGGGCTACGCGGGCTCTTACTTTCTCCT
Source organism: Taxus wallichiana var. yunnanensis (assembly GCA_018340775.1). Lineage (NCBI taxonomy): Eukaryota > Viridiplantae > Streptophyta > Pinopsida > Cupressales > Taxaceae > Taxus > Taxus wallichiana. The sequence continues at coordinate 771,196,863 of CM031239.1, read as the reverse complement.
CCCTGCATGGTGTTTTGCTCAGGTAAATGCATGGAAATTGTTCTTTTTTTTTTTCTTCCTTAAAACATGTGCAGCTTTTGTCTTTTCTCTCACCTGCTGCCCTCCCTCCTATGCGTGGAAGCTTTATCTTTGTTGTCCCCTTGGCTGATTTGGATTGTCCTCTTGTTTAATGCATGGGAAAAAAATTTGTTGTCCTCCTTTGCCAATTGCATGAGAAACTGATTACTTTGGTTATGTTGGATTTACGTTGACTATTCTCTCTTTTTGCATAAATATTTCTATGATTGTCCTCTTGCATGTATTTCTCCTTCACAATGGTGTTCACAGTTTGAGGAATGTGATAAAAATATTATTATGCTTCTTAGAAGAAGTAAGAAGCAATTTAGAAAGCTTCGTATGACTCTTTCCAATGAGTTCGATGGAGGAATTTATGAGGGTTAATGCAACTTCCCCTCTTCCCGGGTAGTGGAATTAATTTCAGGGAAAATGGGGAAAGCAACGACCAATTGCCAATGGGAATGGCAAGGTGGGCTGGCAATCTCCGTTCAATTCCCCATGTGGGAAATCGGGAGATTATTTGCCCACTTGTCAATTTATTAATTTGGCAATTGAGGAAAAATCCCACAAGCAGGGATTTAAAGCCATTTTTCTAGGAAAGGGGAAATTCGGGCCCGGAAGCCAATTTGGCATCCCTGGCAATGGGAAGCGGAAGCTTATTTTTCCCCCATTAAAAACTTGTCGAATGAATTTTAATTAACATTTATTTAATTAAATACTCCAAAGTTATTAAAAATTAATTTTATTAAACAAAGAGTAATCAATTAATTAAATATTAATTAATTAATATTTAACGCGACTTGAGACCTGGCGGGAGGAGTTCTCACCCAAAATGGACGAAACGAAGACCGAAACGATCACAAAAATGAGATGGTCGTGATGAAAGTGATAAACCACGCAAAGTAACACTTTTGAAAATTTTCAAAATTTCCATTTTTATTTATTTGTATTTATTTTGCACGTGATCAAAAATTAGCCGATAACACTTGCCCTAATGGATGTGAATGAACTTTGGGAATATTTAAGGAGCCTTAAGTGAATTTTGTATTATTATTTTCAACGAGAGCTAATGAGAGTGTCAAGTGAGTAAATGAAGTGATATTAACTTGCTTATATAGGGTTTTGAAGGTAATTTGTTATGACAAGGTCGATCCACTAGGATGAAATGACCCAAAAAAGATAATTGCATTGAGAGCAAGGTTGAGGATGTGTTTGTGCGAGACCATACAAGTTGTCTAAGACCGATATTACATCCTGACCATATTTTACATATATGGATAGGGTGACAGTGTATGTAATCTGAAAGAAGTATCGTGATAAGCAAAGGTTAAATACTAATTTTATGCATTTACATTTGTAATGTGATGACTTATCGATGTGTAGAAATAAGTTGAGAAAGAGATAGTAAGATGTAATGAGTGGGGATGGAATGTGGTTATTTGTCTTAATAAAGGAGCATTGTCACAACCAACAATGGAAAAGGGTAAATTCCCAAATTGTAGTGTATATATCCCCCCCTTTAAGTATGAAATGAAAATAACATGCCTAAAGGAAAAATATAAATTAGTTTGTGGACACACTTTTTCTTTACTTGGGGTTTCTATTATCTAAACATGTTGGTGTTGGCATGCTCCACGGTGAAACCTGTAACATAGAGTGTAGTAAATGTACATAGTAAAAATCGAACCGTAACTCAAATGTAAATGTAGAATTTGAACTTGCACAAAGTGAAATAAAGAGATGCAAAACATGGAAGGAATACACTTATTTATTCTGTGGAGGGAAAATCTTTTGTTCTTTGCTTGCACTTAGAGATTCGGATGTATTGTTTAACTTGTTTAAGGATTTGGGGTGATCAGTTCTTAATTGTGTTGAAGGAGAAATTGGAGTATTGGTTGCATGCAACCTAACACCAAATAGAAGGTAGAGAGAGAAGAAGAGAGAGGTACCAAAGCACCCCATGAAGGAAGAATATTGTGTATTAAATTTTTTAGTAACCTTGATATCTCCCCTTTAAGAGGATAGGAAGGACTATTTACAAAGAACTTAGCTACTTTGATGCCTTCCATAACCCCATGAACTTCACCATTATAGGCGAATCTAGGACCATTTTTTTATATATAAACACAAAGTATAAAAGATAATGGGTGCTCTTATGCCCTCCCCATGTGCCAAAAATTTAAATATGAGTGTGTAATATGCTAAGATGATGATAGATAAGGATACCCATGCCCCCAAAATCTTGTATTTGTGATCTAAATTGAGTACCAAATTAGAGGAGTGAAATATTTATGCCCCCTGTAATTTTTATGAATTGTATCAACAGATTATGAAATTATGCCAAAAATATATATCTCGTAAGTAAAAATCTGAAATTTAAAAAAATCCATTATAATTTCCCCTAAGGTAGAAATGTATGGGAGGCTCATGAACGCCCATATGGTCCTAACTATTCTACACGTTTTTGAAATTGTGTAATTTTTTCCCCAATTTTTGTATCTGGAGATATTTTTGAGAACCTATGCCCTATAAAAATATGTCTAAGCCTAATAATATATCTACATGTGTAGAATATACCAAAATGAATGCCCCTTTTTGAGATATATGTAATAAAGCATTTAAGCACTTGGTTCAAAAGAAAAGATGGGTATCCTTGTTTGATAAGTTTGGTGATTGGTGTAGGAACACAAAAAGGGTATAATAATGGCTACCAATCAGAATTTATACCTGTAAAAGGGGTTACACATGGTGGAGACCATGACATGTAAAGAAAAATCAAAAATAGTAGTAATAACAACTCACGTGTAATAGAACGAACACATAGATGTAACAGTAATCAAGTGAGAAAATAGAACTAATAACATGTAAAAAAAAGTCACATCGAGTCATAAAACTACAAACATGGGACACCCATAGTATCACAAGACAATAAAGGCATTTTTGCCACATACAAGAGAGAGTAATTTCACATAAGAAAGGCAAAGACCCAAAAACACGGACAACCATAATGTCACAAGACAATCAAGGAACTCATGCCACATACAATGAAGCAGACAAGTAGTAACACAAACAAGTAGAAACATGTATAGAAAATAGTGATGTCAAACAATGATAAAAGAATTCTATAAATTGTTAAAGAAGCACATAAAATAAGATATGTCAACATTTCACAAGAGATATGTGTTAGTCTTGTTAGCTCAAAAGATAACATGTACACAATATACGTAATTAATCGTAATGAAGAAGTAGAAAGGGACTATAATGAAATAATATCATTTGTATAAAAGTATATGAGATTCCCAATATAGTCCTAATATTTGGGAAGTGCTAAGCCAAAACCTATTGTTGTGTAACGCTTTGTGTGTGTCCTGCATCAAGCTTAATATACCTTGTGAACACATGTGTACAAAGAGTATATGGAAAATATATGCTATCTATCAAACCATAGTGACAAAAACATATGTAATATAAAGTGTTAACAATGCAAGCTATGTGTATAGGTCATGGTTTTGTATTTTTACAAATATTTGAATGGTTTAATATTTTTGAATGTAGCTATGTATTGGGAAAGGGGTAACAAAAGAGCTACCCAAGGAGAGCCTCATGAGGAGGAAAATAAATCCTAGAGAGAACGGAGGTTTGGACCTCAACCGTGCCAAATAATGATGCTCATGTGTAAGTAGTGTAGAAGTGATAATGTGTGACATTTAAGACTTAAGAGGATAACCATGTCAACTAGATCCATGAGAAGAAATGTGCACTATAAAATACCTATAATGAGGACTAGAAAAGTAAGAACCACTAGAGATAACGCATGCACTAGAAGACATATGAGGAATCTGGGGAGGGTGAGAGCCACTAAAGATAACATGTGAAACAAAATTCTTATCTGCAAACCTAGGAGTGTGAAATCCACTAGAAATAGCATGTGAAGTAGAAGGCCTATCAAGAGACCGAAGAGTGGGAATAGAAACTATAAAAGGGTGACTAGGTAACTATGGAAGAGCAACCTCAAAGAAAATACCCCAAATTATGAAAACTTATTGGTGAATAAACTTGACACATTGGTGTGAGATATATGGAATAACCCTAAGAGCACATAACCAAGAAAGACATAAATTCATGTCACCTAAGCTGAGAGTAGAGGCTATTAGAAATGAGACTTGTGTAGTAACAAAGCCAACAATAATAGGTAAAATAATATGTCTAGAGTCGAGATTAGAATCATGTATGATTTTCTTTTAGTATAGCAAATAGAATGGATTATCTTGAGAGTACATAGATTATGCTCATTATGTGGATCAACCAAAACATTGTGTATAGATAATTGATTAATAGATGCATGGATATACAAAGTATCTAAAACAGAGTATCATACATATAAGATTCATCAAAAGTAATAACCAAGTGGATAAGGTGGAATAGTAATGACAATGCCAATCATCAGTATCTAATGGGTTATCGTAAGAAGGCAAATATGACACCACATTGTGAACAATGTGCACTTCCAAAGTAGATTTATCGGTGATATGATTAGGAAGTTGTTTGCAAAATAATTTTTCGCAAGGGAAAATTAGGGGCTTTCAAAAACACTTCGGGACTATGTTCCTCTGCTTAGGAATGGGGCAGCTCCATTTATTGAAAACAGGAAATATGTACACTACTTTAACCATCGGGGTGACCTTTCGACTAGGGAGCACAATGCAACCATGATGATCCTTGATTTTGTCACCTTAAGAACATTTATGACTAGTGAGATGCAAGACTAAATACTTTTGACACGAGAGGTGGAGTAAGGGGAGAGGGATTGAATGTAATTTCATTCACCTTATGATCAGACACCCCATATAAGATGAAGTGAAATGTCCTCTGGGATTAAAGTGCACTTTGAGACCAAAATTGGAAACCAAGAGGGCTTCCTTATACCCGAGTCACAATTCAGCTACCATTCCTCCATAAGAATTAATTTTTCCTTATCACTCATATCAAGAAAGCTCCTGAGATATGATCATCACATAGTGACAGGTGGATATTTGAAGATATTTCTAAATTTGGCAAGTTCCCTCTAAGACATCTTATGCTTACCACATCCGGATACGTGGGAATTTACTTGAAAACCAAGACTTGACCTCTGTGAAGATTGGAATCAGTGAGACATGTAGTGGGGAACATGTGATACCATTTTAAGCTCATTTAGAACATTTACTATTTTTATTAAGTCATACGTGGGTGCCTTTTCTTAGCAATTTTACCAATTTGTCATTTTTAAGTGTTTTGATCTTGAAGGAATGAAATGAGGTACTAAAACCAAATTTTTCTCATACTTACTATTTTTAGTGTGTCACCTATTAGGGGCTTACTAAAAATAGAAAGTGGTCTTCTAGGTGTTGGATCGGAATGAAATCAATTGCAAAAGTTTCCATTTTGCATTTCAAGGCTTTGCTCCAATTTTTGAAAGATTTCAATCGCCAAGTTTTTATAGATTTGAGAAAATGTTATTTATGGCTGGAAATTGCATGTGGCTATAAAAATGGCTGAGTGCATCAATGGAGGCAAGTAAACACTCTTCTCAAATGTGTTTTCATGAGGAAGCTACAATCAAAATAGTGTGGCAAATGAAGGTTGTAAGTTATGACCAAAATGAGATTTTGATGGCTAGGGCACAAAATGAGTTATTTGGTGTTTGAACGTGGTGAACCAACTTTAAAAACATCTTTAATGGATGCTAATGAGTCACTTTATGTTTTTAATTTCATGTTTTATGATTTTGAGTTGTGTGAGCAAGGGTGAGTGAATTTATATGGTGGGAGTGGAAGAGAGAGAATGCACATGGGAAGGAGTGGGAGAGTGAGAGATGGAGAATGGAAGCCTCCTCGCAATTGGGAATAATTTTTGGGTGTTATTTCACCTCAAAACTTCACCTTGGGTGCATGGAGGGCTGGAAAATGTGCTATGGGGATGGGGGATGGAGGAAACATGACAAACACATGCACATAGTGAAGCCTTTTCGTATGTTTTTAACATGGTATGACATGCATGCATGAAATGTTCCAGCCAATAAAAGCATGGCAGACTTATGAGGTGAAATTTCACCTCATAAGTGTGCACAAGGTGTAAATGGAGTTCAAAAATTCACCTTTAGAGGGAAGATGGGGCCCTCCACAACTTAAAATCATCACTTAAAACCTCTATATGCAGTTTTTTGACTACATGTTATATTTTTAAGTTGATAATTCTAACCAATAGGAGCGAGGAACACTTATGTGGTGAAATTACATCTCAAATTGGTACAAAAGTGAAAAGAGACATAAAAAGTGTTCCCAAGCGCCCAAGTGTTGCATCGGAGCATGGGTTGCACCTCTAACTTGCTTCCCGGAATGTTTCCTTCACCCCATACTCAAAACTTAACAAATTTTGGCCAAATAATATATGAATTTGCATGGAAACAAGAAAATGAACTCAACGATACTATTTATGATGCATTAAAATGAGTTATACAATAACTTTTACCCATACCTTCAATTTTTCCTAGAGCGATGTGTTGAGGAGTTGAGTGGCGAAGATTTTTCAAAGAAGACGAGCTAGACAAACTTGTGAGTCATGAAGAGCATTGAAAACACCCTTATTTGAGATTTTTTTAGGATCCTAAATATTCACAGGGTGTTTGAAATATTTTGAGAAATTTCCACCTTGTAGGACTCTTGTGTTGCATTAATAGACATGTTTATGCAATTTTATACTCCCATAATTCTTCCTTGATTATTACACCATGAAGTAAGATTTTTCACTTCCTAGTTCTGTGATATGATCTCACAAAACTTCATGAGGATCCTAAAACATTTTGAACAAGGTGACTAGATCTTTTGAAACTTGCATTTCTAGTGCCTTGCCCAAAAAGATTTGATTACTTAACTTGTACACGATCTCAATTTTCTTGAAAGAATCTTCCTAAACCACCTCAAAAACTTCATTTATCTCCCATAAAACTCTTGGATGATTTTAATTTTCCATGTAAGCTTCAGAGGATGTTCACCAATGATAAAAAGACCAAAAATAACCCTTTTAAAGCCTTCGGGAGCATTGTTCTTTCTTAGATCTCAATAGTTTCAAGTTAGAAGGGTGTTACAGAGGTTTGAATATGAATATCTCATTTTTTTCTCACTTCCCTAAAATTCCATTTTAGGTGACCAATCCATTTTTACGTTCGCTCATGCTTGTGATTTCACCTCTGCGTTTTAAAATTACCATAATACTAATTCTTGATCATTACATGATTTCCATGTTCACAACTAGCCTCATGCTCTCCAATGAGCAACTTCTCCTAACTTATCATGTTATCCATGATTGTTATTTATATGAGATGATTATTAATGGAAAGTTTGAAATTCTCACCATCATTATATATCTCTTTTTGATTTATGGTCAATGGTTGCTTCAAATGTTCCTCTTTCACACTCACCGACTCATTATTGACCTTGATATCACTTTCTGTGATGGAGGTACTATCCTCATGAATGAAGATATCCACAGGAGAGATTCAAGCATTTCCTTTTCCTTCCATTCATCATGAATACAATCTTCTTCACAAAATGGGAAAGATAAGGACTTACCTTTACATTTATGTTCATCAACCAATGTTTCAAGAGAGACATTGAGCTCCTCTGTTTTATCTATTTCATTATTGAAAATTTGTGTATCAAATGAAGAATCAAAACTAGATTCATACTTATCTTGCATAGTCATAGCATAGGTCAAGATTTTGAGACTGAGTTGAGGGTCTTTAGTTCCATCTGCAACTTTTAAAATATCTTGCACAAATTCCTTCTGCAAAGTCGTCACATACTCACTTTTGCATTCATTTGAAAAATCATCACATTAGGTCTCAGGGATATGGCTAGGAGATACTAGTTCAATTTCATGAGGTTTTTTTAATATCACCATTTCTTCTTCATGAATGAGATCACCATCGAGAAGGTCCTCTTCTTCAAATGGAAAGGAGAAAGCTTCATTTTCACAATTATGTTCATTAGTTAATTTTTCATGTCAAAACTCATTTGAAACATCCTCTTTCTCATGATATGCATCATTGCTTGTCATTTTGGGGCTTCCTTATTGTAATTCATGGCATACCTGATCTTCATCATCATGAAATAAAGAACCAATATCAATACCAAATGGGAAAGGTGCACTTTGTGTAATTTAGGGTCCATCAAATTAGTTTTGTGTTCCTTAACTAGTTCAATCACATTCGAGAACTCTTCCACCAAGACAGAAGCTCATCATCTCCTCCTGAAGTTATAAAATAATTACAATCTCTTAAATCTTGATATACAATGTCTGCCCTTAGATCATCTTCCTTTTGAACAATGTACTTCATTTTTCTTACTGGAAGGAGCTTCTTCATGGCACCCTTGACTGGTATGGTGGAAAATGACCAGTCCAACTTCTATCTCCACAAAAATCTCTGTAGAAGATTTAGCTCGATAACATCATATATACAACGGGCATGTCTACCATAAGTATCTTGAGATTGATCTTCTTATCAAGAAAGTCCACAAGTGTTACTTGAATATCTTTGAATTGACCAACAAGAGTTACTTCTTTGGTCTCCATGGAATAACAATGGCCAACAATAGGGATGAGAGTGAGACCAAGAGCACATGCCACTTTTGTAGGCATGACATTATCTGATGCTCTAGAATGAATGATATAATTATTCAATTTATATACATTGATCAAGAACGAAAGGTATAAGGGTTCTACTTTTCCAGAAGTGGAATGTGTTGAGACAAGAAGGTTTTGAGATATAACATTACTAAGAGTGGAAATTGACTCTTTAGCAGTGAGGTTTGTGGAACGTGAACTTGAATTATTTCCTTTAATAATTTGGACAATTTTATCAAATTGCTTGGGATGAGTTCTCAAATATTCAAATTCAGAAATTTGGATCTTAGAGACTCCTCGGATGAGGAGGATGACAGAGTGGATATAGTACCAAGAGGCTGACTACTTCTTGTAATGACAGTGTTAGTATTTATATTCATATCACTAAATTTAAATGCATAAATGGGGGTAGAACTTAGAAAAGGAGAGGAAGACTTACTCGCATTAGAAGGTGGCATAGAAATTTCGAGATACTTGAGATTCTTATTTGTTGATTGCATGGGAGAGGTAAATGGTGATCCTCCTTTTGTTATTGTTTTTGTAGAGTCTTCACTTGAGGATCTTTGAATTTTCAAGAATTATCCCTCTCTTGATCCTTCAAACGAGTGAACACCACATAAGAATGACTATTCATATCAATAATGGTTTCATCATCTTCATCATCCAAAGAAGGGGTATATTCACAAAAACCAATGTTTCCAATAGATTCAATCTCATCAATGGATAAAATTACCTCATTATTTTCATCTTCAAATTGAGCCTCATCATACTCTTCTTCGGGCCTTACTTCACATGTGGCATTAACAAGAGGTGCTTCAAGGGATAATCTTCTTTCTCCTCCACCTATTTTGTTTCTATTTTGATCTTTATTTTGATTTGGATAACCTCCCCTCATAAAGGTGGCTTGTGCAAGTTGTTTCTTTAATGAAATCACATCATTTGCCAATTTTTGAACTAGGGAATCAATGGAACCTTCTTTGGGCATTTGACCCTTTTGCTTACCATTTGGATTCTTCACTTTCCTAGACATAATTAGATCATCTTCTACTTCAATGGCATGATCTTGGGCCTCTTCGAGAGTTTTAGGTTGAAATCTCCGCATAATGAATCCGACCTCGGGAAATTGTGCATTGATGAAGAATGTCTTTTTATTATCATTTAATGGTGAAGCTTCTATAATTATTCTTTTGATAAATCATTAAATCAAGCCACAAAGTCTCTCATGAGCTCATTTGATTATTTCTTCATTTGGACCAATTGGAGAATACAATCTTGAGAGTCTTCAACTAATTTAAATCTTACTTCAAACCTAGTTCTGATATCTTCCCAACTTGTTATGGAATGAGAGGGCAAGAGGTATAACCATTCAACTTCTTTCTCTTGAAGGGACTCCATGAATATTTTTTATTTAATATAAATTGAGTTAAATATTTAATTTTAGAGTAAGTATTGTAACTAATGATATACAAGTGATAATATACAATAAGATGCAAAAAAAAGCATATACAATATGAAACTACGAGTAAGTGAGAGAAATATATGACTTAGTTGATTTTTAAGTTATTTAGAAGTGATCTAGGCTGAGGAACTATTGGGATAGACTGGGAAGAGTGTTGTCAAGACTCACTAGAGGTTCTTGAACTCAAAGATGTGCAAGACAAAATCACCCATGGGAGGACAAGAGCGTATGGGCACTAGTGACTGAACCACATGCTAGCATCCACTCATATGCTTAGGATCTGGTCTTTTCTAGGTTGGAAGAGTTTTTGTTGATCCTCTTTTGTCACTTTGGTTTCACTCCAATGTCGTTGATTGTACTGTAACCTACAAAATAGATAGCTAGTTACACATACCCACAAACCACATCAAACCTAATAAATAAGATACGAATGGGGAGTCGAACTAACCCCAACGGTCACCCGAAGAGTGATCTTACGACCGAGCATTACACTACATCTCGGTCTCTCCATGGAGTTCAATTTAAATGTGTGTGTAATGATGCCCTATGTTTCCCTTGTGCAAGTTGCACTATGATAGCGAGCTAGATCTAGAATGCTCCAAGTATGTAAATGTGTGAGATGGAATAAAATTAACTTCCCCTCCTATAATGTAAATACAAAGTGATACAACCCTTTTCCCTTGTATGGATGTGCTATATATATGCCTTTGATGCAAGCTTAAATGATAGTAGATAATGCTTAATGTTTGGCCCCCTTATTTGAGAGCAATAACTAAGTGTGTGTGTGTGTGTGTGTGTGTGTGTGTGGGTGTGGTGTGTGTGTGTGTGTGTGTGTGTGTGTGTGTGTGTGTGTGTAGTAATTGACAACTAGAAGGCTGACATAAAGTACTAAAAGATGCCCAAGAGGCAAAAGAGACCCAAAATGGTAATAAAATGATAGAGACGGTCGGGAGTTCCTAGGAGGGACATGAGTGCATGTGCGCTTCTATCCTAGGCTGGGCGCTAGTGTCGAGGCCATAAAAGATAAATAAGTAAAGTTCTGGCAAAGTTGTAGAATGTGTAAATCCAATAAGAATGCAAAAGATAAAGAAAAAGGCCCAAGAGGAGTTGTCAACAACTAGTTTTATTGCTTTGGAATCATGTGTACATTAGTATGTTTTAGTACTGAGAGATGTACCCAAATGCATAGATTTTTGTCTACTTTTGCAACCACTTTATGTTCTTGAGTGAATAATCGATAACATAAAGTAGATAGAAGATGGGTACCACTGTAATCATGTAGAGAAGAGTGTTGTCAATAGTGTATCGAGTGGACAGTGAAGTGTGAAGTTATTGCAATGTGAATCGTGGAGACTAGGAAAGGGATGTAGACCCTAGGGGTGAAGTGTATGCGTAGTAGCATGCTATTGGAGCTTGTATTTGCTGATGTGAGTTACTTCTTATTGCTTATTAAGGAAGGACTGCGAAAAGAAGAGTAAAAGAGTAGTCAAAGTTCCATATATTGAAAAATCAAAGTAATATGTGTATAAGTATGTAAAAATTATGTAAAGGAAAGTGTGCACCTAATGTATGAGATAGTAAAGGATAGAAAATTATTTGGTTGCTTTGGAAATCTTTTGCTGAATTTGAATGTTTTGTTGCCAATGGTGAGGTTTTGGGCGATCTCATGCCAAGAGAAGAGTGTTGAGGAGAGAGGTCTAGTTTTTCTCTCCTTCCATGAAGCTTCCCAATAACAACCACTACATATGGTATGTCCCTGATTTATAACCTTTTGTTCCTGTTGTAAATGATTGTAAATCTTTTTGAATGCATTATGTAATCGAGGCAAGTTCCTGCTATTGGATAACTATACTATAAACTGTTGGAAAAAAATTTGGGTGATAAATTGACTATTTTTACTCCTATGACACAAGCTCCCAAGGGGGACAAAGCACCCACCACTACTATCCAAGACCGGTCACTAGTGTCTAATATATGCTTTGGGTCCAAGTTTGATTACGGATCGATATGTGATTGTTTGTTTGTGCCAATTTTGTATTGTGTTGTGTTGTTACAAGCTATGATTTGTTGTACAAGTGATTTTTTCACCAATAGATGCCCCCACTGGTTTGGGGTGCATGCGAAAATTATAGGAGAATGCGATCTAAAGGAGAGGACCAATACTTGATCTAAAGTGGATACTTGTAGGGGGTAGGGAATGTGCATGGTAGAAACCAAGGCACATGCAAACAAGAGAGGCTAGTAACAAGTGTTAGTTTTAAAATAGCTATCATTCAATAGAACACAATGTAATAAGCAAGTATGAAGACAATATGGACCATAAAAAGTGGATTGCATACATGGGACATCACTCACAATGTCACAAGAAAATCAAGGTAGAAGTTGCCAAAAGAAAACAATGAGCAAACATGACATAGGGCATAGCTTGCAAACAATTGTAAGCAATAATAAATAACATAAAACAATAGAAAGAAAAAGGTGACAGATAACCATGAATATATAAAGTCTTGTGATGTGTAGAGTGTGAGAGTAGCAAAGGTAGATGCCCCCAGGAGCCTCGACGAGACTGGTAAAGAAAGTTGTCGAGTATCATGCATCGTGTATGAATCTGTGAGAGTTTTTGCATTCACCTCAAGATACAAAGTGAACGTACATGTGTATATAGAAAAGATAATTGCATACTAAGTATCCACTAGAATAGGAAAAAAAGTGTAACATGTAAGTAGAATAAGTTAACAAGAGTAAATGCAACCAAGATATGCAAATTTTGTGTGAGTGTGACGGTGTGTCTTCTGCTGACAATGTGTAAGATGTGAAGAGAGGATGAGCCATGTTTCCCCAATGGATGTGTATGAGATAAGGTTCATTTATAAATTCTCCCTCAATAGTCAAGAATGAACCATAGAACAAGATTACATCATCGAAATGAGTGTTATGTGTGTGATTGAGAGTAGATGCTAGAAAATATGTATCATGAAGCACTGAGCGTGAAGTGTAGATGATGTGAGGTTCATTTAATAATTAGACCCTCAACAATTGAGTATGAACCATGGAACTAGAGTGTGTCATCGAGTAATATGGGGAATTAGGATGCCCCTAAATTTGGATGCCAAGACGATCTATGCAATGAGAGTAGTAGGCAAGGGCTCATGATATGCTAAAGAAGATGAACATATGTCATGTGAAAGTGTATGTATCATAGCATGTGGAATAGTATTGTGCCATGCATGTGACGAAACTAGAATAGGTAGAACATTGGTAAACATAAGAGCTACCAAAGAATAATGTCAACATGGTGAGGGGAAAACCCTATAGAGTCTGAGATCCCAACTGGATGAATAAGAAGTGTATAAGCAATAAGAATGTACTCACCAGAGAAAATATAATAGGTTTAGCATTTTGCATGTTGGAAATAGTGGAAAAATTAAGTGTAAACATAAGGATCGGTATGTGAGTCAAAATATATGTAACATATGTAAGGAGGCTCATCAATGTGAATATCAAGCAATGGAGGTAGAGAAACAAGACTCGTCAGAAGCAATAGGTGCAATTTGGGAAGATCATAAGAAATAAAGTAGTATGAATTAGCCCATATGACCATAGACAGAAAGGTGAGAAGAGGGGAATTGATTTCCCCATGGATGTAACAAGATAATGTGAAACCATAGTAAATGAATTATGCATAGGATATTAGAAAGTGTGAGGATTAGGAATCATTGTAAAACCAACATACAATGCTCTAACTTGTGATGAGGAAGGTGCGAGAGAGATGTAACATTGGAAGCACTAAGCATATGATCAATAAAAGTGTATCGAGAGTGAGACACAATGGGAGGAGTATCATGGGTTCCAATAGAGAATTGATCGTGTAAATCAATAGCACTAGGGTGTACCCTAAGAGGAGAAGGATGTGCAATGTAGGTAATTTCATTAGCATCATGTATGAGGGGAATATCATCAGGAGTAGTAATATGAGGTGTGGAATCTACTGTAGCAAGTATCCATGGAAGGTGTAGCAAGGGCATTGTGTGTTATGACAGGGGTAGAAAGAAGTGTATGCATAATATGTAACCAAATATGGCCTAGAAGGATAGTATAAGGAACATCATGAGGCATAATGTGACATAAAACATTAAGAGTGCAAGATCCCATAGTAAGGGGAAGAGAGATTGTGCCCAATACTTATTTAGGTGTAGCATCAAAGCCACATATACAAAGAGTAGATGGATTGAGATGAGTAGCAGAAATTCCTATTTGATGGAGAAAGGACAAAGTGCATATGTTAAGACCATATCTAGGATCAACTAGGACACGCTTAACAAGGAGATTATGAAGTTGAACCTAGATATACAATGGGGAAGCATTAGAATCAAAGGGATGGGAAGCCATGAAAGATCCAATAATGGGCATATACGAGTTCACCAAATGATTTAATATAAATTGAATTAAATATTTAATTTTAGAGTAACTATTTTAACTATAATATACAATAAGATGCAAGAAAATAAGCGTATACAATATGAAACCATAAATAAGTGAGAGAGATAGATGACTTAGCTGATTTTCGAGTGATCCGAAGTGATGTGGCTTTGAGGGACTTAGGATAGATCGGGAAGAGTGTCGTCAAGACTCATTGGAGGTTATGGAACTTAGAGATGTGCGGGATAGAAGCATTTGTGAGAGGACAAGAGCACCTCGGTGCTAGTGACCGAATTAGGCACTAATGTCCACTCGGATGCTCAAGTTTTGGTCTTTTTTGGGCTGGAAGAGTTTCGTTGTTGATCCACTAGTGTGACTCTGGTTTCACTCCAATGTCACCGGTTATACTTGTAACCTACAAAATAGATATCTAGCTACACATACCCACAAACCACATCAAACATAATAAATAAGATGCAAAATGGGGAGTCATACTGACCCGGTGGTCACCCAAAGAGTGATCTTACAACCGAGCATTGCACTACATCTCATAATCCATGTAGTTCTATGTGAATGTGTGTGTAATGATGCCCTAGGTTGCCCTTGTGCAAGTTGCACTATGATAGCAAGATAGATCTAGAATTCTCCAAGTATGCAAATGTGTGAGATGGAATAAAATGAACTTCCCCTCCTATGTTGTGTATGCAGAGTGATGCAACCATTGTCCCTTGTATGGATGTGCTAGATGTATGCCTTTGAAATGCTCTTGTGTCTTTAATGTAAGCTTAGGTGATAGTAGATAATGCTTAGTGCTTGGACACCTTATTTAAGAGAAATAACTAAGTGTGTGTGTGTGTGTGTGTGTGTGTATGATTCCCTTGTTTGAATTTCGTAATTGACAATTGGAAGGTGACCCAAAGTACTAAAAGATTCCCAAGAGGTAAAAGAGACCCAAAAGAGTAATAAAATGATAGAGAGGGTTAGGAATGCTCGGGAGGGACAAGCGCTTGAGCGCTAGTGTCCAAGGCCATTAAAGTTAAATATTTCAAGTTCGACAAAGTCAGTAGGATGTGTAAAGCCAATAAGAATTCAAAAGATAAAGAAAAAGGCCCAAAAGGAGTTGTCAACCACTAATTTTTTTGCTTAGGAATCATGTATACATTAGTATGATTTAGGACCTAGAAATGTACCCAAGCACATAGATTTTGTGTCTACATATTCTTATAGAAACATCCTCATACGTAACTCCAAGAACTCCACATGAAGTAATGAAGGCTGTAATGTGTTCTTTAGGAAGTTGAGTACCATCACCTTTGAATTTTGGAAAGTTCTTGCGAGACCCTTTCGGAAAATCATGAAGAGGTGGTGTAAGAGAAAATGTACCAGTGTTCCTTCCCCATAGAACAATTTGTTGAGGTATTTCCACTTCAACTTCCATTTTGCTCAAAAATATTTTTAGTGAGGAATAGGAAATTTTACATCCAGGAATATGAAAAGTCACTATGGATTTCATATTTTTGGGTTTTTTTGTATTTTTACTTTTTTGGATTTTTGGTATATATGATTTTTAGGATTTTGTGGTTCATTATAGGGTGCAAGACAACAAAATATGCCCCACGATGGGTGCCAAAAATCATTGGCAAAATAATTTGTCGCAAGGGAAAATTAAGGGCTTTTACCAATGCTTTGGGACTAGGTCCCTCTACTTAGGAATGGGGCAGCTCCATTTATTGAAAATAGGGAAATATGTACACTACTACAACCATCGGGGTGGCCTTTTGACCAAGGATCACACAAAAATACTCCACTAAACTCTTGTGTAAAAGGAGGTGGAGGAAATGTGTGTGTATGGAGAGAGAATGGAGAAAGTGAGAAGGAGGTTTTATTCAATAAATAACAAGTTGATTTCATTGACATAAAACTAGAGTATTTCTAAGTTAATAATGAGAAGACACCAATATGCAAAGTAAGACAAAAACACAATCAACACAAAGTTTAACTACATTATATTCATCAAAATATTCATTCTTTCCTTGGTTGTGTAGGATTACAATGCTCTATTGGAGTAGTAGTTGAGATGGAGAGGAAAACATAAGACAAGAAGATAAAAGAATTGTATTTTCTTGCTTTTAGTAAGACAATGAGAGCTATCAACCAAGAAAATCAAACCCTTAGCAAGAAAATCTAACCCTTAGGAATGGAGAGATAATTACAATATATAGCCAAATCCAATGGCTCTTTGCATTCCCATGTGACTTTTCAACTTAAAGTGCAATCCTCAACGAAGAAATAGAAACTTTAAGTGACTTAAGTCATTTTTACATAATTTTCTCCTCAACAAAGAAATAGAATTTTAGTGAGAGAACAAGAGGAGAAGAGAGGAAAGAAAATAGAGAGAAGAAGATCCAAACTCAAATGAAGAAGGTTGAAAAATATATGATCATGAAAAATATCCACTCCTAATCTCGATGATCTCTACAATGATGTTCTAGTGATGGACTGCAAATGAATAACTTTGACCCTCTGCACTACGAGAAGCCTCCTCTTAAATGATCAACCATGTAGCCTCGTCAGGTACACTAAGAGAAGAAGTGAGAAGCACTTGATGAATGGACCATTGAAAATAATGAAGGATTCCATCCCTCACTTGAACAAAACTTCCAAACCCTGAAACACTGACATGCCTTCTTGATCAATCATTCACATGGAATGAACTTGAAACAATTGCCCGCACAATGCAACCATGATGATCCTTGATTATGTCACCTTGAGAACATTGATGACCAATGAGATGTAAGACTAGATCCTTCTGACACAGAGGTGGAGGAAGGGGAGAGAGATTGAATGTAATTTCATTCACCTTATGATCAAGACACCCCATATGAGATGAAGTGAAATGTCCTTTGGGATTAAAATGCACTCTGAGACCAAAATTGGGAACCAAGAGGGCTTCCTTCTACCTGAGTCACAATTCAACTGCTATTTCTCCATAAGCATGAATTTTCCTTATCACTCCTATGAAGAAATCTCTTGAGAGATGATCATCACATAGTGATAGGTGGATATATTTTCAAATATTTCCAAATTTGGCATGTTCACTCTAAGACACCTTACGCTTGCCACATCTGGATATGCAAGAATTTACTTACAAACTGAAAACTTGACCTTGGTGAAGACTAGAATCAATGAGACATGTAGGGAGAACATATGTGACCATTTTGATCTCATTCATAAAATTTACTATTTTTAGCAAGTCATACACGAGTGTCTTTTCTTAGCAATTTTACCAATTTGTCATTTTTAAGTGTTTTGATCTTTGAGGAATGAAATGAGGTATCTTGAAAAGTAATCAAGTTTCTTAAAATTACTATTTTTAGTAGGATACCTAGTAGGGGCTTACTAAAAATAAAAATCAGTCCTCTAGTTGTTGGATCGGAATTAAATTAATTACGAAGTTTCCATTTTAGATTTCAAGGCTTTGCTCCAATTTTTGAAATATTTCAATTGTCAAGTTTTTGTAGATATGAGAAAATGTTATTTGTGGCTGGAAATTTCATATGGCTATAAAAATGGTTGAGTGCATCAATGGAGGCAAGTAAACACTCTTCTCAAAGGCGTTTTCATGAGGAAACTACAATCAAAATCTTGTGGTAAACAGAGTTGGGGTTTGCAAGTTATGAGCAAAACAAGATTTTGATGGCTAGGGCACAAATGAGTTATTTAGTGTTTGAGAGTGGTGAACAAGATTTAAAAACCTCTTTAATGGATGCTAATGAGCCACTTGTGTTTTTAAGTTCATTTTTATGATTTTGAGTTGTGTGAGCAAGGGTGAGTGAATTTATATGGTGGGAGTGGAAGAGAGAGAATACACATGGGAAAATGGAGGAGTGGGAGAGTGAGAGATGGAGGATTAAAGCCTCCTCACACTTGGGTACACTTTTTGGGTGTAGTTGTGCCTAAATTTTTTTCCTTGGGTGCATAGAGGACTAGAAAATGTGTCATGGGGATGGGGGATGGAGGAAACATGACAAACACATGCACATAGTGAAGCCTTTTCTTATGTTTTTAACATGGTATACAATTCATACTTGAAAGATTCCAGTAAATGAGAGCATGTCATACTTATGGGGTGTAATTACACCTCATAAGTGCACCCAAGGTGCAAATGGAGTTCAAAAATGCACCTTGGAGGGAAGATGAGGCCCACCACAACTTAAAATCATCACTTA
The DNA here is from genome assembly GCA_018340775.1 of Taxus wallichiana var. yunnanensis. NCBI lineage: Eukaryota > Viridiplantae > Streptophyta > Pinopsida > Cupressales > Taxaceae > Taxus > Taxus wallichiana. The sequence continues at coordinate 771,178,035 of CM031239.1, read as the reverse complement.
AGTCCTCCACATGCACTTAAGTTGAGATTTCCAACCAATAGGAGTGAGGAACACTTATAGGGTGAAATTACACCTCAAAAGTGTGCCAAGGGTGTAAAGGGACACCAAAAGTGTGCCCATGCACCCAAGTGTTGCATCGGAGCATGGTTTTCACCTTTGACTTGCTTCCGGAATGTTTCCTTTGCCCCAAAGTAAAAAAATAACGAATTTTGGCCAAATAAGATATGAATTTACATGAAAATAGGAAAATGAATCAAATAAGGAATGAAAATGAATCAGAACAACTTTTACCCGTACCTTCAATTTTTCCTAGAGCGGTGCAGTCGAATGAGCCGAGCGGTAAGAAGAATTTTCAAAGAAGAAGAGCCAAACAAACTTATGGTCCATGAAGAGCATTGAAAATAACCTCATTTGAGATTTTTTAGGCTCATAACTCTTCACGGGGTGTCTAAACATTTCAAGCAAGTTCCACCTTATAGAAGGACTCTTGTGTTGCACTTTGATGGACAAGTTTCCGCATTTTTATACTCCCAAAATTCTTCCTTGATTATTGCACCATGAAGTAGGATCTGTTAGATTTCCAATTCCTGGGATATGAGCTCCCAACACTTCATGAGGCTCTAAAACATTTCGAACAAGGTGACTAGCTCTTTTGAAACTTGCATTTCCCAATGCCTTGCCCAAAAAGACCCAGTATTGCTTAACTTGTTCCTGACCTCAATTTTCTTCACATAATATTCCTAAAAGGCCTCAAACAACTTCATTTCTCTCCCATAAAACTATTGGATGATTTGAATCTTCCCTGTAAGCTTCTCGGAGGATGTTCACCAATGGTAAAAAGACCAAAAATAGCCCTTTTGAGGCCTCCGAGAGCATCGTTCTCTCTTAAATATTAGTATCTTTATGAAACAAGCCGTAAACTTCTCTACACATGAAACACAATTGAAAATCATGTTATCACATTCCTCTCGACCAAATGATGGTGACATGTTTGCAATTTTGGATGGAGGAAATGTTTACATTGACCAGAAAGGAATTTCAAGTGTGTGTTTGGCTATCATGACCAAAATTTTAAATTTTGCATGCTAGAAATTTAGCATGACGACAGAAGAAAATCATTGGGTGAGGGGGCACCCCTTTGTGTATTATCATTATTAGACTTAGAGGATTCATTGGAGTTGTCTTATTCAATTGTATTTGTATCAATAAGATCTTGTATAACATGACAAAGCTTGATACATTGATTAGTGAAGTGATTAATACATCTATGATAGTCACAATAAGCATTAACATCAAAAATATTACCATGAGGATTACTCACATCAACCTCAAGTGGTGGATGGAGAGACATGAGATTGTACTCAAGTAAGCACAAGATGTGGAGCTCAAGTTAAACATGTAAATTACCTTCATGGAGTTTGTATGCTGTAGCTTAATATGTTGAGCTAAAACATTAACAATGTCTTTAGTAGTATCCTTATTGTCATTAGTCTTTCCTTTGAATGTAAATTTTATTGGAAATTGGCATTAGATGTAGTATAAGTGCTAACAACATACTTAAGCTTATTCATATGTAGTAACTTGGCTTCACGTTCTTTTAGTGTATGATATAGATGATCAAATGAGTGAAACTTATCAAATATAATTGATTCTTGCAAAGGAGAAAGCAAGATTTGTGTATATAGGTCTTGAATTTCATTATCAACAAAATATTTCTCAATCTATTAAAGTTGGCATTGTAATGAAAAACATAATCACTGATGTGCTCATTAGACCCTTGTCATATTTTAGAAATTTGAGCATAAGAAAAATTTCCCCAATATTGATAGAAAATTGTGCAAGAAATTGATTTTCCAAAGTGGTAAAAGATCGCAAAATGTATGGGAATATGATATACCTATTGTAAATTGAAGTCCTTGAGACATCCAGGGAAGATATTTGTAAGAGAGATATCATTAGATACATGTTCATAGCAAACATTGTGGAGCAATTAAAGGCATTCTACGGGACCACCCTTGTCATTATAACTAAGAAGCTTATGAGCAGTGAAACCAAGAGGCAAATGATAAGAAGCCACTTCAAGTACAAGTGGGTTATGAAGTAGTTTAATAGAATGCATAGCATGAGAAGAAGAAAATACACCTTTTTTATCTTGTAAGGTGTGAACAAGGGTTTCAAGAGCTCAGCGTACTAAAGGAAGATGCATGTGAACCATAATGCTTGCATGTAGGAACAATAATAGTCATAAGAATGGACATGGAAACAATATGCGGTGGAATATTATGTATCGCCATAGGCGTAGGCACCACAGATGTAGGAATAGTATATGTCTATATATAAGATAACAAAGCATGTTTACATTGATCTCGAGATAACATATATAAGAATGTCAATATTAGTGGGATTTTCTTGTAATAAACATGTAATATGTTATGCCTCATCCTTGAGTAGGCAACAAAAATTATTGTCAAAGTTAGTATTAGAGCCTTCACCTTATACATGCTCGGTGATAATAGTGAAAATAAAATTAGCAAAGATGTCAACTATAGAATAGGATCTAGCGGTATGGACCATAGTGTCACAATGTGTACCAACATAAGGGGAATTAACATAGGGTCCCTATTTTTACACAAAAAATGAGCACATAATTGTCTTGAGGGATTGTATCTATACTAGGGTGGAAACAAGAGCCCCTAGGCTTAAGATAGAGATAATAAAAGAGTTGAGGATTAATCATGATGATATAAAATAGAAAGACAACCCCAAGAGTGAAGTATATGATCATAAAGAAGGGAACCCCGTGACAACTAGGGTTTTAATAAGAATATTTGATTCAAGATTCAGATTCACCAAATGTTTACAACATGTTTAGATTAAGAAGTAATAATAATGTTGTGCAAGCACTAAAGAGGTGTTTGTCAATATTTCACGCTTCCTGATTCAAGTTAGTGAAGACTAAACTAGAAATCAAGAAAACCTCATAAAATGGGAGGGTTTAAGGACCTCCTAATGTGGATGACAATGAAGATGGTACGGGCACACAAAAAGGTAAATCCTCCCTGCTGCAAATCGACAACTGCACAACAACAAAGACTAAACATGAAAAGGATTAGAAATGGATATGGTGGGCTGCCCGTCAAGTCGATTCTAGGAAGCGAAAGCTTCCTAGAAAGGATGTCAACCCACGTGTTTAATAAAGATAAAATAAAATAAGTGGATATGGATCCAATATAATGTAGAATCTGAAGTAAACAGAAACTGAAATGCTAGAGATAAGATAGAAATGAAGATATGATCTAAATGCATACAAAGTAAATTAAACTGACAGGGGTCGGCAATGACAACCCGAGATTGTAAAAACAGTTTATTCGGACTTCGCACGAGGATGTGGGGATAATGAATTGGATGGAGAAAGAGGATCATGCGAAACAGGGTCGATGGCAACCAAGGACTACGAGAAAATGGTTGATTGATTTCGCACTAAGGATGTGGGGATAATGGATTGGATGGACAAAGGGGGATCATGCGAAAAGTAGGGGCGATATCAGGGGAATGCTTAGTGTAATAAGAACACAAGAGCTCTTATATGATTTTTAGCCTCTCCTGAAAGAGGGGGGAAGGCTCTTATTTATAGCCTAAGGGTGAGATTAATTTGGGGGTTTTGGGTAATCAAGATTTAGAAAAGTAAACTTGATTAGGTGAGTGGGGGACATGACATGGATTAGATTTGAATATTAAATTCATAAGTGGATTGAATATGGATTAAATTTGAATATTAAATTCATAAGTGGATTGAATATGGATTAAATTTGAATATTAAATTCACAAGTGGATTGAATATGGATTAAATTTGAATATTAAATTCATAAGTGGATGAATATGGATTAAATTTGAATATTAAATTCATAAGTGGATGAATATGGATTAAATTCAAATATTAAATTCACAAGTGGAGTGACATGGATTAAATTTGAATATTAAATTCATAAGTGGATTGACATGGATTAAATTTGAATATTAAATTCATAAATGGATTAATTAATCAACTAACATTGATTAATTGGATATGGATTTTTGTGGGAAATGGAACGGGGAAATTAATTGAATTTAAGAGGGAAAAGGAATTTGAATGGGAAAGCCTGATGAAAGACAATGAACGTGAGCGGGGGTGAAGGGAAGGAATGATACGAAAAATTAGGGTCTACGGGAGGATGTAAGGTTTATTACATGGGGTTATTTTGATTAATTAACTTCCAACATTAAAATAATGCATTAATACTTCAACTAGTGATAACAATATGCTATAAGCTCAAAAACACAAGAGGAGAGATGCACTTAGCTATATAGAGTGAAACAAGATAGATTTGGGTACATAAACTAGACAATTTAGGGGTATTGAACTTGAAAGAGATTTGTTATTGAAATTGTAATTAGAAAATGTTGTGATACAAAACTATACACTCTTAAGAACATCTTGATATTTAAACTATCTTCTTTCAATAATAAACAAATCCTATCTCAATGATAATGGATGGAAAACTTAACTAAGTTTGTTTTATCAAGTATGTTATGAAAGAAACATTCACACAGTACTAAAATTGAGAGAGGAAAGATAAGGATACAAGGGTTTTATCCTGGAGAAACCCAATGCGGGAAAAGTTCCAACTAGGTAAGCAATTGCCTTCCTTTCACTATGTAAAACTCCACTATAATACAAGTTCATTGTTAAAAGATGACCTTCAGAAGGATTCGATCTCATTCCCTTGCATTATTTTATTACAATCCTCAATAATAAAGAACTTAACTGTTCTCATGAATAAAACAAGAAAATTTCCAACTTCCTCCCTCGCTCACATTTGAATTCACTCCAAATCACTTGCTTGGAATGAGTAAATGCACTTATATTTATTGTTGATATGCTGATTAAACTAAAATGGAAAATATGAGGGCCTAATTTAGTTTAATCTAATGTTATGCAAAGTAATAAATGATGGCTAAATAAATAAAGAAAGTGACTCAAACAACTAAGTAAATAGAAATGTGAAACCCTAATGAACAAGGAGGGTTAGAAAGAGCTTAGCCGATTCAATGAACTTGCAGGACTGTGTCGCAAATATGACTGAATAAATAGGAGGAAATGATTGTGCCAAGGCCTAGAAAAGTGCAAATCCGAGCGATCAGAGTAGGCCCAGGGGTGCACAGGGAAGGATGAGGGCGCATGGGGCACCCTGGTTTGAGATCTGGATGCCTTGGTCTATGTAGGAGGTCTAGAAACCAAATTTGCAGGGTCACTAAGTGATGCGAAGCCTTCGCTTCCTGTCGTGTATGTATTTCATCGAATGCGCCGATGTCGCTGGTAATCAGTGATAAAGAAGAGACCTGCGCAAGATCCCAAACCAAGTATAAAAACCCTTTAAAAAGGAAATATGCATATGAATGGGTCAAACTGTCCTCAATGGCCACAATGGTGGACTTAATAACTGAGCGGTGCACTACATTTCAGACCCAAATGTAGTTTTAGGTGTGTGTGTAAATCGTGCCCTAAGTGCTCTTGTGTTAGTAATGAAGTAACAATAATTAGATGTAGAAATGTAATAGATGGTGGATGGAATAGAATAAACTTCCCTCTTATACAATGTGATGCAGATGAACCAACCTTATCCCTTGTGATGAAGCTAAATGGATGTAAATGAAGCCTTTGATGGATGAAACCTTAGGTGGTGATAATAATGCCTTGTGTTTGGTCCCTCATTATGGTCTCATAACTTTATATTTATATGGTTCTCTTCTTCTAACTTCATAATCAACCCCGAAAAGGCCGACCACTAAAAATATGGAAAGCTCAAATGACTAGAAAGCTCCCAAAAAATGTGTGTAAAGTGGATAAAGGATCGGGGTGCCTTGAATGGGACCAAGGCATCTGGGCACCCCAAGATCTTGGGCTAGTTACCCCATTCGGGGATAAGATGATGCAAAATGTCAAAAGTGATTGGGTGAGTACATGCGGGAGGTAGGCGGTGATGACAAAAATCAAGATAAAATGTTAAACGACATGGGTTAATTATTACTTTCTTCACTCAAAAACCATATGAATAATAGTATGAGACCGGGACTAAATAATACCCAAAGTGCGTGATTTTGTGTCTACATTTTCCCCACTTTATGTTGGTGACCGAAGTGCTCAATAATATAAAGTAGATAGAGATGTGTACTTGATATCCATGTAGAGTGATGTAGAAAGCATGGCGAAGGACTAGACAAAGTGTGAAGTGAAAAAAAGATGGAGCATGGAGACTAAAGATGCAAAAGAGAAAAAAGTGATGAGAGTGAACCTAGGGTGGAAATACGTGTGTGGTTGTCATGTGTGTGATGTACCTGCATGTTAGTATGAGGTTTGTGCTGCCGTAAAATGTTGTTATTGGTTGTTGTTGATTGTTTTCTTCTCATATGGATAGACCTGCAAAGGAAAAGATGATCAAGTAGTCAAATACACATGTATGTGTAAAAAAATGCATGTATATAGTAAAAATATTGTAAATGAAAGTATGAAAAAAATTCAAAAGGAACATGTGCACTTGATCCATAATGAGAGAAAAGGGTGTAGAAGAGAATACCCTGTAACTGCGAGTTTTTTGGGCAATATTACACAACTGTGGCCGAAGCAAGTGTAGGGAGAAAGATGCATTATTCTCCAACTTGTAATTGCTTCCCTGAGAATGTATGAAGAGATCTCTGTATTGTGCAGTCTTTTGGGCATCGGACACCACTAACCAAAGTAGTGTAGGGAGGAAATTTTGTTGTATCCTCCAACCTATAACTGCTCCTCAAAATGCTAAGGACTACCTATCTTGTAAAATTCATTGTGTATGGGGTTCGTATACTAGTATGAACCCACTCATTGTATAACCCACAATGTCAAGGACGGAAACTAAACTGAATTATACCGGTGTAGAGCATTGTGTAGTGTGTAAACCCCAAATGATGCCCCCTCTTTGGGGGCACATGCAATGTCATGGATAGGAGAATGTGGCCCTAAAAGAGGACCGACCACATAAATTATGCCTTACAGGGGAAAGGAATGCACTTGGTAGAAACCAAGGCACACACAAATAAGTGGCTAGAAACAAGTGTTAGTACGAACAAACATGCATGTAGAAGACAAGTGTAAGCTACCAAACAATGTAGAAGATAGAAAGCAAGTAAACATGCAAGAAAAATATAGACCACGAAAGTGGGTTGTAAACATATGACACCACTCACGATGTTTCAAGACACTCAAGGCCATAATGACCGCATACAAACAAACAAGTGTGCATACCAAACAAAGGGAAAATCCCGCATACAATAGAAAACAAGAGACAAACAATAGTAGGCAAACAAACAGATAGCCATGGAAAAAAGTAATCTTCAAAAAAATGTTGTACATGAAGCACTCGTTAGCATGTTAGAAAGATAACCCATATGTCAATAGCATGTATAACCAAGTAATGAAAAATGCTAAGTACAAAATGAAACAATAACACATGTAAGAGACGAATGTGGATGCCCCCAACAACCGTTGTAGGAGTGGTAGAAGGCAAGCATCCATATTATGTGTAAGAGACATGTATCTGTGATCACAACTAGAGAAGGATGTGAACGCGCATGTGTATATAGTAAAGGTAATGACATATAAGAGATGTATCTAGCATGTGTAATAAAGTGAACATATGCGTGAAAATGCAAGCAAGAGTAAAAGCAACCAAGATATGTAACATATTGTGAATGGATGAAATGGAATGCAAGATGGATGATAGGAGCCACGTGCCCCCCGAGTGAATGATTTTTATGCAGTGAGGTTTGTTTGGTTTTCCCCTCAATGATCAAGAATGAACCGTAAATGAGAGTGCATCATCAGGAAATGGTCAAAGTGTGTATTGTGTCTAACGCATTGTGATGGGTGTGTATGTGTGTTAATGATATGCGACATAGAAATGAAGTGTGTGCATGACCTTATAGCCAAAGTGTATATCATGACAAGATGAGCACAAGAGTGATGATTTTATCCTAAACCGTATATCACTACTATATGAGTAAAGGGAGTGGTGATGTAGCCTAAAGTGTATACCACTACTAGATGAATAAAGGGAGTGGTGATGTAGCCTAAAGCATATACCACTACAAGATGAAGGAATAGGTGACCATTTAGCCTATAACATGTGTCATTAACCTAGTAATGTTGCATGATAGAAGGTTGAATGATGAACGTGTGAGTATGATAAGGTCCATTTGATTTGTAAACCCTCGGTAGTCAAGTATGGACCGAGGAACTAGAGTGCATCATAGGGTAGTGAGTGCAGCGTGTAGAAGAAGATGTATGAGTGTGATGATAATAGACAACCATGTGATGTGCAAGATGTGTAGATAGCCTAATAGTGGGTGATGCATGCTATGTGATATGTATGATGAGTAGTATGTGATGCAAGACTCATAAACAATATAGAGTGTGTGACATAAATATGATGAATAATAGTATGATGTGTAGAGTATGTATGATGTGTAGATGTTTAATGGTCAAAATGATGCAGACTAAATGTAGAATGTAGGATACAAGTCATATGACATGAAATGTATGAATATACGCAACATGTAATACCTATTGTGTAGTGTGTAGGGCTCATGTGTAGTATGCCCTCAACGGTCAGCGTGAACCAAGCACAAGAGTGTGTCATCGGGAAATGGTCGATGTTAGCGTGTGTATGAGATGTATATGTGAGAAATGAGGTGTGTAAGGAGATGAATGTTAGATATGTATCAATGTTAGGGGGTAATAAGTGTAATGCCCCCAAGTATGTGGTGATGCATGTATTGTTCAATAAATGATGTTGGACAACAAATAGAGAAGTGATGTATGAAGGTGGTGAAGTATCATAGATTTTGTAAGATTGATTGAGTGATGGGATAAATAACGAGTATGCGTGACGGGTAATAGATGATTGTAGATGTATGTATGTATGAGTGGTTATGTAATAAATAGATATGTTAATGTAAGATGAAACAAGGTTCTTTATTGTAACAGACCCCTCAACAGTCATATAAGAACCATAAGAATACGAGTGTGTCATCAGGAAGGTAAGGTGACAAGAGTCACCTACCAAAGACCAAGTTTGTGTGAAGTGGTAGAGGAATTTTGGGAAAAAGTAACAGTAGGACCATGTGATGGTGGTGGAATTTGAAATGTGTCTTGGCCATTAGTAGGAGAAGCAATTGCTTTGACAAAAAATGATTAGTTCTTTGAAGTGGTGTATTATTGCGTAATGGTGTAGCAGTCCCAGTAGAAAGAGGTGTTGAACTAATTTTTAAAGGAGGTTGCTTAGGTTGACTTGGTAATGTTGTAGATTCCTTGAGAGGAGGAGGTGTTATATTGATTTTGAGAGGTGGTTGTTTATGCGGTGTTTGAATTTCCGAAGAAGGCACATTAGAAATGGTGGCATGATGGTCATTTGACATAGAAGGAATAGATTTAGGAGCCCATGTGGATGTAGCATTTGTAGATGGGCATGAAATAAAATGTTGTGTAATGAATGAGATAAATCCTAACACTCAAGATGTTTGATTTTTCATTGTAAAGCGTGGCATCATTATCATTATGTCCATTGATTCGATGATAATTGCAATATGGATGACCTTGATATTTTGCTAGTTGATAAGGAGGGTAATAATGAGTAGGTGGTAAAGTGATCAATTGATGACTAAGGAGCTCAGTAAGAAGGTCATGTTGCTTAGTATTACGATCAAAGATGAAAGGTTATGGTAATGGTATAACTTAAGGCTCACTAATATGGGCACATGTAACAGACATAGAATGAGATGGAGAGGGAGAACAAACAAGCCTTGAGAAGCATCCTTAAGATGTTGAATTTAATTTTTGAGAGATGTGATCATGGATTCCATAGTTGTAAACTTGTCTTGAAACAAATAATGTAAAGCTTGAATTGATTCCAATAGGGGTTGATTAGATGGAGGAGCATGAGGACTAGGGTCATCATATAAAGAATCGAATATAGGACTTATTTCATGTGGCGGTGTGTTTTTAGGACGATATATGGTGTCTAGGGATTTTGAATATCAATATGATAATTTGGATGCATCTTAAGTAAGTCAAACAAAGAAACTTGAGGAAGTTTAGAAGCCGTAATAGAGGGAAAAAAATGAGAATCCTAAGCGTGCAAGTGTTCGGCTTCACCAAAATGATAAAACTAAAATGGAAAATAAGCGGGCCTAATTTAGTTTAATCTAATTGTAGACACCAAATTTGGGTAACATTTCCTCTTCACCCCACATGTATATTAATTTAATTACCCACAATTAAATTAATGCCCATGCTCACAATATTCATTATTTAATTACCTTAATTAAACTAATTTCCACCTCACCTAGACACCTCATCATATACCTATTCTTAGCATGTTTCCTTTTAACTAAGACTTATCCACTACCTACCTTAGTCCTACCTACCTAATTAACTAAGATTTAGTCCAACCCTAAAATCACATGCTTATTCTCCCTCTAACCACATTCCATTTTATTAAGTGATTCCAATAGATAGAAGAAAGTTTGGCCAAAAATATTGCCAAGATCCATCATTTTTTAGTAAACCTAGGATTTCCCACCTTAACCAGATGACCCTAAACGGTCACCCTAAAACCATCGTAAGTTACCAAATATTCACTTTGGTAACCTTGTTTGAGAGGTTGGAAGAATTATTCAAGTCTTGGAGAAAAGAGATTTGCATGTAAACATGCACCAGAGCACTCTTGCACATCTAGACACCCTGAACCAATAACCAAGCACTGATCTGAAAGGCAAACATTCACGGAAACATTCCGGGAAGAACAAGCCACAACCGATCATTGGTTACACGGATCAACCATCACCTCCATCCAACAACCAGTCTGTAAACACCAGTAAGTACCTTTAGATATGCACCTCCCATATTTATTTAGATTAGTTTCTTCATGTTTGTTTGAGGGTTCTAGTCTCCCTTACATCCCATCATCTCTCACCCTCCTGCAAATCCCTCCATCCAATCACCTACAACCTTTTAACCCCCATACCTGACTCCAGACACCTTTGACTATCCCTAGCATTGTCATCTACCTCCCCATTACTGTTCATTCTCTGGGAAATCTCAGAGAATCACCAAAACCCACCTTCACTAAGTTTCCATCAACTGACCCTACCAACGCCGGTTAACCCGAACCATCGTCGGTTTCCCCTCAACCGACATCGGTCATACCATACCAATGTCGGTCTCTGTGTTTGAAAACCTCCTATAACAATAACCTCATACCTTTCACCCAAACAACCCAAATCACCTAAAGCTTGACCTTGACCTGTCCCCACCACTTTATTTACCTGTCTGACTTCCAGATCTGATCATAACCTAGCCTATTAGATTAGATTTGTTTATTGTACTTGAATGAGATACCTAAATCATATCAACTACAGTAGGACATTATTGGTTCATATTATTTCTTGCATTAAGTTGTTTTAAATAGTGGATTGACACCATCTAGGAAGTATCACACTTCCCGATCTAGCATACGCTAGGCAGTCCACTGACATATATTGTTTAATATTTCTTTTGTGGTCTTGTTTGTATTCGTAGGTAGTTCCTCCTAGCAAAAAGGAAGTTCTCGCAATCAGCATTGGATCGGAAATCAAAATGCGTGCACTCTACCTTCCACCTTCACTCACAAGTATTCCTCCTTACCCTTACCTTATCTGTTTTTCTCTTACGTACGCACACTATTCGGTGAAACATTTTGGCACACCTGGGACCCATTTGGGTTCTTTGCATTGTTCATTCTTAGGGAATCATTTTGTGTTTATTTCTTTTTGAAAGATATTTCACATTAAATCTTCTCCCTTGGAAACATTCTTCTTCTCCTATTGTCTTAGTGACACTTGTAGTTTGGATTAAAAAGAACACTTCTTTTTTATTTTGTATTGCATTAGTGAAAGACATACTCTTGCCTATTCATTATTTCTCTCATCGAATATAATTTGTGGATTTGGGTTTAAAATCTTGTTGCATTTCATCCTTGTATGTTGCATTATTAGCTCACATTTAAAAATGAGGGCAACCTATATCTTGAAGTCATGCCCAGCTGATGGTTGACACAATTGAACCATAGAAAGCACATTTCTCTCTTCTCTCTTTTCCAAACCACACAAATTTGAATATACACATCTTCTTAAACAACATCCCACCTGGAAGAAGTTGTCAATGATCACACGATCAGAGGATTGACGTGGGTGCCCAATTGGTTTCTTTATCCAGTCATAACTCAAAGAAAGGACTACCCCCACCATAACATAACCTGAAACCTCACCTTTTAGATTTCCTTCTTTGTAGGACACCTTCCCAACCAAAAAATTTGTTCTAAATTCACAAGTCAGTCTAAATAGCATAAGCTAAAACAAACATAAATTCACTTTTAGGATTACATGTGTTTTCTTTTTTAGCTTTATTCTTGACTTGCGTTTTGAGGTGTGAGTTACGATTCTCCATTTTTCTTCCTTTCACACTCCCCATCATAGATGGAGTATTTTGGTTATTTCTGAGTGTGTCAGGACCTTATCTAGTCATTCTCAGACTTCTAGGTTGATCCTTTATCTAGTTTTAATTCACAAACATCCATTTTTCCTCATTTCTTCTCATTTCACGATGAAGCGTCGGTCAGCACCATTGTCAATTTTAAATCGACCATCATCGATTTACCTAACTAGTGTCGACTTCTAGCTATTTTGGTTATTTTACCTGAAACAACCTTCATCACATATCCTTTTCTATTTTTGGTCCTCAGGACACCATCATATCCCTAACTTTCTGGTATCTCTATTGTTAAGTACAGTTTCCCCAACTTGTACTCATCAATTTTATTTCATTTTTGAAATTGGTACTTTCCATAGTGACCGGTATCGGTTATCATAACCATCATCGTTGGTTCCCCTATAACCGTCATCGGTCATACTAACCGTCATTAGTTTTTGTGTTTGATTTTTAATCAAAACACTGACCATTTCCCCCTGAGACTTTGTCCTTCTCTTCTTTTGTTGTTTTTGTGTCATTTACATAATATAATTTTACCAGTCAACACTAATTCACATGGTGTTGACTCATAGCCAAACTAATGCCCTTGTATTTCACGCCAGCCCATCAGCCACTCCCACCTAGTCCATCATCATCATCCATCCTGTCACCTATGGATCTGACTCAACTTATCCCCATTCGCTACCGGTGATGAGGAGTTCGCAAGAATCCTTGATCAAATCTTGTTGCCTTGTAATACTATCTCACCCACTCATCTACCCGGGACTCCTCAGGATAGTTAATATATGACATGCCCATATCTATCCCTCCTGCCCTCACACCCACTTCCATGTCAGCTACCACTAGTTCGATGTTGCCCTCATCATCACATCACCCCTGTGGGTCTCTCGGTTGAGGTTCCACCTCTTCCATAATTGTCCCCCAGATGATGTTTATTACACCCGTGATGTCAATTCCTTCACCGAATGCCTTGAGCATAGCCCCATCCGCCCCTTTTCCTCATATGTACTAGTGGCGTCACAACCACCTCCAGTGTCGGCAACCCACACCCCTTTCCAAAATGGTTCTTTTTATCCCTCAATCTCTACCACCCATTACCACGAGAGTCATTACGACCACCCCACCTATTTACATGCATCACCAATAGCCCCCAATCTCATCTTGTCACTTATTCAGGGTACATTCCACCTGTATCTATACCCCCTTCATAGTTTTCATATTCCACACCCTCATGTACTGGGATGCCATCTACATCATACACCCATTATCAACCTCCCTTTCTTATCGGGAGGCACCCATTCCTCACAACCCACCAATGACCTCATTAGGATGATGATGGAAAAGATGTAGACATTAGAAGCATTGGTTTTCGACTCAGTAACTCCTTGACCTATGATGAAATCTATAATGAGCCTATTCATCCATCCATTCCTATTCACTTGTATCTGTGCATTGGGAAATGCCTAAATTCAACCATTTTAACAATAAAGAAGACCCACAATAACACTTGTGGTCATTCAAGCATGGGTGCTACCTAATTTCCCATGATGATGCTTTTCTTACTGAACATTTCCCATGTCCCTAACAGACCCACCTTAGATTGGTACAATAGTTTACCTAGACATTCCATCTACTCCTTCAACCAAGTGGCTCAGGCATTCCTAGACCACTTCTCGATCAATGTAGTCAAGAAGGTCACCATGACCAGACCTATATTCGACACGACAATATGAAGATGAATCTATCATAGATTTCATTGCCCATTGGCGGAGTCTTATCAACCAATTGACATTCCAGCTACCTCAAACTAAGCTTATTGAGTTGTTCACTAGAGCTTGTGCCAGACACATCTCACCAACTCTGCAGGTACAAACCTTTCCAAACCTTTGATGAAGCATTCACCATGGCACGAAAGCTAGAAATTTTGCCATTGAAGAAAAGAAAATCCAATTACGAAACAAGAACGCCCCATTCAAATCAAATGATTCTTCTTCATCTTCAAAACCTCAAAATAACTATTCAAAGGCCAAAGGATCTGCCAACGTGGTAGTCCTCAAGGTGGGTCCATCTCATCCTTCTAATCAAGCCCAACCTTCTTCCAATATTTCCCCTGTCTAGGCCTTTCACTCTGTGGGAGTAGCGAAAGTACACTTCAATTGGAGAACCCTATTCTTTAGTCTTGGAAAAGCTTCTTAAAGCTAGAGCCATTACACTTCCTCCCATAAAACCTCATATAGGTTTTGATCCTACCCATCCTATGCCTACATGGTATAAAGAACATGACTACTATAATTACCATCGCATCAAAGGCCATAGTGACATGGTAATTGCATAACTTTTAAGAACATTGTCCAAGAGATGATAGATAATGGAGACCTCATCATGGACAACCCAAATGCACTGGCAAAAATCAAAATTTTACACATCTTTAAAAATTTGTTCCCTAACCATAAACCATCGTCTAATCAAAATAGTGAACCTTCATCCAATGATAATGTCGTGAAGTCCACATGGTTTTTGATATCGTACCAACCGTTCCTCAAATCCCACCTATTTCATCTATTGAGGAAATTTTGGCATGAGCCCCTCTACCCACAGAGGAGCATACCCCTTCTACTCCTTCACCCACAGAGGAGTCCCCTTCATCTCTCCTTCTCCCATGGAAGGAACCCACACTTTCTACCGATGTCATTCCACCATCTACCTCACAACCTACCGAGAAGTCAACACTTTTAAATCTCTCATCCACAGAGAATCATCATCATCTTCTCCTCCACCAAGGAAGAAGTCTACATCACCCCACCTATTATCTCTCCTACCCATGGGAGACTCATCAGACATGCCACTACATGTTGGGGGAAGTTCTCCCTCAGCATCCCAGACCCCATTGACATGATCTCGACTCTTTTACCTACAGAGTCCGAGGCTAGCCAATTCCTATCTCCATGCAGACATATTTTATAGGGATTGCCACCAAACCAACTCCATCCTCTTCTTCAGTAGTCCCATTTTCATGGCTAGCCGATCACTTGGATTACGTTGATAATTCCATGCTCTAGGGACGTCTTCGGCTCCCCTTTTCGACCCAAATGCAAATGTTTCTTGAGGATACTTCCACGATCTACCCAAAGGTATTTTCAGAAACAATCAGATCGACATTGACCATGCCTATTGAAACAAATTCTTCTTCATCATCTCTACCTACATCCAAACCTCTACCCATAACTAAAACCATTCCAAGACCTCAAAACCTACCCACACCTATCTCCTCACCCATATCTAGACCCATCACTACCTTGGGTGTCATGTCGACATCAAGCCTTACTCACCCACCTATCAAATTGGACTTAGCCATGTCTTCCCAAACCCACACCAACATTATCCCTCTACCTAAAAATAAAGACCCAACCTTCTAGGCACATACACCGGTCTCATTACCACACCTTTGTCACCTTCCCCCTTTTCATCCATCCTAGGGCCCCATCCATCAACCTTGATCAAATAGTCTCCTACCCAAGGCCAGTCAAAAGCTAAACAACCTACTACTACATCACAAGCCTTTGTTATGCCTCATTCACCCAAACACCAAACACCCTCACCCTCACCCATGCACTTCTTACCACCTATACCTCCACCAATTACTATCCCCTCAACTTTACCTATACGACTTTAACCCATGTCATCCACCCAACCTCTACCACCCACTTCCACCACAACTTGGTTGTCCTCATGGGTAACCCATCCTCTTCCACCATCTACTTTCCCTTATGCATCCCATGTACTCCCATGTCACCTTTACCCAAGAAGGTGCAACCTAAAGATAAGAACCCACTACCCTCCAATAAGGTAGTCAAACCAAACAAAACCTTCCAGTGCTAGTTCTTCTACCACACCTTTACCCAAGCAGATGCCATCAAAACCTAAGACAATACCACTTACCAAACTAGTGGGCCAACCCATTCCTCCTCCTATAAAACCTCTTCCCTCACGATCATCCACACCCTTTACCCAAACCCACGCTCACGTCCCATTGTGATCCATTAGCGGGGTCCTACACCAACATTTTAACCAATCTCTTAGAGACTTCCATCATCACATTACCACCACTTCAACCTTATGATCCTCTCAAACCCAAACCAAAAGGGTTTGATGAAACCAAGATTTGTGCCTATCATCATGTGTCAGGACATGATGTAGAAAATTGTAAGGCTCTAAAGACCGTTCTTCTCCAACTTTTCCTCTTGAACAAAACTTTGACGATGATGACCTTCTAGATGAGGACCATGTTCCACCTTCACCTATCACCACACATCATCATCCTTTTCTTCTTCAATGACCACATCTCTCCCCCCCCACACCCTTTTTCCACCTCCAAAATTCAGATCAACATGGTCCGTATCAGAGAATTGGCCAAATCACCACCCAAATGTTGGTGTGCCCAGCTCACTTCACAAGGATTTTCCCCACCGTTAGGTTTTTTCCCATCATGTCATTACACCACTCATCCTACACCTTCTCCATTTACCACCTCCCTCATTAACATGGTTCAAGTTGTCCACATGCACTCAGAAAGAAAAAGGAAAAGAAAAATCAACTAGCCCATCAACCAACCCCATGCCCAATATACCATCTACACCCATGCCCAAAATCACCATCCGAGGACCTACATACCCTATCTCGATGGGGGTCACCCATCATGCAATGATAAAAAAATTACATCAGTCCCTTTAAATATGTCTTTGTATGATCTCATCCAAACTTCTGAATCTCATAGACAAGCCCTTATAGAGGTTTTGCAATCCATTAAAGTTTTACCCAATGACCCCACACTAGTGGCCTCCATTATCACCCCTCACCACGTAGCCTCACTTACCAAATCATCCCCTTCTTCTACCCCCATACCTACTCCTCAAGTCACCACCCTCAGTTTCTCTGATGAGGAGATTGTACCTCTCTAGTCATATGATCCTGATCCCATGCCCTTTTCATTTCTATCTATATCGATAACATACATGTATGATGTGTCATGATCGATGGTGGTGCTAGCATTAACATCATCTCCTCCCACACATACAATCAAATGTGCATTCCTTCTAATTATATGCATAATAACCCAGTTATGTTGTGCTCCTTCAATGATGCCATCACCTCCACCCTTGACACCATTATCCTTCCATTTCGGTAGGTCCTTGCACTTTTCTAGAACTATTCTACATCTTAGAGGGAGAGTTCCAGTATAACCTATTACTCGATAGACCTTGGATTCATGTCATGGGTTGTGTCCCTTCAACTTTACACCACTTGTGTAAAATTTGAACATGAAGGACATAACTATACCATCCCCACCAACCCATCACCATTCAAAACTTGTAACATGTTGTACCAACCCAACGATGTACTTGTACCAGTCAAGGCATCTACCACTATCCCCACTTCTCCTTCACCACAAACCCATCCACCAATGTTTCCCACCACCTCTCCCACATCTAACTCTTCTATTCCTACTTGTTGCCTCACCTCTCTACAGCTAAACCCTCTACTTCCCAACCAACCACTACCCCTCCTACCCAATCATCTAGTGATTCATCTATCCCCACCACCCACATATCGACTACTGATCCCTTAGAAGGTGTTTTTCAATGCCTCACTTTGGGGAGTACCACCTATACAATATCGACACATTCCTCACTCCACAAGAGTATGAAACCTACTTCCAGCACCCTAGTTATGACTACCGCGTAGGTGAGGTTTTCCTTATGGTCCTCCCCACCTTTACACTAACCTAACATATGGGGACTTGATACTGCCACTTATTCACCCAAACCTCCATCCCAAACACGACCATTTTCATCTGACCTCCAATCTCTTACTAACCATCACTTCGCCCACACTTTCCTTCACCATTGCACATGGAAAGGCTTTGGTTTCAGTTTTTACGAACAAGGCCACCATACTTGTCATTTCATGTACCACTCATAAACACAATGATCGTAGTGGTATTGGCTTTGCCACACCATCTTCCCAAGAAGGCCCACATCGACCTCATTGAGGAAGACAAACCTTCTTCACCCCATTCACCAACATCACCACCTTCACCCACGAGTCCATAGATCCCGAATCTATTCCTCCTAACTTTTTTTTCATAAACACAATTTCCTTGGGACCTTTGACCTATCAACGTGATGATGGCGAGGTTCCCTCTTCTCTTCCCTTCCTGTATCCTTGACATGATCGATGATGATACACCTTTTATTAATGTCATTCAATGTCAGGATGATGAGTCTATCCTCACCTACCTTGGTGTGAAGATTCTTATATTCATCGGTCATTACCTTCTGAGATGCAAACCATGTTGAATGAATCGACTATCAAATCAACATTAACACTCAGGATGACCCACACATTCTAAAGATAGGCCAATCTTTAGATGTTGCTTGAAACATGAAGCTTTTACTTCTTTCCTCTGGACCATAACAACACTTTTGCTTGGTCCTATGTGATATGCCGGTATTGACCCAAACATTGTGGTCCACAATATCGTAACCATTCCTGATGCCAAACCCATAAAACAAAGTTACGGAAAATGCATCCTCGCATTGCTCTTCTTGTCAAAGAAGAACTTTAGCACCTTCTCTCGGTTTCCTTTATCCTACCCATTGACTATCCCCAATGGATTTCTAACATTGTTCCTATCACAAAAGTGATAGGGGACTCCACATTTGCATGGATTTCCATGACCTCAACCTCACTTGCCCCAAAGATGAATTTCCTCTACCAGGACATTGACCAACTGGTTGATCTCACCACCAGGCCATGAGATGTTATCACTCATGGATGGTTTCTCGGGTTATAATCAAATACTACTCACTCTAGAAGATCAACACAAAACTTCCTTCATCACTCCTTGGGGACCTTCTATTATCGAGTCATGCCTTTTGGCCTTAAAAATGTTGGTGCTACATATCAACGAGCCATGACTTATATCTTCCATGACATCATGCATCACATATTGGAAGATTACGTAGATGACCTTCTTGCCAAATCCAAACATCGGGCCAAACACTGACAGTCCTTAAGGTCATCTTTGACCACCTCATCAAGTATTGTGTTCACCTTCAACCTAAGAAGTGTGTCTTTTGCACGGTACTTTCAGGAAAACTCCTTGGTTTCATTGTTTCTTTGTGTGGCATAGAAGTCATCTTGCTAAAGTGAAGGCTATTCTCAAAATTCCTCCACCTACCTACTAATCTCTGTCAACTTTGAAGTTTGCAAGGTAAGTTGTAATCTATCCATCGGTTCATTTCACAACTTTTTGACCATTGTCAACCATTTCATCATCTCCTCAAAAGGACGTCTCATTCAAATGGGATGATGAATGCCACAAATCCTTTGATGCCTTAAAACAATACCTTCTTTAACCACCGATGCTCATTCCTCCTAAGGATGACCAACCCTTTTACCTATACATTTTTACTACTGACCATTCCTTAGGTGTCATGCTTTCTCATCATGATGAGAAACACAAGGAGCAAGTGGTTTATTACATAAGTCCGCACACTTTTAGACTACGAGACTAGGTACACCCATGCTGAAAAACTTTGCTTAGCCTTAGTTTTTGTCACCACTAAACTATGTCATTACCTACTCAACCACAAAACCTTTGTCATCACTAACACTGACCCTCTACATTATATGTACACAAAACCCTACCAACATCAATGTGTTGCACATTTGGCTCATGCTTCTTGCTGGACCTTGACCTCAATTCATCCATCAAAAATTTTGTCAAAGGCCAAGCCATCACTAACCAACTAGCAGACACACCTCTTTCTAGAAATCAACCCTCTAACTTTGATTTCCCAGATGAATCCATTGCTACCCTCTCTTTGGATGATACCACTTACCAGATGACCTTATTCTTTGATGGTTCCAAATGTCAGCGTGGAGGTGTGTATGTGTTATCCTCATTCCTCTTGATGGTGAACCTATGCCTTTATCTTTCAAACTAGATTTTGATTACACTAACAACATCACTAAATATGAAGCACTCATATTAGGCCTTCAAACCACCATCTCCTAGATGTTAAATCAATTAATATCTTTGGTGATTCCCAACTGTTGTAAACCAAGTCAATGGTATATACCAGTGTCATAATGAAATACTGCAAAAGTACAAATGTCATGTCGACATGCTTTTGACTACCTTTGACCATTACGAACTTCAAACCACCCCACATTCTACCAATAAATTTGTGGATACCATGGCCTTTGTCTGGCTTCTCAGATACCCGCTTCACTGCTTGACTCCAAAATATTTGTCACAATACAAAGGTTGCAATCACCCTCTTATTTACCTCATGAGGTCCATTCCATTGAGAACCATTGCACCTGACCCACGTGACCTTTGGTATAAGCAGTTTGCAGACTACCTTTCCCTTTCCATTCTACCTCCCGATCTCACTCGTAATGGACAACATGCCTTTCTTAAAAGTGTCTCTCTCTATGTCATCATGGGTGGTCTCCTTTATAAGCGTGGCTTTGACGGTATTCTCTTACGATGCCTTACAGTTCTGAAATTCCTTACACCATCAAGGAAGTTCATGATGGAATTTGTGGAGGTCACTTTAGTGGTTTAGTTGTTGCTTAAACACATTCTTCACCTTGGCTATTATTGGCCAACCTAAACCATGACTGTTGTGACTATGTCAAATGTTGTGTGAAATGCCAACAACATGCTAATCTTCATCACACACCTAGTCATGCCTTACAGGTCACATGAGACCTTTGGCCTTTCTCTCAATGGGGTTTGGATCTTGTCGGAGAGATCAATCCTCATTCTTCACAATGCCATCAATGGATTATAACTACTACTAAATATTACACTAAATGGGTAGAATCCATTCCCCTCATTTCTAAAAATCCAAGAAAATATGTGAATTCATCAACCATCACATCATTTTTTCACTTTGGTGTTCCTCACCGCCTCATCACTGATAATGGAAAGCAATTCAAAAACAAAACCCTATGAAATTTTTGTGTGATGCTTTTGGCATTCAACTCAGTTTCTCTTCACCTTATTACCCAAAAAAATGGCCAAGAGAATCATCAACCAATAAAACCTTGAACAAAATTCTTATGAAAGTAGTTGATGATATTGGGAAGGATTGGCATACGCACATTCCTTTCACCTTGTGGGCTTATCGCACTAGTATTCACACTTTGACCATTGCCACACCTTTTCTCTGTCTATGGTATCACGAGGTTTCTTGCCTCTCAAGTCCAGATTCCATCTCTCTGCATCTCACTACAAGACATGCTCAATGATGATGACTTTCACTCGGGACCGTTTAGAACACAACTTGAGTTGTTAGATGAATGTCATCTCAATGCTCTTGACCATCTCCAAATCTACCAAAAATGTATCAAACATGCCTACGATAAAATGTCCATGAGTGAACCTTCTAGTTGGTGACCTCATCTGAAGGAAAATCAACATGTAACCAAAGAAGAGAAAAGTAAGCAAGGAAAATTTGCTCCTAATTGGCTTGGACCCTATATCGTTACTCATGCCTATGGATCAGTGCTTATCATTTGTCTTCACTTGAAGGTAAACCCAACATGAGCCCCTCAATGCCTTGCATCTTAGACCATTTTATTGTTGAAATCAAGTCCTATATCACCTTTTGTCTATTGACCACTCGTCCCTTGAGCGTTGTTCACCTTCCATGTTACCCATTTTGAGGATCAATGACTAAACAAGAATCATGTGATTACCCATCACCTTTCAGCCTTATCTTCAATATGAGTACCATGGCTCTACTCATGGCATGATTCTCATGGATACTTTTCATCTTTTTCAAAGATGGAATCCCATGGTCATTCATCACTTGAAACCATCTCTTTCATAGTTAACCTCTGTGTGTTATGGTTTTGTCTTCTAAAAAGAACCTAATCTTCCTCTATAGTCTTGTCCATGACTTAAAACATCCAAAAACAAAATGGGATTCAACTCCTTGAGTCAAACTTCCAAAAAAAAATGACTCCCTCAAAAGGGACATCTCTTCTCTCTATCTCATCTCGCTATAAATAGACTACTCCCTCGAAGGACAACTATATAAAGTCATTGCAAAAATAAAATAAAATGTTCAGAAGCTTCCCACATCGATCAACTTCATGAAGACCTCAAGGAGATAATATACTCATCCCATATAGACTTCCCATTCGATCAATCTATCAAAAAAAAAAAAAAAAAAATGAAAATGATAACTTTTTGTCATGGACTTTTTATTTTTATCATGGGTTTCTTACCAGGTAAACATGTTGTCATACACTAAGTTATGCACTAAACCACCCATTTTCACCTCATTTCCTTTTCACCCTAATTTCCTATCTACTCAAGGGACTTTCTCATAACTACGACATTTCATGATCATGTGACTTTCTTCACCTTAGAATAGTCCATTATGCAACGCCTTTTAGGGTCTCACATTCATAAGCCAATCTTTGGTATGATAGACTCATTAAGGTTCTTATCAATTAGGTGGCTCTTTTACCACCTCTTACCATTTACCTTCCTCATTACTTATTGATTATCCTATACAGGACTAGACCATCGACACCTACATTTTAAAATATTTTCACTATCACCTAAGACTCAACCATGCCTATCACCTAAGACTCAACCATGCCTATCACCTCGACTCAACCATGCCTATGACTTATACTCAATCATGCCTAAAACCTACCAACCCATTCCTCTAATTCATCATATTCTTCCCTAGCTTATGGGAGAACTACATCGGCTTGAGGCCCCTTTTTTCGGGGCTATGTAGGCAGCACTCCTGAGGGCATGGGGCCCTTGAGGTTAGCTCGGCCACTCTTTACCCTAACTATTTTCCCCATTTTTCTATTCATATTCTATCTTAGTTTCCATTTTCTACAACATTGGGAAATTAATACAAACATCCATATCTACCATGTTACCACATCATAAAAACATCCAATCAATCATTCCACATTTCTATAATATCAAATTTTTTAGAAATTTACACCATAACATACATATAACTCATCATTTATTTCCCATGTTACTAATAACTTGGAAATTAAATCAAAACCAAAAACACACTCAACCATGCCTAAACGACCTAACTCAACCATGCCTAAACGACCTAACTCCATCATGCCTAAACCAACTAACTCAACATGCCTAAATCATCATGCCTAAACCCGACCTAACTCCCACTAAACCATGCCTAACCCTAAACTCCATCATGCCTAAACCGACCTACTCCATCATGCCTAATCCACCTAGTTCCATCATGCATATACATATACAATGGAAATTAAATCAACTAGTTTCCCCATATACATATAATAATGAAATTAAACTAATACATCATCCATAATATATAAATCCATAAATACATCAATACAAAATGTACACATCAATACAAATGTACACCGATACAAATACATAAAAGTATCTCAAAAATCTCATATACAACCTCACCATCTTTGGCACATAGGCCGGTATATGATCAAAATCTCAAAAAACTCTCATGTACATCCTCGCTATCTTTGGCACACAGGCCAATTTATATATATCAAAAATATACAAAAATCTATACCCTAAACATATATGGTGACTAATCATCACCCCACCTGATGTCCAAGACTCAGGTCTCATCTGTCTCCTCCTCCTCTCCTCTAGCCCGAACCCTGCCACCATCTCTCTGCCCTCTATGGGTCTAGCCCTTGCCTCTTCCTACTTCTGCGGCAGTTGGTCCAGCCTCTGTGAGCTAGTAGCCTCTCCCTGACCCTCTCTCCGGCTCATGTTGGCCCCCTGTACTCTCTGCACTATGTGTGCGAGATCTAGTCCTCTCACTTGAGGCTTATTGTACCTTGTACTCCACATAGGAAGGGACATCTATCCCAACAACAATCAAATGATCTTGGTAGTACCTAGCCTCATTTAGGGCATCCTAAATCTGGCCATCGACACTGTCTGTGGTGGTGTCATGGGTCTCATGAAGAACTTGTGAACCTTCCCTGCTTTTGGTGGCCTCGGCCCTATGCACCTGTGAACCCTGCCCTCCTCTCTGTACCATGGACCTTGTCCCACTGATGCCTGTACCATGGGACCTTGCCCAGAGCTTGAGGTGCTGCATGTGTTGTGACATGGGCCTATAAGGTCACAATCTGTGCCTGTGTAGTGGCCAACTAGCCCTACTGAACCCTTGCTACTACTATGCTTGTAGGGGGTGGCCACATCCCCATCTCCATCTCCACCCCATGTGGGTGCCTGCTCCTGTGTGTGATAGGCTGTAAAGCCACCACTTGTGCTGTAATGTGGCAACCTATGCCTCGGACCCTATCAACTACCCCTATGTAATATTATGATCTAGGCATTGTAAAGTGGCAACCTACCCCTGCAAAGTATCCCTTTGAACTATAAGGGTAGCCAAGTCTGGTTTCCCTGGCCTAGGTGGTGTTGCTCATAGTTGAATTACCCCACATTGCCTATATCTATCTATAACTCCAGCATCATCAATCCATCCATCCACTTGCTCCTCCTACCGGTCGGCACTGTCGGCTATGGTAGAGGCATAGGCCTCTCCACGTCATCTCTCTCTGTATTGAGGGAATGGTGGTGGCACATCTTGGGGCAGCCCAAACTTGTCACATCGACCACCCCTATCGAAATAGGTATCATCTCATGCTCACTGGCACGACGCCCCTCTATCCACCTCAGTAGTTGTAACTCGTCCAACTCCACTGTCATCTTCCTATATGAAGGGAAGCCAACATATGGCCTCCAAATGATGTCCACTCTAGATAACCCCTCCAACACCCACCTATAATACGCCACATCATGTGTAGCCCTGGTATCCCTACTCTCCAACAATAGGCCCCATGCACACTATATCCAACTCAAAACCAAGCCCACATCAAATGCATCCGGTCGGGGCATACCAACTGGATGCACACATATGATGTGCTCATATGCCCAAGTGGAGAAGAAAGGTGTAACATAAAATGAACCTCACAACCTCCCATAGGCCCATAAACTCCATGTATAACTACACCAAGAATGTTGGTGCCCAAGAAAAATGGGTCCTATCCTCCATCATGTCATGGAGAACCCCCATCAGCACCCATGGGAATCTCCCACCCTCCACATCTGGCAACGCAAAACAACACACTTGCCTCCATGATCAGGACCACTAACCTCATCTCCTCAGGATGGGCCACGTACATATCTCCATAGCTCAGGCTCACGCTATGGAACCTCATCTCTATCCCCTCTCCAAACATCATCAACATCAACTCCTCTAATGCCTCTAAAGAAATAGAATAAACCTACATCCCCACTATTGGTAACCGCAAGATCCTATACACGTCCTCTAGGGTGACTGTGATCTCACCATCGGTAGATGAAATGTGTTGGTCGTTAATCCCATCTGTCGATGAGTGTGACCATCAAGCTCGGCTCCCAAACTATGTGCATGTATCATCTGACCCAATAAGGCCGACATTTGTAATGTGACGCCACTCCTCTGCCATCACGCTCCCTCATACCACTAATATAGAGGGTGGTACTCTGTCTCTCATCCATAACTGGTCCCTAGCCTTTGCACCCAACAAACCACACCATTATTAAATCTTGACCATACCTAACATATCACTTACCCACTAACCTATTCCCTAAAATTCTTATTATTTATTTCCCTACAACCCTAACGACCTACCCTTTCCCCATCCCACTTTCACACCCCTCAACTCATATCATATATACCTTTTACCCTACCTATTCTCAACACACTTACATTTATACCTCACTACCTCTCTTTCTCTTTCCCTCCCACCATAACCCTTTCTTGATCTATTTTCCTCAAAAGTTAACCGACATCGGTCCTCTGTGATCGACATCGGTCCATCATGACCATGCAGATCGATCACATCATTTATTTGGACCATGTTGGCTATGGCTGATCGACATCGGCCACCCTTGACCGACATCGGTCATTGTCACACCGACCAAACCCACAAAACCCTCCCCCCATTTCTCAAAATTTAACCATACCAACCTAAATACCTACCCTATCCTACCCAAATCTCCCTTACCTTCCTCCCTACCCCTATTTAACCCACATTGGACTTCCTACCCTTCCCATTTCATCACTTTTACTTCCAAATTCAAATTTAATTCCTACCCAAAACCATTTCTACCCAAACCAATTTCTACAAACTATTTCAACTAACAAGAGTAGAATTAGATCGAATCTTACCTCATCTCGGTTCCGTCGGTGTGGTGGTACATCTGGCCACTGCACCGGTGGCCACCCAACCCTCTCCCACCTCTTGCCATGCCAAAATCCACTCCTCACCTCCAACCAATCAAATCAATCACACTGCTCTCGTGGACCCGTCTACTAGCTCCTCTCACCAACTCGTAATCTCCACCTCAGCCCGGTATAATGCCTTGTCCTTCTCTCTCGAAAAGGTGCAAAAAGGTCAAATGGCTCTGTCATTTTCTCAAAAGTCACAACACAACAATGATTCCGTAAAATATGAAATTTTTATTTTATAAACCCAAACCGACTTGACCGACGTCGGTCATATTTGTGCCCTAGCCAGCCATCGATGGTCATGTTTTTCACCTATACCTAACCATAACCGACATCGGTCACCCTTATAGCTATTTTCCCTTGCTAAGCTTCCTTTTACCTGTAACCATGATCCACACACCTTTTATCATTACAAACACCTATTGAACCATACCTACAGCCCAAACTACCCCTACATTTCCTTAGTTGTCTTAGGATTTGTTATTTTACCTATACCTTGGCCTTACCCATGCCATGACCTATTTTCCTAAACCTGACCTACTTGGTGTGACCATTGACCTTATGTACTCACTATACCTTGTGATGTTATTACCTACGTTGTTTTAGCCTAACAACCATACCTTTCCTATTGTCATGTGCCATTTTTATCCCAACCCAAACCTTTGGTGTACCGAAACATACCTAAACATTCCTACACCTTGACCTACGTTGTGTTTTTAGACCATATCCTATACCTTGGATACCTAATCACTTCACCCTTGTTTGGATAAACCTATCGACCTTGGATGATGTAGAGTTTGCAAGCTCTTCAACTTGGTACCATGTTGCAATCTATACGTGTGCGTGCGTTTGATTTTCATTACCCATTACCCGATTTTGGACCCTGACCTATTACCTATTACCTATTACCTGAGTTGACCACTACCCTTCCCCACCTACCTTCACTTCCACCAACTACACATTTATCAAACCACTCACCAATTCTATATTACACCTCATCGATTGCCTGGTTTGAGGGGGATCACCTTCACCCACACATGGGGCAACCACTTCTTTTTTTGTCAACATCGCTTACCAATACAAGCTACGTGACAAAAAGGGGCAAAATGTAGACACCAAATTTGGGTCACACTTCCCCTTTACCCCACATGTATATTAATTTAATTACCCACAATTAAATTAATGCCCATGCTCACAATATTCATTATTTAATTACCTTAATTAAACTAATTTCCACCTCACCTAGACACCTCATCATAAACCTATTCTTAGCATGTTTCCCTTTTACTAGGACTCAATATCCACTCACCATAACTAACTAAGACTTAGTCCTACCTACCTTAATTAACTAAGACTTAGTTCAACCCTAAAATCACATGCCTATTCTTCCTCTAACCACATTCCCACTTATCTAAGTGCAACATTCCATTTTGATCCATGAGAATAGACAGAGCTGCCAAAAAGATTGCCAAGATCTGTCATTTTTAGTAAACCTAGGATTTCCCACCTTAACCGATGTCGATCAACCCTAAATCGACACCTGGTCACCCTAAACCATCATCGGTTACCATATATTCACTTTGGTAACCTTGTTTGAGAGGTTGGAAGAATTATTCAAGTCTTGGAGAAGAGAGATCTGCATGCAAGCACACACCAGAGCACTCCTGCACATCCAGACACCCTAAACCAACAACCAAGCATTGATATGAAAGGCAAGCATTCACGACAACATTCTGGGAAGCACAGTTGTGACACTGATCACCGTTACATGGATCAACCATCACCTCCATCCAACAACCAGGTCTACAAACACCAGTAAGTACCTTTAGATCTGCACCTTCCCATATTTATTTAGATTAGTTTCTTCATGTTTGTTTGAGGTTCTAGTCTCCCTTACATCCCATCATCTCTCACCCTCCTATCAAATCCCTCCACCCAATCACCTACAACCTTTTAACCCCCATACTTGACTCCAGACACCTCTGACTATCCCTAACATTGCCATCTACCTCCCCATTACTTGTTCATTCTCTGGGAAATCTTAGAGAATCACCAAAACCCACCTTCACTAAGTTTTCATCACCCGACCCTACCGAGCCTTGATTAACCCAAAACCCGTCATCATTTTCCCTCAACCAAAATCGATCATACCATACCGACGTCGGTCTCTATGTCTAGAAACCTTCCTATAACAACAACCTCATACCTTTCACCCAAACAACCCAAATCACCTAAAGCTTGACCCTGACCTATCCCAACCACTTTATTTACTTGTTTGACTTCCAGATCTGATCATAACCTAGCCTGTTAGATTAGATTTGTTTATTGTACTTGAATGAGATACCTAAATCATATCAACTATAATAGGACATTATTGGTTCATATTATTTCTTGCATTAAGTTGTTTTAAACAATGGATTGACAACCATCTAGGAAGTATCACACTTCCTAGATCTAGCATACACTAGGTAGTCCACTGACATATATTGTTTAATATTTCTTTTGTGGTCTTGTTTTTATTCATAGGTAGTTCCTCCTAGCAAAAAGGAAGTTCTCGCAATTATCTATTTTGCTCATACGTACGCACGCTATTCTAAGTGAAACACTAATGTTATGCAAAATAGTAAATGATGGATAAATAAATAAAGAAAGTGACCCAAGAAACTAAGTAAATAGAAATGTGAAACCCTAATGAACAAGGAGGTTTAGAATGAGCTTAGGCTGATTCAAAAGCTTAAAGCTAAACCGTGTCGCAAAGATGACCGAATAAACATGAGGAGGAAATGATCGTGCCGAGGCCCATAAAAGTGTAGATCTAAGAAATTTGAGCAGACTAGGGTGCACGGGGAAGGATGAGGGAAAATGGGGTGCCTGATCGAGATCTTGGCACCCGGTATGTGTAAGAGGTCCAAAACCAAATTTATAGGGTCGTTAAGGGATGCAAATCCTTCATTGCTGTCACGTGTATTTTTTTTGAACTATGCCATATGTCGTTGGTAATCAGTGATAAAGAAGAGACCTGTAAAACCCCAAACCAAACATCAAAACCCTAAAGAAATAAAGATGCATATGAAGGTTTCAAAATTTCCTCAGCGGTCATAATGGTGGACTTATTAATTGAGCATTGCACTACATTTCAGACCCAAATGTAGTTCTAGGTGTGTGTGTGTGTGTAATCGCGCCCTAGGTGTTCTTATGTCAATCACACTTTGTGAAGTAGCGAGCAATAACTAGATGTAGAAATGTAATAGATGGTGGATGGAATAGAATAAACTTCCCTCCTATGCAGTGTGATGTAGATGAACCAACCTTGTCCCTTGTGATGGAGCTAGATGGATGCAACCTTAGGTGGTGATAGTAGTGCCTAGTGCTTGGTCCCTCATTATGGTCTCATAACTTTATATTTATATGGTTCTCTTGTTCTAATTTTGTAATTAATCCTAAAAATCTCGACCACTAAAATATGGAAAGCTCAAACAACTAGAAAGTGCCCAAAAGATGTGTGTAAAGTGGAGAAAGGACCATGGCACCCCAAATGGGACTAGGGCACCCCATTACTTGGGCCGGATTCCCGATGGGATAAGATGACACAAATTGTCAAAAGTGACTAGGCGAGTACATGCAAGAGGTCGAAATGACGACAAAAAGGAAGATAAAAAGGCCAAATGACATGGGTTAATTAGTACTTTCTTCACTCAAAACCATATGAATAGTAGTATGATACTAGGACTTAATAATACCCAAAGTGCATGATTTTATGTCTATAATGCCCAAGGATGAATATAAAGGTGAAACAAACTGATTTGAGAAGCCTAAACATTTGTAACTATTCAAATTCCTCATTTTGGCGTCATTGGGTGTAAAGTCACCGCTATCTACAAAGGCGGTTCTGCAATCGTTGGTTCTGCAGGCTGCGGTTACATAACCACTACGGTGGTTTCACAACCACTATTATGTGAAGAGTGGCGGTTCCATGACCATCGTATAATTATCACATGGAACATAACAACAGTTGCCTTTTCCGTCATTCAAAGTTATCCGAATCACTATCAACCTAACTTTGACCATATCCGAACAATGAACATGTTGAGGGGATGTGCTGCAAGTTTTAAATAAGAGAATACATAGAATTGGGTACTTCTAGATCCATTTTAATCATGTCTATACATCTGATCTTGGACCTACTCGAGTGTGGTTCTCAGAATTCATGTGCCCTTCACTTACTTGGAAATGAGTGTTGTTATCAAATCCTAAGTGTCGTATGATTGTGAAACCCTTTGAATAATCAATCAAACCATAACCCTAACCATGGGTAGAATACTAGCAAAACGTTAGTATTTGGGTTGAAGTGCAATCCATGCAATGCTTACATCGACACTACTCTTAATAGGCCTCAAAACACGTGTAGTTCTCCACCTAGCATTTAATATCTATATAGATGCAACTAGATTAACAACTTGAACCACTTTGACAATGATTGGGATCATTTTTCTTCTTCTACAACATTGGATTGGGATCTTTACGTATGCTTCAAATGAGGAAGATGAACTCTTTGACCTGGTTGAGTGCTTCATAACTGTAGTAGTGACTACCCTAATGGATGTGCATCATATTTGGGAATATTTAGGAGAGTAATATGATATGAAGGGATGATGTATCTCAAGCAAGAGTGAAGAAGGAATGTGGAAGGACACTCAGTAACTAAGTAGAAGACTTCTCGATGTCCGATGAGTCCTATATCAAGGTACTGCTCCCTAAATTTTTGTAGTGGACCGAGTAAGTGGATTAAGAAACAACTCCTCTAAGACTACAAGGTGATGAAGAAATGGTGGAGGGGGTCTCTATGACTACTATAATCATCTATGCTAAAAGATAAGTCCCCATCATAAAAATGTGTTCAAACTCGGAAGTTTCATCAAGTACAGTGAATCTGGTGAAGAATTTGGAGGGACAAAGTGAGAGAATGAATATAACCGAGGCCGATGATCAACTACATCCACTACAATAATAACATCACTATGCAAATCTCGACATATACTAAATTTGGAATGAACTCAACTTGCACGCCCCAACTAAGGTGAGTAATCGATGACCGGTAGGAGATTAGTTAATAGTGAGGGAATACTTATAACATTATTGAATGTTCCTCCACTCACTTCAACAAACCCTCTCCCAAAACTTGTGTAGAACTATCGTCACCCAATCGGATAGTGGACATGTCACATGGCTCCAAGGAAGTGAACTCCACGTGTGAAGAAGCCATATGATGTGATGCTCTAGAATCTATAACCCAAGAAGGAGCGGTGGTACAACCTGCAACTAGGGCTCTCCCCTTTTTCTCCTTTTCTAGATATTTCTCTTTCCTTTTTCCATTGTCATTTTCCTTGGAGGATTCATGGGTTGATTGAGATGGTTTGATAGACTCAATGACACTGTGTTGTTAGTTTCGAGAAGACTCGTGAGGTAGTCAACCTATTTCTTCAAACATTTGTTTTTAACATGCATGCCTTTGCAATACCCACATTTGATTCACTCTTTATTGACTTAACAAAGTAAGAGAGGATGATCCGAAGTTTGATTTTGAGGTGGGTTGATCTTTCTCACTCTCATGATCCTTGTTTTTTTATTTCTTCTCTTTTGAATCCTTTTATATGTCATTCCCCACAAGTAGAGCATGTGGTTTAGTGGACCCATTTGAATCAATTTATCTTGTTCCCGAGTTAAGTCAATAACAAACTCATTAAAGGGGGCACATTCCATTGTTCTCTCGAGTGCTCTTTTGGTTGCATGGAAGGTAGAGATAAAAATAGAATAGTTAAGACCTAGTTTGGTGAGGACAGAAAGAATAAGTTGTGAGTCCATGTCAATTCCACGTTCTTTCAATTGCATTCTCAAATATTTAAACTCGGCGAAGAAGTCTTGAAAGTGTGTCAAAATTGTTAAGGTTAAGACCAATCAACTCATTTTCCATTTCATGCCCTCTCATTTCATCTTGTTTCCCAAATAGTTGTTCTAAGGTGTTCCATATTTCCTCGGTGTTTGGGTAGCACTTAAATGAAACCAAAGATATGGTGACACAAAAAGGACAAGAAGCCATAAGATTTTTCACGCTTGTCAAACCATTGATCTTTCTTAATTTTTTTATGTTGGTTTAGTTTGCAAACCCATAGTTATTCTAGAGCTTCTTGTTTCACAAAGCGAGTGACATGAACTTCTTTCATTCACGATAGTTGAATGGAGTAAGTAAAACAAAATTAGAATCCATTTTTGTGTGTAAAAGAAAAGAATGAATGCAGAAGGAATCACTATATTACATCCCCTGAATGAATACTTTTGGACCCACCCAATTATTATTACTTTATAATTGAGTTTGTTTTACAAAATAAATTGTTTCAACTGAACAAACATGAAAAAATAGCACTTTAAAAAAAATGACACTCAAATTTGAGTTGCTTATCAAAAGTTACAAGCCTTTATTTTTTCCACTAATTAAATTTATATTAATATTCACACTAAAAAATAATGAATGTCGGAAAACAAACTTAGAGGAACCTAACGAATAATTTTAGGCCAAAATAAAAAAGGCTTTGAACTTAAACACCCACTAGTAGGAATTCATGGACTTTGTACCCATGTGAGCAATCATTAGAGATTGTGATGTCATTTATTAAAAAATGTTGTAGGGAGATTTAGCGTGCCTTGGATTTTGTACTAGTTGTTTTCGGCGTTAGGAAACCCTTTCTCGAAAGTGATTTGTTTGTTTCAAGTTGCACGAATTTGTATTAGAGTTATTGTTTCGTGGAGGGTGACCTCTCTTTTATGTGTATCCGGCTACGTATTTGTTGCAGATTTGTAAAAGTGCGGGGCTATTTTGGAGGCTGCATATTTGTCGCATATCTGGTTTGTGTGGGTTGGAGTAAGCAAGCAAAAAAATAGACTGTGTGTGTTTGGACGTGTTTGAGCAAGTCAAATTACTACACTATTCATTGTTATTTCCCCCACTTTGTACTTACATCACTCCCCTAGTCACATCAAGCATTTTATGGTGTTATTTTGGAGAAAAGTGACATCATGGGGGGAAAGTGACATCATAAGCTCTACCGAGTTGTTCACATGGGGGCTATAGTCCATGGATTCCTACTAGTGAGTGCTTGAGTCCAAACCCTCTTTGATTTTGGCTTGAAATTATTTGTTGGGTTCCTCTAATTTTTTTTTTTTCGACATTCATTATTTTTAGTGCAAACATTAAAACAAATTTAATTAGTGAAAAAAGAAATGCTTGTAACTTTTGGTAGGTAACTCGATTTGAGTGTCATTTTTTTGAAGTGCTTATTTTCTTGTGTTTGTTCCATTGGAACAATTTCTTTTGTAAAAACATACTCAATTATACAATGTCAAAAATTGGGTGGGTCCAAAAGTATTAATTCGGGGGTGTAATATTGTGATTCCTTCCACATTCATTCTCTTCTTTTGCAAACACACAAATGGATTCTAATTTGTTTTTCTTACTCCATTCAACTATCATGAATGGAAGAATGTTATGTCACTCATTTTCTAAACAATAAGCTCTATCAAATAAATATGGGTTTACAAACTAAATCAACAAAAAAAAATGAGAAAGATAAATGGTTTGACAAGTGTGAACAAACATATCGCTTCTTATCCTTTTCTTGTGTCACCGGATCTCTACTTTCATTTAACTACTACCCAAACACCCAAGGAAATATGGGACACCTTAGAACAACTATTTGGGAAACAAGATGAAATGAGAGGGCATGAACTGGAAAATGAGTTGATTGGTCTTAGCCCTAACAATTTTGACACACTTAGAAGACTTCTTCACCAAGTTTAAATATTTGAGAATGCAATTGAAAGAATGTGGAATTGACAAGGACTCACAACTTATTCTTTTTGTCCTCACCAAACTAGGTCATGACTATTCTATTTTTATCTCTACCTTCCATGCAACCAAAAGAGCACTTGGAGCACAATGGAAAATGCCCTCCTTTAATGAGTTTGTTGTTGGAACAAGATAAACTGATTCAAATGGGTACACTAAAGTCCACTAAACCACATGCTCTACTTGTGGGGCATGACATACAAAAGGATTCAAAAGAGAAGAAACAAAAAACAAGGATCATGAGAGAAATAAAGATCAACCCACCTCAAAATCAAACTCGGATCATCCTCTTCTACTGTTAAGTCCAATAAAGAGTGGATCAAATGTGGGTATTGCAATGGCATGCATGATTAAAAATGTTTGAAGAAATACGTTGATTACCTCGTGAGTCTTCTTGAAAAGAACAACACAAGTGCCATTGAGTCTATTAAACCATCTTCATCAACCCGAGAATCCTCTAAGGAAAATGACAATGGAAAAAGGAAAGAGAAATAATTAGGAAAGGAGAAAAAGGGGAGAGCCCTAGTTGCAGTTGTATTTGTACCAATGACTCCTTATAGTGTTATTAATTTTGGAGAATTACATCATATGGCTTCTTCACACGTGGAGCTTACTTCCTTGGAGCCATGTGACATGTCCATTATTTGATTGGGTAATGACAATTCTACATAGGTTTTGGGAGAGGGTTTATTAAAGTGAGTGGAGGAACATTCAATAATGTTCTAAGAATTACCTCACTATTAACTAATCTCCTATCAGTATATCAAATTACTCAACTTAGTCAGGGCATGCGAGTTGAGTTCATTCTTGATTCACTATATGTAAAAGAGTTGCCTAGTGACACTATCATTGTAGTGGGTGTAGTCAATCATCAAAATCAACTATATTCCTTCTCTCACTTTGTCCCTCCTTTAGATTATTCACCAAATTCATCTATACTTGATGAAACTTATGAGATTGAGCACATTTATGATGATGAGGACTTATCTTCTAACACAAATGACTACAATAGTGATGGGGACCCACCTCCACCATCTCCTTGTCACCTTTTAGTCTTAGAGGAGTTATTTCTTGATCTACTACTTCTGGTCCACTACATATTTTTAAGGGAGCAGACACCTTGATTCAAGACTTGTCATACATCGGGCAACCTTATACTCGATTCACGGACCTTCCACATTCCTTCTTCGCTTCGCTTTGATACACCATCCCTTCACGAGCACTTGACACTTCTACCTTGCACGAGGAGTATAGTTCCTTTGATAGGAACCACACTTTAGTTAGAGATCCATCAGACACTTGGTGGTTTCCTTTACTCTTCCACGATGATCCACTCTTCATTGCATCTACTTTTGATTCATAGTCACTCTAGGAGGTTGATTTGCAAGATACACGGTGGCTACAGGTAGTAGTTGTAGCTTTTAGTGAGGCTTCTTAGTCCTCGTTTTTCTTCTATCTCTCTCTTATTTTTTTGAGGGGGAGTTTTTTCCTAGTGGGTTTCTCCTTTTACTTCACTATGAGAGAGTTGCATCATATGTGGGTACCTCATAAGGTCTTGTTGTTGGGACCTACTTTATTTTCGCCACCTAAGCTACGCTTAAGGGGGTGTTAGTGCAGGATTTTATTTATTGCATTTATTTATTAATGTGGATTATTCCTACACATGGATTATTCCTACTCTTTAGGAGTAAGCTTGCTTAAGTGTACTAGTCACATGAGTTACACTTGGAGTTAGTCATAGGAGTTACACTTAACCATCATTGTTAGTTAAGTGGGAGTTACTCTTAGTTTGACTATGTCAAGTGCGTGAGTTACATTTCTATCTTGGGCTCTTATTCCACTAATCATAAAGGAGTTATGCATTTACTCTCCTATATGTACATTTTCATTTGTGAGCAATTTCAATTAGTGTTTTTGGAGAAATCTTGTCTTTGAGTTATTTTTGCACTTTCATGCTTTTGTTAGTTATATCGTTTTCTACAACTACATGTACACTTGTTTTTCTACCAAATGATCCTTACATATGCTCCAACAACCTTGAGTTCCTTTTGTATTGGTATTTGCAATGAGAGCTTGTGAGAGCGTCGATGAGTAAATAAAGTGATATTAATTTGCTTATATTAGGTTTCAAAGGTAATTTGTTATGACAAGACCGACCCAACAGATGAAATAACCCAACAAAGATAATTACGTCGAAAGTAAAGTTGAGGATATGTCGGTCCAAGACCATACAGTCACCATGACTGGATATTACATCTTGACCATACTATACGATTTTGGACAAGGTGAGTGTGTATACAATCCAAAATATATGTATCATGATGAAAAAATGTTATATACTAATTCTATGAATTTATATTTATAATGTGACGACACATCATTGTGTAAAAAGAGACCATACGATGTACTAAGTGGGATGGAATGTGGATATTTGTCTTAGCGAAGGAAAATTGTCACAACCAACAATGTCAAAAGGTAAATTACCAAATTTGAGTATTTACACCCATACATCGAGTCCACCTACCATCACTATTCTCCATCTTAGTATTTTGGGAATCACTTTACACTTTATAAAATACATTTGCAAACTATCTCTTGTCTCAAAATTAATTCCATCTTTACTATAGACATGTTTGCATACTCAAGACATGTTTGCTTGATGAACTTATCCACACACTACAAACCCATCCCTTATACTTGTAATGGACATATTTTGAAAGGCAAAGGTTAGTTTTATCAACCTAATGTTATTCTTGGGTTAATTGAGTAGGAAAACATTTAAATTGTCACCCATACAAACACACTCACCCTAACTCAATAAGGGTATACAGGGATCACATATCAAACACACACTCGAGAAAGACATCGACAAAACATCAATCGATTTTCTCTTAGAGCACAACTACAACAAAGCTTACTCAAATTCTGAATACATCTCTATTGTTGCCCTAGATCACAAATCCATGCACTACAACTAAGTCAAGTGTCAATTACCAAGTGTGAGGGCCAAATCAAGGGCTCCATCTTGTTTACATTATTTATTACTCTCCATGTCATTATACATTGAAAGAACTACATGTGGCTTGATCTTTCTCGAGAGTATTAATACATAGTGCAGCACTCATCACATCAGTGGGGGTGTGGCGAGGTTAGTCCAACACAAATGATGACTAATTCCTTTTTAGGCCAATAAGCAAGGATAAACAATATCTAGTCACAACACTTTGTCAGATTGCTCCGGATACAAGAAATAAGACTAAAGACCCGGAGAATCAAATCTTAGAATCATATTTCAGCTTTGAATAACAAAGGACAATGTATAGCTTCCCGGTAGGTATGATCACAAACTCCGTACACTTGCAGACAAACATGTCCTATACACACTTTCGATTCCCATATTTTATAAATATCTTGACAACACTCTATTAACCTTTGTACACATTTTCAACACGAGTCACCTCTTCTACGCTTGGTAAGACGGTAATTATTTCTAACCCTAAAACCTTAATTATACTTTCACCCTTATATCTATGGCATATCTTGTGGCACAGTCTCAATACATAATTCACGACTCTTTGATTAACATCTTATTGTTATGAATTATCCTTATATTAGTAATAATATTTAAGCCCTTAAACCTAAATTTTATATTAAAAAGCTTTGAGGATTAGCTCGCGTCATCTTAGGTGTGAAACTATTGGACAAACTAACTAAAGAAGAATGAAAAAAACATATTTTTTTGTAAGAAAAGGGAGGTGGAGACAGAAGACCACTATATCATGGAGTGCACAACTTATACTAACATCTAAATCAAATATGACGATGACTTGACAACAAACAATCTAATTGTCTTGCTTAAGGAGGCGAGGTTAGATAAATAACATACTATTTGATCAAGATGCACAATAGAAGGTCCAACATAAATAAAGGAATAAACATTTCAAACAACTAATAACACAACCCTTATATCAAACAATTAGTTTTTGTATAAAACACTCATTTTACTACTCTTTATCTATGTAACCAATTGGTCTCATAAATGTTATTAAAATCTCCCTTTCATTCATTCAACCAAAAACAAAAGACCCCAAACCCTCTCTAAGAGAGGCAAGCAAAAGTGTGGTCTATATTGTACCTAAGTATTCCATCTCCTTGATAATAAGTTCACACAAGGTCCAATGGCATTTTTAATTTTGAGGAGGATAATGGGGACCCTCTAGAGTGGGGTGGGAGGCCACGTAGGCCATGTCATGCATCTCCTCATTCCCTACTCTATTAAGGGTTTATTACCTATAGTTTATGCCCCATGTAAGGGAAGATAATGGCTTGGGTAGCTTAAAAGTGCTTACCCAAGAAATGCAGTTGGAGAATCGACACGTATGCCTTTCATCCCCGAAAGAAAAGATAACAAAAGCAAATTGGGAATAAAAAAGAGGCATTTGAGAATAATGAAATGAACGGTGAAGATACAGAGGCGCCCTCCCCACGGCTTCATCTCCATCGTCGTCTGCCTCCTTCCATCTCCAGCGTCCGATCTCATCAACCATCAAATCCTCTCCCTCAACCAAGGTAAGCAAAACCCATTTACTTGTTTCAATCCTATTTCTTTTCTGCGCATCATAAGCAGAAGAAATACTTGTTCTTCAGCTC
Source organism: Taxus wallichiana var. yunnanensis (assembly GCA_018340775.1). Classification (NCBI taxonomy): domain Eukaryota; kingdom Viridiplantae; phylum Streptophyta; class Pinopsida; order Cupressales; family Taxaceae; genus Taxus; species Taxus wallichiana. The sequence continues at coordinate 771,138,536 of CM031239.1, read as the reverse complement.
CCTCTCTGCCCTTCTACAAATCATAATGGATACCCATTATTCTTCATGTCACTGTGCCCGTTTACAGTGTATTAAGCCGTCGGTTCAATGGCGGAAGCGGGCAGCCCGGGCAGTCAAGAAAGCCCTCATTCTGGCGAGCAGAGTCCCCAATCGAACGTACGTGAACAGGACAGGTTTCTGCCCATAGCTAACATTAGCCGCATTATGAAACGAGCGCTGCCCGCCAACGGCAAAATCGCCAAGGACGCCAAAGAAACCGTGCAGGAATGTGTTTCAGAGTTTATCAGTTTCATTACCAGCGAGTATCTTTTTTTGAAAACAAATCTCTGATGTTTTTTGATTACATATGTTTATTCGTTACACGATTTAATTAGGGTTTTGGTTTTCTCTGTTTTTTTGTGTTTTCCTTTGACCATATATTATTTTTGTCTCACATTTCTCTTTATATAATATTTTGGCAGAGGGTTTAATTTTTATTTCCTAAATTCATTTGCTTTCTTTCAGCGCAAGTATTTTTCATCATTTCAAAGTGTGTTTTTAGTTATCTTTTTCAGGAAGAGTATTACTTTTTCTATCTCTTAATTCAGGGTATTTAAGCTGGATTCTTCTTGATTTGGTAAATTCTTTGATTCAACAGGGGGCGACTATCCTTTTAATTTCAAAATGTCTTTTCTGAGGAGATTTAACTGGGTTTAATTTTTTTTTCATCTGGTATATTTTTCTTTGGGGTAACTTTCTGCAACAACCTACTGTTCTATGAAAGTCACCCAAGACTTGTTGCACCTGGTCTTTGTTGGGGTACGGGGACTCATAGGATACCCAATTTCAACAATTAATCTCAAATGTGTTTTAGGAAAAATGATTTCCGAAGAATTTAGAGAGGCGTTTTCTTTGATATGGTAAATTCTCCTTGGGTGACTAGATCTCATAACTAAGGGATATTGCTAACAAGCTCGATGCAGTATATTACCCGATTTTAACACTTGTGGGGTATTGCTACCTAGTTGGATGCAGTTTATTACCTGATTTTAACACTTCAACATGTTTCCTAGAGTTTAAATAACACGACCCAGGGTTTTCTATTCCCTTCAGTATACGACAACCAAATATTTTTAAAATTTTGACACTTTAATTTTTTGGGATTTTGATTCTACAATTGTAGGGGATCTCTGGGATTGGGTCACATCCAAGTATTTTTACCCAATACAGTGTCAATGTTTCCCGGCTTCACTGTGTTTCCTAATTTCAAATTGTGTTTCCCAATTTCAATACTTCCTTAATGTTTCCTGGGTTTTTAATTTCAACACTTTATCATGTTTCCTTGTATTTTAAACCTGGATCTTGGCAATGACAGTCTTAATTATGGATTCTTGATCTGTTTGTTTTGGTGTGTTAGAAAAATGAGTGGCAGAATTGTACATTAGAAACTTTTATTTTAGTGTGAAAAATTTGTCACGGTCGAGGGTTTTGAAGCCATGGATTTGCTGTGAGAGCCCCAGTGCTTTATCACTTGAGATCCAGTTTGACATATAGTTAGGGTTTGTTGATCTTTTGATCAGAAAAACTTATTTTATGTGTTTATACACTTTTTCCTTGACAAGAGGCAGGGCTAGTGATAAATGTCAGCGCGAGAAAAGAAAAACAATCAATGGTGACGATTTGCTGTGGGCAATGAGCACTCTCGGATTTGAAGATTACATTGAACCCTTGAAGATTTACTTGCACAATTATAGGGAGGTAAATACATTTTATTTGTATGCGTGCTAGCTTATATGTCTAAGTAAATGAGCAAAATGTGGTAAATTGGCCATTATTTTGGCATTAAATTATTTCAACATAACATATTATTGGTTTTCAAGTTTTACGGTTATAGATGTGAGTGACGAATTTGTGATCTGTTTCTCGAATTTTATGGTTTTACTTCTAATATCAAGCCAAGTATGTATCCTGCTTTACATATTTGCACCTTGTTTTTTGCTTATATTACTTAGGGAGAAGGCCCTAGCTTGCAAAAAAATACATTAAGAACCAGCCTTAGATAACATCGCTCATCTAGGCTCTCATTGGAAAGCACCTTAGTGTGCATAGGATGGGGGAGAGCAAAGAGAATTTGCTTCATCCCAACCCATCATTACATACCTTATAATCACATCCAGAAAAAAACCTAAATCCCTATACTATCAAAATTGCTAGCTAGTGGCTACATTCTTATATAGAAATTTACTAAATATTATCTACGTGGCTAGGTTTAATCAACCACCTTCTTCCCTTTGCCTTTATCTATTTTGACCTCAGACACGATCTCTACATCCGAATCATCATTCGTCTGCTCAGTTTGCATGGAAGAGGCACAACAGCGAGGGATTTCCACCTTTGCTTCCGGGGAGCTGGAAACCCTGCATCTTAGCCAGAGCTTCCCGTCCCTTCGAAACCGCCAACAGTGCCTTCGCAAGAGCTTGTAAGTGAAACTGTATGCACATCAATCTCTCCTCCAGCTCTGAGTGCTGGTGAAGAAGGAATTGGCCCGAAGCGTTGGAGAGGATATTTGTATAGCTCAAACCCTGCGCCATTTCAAACACGTTCCAGCGGCACAGGGATTGCTTGGGATCAAGCATTAAATTCCTCGGTACTTGCAAATGTCTTCCTCCACATCATTCATTTCTTCAGCTATAGACCACGCCCTCCCCAACCATTCTCTCATAGCAACATTCTTAATTTTGTCCCCCATCCATTCAGCAAAGGACTCCCTTGCGTCCTCTCCCCTGACTGCACGCTTCCTCTTCCGGCTTGGCCCCTCACCACTATCCTGCCTTCCTCTCATCTTGCTGCTCGTTATCGGGACTGTGCAATCAAGAAGGTAGTTGCAGAGCCCCCAAAGCCCAACTGCGCTAGCCGAAGTGCCAAAAAAGCTTTCCCACATTTGCTTTTATCATCCTCCACATGCTTCGCGCAACCGGAGAGACCACCAAGTACAGGTGTTCCCATTTATCTTATGAACTTGCATCGACACACGAGCAAGTATTAACTTCCCCTCCGCCGGCACCCAAGCCAAATTATTTTCACATGTGGCCATCCATGGCATCTTGCGTCACTAGTTTTAATACCTCATTGGGAAGATCATCCTTCCAAATAATGTGGGAGACACCTTTCTTAATCATCATATCAACTCCTATGTTTGCAAGACAGTTTGCTACTTGGTTCCCATCATACTTGATATGGGAGAAGATGATACTGGAAAATGAAGGTGTTAGATCAGTCGCACTTTGGATGATTGAATCCAAATTCCATGCTCTCGCTTTTCCTGACTTCATGGCTTCGATAATCACCTTAGAGTCTCCTTCCACCCAAAGCTTTGACCACTGCTGCTTCCTAGCCTCCTGCAGACCCTGTAGAAGAGCCAATCCCTCAGCCTTATTGTTTGAGGCAATCCCACAGTCATGGGATAGAAGTAGAATTGGTTGGCTTTCAGAATTTTGAAAACGCACCCATATCCAGCTTTACTTGGATTTCCTTTAGATGCTCCATCGAAATTCATTTTTATCCATCCCGGTTGGGGAGCCTCCCATATCACTGTCCTAACCTTTCCATTCCCATTATCAAGAACATATTTGACCATTTTTGTTGGATTTCTCAAATTCCTTTATTTTTCTTCTAATGTCAAGTTTTTGCAAATTCGTGTGATGAAGTATTAAGCTATACATATTTGCACAATTAATTCATATTTCCTTTATTTATTTTCCTTCCAATGAGTGTTGGCAAGGTTGTTTTCAGTTTGTTTATTTTCCTGCAATAAAGTTTCCTGTTATAAATATTGGCAAATTACAAAATTATAGTCATTCCTTAAATTTATTTTCTTCTTCTAATGCCACGCCACTAGGTTATCAAATTTTTGTTCAGTTTCTTTATCTAAATCTTTTTGTTCTAATGTTAGGAAATTTAGTATCCTGATCAAAATTTGCATTCATTTGTTTAAATTTATTTCTTTTCCTTGTAACAACACACATTTAGCTATAATATTATAAGTATTCACAAATCTTGTGCTCAATGTCTCAAAATTTATTTATTTTAATGACACTTAAAGTATTGTGTTTTACATATTCTCAAATTTGTGCTTAATCATTAATGTCTCTAAATTTATTTGATCAAATGATACTTAATCGATTATCCTGTTTTAAATGTTAGCAATTTGGTGTTAATTTTCTTTAAATTTGTTTTATTTCTTTTAATGTCACTCTTTAACTGAGGCTTTTGACTTATGTTTGGTTTTTGTGGCTGTGGCTGTCTACTGAATGGGATTCCGACTTTGCATTTGTTTCAGATGGAGGTAAGAATTTCTTTTTGTTGGTAATATCTTGTCTTATTTGTTTAGAGTTGTGGGTTTTGCATAACTGAATATTTTATACCAATTCTGGAAGGCAGAAGTATGGATGCAACCGTCTAGATATGTTTACTGCTTTTGCAAGAGTCCTTTAGATGACTAGAGCTTGAATTCTTAGATTTAAAAACCTCATTTTAAGGACAGACACCATTGTAAGTTATTAACTAGGCATGACAAACAAGTGCATACAAAAGCCAAGCAGAATTTTGGATTGGATTGCCGCCTCTCTTTTTTTTTTTTTTTTTTTTCTCAGAATGAGTGGTCAATTTGCAAATTAAAGTAGGACACATTATAACAACTTTCATAAAGTGCTGTGCTAGATATGTTAATATTTATTCAAGCCGCATAGCTAAAGCGTAAAATGTGATATTGTTAGATACGTGTTTAGATTTAACGTGTTTCTTTTTAATTCAAGTTGCCCGTAGTTTGTCTTAGACTCTTAGTGTGTAAATTATTTTCTGGAATAATACCTCCTCTTTTGTTGAATAAACAATTAGTGTCTTTACCTCGTGTCAGGACAATATGACACATGTTGATTCTTGTTCCAGAAAATACTTTACACAAAATATTGTATGTTTTAGAGTAACTTGCATTAGTTAAAATACTTTCTATTTGGTTTCAACTTTTGTGTGTTTAACCAGAGTCTTATTTCAGAATATTGCAAGAAGAAAACTTGGACTAAAGAAAAAATGAAGAATTATGAAAATGAAAATAGCCATATTATTATTTTATTGAATCTTGCATTATTAGTAAAATTTTCGTCTTTTATAAAACACTGCTTCAAATGTTGCTATTTTTTTGTTAAAGTAACAATTGGATGGTTCACAGGGCGACAATAAAGGTTCTTCAAAATCTGGACCAGAACAATCTGGAAAAAGAGAGTTAGGTGGACATCAAGGAGTTCCAAGTGCCCAGGTAAATATATGTTCCTGTTTTCCATGCCATATCATGCATATAGTACATGTGAAACATTATTTTGATGCCTGTAGAAACTCAGTGGTTAGATGGACTGCACGCATATATGCAGTTACAATTGGTATTTTGGAAAAGAGTCATTCAGGATTGAATAATTCTGGAATTAACTGCATCTCCTTAACAGGAATTTAACCACTGAATGCAATGGTGGTTGATTTTAAAGGTTTTTGGACTTTTATTTTTCAGATTAGAATGAATCCTGGAAACCATTTCGTAGGCTTGGAACCTGTTAACAACTGCTGGTGTTGTTTTGAGTCCATGAAACGTTAGGAACGATTGAGAAGGGGATGTAAACAGTTAAAAATGCTTCTGACCAAATCGGAAATGTTTCCACCTTTGCAGCTGGTGTTTCCTCTGGGAAACCTGTCACTGCCCTTTCTATACTTTTTCTCTATAGCTACCCTAACCTTCTCATTTCTTAACTCATCGAACTATTCTATCATAAGCTTAGAAAACTCTGAAAGTTTAAAAGAGAACTTGAATAAAGAACTCACTCACCCGCTTTACAGATCATCAGTGACGGTAATTTGAAGGGAATAAAATCTATGTTTTTGCCTGAGTTTATGGTTTTGTTAACTGTTGTTTTTATGCCATTTCCTATGGAAGCACCCCCTGAAGTTTTTGACGTTTTTGACTCTAATGTTGCCTTTTTGATACTTGTGTTTATTTGAGTATGCTGCCTCGCAAACTCTTTTATTACATTAGTCTATTGTAGTTTTTCAGTGACCTGAAATGCTTTAACATAAAAATATCTTAGAAACCCCATTTTTTATGATTAACTAAATGTTTTGATTCCAATGTTTGTATTCTCCTTAACATTGAAACTATTGGCTATGCACTCTTCCTAACACACATGGAAAGGTTTCTCTCTCTTTCTCTTTTGTAATGCACAACAGAGTAATGGTGCCACATTGTCTTAGGAATGTTGTTGGTCTCCATCTGAAGTTTAAATGCAAAGGTTGCCAACAGGCATTAGGTTTGTCTCATCTTGTTGTATTATGTAACCTAGCTGTTGTTTATTGCTATTAGCCTATTCAAATGCATGATTGGTGAGTTTGTTAAGTGTTGTATATGAACAAAGATGATGTCAGATCTATGCTTTTGATTATTTTTGCAGTTTTGATAGGTTGTTATAATGTCAATCCATATTTTTTAAACCTCATTTATGTATTATTTTTTGGTTTTCATTAGCAGGAGTTGGGTAGTTTCATGGGTTCCTTTTTATGTTAATTTCATACTTCATCATTATTTGTGGTTATCGGTACACCTATATGAGCCATGGCTGTGTTGTGAGGCGTCCTTTATGGTCCTTATAATTCTACGTAACATTTTCAAACCATTTTGTTTGATAATCATAAAAGTATTATTTTACTCACTGATTTGAAAGAGGTGTAGTAGCCATTTGTGATTTACATCTTTGATCTTCCTCTTTACAATACCATTTCTATCTTATCCTCTTTGAAGTTCTCTTTGAATGGGGGCTATGGTCTAGACTCCAAAGGTATGTGGAGTTACACATAAGGAGTATATGATTGTTAATATCTTTTAAACTGGTCCTTTCAATTTTATCTTTGATCTTTCTCTTTAGAATACCATTTCTATCTTATTCTCTTTGAAGTTCTCTTTGAACGGGGCTACGGTCTAGACTCCAAAGGTATGTGGAGTTACACATAAGGAGGTATATAACTATTAATATCTTTTAAACTGGTCATTTCAATTTTATCTGCCTGGTTTATGCATATTGATTTGATTAGTATGTGGCTTTTTGACAGCTAGCCTTTGTTCAAATTCCGTTGGGCACGTCTAAAGTTTTAAGGTGGTTGGATTATTTGCAATCATGTTTTGGGTTGAAAGTGAAATAATTGAATTTAGATATTAACTATGTGGAGTTAAGCATAAGGAATATATTAGCCTGGCTTTTTGCATATTGATTTGATTGGTGGCTTTTTGAGAGATAGCCTTCTGCCAAACTCTACCAGGCATGACTAAAGTTGTAAGGGTGTTAAATTAATTGCACTGTTTTGGGCTGAAACACTTTAATCCGATCTGAGATTGAGCAAAAATATTAGAATGTCTTGAACATAGTGACTCCTCCAAACATGAGTGTAAAGCTGCAAATTGGGCTAAAGTGTTTTTAAACCTTATACTTGCAAGAGTTGCAACAATTCTCCCTCAAGAAAGATTCAAAGAATGGAGTTGTTTCAACATGTCTAGGTTACTCTTAAGCGAGAAACTCTAGCACAGGTCTAAGTTACTGTTAGGCCACGACTTCTTTCTTTTGATATGCTTCAATAGCTTGAGCTTCTATCATCTCAAAGAAAAAGAAAAGAGTGTGACATGGGGGAAGAAGGGACGGTTACCACTTCTTCCCCGCCCTAGAATTTCACATTGGGATGAGAAGCGAGTTTTAGCCTCAGCCTCTTGAGTTGCATGTTAGGAAAAAGGACATTTGGCCATTATCTGACTTACCTTCAGTTTTCATCTTGTAGCAGAATGAATGGCCAACACTTCTCCAGAAACCCTTGTCCTGCCAGTGTTGTGCGGGAATGTGTCCCTTAGATTTTCGTGACATCCAGACTTGTGAACTTGGAGGGGATGTACCCTATTTCTAATTTTTTTTCCTTATGTTTTGACTTTAAAAAAACTGTTATTTTTACCAAAAACATTGAATTCTAGTCTTGAAAGTACCTACAACATATTAAATACAGTTTAAATCCCTAAATTTCACTGAATAAAGTTAAAATATTTAGATATTATGTTTTTATATATTTTTAAATAGCTCTCTGCCATCCCTAATTTTTTTGGATATTTTTTTGCCATCTGGAAGCTGTGTCCCCCATCCCCGAGCCTTAAATAACTATGTGCCCAGCCTACTTTTTTACCCACGCAACATTAAGACACGTCGGGATGGTGTCTATAACATATAGCTATGTTTTTCAGATTCATTTGGGAAATGCGAGACATTGCTCAAGATCGGCTTATTGTAACAGCTTGAACTTGAATTGCTTTCAACTTCACTGACTTGTGTACTTCCAGTAAGTGATACTGGGAAAAATGATAAAATACACGAAATGAAAAGGAAGATGGAGATGAGTCAGGGATAGAGAAGACACAATTTAGGCATATCCGTGTGTGTATATTGCTCCAAAGTGAACATGTATGTGTGTAATTTTGTTAAGAAGTAAGCTGAACAGAATAAGGCCCTTCGAATTTTTCGGTGAAGTACTCTTTTCCAGGAGGCTTTCTCCACATAAAATGTTTGCATTGTGTCTTGTGTTTGATTTGTGTTTAATTTCTTGAATTTCTGTAGTGGACAAGCACATAGTTTCATTTGTTGTAAAATTTCTGCGTGCATGGAATGAGCTGTTTACATACCAATTTTATTTAATGTGATGGGATGATGGTTTGTGTTTTCTAATTATCTACTCTCTATTCTAGTGATGGTTTTGTGTTTTCTAATCATCTACTCTCTATTCTAGTTTGATCGCAATTGAGGCATACTCATTTTTTAAATGGAAGTCTTTTATCTTCAACTGAAAGTTATTATGGGTGTCGATGCAGCAGCATATGATGCCGATGTAAGGAAGTCATTTGTAGTGTCCTTTGTTGTGTTTTATAATGATCTATGCTCTATTCTAGTTTGATCTCAACTGAGGGATACTCTTTTTTAAACGTATGAAATGGAAGTGTTTTATCTTCAACTGAAAGTTATTATGGGTGTTGATGCAGCAGCATATGATGCCAATGCATGGAAGATAGTTTCTTTTGTTGCGTCTTGTATTTGGTTTGTGTTTAATTTCTTGAATTTCTGTTTATTTTTTCCTTTCTGTAGTGGACAAGCACATAATTTCTTTTGTTGTAAAATTTCTGATTGCATGGAATGAGCTGTTTACATAACAATTTTATATAATGTGATGGGATGATGGTTTGATTTTTATAATTATCTACGCTCTATTCTAGTTTGATCTAAACCGAGGGATACTCATTTTTTAAATGTATGAAATGGAAGTTTTATCTTCAACTGAAAGTTATTATGGGTGTTGATGCAGCAGCATATGATGCCGATGCACGGAAGTCATTTGTCATGATATATGGCACAAGTGATACTCTAGATCCATTCTAGGCCAATCATATAAGGCTAGTTTAATTGAGTATTAATGAAGATAAAGTCTGGGAGACTTACTAGTGGGAAAGCATAATTTTTTGTCATGTCAGCAAAGCTTTCAAAATAATATTTTATGGGAAGGTAATTGTCATACCATTTGGTACACATGGCAATCATGATTTCTCTGTTAGTGTAGTAGTGCATTGTTGTATTAGGTGATAGAATAAAATTTGTTTCTTTAATAGGTTCAAATACATATTATACCATTTGGTACACATGGCGGTCATGATTTCTCTGTTAGTGTACTAGTGCATTGATGCACGGAAGTCATTTGTCATGATATATGGCACAAGTGATACTCTAGATCCATTCTAGGCCAATCATATAAGGCTAGTTTAATTGAGTATTAATGAAGATAAAGTCTGGGAGACTTACTAGTGGGAAAGCATAATTTTTTGTCATGTCAGCAAAGCTTTCAAAATAATATTTTATGGGAAGGTAATTGTTATACCATTTGGTACACATGGCAATCATGATTTCTCTGTTAGTGTAGTAGTGCATTGTTGTATTAGGTGATAGAATAAAATTTGTTTCTTTAATAGGTTCAAATACATATTATACCATTTGGTACACATGGCGGTCAGGATTTCTCTGTTAGTGTACTAGTGCATTGATGTGTTAGGGGATATAATAAAATTTATTTCTTTAACAGGTTCAAACACATATTAATATGGGAGTAATTTGTTCAGGATGCAATACTTAAGTTTAGTCACAATGTTCTGAAGTTTGGCTTCCGCTCTAACTATTTGGTTTTTAGATGTATCTGATAAATGCACTGGACAACTTAGATTTTAGGGCAAAAATACTGTTTTAATTATGTGTGCATCTGTTTATACACTTTTCTAGTCAATGCCTTATGGTGATCCTTAATGCAAATTTAGGGCATTCAGATATGATATCTCTCTACAGTCATTCCTGTATGGAAACATGGCTGTTACAATGTTTGAATTATATTTGACACCTTTTTCGTGCCTATTTAAGAATGGCTGAGGGAACAATAAATCTACAATATGTGAAGGGCTTAGTTTATTTGAATAATATTTTGTGTTGTGTTTGCCTGTTACTCAATTTCTGTGGAAGCTGGGAATAATTTTTATTTTATACACATTCACGAGCACAAATTTCAGGCAGAAGTTTTAAACATGGACGATTCAATCAGAAAACCCTTTTTGATAATAGTGAGTATGTTGAGTGTGGTATTTCCATCTCATGCATTCTCTGCTTGTGTTGCGGGTATTAATTCTATCTTGAAGGCTGGTAATTTGTAGTGAACTGTATTTTGGGCTTCAATTCAATCCAGAACGCTGGTAATTTGAAGTGATCTGATTTATATTGCTTATTGTTGTATTTGGAATTGATACTCTTCAGAAATTCCTGGAACTAGCAGGGAATATTGTTTATCACTATGTTGCTTTCACACTGAGGGATCTTAAGAACCTTGGAAGTCTTTCGCTGTTTTTTCGTGAGAAATCATAGACCAGAGAGTTTATGTAGGATGTTCAACTTGTCATTAAGCTGAACAGTTTACTTCATTGCGTGCCTAGTTAAACTCCTCTTGATGCATTCATTTAATTCTCAATCTTAACGATTGGGGAATGATCTTGAGAACCTTGGAAGTCTAAGCTGTTTCTTCATGAGAAATCAAAGACCAGACAGTTTATGTAGGATGTTCAAATTGTCATGAAGCTAAACAGTTTGCTTCACTGGGTGCCCAGTTAAACTCCACTTGCTGCATTCATATAATTCTCAATCTTAATGATTGGGGAATGATATTTGAGGCCTAATTTTAGACTTGGTTTAGGAAAGTAGACAGCATGCAAATAGTGAAATGTATTTTAAAAAGAGGGAGATTAAATAGTTAACTTAAAAGCAAAAACCAATAGATTAAGGAAATAAGGTAAAGATGCTGTGTGTTGATTAGAATATGATGTTGAAAATCAACATCAAAATAGGAAGGAAATAAACTAAAGAATTCCATCCATGTTCTTGTGTGGGATATTGCTTTTCTCCGCCTGCTCTCATGGCAGTAAAGGAAAACAGCTCTGAGATTTTTATATTTTTAGAACGGTTAAGATTTGATACTTTTAGATTATGCAATTATAAAAGGAGATATATATATATATATATAGTTGTGCTAATGACATTGGAACATCACAAAGCTGCGATAACTGAGATGGCCTCTGTTTTTACTTTCTTTGATAAATGAAATAAGAGTAGACCGATCTATAATAAATAGAAAAGTGAGGAAGGAAGGGGGTAAAGTAAAGGTGGCGCTAACCCTAGTAAATAGAAAAGTGAGGGAGGAAGGGGGTAAAGTAAAGGTGGCGCTAACCTTAGTAAATAGAAAAGTGAGGGAGGAAGGGGGTAAAGTAAAGGTGGCGCTAACGCTAGTAAATAGAAAAGTGAGGGAGGAAGGGGGTAAAGTAAAGGTGGCATTAGGACGAGGATATATAAAGAAAGATAAAGAGGGACCGAGAATATGCATATGCTTACATACTAATGATTGTGCTTGAGGTGCAAGATACCCCAAAAGGCATGTAAATGCAATGCTTTTATGGACTTGTTTTGTCGTGTAATATGTGTTATGAAATTTCTAAGGCAGTGGCATCATTTGGTAGTGCAAGTCAAGTAGTTTAATGAATGCCACTGTAAGTAAAAGGATGGAACCAATTTTTAAAAGTTGAAGTGAAGTAAAACTTGTCATATTCATGGTTGCAAAATATAAGTAAATATCATTATTGTTCTTGTGCAACCTATTGCCCAATCAAACCATTTTGATGGTGGCTTACATGATGTTGGCAAATGTTGTGGAGGCCTGCCAATTGTATTTGCTTGCAAATTTTGAAGGCCTTTTCAAGTAACTCATCTTGTGCACATGCTGCAATCATTGCAATTCATAAGACAACATTTATTTCCAACCATTTTGTCAAATAGCTCACATGCCATGTCTATGCTTCAACAATTTGCATACATATCAATGAGGGCACTTGCATTTGCAACTAAATTTTTTGATCGAAGTCCATTCTCTGTAATGCTTTGGTGGATGACTAATCCCTTTTCAAAGCACCTATTCTGGGACATGCTTGGAGTCTGTTAGAAAAAGTGAACTGATTCAATTCAACACATTGCAATCCATAAGACAACATTTATTTCAACCATTTTGTCAAATAGTTCACATGCCATTTCTATGCTTCAACAATTTGCATACATATCAATGAGGGCACTTGCACTTGCAACAAAGTTTTTGATCGAAGTCCATTCTCTGTAATGCTTTGGTAGATGACAATACCCTCTTTAAAGCACCTTTTCTGGGACATGCTTGGAGTCTGTTATAAAAAGTGAACTGATTCAATTCAACACATGCTGGTTGTATTTGGTGAAATCAATGCTTTGTGAGGACGCCTATGTCTTTTGTTAGCTGCAAATATGTTATTCCACAAGAATAAGTAACTGGTTACAAACCCAATAAATATAGTTCGTACAAAAAGGTGTAGTTGGAAAAGAAAACAATTGTTAACTTGATTGTAGCCTGGAAAAAGGAGTGTGCCATTGAGAATGGGAAAGGCATATGCTTTAGAAGAGGGCAAACGTCATCTTCCAATCCTTTTAGGCTTTCAATTTCAAAACAATGTCCTTGTAAAGAGTGCAAAATATAATCAAAATTTCTGACTTGTATTGAGGCCAAAAGTGTGCCTATGTATATTTCTAGAATCTCATCTCTTCAACAAGGAGTGCCTGTAGTTTGATCTTGAAAACACAACCAAAACAGAAAACAACTCATCGGGTAGAAGGTGAAAATGTTATTAATTTATGAAACAAGAACGAACAAATACTCTTGTTGCTTGTTTTTGTTGTTTGAGTAGTAGAATTGGTTTCTTTAAATCCAATAGGGACTTAAATAGTTAACGGAGACATTTCACAAGTCTAATTCAGTAATATAAAACATTTTTGAACTTAAAAGATGTTATGGTATAATTTGGTTAGGGCCTAGCTTACTTAGACACTCTTATCTATACAAACATAAGGAAATGGAGGTTCGTTTGGACCATGGTTTGACTACTTTTTTAGCAGGCACAAGGCTGGTTGGGATCAATGCTTTCATTTATAGCTAAACACTTAGTCTTTTTGTTATTTTTTACTCATCATTAAAGAAAATAGTCACTGGCCTAGTCCATGGGATAAGCTCAACTACTAATTCGTTAGTGCTTTCATGGCAGATCCAAGTTCAAATTCCTAAGAATCAAGTAACATATTGCATTCAAATTAGGTTGTTGTCTTAAGGAATGTGACAAAAACATACAAAATCCTAGCTGATGTACTGAGGAATTTAATATAAGATACCTAATTTCAAGTGCTGTCATGGTTGAAATTGACAGAATAGATGCCCAATTCTGGGTGCCATTGTGGATAAAACAGATAGGACAAGTACCCAATTTAGGTTGTTATCAAAGGATGATATGACACAATAGAGAGTTGATTATGTGTGCCAACTTAGTTGAATTTTATAGAATATATACCAAATTCAAAGAACCAATGTGGGTGGAAATAATAGAATAGATATTGAATTTTGGCTGTCAACTTTGATGAATTTGACAATTTAGGTTTCTTCTCAAGACAATGAAGTATCAACCAATAAATACTTCCCCACATTTGCAGAAAGGTAGGACACTTGAATTTATTAGAACACTAACAAATTAGTCTTTGATCCAACTCGATGAATTGAAACATGTATTGGATTGTGATATCTAAAGACTTGCATAGCATATCAGGATGAGAAGCCCTATCTAAATTCACACAGGGAAGAAATCATCCCCATGTATGTTTTAAAAATGATTAGCTTGAATTAAATCATTGCATAGTTTTTAATTACCAAAGATATTTTACATGAGTCCAAATTATTCACATTAAAAGTTTGTGTTATTATCAATCCAAAGCCCATTTGTTAGGTTAAAAAAGTGAGCAATAGCCATTTTTGGGTCTCGTGGAAATAAATGGGTTAGATAATTGAAAGAGCTAGGTATAAGATAATATGATTTATCATTAGATCAGATTAAAGTGATGGGAAAGACAGTTTGAGATGATTAAACAACTCATTTTCCTTGATTTGTATCTCGTTCTCCATTGAGAAAAAAACCCTCACAATTAAAACACCCTTGGAAACTTTCGAGTGAATACAATTGGTAGGTGTTAAGCAAGATGCTACAACCTTTGTCACTATCCTCCCAACTTGTTTCAAACGAGAAATTTAGAACGGAGATGGACATCCATTAAGTACAATGGAAAACAGATTTTTTGTTAGATGTAGTTGCGAGCGAGCTAGTAGGTGCAAAATGTGGAAGTATACACAATTCATGTGAGATGTTTGACAAAATAGCTCATAGAGACATCGCTTCATGGAATGTGATTGCAAGATATCCACAAAATGCGATTGTGAGAATGTTATCAAACTTTTTGAAGTGACGAATAATGTGACCATGTATGCTTGTTTTTTGTTTTATTAACATGCAATGATGCAAGTTTAGTACTCAAAAGATGAAGCAAATTGTAAAAATAATGATGTAACCCTATCCCTACCATTACATATGAACTTTTCACCCAAAAATGGCATCTTGAGGTTTCATGTAGTTGCCATTCAAGACTCATGGTGATGTCTACAAACCTACAAATGATCATCTATCACATTTTTGGCATGCAAAATGTTGAGGCATTTTACTTCATAACCCCATGAAACCTTTTATCATTTCTCGAGAAAGTTGGTCAAAATTTCTCTTTGCAAGTATCGACTTTTGTGAAATGTTTCCGAAGATTTGGGTGATTTCAAGTCAAGATTGTAGTCATCACAAAGGACTTGAGTCTAATTCATGTCAGTATGGTTTAGGGAACATTGTGCAAGCCCTGGACTAGTTTTGGGAATGCATTCACCTCCGATGATTTTTGAGAAAAAGGTGTTTTTGTTCATCGGAGAAGGGTCTTGTGTGAAAGGGTTTGAGAGCCTCAAATATTTTCTAATCCCAAACCATAATCATTGGAGAGGTTTTGGAGATCACTGCTACATGATGGAATATTCAAGATAAGGTTTTGGAAACACAAGAAATTGAACCCTTTCAAACAATTAAGCATCATAGTCTTTATGAAATAGAGTACTTGCAAGGAAAGTTTCAAGAGCTCGGTGGATTTGGAAGCCTTGTTAGCAATCAAATGAAAGCTTATGGAGTTCCTCACATAGCTCCAACACTGTTTTGGTCTTGGTAATTGCAATTTTTCTTTGTGGCAAAAAATTGTCTACTTCTCCATTATGGCTACTTGGGCCATTCTTGCATTTTGGCTCGAAACTCAAGAAACAAGCATTTTCATCTCTAGGAAATGGTTTTAATGGATTAATAGGATGGCTTCCACTCAATTTCATATATCATACAACCTCATAAGTCCTAATCTTGCTTCGGGAATGAAGGTTTCACTATTCAGCCTGGTCAAGCCTCTAAATGCGCTTTTGAAAACTTTCGTTCCTCCTCATAACACAAAATGCACTTTTGGGAACTACTTGGTGCTAATTTGAAGTTGGAAATGTTCATTGGTTCCTTCTGGAGGTTCAAAGTGTGCTTTTATGGAGTTATGTGTTCTTATTTGATGTTGTGGTGCACGTTTTCACAAGAGTTTCATCATGGGAACCAAAAGTGCACTTTTGGAACTTAAGCGAGTTCTATGGTTCTAATTTTAAGTTGGGATTTCACTTTTTAGAACTAAAGTGAGTTCAAAGGTTCAAATTTTGAGTTGGGGTTGCACTTTTTGGAACTTAAGTGACTTCCAAGTTCTAATTTTAAGTTGGGGTGCACTTTATTGGTTCCCGTGTTCTAATTGTTCATTGACATTGCATGTTTTCACTTGAGGTTCCACTTGGGAACCAAAAGAGTGCCCATGGTTCCTTTTGAAGGTTAATATGCACCTTGGTTCCATTTGGGAATCCAAAATGTGCTTTCAACTCAAATTGAGCTTTGGTTCCATACGACTTTCAAAAATGTGTTTTCCTTCAAAAATCCAAGGTAAAATCACTTAAAACACTTCCCAAGATCCTCAACTCCATTTTATAACAAAAGTGCATCCTCATTTGCTCCATGAAACTTCATTTCTTCCTCTCATTCCTCCATGAAAACTTGTTGATGCCCTAGTGTTGCTCAAACTACTTTTACTCATATCTTGAGCTCCCACAACTAAAATTCCTTGAAACTTTGAACACTTGTCCTCCATGAAACACCTTCAAGATGATATAAGGCACAAGGGTTGTAACAAGGTGGTTTTTTAATCTTCTCACTTGCAATTTGCTTTGCTTTAGAAATCTTTGTTTCCCATAGTTCTTCCAAAAAATTTAGATGTTCATATATTGTAAACCCTAAGGTCAATCCCTATGATATTTTGTCCATGAGTTCTCCTCCAAAACGCATCCGCATTTATCTATTCATCATTTTCTTGAGTGGAGATTAATTCCATGTGATTTGGTCATTTTTGGCTTACAAACCCCATTTTAAAACACACATTACAACTGAACTTGTTTTACTATTTCCTACCATTCCCAACAAGAGATCTTTGTGAAGATTGGAGCATCCTCCCTCTCAACAACACATTTCAAACAAATCAAGTACCATATGATTTGGATAAATGTTGCTCCTGATTGATCAAATCGATTTCGCCCAAGCTCCATTAAAAAAACTCATTGTGCAACGAGAACTTGTTTTGCCATTTTTGACGAGAAAAATTCATGAAAATTGGAGCATCTCTTTCTCTTGGCAACATATTTGAAATGGATCAAGTCTCATGTGGATTGGATAAGTATTTCTCTCATTGTGATCTAATCAAGGTTGTAGTTGAAAACCTCATTAAAACCTCACTTTGTGCCCAAAATATTAGAAATTGTCTTTCCTTTTTCTTAGTGATTCGACCACCAAATTGCCTTAAATTTGGAGAAAATTTTCTTTTAAAATAATATTTCATTTGATCCATCTCTTGCATTATGAGGTGGAGTATTTTTGGAGATATGGATGATTGAGTTTTTCATAGTATTCTACTTTCTTCATTGGATTTTGCACTTTTTTGTTGATCTTGACGAGAGAATTGTCTCAAAATTGGAGCATCACTTCTCCTCTAAAGAACCTTCCAAATGAATCCATCTCGTGATTGATTTAGATGAACCTTTCATCCATGGTGATCACATCCGTGTTGCAGCCAAAAACATCATTGAGAATAATTGAAATCACCTAAATAGGAAGAAAAATTTATTCAAGAATCCAACTTAGAGAGCATAAGAGGATTGTTGAACATGAAACATATAATTGAATCAATTGAAGGCTTCTATGATGAGAACCGTGGTTTTGGTGTATTCTCGATCTCCTTACCATCTTCTATTTAGGAGACATATGAGAAAATACTCACATTCTTCAAGAAGACATTGTCCATTCAATTAGTGCTCGATTCCATTTCACAAAGAAGAAATATTTCCATTTAGAGGATTTCTACATTTCCATTGAGGATTCTTAAGAATCTTTGATACTATCAAATCCAAGAGAGCTCATGGTGTGATTTTTCTTACTAACTATGGGGCATGGATGATGTGAGCGCATGCTTCCTAATGATTGCAAGATAAGTGTTTGCTCATGTGGGAAGCAAGAGATCGTGTTTGTGACAAAGTTTATTTGTGCTGCCTAATACTACTCACGAGATGAGGAGCTGAAAGAGAGCTTTCGAGGCATGACCAAAGATAATCATTCTAGATAAGACGTGGAGCATCATTTCTAAGTCCAAGAAAAGACATGCTTTGTTTAGAGAAGCATCCGAAGAAGAGCATACTTTATCATGGACCATCTTCTTTCGATCACACCTTCTCTCTCTTCTTTTTTTCTCTCTAACATTCTATTTCTCCATTGAGAAATAACTTTTGTAAAATTGACTTAAGTCACTTAAAGTTTCTATTTCTTCATTGAGATTACACTTTAAGTTGAAAATTCACATGGGAATGTGAACAGTCACTTGTTTTGGCTATAAATTAGAATGTTGTCTCCGTTTTAATGGATCAATTTTTGCTCTCTCTATAGCGTTACTGTAATTTTTCTATCTCTTGCATCAATATTTTCCTCCATTCTCATCTTGTCACTCAACCGAGCACATGCTGACATTTGTAAGAAGTTGAAGGACTTTGTGCCTTCTTTATGGAATGAATATATCTTGATAAGGATTTGTATTTATCTTGCATTTTCATTTCATTATCTTGTTATGATGTTGTGTTGTGCTTTCTTGTTTCCTCCAATTGAAACTGAATCACCTCTAAGTTGTAGTTAATGAAATATGAGTTTAGTTCATTAATACAATTCCCCTTTACATTTCTCTCTCTTCCCTTACCTACAAAGTTCTCCCTCTCTAGTCTACTGTTGCAGTCACGATAAGGATGTTTACGCACATTCCCCGACCTTTGGCCACCCCAAATATTAGTCCAGTGTACATAGTTTCTAACTTTATTAAATGAGATCCTCCCCATTCTGCAGAGGAGTGACTTTGCCCTATGAGAGTTAATGAAATGACATATTTTTTCCTTTGACAAAATATTTCACCAATAATTTTTGGCAATTTTGCTGGGAATCGAACAATCCTATTATCAGTACCCTTTTCCCGTAAAATACTAAAAAATCATATTCCAAAAAAATGGTTTGTTGAATCCTATCCTCACCAAACTAAAAATCTATTTTACTTGCTTGACTGATTCATATATTTGAGAAAATTGATAGATAGAAGATATACCGTAAGTGACCAAGCAAGTGACATTATAGACCCTACATTTGAGTTGCAAAACATGCTGATTTCATAATCTCTCTCTTACAAATTCTAAGATAAGTTGTTGAAGATCCTCTAAAAGATCCATTTAAAAATACTCATCACATTCCTATTACATCCCCCATCTCTCCACCAACACTAAACGCTCTCCCTTTGGAGATGGTTGAGCCAAGCACTGGAGTCAAAACACCGGTCCGTTGGCTTTAACTCCTCAACTTCAAGAACTACCCAAAGGATCGAGATAATTTTTTTCCAAGTTATGGAGATGGAAAGCAACATCTAGATAAGCACATCACAAACTTTATCAATAGAACATGAAATTTTTGTTTGACTATTCATGGAGTCATGACAATATATTGCTACAAAATGGTTCTACTATTTTCCATCTTGTTCAATCAATGATTGGGAAGATATGGAAACTAAATTTTAAGCAATGTTCAAGTCAGCAGAAGATGCTCGTGCCCTTCTCACTCAATTGGCCTAAATGAAGAAGGAACCACAAAAACCCATGAGAGAATTTTAGACCAAATTCAATAAACTAATTAATGATATCCCTACCGGTGCTCGTCATATTAGAGATAATCAAAAGAGGTACCTCGTAAATGCTCGGGCCATTGGCTGAAGTTGGGTTTATATTGCAGAGAAATCAATCAAATACTTTGGATAATGCTCAAGAAATTTCTATTGAAGTGGAAGATGATCTTATAATATCAGGAAACATCAAACACCATTCAACAAAAAATAAATTCCAAAGCTCCTGTGTTGAAGGCACTTTGATTCCTCACATGTGTTGGTGATGATATGACTACACTAAAGAAGAAAATGGCTCAACATGCCCCATATAGAAACCAAAACCAAAATAAAATTGCTAGAGCACCCCAAAGGCTTACCTTAGAGGCTCCACCTATTAATGCAACATGTGGAACCTAAGAAGATGAAGAAGATGAAATTGTTGAATCAAAACTCTGAAGGAGAAGAAGAAGTTGGATATGCAAACATTGGGTATTTTAAATACTCATCAATGAATATTATGAGGATTCCATGATTGATATGAATAACTACTCTTGTGCAGTGTTCACTCACTCACAAACACAAAAAGAGGTCTCTTCCTCTGCTACCCAAGTGAAGCACTTGAATCCTCAAAATGTGACTCTACAGAAAAAAAAAAAAAAAAAAGAGGATCACCCCACCCACTTCCATGGAGTCAACCAAGAAGAATCTTGAGACCACCTCATCCAAAGCCACATCTACTTCTCCGGGTAAGTCTCTTTCCTCTCCCCTAGTCAAATCCGTTTTTGCTTCTAGTTATTTTGTTCCTAAGAAAATAACTCCTACTCTTGTCAAGGATGCCATTATTCCCAAGTATCTACATCTTCATCCTTTGACATCATTGACCATGTTAAGAAGTCCAAATTCCAAATTTCTGAGTCTGAGTATCTAAGAAATCATCCCAAGCAATTTGATAAACTTGTCCAGTTTATCAAAGGAATTAGTTTAAAGTCTAGTTCCATCAATTCCACTATCAAAGAACCACTTCCCACTCATAGTACCACTCCTTCTCAAAAAATTCTTGCCTCAACATCCTCCACTTCTAAGAAAGTATAACCCTTCTACCTCTGTCTTTGTTGATCAATGGATATAAATTGAGTAATTGTATCATTGATTCCAATTCCTTTATGACAATGCCATGCCCGCTAAAGTTCACTCTCACTCGTGTTATTGGCCATTGTTACTCCTCGCAGACAAAAAAGTACCCCTCATTGGTCGGGTCAAAGATGCTCAAGTATTATTTGTAGTTTTTCCTTATAAGAAGTTCAAGATTGACATACTTATGGCTAAAGTTCCAACTTCATATGGGATGTTGTTGAGTCGAGTTTTTCTTTGAGATGTTGGTAGAGATATACATATGAAATGGTTATGTGCCATTATACCACCAAGATAACATAAGATAAGATAAGATAAATATATTAAATGTCCAACGAATGACACAAAAAGTAGGTTAATGGACCGCACTCATACAAAGGAAAAACAAAAGTCTAGCTAGAGGACCAAAAGGTCCCCGAGAACAACTAGAAAAGAGAAGGAAAAAGAAGAACGAGAAAGAAGAGAGGCTTGGAAAAATCCTTCGAAGTCGACATAACCTAAACATGTGGAGGAAGAAAAGGAAGGAAGAGGAGGCAAAAGAGGAGAACCCCTCATATAATATCCAAGGCCGACCGAAGATGCTAGTAATGTGCTAAAGGTTGATATCGAGGTGTGGAAGATCTGGAGTGCTAGTGCGCAGAGGAGGGATGAACTCTTCGTGCTCATTTGGTGGATCTCAAAGACCATCTATGAGAAGAGGGCCTCAACCTCGTATGTATCCTGGACATCCCTAGTCCTGTGAAATAGTGCCTTGAGTCCGGACTAATATTGTCTACGAGTTAGAATTGGTATCACCCTACTATTTAGTGCCCCTCCCAAGGAGAGCACTATAAAAAAGAAAGTGATATGCCATGTAGTCGTCCGCCTGCTAAGGAAGTCAAGGGTCTCTTCCTGAAACCTAAGAGCCTCCTGATGAGATAGATAACAAGGCACCTCTCGATCATAATATTTGAAGAAGTCTCAGAAATGTTGGATGCTCTCTCGATCTGGAGTGAAATCTCCTTATGATATCATAGTAGACGGGAATCATAAGATGAAGTGATCTTCCATTTCGATCTCCTGAGGGAACAGACTTGGAAAATCCACTGCAATAGTCAATCTAATGATCACACTCAACTAAAAGCTTATGAGAGCCAACGCTGAATCGACCCAAGGAAATGCAAATGGCATGCATCCAACGTCGAGAAATGTAATGGGGACGAGAAATAAGACCATTATTGACCTCAAGAAGAAGGCCATCTTAGTCTAGGTACAATGAATGAACTATCTATCTATATATCATCTCTGATGATTTTTTTCAGATCCTGCTTTCCCGAAAGGAGATGGGCAGGAGAGTCAAAGGAATAACAGATGGTGGGAGGTGATGTGTCTAAATCGCAATAGACTCAAGTAGTCATGAGCCTCGACTTACCAATAATGAGATCGAATAGAATGATCGAATCAAGCAATGGCCTCGGAGGAGTAGTAAACAAGGTAGAGGAACCTATCTGAAAGTCAACAAAGCAACAAAAAACCTTGGAATAATGGTGGCATGTTTCCTTGATGATTACTTGAAGAGTGAGGATGTGGCCAATGGTTTGGTAGGTTGGTCAAAACCCTACTTGTCCCCTAGCTCTCGCAATGATTCTAGTCCAAAACTATGAAATCTTCATGTGAATTAGTATATAGCTTGGAAAATGCGTGACCCACCATAATCATTATGTAGTTGTTGGGATTAGAGGTAGGACACGATTTGTGGATGGGGTGAATAATGTGGCGGGACCAAGACCCCGTAAAACCTGTATAAACCACTTGGTTAAGGATATCCACTAAATAACTATTCAGGATGCCAAGTCCTTGCTTGAAGAGTTCTGCCTGGAAGCCATCCTCATCCATTGCTTTACTACCATTCATGGTTGAATTGACATTTTAAACATTTGTGTGAGTGAAAAAATGATAATTAGAAGGTGGGGACATAACCCGGATCTGGGCCTAGCTAGGGACGTCCTAAAGAGAGGAGGTATGAGCATACATGGAGCTAGGATCCAAGTCATGCGGAAGAAGGGAATGTTGGGGGAGAATGGTATGCCAAAAACACTTAGGAGAGTGTAAAAGGGACTAACAGAGCTCCCATCTCCGTAGAGAGATGAAAATGTGTTTCTTGTGGCGAAGGAGGTGGCGATAAGAAGACTTGAGAGAGGGAAAGGATAAAATGAAGATTTTTTTGCTTGAGAGGAATATGCATACATTCTTAAAAAATAAGATGACCCAAGGGCATACATTCTCTAACAAGATTCAAGATATGAAAACTATTTCATGATTTTAGAGGAAAACCTCGAGCTTCTCATTTTGACAGAGGGGTGCCCAAATTTGATAGATTCAGTTAAGAACTAAAAGGATAACTTAATGGACCCAAATTTTGATAGTGTGTGATTCTCATTGAGTATGGATATAAGTTCTCTATTTGGAGATGATAAGAATAATGGATATCTTGACTTGTCACAAAGTAGACTTGAGATGATAAACAATGTAGACCATGAGTTACGAAATGTGAGCCCTAGGTTTCCAATCATCTTCTCAAGATTCAACATGAGGACTTACCCAATGAATATGATTGTGAATATGAAGCTTTCTCTTTTCCATTTGAGAGAAGAGGACCTTCTCAATGATGAATGGACATATGGAAAGGTGCTTAAGTCTCTCAAGTATGATTCCACTCAAGAATAAGATATCTCCATCACAGAGATGACTATTGTAGCTCAAAAAGGTCATAATGAGAATGATGATCTCTCTATTTCTACCCCAACCTTGTGTTCATTATCCTTTCAAGAAGATGAAACACCATGTGAGTCATACCATAACAAGAAATAGATCGAGAATGAATCGATGCATGTTAAGGATATCCATCTGGACCGATTAGGAAAAATAAAGTAGTAAGAAGTCTATGATGGTGTTGAAATTCTCAAAAGCACTACCAAGAACCAACTAATAGAAATAATGGTCATGTGGAACATGAAAAGCGAAGAACAAATGCCCATCGGAGGGTACAAGCCTAGGTGTGAACATGATAAGCCTAGTATGATCAAGAATCAATCCCATGGAAGTGGCTAAGTTAAAAATGGGAAATCATGAGCATGGATGAATTTAAAAATGGAATGGCAAATGGAAATGAAATTTTAGAGAAACAAAGACAATGAGCTATCCAGATGGATTTTCACTTGCAAGAGGATCCATACAGACTCTCTCAAGAAGAAGCATGTAATATTCCCTTTCTCGTGTGTATGGATACCTCTTGCATCCCATCTATTTCAAAAGTACTTGAGAAAGGGGTCTTATTTAATTGAACTAGTCAATGGATTTGCAAAGCATCATCATTTGATACTAATCATACACAAGTAACATCCGGAACATAACAAGCATTACAATGAAAGTGGGTTGTCCCCCCGCCGATATATCATAGGTGATTTAAGTTTGTTTTTGTCATGTGGTTCGCTTTCCTTCCCATTGTGTGGTGTGTTTACTTTGTTTTTGTTTTTATTTCTGGTTGTGTGTGCATCTCATTTCATTCCAACGTCCCTTTGAGTCTATTCTACACAATGGATAAGGCAATGGTCTACTTAAGATTGTATGATTATGGTGTTCTTTCTTGCCTCATTTATGCATCACTCAAAACAATCAAAGTTCCCATGTATGAGCCAACTTTTGGAATGTAAAATGTCAAGGTATTTTCCTTAACAACCACATGAAACTTTTTGTCATTTCTTGAGAAAGTTGGTCAAAATTTTTAAAATTTGTCTCTTTACAAATATGAATTTGTGTGAAAGGTTTTAGAAGCTTTGGATGGTTTCATAAGTCCATATTATAGTCATCTAAAAGGTCTTTGAGTTTACTTCATGTTAATATGGTTTATGTAGTGATGAAATCATGCACTTTCTACTTACATCAATGCCTCTAGGTATGTTGTTATATGCATGATTCCTAAGCAAGAAGACTAGACATTAACAACACTTATTTTACTCTTTCATTGCTTTTATCTTTCCCACACTCTTATTATTTGATTTTTGGAATGATCACATTACTTTTGGACACTAGATGACATGTGAATTAACTCTATATTGATCATTATTTCTTACGAGCATCCCGCACACTACCGCCATTAGGGATAAGAGTGCCCCATGCACTACTGTCCCCTTTGGGCCTTTTTATCCCTTTCCCTCCTTTTCTTGATTTTAAATTGCAACATCATTTTGTATCTTTTCTAGAGTTTCTTTTATCACTTTGGGTCAACTTTTTAGTTGTTAATAATAATATTCAAACAAGGGAATCATATATATATATATATATATATATATATATACATTACTTACCAAATTATTAGGGACTGGACAATTTGGGGCTAGTACTTACTATTTACTACTTGGGCAAAAAAACATTCAAAGAATGCATTTGGGTTGCATCATTCACTACATAGGGAAGGGAAATTTTTGGATTCCATGCTTATAGCTCATTATCTTGGTGCATGACTAATCGACACAAGGGAAACCTAGCTTCAAGGGACACGATTCCAATCACACACATAAGAACTACATAGACTCTAAAATTTAGTGCAACACTTGGTGACAATCACAATGGGATGACCTCCAAATTTAGTCCACTCAAGCATATGCATTATTTTATTTCATCTAGAGTTTGCTTGATTTTTGTACAAGTAACTAGGGTTTGTTTTGCAGTACATATGAGACACATGAACCCTACAATGAAGTGGATGTGAAAAATAACAAAATGAAGAAGCTAAGTTTAGATCTTGAAAATACCATAAGTAAATGCATTGCAGTAGGACACTAGCGCCTGCAGGCGATCCCGTCCCTGCGAGCACTCCTATTTGAAGAAGTCCCGCATCTCGCTTATCTAGACATAGCTCACATAGTATATATTCAACAATTTCTAGTCAATTTGCAGCCCAAGATTAGCCTAGATCTCCCAATACAAGCTAATTCACTCTTATATCCTATCTTGCATATTTGTACTTTTCATGCTAGATCTTGTTTGTTATTGCTATATTCATTCGATCTCAATACTTTGATAAAAAAATTTAAAATGTTTAAATCATTTAGTGAACCCGATCCTGATATGACCATTATTGGATCTATCTTTCATGCCCATTACTTGTAGTGGTTGCTTTGGTGTCTCACAACATACTGAGCATCTCCCACAAAATCGTAATCCTTCCAATAACATGGCTAAAACCACAAATGATAACCCCTCTTCAATTCCCATCGAGTTCCTCTTGAGGATATCAAAGATTTTGATAGTGAACATTCTTATGATGAAGACACTAATGTGGATTAGACACAACTTAATGTTGTCACCACTTTCCGTTCCACATTACATGATAATCCCACTCATGTGCCACATGTCCTTCACACTTTATTATCTACTCAACGTGCCCATGAAAATGCAACTAATGTTAGTATTGTTCAACCTTCACACTCTTTATTGCAATCCCTTCTTCTCTTCCAATTTAATCTCCTCCCACCATTATGGGGGTATCCACCATTCATATGCCTAATTCTACACCCACTACTCACTTATCTTTGCTCATCATTTCCCATCTAACCTAGCACTTCTTTAGGCACCTATGCCTTAAAGTATTTATATCATGATTTGTAAGCTCAAATTCATCAATTGCAAACATAGTCTCCTCATCTTCTTCTCCATCCCTTGATTCTTTACTTCTTCTTTATAGTCCTCTTACACCTAAGGTTTCTTCTTATCCAATTCCTCCCAAATTTTACTCACCTAAGTTTCCTCTCTTCGATGGCCATGGAGATCCTCAAGAGCACCTTCACTCATTTCATGTTGTATGCTTGGATTATGCTTGTGATGACACACTCTTGTCTAATTTGTTTCCTAGAGCTTACAAGATTATGCCTTACGATGGCTTTATGATTTGCCTTTTGCATTCTATTTGATCTTTTACTCCTCTTACGAATTTGTTTCTAACTTACTTTTCCATGGATATGGAACACAGATATCATATGCACAAATGGCCAAAATGAGGCAAGGAACTAATGAACATCTTAACGACTATGTGTTGCATTATATGACTAATATTTATAAAAATGAACAACGTCTTAAATGAATCTGAATTACAATATATTTTCATCTAAAACATATTAGCTCCTTTACAAGTGTGTACTCTTTGATTATTTTCACTCTTTTGATAAACTATGTCATACTTGAAAAGTACAAGGATCAAGTTACTTTCTTCAGGAAAAGTTAAATATGGCGCTAATGTTTTCGATGGTTCTACTAACAAGTTCCCAAGCAACTCTGCATTCAATGGAAATCCTAGTGACTTTAAGCCTACTATCAATGTTATATCTCAACCTACAAAGCTACAATTGCACCTATATGCCACACTTTTACTCCATTGCCATACCCACCACATATGTTGTTACCTCAAACCCTTGAAAGCAATCTAATTTCTCTTTTGCCTCCTCTCGAGCTAGATCCTAATAGTCTTCGTGGAAACAAATTTGATGAACATGCACATTCTGATCATCATAGATGCAATGGATATTCTATTGATAAGTGTTTCAAGCTTAGACATATCATTCAAGATTTGATTTACAATAATGACATTGAGTTACTTGAATACACTAATTCTATTCCAAAATATACTAATGACAATGAAAACTTAAAATATTCAATGATCCACTACCTAAGCATGAAAAATCAACTCTTGAATCCTCCTTAAATCATGTTTATCATGTTGTTCCTCATCCTTCATCTTCAGATCATCCTCTTAGATTTCTTTTTGGTACTTATGATCTACCTTCACCTATCATTTCTTTCATTGATGCTGATTTTCACACTCTTTTTCATCACACAAATTACACACGCTTCTATTGGTTCTCATGCTATCAACAATGTTATGGTGCATCCTACTTACAAGTGCAATGCATTTTCATTATATTTCTTACAAGCTATCAATTTTCCATTATCTCATATGACCCATAGGACCCCTACTTCTCATGGGCATGTCATTCTTCTCATCACTATTGGGCCTCTCACTCTCTATGCATTTTACTATTGATTGGCTATACCATTGCACATTGTGACATGATCTTAGGATTCCCTTGGCTTAGGGATACCAAATCTGTGTCATCCATATTTCATGGATGCCTTAAGTTTGTACATGAGAGTCACCTTATCACTATTCGAGGCATCCCACCATGAACTCCTTTGTTTTTCCTCCTCCTACTACCACATTTTCAACTACTTCTATCACTAGTGCAACTACTTCTACATATTCTCATGATGGCCACATGGCTTTGGCATATACTCCTATGGAATCTAGAGCTCTTACAATTCCTATTCAAGTATTGTTATACATACACCTAGATCTCCTCTACATGTAGTTTCTACTCCTTGTTCACGATGTATACATCACTCTCATAGTCCACCTCACACAAAAGGTGTCACCATAGGACACAAGTTACCCATGGTACATATTTGCCCATTTCATGGTCTCTTTCTCCACATGTATTCCCCCATGGCCATAGAGTCTTTGATCATGATCACATGCATACTTCCTTCACACTAGTGGATAATGGGCCCTCACCCCATATCCTCATCAGATAGATCAATGTGGCACACACAATTGGGGGAATATTCTCCACCTGGTTACCCGAAGAAAAAATATTGTTCTAGGTCCAAACATGAATGTTGAGGGTGCATTTACTTACATGGACCTCACTTTGCACACATACATTGGGGGAAACCTTACTCCCCTCTTGTAGTTTTTATGTTTCATGTTCACATATTTGCAAAAAAATCAAAAATACTAGCTTAGATCTTGATTGGATGTATCCTTGCTTGCTCATTCTATTCTATGTTGCACACTACTTATCATGTTACTTGGGTTCATAATATGCTTTATCATTTTTCCATACAAACATGCACATTCACATGGTAATTTTTGAGGTGAATGCATATCACTTATAATTTTCTACACGATGTATGATGCTTGACACTGTATACATACTAGTCCCACTGAGGCTCCTAGGGGCATCTACCTTTTCTATTTTCCTATATTTAGGTTCTATCATTGCAATATATACTACTTTCATTCCTATTTCCCATTGTATACATTGTGGCATACTATCAATATTTCTAACATGTTAACAAGTGCTTCATGTGTAGAATTTGTATTATAGGCCTACTTCCAATCATGGTTCTCTGATTTGCTTATATCTTATCTTCCTTTCTTGTGTCTTGATTACCATTGTTTGTGGGATATGCCCTATGTTCATTTCTTGTTTTCTTGTATTGCCTTGAATAATTTTATCATTTTACAACATCATGAATGGTGTCCCATGTATTCAACTAGCTACTCGTTGTGTCTTTTGTAATGTTACTGTGTGTTGACTTGTTTCTATTACATTATGTATACTTGTTTGTGACTAACACTTTTGGCTAGCCTTTTTCCCATTGTTTGTATATGCCATGGTTGTTACCATGTGTATTCCCTATTCCCCTATGGGAGTTCCATTTCAAATGTGCACATCAATTTAAGATTTCCTCATTTGGGCCATGCTTACCTTTTTCCATCTCACACCCCAAACGAGTGGGGTAATAATCAGGTGACTATTTCACCCTCTCAACAGTTCACAAGACCAGATACAAAATGATACATAGAAAAATAGGGTACACAGAAGCTAAGAAACAAGTTTAGAATTAGAATTGGGCCTAAAATCAGTCTAGGACAAAAGCACCCAACACAAATAGGTCTATTGGGCACTAATGTCCCACTAGGTGTTCTATCCTGGATAAAAAACAATTATAATACATAATCAATAGGTTCTCAGTGACAATATTTTCTAATTCCCAGCAACACAAGATCGATTACAAGTTACTATCAAGAACAAAAAGAACAAAATCAGTGGCACGTTACACACTTTGTGTAATAAAACTAATTACTTCATATGGCTCGGTGAATAGTTTCATTGGGTTTGTGACTATATGTAGTGACACTTATCCAAGGGGAAGAACAAAGGGTTGGAGAGAAAAGATGATCGCTCTCCCAATACTCTTCCCTTGGCAATAGGATGCCTAAATCCAAAGTTTAGTGACAACATGCTGAAATCCAAAGTTTAGTGACATGATGCTCAAATCCAAAGTTTAACAACAGATGCTCAAATCCAATGTTTAGCGACACGACACCTAAATCCTTAGTTCTATTCCAATCATCTCTAAGGCAACAAACATACAAGAACAATTCTATCTCTTCTCTCATGGCACACATGTGTATTCTACCCTTGATTCACTTATTTTCAATACACATTTCTATTTTGACATATACTAAGTTAAAGTTCAATTTCATTTATTATGAGCATTGAATACACTTATTTTATTTTGTAGGTCCGACCTTACTCCGACAAAAGGGAAACACACAAAATGTAACAAGGAACAATCTCAAGCATAACAACACTCCGACATAGACAATATCCAAGGAACACAGAGATACATAACTTTTACTACACACATAAGGTCACCCCTAGGATAATTATCCTCTTTTAGTCTCCACAATGCAAATGTCACAATCTCCATTCAACACGATATCAAACATATATACATTTGGCACGCTATCGATTACAACTCCCTTAAAATCTCTATAAGGTAATCTCTTCTTATCTACTTTATACTACTGAATTATCATTCACCAACATAAAGTAGGGGCAAATATAGTCATGAAATCATGCACAATTTATACTTACATCAATGCCTCTAGGTATGTCATTATATACATGATTTTTAAGCAAGAGACTAGACATTAACAACACTTATTTTACTCGTTCATTGATTTTATCTTTCATATACTCTTATTAATTGATTTTCTAGAATGATCACTTTACCTTTGGACACTAGATGAAATGCGACCCAACTCTATATTGACCATTATATCTTCCAAGCAACCCGACACTACCACCCATCGGGACAAGAGTTCCCCCAGCGCTAATGTCCCCTTAGGGTGATTTTGTCCCTTTCCCTTCTTTTCTTGATTTTGAATTGCCACATCATTTGGTATGTTTTCTAGAGTCTCTGTATCACTTTGGGCCAGCTTTTTAGTTGTTAAAGATGAAATTCAAACAAGCGAATCATATATATACATGAATTACTTATCATTATTGGGGGCTAGACAATTTGGGGTTAATACTTACTATCTACTACTTGGGCAAAGAGCAACATTCAAAGAATGCATTTGGGATGCATCATTCACTATATAAGAAGGGGCATTTCTGGATTCCATCTCACACATTCATCTTAGGGAAAAAGTAGTTGAAGCCTGTTATCTTGGTGTGAGTAGCACAAGGGAAACCTAGCTTTAAGGGACACGATTCCAATCCAACACACAAGAACTACACGTAGTCCGAAATGTACTTGTGACACTTGATGATAATCACATTGTGGTGATCACCGAGATTAGTCACGACTCAAGCATATGCATTACTTATTTCATCTAATATTTTTTTGAGATTTGTACAAGTAGATAGGATTTGTTTTGTAGGTACATTTGTGACATAAGAACCCTACAAAAAAGTGGATGTGACAAATAATGAAAGGAATAAGCTAAGTTTGGATCCTAAAAATACCGAACTAGAGATATTGTAGGGACACTAGCACATAGATTAGACAATAGCACCCGGGAAAATCCTATCTTAATGTGGGTGCTCACGTATGAAGAAGTCCTAGATTTCATTTTTCTAGACAAAGCTCATATAGTCTAGATTCATCATGTTCCAATCAATTTCCAGCCCAAAATCAACCCAAATCTCCCAATACAATATAAGTCACTCTTATCTCCTATCTTGTATACTTAATTGTACTTTACATGATAGATATTTTTTGTTATTGCTATATTAATTTGATCTCATTTCTCTAATAAAATATTTAAATCACTTTAGGGAACATTTTGCAAGCTCCGGAGTAGTTGTGGGAGTGCATTCACCTCCAACACTTTTTAAGGAAAAGGTGTTTTTTGTCATAAGAGACAGGGCATCTTGTGTGAAAGGTTTTGAGATCCTTAAGTAGTTTCAGAAGTACATACAAAAATCATGGGAAATGTTTTAGATCGTACTACATGATGATATATTCAAGATCTGGTTTTGGAAACAAAAAAATAGAACCCTGTCGGACATATGAAGCACCATAGTCTTTATGAAATAGATAACTTACACAAAAGGTATCGAGCTCTGGGTGGATCTCGAAGCCTTGTTAGTAGTCAAATGAAAAATTATGGAGTTCTTCACATATCTACAACATTTTTTTTGTCTTCGTCATTGTAATTTTTCTCTATGGCAAAAACACATTTATCGCTACATTATGCTTACTTGGGCCATTTTTAGGTTTTGGATCCAAAATAAAGAAGCAAGAAATTTAATCTATTTTAAATTATTTTAATGGATTCTTTGGATGGTTTACAATCAATTTTATATTTCATTCAACCTCAAAATTCCTTCTCTTGCTCTGAGAATGAAGGTTTCACTATTCAAGTTCTTGCTCAGGCCTCCAAATGCGCTTTTGGGAACTTTAGTTCCTCCTCACAACCAAAAATGAACTTTTGGAAACTACTTAGTTCTAATTTGAAGTTTAAAATGTTCCTTGGTTCCTTATGGAGGCTCAAAATGTGCTTTTATGGAGTTTCATGTTCTAATTTGATGTTGTGGTGCACTTTTTCACTTGAGGTTTCTCATGGGAACCAAAAGTGTGCTTTTGGAACTTAAATGAGTTCCATGGTTCTAATTTTAAGTTGAGATTTCACTTTTTGGAACTTAAAGTGAGTTCCAAGATACTAATTATGAGTTGGGGTTGCACTTTTTGGAACTTAAGTGACCTCCAAGTTCTAATTTTAAGTCAGCGCACTTTATTAGTTCCCATGTTCTAATTGTTCATTGACATTGCACTTTTCACTTGAGGTTCCACTTAGGAACCAAAAGTGCACCCAAATTTCCTTATGAAGGTTAAAAATATGCCTTGGTTCCATTTGGGAGGTCAAATGCACTTTTGGAACTTAAAGTTCCCCCTTCAAAATCAAAATGCATTTTGGTTCCTTATGAATTTCAAAAATGTGTTTTCCTCCAAAATCGAAGGAAAAATCACTTTAAAAACTTCCCAAGATCCTCAAGTCAATTTATAACAAAATTAAATCCTCATTTTCTCCATGAAACTTCATTTCTTCATCACATTCCTCCATGAAAACTAGTTGGATGCCTCGGTGTTGCTCAAAATATTTTTCTCATATCTTGAGCTCCCATGACAAAAATAACTTACTTTACATACTTATCCTCCATGAAAAAACATTTAAGCTGATATAAGACACAAGGGCTATAAAAAAGTAGGTTTTTTAATCTACTCACTTGAAATTTACTACTATAGAAACCCTTCTTTCCCATAGTCCTTCCAAAAATTCAAATGTTCATATCTTACAAACCCTAAGGTCAATCCCTATGATATTTTTTCCATGTGTTATCCTAAAAAATTCATCCACATTGATATATTCCTCATTTTATATAGTGGAGAGATTCATTCCATGTGATTTGGTCATTTTTGGCTTGAGAAACCCAATTTTAGAACTCACTTTGCAACTGAACGTGTTTAGCTATTTCCTACCATTCCCAAGGAGAGATCTTCGTGAAAATTGGAGCATCCCTCCCTCTCAATTTTTTTCAAATGATTCAAGTCCCTTGTGAATTTTATAAAATTTTCTCCTGAAATGGTCAAATAAAGATTTCAACCCAAACTTCATTAAAAAAAAAGCTCATCATACAACCATAACTTGTTTTTTCATTTCCTATCATTTTTGACAAGATAACTTCGTGAAATTTAGAGCATATATTCCTCTAGTAAACATATTTCAAATGGATCAATTATCATGTGTATTGGATAAGTATTGCTATCATGGTGATATAATCAAGGTTGTAGCTAAAAACCTCATTAAATCCTCACTTTGTGCCTATAACAACTAAAAATGTTTTTCCTTTTTCCCTGTGACTCGCTATCCAAATTTCCTAAAATTTGGAGAAAATTTTATTCTTAAAAACACCTTTTATTTTATCTATCTCTTGTATGATGAAGTGGATTATTATTGGATATATGGATGGTTGAGTGTTTCACAAGATTCTACCATCTTAATTGGATTTTACACTTTCTGTTGATCTTGATGAGAGAATTGTCTCAAAATTGGAGCATCACTTATCCTCTCAAGAAAATTTCAAAAAAACCATACATGATTGATTTGGATGAGCCCTTCATCCATGGTGACTCGCATCCATGTTGCAGCAAAAACATCACCGAGAATAATTGAAAACACCTGAATAGGAAGAAAAACTCATTTGCTAACCTAAGTCGAGAGCATAAGAGGATTGTTGAAGATTAAACATACAATTGAATACATTTAAGGATTATATGATGGGAACCATATATCTAGTGTATTATTGATATCCTTTCCATCCTCTATTCTGAAACATAGTAGAAAGTACTCATATTCTTTAGGAATACATTATCCATTTAGTTAAAGCCCGATTCCATCTCATAAAGAGGAAGTGTTTCCATTCAAAGGATTTCTAAGTTTCCATTGAGGATTATTAATAATTTGTGATCTTGTTAAATCTAAGAGAGCTCATGGTTTGATTTTTCTTATCGAATCTAGGGCACAAATGATGTGAGTGCATGCTTCCTAATGATTGCAAGATATGTGTTTGATCATGTGGGAAAAAAGAGACCATGTTTGTTAAAAAGAGTTTATTTGCGTTGCCTACCATTTCTCACAAAGATGAAGAGTTGAAAGAGAAATTTCAAGACATGACTAAAGATGATCATTCTAGATAAGATGTGGAACATAACATATAAGTCCAAGAAAATACATGCTTTGTTTAGATAAGCATAAAAATAAGATCCTATTTAGTTGCAACATTCATCTCCGCAATGAGGGAAGAACATAACTTCATCTTGGATAATCTTCTTTTGATCACACCTTCTCTCTCTTCTTTTCTCTCTCTAATGTTCTATTTCTCCACTAATAAATAATTTTTGCAAAAGGGACTTAAGTCATTTAAAGCTTCTATTTCTTCATTGGGATTACACTTTAAGTTGAAAATTCCATGGGAATGTGAATGATCACTTGTTTTGGCTATAAATTTAAATGTTCTCTCCATTCCAAGGGATCAATTTTTGCTCTCTATAGCATGTTGTAATTCTTCAATTTCTTGTATTGATATATTTTTTCCATTCTCATCTTGTCACTCAAATCGAGCACATGATGAAATTTGTAGGAAGTTGAATGAATTTGTGCATTCTTTACGGAAATAATATATCTTGATAGGGATTTGTATTTATATTGCATTATCCATTTCATTATCTAGCTATGATGTTATTTAGTGCTTTCCTATTTCCTCCAATTAAAATTGGATTCACCTATGATTTTTCGTGAAATATGAGTTTAGCTTATTAATAAAATTCCCCTTTTCATTTATCTCTTTCTCTCTCTCTTCCCTTACCTACAAATTTCTTCCTCTCTAATCTACTGCTATAGTCATAACAAGGGTGTTTATGCACATTCCTCAACCTCTAGCCACCATGTATATTAGTCTAGTGTACATAGTTTCCAACTTTTAATTAATGCGATCCTCCCCATTCCTAAGAGGAGGGAGTTTTTCCTGTTAGCATTGATGAAATGACATATTTTGTCCCTTGAAAAATATTTCCCCAACAGCTTGGTGACTCTACCGAGAATCAAACAATCCTATTATCTGGTACCCTTTTC
This sequence comes from Taxus wallichiana var. yunnanensis, assembly GCA_018340775.1. Classification (NCBI taxonomy): domain Eukaryota; kingdom Viridiplantae; phylum Streptophyta; class Pinopsida; order Cupressales; family Taxaceae; genus Taxus; species Taxus wallichiana. The sequence goes on along the minus strand of CM031239.1, from coordinate 771,102,752 downwards.
CCATTAAAAAAACATATTAAAAAAAAAAATGGTATGTCAATCCTATCCCTTGACCAATATGAAAATATAATATTTTTCTTGAGTGATTCATATTTTTTAGAAAATTGGTAGATAGAAGATATACAAGATGTGACCAAGCAAGTGGCATTATAGATCCTACATTTGAGTTACAACAATAGGATGATTTTAGATTTGGACTCATACGGATTCCAAGACAAGATGTTGAATATCCTCCAGAAGATCCATTTGAAAATACTCATCATAGTCCTATTACATCTCCCATCTCTCCACCATCATCGATTAATCTCCCCCCAGAGATGAATGAAACAATACCTTGAGGTTAGAACATTGTCCATTGGTTGTAGAATTCTCCACTTCATGAACTACCTAGAGAATCAAGAAAGAATTTTCCCAAGTTTTATAGAGATGGAAAACAAAATCCATATGATCACATTATAACCTTTATCACACCATGTGGTGTTATTAGAGTAGGACATGAAGATGTTCCTTTTTGGCTATTCATGGAGTCATTACAAGATGCTACTACTAAATGGTTCTACTATTTTCCATCTCACTCAATCACTGATTGGGAAGATATGAAAGATAAGTTTGAAGTAAGGTTCAAGTCAACAGAAGATGATCATGCCATTCTTAATCAATTGGATCAAATAAAGAAGGAACTATAGGAATCCATGAGAGAGTTTGTAGGCAAATTCAAAAAATAGATTATTAAGATCCCTCCCGGTGCCCATCATACTTCAAAAATCAAAAGAGGTACTTCATAAATGCCTAGTTGTTTGAAGTCGGGTTCACATTGTAGATAACTCAACCGAATACATTGGAAAATTCTCAAGAGCTTTCTATTAAAGTGGAAGATGATCTTATCATGTCAGGAAAGCTCAAGAACCATTCAACAAACAAATAAATTCCAAAGCTCCCAGGTTGAAGGCATTGATTCCTTATTATAGAAGTTGGTGAATGATATGACTACACTAAAGAAGCAAATGATGCAACATGCCCCATATTGAAACCATATATGGAATAAAATTGTTAGATAAACCGAAAGGATTTCCATGGAGGCTCACCTATTAATTAACATAAAGGAGAAGGAGAAGTTGGATATGCCAATGTTGTGTATTTTGAATATTCATTTGATGAATATTATGAGGATCCCACGAATAATATGAATAACTAATCTTGTGAAATATACACTCACTCACAAGTACTGAATAAGGCCTCTTCCTCTGCAACCCAAGTGAAGCACTTCAATATTTAAAACGCGAGTCTAGAAAACAACAACAAAAAGAGGATCACAACACTGCCCACTTCTATGGATTCATCCAAGAAGAATCCTGAGACCACATCGGGTAAAGTCACATCTCCTTCTTCGGGTAAGTATCTTTCCTCTCCCGTGTTCAAACAAGTTTCTACTTTAACTTATTTTGTTCTTAATAATATAACTCCTACTCTGTCAAGGCAAAGATTGTTCCCAAAGGATCCTAATCTTCATCCTTTGACATCATTGACTATGTTAAGACGTCAAAAGTATAAATTTATAAGTCCAAGTATCCGACAACTATTGGTAAAATATTTTTTAGTAGGGAAGATTAATGGTTTTTGTCAATGCTTACGAGATTAGGCTCCACCTTCTTGGGTATGAGGAGGCTCCCATTTATTGAATGCAAGGACTAAATAAAATTTTGGGTGGCCGTTAGGTCGGGGATCACATAAGAATACTCCACTAAACCTATGAAAAAGTGTTTTTACTGTGTACAAGGGATACTTTTCTTGAAAAGAGGTAAAGGGAAGTAGGAAGATTGAAAGATGGGGTTAAGATTGTGGATAGGAAATTACGATTATCACCCACATTAACCAGATTAAGTCCACATTCAATAAAAATAAATCAACCATGTAAGAAATAACAAGACTAATAAATCAAATCTACAAAGTTATATGGATTCATTAATCAAAGACACAAAGTTCCTTCTTGGTTATAAAAGATTACAATGCTTGCAAAGTTGGAAATTAGAGAGAGTAGAAGAACAAAAGCAAGGAGATATAAAAATGTACCTTATTGTTTGTAGTAGTAGTGATACAAAGGCAAAAAAATAACAATAACCAACAACTGATAACCCCTTGGAATGGAGAATCCATCCCAATTTATAGCTTACAATAATGTCACTTCCTCTCCCCCATGTGAATTTTCATCTCACCACCACATGTAACCTTTTAAATTCCCTAGGAATGAAATTAAGTCCTTTTCTTATTTTTGAAAAAGGAACTTTTACAATGCAACATAAGGCAACTTAAGTGAATAAGACAAAAGAGTGAAAAATTACATTCCCAATGAAGAAATAAAATGTTAGAGAGAGGGGGAGAGAGAAGAAGAGAGAGAATTGAAAATATGGAGACAAGGAATACTTTTGTTGAAGAAGAATCTGCTCGATGGACTTTGAGGAAATTCTCCTTGAATGAAATTATTTTCCTATGACCTTTTGTTGGATTGAAACACTGTGGTTATGATCTCCTTCTTCTGTGAGATGCAGACATACTCCAAAACATCAAACAAATGTTTAAAAACACCGTTAAGTGACTTGCACCATATGAACTTGAGATTATTGCTGTTCTTGCATGATGATCCTCTTTGAACACAAGGTTGGAGTTAGGATATGAAGATCATCAACTTACTTCTCTTGAATTCAAGATTCACCTCCATGACAAAGATATCTCCTTTTTAATGGAATCAACCTCAAGATGCTCAAACACCTTCTTTCTCATCTCTTGCTCATTGGAAAAGGTTTTTTTCCGATAGAATAATTAATCTTGTTCTTAAATGAACATGTGTATTGTGAAGTTTATCCAATCACCATGATGTCCGCAACTGTCTCAATCACATCCAGGTGCTCTTTAATCAGCATAGGTGACTCAACATCCTTGTTTCTTGACCAATGTTTTGATACTAACTATTTTTAGTAATACTTAATGTAGGAAGTCTATTTTTAGTTACCAATTGTCGTAGTTTGCACTTTTGAATTTTCTTGATGTGCAAGGAGCATTGATGACTCGTAGAATGCACTATTTATGGTAATAACTATTTATAGATTATTAAGCTTAGGAATTATTGTTATTTTTAGAAGTGGGTCTTCCTTGTCTCGTAAAAGCATGAGAGTGGTCTCAAAAGTTTTGTTATTTCACAAGGAGGAGTTGCTCCAATTTTCAAAGAATTTCAATCGACAAAACTCCATAGATCTGAAAAATGATTTTTATAATGGGAAACTTTGTTTTACCATTAAAAATAATGTATACCCCATTGGATGCAAGTTTGCAATCATTTAAAAGATGTTTTTGAGAAGGAGCGGTTGTTAAAATTGCGTAGCAAGAATCAACAAGGGGTTTGGGAGATATGAACAAATTTATATTTTTAGTATATGAGGTCTCTAGCATATTTTTAGTAGCATAACAACAAGGACAATGAGGTTAGAATGGAGATTTGAAACTCAAAAACTTGTGACGTGTTTGAACATGAAGCCTTTTGATCTTACTTGCACACCTTAACTCATGTTTGACTCAAACAAGCTTAACCAGGGTTGATGTTGAGTTGTACCCTAAAAAATTGGTTAAAAAGGGAAAAATAGGACAAGACGGGATCCCAAATGAACTTTTCATCAGATCATGCCAAGTGTTAGCTTGTGGTTTCATGAGAGTGAGATGTAGGGTCTGGAAACTAGCACTCGGGGATTAACAGAGGTTTTCCACGTGTCTGGGGGCTAGCTAAGAGAGGAGTACACTTTTGTGTAACTCATGTCCCTTTGAACCTTGGGACAAGTACAAGGAACATAACACCTTGAAAAATGTGTCATGGGTCAACTGTCATGAGGAGGGGGACTGATTTCAAGTTGGGTTCAAGTTTGCACTCTTAACACTCAAACACTTTTTAAGAGACAAAAAATTCAAAATGAAAGTGGGAGCACAATTGTTTTTCCCTCATGTAAATTTTCATAGTGGGAAAAGTACAATGGGAAAAAAGACCTTGAAAAATGTGCCAAGGGGGCCACAACATGAGGAGGTGGCTTGTTTTTGCATTGAGTTCAACTAACTAATCGAGTCACAAGTTTTAAGTTCCGAAAAGAAACATTCATAGGGGATGTTAAATTTGGTGTCCACCACGTCCCTTTGATCCTTAAGACAAGTGAAAGGCAACACACATCCTTGAAAATTGCACTCAAGCCTTGAAGTGATGTTGATGTCATCATCCCAACGTAAAATTAGAACACACAACTTGCCTTTTCTTCCTCGAGAGTGAAATTTGGAGTGCAAAGGTGAAATATTATATGATTTTTACGCAAAAAATCTATTAAGTTCATTGCCACCACTTTAAAGACTTGATTCAACTTAAAATTTTATTTATGGCACCATTCACCCTTTTAGCATGAAGGAGCAATAATAATGACTTGAGCTATCATAAGAGATCTTAGATATTTAGAAAAATATTTATGTGTCCATTTTGTGGATGATTCTAAGATATTTCCATTGAATATTTTTTTGAGCTCCTATATTCTCTTGGAACTCCTAGAATCTTTAGAACAAGGTGGCTTTCTCTATTGAAGCCTTCATTCCATGTGCCTAAAATGACCTAGTTTTTCTTAAATTGTTCCCTGACATCAATTTCCTCCATATATTTTCCCTAAACTACCTTGTATCACTTCATTTCTCTCCTACACAACTCCCATATGGATTAAATCTTTCCTGTCAGCCTTCCTTAGGATAGCTTTATGTTGTAATATGGCTAAAAATAGCCAATTTCATGCTTTAGAGAGCAATATTCCACCTCGGACCTTAGTATTATTATAAAACCATCTGGGATCCATTCCCTTAAATGTGAAACACGCATGAAAACCATGTTATCAATTTCCTCTTAGCTATAATGAGGATGACATAGGCCTGGAGGGGCTACATGAGCTGATGGGCTAGCTAGAGGAAGGGTTCACAATGATCGGGAAGAGGTTTCAAATGGTGGGCTTAGTTGTCATGGAAAAAAAATTCAATTTTGCATACTAAACATTTAACATGACAAAAAATGGATCTAACTCAATGAAATTAGACCATAAGGGGTAATGAAGAACCTTACATATCTCATGAAGTAGTGGACCAAAGCCTTATCCATTGGGCCATAGAGTCACCACACTAAACAATTAGCAAAACTATCAACACAACTAAGGGAAAAACAACATGGATACACAATAGAGAAAGGAAACACACAATATAAAGGAAAATCATGATACAACATACCTAAATCACCTATGATACATGTGAGGGACAACCCACTTTAATTGTAACGCTGATGCTTCTCTCTCAAGTTTACCCGTGCACGGGTAGCACAAAATTCCTTTGTTCCAAAAATACATTGACTAGATCCATGAAATATGACCCCTTTCTCAATTTCTTGGGAAAGTTTGCATGATTGTTCTTGCAAGTGAGGGTCCACTCAAATATCTCGTTGCCTTTATTTCTCTAACTTTCGCTTCGGGTTGCTTAAATATTTGTAAATTCATTCCAATTTCTGATTTTCTATTGTTGTTATCAAAATGACTCTTGTTCATTCCAATCTTTCTATTCTCACACTAAGGATTATGGTCTATGATATACATTTAACCTTTATTTTTTATCTTATTCATGATTGTGAGATTATTATATGAGGATCAAGATGGAATCCCATGCACATCAAAGAGGTTACACTCCAACAATGACGTGAAAGCTCCAAGTAATCAACAAGTGAAATTGAACAACAAGGAAAATCATGCATGAAATAATATGTCTACTCATTCTCATAGATTAAAAAAGGGTACATATGGGAGTGTTGTGTAACTCCCATGCCTGGAAAATCATTCCCTCGAATGAGGGAAAAATGATTTACAATTAAAAAAATGAATATAACTCCTATAATGCTTATGACACATATGACAATGATAGATTCTATGATGGAATATTCCATGTGTCATATAACCCCTATGACCTATGATCTCAATTAAGTGAGATGATTCACCATTGGAGGTAGACAATACCTCGAGAGATGATGAGGCAAGTCACACAAACCAACATCCCCTTCATGAAGCCGAGGTAGAGGTCGTGATAAGTCGAAAAGAAAGATAAATAACCTATAAAACTAATTAATATGCGTCAAATGGGTCCTAAGAACTAAAGGCCTAATAAGGTACCCATGTAAAAATCATAATCTTTTGGAAAAATAAGAAGAGGAGAAGAGGACTAGAAAGCTCGATGAAGATGGGTGGCTATAAAATACCTCACCCCAAGAAAAGAGTGATAAGTGAAGGAACTTGGATTCAGTGAAGGGATTAGTAAATATGTCTACAACTTGATCAAAACTATGAAAATATTGCAAGTTGATGATGTCTCTATGAATCAGCTCCCATATGAAGTGCATGTAGATCTCAATGTGCTTCATTCGCTGATGTTAAACCGTATTTTAGAAAATTGAGATGGTGCTCATGTTGTCATAGTAAATGATAGTAGGATGCTTTGAAAGTGAATACCAAACTCTATCATAATCCCCTGGAACCAAAAAAATTCGGTGGCGGTGTTGACTACTCCCTTATATTTTTCCTCTGTAGAAGATATCACAATCACATTCTGCTTCTTTCTCGACCAACTGAACAAGACCCGAACCAAGAGAAAAATTGTAGCTTGAGGTATACTTCCGATGATCGAGATCACTGACCAATAAGAATTGGTAAAACCAACAAACTCAATCTACGACCCTCCTAAGTAGTGAATTCCATTAGTGTGAGTGCCATGAACATAGTGAAGGATCCACTTCACTACTTTCCAATGCAACTCATGAGGATCCTACATAAATTTGGACATGATCCCAACAACATACGAAATATCCAGCCAAGTGTGAGTCAAATAGATCAAGCTCCCCACCAACTGGCGATAAAGGGTACCATCAACTATGGGAGTAGAATAATTAACAACTAACTTAACCTTGGAAAGGAAAGGATTAGGATAAAAATTAAAATCATAAATGTGAAATATTCCTATCAAATCAAGCGCATACTTAAGTTGTAAAATTACAATTCCCAACCTAGATTGTGAAATATGTATCCCAAGAAAGTGATGAAGCAAACTCAAGTCAGTGATGGATAATTTGTTGGCTAAGGAAATCTTCACATAATCAATAATTGAGGAAGATATTCCCGTAATCAACAAGTCATAAACATAAAGAACAAGGGTTAGCATGGAATCATCCTCCACAAAATGTAAAAATTAGGGTGAAAATGACACAAAGTAAACCCCGATGCAAGTAGAAATGAGCCCATCTTGGCATACCAAGCCAAAGGGGATTGTTTAAGGGAGTAGATATACTTATTTAACTTGTAAATGAGGGAGGAATCATGGACATAACCTTAAGTCTGTTCCATATAGATCTCTTCCTATAGGTCCCTATGAAGGAAGACACTCTTAACATCCATTTAGTGGACTTACCATCTGTTCATGATAACGGTGTCAAGGTTAAGTCGAATGGAAGTCATCTTTGTAATGGGAGAAAAGGTATCTGAATAATCAACGCTAGCTACCTAGGAGAAACCCTTAGCTACAAGTCACGCTATAAAAATTCTCGACGTCTCCATCGACACCATACTTTGTTTGATAAACCCACTTACATTGAATGAATTTTCTTCCTTTCGGAAGAGGGGTGAGATCCCAAGTATTGTTCTTCATGAGTGAGGAATACTCCTCATCCATGACAAAATCCTACTAAGGAATCCTAGAAGCCTCCTAGAAATACTAGGGTTTAGAAGTAGAGGTGAAGAAAGAATGGGGTCCATTGAACTATGAATGAGTTTGTCTCTCATCGAAGGATCCCATATTCATTCTCCAACACTCTGTAAAAGTCTACCTAGCCCAACAAGGACTAAGAGGTGAGTCAGGATCAGAATCTATAGATTCTTCACTCGAGTGAGAAGGGACAAATTCCTCATCATCACTACTGTTAGAATCAAAAGACTCTAAAGCATGAGGGTTGGGAGGAATAGGAGGATCGTGGAATATTAGGCGAGGAATAGGAGGATATTCAACATCATCATCATCATCATCATCATCATAAGAATCGAATCAAAGAACGAAATAAGGACCTAAGTGGGTGGAGAAGTAGAAGTTGAGGATGACTTGTCAAAATTCACACTTCTCTCAATATAAAGCTAATGAGTAGTAGGGTTCAAAATCTATAGTCCTTAATTGCATTAGCACACCATAAAAAAATAGGAGGTCCGGAATGTGGTTCCAAGGCCTTGCATTTGTTTTTGGGAATTTGGGACAGAACATTGGATCCAAATACATAAAATTTCTTAACATTAGGTTTGCATCTAAACCAGGGTTCAAAGGGTGTCATCTATCTTATTACCTTGTGTGGAAGACGGTTCTAAATGTAACAAGCACGAGCTTAACAACTTCATCCCAATACTGCGGAGGAAGGGATCTAGAATGAACCATACAGGTGGCCATCTCCTTAAGCGTTTGGTTATTTTTTTCCTTAAATCCTTTTTACGAAGGGTTGTAAGTAAATGCACGCTGCAAAGCAATCCCTTCAAAGGTACATAAATATTTGAACCTAGTTGCTCACATATTAGCCTCCATTTTTGATTCGGAGAAACTTGATAGACCTTTTAGCTTATTTCTTAGCAAGATCCTTGAAGTCTCGAAAGTGCTTGAAGACTTCATATTTTTGTTTGAGAAAATACACCCAAGTGTAACGTGAAAAGTCATTAATGAAGGTAAGTATATAAAGAGATATAGTAAATGAAGGATATGGGAAAGGGCTAGAAATGTCACTATGAAAAAGATCCAAAATACGAGTAGATCTTTAGGATTTTCCTTTGCCAAAAATTTCTTCAGGGTGCTTCTCAAGGGCACAACCCTCACAAAGACCCTTAGAAAATTTGATGCGGGGTAACTCATTGACCATTTCATTTTGGATCAATTGTTTAAGGTAATGATAGTTAAAATGGCTAAAACACTCATGTCATAGCTTCTAACCTCATCTTTATGAGTAAGCAAGGAAGTGGGTGTGAAATCAGAAGTAAAGTGGGATAAGGTGTACAATCTGCGAATGCTGATCCACCTTTCCCTTAGCCATTATAGTGTCATCATGAAGTTCATGAATAATAATCGAGTTAGGATAAAATTCCATTCACATTCCTTCACCAAGGCGAGTGATTTGGTAAACTGATATGATAATTTGGTAGAGATATTGGAACACTCAACATATGGTTTAACATTCCACCATCCATCTCTATCAATCCACTACCAGAAACCGAGACCCTAATATAACCATCTAACATGATTTAGGAAATGCCACATGGTTCGATGTTGGATAAATCAACATGAAGAGAGACCATATGGTTCGAGGCACCAAAATTAATGATCCACTTTGATGAAGGAACAACTCTAGCTACAAGGGCCTTTCCTTTCTTCTTCTTAGATTTAGACTCCTTTTCTTTGGAAGACTCAGACTTCAGAGCATTTTTTTTGATAGACTTAGGAACACCTATATTATTTTTCTCAAGTAAATGAGTTAGGTGATCTATTTATTTTCTCATACATTTATGTTCTTCATGTCTAGTATTCTTGCAATAGAACACTTACACTTTTCCTTCTTTACTTTAGGCTTAGAATTTGAAGCATTCGTGTTAGATTTGGTTTGGGTTTGGTTGGTCTTGGTTTCCTTCTTCGGTTGGTCCTTTTTCTCTTTCTTCTTTTCAGTTTCTTATCCTTTCCCTTACCATTACTTTCTATAAGAGCATGTGACTTGGATTTGAGTTTCCCCATTTTAATGATTTTGTCCTGTTCTTGAATGAGTTGGGATGAAAAACTGTCAAATGAGGGAATTTTCCAAGCACTACCTAGAGTGTCTTTTGTGGCATGGAAATTTGAAACAAAGATAGAGTATTCGGGACCTAACTTAGAAAGAATTGAAAAGATCAACTAGGCATATTTTTTCTCAAATTTACATTCCTTTAAGAGCAATCTAGCGTGGACAAACTTTTAGAAGAAGGCCTGGAGGCTATTAAAGTTACTAGGATTTAATCTTAGCAGTTCGTTTTCTAACTCATGCTCTCTCATGTAATCTTGTTTTCCGAACATAAAGTCTAAAGCTTTATATGATTAATTAGATGTGTCGAAGCCTCAATGTGGAAGAACAAGTCAAGAAAAAAAAAGACATACAAAGAATACCTAAGGCTTCATCACATCGGTTCAACCACTTAGATTTTTGGGTTCATCATCGCTGGCTCACTCATGTAGTGATGCAAAATAAACCTTTACCCCTTAGTTTTATTATCATCTTTGATTTCCATTTGAATAAGTTAAACAACATGAGAAAAGGTACTAAAAGAGAATCCATCGTGAGGGAGAGAAAACAAGAATGAAGAAAGAAAAGAAGCACACACACACCCTAGAACAATATTTTCACCCCCTTGTTTGTGGCGTTATTGGTGATAAAATTTGTCGTGGAAAAATTGGTGGGTATTTGCTAACGCTTTGAGACTCTAGATCCATCTTCTTGAATGGTGCAACTCCATTTATTATGCGTGCATGAAATTTAAATATGTGGTGGCACAAGGCCGGGAATCCAACAAGAAAACTCCACCGAACTCATGTAAAAGTTTACAATTGCTTGCAAGGGAAGAATTTTCTAAGGAGGTAGGAAACAAAGTCGGGAAAAGGAATGGGCGATTAATATCTTAGCTATAAAATTAGATTCCTATATATATTAATCATATTACTTCAACACACACACACACACACACACACACACACACACACATATAGAAAGAAAGAAAAAAATTATTTGTATCAAGACAAGGTAGAATTAGGAACACAAAGTTTCAATAACTCTCTCATCAAAAAGTGATTAAATAAAATATGAAATATTTTATATTCTAGGCTAATATGATGTTATGCAAAGTAGTAAATAACAAATAAATAAATAAAGGAAATGACCCAAACAACTAAGTAAATGGAAATGTGAAACCCTAATGTGCAAGGAGGGTTAGGAAATCCTTAGCTGATTCAATGAAGGTGTGGGACTTTGTTGTAATGCCAACCAGTAAAAAGGAGGAGGAAAAAAACACACGAAGCCTGAGAAAGAACAAATTTGAGCTCTCTAACTAGACTGGGGCGCCTGGAAAGGGACAGGGGCACCTATGGGCACCTCTGGTCTTAGAACAAGGCACCTTGTTCTACGAAATGACCCAAAACCCTCCTATGAGGTGTCACTTGATGTTCACTGTGTGTTCCTTTGTCGCACCGACTTGCTTATCTCGTGTCGGATGTCATTCTAAATCAACATGAAGGAGAGACTTGCAAAACCCTAGACAAAGCATCAAAACCTTAAAAAAGAAAGATGCATATGAAGGGATCAGACTGTCCTTAGTTACCACAATGGTGGACTTACTAACTGAGCATTGCACTACATCTTAGACCCAATGTAGTTCTAGGTTTGTGTGTGTGTGTGTGTGTGTGTGTGTGTGTGTGTGTGTGTGTGTGTAAATCGTGTCATAGGTTGCTTTTGTGCAATCACAATTTGTGAAGTAGCAAGCAAATAACTAGATGTAGAATATAGTAAATGTGTGCATGGAAATAATAGACTCCCCTCATATGAAGTGTGATGCAGATGAACCAACCTTGTATTCCTTGTGATGGAGCTAGATGGATGAAAATGTAGCTTTAGATTCCTTTGATGGATGTAACCTAGATGTGTGATAGTAAGTGTTTAGTGTTTGGTCCCTCATTATGGTCACATGAATTTATATTTATATGGTTCTCTTGTTCTAATTTCATAATTAACCCCGAAAATGTCGACCACTAAAAAGATAGAAAGATCAAATGGCTATAAAGTTCCCAAAAGATGCAAGTAAAGTGTAAAGAGGATCAAGGCGCCTTGAATGGGACCAGGGTGTCTAGGGAATCCCAGTCCTTAGCCGGGTTCCCTAGTCAAAAGTAGAAAAACACATAATGATAAAATAGATTGGGCGAGTGCAGGTGTAAGGTAAAAAATACGACAACAAACAATGTAAAAATGGTCAAAGACATGGGTTGATTGTTACTCTTTTCACTCAAGAACCATATAAATAGTAGTATGAGACTGAGACTAAATATTAACTCAATGTGCATGATTTAGTGACTATAAAAAGGCAAGAAACTCCTTTCTTTTCATTGATATTTTGGAAAAAATGTTCATAGAGAGGAATAAAAGAACATAGAGGAGGAGAATGGAGGAAATTTTGTTATCTCTTTTTCTTCACTTCAAGTAGTAATCTCTCCTTGAGCATACAAAATTGACAACCCTTAAGAATGAGGGTGCCATCACAATTTATAGACTTGAGAATGACTCTTCACCTACCCCCACATGACTTTTCATTTTTCCCCTTACAACATGTGACTTTTCATATTCCTAGGTGTAGAATTAAGTCCCCTTTTATTAATTAAGGGTGACTTATTACATTACAAACTAAAGTCACATTTAAATGAATAAGAAAAAATAGGAATAGGAAAAAATGAAAAGTGCAACCCCAAGAAGGAAAATAACATGAAGGAGGAGGGGGAGAGGGGAAGAGAAGAGAGAGAAATAAAGGAGAGAGAACTATGTTGATGAAAATGTCACTTCCACCAATTCTACCTTGTCGTTTGATTGATCCTTGTCGAGCTCTGCTGGAAAGATTTCCACTCCCTTGAACTCTTTATTGTACCGGGCTGCCATAGGTGCTACCTTCTCCGCTTGAGGAATGTGGACACAACTCAGGGACTCGAGCCAACCATCTGAGATATCATTGATGTTTTTTCTCTTTGCAAACCATGACAGATGTTTCTCTGTAATGTTCAAAATTGTGGCTCGGATCTCAAATAGAGACTCCAATGTATTTTCATTGAAAGAAAAGGGGTCCCTGGCATTTTTCTGAACATACTCCTCAAATGGCCTCAACAACTCATTTGCAGTAGTGTTCTCATTAAGGGTGGGCACTCCAAGTTTTTGTGCTCTAATGTTGATGTTATCTTGCATCTTGAAGGAACACTCCTTATTTGATTCCAAATCACCAATGGCCCGATTCAACATTTCGTATCGAGAGGAAAGGGTTCTTTCCCACACATGTGACAAGTCCTCAGATGGATAATTGAATACTTTTTTGATCACCAACACCGGGAGTGAACATCTCCCATCTCCATCACCAGTGGATGAACTTGGTCCCAATGTTCTTTTTCTTTTCCAATCCTTCCCTTGTCATCCGGACCTTGTCTGCAATGGTGCACATGTACTTGTACAGTGAGATCAACTCTAGAAGAAGTACTTTTCCTTTCTCCACGATCTTTGTCATCCATGCATGGTGAAGGCATGTGTCTTCTTAATGGACTCTAGGTCAAAGCTATTGATTGGGGTAACTTCTTCAATTAGGAGTGACAATGAAGCATTTGGGTCCATGAAGTGTTGCACATATGAGGAGAGTGTTTGTACTTGGTCTTCCAACTGATCAATTTTCACCTTATACTCTTGATTCCTCGCAAGGATGCGAGTGGAAGACTCCTAGAACATGTGTACATCTCCTTCATTACTTGACTTGGCTTAGGGAATGGTGTTCATTTCATAGTCGGCTAGTGTCATCTCTTCAATAGGATTGATTACCTTTGGCCTTAATAATTATATATACCGATTTATCATGACACTACTAAAAAAGTGAAAAGGTGCTTCAACAAACTTCTTCTTCTTATTGGCTAGTGCTTGATATCACCTGAAAAATCAGGGACCTGTCACCTTCTAGACTATAAAATCTTGATTAATGATCATTTCTTTCATCTAGGGAAACATCTCATCTATTTAGGACTTGACAAATGACATGACTACTATCTCCTACTTGGGGTGAGATGATACATCTTGCATAGGAGGAGTAGGAGTGGCGGAGAAAAGTGGAAAATCTGGGGTTGTTGAGAAGCTAAGAGGTGAATTGGCTCATTCTCTTCAATTTATACTTATACTAAAAGATCCTCTAATGATCTAACCTTCTTAGAAATCTCATGTAGTAGGGGGCTTTGACTCCACCGCTTTATGATTCAAACTCTCTCCGAATGGACTAAGCTCGAAGTATTCTCCATGACCTTCGATGAAGAGTGGTGTGATGTTTGTCTCTAAAGGGTGGGGAAACTTCCTGATGTGATGGAGGTAACCTTATTCTTCTTGAACCATTATTTTGATCTTTTGATTACAACTTTGGTTCGCTCCCATATATATCCCATCTCACAAACACTCCATGTTACTTGTGGTAGAGGTGAAGCCTTCACTACTTTATATTCCAAATTATACAACTTTGTACCATCATCTTAAATTCCCTCTTCATACCAATCAAACTTGAATCTTATCATTTATCTGACTATCATCCACATATAGTATCTTTCCCTAACATAAAATTCATCTATGTAATTTACCCAATAATCTTTGATTTGTGGTACATGATATGACTATGAGAGATGGAAAGTGTCTAGATCACATTGATGTTGAAGTTTTCCCTCGGTGTATTTGAATAAAATATCAAGGATGTGAAGGTGTCTTCCAGGTCTGATGCATCAATTACACTCTTGCATGTGAAGATTCCAAGTGATATGGGAAAGGAGACATTATTCCTCATTTGGTTCTTGAGTATACTATGAACATGTACCAGTTTTTTTGCAAATATCGAACACCACAATCTTGTCGTTGAGATACCGAGGTAGTCTGAGCGGAGTAAGATCATAATGGAAAACTCGTATGTATGAGAAAGTGGTAAATTGTGTGAAATATGACCCGTACTTCTTGATCAAAGAATCCACTTATGGCGACAACCTTGAGTGAAGGTTCCCCTCTAGTGTCCTGATGATGAACATGGTGAAGGCATCATTTACCCTCGTGAAGTGCCGATTGCTCTCCTTCAAAACCAACTAAGGATATCTCTCAAATGTTGGGGCCTTGGGAGAGATGTTTTGAGCAAGTGCCAATCCTTTGAAAGGTCTCAAGATTACAAGAGTGTACACCATATATGAAGTCATTGTGAATTTCTTCGAGACTGGTACCTGAAGCAACTGGTAGTGTAGGTTGTAATTGATGATCTGTCCCCAATAAATTCTCTATTAGTCCTCCAAGATCATGAAAATGAAGAGGGACACCCAGTCTTAAAATTCCTTCAAGGTTTCTTCTCCCATCACCCGATTGAGAAGGATGAATGAATTTGAATATCCTTTGAGAAATTCACCTCGTAGGAAAGACTTGGGAACCCATGAAGGTTTTATCACTTGTTTCAACCATGAGCCAAGAGCGAGGCCCTGAAAGTATGAGTCATTTTTGGTCCACTCTTTCTCTCGCAAGATATTTTGAAATGATGTCCATATTGATCCAAATTGGTCTCTCGTATTGAATGGGAGATGGATTTGGGAGCAAGTACCGCCATGGTTGAGCCATCATTTGATCAAATGGTCTTGGTCTTAGGTTCATAGTGCTGAGAACATGCCAAAACCAATTCCACACTCTACACTGAGACTAGATGTCCACCGCCACATACACCCACTCGTGAAAACTTTTTCCTCGACTAGCTCTCTCGGTCCTCCAGACATTTGGTCTTTGATATCTTCGAGGTCCATGTGGGTGACATTACTGTCCCCCATAACTGAGTACTTAGAAGAGAGAGTTGATACTGGTTCGATGCCTACAAATTTGAACTTCATGGTTGACACTGGCACTTCTCTGTATCTAGAATGGGAGTTTACTATTTTTTAGTAAATTAACATTTTCACCTTTTTCAATTTGGGACCACCTTTAACCACCTTTCTCGTCCTCCGAATGTTCATTGTACACACGCCCTTGAAAAGTTTACCTCTGTGAGATTTTGTTATTTATAGTAAGTGCTCATGTAGAGACTTACTAACTTTGGAAAGTGGCTTTCCTAACCTAGGATTTCGATAAAATAAATTTTTTTGATATGGGTTTTCCTCTTTATCTCGCATATTAATTTTTAGCTCAACACAATCTCTCGCAACAACAGAAAATAAAATTTTAAAATTTAGGGGCATAAAATCAAGGTTTTCTTGCCATAAAAAGTCTGGGCCATATATGCAATTGCTTTCACTTGGGTATTCAAGGTGCATATAAATGTGGAAGAATGTGAAAAATCTTGCGTTGATCCATGCACCGGTTTTTAAGGTATGAAGATTTTCACTTCGTAGGTTACATATTCAATCAGTGAAAATGTGCATAGGACCTTTAAAATTTGTGATTTTTTAATGAAACTTATGTCATCTCAATCATGGAAACATGTAGGAATGAATGAAAATTAAAAATGAGGGTGGAGGAATTCTGAAAAAAATTACGCCAACTCGGGGCATCTACTTTACACTTTCTTACACACATGTGTTATCATTCGAATATTGACTACTTTACTTCCTCTTACCTCATTTATTCAATACATATATTGTGTCATACTTTTTATTACTCTAGCATTATAATGGGAGTTTCATGTGTGGTATATGTTTTCCATGTCACTTCTAAACCAAGATCATTTTCATCTTTGGATTGTTTCTTATTCTACATGCTTAATCTATGCTTTCACTTATTCACAGGAAATGCCATATGTAACTTGCTTATTTCTTTTTGGCCTTGAGTGCCTTGATTTTATTGTGACATTCTGAGTGGTGTATCATGTATGTGTCATATTTCTTTCCATGATTTTTCTAATTGTGTGTCGTTGCATGCTTTTTCTTACATCTACTGTGTTGTTTTTCTATTGCTTATCACTAACACTTTGCTAGCTTTTTTATTATACTATTATGTATGTGCCATCATATACACCATGCAAACTCCCATATTTCCCATGTAGTAATCCTTCAACATGTGTGCACATAAAATACAGGTCCTCTTGTTTGGGGCACAATCACAATGGTCTACCCCACGCGCCCCAACAAAGGGGTAACCATCGAATGATATTTCATCCTCATAGTAACTCATAACCAAGAAACAAAATAAGGGCACAAGATCACACATTACATAAGCTCATAAAATGGCTCAAAAACAAACTTGGTTCAAGAAATATACAAGGAATAAACCATGGAGTAGGGACCATAACTTATGGACGCTATGGCCCATTCCATACACCTCTTTCCCCGGGAAATATTCAATAAATTTCTTAATTGGTACAATTTCTCAAAGAACATGTACATGATTTTTACTCATATTCAATTACCAAATTCATGGTAGAGGTGAGATTATGATGACACCAAGGGTACATGCAAGCTAGCATTGCCTGATGCATTGTGTCATCATTTGTAAATATATTAGGTTTGTGTTTATTTGTAGTGGCACTTATCAGTGGGTCTTAATAAGTATCAAGGTGATTGTTATCATTGTAGGCTAGACTTCTCATTGCTCATTTTTGTGGAGGGATGCGGAGTAACTAGAACACTCCCATATAATTATCTTCGCCATGAGGGGTGCATTTTCACTTCTTTTTATTCTCTTTGGGACACTCCCAAGTCCTTCGAACCAGCTACAAACAAAAAGTTTAGAAAATTTCCATAGCAATGGTAACAAGAGTACTCTCTCCCCCTCTCTCACAAAATAATTAGGTGTACACTTCATTTTGCTTTACTTTTTAATCTTTATGTATTTCTATTTTCAAATCAAGTTCAAAATTTTCAAGTTAAAGTTCAATTTCATATACTATGGACATTGACTACACTCTTTTCTCTGTAGGTACACATCCTGGAAAAATAAACACAATCGAATGAAGAAAAATGTCCTAGCACAAGCATAAGGCACTCTGAGAAAAGAAAAAATATGTCTACATACTCAAGTGAATTTTCCTTTAAGCATGTAATTTTAATTCCATACTTAAAGGGGGAAATGTAGACACTTATTTTGGTAATTCATGTCTTGCAATGACACAATTTGTACAATGATTTTGCACTAGTCCATACTTATCCAACATGAACAATCATGCTGCCCTTAGTTATATCTCATTTATGCTTTCCTACATGCACAACTCATTTATTCAGACAACGATCATATTAGTCCATAAAATCAGGCTAAACCCCACACAATACAATTCTAGTTTTCAAAGCACTTACACATACATCCTAGACCAAAGTGCTTAGAATGGGCCATAAAATTCCTATCCGCTTTGGTCCCTTTCCTTCCAATGGCACTTTTTTAATTCAAATCACTTTGGGACACTTCTAGTCATTCTTATCTCGAGTTTTCTAGATCCATATCAAATATATAAGCTAGTGATTTTTTCATTATCAAAGAGGATATCATACACACTTGACACCCAAAGATCCTAATGAGCATACACTAAGAGTAAACACAAGCAAAGGCCATCCCAAGAATCTCTTGATTTCTATATACTCTACATATTATTTCTTGGGTAGTCATCCACTCAACTCTACAAACATAAGGAACATATTATCATTACAAGTCAAGCTAGGGAAAATGTGCAAATACAATCTCATTGTTGTAAGATCAATCAAATCACATGCTAGGAAAGAACAAAGTGAAATTTTATCCTCTTTGGATTAATGGTGACATTGGTGGTTTAATGTTGAATGTTTGTTTTACAAGATTTATTGGTTATTTAGGTTTTAAAGGTTCAATCAACCACACAATGAGCATCATATGATTTCAGAGATCCAAGTTATGCATGGGAGCATATTAGAAGACAATACATAGACCCAAAAATTATTAGGAGCACAATAGAAAAGAATAAGAGTGTATGGAAAGGGACATAACGAGGGTATGCTTTGGTCCATACCATCTGTTTGGGTATATGCAAAAATTTAGCGCATAGTTTACACTATGAGGCTCTCTTAGGTCAATTCCATCATGTTTCATTCATTAGACCAACCAGGTCATCACACAAAGTAGGATATCATATATGTTATCTTCTCTCTCTCACTACAAGTGCTTCGTTTTATTATCTATCATTATTTATCATTGTTTAATGGTTATTCCTGATATTCCTAAAATTAGCCTTAAAAACTAATTGATTAGGATAATCTACCATCGATTACTACTATATAGAGAGATATTGACCAATTTAGGTTAAACAAGTATATGTGAAATACTCACCACATCATTGGGGTGTGAAGTAGGTTGTCTAACCCAAAATGCTAACCTTTTTATGGGTGTATTGAGATCTAGAAAGCATAATTACATTTTGGATGAAGAAGAGAAAAAATAGGTACCATCATACACAATTGAAGGGCTATGATATATCTATAAGTAGGTTATATATAGAGGAAAATCATTCCTAGAAGTTGCAAACCTCCAAATATCTCAAAAACTATCAAGAAAGTTTGATGCTTTTGGTAAGTCATAAAGGTTTGAGTTTATTGGTAGTGTCCAAATAATTTTTCAACCCCTATTCTTAATCTAAGTCTTGATGAAGAACTTCCGTATCATTTTCATTTACTAAGACAACTTTTGTGATGACAACGTCCAAAAGCAACTATGTAACTCATGTTTCCATTGTTTTTTCAATTTTAGATTGAGTAATCATAACATCTACTCAATTAAATAAATTCATATTAGTGTACCCTAAGGACCTAATTGTATTGTGTTGATTTATTAGTAGTTTTAGTTTATATTATATGGCTTTATATATGTAAAATAATAACAAACATTTTGGTGAACCCAATCTTTGATTCAAACATGATTTGACCCTAGATAAATAACTAAGTGTTGGTTAATGTGGTATTATTTATTAATGGGATTAAGGGTTAAAACATGTAGTATGTTTAGATTATTAATAAATAAAAAAGTGCATATCAAAATATAATATTACTATAAATTTACAACATATAATATTGGAAATGATTGTTATGAATGCGAAAATACAAGAGAGTACGATTAGTTGATTATAGACTCTAGAAGTTGATATGGTATTCTAGTGTGATTTTACAAGCTATAAATGATTTGCAAGTGCTTCATATCTAAAATTGGAAGTGCAAACCGAGTAGGGATGAAACTATTTTGGCTACATGGAAATTTCAAATGGTTCATTACCTAGTGAATGGTTTTGTATGATGATAAGATGGCGCTCTGAAACTTTTAGTGCCCTCGAACTAACTATGATGTGTTTTAATCTAAAATCCTAGGTGTCCCACATGTGTGAAACCATATATATGATGTGAAATATATTCAACCCCTAACCATGGGTACGAGACCCTATAAAAAGGTTATTGGTTAGCTTGAAGTGTAATCAGACACCACATATGTTGGAAATAATCTTAAGAGTCCTCAAACCACATGTAGTTCTACACCTAGCATATGATACACACACACACACATATATATATATATGGATGCAACTAGCTTTGGTAATTTGATCACTTGATAATGTAAAAATAGTTTGGCATGCATAGCGTAAATTTGCTTATACGGTCTCTAGCTTGGGAATTATGAGTTTATAACCTAGTTGAGTGTGCTTCAGACCCACGTAAGGGATTCTCCTAGAGCATGCTACTACTTAGTAATTTAGGAGATCTTGGAGTACTTTTGGAATGATATTTTCGATAGTTCTCTTGAAATTGCTTGTTGAGTAAATGAGTGCATTATAATTCCTTATATATGGATTCACAGTTTAATTATAAATTATGACTAGCCCACATATGAGAAAGTAGTAACTCATAAAAACATATCAAATTAAAAGTGACCGTTGGGTGGTAGGGATGAAATCACAAGTTTTGGATGAAACATTGGGTGATTTGGTCTTAGATGGATTCTATCACACTAGTATGCATTGGGATTATGCAAATTTCTATGACTATTGCCTACGAGTAATATATTGTTGTAGTTTGATGTAAGTATTTTTTTAGTGAACTAGAAATATTATTAAGGACTTAATTGTTATTATGTGGAAGTCGTTGATGTTGTTGCCATCAGTGAATATTTTCTCATGGCTAGATTTAAGCAACAATAAGTGACAGCTAAATTTCCTTCACTAGCCATAACTTACAAGGCTTTCTTCCTCTCCCTCCTCCAATACTTGCTTGTGTTGGATCTATCACATAATCAATTTGGTGCATCCATTCTAGCTGAAATTGGCAAGAGTGATCTCATCTATTAGTATCTCTCTAGTAATAATCTCAACAATAGCATTCCACTTTCTATTTGTGAACAATACACTTCTCTGCATATTTTGGACTTATGGGAAATGGGAGATTTTGGACTTGAGTGGGAGTGGATGGTGTTATCATTTATCTCTTCCAAAGATTCAACAAATAACTATTGTGACCTACACGTATGATAGAAGTGGTTCAACACCTATGATGAATATATTCTTCCTACCAAATAAAGTCGGCCTTAGTATACTTAGATAAATTGAGGTTTGTCTATTTCACCTTGCCTATTATTTCTAATACTATGGGAACGTGGTTAGAAATATCTAGATGGATTAAAAATGGGTATAAAAACCCCGAGCCAATAATACAATCCATAGCGGTTCCCCATAAACATGAGTTATCTAACCACACACAATAATATAGATTGAATAACACCTATACGGGCCCAACATCGTATAAACAAGGAATACAAATATTCTCAAGGTTTATTCACTAATCCCGATTAGGGGCATTGCTCGCCCCCCGCCCCCTCCCAAACCCCCTAGTTATGGTGATTCCTTGACCCCATAGGTTGTGTCGATCTATACAACCTAAAAGAGTGCAACTCATGGAAACATACACCATATTTCCAACACTACACATATGACATATCTAAGGTATGAACCTTATTTTCTTTATGGGTCCACCTACCTCCTAACGAGTCCTTTGATGCATAGCATTTATACCCCCCATCATATTTGTATAATAACTAATCATAAAAATATAAAACACATTCAAACAATCACAAAAACCCAAATATTTACAAAAATACAAAATTAGGACATGTTTATGACTTGATTTGACTAGTTTGTTCCTTTGCATATGTTGTTTGTAATAATGGTTTGACAGATATCATATTTATATATATAATTTTTCCATATATACATTCTCAAGGTATGTTGAGCTTGATGTAAGACATATGTAGATTGATACACGGTGTCATGAGTCATCCTAAGCCTTTCCAAGTTAACCTTAATCTTCTTGGGCCTCATCTCCTACATTATTAATGTGCTTTTGTTTAAGTACAATTACATTCACTTCCTCGTTATGCTCAATTATTTATATTATGTATATGTTATCTTTTGAAATAAAAAGGCTAACAAATATCTTGTGTAGCACTAGATTATCTTGTTTTGTGTACCTCATGGTTGATGTTTGCTAATAATATTCAATTTATTCATTAATTGATTCTTTGTATGAGGTATATGTGATTTTATTATGTTTATGTGCTGCCACTTTTATATCCCTTATTTGTGGATTCTTTAGCCTCTTATGCTTATGTGTGTGACATTCTCATGTGCCATGTTTGTGGCCTCTTGGGCCTTCTTCGTAACTAACATATGTGACATTTCGTGTATACTTTTTGCTAGATTACATTTATATTTTTTCCTCCTCTATGTTTTTTTATAATATACATTATTTCTTTTGTGATTGTTATTGGTTGCTTTGTGTCTATTTTTGTGCACCATGGTCTCTACCATGCACACAATTAGATAACAAAAGGAGATAAATCTATGTGTGGTGGAGTTGAAGTGGCCTTGATGGTCAATTCTTGCTAATTTGATCCAAAATGCACTACACTATATCCCTCGAAGGCGGGAGAAAACTCCATGTAGTTCTCCTAGTGTATGTGTAATTGTGTATGCAAATCTAAGCCAACCCCTATCTTTCCCACGAGTTTATTAACACAAAGATAACATGTGTAACTATAAAATAAAGTAGAATGTACCTTTCAAGATAATGTGTTGTTCTTACCTATTTATATTAATTCACTTAACCCTTAGAAACTTTTAGGTTATTTTCGTATCTACTTGGTTTGAGGAATTTATAGAGAGCATGGATCTTGAATATAGATTCTTTTTAGTTGCTTTTAATGTATCTTTTTAGGAATTTAATGAGTTCTTTAGGAATGTAAAATGAGTTCCAATTTAAGTTTATTAAGTGCATTAAAATTGCTTATATAGGATTTTATAGGTTATATGTTCTATTAAGGCTGATATATAGGATAAGAAACAACCCATAGAAAAATATCAAATTATAAAAGGATTCTTTGGAAATGGGAAACACAACCATATTAATTCATCCTAGACCATAGTGTGGATTGGTCCAAATCCATATGGTTTTGGAGAAACATTTTTTGAGGAATTTCCAAGATTTTAGGAAAGATGATTGGGATGTTTACACTACTTTGGGCTGAGTATATGAATCATTGAGTAGTGTGTGTAGTAAAGCAAGTCATGTGGGAGAGATAAATTATTTGGGCTTAGGATGTGTGCACAAGCTATAGTGTAAAGACAAAGCCCAACTTGTCATTTCCAAAGGATAAATTTCCAAATTTATTTGTCTACACTTCAACTTTTTTTTTTTTTTTTTTTTACATATGGTTTTTGTCTAGAAATTTTCATTCTTTTTTATTATGTATATTTAATGGGATCTTTATACCTTCAACTTAGTTTTTCCTTATTTGTGTATGATTTTTCTTTGGAGATTTTTCATTATTTTTATTACATTTGTGACATTTCAAAAGTCGTGTGTGATTCAATTGTCTTATTATAATTTTTGGTAATGGGATGAATTGTTTGATATAGATGGAGCTTAAGGAAGATTCTTGATAGTTGAAGCTATTAATATCATGCCTTCCATTAGGCTAAATAAGATTACTATTTTTTCATAAAGGTGGCACTTGACGTGTGGAGAAGATTGCAACAAATTGGTAAAAATCCTCATGCCAATTTTATGACATGATAAATATACATGGTTTAGTTATGCATTGGTTCATTATGATGGTCATTATATAAGAGAACATTTCATAACTTTGAGTTACTACATTGAATGATATTGGGAGTTATTGCTTATAAATATTGATCAATTTTCATGAATGTCACTTGAAAGACATCTTGTAGTTCGTGAATGATTTTAAAAAATTAAGCTAAACCCTAATTACAAAGTCATGTATGATAAATAAATACTAAAGTACATATTTGACACAAGCAATAAGCTAGATAAATATGAAACCCTAGGTGCAAGAGAGGGAAATAAATACTTAGTTGATTTACGCCCGATGTCGAGACCAGGCTTTGATTGGAGAAACCGATGAATAATAAGAAGGGCATATTGTCACAACTGTGCTTAATGAATTATAGAACTTTCGGATATGATTGGACTAGAGCACTTGGAATGGGTAAGGGGAGCCTGGGTGCTAGAGTCCTCTGTTAGGCATTTGTGAATGCGAAAATGGCTAGACCCTAAATTTTCAAGTGTCTCAAGGTTATCACCGATAGTTGTTGTTAGTCACCTGTATGTTGATGGATGACCACATAATTTTCCTCTAACCTATAAAGAGATGTCCACTTGCAAAACCATTAAACAACATCAAATCCCAAAAAGAAAAGATGCAATATGGGGAGTCAGAATGAACTCGGCGGTCACCCGAGTGAGTGAACTTATGACGAGCGTTGTACTACATCTCGAGACTTCATGTAGTTCTAGTGCATGTGTGATAGAATTGTGCCCTAGGAAGCCCTTATGCAAGCACACATGATAACATGTGATAGCTAGATATACGAATGTAAATAGATTTGTGGATGAAAAAATGAGCTTCCCTTCCTATGTGTGTATGCAGAAAATTTAGTCCTCTTGTCCCTTGAGTGAATGTTAGATGGATGCCTTTGATGGTCTTATAATGATTTTGGATGTAACCTTAGGTGATGATAATGGAGCTTGGTCTTTTATTATGATCGCATAACTTTTATTTATATGATTCCTTTGGTTAAATTTCCCAATTGACAACTGGAAGGCAGACCCATAAAAAAATAAGATGCCCAAAAGATAAAATATGCCCAAAAAGAGCGAGTAATGTAGAAAGAGGTCAGGGGTGCCCGTAAGGACAAGGGCGGGTGGTTTTCGGCTTCTTATCTAGGCGCTGGTGTCTAAAGTCCCGAAAGATAAATTAATAAAGTTCTGTTTGGTTTATAATGTGCGTAAAGGCCAAATAGAAAATAATAAACACAGAAAAAAGGCCAAAGATGGTTGTCAATTGCTAGTTTTCTCACTTAGGAATCATATGAATAGTAGTATGTGATTAGGACCTAGAAATGTACCCAAGTGCATGATTTTGTGTCTACATTTTCCTCCACTTTATGTTGTTGAGTGAATACTCGATAACATAAAGTAGATAAGAGATGCGTACTTGATAACATGTGATGTCGATAACACGCCGAGGAGACAAGTGAAAGTGTCAAGTGATTAAAAATGAAGCGTGGAAGTTAAGAAAGAGGAAGTGACCCTAGGGGTGAAGCCTATTGTGTTGTATCATGTTGTACGATCGTTGTGCTTGATGTAGGGTTGTTTTTTGTTGTGTATTAAGAATGAGACTGCAAAAGAAGAGCAAAAGAAGTAGTCAAATATGTGTATATGTAAATTTTTACATATGTAAGTAAAAGTGTGTAAAAATGTGTAAAAAGGAAAGTGTGGACGTGATCTGTGAAGAGTGAAAAGGATAGAAGATGTCCTAAATTGATGTAGAAGAGTGATTTTTTTGGGCGATCTCACTCCAAGAACAACTTTTTTAGGCGATCTCACACCAAGTGCAAGTTTTTGGGCGATCTCACACCATGATAGAAAAGTGTTGCGAGAGATAGGTCTAGTGTTACTCTCCTTCCACGATCGCTTCTCGAATTTAAACACCACTACATATGGTGTGATCCATGTTTAGCTAGGTATTGTTCCATGTTGAAAAGGAGAAAGAATGCATTATGATTCTGGAGGATTGTTCATGTATCAGAAAAATTTCTCGTGAACTACCGAAAATTGTGTTAATATGAAAGAGTAACTATAATTGCCCTCGGTCATAGGCACCCAGTGATAGGCCAGAGCATCCAAGATCTAGTTTCGTAGTTGGGTGCTAGAGTCTATATTGAATTGAGGAGCCAAGTCATAATCTAAGTTGTTTCAAACCGTAGACTATTTTGTTCTGTGTTGAATTGTGTTGTCTTATTATATGAGGTGACTAATTCACCCAATGTATGCACCCCCTCATTTGGGGTGCATGAGACGTCGCTAGGAGAATGGGGCCCAAAGGAGAGGTCCAGGATGTTAATATGAAATTGTATCCTCAGGGGGAGGGAATGTGCATGATAGAAACCAAGGCACGTGTAAATAAGTGGATAGATACATATGTTATTGGAAAATTAAGCAAACATGACATAGAAAATAAATGAAACAAGAAAATTTGAATACAAAAAGAGAGACCACGAAAACGGGTTTCTTACATGGGACATCGCTCACAATGTCACAAGACAATTAGGGCCGAAGCAGCCAAAAGCATACAATGTGCACATAATACAAAGCACATAACACACAAATAATGGAATACCATGGCAAACAATGTCAAATAAAGTGTAATGAAAACTATGGTGGCAAATAGTTCCTCTAGTAAGACAAATTTTACATATGAAGCACCCATTAGCATGTTAGAAATATAAAGAGTATGTCAAAGCGTGTATAGATCAATGTGAAAATAGTGTGCTAGTAAGGACAGGAAATTGTAATTAACAAAACAATAACACATGTGATGCGTAAGAGTAGAAATGTAGATGCCCTTCGGAGCCTCGGTGGGACTAATAAGAGGTATAGTGCACAAGATTCATTGTTGTATTTAAATATCTATAAAAATTCTACATCCAAAACTATAGAACAAGTGAACGTGTGTGTGTGTGTCTATAGAAAAGATAATAACATACTGGATATCCATCTAACATAGTAAGAAAAGTGTACATGTAATTAGTATAAGAAAGCAAGAGTAATTACAACCAAGATATGTAATATGATGTGAATGAGTGAGATGGAATGATATGTAATATGAATGTGATAGGAGCAACATGCCCCCTAGTGGATGTGTATGAGTATGAGATGAGGTTCATTTATAAAATACCCTCAACAATCAAGAATGAACCATAGAACAAGACTGCATCATCGGAAATGGTTTGTATTGTGTGCACTGGAAAGATAGATCAATAAAGCATATATCGTAGAGTATAGAAGAAGATAGTATGATGTGTGAAAATAAAATTCTATAAAGATGTGTCATGAAGTGCATAACATGCAATATGTATTGTGTGAGGTTCATTTTAGATTTAGACACTCAGCAGTTGATTATGAACCGTGGAACTAGAGTGCGTCATAAGGAAATGGTTTGAACTATGTGCGTTAGAAAGATAGATCATTAAACATAGAGTGTAGAGTATAGAAGAGGATAGTATGATGTGTGAAAATAGAATTATAGAAAGATGTATCATGAAGTGTGTAGCGTGAAATATGTAATGTGTGAGGTTCATTTCAAATTTAGACCCTCACCATTCGAGTATAAACCATGGAACTAGAGTGCGTCATAGGGTGATGACGATACAAGTGTATCAAGTTGTGTAATGATGCTTAGAAAATGAAATATGAAGCATAGAGCGTATGAGTAGAAATCAAAGACAACCAATGATGCTAGGAGGGGGAACAAAAGTAAGCATAATGCCCCCCAAGTGTATGATGATGAGAAGATTCAAGTAACATCGTCTAAGAGATCGCGCCATGGTCGAAGTAAACAGAGAAGCGTTAGAGACCTACTAAAAATAATATGGGGTTGATCATGTAAAGAGCCATTGCGGCGCAAATTGTACATGCCCATTGTGTATTCTTCATCAGTGAAAGGTGGTAGTGGAGAACCATGTGCATACCAGCAAGTAAGGTTCTCTGAATAATCAAGTAATGAATCATTGCAAATAAAAACACGGCTGAAAGACATGGGAAATGTTATATCAATATGATCAGGATCCAAAGTGCCACTAATGTAGTCAAGCCAAGACTACCCAAGTGTAAGTGGAGAAGTGCGAGAAGTTTGTGTAACAAATACTTAGAGATGGAAGACGCGAAGGCCATAAGCAACAATGGTGTGAACATATCCATGATAGAGGTGAGGAGAATGAGGTGGAGGAAGGAGATCATCGACTATGAATCCCAACCGAGCTAAACCATCATGTGTGTAAATAGTATCAGAACTAGTGGGATCAAATGGAATGTGGTGCCAATAAGAGTTATTTATGAAAAGAGTGCATGTGAAAGGAGGTAATGCCGATGCGGAGTGTTCATGGGAGGATGAGGCGAGTGGGACGATGTCCAAGTGTATAAATAGTTCCCTTAAGAGGAGGCGAGTTGACGGTGGACATAGGATGCTCCGTGAGTTGATCATCGTCAATGGGTTATGTAAGAGCGGTAAGAAGTGGAGTAGGAAGTGTAATGACTAGGTCTAGGCGACGATATTTGAATAGGTCACATCAACAAAAATAGTATGTTCAAAGCCATTATGTAGGAATTTAACACTCTCATGAACTCAGAAGATGTTGCCTGCATAGTGTGAAGCCATGGCCTACCAAGTAAGCAATTATACTTGAACAATGGCATCAATAACAAATAAAATTGTACGAAGAGTTTTTCACCTGACTGTAAGAGGTAAAGTGATAGTGCTTATGTACAAACATGTATAAAAATCATACACATGAAGAGAAATGTATGATGAGCTAACATATGCTGAGGAAAGGCCAATGTTGTGAAGGAGTGACAAAGTACAAATATTGAGCTTAGATCTAGTATCGAAAATTATCTGCTTGATACCCATGTTATAGATGTGAGTCGTTATTTATAGGGGAGGATCATTGTCATAAACGGAAATAGCAGTAAGTATATCATATGGAAATGTAAGTTTCTCTCGAAAATGCACTTACGATTAATCGATATACAAGGTCCGGATCATTATTAACAGGAATACAAGTATTAGCCATGAGAGAACTGATTTTAGCATTACAATCATGATTAGCTTGAAAAAATCATGAATGGAGATATCCATGGTGAGAGGATCCTAGGATGCTGCAAAAAAAAAAAGAAAGAAAGATCCGATAGTAGTCGAATGTCGAGTTCACCAAATGATTTAACAAAAATAAATTTAAGCTAAACCATAATTGCAGAGTCACGTATGATAAACAAATGCTAAAGTACATATTTGACACAAGTAATAAGCTAGATAAATATAAAACCCTAGGTGCAAGAGAAGGAAAGAAATACTTAGTTGATTTATGTTTGATGTTAAGACTGCAAGCATGCAGATTGGAAACTCGATGAACATGAAGGGAAGACCATCACAATTTTGCTCGATAAATTTTGGAATCTGTCGGATATGCCTGGGCTAGGTCAGGGGCATCTAGGCGTTGGAGTCCTCTCTTAGGCACTTGTGACTATGAAAATGGTCAGAACCTGAATTTTCTGATTTCTCAAGGTTGTCACGATAGTCGTTGTTGGTCACCCGTATATCGATGGATCGCATAATTCACATATAACCTGCAAAAATATGTCCACTTGCAAAACCTTCAAACTACATCAAATCCCAAAAAGAAAAGATGCAAAATGGGGAGTCGAACTAACCCCATAGGTCACTCAACTGAGTGAACTTACGATTGAGTGTTGCACTACATCTCAGACTCCATGTAGTTCTTGTGCGTGTGTGATAGAATTGTTCCCTAGGAAGCCCTTATGCAAGTGCACATGATAGTGGGCGATAGCTAGATGTACCAATGTAAATAGATGTGTGGATGGAAAAATGAACTTCCCTTCCTGCATGTATGCAAAAATACAAATCCTTTGTCCCTTGAGTGAGTGCTAGATGGATGCCTTTGATGCTCTTAAAATGCCTTTGGATGCAACCTTAGGTGATGATAATAGATGCTTAAAGCTTGGTCTTTTATTATGGTCACATAGTTTTGTATTTATATGATTCCCTTGGTTGAATTTCACACCGCAATTAGAAGGTCAATTCCGTAAGAAAATAAGATGCCCAAAAGATAAAAGATGCCCAAAAAGAGCGAGTAAAGTAGAAAGAGGTCAAGGCACCCAGAAGGACGAGGGTGCTTGAGTGTTGACATCCTAACTGGGCACTGACGTCAAGAGTCCTGAAAGATAAAGCAATAAAGTTCGGACTCACCGGTTGTAGTCGTAGGAGGAAAAATAGAAAATAAGAAACATAGACAAAAGACCAAAGATAGCTATTAATTACTAGTTTTCTCACTTAGGAATCATATGAATAGTAGTATGTGATTAGGACCTAGAAATGTACCCAAGTGCGGGATTTTGTGTCTACAAAGTGAACAAATTTGCATATAAATGTTAATCCTTTTAATAAATATCACTTGAAATACCCCTTGTGTAGGACTTATTTTAGATTTGTATTTTCCAATATAATCTATACTACTTCATACATGAAGTGGTAAGTGTACATGCACAATGGATTAAAGGCACCACTATTAGGAAATTTGGCCATCTTCAAAAATGTTATATTATATTTCATATTTATGTTCTAGAAATGAGCAAATGTTATGCACATCATCTTTGAAACTTTATGAATTATGCGCTTGAATATGCATTGTCTTAAGTTATTTTTAAATAATAAACATGTGTTAGTAAGGAAAACAATTAGATTCCACATATCTTTTTTACAAACATCAAATGACCATGTGTTTATGGTATGTTTATAGTATTAGTGACAAATGTATAGGGCACCTAGGCATGGAGGGTTATGTTCATATTTGAGAAGATTTGCATACTTAATCAACAATATTATAGAGTCGAAAATAAGGAGAGTAAACCCTCTCTTAGCAAACTAAATTATGATATTTAATTTTATTGTGAGTGTGTATACACAAGTGAGTGAGTTCAAGTGAAATAGAGAGTGTGTTAAGGGTATAAATTTAAGAACGAGCAATATTTAAGGGAATTCTAGTTTATATAAGGAACATGGGGGTATGTGACTCATCATATTCAATGTTAGCGAATCAAGGCTTGTCACCAAATTATTATACGAGTCCAACTTCAATTCCCATATTACCAAGTCACCTCGTGACTCAATGAATGAAATTATTTTTAGGTGTGAAGGCTTACCACAAAATAACAACAAATGTTCCAAATCCACTCCATCTTCTAATTTCGTTAATAATAATAATGTGACTCTATATAATTGCGAATAAAAATGCTATCTCACTAATAACTAAACTAACATTTAACCTTTAATTTTTTTGTTCAATAAGTGAAGAAGTTCATGTTTTTGTAAGAAAGTTAAATGTTAGTTTAGTGGTTCCAAGACTTAATAACGCAAAAATCACTATCAAGAGACCCATATTCAATAAAACTTTGAGAGAAGAGGGAGTGATAATATATACACAATTTTGCAAAAACATTTTTCCCGATATTTTATAATGCTTAATATAAGGAGGCATATTTAATGCATACAATTGTAAATGAGCCAACACTCTTTGCCAATGTGGCATTCAATAGGATGAGATGTGCAATAGCTTAAGGAGACACAATATTCCCCACACTCAATTTCAAAATTTAGTATTCGAGCTTGACCATTCCACGACCACTAAAATAACCCATTTTAAAAACAAAATCGCCGCTCACGTTACATTTAATGACATAACAAACGATAAACCGTCTCTATCCACAAAATATTGTAGTGGAATCTTCACGCATCAAAGGAATCACATAATTCATCGATACCTATAAAAAGACTATGTTTCATTTAATTTGCCATGCACTTAATATAATATATTGATTAGAATGGGCATTAAAATTGGATTCCCAAGCAAAACCGCAAACACATAAGCTTTGTTTGGGGCATGCCACCAACATAATCAGCAGAAATCGTGCGGCATTTTACTGACGCCGTCTCGGACTGGCATCGTCGCATGTCACTCTCAAAACTCAAAACCGGACAACTATAATGGCAAAATTTCACTCCTTTGAAAATGCTTGCCTTGCAAGACTGGTGAAAATATTTTCTTGTGGAGGCATGAAATTATGCATTTCACCTTGTATTATACTAACTGCAGCTTGATGAGTGAAAATTACGTGACTCGGAGTCGGTATTATGTAACTTTGGTTGTGAAACATGAACTAACTTTATATTTAGTTATGCAAGTGCAATTTATTTTTAAGAGGTTTTTTTAGTTTCCCTTGAGACCATGTTAGAATAATCATTAAATATAATTATATGTTTAAGGAAATCACATTTAATATAAAACTACAAAGCAAAAATATCAATTGACAAAAAGTTTTTTTTTTTTTAATGTGGATTTTTTTATATCATTAAAATAATTGTAAAATTTGTAAGGAAGTTCTTCCAAAAAAACTTTGTAAATACGATGTTTTGATACATCAAATTATACATTTCTAGAATTAAATTAAATTATACAAATATCACATAAAATTATGGATATTGTTATTTGGTTAATAATAATTTTTTTTTTTCACAAGAATCAAATTATATATAAATTTTAAGATCATTTAAAAACAAAAAAAAATTATATATTATATTGATTAACTATTCTATTGTTTTTTTTTGTTGATGGGGTTTGGGTGGAGTGGTTAAGACTATCCAGCGCCACAGTTCAAATTCCACTTAAGTACAATCTCTGTTCGGGATAGTAATGTTCGAGGTGGCGTGGCTAGTCAAGCGGATTTAATAGCAATGGATTTTGGTCCAAAATTGCATGCACTTGATGTGTGTTCTTGTGTGGTGGACCCATTCGCTACTTGTTGTGTGTTCTTGTGTGGTGTGTTTGGTTCGCTAATTGTTGAGCTTAATTGCTATATCTTGGTTGAATGTACTCCGGTTCATAACTCCGGTCAAAAGCGTTTATCTATTTAAAAAAACTATTCTATTATTTTTTTATAATTTTATATTGAATAATGATTAATAATATTGACTTGGAAAAATATTTTAAAGAAAAATCGAGTTTCACAATCTATAATAGGTTTTTTTTTGTACAAATAAATTAAGACCATTTGTCACTAGTTAATACCAAATATATGAAGAAAATAATGAAGTTACTAATCAATGTATTATGTGAAAAATATAAAATAAACATTTTATGATTGATATCTCTAACATTTTTCAAATAAAAATATTTAATATATATTAATGATATTAACTAATCTATAATAACATTGAACCTTAAATTTGATATCCATTAAATATATAATAAATCTGAAATAAATACCTATATTAACATAAACTACAAGTTACAAAGTTACCTATTATAAAACAAATATTACTCGTAATGTGAAGTATACAATGCCCAACACGAAAAGAAATTAGTCATACCAATACTTAAAAGAATGATGTAAATAGGTCCAAGAAGAATTATAAAAATAATGATTAAATAGACGAATGTCAGAGATAAAACAAGTTAATAAAAAAGAGAAGTTTAAAGTTATATCCGCAATCAATCCAAGGTGAGTAATTTAAGTGATTGGTGGGTTTAATGTCATAAGCAAGACTCAAGTTGGAGCATCTATATAACGAACTTCAACCCATACCTTTTAATTAACTTTTTAACTCCTATACTACCAAAATAAAAATAAAAATAAAAATAAAAATGCCTACACCCAATTATTAATTATTATTTCTGTTCAGGTATGGAAAAAATCACATCCAATAGTATTGGGTATTAAGTTCACAGATTTTATAAAAGTATATGGTAACGCGCCACATAACAAGTAGAGTGAATAGGCAGCAAAATAACAAGTATTTTTAAAGAAGGGAAAGACCTGATCATTTGTAAAATAAATTAATAATACAATGCAATGATGATACCAGGAGCTAAAAATCGTTAAAATCAATTCCTGTGTAAGAAGAAATTAGTAAAGAGTAAGCGAGATGCAGGCGAATCGGATTTGATTAATGAAATTTGGGGAGGCAAAGCACGTGGAAAGATGAGCCTTCACGAATTGGAAGGCGTCGTATTCTCGAATCGTCATGTGCTCACGTGCACCATTTTCGTTTTCATTTTCCCCAAATCATTCTTTCAAAAGATGAGGCGAATTTCAGCCGCGTCTTCCGCAGAATCGCATCACGCCTCACAAAATATAATATCAAAATTCAGAATAGGCAAACTTCCCTTCTCATTCACACTTCTCGATCTTTATCTATATCAAAATTTTAACATTATTATCAGTTTTAATTTGTTTGCATCGGTTTCAGAGCCTGTTTTTATCAGTTGACGCGTCGGGAGGTGCTGAAATTTTGCCCTTTTCACGTGCATTTCTTTTTTTTCCTCGGCTTTTAAATCGATTTCTGTGTCGTTAAGTCTGCGGTCAAAACAAATATACGATTTTCCCACTCGGCAAATGCCAGCTGTTGTTTGCCATGCCTTGCATTAATGAATGTAATAAGGTAGAGATTAATGGCGGTTTGTATTTGACCCCATTTCTGAATTATTTTTATAGAGATCTAACAGTCTAAAGTTGAAACTGCATTTTCTTTGACTAAATCAAATAGATTCTTCTGCCAATTGGAATATAACTTAGGAGTTATAGGAAATCTAGTCTGCCATAAGTATGCTTGTTCGGGCATCACATGTCCGGCGGAATTATTCTCTGTGCAGACTAAATACCCGGATGTGGGGATATTGCAGGCCTTCGCCTAATTTTTTTACAAGCTGGATCCCTATTCTTTGTTTCCAGAAAGGCTCTACTGTATTCTTGAATAGCCAAGATTACTAGACGAAGGCTCGAACCTCCGACCTTGTGATTGATAGCCACACGCTCTAATCAATTAGGCATACAGAGTACAGAATAACTGCAAGGCCTTGCAGGGGTTACCATTTTCCAGTCACCTTCCAGGTTTTTTTTTTTAAAGTTATATTATCGAATTGGGTTATTAGTATTCATTAGATATAGCATGAAATTGGGCTTAAAGTATTGATTAGATGTGATCCGAGGGCCGGGGTTATTAGATTTGATTTCACATGATCCTATTACTATAGGAGGAACACGAACAAGCATGAGATTATAAAGCAGGATTCAATTTTTGTGGATTGGGATTTTTCTACCCCTAAGCCCTAAAGGCTTCCTGGGTGCAAAGAATTCACTTCTTCAATTACCTGTTTCTTGTGACAGGATGGATATCTATGTCCATGGTATTTGAATTCGTATAGAGTTCCAAGAACTAGGTCATCCCAGTGTTCTTATTTCAAGAGTTCTTCCCACAATCAAAACCGCTTAATTTATTATAATATTTTTAAAATTTATAACACGTTGTAAAATAAATAAAAATCAATTTGTTTCAATGAGATTTCTCGAATTCAATTTGAGAACAAGATTTTCCAAACATGTTTAGTTTGGGATTGAGCTCCAATCAATTCTATTTACCACTTTCTTCATATTCCATTACACCACAACCCTTGAATCTTCCGCTTATTTATCTTAATTGTTTAAAATTTAAATAGCACCACTCTATTAAGTTTTTAAAATATTTATGGTTTGTTGGACTAATATTGAATATCTTGATTGTGAAAATTGTAACTTTTTTCTCTGTAAAAGGAACAAAGTATTGCTAAATATTATGCTCATATAATCTCGTGGGTGATTTTGAATTTACAGTGATTAATGGTATAAATGATGATGTAATACAGGGATGGGTTTATCTACCAATGGGCAGTCCTCATGTGTTCCACCAGGGTTCAGGTTTCATCCTACAGACGAGGAACTGCTTTACTATTACCTAAGGAAGAAGGTGTCTTATGAGATGATTGACCTGGATGTTATTAGGGATGTTGATCTTAATAAACTTGAACCATGGGATCTTCATGGTAAGTCAAATGAATTGATTTTTTTATTAGTGAGCACTCGAGAAGTTTCTTCCAGAATTGTAATCCGTGTTAAATTGTATGCTTAAATTGAACCGCAGAGAGATGCAAGATAGGTTCAGCTCCACAAAACGAGTGGTACTTCTTTAGTCATAAAGACAAGAAGTACCCAACTGGGACGCGTACAAACAGAGCAACCACTGCAGGGTTTTGGAAGGCAACTGGGCGGGATAAGGCCATTTATATGAACTTCAAGCGAATTGGAATGAGAAAGACCCTGGTATTCTACACCGGGAGGGCTCCTCATGGTCAGAAAACAGAATGGATTATGCATGAATATCGTCTTGACGACAATGAGAATCCCCACGGAAATGTAAGTCTCATTACATCTTTTTTAAATTCGTTTGCAAGCTTCACTATTTTCGAAAATTGGGTAAGCCTACCATAATTCAATACTCCACTCATTACTTCAATTACCATTTCCCACTCTCCCCCGGCTCACACTGACTGATTTCTTGTGTGTTGGAATCATTTACCAGTCACTAATTTCTTATGAATGATTCATTTCTTATGTTTAGTTGTTCACAATCACTAGTTTTTCATGATTTTTAATCATATCGTATGAGAGATGAATTCATGCGTTGATTTTATATCATTGGATATCATTTAATTTGTTATATATGCAATATTTTAGTTATTCTTTCAATTTTATGAGTGGTGGTTGACAACGAGTTTATAATTTTTGCACATTATTATTATTTTGAAACAATATCTCATGTGCTTAAAATTAGGTTCATGCTTTTGGTTCAACATTATCTGATATCAGTTTAGAGATTAACTTCTCACACTGTTCAATATTTTATTCATTTATTCAATTACCTCTTTTTTCACATGTGAGTAGTTATTCCGAATAATTACTATTTGATCTTGAATCATTCCTCATATAAGATGGATTAATGCTCGTTTATTAATTTTTGTGTGTAACTATGAAGAAAAGCTCATGAAAAAGGCATGATTATATAGTGTTTTGAAGCAATCATCCAATCACCTGCTTTTGATGATAGTGATTCATAATACCTTAGTATTAATTGCTTCCCATGAAAAATGGATGATTAATATCTAGTCATTCATTCACTGCTCATAGGGTTATTAGATTTTAGTTGGTACTAATGAATTGGTAATTATTTTGTGATACAGTTTTGAAGTTCAATTAATGCAAGCAACTATAGTGTTATTATGGAAGCTTCGTGTCATTAAATCAGGTGTTTTAGCAAAATAACAGTGTCATGATATTGTATCCTCGTTCCTCAGGAGGACGGGTGGGTGGTGTGCAGGGTTTTAAGAAGAGAATGCATCAAAAGGATAAAATTGAATCTCAGCACCCAATCGCAAACGATGAAGAACAAGTTATCAACCTCCCTCGGTTGGATCTCCCTTCAGAAAATCATCACGGCCATGATCAGCAGCAGCTCAATAATATAATGGCGGCTAAGCAATCTCAAAACCAATACAGTTTCCCTCGAGATCATCATCATGTATTCATGCAGATGCCACAGCTACAAAGCCCCGAAGGTTCTACATTCAATATTAATGCTTCTCCTTGGGTTATCAGACAATTTGTTCCTGAAAGATTACTGGATATTCACAATACTTCCAGACACCCAATTCATATGAGGGGGAGCTGCAGGCAGCAGAGTCGGAGATAAAGCTAACGGGCATCAATGGATTTAGCAGAGAAGAACGTCCAAATGATTGGACCGTGTTGGATGGTCTTCTCAATCCACAAACTGATCAGCCAGGCAAGCAAGAAGCTGCAAGAATATACAATGCTCATGTTCCCCAAGCTTTAATGGAGGGATCTTCCCACACTTCAAATACTAATAATGATTATTCAGGCAGTGAAATTGACTACTGGAACTATGGAAGGTGAAGTTAAAAATTCATAAACCACGGAATCTAGAATCTTCATAGTGGATATGCAACAAAGCATGTACAACACCTGCCCTAGTGCCAGTTTGAGGAGTCCAGAATTTCAAATGTATTATTGATTTTGTGTACAGTAATGTTTTTATTAATGTAATGCAGCTCTTGCATCTTTGAAAGGTCTTATTTCTGGGCCAAATTTGCTTTTAATAAATTTTGTAGGCATTGAATAGTAGTTTGATTCGGCCGCCTTGTCTATGTCGAGACCGTGACAAGGAGCATGGTCGCAGCTTGGACAAGCAGGTGTATGAAATAGAAAGCTTTTTAACTAATAATAAGTTTTTCTTTATTTTTGAGGGGGAAAGGTAACAGATTGTACTGAACTATTATTATGATAAAAAAACCATTCGTTAATTGATTCAGTTACTCTCGAATGATGTGTTTTTTAATTTTCTTTGAGTTGGTTGAATTTAGTTATAAACGATATGAAACTTCGCAATAAAATTGAATTTTTCCAAAAGCAATTAGCTGTTTCTGAACATCTAACCAACAGTGATGTGGAGGAATCATTTTGTTTAAAGAAAAAGGTTGTGTTCAAAGTTGATGGCGAGTCCAAGCGGTTACATATTGATTAATTAGGAAATGTAACCAGTATTAGGTAGATATTTGTAATTTATATATTTTTAATATTGGTACAGGTTAATTAATTGTATTGTTATTAGTGTAATTATGTATTTATTAATTATTGGTATGGGATTAATTAATTGTTATAATAGGAATCTATTCATGTGTTTATTAAAAATATGCTTAATTTATATAGTATTACTTTATAATATTATTATATTTATATAAATATCAATTAGTTTAGACTAGCTTAAATAATTCTATGATAATAGTTTATTCGTATATTAATATTGTAAAGTTATGATACCATAAATGTGATATTATGTACTAATATATATGTGAATTAATTCTTAATATGAGATGGTAGGACAAGAATATGTTAGTCTTGAAGAATATTATTTTTTCATCTAATCTAACTCTCAACATATTTATTAACATGGTTGCTTACTAAGTTTAGTAGATATAGTATTATTATATAATGTAGTTTATAAATTTTGACATAATAAATAGAATATTAGAAAAAACTTTTAAAGAATATTTCATTTTCTTCTAATATCTAAAAAATTAGAAATAATTACTAAGTTTAGTAGATATAGTATTATTACATAATGTATTTTATAAAATTTTGACATAATAAATGGAATATTCATAAAAGACTTTTGCCATTTTCTTTAATGTCTAAACAGCTTAAAAATAATTAATATTATATATACTGTTTTTATAAATTTTAAAATAGCATGAATTTTGGAATACTTAAAAACACCTTAGAAATAAAGATAGGATAAGTTTACATTAAGTTATAAACTACCTATGTTAGATAAATCTATGTAAAAGACATAGTGAGATATATATACAAACTCAATATAGATTGTGTTATCTTATAGAAGTTTGAATTGAAAGTAGATTTATAATATAATGTATAGACATTTGGACAAGCATGATAAATCTATCCTATAATAATTTAGATAGTAATTTAAATACTTAAATACATATGTATTATGAAAACAACATACATCTTAAATTAACATACATAAGATTTATATATTTAAATCCTAAATGGCCATATCCATAATTATTTAGTACTTCTTAAAATTTGTACCTTGATAAATAATTAGAGAACACTTTTACACTATCATACACATTATTAAACCATAATCCTTTTGATAATATTAATTAATTTTTTAATAAAAATAAATAAATATTCATATTTAAAAAAATGTAATCTATCTAAATTTTGATTGATTGTTTCAGTTCAATAGCATAATATATACTAAGCAACATGTAAGATAATTTATATAGAGAAGTAAAATTGTGAAATAATAGGTATTGGTTGATTTAATGAATAAATAGGAAAGGAAAATTATGAAAAAATGATTCTTTGTAGTGGTAAGAGCTCTATAAACTCACATATTATCTTCCCATTAAAATTTAATATTGTATTTTTCATTATTCATATATTAAAGATTTTATGCATATTTATGAGATTAAACCACTTTAATGTGGTGTCCCATTGACGAGGAATCCATTAAATATTGAGCCATCTAAATATAAAGTGAAATTTCAATACTAGACTTCTTATTAATAAAAAACAGCAATTTCTATTACACGGCTACTTAATAAATAATTATATATACAAATATTTAATTACAAATTTACATCATAACAATTTTTTTGAAACAAAAACTATGATTGTGATTTTTGGATACAAGTCCCTTCACGTCTTTATCCTGATATATGAAAAATACCTGAGAATTGACGGTGTGTAGCCTGCTTTTAGTTTTTCACACGGTATATTAAGATCAAGAATTTCCAACACGCGGTAATTCTAAACATTTGATGAGTCTTAATTTTTTAACAACTCTTAACTTATTTAATATTAATATTAATATTAAACTTTTTAACAACTAGTTTCTGTTAAATAATATTAATTTTAAATAGTTTTAAAGTAATGGGCAACAACTTTTGAAATTCCACACTGCTTGGCCAAGCCCTCAAGTACAATATTATTCTATGTTCTTTGATACCCATATTTTGTAAACCATTTCGTTTCAAAGCCATGCCGGCCTATTCAAAAGTAATAGCGAATCACTGTGAATGTCACCCACCTTCCAAAGTCGTATCGTATGTTATGAGATAGCTGGTAGTGGTAGTTGAGCCTTTACATTTGCTGCCCATAATTTGGAGAATGGAGAGGAAGTAACATGCCAAAGTTTAACGAGGGCATGCCTCTATCACCTTTGCAGATTACACTACTCATGCTTTCTGCACCATACACTAATATATACTTCAATCAATCAATCAAACTATATATGTGTGTGTGGTTAAAGAACTCCTTATTCTACCTTTTGGGGAAAAAAATTTGAGAAAAAAATCCAGGGATATTTGTTCCTGGATTAATACCACAAATAGTTTAAACCCTGTACTTTAATGGCTCTCCAGATGATATATAAGAAAATAGAGAAGACATTAGGGTACCAAAAATGATAAGAAAGTGTTGTGCAAAATTTCATATGTTAGTTGGCCTTCTGAACAAGTTTTTCTATGTCAAAGAGAAGGTATAGGTCGACATATATAACAAATTTCTAAATTTGCACTATGTTTTAGCACAACTAATATTTAGCTCTTACCAAATTTATTTAGAAAGTAAAAAATGTATGGAGC
This sequence comes from Taxus wallichiana var. yunnanensis, assembly GCA_018340775.1. Taxonomy (NCBI): domain Eukaryota; kingdom Viridiplantae; phylum Streptophyta; class Pinopsida; order Cupressales; family Taxaceae; genus Taxus; species Taxus wallichiana. The sequence goes on along the minus strand of CM031239.1, from coordinate 771,061,674 downwards.
AAGTTAGGTCTTATATAATTTATTCTTTATTAAGAAATAGGGAATATTTAGATTATCAAGTAATATAAAAATTTGTATTTCGTCTAAAAATATTTGTGGTGATATAAGTCATTTTGACTAAATTCTCAACTTATTGGAGCCGTATTATTATAATAGTTTCTTATTTTAGATGATTTAGTATTTAGAAATGGAGTTGTAAAGGTTAATAATTATTCGTCATTCAAGTCCTTTCACTTTTTTGTCATGCAAAAGTTTGGCCATGACAACTAAGCCCCCACTTGAAAATTTCCCCTCCCGATTACTACAAACCCTTCCTCTAACCAACCTATCCCTAGGACCTCACCCTCATTTTGTCTCGGAGGAAGGTGATAACAATATTTTCAAGTGTGTATCATGTGCATGGGTAAATTCCTAAGGTGATTGAAGAAGTCGCTAAGTTTCTAAGAGAAACAACTATCTTCGAAGGCCTAGAAAGAGTCATTTGTAGCAATTTTGCAACAAGTGAACACCCTCTAGAAGGTTTGGGGAAGATTTAAACAAACTAGAAGCTTTGCAAGAGAGAAATAAAGTTATCTAAGGAAATTTAGGGAAAATATATGGAAATAATTGATGTCAAGAACAAGTTAAGTAAAACCGGGTCATTTTGGGCACATGGAATGAAGGCTCCAACGGGAAAGTCAACTTGTTCGAAAGATTTTGGGAGTTCCGAGAGGAGTTGGAAACTCATCAAATACTTAATAGAAAGGTATTAAAATCATCCACATTATGGAAACATAAATTTTGCCTAAGACTATAATATTTTTGTGATAGCTCAAGTCACTCATGTCACTGCTTCTTCATGTTGAATGGGTGAATGATGTCAAATTTCAATTTTCAAGCGAGAATTGGCTCATGATAATGGTCGGATAATATTAAAAGGTGATTTGGAGTCTAAATCATATAAGGTTTGACCCCAATACACTCTCTCATGATCATGAGGTGGAAGAATCACTCTCGGTGTCCTAAAATGCACTTGGCATGTGACATCACATTCCAAAAAGCTTGGAGCAGATTTTTACTCTTTGTGTCCCCTTGGATTTTCCCGAGGTGAACATGGGACAAGATGGACACAAAAGTGCGCTCTCCTATGGATGTTATGTTTTCGTCACTTAAACCTTATGACTTAAGTGGTTATGCGAGCACAATGCAAAACTAGACCACTTTTCCATGATGGAGACCCCCTTGGCACATTTTTATCGCTTTCCCTTTGGCTTATCCCAAAGGTGCAAGGGGACAAAGGGGACACAAAATTGTACTCGCCCCTCTCGGCTATCCATCGGACACATGCAGTAACCAAGGTGTAACTCTCGAGTACTAATTTCCAGGTCCCCCCGCATCTCACTCACATGAAACCACAAAATGACACTTGTACATATCTCAGTGCAAAGCACACTCAGTGTCCCTTATGTCCTTTTTTCCCATTTTCCCCTATTTTTTAGGGTGTAACCCAAGCTCCACCCTCCACATGACTCAGGTTCACCTCAGGTTAATCCTGGTTGGGTTAGATGTGATTTAAAGTGCAAAGGAGTGAGCGAAATGTTTAAAAATCATACTTAGCCAATTTTTTTACGTTTTTAAGCTTCCTTTTCCCTCCAAAATTTCACTCTCCTTGATGTTATACTGTTGAAAATATGACATAGGCCTCATATGCTAAAAATGGAAAGTTTCTCATATCTCTCAAACCCCTTGTCCAACCCCGTGAGATTTTAACAACTCCTCGAAAAATCCTTTCAAATGAATTTGACCTTGCACCCAATGCGGTTCTACATTATTTTTAATGGCTAGACAAATTTTCCTGAAATAAAAACTCATTTTCAAATCTACGGAGTTCTGGCAATTGAAATCCTTTAAAAATTGGAGCAAAGCCTCCTTGTGAAATAACAAAACTTTTGAGACCACTTTCATTCCATTCCGACATTGAGAAGACCCGGTTCTAAAAATAATAAGTCTTCATAAGCCTCATTGTAGATATAAATAGTAAGTGTTGCAAACAGCTTCATTCTCGGGTTGCCATTATCCTCGCACATCGGGAAACTCAAAAGTTACAAATTAAGCAATTGGTAACTAAATTGGAATTCTTAAAATAAACCTTACTAAAAATTAAGTGGTGGGATATTGGCTAATAAACAAGGATGCTAAGCGTTTCATGCTAAAGAAATAGCACTTGTATGTGTTTGAAATGGTGCAAAACATCATAGTGACTTGACATATTCATGATTTCACACTATGCACTTTCAGTTGAATAAAGGAGCAATTCTTCTGTTTTAAGGTGAAGACCTTTTTAATAAGGAAGATATGAGAAAAAAGGTGTCTGAGCATCTTGAAGTTGATTGGATTCAAAAAGGAGACATTTTTGTCACGGAGGTGAATTTTAAGGCCAAGAAGAGCAAGGTGATGATCTCCATGTTCTAACTCCAACCTTGTGTTAAAAAAGGATCATCATATTTCCATATCAATGCAAGTATCACAACAATGTTTCTAAACACTAATTCAGTTCCTTGGAGTGTGTCCACATCTCACCGAAGGAGGAAGTTTCCATCTTAGTACTTCAAGTCAACAGGAGGTTAAAAGACAAAGAATCTCATTCATGAAGCATTTCCTCGAAGATCCATCAAAAGCAAGAGATTTCCTTTCTTTGGGTTTGAATTCTCTCTCTTCTTCTCTCTTCCTCTCCCTCTCTCTCTCTCTAACATTTTATTTCTTCATTTGGAATGTAATTTTTCACTCTTTCATCTTATTCGCTAAGTGACTTAATGTTGCATTGTAAAAGTCCCTTTTCAAAATAAGAAAAGGACTTAGTTTCATTTCTAGAGAATTTGAAAAGTCACATGGTGGTGAGATGAAAATTCACATGGGTGGAGAGGAAGATACAATTTGTAAGTTATAAATTAGAATGGTTTATCCATTCCAAAAGGGTTGGCAATTGTCAATTGTTGTAAGTTATTGGATTTCATTACTATTGCAAGCAATAAAAAATACATTTCTATTATCTCCTTTCCTATGTTCCTCCATCCTCTCTACTTTCCAACTCTACAAGAATTGTAATCTTGTATAACCAAGAAAGAAATTTGTGTCTTTGATTAATGAATTCATAGAACTTTGTGTCTCCAATTTGTTAGTCTTACTGTTGATTACATGGTTGAATTCTTCTAATTAAATATGGACGTAATTTGGTTATTATTGTAGAATCTACTAGTTCCTACTTACAACACTAACCTCCTCTCAAGTATTTCTCTTACTCCCCTTTACCTCTTTCCCAAGAAAATTCCTCCCTTGTACACTGTATAAGCACTTTGCCACATGTTTAGTGGAGTATTCTTGTGTGATCCCCAACCTAATGGCCACCCCACAATTTTAGTTAGTTTACATTCAATAATGGGAGCCTCCCCATACCCAAGAAGGAGGGGCTTAGCCCCATGACCATTGGTGGAAACCAATAATCTGCATTGCAACAAATTATTTCACCAACACAATTGGATAAAATGACACCCCATTCAATGTGTAGTGGGGTTGTAATGTCTGCCCATAAATAATTAATTAATATTTTGAATAGAATGCTTATTTCATTCTTGTATGGTAATTTTGATTTTAAATATAGAATTTATTTAAATGTTATTCATAATTTTTCTATTTTTTAAAAAATATAATATATTATTCAATTAAATTTTAAAAATATAAGATGTTTGTAATAAAAAGTTTGCTAGAAAGAGTCATGATTCGATATCTATGTTGGATAAAATCGATGTGTGAACAACAATTTAAAAAATTGAAGCAACAATAGAACATTGAGAGGCATAAACCTTAAAGTGCTTCTTTAAGGGATGCAAGTTCTACATTTTTAATCTACCACAATCCTATGACTAATACATACCATCCACAACTATAGTTAAATTACAAGGGCTCGAAACTAAACAATAAAAGGCTTTTAGTTGAAGCCTCAATTAAACCAATAGAGTGATTATCTTGAGGCATGTCCACAATTTCCTCTTGGGGTATGTTAATTCCAATATCTTTGTTGCCTAATGATTGTCCTCCTTTGATTCTAGAAAACCGTAGAAGAGTTGGAGCTTAGATCGATGCATGGACTAATGACCTTCATTTTTATTGATTTTTTCCCCTTCCCTTTAGAGTCAAGATTAGGAATTTGTTTTCCTTTTGTACCCACAAGCTGAAATTCCTACTAATCCCTCTTTTTTAGCAATACAAGCCCTCTTGTATTAAAAATGGCATCTAATGGAAAATCTCAAGCTAAATGCCCATGGTTATGGCATAAAAGACATCGAAAAGATAAGTTCTCATAATCATAACGTTGCTCAAACAAATATCCCTCAAGGGATTTTAACCACATTTTTTTTATGATAATTCACTAACCAATAGAGTAAAATTATTAATCTTTCTATAATATTAACTAAAACCCTAAATTAAATGTTTTAAAACAATATTTGGGTAATATATTTAAGATATCTTTACTAAAGATTGTAGATAAAAGTTCTATAATTTCAAATGAACTACCTTAAATTTTAATTTTATAGATGAGTTGAAATTAAAATATTAGGTCCATTAGCAAATATTGCTCACAACTTAGATCATGGAAAGTCTCTCGTAAAGGTTTGTTGAATTTATACTAAATACTTGAATCAAAACCTAAAGGTTCTCGCTAATGGTCAATAAACACCCATATTCATAGGCCTATTGGCTTGGTTGTGCAAACTTATTTGTTATAAATAATTATATGTAATACCAAGCCAATAAGCCTACAAATGTGGGTACTTATTGACCATTTCCAAACATCTTAAGGATAAGTATGCATACCCATGTTTCTATCCATATAATTTTATTATAATTAAATATAGTTAAACTAACTTTAGTCAATTTAATATTCGTACATGTAAATTACATCACACCCATGTTGAGCCCAATTTTTGAATAAGTATATGTTTTGGTGAAGTATAACGTATTTTTAGGTAAGCCAAAGAATTGGAATCCTTTTGATCCTTTTGAATGGTGCACATGTGTGGGATAAAGAAGGCTTTGACAATTGATGTGTGAGATCTAGTTAATAGTGAAGAGAAGTGGCATATGGAAGAACCAAATAACCTTAAATACACCTAGTGCATGAAACTTAACATGGTGGCAACAAGGATCACACAAGTTTTGAATTTCACTTGAGAGAAATCACATAAAGAACGAGGGTCTTTGATATCCTGTCAAAACTAACAATATGTTATGCAAGTAGCAGGGAAGAAAGGGAAAGTATTGGAGGCATGACTAATGTAGAACCGGATAAGGATATAAAGGTGGCATCATGATAGATCAACATCGAGCACTTTATGTGCATAAAGGGAAAACAAAAGCTACCTAACATGTATGCCAATCATATATTTATAGGATAGTTTTTGTAAGCTGGTACATGATGGCCAATGTAATTAATGGATAATTTGGTGAAGGGAAGTTCCCTATCCATATTAATACCCCTACTTACAATAGTATTGATTGGTTGTTGAAAATGGTCGATTATTGTTGAAGGATGAATAGTTGATGTAAAACATTATTGATCATTGTTGTATGAATGTAGTGTTGTCACCCCAAAATTCCCCTCTTTTGAAGTCGAGTTTTAAAAAATTTGAGTCCAGACCTTGGAGTATTCAATCACGTCAAGTCGGGCATAGTTTGCGCTTTTCCTATTCATGGAGAATAATTTGAAAGTCGGGCATATGGTGAAGTTCCTTTCCTTCTTTTTATTTACTTCAGCGATCGAGAATGACAAGCGTATTTTCCCCGTTAATTTTTCCCTAGAGTCCATGGGTAATATGTGAATATCTTTGATTGGATGCGGTTTTTCCATATTTCAAGGTTCAATGGAAACCTCCACGTGTCCAAATAGTGCAACTCTAGGGCAGGGTCCAAGGGACGGTCCTCAAATAAGTGTAGGCTTTCCACATGTCCTAGGTACAAAATGAAGACAACAAGCTAAAATCAACTGAGTATGGAAGGTTCAACAAACGATGACATGTGCCTCATTGGCTTAGCTTCAAGAATCAAAGTCGGGGAAGTTCTCAAACTTGCATCTGTCCTCCACGTGTCCTAGGTCCAAAAAGGGATAGAGCCGATAGTTAAAATTGACTAAGTATGGGTGGGTTGGCGGAAGTGCCACGTGCCTTAACGACACCATTTCAGAAGTGAAATCAAAGGGTTAGTCTCTAAGTAGCACCAGCTCGCCATGTGGTTAAAGTCAATATGAAGATGGAGTTGGCCGTTGAAAAGTCCAAGACTCGACAGAAGGAGACACGCGTAAGCTCGAGTAGCTTCAGGGGGCATTTCCAAAGCAGAAACTCAAATGAGCGCCAACCCTCCACGTGTCTAGGGGTCAACATAAGTCAAGAAAAAAATTGGCCCGAATCGGCTAAGTATAAAGGAACCGACGGAGCTCTCCATGTGTCAGCCTAGCGCTGCTTCAAAGGCAAAGAATGCAAGAGGTGTTCGCAGGCCTGCTCCAATCAATTTCTCCCATGTGGGTGGCCCAAATTTGAAGTTGTAAAAGCAAATCGAATGGCCCATGTTTTAACTGGTAAAATAATGTAATGGTCGTATATTTAAAAACTGGTTTTTCCGCCATTAACATTTCTTTGTGTTTTCAAGAATTCAAAAGGGCGTGGATGATTGGAATAAGTTATAACTATTTCTTGCTTGCTCGAGGAAGTTGTAACCATTTCTTGCGAGCTATATCATGAGCTTTCAAAGCCATTATATGGGTTGGAATTTTGATTATTCTGGAACTGTAATTTTGAATTGGAAGAAATCAATACAAAGGTTTTTCCCTTTTTCTTCTACTTTCTCTTTCCTTCTGGTTCTGATCTGATGAATCATCTAATCCTTATGTGCTTGGAAACTTTGTGTTCTAGTTTGTACAATCTCCAAAACTTTGAGTCTACGAATTGTGTCTGTTATAAACGTGGATGGTTCTACTCTTTGTATCTCATTTGCACAATACATATAAGGGTTTTCTTTGCCATCTCTTTTCCTTGAAATTATTGTCTTCTTCTACCTTCCTTCAAATACTTTTATCCTCATGTATTGATAACTTTCCAGGCTTAAAACACATTTCAAGATATCGAGAAACCACCATTGAATGAAATATTGTGCATTTGTACATAGGTTTTGCCCCTGCTTTCAATAAGGGAACCTCTCCCATTAAAGAGGAGGGACTTGCTTGTCCCCTAACTGTGGTTTCATTCCAAGTGCAAATCTGAACCCAACAGTTTTTGGCAACTCTACTAGGGAATTTGTTCAACAAATTTCCTTTCTAAAAGAATAACTAATTTGATCATTTCTTTGATCTAGTGACTCTAAGATATACTCGTGGTAGAAGGGCTCTTGGAATTGAAGATCCCCAATTTCAACTCTTGGATCAACAAGATTTTCAACTTCCTCCAACAAGAAATATAAGAGCTCATTCCACAAGCACACCTCCTATTAAAGACAGAGCTTCTAGTAGTAGCATTCCTCAAGCACAACTTAGCCCTAATCTTTGTGCCCTAATTCTTTCTTGTCTCTCAGTTCCACTTCAAGCAATATTTCCAAGGATGGTAGCACCTCAACCTTAGGGACAAAGAGTTGGGCCTCTGGCTCTTCCTCAACCATTGCATGAGTTACCTAGGGGTAACAAGAAGAATTTTCCCAAATTTAGAGGTGATGGCAAAGTGCACCTTGATGAACACATTACAGCCTTCATTGTTGCATGTGGGGTCCTTGGAGTTGAACATTAGGATGTCTCTGTGAGGCTATATATGGAAACCTTGCAAGACAATGCTGCAAATTGGTTTTACCATCTTCCTGCTAGGACCATCATTGATTGGACTACTATGAGAACTTAGTTTGAGTAGTGTTTCAAACCTGTTGAGGATGTGCATGCTTTGTTAGCTCAGATTTCTCAAATCAAGAAGGAGCCACATGAGCCTATGAGAGAATTTGTGGCCAAGTTCAACAATTTGGTTAAAAAGATTCCACTAGATACTAGACCTATTGATCAGATTTAGAAGTGTTTCTTCTTGAATGCTCAATTGCTGAAGTAAGCTATGCCCTGAGGAGAGTAAATCTTGCAACTTTAGATGTTGATCAAAGATTGGTTGTCAGTGTGGAAGATGACTTGATCATTTCGACAAGATGAAAAGGGATTCTTTCAAATCCAAAGCATCTTCTTCTTCTCCTTCTCCTGGAGGTAATGCAGATCAATTGGTGCAAAAGTTGGCTAATGACCTCATTTCCATTAAGAAATAATTGGCTCAGCATGCTCCATATCAAGATGTTCCAAGGAAGAACTTTTAGCCTAGGAACCGCTTGCCCTCTTCTCAAACCAGGTTGGCCATTGAAGGTCCACCCCTCAAGGTGCCTGTTAATGCTACTTGTGAAGTTCTTGAGCCTGATGATGAGGAAGAAAATGGGCTCTATGATGAACAAGAAGAGGAAGTTGATGAAGAACTGGAGGAGCCTGGTGGTTCTCGAGTTCATTTCCTCACTACTGAGGGTATGGAAGATGTGGATGATTATGATGATGTAGTGGCTAAGATGAACAATGAATCATATGTTGTTATGACCCGGGAGTAGACCAAAAAAAAGGAAAAAGTGGTGCAACCTGCAAAAAGATCCAAGGAGTACCCCATCACCATCCCAATGATTACAAGAAGAGGAGCTCCTATTCCTACTACTTCCACTCAAAAGGTAAGCTCTGCTAGTCCTTCTCCCTCTACTTCTACTTCTAGGAATTCTTTCCCAACAAATGATAAAGCTGATAGATCAAAAGCTCCTCCTACTCCTAGTAGTGATTCCCCATCCACATCTGGATCTTTTGACATTATAGACCATCTTAAAAAGACCAAGATTCAGATTTCTGAAGCAGAGTTCTATCAAACCCATCCTAAAGCCTTTGCCAAAATGGTTAACTTTGTAAATTCCAAATCCAAAGTCTCATCCAGTACTTTTAAGGGCCTTTTTCCCACTCCCTCTCCCTCACCTCAATCAAGCCTTGTGGCTGCAGTCACTTCCTCTAATGAGAAAATTGAACCATTCTATGTGACCCTTCTCATAGTTGGCCACAAACTCAGTAATTGTGTCATAGATTCAGGAGCATCAGATAATGTAATGCCTGCAAAGGTAGCCCATGCTTTGGGTCTGACCCTAACACGTGCCTTTGGTTCCTGTTATTCCATGGAGAGTAAGAAAGTACCTTTGGTGGGAAAAATTAAAGATGCACAATTAGCTTTTGTTGCTTTTCCAGAGAAAAGAATCCTAGCCACCATTTTGGTAGCTGATATTCCTCCTTCATATGGGATGTTCTTGAGTAGAAATTTCTATAAGGAGGTAGGAGGGGAAATTCAAATGGATTGGTCACATGCCTTGATCCCTGTTAATGGGAAGATGAAGAAGTTGTTACTTGAGAAACAAGCAGAGTATATTGTGCAAAAGACAGATGATCCTAAAGCACAAATATTGTATGCAGATATAGGGCATGGGAACTACATGATCATGTCACAAGAGGAGACAAGTCTGCCAAAGGGAGTGTTGTTTGATCCTAATGGTGTGTGGACTTTGGAGTTTGATGGGAGCTATTCTTCAGCTGGTTCTAGAGCTGGTGTAGTGCTTATTTCTCCTAGGGGTAAGGTTCATCCTTTCTCCTTCAAATTTCAATTTGAAAATACCAACAATACTACCGAGTATGAGGCCCTTATTCTTGGGTTGAGCATGGCGAAGGAAATGGGAGTGAAGAACCTTCTTGCTCGTGGAGATGCCAAGCTAATTGTAAAACAAGTTAGAGACCTTTATCAGGTAAAGAGCAGAAGGTTGAAACACTATAGGAATCTGGTCTGGGATTCCATTGAATTCCTTGATGCTTTTTCCATTGAAGTTGTGCCAAGGGAGAGGAACACTAGGGATGACTCTCTAGTTGTTTCGGGTCCTTGTTGATTCCTCACCCTGATTTCCCTCGGGAGAAATTCACCATTGAGCTGATCCATAGACCCAGTGTGCCTGACAATGCAAATAATTGGCAAGTTTTTAATGATGACCAGCATTTGCTTTCTTTCTTGGAGCTTAGAGACAAATTTGATCAATCTGTACTTTGAAGGAAGTGACAATCTTCCTAGAGAGTGTGTGTCATCAAATGAAGAGGGTGTCAAAGAAGAGATGGATCAAGATGGATGCATCAAACTGAAAGGCAACAAAATTCCTAAAGGGCTAGTGAGTTTGGAGGATATTTTTGATAAACATGATAGATATATGAAGTCTAAAGTTTCCCAAGGAGCCCAAAAATCTACTGACACTGAGAAAGTGAATATTGGGAGTCTTGATGATCCCAAAATGGTCAACATTGGGAAATGCTGCACTCAGGAAGAGAAAATAAGGTGGTGAATCTGTTGAAGAGGTATGTTGATGTTCTAGCTTATTCTTAGATGATCTTAAGGCTTTTCAGCCTAAAGAAATGTAACATTTCATTCCTCTTAAGCCTGGATCAAACCCTTCAAACAAAAGCAAAGGCAATATAATCCAAAGATACTTGATACAATTTTCTAAGAAATACAAAATCTTCTGAAGGCTAGGATCATCTTACCCATCCACCATTCAATGTGGATTGCTAATATAGTGCCTGTTAGGAAGAAAAATGGTGAGATCTGGATCTGTGTGGACTTCAGAAATCTAAATCAAGGTTCTTTGAAGGACAACTACCCTCTCCCCATGATGGACCAAGTATTGCAACCTCACATGTGCTCGGAGATGCTATCTATGTTAGATGGATTCTCGGGGTACAATCAAGTAGAGGTGAATATTGCAGATCAACATAAGACTACCTTTACTACTCCTTGGGGCACCTTTGCATACAAGAGGATGTCATTTGGTCTCATCAATGTTGGTGCTACTTTCCAGAGGGCCATGGACTTGGATTTTGGCAATTTGAAAGGGAAATGCATTGTTGTGTATTTGGATGACTTGAAAGTGTTTTCTAAAGCAAGAAAAGATCACTTCTAACACCTTGAAACAAGATTCTGTAACCCCTAAGAAGTCTATGTTTTGTGTCACAGAAGGAAAGTTGTTGGGACACATTGTTTCAAAGGAAGGGATCAAGATTGATCCGGAGAGAGTTCAGGCCATCCAAAAAATTCCTCTTCCATCAAGTAAGAAGGGTGTCCATTCTTTCTTTGGTAAGATCAATTTCCTAAGGAGATTCATCCCCGATTTTGTAGAACTTACTATGAGCATTGCTCACATGATGCAAGGGAAGCAAACCTTTAGTTGGTCCTCTAAAGGGAAGAAATCATTTGAGGACATTAAATAGGCTATTGCAAAGACTCCAATCTTGGCATGCCCTGACTTTAGCAAAGATTTCATTATCTATTGTTATGCCACTGAAAATACCCTAGCTATTGTGTTAGCCTAGAAGAATGTTGAAGATCACGAGCTCCCAATTGCATTCATGAGTTATGTCTTGAAAAATCATGAGCTGAAGTACACCATGATGGAGAAGCATGCTTTTGCAGTTGTCAAAGTTGTCAAGCAATTTAGGTTTTACATCCTTAATTCTCATTCTGTGGTGTTGGTTCCTGATACAACAATCAAATCCATTCTTACTCAACAAGAATTTGGAACCAAGAGAGGTAATTGGGTAGCAAAGGTGCAAGAGTATGATCTTGATATCAGGCCAACAAAGCTAGTTCGGGGTAAGGGCCTGTGTGAACTCATTATTGAGGGAGCTGCCAAGGAGTTTTCCAAAGATGAAGTTGATGTCCCTGTTGTTTTGTTCCTCAGCTCGACAAATGTATGGTATGCTTGACATTGCTCACTTTCTGACCTATGGAGAGTGTCCATCTCACTTGAGTGCCAAAGAGAAGAGATCCATCAAACTGAGGTCTGCACAATATGTGCTATGGGAAAATGCTTTGTTCAAACGAGGCATAGATGGAAGGTTTTTGAAGTGTGTAGACAAGGAACAACAAAATAATTTGTTCTCTACTTTTCATGACTCGCTAGTGAAGGTCATTTCTTCTACTCAAAATGTGCTCATAAAATACTTCATGTTGGTTATCATTGGCAAACTTTGTTTAGAGATGCATCAAAATGGGTTGGTAAATGTGAAGCATGCCAACGTTTGTTGGAAGACCTAAGTTGGTTTCTTTGCCTCTCAAGCCTGTAGTGATTGAAGAGCCATTTCAACAATGGGGTTTAGACTTCATTGGAGCACTCAATCCATCTTCTAGTGCTGGACATACTCATGTGTTGACTACCACATATTACTTCACCAAGTGGGTGGAAGCCATCCTGTCAAGAGCACTACCTACGAGTTAGTTTGTAACTTCATTAAAGAGAACATATTGATCATGTTTGGGATCCCAAACAAAATTGTGACTGATAATACTTCCAACTTTTCTTTTGCTGAGATGATGGACTTCTGTTGTGGGTATGGGATCTCCCTTACTCATTCTTCGACTCTACTACCCCAAGGGAATGGATAGACATAATCAACAAACAAGAACTTGGTAAACATAGCTAGAAATCTTGTAAATGATTCTCAGAGGAATTGGCATAAGAAGCCATATGATGCACTTTGGGCTGATAGAATTACACCCAAGAGAGCAATTAGAATGTCCCCTTTCCAAGAGATGTATGGTGTAGAAGCTCAACCGCCACACGGTGGAATTGCCAGCCTTGCATCTGATGAAAATCATTGAAGATTCAAGTTTCAGTAGCTCTTTGGATAAGAGAATTTTGTACCTTCAGAAGCTCGATGAAGACAAATTGCAAGTGGTGGACAGGATAGCAGCTCATCAGTTGAAAGTGAAGGCTTTGTTTGACAAGAAAGCCAAACCCAGAGTTTTCCAAGTGGGAGACATTGTGTTGCTTTGGGACAAAAGACATGAGCCACGAGGAAGTCATGGTAAGTTTGATTCTCTTTGGCTTGGTCCTTTTAGAATCAGACATTTTTCTAGAGAGAAATCTTTTTATCTGGATTACATGGATGGTTCTCCTCTCCCACTTCCTTATAGTGGGCGATGTCTGAAGAAGTTATTCAAGTCCTAAGTGACTAGGTGGTCCTTCTGTATATTATGTACAGTGTTTTGGTTTTGGGTCGTTCCTTTGTGTTTCATTTATGTTCTTCCTTTTCGCTTTCTTTTGTTTATTTTATCGTCTTGTCTGTGTTGCCTTGTATTAGTTTTGCTTTTGACTCCTTTGCCCAATGGATAAAGCACTGGTTCTCTTTCCCCAGAGTTATCTGCAGTTTTTTATCTTGCCTTGTGTCTTTGTTCCAAGCCAAGTCATCCCCAGAAAAAGTCAGCTGTTGTCGGCCCCAAAATTCCCCTCTTTAGAAGTCAAGTTTCAAAAAATTTGAGTCTGTACCTTGGAGTATTGAATCGCGTCGAGCCTGGCATTGTTTGCAGTTTTCCTATTCATGGAGAACAATTTGAAAGTCAGGCGTATGGTGAAGTTCCTTTCCTTATTTTTATTTTCTTCTGTAGTCGGGAATGACAGGCATATTTTCCTGTTAATTTTTGCCCCAGAGTCCACGGGTAATATGTGAATATCTTTGATTGGATGCGGTTTGGCCATATTTCAAGGTTCAATGGAAGCCTCCACGTGTCCAAACAGTGCAACTCCAGGGGAAGGGACTAAGGGACAGTCCTCAAATAAGTGCAGGCTTTCCTGCATGTCCTAGGTACAAAATGAAGACAGAACAAGCTAAAATCGGCTAAGTATGGAAGGTTCAACAGACGGTGACACGTGCCTCATCAGTGCAGCTTCAAGAGTCAAAGTCGGGGGCAGTTCTCAAAATTGCCTACCCTCCACGTGTCCTAGGTCCAAAAGGGATAGAGCCGATAGTTAAAATTGACTAAGTATGGGCGGGTTGGCGGAAGCCACCACGTGCCTTAACAACGCCATTTCGGAAGTGAAATCAAAGGGTTAGTCTCCAAGTAGCGCCAGCTTGCCACATGGTTAAAGTCAATATGAAGATGGAGTTGGCCATTGAAAATTCCAAGACCGGTGGAAGGAGACACGCGTCACTCAAAGACGTTAGCTTGATTTCGGGCGTTTCAAAGCGAGAAACTCAAATGAGCGCCAACCCTCCACGTGTCTAGGGGTTAACATAAGTCAAGCAAAAATTGGCCTGAATCGGCTAAGTATAAAGGAACCGGCAGAGCTCTCCACGTGTCAGCCTAGCACTGCTTCAAAGGAAAAGAATGCAATAGGTGTTCACAGGCCTGCTCCAATTAATTTCTCCCACTTTGGGTGGCCCAAATTTGAATTTGTAAAAGCAAATTGAATGGCCCATGTTTTAACTAGTAAAATAATGTAACGACCGTATATTTAAAAAACTGATTTTTCCGCCATTATCATTTCTTTACGTTTTCAAGAATTCGAAAGGGCATGGATGATTGGAATAAGTTGTAACTATTTCTTGCTTGCTTGAGGAGGTTGTAAGCATTTCTTACGAGCTATATCATGAGCTTTCAAATCCATTGTATGGGTTGGAATTTTGATTATTTTGGAACTGTAATTTTGAATTGGAAGAAATCAATACAAAGGTTTTTCCTTTTTCTTCTGCTTTCTCTTTCCTTCTGGTTCTGATATGTGAATCATCTAATCCTTACGTGCTTGGAAACTTTGTGTTCTAGTTTGTACAATCTCCAGAACTTTGAGTCTGTGAATTGTGTCTGTTATAAACGTGGATGGTTCTACTTTGTATCTCATTTGCACAATACATATAAGGGTTTTCTCTACCATCTCTTTTCCCTGAAAGTATTGTCTTCTTATGCCTCCCTCCTCTCTTCAAATTCTTCTATCCTCATGTATTGATAACTTTCCAGGCTTAAAACACATTTCAGGATATCGAAACCACCATTGAATGAAAGACTGTGCATTTGTACATAGGTTTTGCCCCTGCTTTCAATAAGGGAACCTCTCCCATTAAAGAGGAGGGACTTGCTTGTCCCCTGACTGTGGTTTCATTCCAAGTGCTAATCTGAAACCCAACAAGTAGCAAGTGGTTACCATGTGATTAGTCTATTTATTGTTCTTTTGTGTATGTGTTATTGATGGGATTGTTGACATCTTCTCTTTTGATTTTTTCATATGTATTGAGTAAGTATGTGGTATTGTTTCATATCCATCATGATGCAATTGAAACTAACGAGAACCGGTCTCCTCTCGCACCTTGGGCAAGTGCACAAGGTGAGCTACTTGTGTGAAATGTTAGTAAAAGGGTGTTGGTATGTTAAACACGGTGTGGTACTTTTATCTTGTGTGTGCATACTATTATTTATAGTTGAGAAAATATTCATTTTGGTTTCATTATTGTAACCCATTATATCATGTGTACTTGATGGTGTTCAAGACGACGTTTCATATTATTTAGGAGAATATTGAGCACTTTGGTTAAAAAGTAATTTGCGTAACAATACCCCAACTATAAGAACTATTCACCAAAAAAATGGGTGGAGAGACATTTGTACAAATCAATGTATGAAACATTAATTAGTGGACTAAAAACACACTTGCATATGTAGTTGGTGACTTATGCTAGGTTTCAAGGCTTGAAATTGGGATTGAAGTACCCTTGGACCAAAGTACACCTATGGAGACTCGCACTAAGCTAGACATTATCTGGACCCATATAGTTGACGTTTGGTGGAGAGGATTATTTCACAATTATGCCTTAGAGTATGTTGGTTATACATATTGCTACCTTGAAGAAATAGAATTCGAATTTCTTCGTTAGCCACATACTGAGTAGAATATCTTAGTGTACTAAGGAATGTTTTAAAGGAAATTGAATGGTTTTTTTAGGATTATATAGCCACAGGAGGGAGAAAGGAAAGTCATGCAATAAAATATACTCATTTTGTAATTAATCAACAATATTGTAGTAGGACCACTTCCATTATGGAATCACCCTATTGTCATAAAGATCATTATGTTTTGGGGTTTGTATGTTTTCTTAGATAAAGGATACCAATCAATGTTGGATTAAGTTTGTTAATAAACTCATATCTTATAGCCATAAAATAAATTCCAATATGCACTAAATTTGCATGTTAAGGCATGTAATGCCACTCTATTAGCATAAGGATCATTATGTTTTGGGGTTTATATGTTTTCATAGACCAAAGCTACCAATTAGTATGGGATTAAGTTTTTAATGAATTCAAATTTTACAGTCATAGAAAAAAATGAATAAGCACTTAAAAAGCATAGCAATACATGTAATTAGAGGTGATTGATAGAGTATTTTACATATTACACAATCACAGCAAGAGAGTTAAACCCAAAGCGATAAAATGTACTCATCCTAGAATGAATCAACCATTATGCTAGGTAGAGGGCCAAATTTATATTTTGACATTATTCCCGCTAGGCTTAAGAATTTTTGTATATTACAGTTTATATATTTTTGCAAATCAAACATACCAACCTATGCGAGATTTTATAAGAGCGAATAATTATTTAGTGGAGATGTATTTAGTGGACTACCCTATACTCATTTATATATTCATCAAGGATGTGGTTTACAAGAAAGAGTTTCCTTAACTTATTGGGATCACCAACGATTGAATTTTATTAAAAAGTACATATTGGGTCTTAGAATCATTGGTTTTCAATGTGTAATCCCTCCACCGACCGGATGGGCAAGAACTAGATATAGGGCACCCAACCCCGACTCTATATAAACACTTAATTCTTAATTTCTTATATTTGGTTTAAACCCTAAATTTACCTAATTTCTCATTATTTTCTAAAAATATTAAACAACTAGAAAAAATTGGTCTATAACCCTAGATTCAAAAAAATACTAAATATAATTTAAATAAATTGCCAAATTACTAGGATTACATACCAATTGATATGTTCCTCATTGATGTTTGATTTTTCAACAACCTCTTTCACTATATTCTCTACCCCCTCCGCCTCTTTCACTTTGCCTCCTCTACCTCTTTTGTTGCCTCCTCTACCTATTTGACTTCCTTATGTGCCTCCTTTCGCTTTAATCTACAATTTGTTCTTTTGCACCGAACTCTTTTTTTCATCACTATATTAGATTCACTTGTTATTCCTTTTGTTTGTTATGATTCTTCAAATTCACCAATTTTATCGTAAATAAAAAAATTTCTCTACCACCTAAAATTAAGAACAAAATAGTAATACACGCCCAATTTTATATAAAATTTCTTAGTAAACTTATATTTAACTTTTTTGTAAATTCTATCTTTAAACCATGTTTTTAATTGTATATAATTATTAAATAATCATATCTAGATGTTTTAAATTTTTATATATTTTATTTAATGATTATACATTACTTTAAAAAATCATAATAAATATAATATTATTAGAAAACAAAAAGTGTTGTTTATAATTAAATATGTATCAATAATTTTAGTTACTTATATATAAATAATTTATTAATAAGAAAACAAATTAATGTTTTAATATGTTAAATCATTTATTT
This sequence comes from Taxus wallichiana var. yunnanensis, assembly GCA_018340775.1. Taxonomy (NCBI): domain Eukaryota; kingdom Viridiplantae; phylum Streptophyta; class Pinopsida; order Cupressales; family Taxaceae; genus Taxus; species Taxus wallichiana. The sequence continues at coordinate 771,044,147 of CM031239.1, read as the reverse complement.
ATCGAGGAATTATTAAAAATAGGTTCAATAATGAAACTACACCAACTTAATATTTAATAAAAAGAAAAGAAAATGTGGCGGCATTTGGTTGGTGGAGGGCACACATGGTGTCGTGGGTCACATTTAAGGGGTTCATACAAAGGGGGTTTAGGAGAACTCCCTTATGCGCAGAGCTTAGGTGGCACCTACATGACATGGTTTCCCCTCTAACCCATTTGGAGGCTAATAATTGGTTTAAACGTGCCACTCCATATGTCATGTATTTAGACATAATTAAGAAATAAAATAATGAAAATTTAAAGTTTAATTCCTTTTTGTACGAGCTTTAGAAATATAACTTTGGTGTTTTGAAAATAACTTCTACTATTTTTTTAATTATTACTAAACTAAGATAGTTTAAGAAATTTAATACCGCTCATTTGAGACACTTTAAATTTATTACAAAAATCTAAAAAATGGAAAAAAAAATCTTATGTTTCAATATTTGCATTGTAATCATGAAAAAAATCAATTTTGACTCAAATATAGAGAATTATTACCATGAGCATCCGCACATAATATATATTATTTGAAAAATCCCAAAAAGTATTCTTATGCTAGATATTTGAGTCTAGAATATATATATATATATATATATATATATATATATATATATATATATATATATATATATATATATATGTTTTGATCCCTTTACTCGTTGCATGATTTACGATTATCATTGTTATACATTTGTATATCTATAACAAGCAATTTCCTCTGGAGTTTGAGAAATGTCAAAACTCGTATGTTTTGAGGTACAAAAAGTGGCAAAAAGTGAGCACACTTATATGCTTCTATACTATTATATGTTGATATGTATTTTAGCATTGTTAATCTCATTGATATTACTTTTTTGATTGTGTCATTTAACATCTATATTGATTTTAGATTACTAGTAATTTTTCTTTGGATATAGTTGAGGTTTGCGTTAATTGTCGAACCGACAGCATGGCCAAAGTGGGATTACAAGGACTTAGACATCCCCTCATTTATGTGCACAAATGAACCTTCCTAACCTTTTTGTAAACCTTTATGAGCCTTCATTTTTATTAACTAGTTTCTAATGATTTTCACCAACTAAGAAATTATATTTTAGTGCTATCAATAATTTGGTTTATTTATTACTTTTATTCTTCTACTTAAATTTTTATAAAATATCACAAAATCTTTTATAAGCCCATGTGATTATATTATTGAGTTTTACTATACCATAAACATATGTTATTGTAGATTATTGATTATCCTTTTATTTGTTTATTAAGATAATTCTTGCACTTACGTTATACCTACACTTGCTAAGTTAGTTTGCTTAGATGTATTAGTTGTGTGGAGTTAACTTGCTAGTCTTGTGGAGTTAGCTTAACTATCGGTATCAATTAGTGAGATTTTTTCACCACTGATCTAGGTAGTAGTTGTACTTCCCTCCTCTTATATGTACATAATGGTTACTAAGATAATTCGTGAGATCAACGACATTATTATGGATTTTCATATATGATATTACATGTTTTTGTTTGTAAATCCTTTTGTAAGGTTATTCTGGTGAATTCCGTTCAGCTTAATATATGTGATTTGCTATAATCATCTAAGATATTTGTAGATTAGAACAATCTTCTTATTGTTCATTTCATAGTATCAGAGTGGTAGATGATGTAGACATCCATATGTAAGTGTTTTTATACAAGCGAGGGTTTTATACTTTACATATATTTGGAATTTTATAGTATGTTTCTACAACACGTATTTTTATACAAGCGAGGGTTTTATACTTTACATATATTTAGAATTTTATCGTATGTTTCTACTACACATATTTTTGTGTGAAAAAGAGGGCACCGTCATATCCAGAAGGTGTTAAAACCCTAAAATTGATTGTAAACTCGACCATGTTCTGACATAGTCAAATTTAGGAATTTTTAAAGGGTTTTTAACTCATATTTCAAAAATCATTACAATTTCGTACTAACTAATTTTTGACCTAAAATTTATATTATCTTTCTAGGTTTTTGAGAAACTTTCTAGGTTTCCCTTTGTTTTTTTATACATGTAATGTAAAAAGAGATATTTACAGATTAACAATTGTACTTTTTGGATGCATGTTTTTATTCATTGGACACATATTTGTACCTTCCGGATGTAATATTTTCCCTATGAAAATTTACATTACGGATGCATTCTTTTATCCATTTAATATAGATATATACCTTATGGGTGCATTTATTTATCCTTTGGTCACAAACGTGTGTCACCTAGATGCGATGACTTTTACCCTCGGACGTGTACCTTCCTCTCGGATGTAGTCTTTTATCCACTAGACGTAGCTATGTACATTTTGGGTATAGTATTTTATCGTTTGGTCACATACATGTACCCTATAGATGCATTTGTTTATCCTCCGGACGTGTACCTTTTGGGTGCAATTTTGTATCCTTTAGTCGCAAGTTTGTACTCTCTGGATGCACTTCTTTACCCTCTGGAACATTTAGGTGTCACGTGTACCTTGCTCTTATAAAAACTAGCATTAAAATATTGTTTTTAATAACATAACATTCTGGAGCTCATAACTTCTAATTTGTAGGTCATATTAAAGTGATTTATTTTTTTAAATTGTGTATTTTTTCGAGAACTCTACATTGGTGAAATTTTTATACACATATTTCATTAGTAAAAGGTACTTTTATTTCTTGTAATATTTACTTGTACTAATTATAAAGTGCCAAAATCTGGGGGAGTATTGTAATCACATGTGGACGTATTTTCGGTGAGTCTGACATCCTAAAATTTTTAGGTATTGCATTCTTGTATCTATCATGGATTCTAAAAATGAGATGTTGTTCGTGAAGTGTGTGGATTTCGGAGGACATAGTCAAATTTCAAGAAGAAATTAAATTGCTTGAAAATCAAAACTCTCTTCTTTGTAACCTCATTTATGATAAATATAAACTAATACACTCTTTACAACATAAAATTGCTAAGCTATAACATCATCCTCATATTGTGGACTCTCATACCCATGTTCATAGTCCACTTGCAGATATTGCTCATGTACCCACTGACCTTGTTTTATTAGTTTCGAGCTTGGTTCTACTTTTGATGCCCCTAAACTGTTGTGCTTGTTACTGCATGTTATTATTTCACATTTGTGCCTATTGTAGTAACACATTTTGTGTATCCTAGTTCAATGTCTTCTACTCACAAGCATGACTCTTTTGAGAAACATACCACATTCAGTTCTCGCATGCTCTATTCTATGAGATTTTCTAGCGGAGGCATTAGTAGACATTCATAGGGTATTGCTTCACCTATTCATCTTGTTAAGTGACATTCCCACCATGGCATTAGTTTTCAAGTAGGTAATTCATTAGGATCACATGATGATAGAGCTCTTATTTTTGTTCACTCAACTCTTCCTAAGGATCATGAGCTACACATGAGTTCTACCACACCTTCACTCAAGCCTGAGAAACCTGAGATTTCAGTTTTTAGGCATGATCAACCTGACACACATTTTTATGTTTCCTTGCATGCTCAAAGTTGTGCACTTTACACCGATTCAAACATATGTGTTCATTTGGGATGGATATATGATCACTTATGGTGGTGACATAAACATTCATTGAAAGGACTCTAAAGGTATGGATCCTCCACAATTCATATTCTTACTCCACTTTATTCTCCTCTTGTATTGTAATGCCCCTTGTTTTGAGTTATTTTCTTTAGCAAATGTAGAGTGTATCTCTTTTTCGAGAGATTTTGTATATCTATTTTTGACATTTTTAGGCATGTTGAAAGTATCTTTTGTTATGGAGATATTATCGTGGATCCCAAGTGTTATTTTTCATTGTTTAAGTATTCGTGTGGCCACTCATATATATTTTTAGCGTCATTCCAAGCATTCCGCAGATGGGAGGGTGTGATGTTGATCCTTATTCTTTGGGTATTGTGTCATTGCATTGGTTCGTGGCACACATTTTTCTAGCAATAGATCAAACTATGATTGGTGATTTCTTGAACTTTTGATGTCACCTCCGATAGTTTGCTTTTTTTTCAGATTTTTCTCCGTATAAAGGGTAACTATTCTATTGAATTACAGTGTCGAGACTCCATTGACAGTATCCTAGTGTGGATGTATTATGTTGTATCACGGTGTTAGTTGATTTTAAGTTTTTGATCGATCGGTGGATCCACTACCACAGATAGACCATACTTCTTCAAAGAAAGTACAAGTATTTTTATTTGAACTTCTTAGGATGCCTTGCATTGGGTTTTTCTCTTTGTACTTTGTTGTTATTGGTTTTTGGGTACTTTGCGGTGATTTCTTTCATCCATGGTAACTCCTTTTTCTCAGTTATTGTACGTGGGTACCTCATCAGGTCTTTTTACTAGGACCCACCTTCTTTTCTACCCACCTAAGTTATGCTTATGAGGGGTGTTAGTGTAGGTTATTATTTATCCTTTTATTTGTTTATTAGGATAATTATTACACTTAGGTTATCCCTACACTTGTTGAGTTAGCTTGCTTAGGTGTACTAGTTGTGTGGAGTTAGCTTACTAGTCATGTGGAGTTATCTTGCTAGTCTTGTGGAGTTAGCTTGTTAGTCTTGTGGAGTTAGCTTAACTGTCAATATCACTTAGTGGGAGTTCTTCACCACTGATTTAGGTAGTAGTTACACTTCCCTCCTCCTATATGTACATCCTGGTTATTGAGCTAATTCATGAGATCAATGACATTATGATGGATTTCCATATATGATATTTTAGTTCTTTGTTTGTAAATCCTTTTGTAAGGTTATTTTGGTGAATTCCTTTCACTTATTAAATGTGATTTGCTATTATCATCTGAGATCTTTGCAGCTTGGAACAATCTTCTTATCATTCCTTTCAACATCAAGTCGTTAATTCCAAACATAAAATTGATTTCCACCTACATGAGTATTAATTTTGGGTATTTTGTAAGCAAAAAGACATTTTCATACTTAATGAAGGCCTAAGACCTATACATATGGGTTGATAAGATTTTGTAAGGATTTTATTGATTTTTTGTACCAAAATAACTCCATTAATATCCTTGAAATTTCATCTTGAGGAACCCATACTTCTAGAAAATTGTTTATGAGGGTTCTTACATAGGAAAACAAGCCCATTTTGTTTTTAAGAGAATTTGTAGAGATTTTAAGAGTTTTATGTATTTTTAAAATATATTTTTGGTTCTTGGGATAGGTATGGACGTGTGTATATTCCTTATTTGTGTGAAATATCCCTTGTTGGATATCACTTAAAATCCACAAAATATATAAAAATTTGCAACAAATAAAATTCTGATTTTTTTGGAATTAAACCCACTAAGGCAGCGAACTGAAATTTTAAGATAACTTGCAAAATACTTGTCCAAATCACATGAAATTTTATAGAGAACTTGCTAAGATGGAAACAAAGACTAGAAAAATATTTTTGGATTTTTCTAAATAATATATGACTACAAGTAAATTTAAGAATTCCCTAACCAGTTGGAAAAGTTTCAAAATTTCATAACTATGTGATTACAATGGATAAAAATTTTATTTTCTGGAAATAACATCTACAAATTAGATGGAAATGAATCCAACCTCCAAATCTGAAAATGAACACTAGGAAACCCTTGAAAAACCTGCTGCAAATCCTTAGGGCTGATGTCACCCTTTAGAAGGGGCTATAAATTCATCGAAAATGCCTCCAAAATCTATGCCAAACTCTGCCTTAAGTGTTGATAATAATTTGATATGAAAACCCTTGAAACTTCCTCTCCATGGTACCGAAAAATGGACTCAAACCCTCCTAAAACCCTTCTTAAAAATCTATAAAATATGCCAAAATATCTTATCTGAATAAGTTCTAAAATATTAAATTAGGGTGGATCTTTCACCACCGAAGAGTGCCCTACTAGCTAGGAGTGGATCTCTCACCACCGAAGCTAGGGATCCTATGGGATTTTACTCCACAAGCAAGAAGAATGCAAACAACAGTTGCTCAATGCCAAAATATGTGTGAGTGTAAGAATGAATCCTTTTCTCCCCAAGCGCTTCCTTTTATAACTTTTCATTACCTTTTTCCAAGTTGGGTGCTCCATGTGGGACTAAAAGTGACTTAAGTGACCCCAATGAAGAAATATAACAATAAAGTACCATGAGCCCCCTTAACGATAAAACATAACAATTATTCCCACCAAGTTGCTTAATACTAATGCCAATGAAAAATATAACAAATAAGCAAGGTGGTAAATAACCATCCATACCCAATAGCCTCCAGATCGTCGGTAGCCCCTTGGGTATGACCAAGGCTAAGACTGAAAAAATGGCCCTTAGGCCTTTGATGAAGGAATGGGGACATTACAGTCCTCCCTTCCCAAAATTTTCTTGTCCCCAAGCAAATGCAAACTAGGATGTTGTAAAATATTCTCTCCCTCCCAAGTAGCATCCTCAAGTGGCAAGTCTCTCCACCACACTAAGTACTCCATGATCACCTTGTTCTGAGTTTTCTCTGTCTCACCTCAATGATATATTTTTGTTCCAATACCATCTTCCCCTCATCATCTAGTGGTGGTAGCTCCATAGAATGCACAACATACTTAATAGCCTCAAGCATTGTTATCCCCTTAGGTATGACCAAGGCTAAGACTAAAAAGTGGCCCTTAGGCCTTCGGTGAAGGAATGGGGGCATTACAGTCCTCCTTCCAAAAAAATTTCTTGTCCCCAAGAAAATACAAACTAGGATGTTGTAAATTCTTATTTCCCTCCCAAGTAGCATCCTCAAGTGGAAATTCTTTCCACTAAACTAAGTACTTCGTGATCACTCAATTCCCAAGCTTCCTCTATCTCACCCTAATGATAGATTTTGGTTCCAAGAACAGCTTCCCCTCATCATCCAATGGTGTCAACTCCGTAGAAGGCACAACATGTTGTCCTAGTGCCTTTTTGAGGCACGAAACATGAAAAACATTGTGTATCTTGTTGTGCTCGAGAAGCTCCAACTCATTTGCAACCACCTCAACTCTTTTTGCTCTCATGTATGGACCATAGAATTGCGGTTTCAACTTCTTGCATCGCTCTGCTTAAGGATTTCCTATAGGCTCCAAACATAGGAATACTAGATCTCCCACCTTAAAATAAATCTCTACTATGTTTTTATCTGCATAGATATTATGTTGATTTTGTGCTTTCTATAGGTTCTCCTTGAGAGCTCTCAGAATATCTTTGTTCTTATGTAACCAATCACAAGCTTTGAGAGCTTGTCTATCCAATAATAATAAATTTGCAAATGATGCGATCAAACCCGTACAACTCCCGAAAGGATTCATGTCAATGCTCATCTAGTAGGTGGTATTGTAGCAATACTCACCCATGTGCAGCCATCTAATCTATGCACAATGATGTTATATCACATAACTATGTAAATATACCTCTATCCACTTATTAACTATTTTTGTTTTCCCATCACCTGTGGATAATAGCTAGTGCTCGAGTCAACTCCTTACCTTCAAGCCTAAAAATATCTTGCCAAAACGTACTCATGAAGATCTTGTCCCTGTCACTAATAATGTTTTTAGGTAAACCATGAAGCCTAAAAACACCTGTATAGAATATCTGAGCCACCTGTGGTGCCTTATGCCCCTTAGGCATAGAAAATAAATGGGCATACTTGGTTAATCGATCAACTACCACATATATGCAATCATGCCCATGTACTGAGGGAAGCCCTGTGATGAAATCCATGGATATGCTCTCCCACTTCTGCTCGGGAATGGGAAGAGGTTGTAGTAGTCCTACTGGGAAAGAATGCTTGGCTTTGGTTTTATGGAAAACCACACACTCTCTAATATGATTAAGGATGTCATCCTTCAGCCCTTTCCATGAAAATATCTCCTGATATACCTATAGGTCTTAAAATATCCAGGATGTCCTGCTAGAGGTGTATCATTCACTGCCCTCTAAGGATTTTCTCCTTCATCTTAGATTCTGGTACAAAGAAAATCATATCCTTGTAGTATATGAAGTCATACAAGGCCCCGTATGATGACATCCATAATCTCACATGCAAATTGATTTTTGGAATACTCAACAAGTATGTGAGCCTTCCAATTTACTGAAATCTCAGACATAAAACTAAGCATAGAGGTAAGGTGAGGCCTCCTAGATAATGCATCAACAACAACATTATTCTTACCTTTGGTGTACTCTATGTCGAAGTCATATGTTTGCACCTTGTTCACCCATGTCTGTTGGCGGTCATTGAGATCCTTCTACCCTAGGAAGAACCTCAAACTATTGTGATTTGTATGAACCACAAATTTATTTCCCACGAGGTATTGTCTAAATTTGGCCAAAGCATGCATAATATCCAACATCTCCTTGTCGTAAATTGAGTACCCCTTCTCTACGGATCTCAATTTCCAACTCTCGTAGGAAATGGAATGTTTATCCTACATAATAACTGATCCAATGCCCTCACAAAATGCGTCACACTCAAGTATGAATGGACGAGATAAATATGACAATGCAAGAATGAGACATGAACTCATCACCCCCTTGAGGTGATCAATAACTTGTTGTGTTGATTCTCGACCAAAAAAAGTCCCCTTCTTGGTCAAGTCATCTGGTGGTGCGATCAAATGAGAGAAGTTCTTTACAAACCTCATATAGCATGTGCATAGCCCCAAGAACCCTCTCAACTATGTCAATGTCCTAGGTGGTGGAAAATCCAAAGATCACCTGAATATTTTCCTTGTCAACCTTGACTACACCTCCACCAATCACATATCCCAAATACAATAACTCTATCATGAAAGAATGAGACATGAACTCATCACCCCTTGAGGTGATTAATTTTTTTGTGTTGATTATTACAAAGAAAAGTCCCCTTCTTGGTCAAATCATCAATGGTGCGATTAAGCAAGAGAAGTCCTTTACAAATCTCATGTAGTATGTGTACATCCCCGAGAACCCTCTCGAACTATGTCAATGTCCTAAGAGTGGCCAATCCAAAGATATCACATGAATCTTTTCCCTATCAACCTTGACTACACCTCCACCAATCACATATCCCAAATACAATAACTCACCATACCAAACTCACACTTAGAAGCTTTTGCGTATATCGATTTAGCTTCTAATATATCCAATACCTCATCAAGGTGCCTAATGTGATCCTCCCAAGTCTTGTTGTAGACCAATATGTCATTGAATAAGACCAATACAAACTTCTAAAAATGGTGGTTGAACACATGGTTCATACAAGATTGAAAGGTGGTGGTGCATTAGACAAATTGAATGGCATCACTAGAAACTCAAACTGACCATAATCACATTTGAAAGTCATCTTATGCACATCCTCCTCTAAATTTGATATGGTGATATGTTGATCGCAAATCTATTTTTAAAAATAGATTTCCCCTATAGCTTATCTAATAACTTATACATACGTGACATTGGATATTTATTCTTGATTATCTTCTTATTCAATGCATAGTAGTCTATGCACATCCACATGGTCTCATTCTTCTTCTTCACGAACACTCATCAAGAAGCAAAGGGACTGGAACTCTATCTAATATGCCCCATATCTATGAGCTTGTGTATAGTCCTCTCGATCTCATCCTTAAACCATTTCGGATGATGGTAAGGAGTAGTAACCACCGGTCTTTTTTCCTCAAGTTCAATCACGTGCTCAAATCCCCTATCTGGAGGCACACCCAGAGGTATATCACCAAAAACTACATTATGCTTGTCTAGTAAACCCTGAACATCTACGTGATAATTTTTTCATCCATGCTCTAACCCCTTAGTCATAACCAAACATTGTACTGCCCAATCCACCCCATTGTGCATGTAAATCCTCTCAATTTGTTTGGTTGTGATATCCTTAGTTACATCTATAGATAATCCCCTCAAGATCACATTCGTCCCCGTCGGACTTGAACTTCAACTCCATCATTTGAAAGTTAGTTTGGAACTCACCAAGAGAATGCAACCACTATACTCCAAGCACAAGGTTGGTCCCTCTAATACCAACAATCTAAAAGTCATTAATAACTGTATAGCTACCCATCGTAATGCTCAATTGTAGGACTCATTGTGTGCACCTCATAGACTCTCCATTGGCTTTAACCACGTTGAAGCCCTCAAAATCCTATACATGTGATCCTTGCCTCTCAACCAATTGTGCATCAATAAAGTTTTGGGTGGCCCCACGATCAATGAGCACCACTACTAACCGACCTTGCAGAACTCCTCTAAACCTGAATGCCTTGTACCTCGGGGTACTAGAGAAAGTGGCAATAGTCTCCCGAGGGAATGTCTCATCCTCCTGCTCAATACTGGAAATGTCCAAAGCCTCCCCATCTCCATCATCCAATCCCTGAGTCTCCTTCTCCTCATCTCCATCACTGTCATCTACCTCAAAGACCTCAATGAATTCGACCTTTCCTCTACCTCTACAATCATGTCATGGAGTCCAAGGTGTGTGACAATCAAAACATAGTTTATTTTACCTCAACTCATCTCTATCCTCTCGGGATATGAATGGATTATTATCCATATCCTACCTTGTTGAAGGAGCCTTTTGTTGAGAGCCATCTTGTCTAGATGGAGGTACTCTCTGTTGAATGCGAAGTGGAAACCTTGACTTTAGAGTAAATAACTCCAAATCTCGTGCTCTCTTAATAACATAATGCAATAACGAAGGCTCAACTGCCTTCACAAGTCCTGTAATGCATCATCACTCGGATATGAAGAGTGAAGTCAATATCATCTTTGAAACATCAAGAACCATGACTAATAACTTCTGAAGTCTGCGAATGTACATGTCTGTCTCAAATGAGTCAACTCTCTGAAATACCTGTCAGGATCCCTCCTATCAAACCTACTCATCAACCTCTGTGTGAACTCTGCATAGGTACTAATATGTATTTGCCCTGTGTAACAAGACCGTGATGCCACCATTCATGTACATCTCCCTTAAGGTGTAGGATTGCAAACTCAATTGTATCCTCTTTACTGGCTGGGATTTAAGTCAAAGTATGTCTTCAACTTTTGAACCCGGGATTACGTTGTACACTTTTGGACCCATCAAAGTGTGGAATGGAAATCTATCCCAATATCCTATGTAACTCACGAAACCTAAGTAGTGTGATCCCTCTTGGGCCTACTACCGATCTTCATCTTGCAAAGATTTCTCGGTAAAAGGCATGTTAGCTTTAAACCCTCCACTCAAGGATTCATATTTCAGCCAAGTCTCCTCATCAAAAATATTTTATTGTTGTCCCATTTGTGTATACTCCGGATATTTCAAAATGCGGGTTCATGCATGCTCACATGTGTATTATGGGAACGGGAGTGTGCTTCCCGAGTTGTTATTTTCATCTCTTCAACCTCGTTGTCTGTGTTACTATTTTCTCCTCTTTCCGCATGATTCTCAACTCTTCCCCTCGTAATCTTTCAGGTGAGTGGACCAAATAAATATTAGTGGTCTCCTGTTGTTTAACCATATTGATAAATATTTTTTTCATCATTTCTTCATTCAAATCATCATTTTCAGTCATTTTCTTCCCTTCTTTTTACGGTGTATTTCTCTTGGAATAAACTTTCATTCACACCCAACAAGCTAGAGGAAATTTGGATTTGATTCCATTCAAATATCCCTTATGAGATATCACTTAAGATACATAAAATTTATAAAAAATTGTAGCAAATAAAATTCTGATTTTTCTAGAATTAAACCCACTAGGAAGTAAACTGAAATTTTAAGATAACTTGCAAAATACTTGTCCAAATCACATGAAATTTTATAGAGAACTTGCTAAGATGGAAACAAAGACTAGAAAAATATTTTTAATTTTTCTGAATAATATATGATTATGCATAAATTTCAAAATTCCTAAGTCTTTGGAAAAACTTCAAAATTTCATAACTATGTGAATACAATGGATAAAAATATGATTTTCTTGAAATAACATCTACAAATTATATGGAAATGAACCCAACCTCTAGATCTAGAAATGAACAATGGGAAACCACAAAAACTCTGCTCTGCAAATCACTACGACCGACGTCTCCCTTTAGAAGGGGTCAGAAATTCACCAAAATGCCTCCAAAAGCTATACCAAACTCTACCTTAAATGTTGATAATAATCTATTATAAAACCCTTGAAATTTCCTCTCCCGTACTTGAAAATGGCCTTTGAAACCCTTCTTGAAACCTTTGTAAAATATGCCTAAATATTTTATCTAAATAAGCTCCAAAATATAAAACTAGGTTGGATCTTTCACCACCGAAGAGTGCCCTACTATCTAGGAGTGGATCTCTCATCACTTTGAAGTTAAGGATCTTATGGTATTTTACTCCATAAGCAAGAAAAATGCAAACAATAGTTGCTCAATGTCAAAATATGTGTGAGTGTAAGAAATGAATTCTTTTCTCCTCCAATCATTTCCTTTTATAACTTTTCATTACCTTTTTCCAAGTTGGGTGCTCCGTGTGGGACTAAAAGTGATTAAGTGACCCCAAAAATAAATATAACAATAAATTACCATGAGTCACCCTTAATAATAAAAACATAACAATTATTCCCACCAAGTTGCTTAATATTAATGCCAACGGAAAAATATAACAAATAAACAAGGTGGTAAACAACTATCCATACCCAATATCCTCAAGCATCATTATCCCCTTGGGTATGACCAAGACTAAGACTGAAAAAATGGCCCTTAGGCCTTTGGTGAAGGAATGGGGACACTACATTGTTGTGTGTATTTTAGGCACTTGATTTTTATGGGCCATTTTAGCATTTGTGAGGGTTTTCATTTTGAAAAATTAGAAGCTTGTTTTTAGAGGTGGAAGAGATTTTTGGTGGAGATTTTTTGGTCTTCAATGGAGAGAGTAATGGCTTGAGGTATGCCTCTTATTACTCTTATCTCCATTTTATTTAAACATATATGTAATACTTCTCTTACTATAGTTGTTTGATTATGGTGAAGTTGTTGATTGATGTATGCTTTTAGAGCTTACTCAAAAGCATTTTTGGGGGATTAGGGATTTCTTTTCCTTTATTTATCTTTATTTTTATTACCATTATACATTATTTAAGGCTGCAAAAAGTTTAAGTTTGTACATCCTTATGCCACTTATTGGGTTTGGGCATGATAACATATAAGTAGGTAAGAGGAGATGATTTTAACATTTTCTCTTCAATTTCATGATCAAAGCCCATAATATGTTATGAGGGATTGATAATAATTCCATAAACCCTTTAAATTCTTCCTTTGTGATCTTATTTTGGATCAATGGAATTGATATTATTCTTTAAGTTTGCAAAATGGAACCTCAAAATAAAAGGTTGAAAATCCATTATTACTCTCTTGTGAGAAAAAGATGTTTATGGGCTTATAGGGATGTTTATTTATATGGAAATTTGATATCTAAAATACTTTGAAAATCCTCTTTTCACTTATTTACATTAAGACAAGTATGTTAACTTCTATTCTCCTTGTGTATTTCTTGGGTATCAATCCATTGTTTTGTATTAATTTAGTATTTTAATTTATGGTGAAATCTTGGATTTTTGGTATAAACATTTTTTTAATGTTTTTATGTATACCTTAACAAGAAAATTTACTTGTGCATATATTTGGGCATGCCTCTTTCCCTTAGGCTGGGAGGATATGCATAGTACTCATAAGATGGGCATGTTTATGATGATGTCATTTGGATAGAAGGTTGTCATTTCATTCTTTAGCCTCTTTGAAGATCTTGGAATTTTGGGAGATTTTATATTTTTGTAGGTTTCTTGCAACACAACTTTAGAATTGTGGATCCTTCTCTTTTTATACTTGCTCAATATTTTGAGACTCATATATTTTTGTTGAACACTTACTCTTTTCTTAAAACATTATACATCTTATCTTCAAAAGATTAAGAATGTGATTTTTGGATGTATAGTTAAATGTGATATCTTACAATAAATCCATGTTTCAATATGTTCTTTATTTGTTTCATTAAGGCTTGATTTTAACATGGTTTGATTACGGAGTGGATTCTTTCCTTTTTGTTGACAAGTTAGAACATTTGAAACATATTTATTGAAAATAAAGGTTGTGGGTTTTTCGAAAGTGTAAAGAGCCATATTGTTTATTGTATTTTATTATTGTTAGTTTAAAAGTAATAATGTAGATAACATTATGTTTATAAAAGGGTTTTAAATTAAACTTGTCGAAAGATATTTTCTCACTTGTTTGTCCTTTGTAGGATAAGAGTCAAACTAGATTATAGGAGTAAAGACATTATAAATGTGCTTTAGTTTTGATTGGAAAATTTTCATGGTATATTCATTTTTCTTTAATGTATGTTCTCCCGCTTATCCTCTTCCTATATTAAAATAAATAGTAAAAACAAAAAAAAAGATAGTGAGAGAAATCAATGAATTTTACTTGAATACTTTCTTCTTTATCTCCCCTCTTTCAAATATAATTTTTTAACAAAATTATCTGGCATTGATTTAAAGTATATTTTTTAAATAATGCATCCTCTCTCTTTTGCTTATTATTTTTAAGTAGTTTTAAGTGTAATATGTTGAGTAGTGGACCTTTGTTATAAAGGATTATATAGATTATTTTGGATTCCAAATGAAATATTAAGGAGAATTTGAATTATTTGAGAATAATTTAGACCTCAAATTTATTGAAAACTTAGCTAATCTCTCTCGCTTAAAATTTATAATGAACAAAATAATATACCTTTATATAATAAATAATAGGTGTAAGCCACTACTTTTACAAGATAATTCCACCTTGATTTTGAAACATGCTTATATTTTTTATATACATATATATTAGTGTATGTGCAAAATATGTGTATACTTTTTGTAATGTTAAATGCATATACAAGCATATGTTAGTGTTAATTATGTAATGCTCTTATTATTTTGAATTATTATTATACTAAAATAGTACCTCGGATGCACGCACACACGCACGGGTGTGTGTGTGTGTGTGAGTGTGTGTGTGTGTGTGTGTGTGTGTGTGTGTGTGTGTGTGTGTGTTATACGATGAGTGGGTTCGGATCAGTCTACAAACCCCATACACAATGGATTTTATAGGACATGGTTGTCCTTAGCATTCTAGAGAGTAGTTATAGGTTAGAGGATACAACGGATTTCCTCTCTACACTACTTTAGCTAGTGGCATTGGGTCACCCAAAAAAGCCGGGCGATAAAGATCTCTTCACACATATTCAGGGAAGTAGTTACAGGTTGGAGGATACAACGGAATTCCTCCCTACACTTCTTCGACTATGGCATCGGATTGCCAAAAATCCAAGGACATGACATCCTCTCTACACCCTTTCTTTCATCATGGATTAGGTGCACATGTTCATTTTACACTTTGTATATTTTCTTTTTAACATTTTCATTACTATATAAATGTTTTTTTACACATATACATGTGTATTTGAATTCTTGATCATATTCTCCTTACAAGTCCGACCATATGAGAAGAAAGTAGTCAACAACAACAACAACAATGACATCAATAACAACAACACTTTGTGGCAGCACACGCCTCATACTAACCATGTAGATACATCACACACGTGGGAAACTACACATGCATTTCTGCCCTAGGTTGACTCTCGTCTTTTTTTCTCTTTGCATTTTAGTTTCCATGCTCCATCATATTTTTGTCACTCCACGCTTTGTCTAGTCCTTCGGTGCATTTCCTACATCACTCTAAATGGACATCAAGTACGCATCTTTATCTACTTTATGTTACCAAGCATTCCGCTCACCAACATAAAGTGGGGGAAAATGTAGACACTAAATCACGCACTTTGGGTATTATTTAGTCCCAGTATCATACTACTATTCATATAGTTTTTGAGTGAAGAAAGTACTAATTAACCCCCATCTTTTGGCCATTCTACTTTGTTTTCTCATCACACGCCGACCTCCCGCACATACATGCCCAATCTATTTTTATCATTTTACGTCATTTTAGCCTTGAGTAGGGCGCCTGGGAAAATCTTGGGTGCCCACTAGTGCCCTAATCCTTTTTCCACTTTACCTCCATCTTTTGGGCACTTTATAGTCATTTGAGCATTTTATATTTTTGGTGGTCAACCTCTTCAGGTTAATTATGAAATTAGATCAAGAGAACCATATAAATACAAAGTTATGAGCCCATAATGAGGGACCAAACACTAGGCACTACTATCATCATCTAAGGTTGCATCCATATAGAGCTCATTTGCATCCATCTAGCTCCATCACAAGGGATAATGTCAATTCATCTGCATCACACATCATAGGAGGTAAGTTTATTCTATTCCATCAACCATTTTATTACATTCTTCTACACATAGTTATTGCTCACTACTTTCAAAAAGTGTGACTGAACAAGAGCACCTAGGGCATGATTACACACACACACACATAGAACTACATCAAGTCTTAGATGTAGTGCAATGCTCAGTTAGTAAGTCTACCATTGTGGCCACTAAGGAAAGTTTGACCCCTTCATATGCATATTTCTTATTTTAGGGATTTGATGTTCGTATTGGGGTTTTACAAGTGATTCCTTATTGTTGATATTGCAGTGACATCTGATGCATTTTGGTGAAGTCGGTGCAACAAAGAGAGAACACATGAGAACATCCAATGACACTTCGGAGGAGGGTTTTAAGTTATTTCCACATACTAGGGTGCCCAAAAGTGCTCGATCCTCTTCCAGGTGCCCCAGTCCACTCATATTGCTCATATTTGCACTCTACTTGGCCTAAGTAAAGTCGCATCCTCCTCCTTTTCTCCATCCATCTTTATGACATATTCCAACACCTTCCTCAAATCAGCTAAGCTCTATCTAACCCTTCTAGCACTTTAAGGTTTCATATTTTCATAGCTTAGATTTCTTGGGTCACTTTCCTTATTTAGTTTAGACATTTATTTCATTGTTGTACTTATTAGATTAACTCTAAAATATTCACATTTTAGTTAATCAAATAATGCAACCAACATTGTTTCCATTTGTGACTACAATAATAGGGCATGCCTTATATGTAGGCTTCAATTTTAAATCTTCCAACAATGGCCCCATTTTATCACCATTAGTCATGTTTAAAACATGAAGAAACTCTATGGATATGGTGATGGTGGAACATCCTCCCTCACCCCAAACTACCACATCACCCACTCACACTAGAATAACTATGCGCAACCTTGGGAAATTGGTTGCCTAAAATTGGAACAACTATTAACTCACATGGAACTTTTTAACTTGTGCATATGGAATATTAAACAACTATATTATACTTTGTGATACCATGTCTAGTCCTTTTGTGCATTATTTTGGCTTGAATGTGCACATTAATATATTTTGCCTTGTGTAGACACCTAAAATGTCTACATGACTAATTAACATTAATCATGTCCCGCATTTTAACCTCATCATCATTTACCCGCTACCAATCCATTTTAATCTATTTTAATCCATTTACCCATTTATTAATATTATTCATAATATCCCTACATCATCCATATAATAATTAATCGTAAGATTAATCATTATTAATTCATTTTATCATATTTACCCCTTTATCATTTTATCACCATTTATCATTTCCTTTTAAATCATTATTATATCCTATCCCATCCTTAATCCCTTTTATTCCATTATTATATCATATTATCTTATTTTAAATCCTTCATTAACATTTATAGGAATTTAATATTCCTACATCTCACCTACCACCTACCCTACACATCCCTACACCTAGCCTTTCCATCAAATCACATCCCTAATCATCATTAATCAACCTAATCTAATCCTAATCATGTGCACATCCTCACCTCTAAATCTAGAGGCTTCTAAATCTAGAAGCTTCTCCATCTTTCCCTCTCATTTTTAAATATTCAAATATTCTACACTCTTCTATTGAATTAAAAATTCAATAAAATCTCCACACAAAATCTAGAACCCTCCACATCTAGAAATCTCTACACAAATCCAATCTTCTCATCAAATTTCAACCATTGGATTCAATCCAACATGGATTAATCCTCACCATCCAATTTTCCACTCCTCAACTATAAATTGAGCTCTCCTCCTCCATGAGAGCTAGCTTATAAGAAAGTTTGCAAATCTTTGTTATTTTTATCACTCAATCAATTTATCATCCATCTACAATCTATCATCATATAATCCTTCATCAATCATCAAGAAATCTTCATCAATCATCAAAGGGGAAGTGTTTTCCAAGTGCATCCACATCCAAATCTGAAGCAATCAATCATCTTCCAAGCACATCCACCATCAAGGAAGGAGAATTGCATGCTAGACGGTAAGTGCGGTATTGTTCCTCTTCCTTTCATCTTTGCTTGATCTGAGGTAGTTGATTTGTTGAGTTTTCATGTTGCATTTGAATTGGTTTCATATTCATTTTATTTGTGCATGCTAACTTGATTTTTCATCTACACCTTGTTTTGCTAAGTCACGTATATATTTTGGCTATATTTTTTTCACTAATTTTATCGATTAGATAGGATCAACAAGAAGGACGTGATCAAAAAATATATCATGTCCAACTTCGAGAGTTCTATCCAAAGCTTAGTTTCACCAAATTTTAAGTTATAGTCCTTCGCAATCAATATTTACAATTATTTCAAGTATATGTGTCAACTTTTACACACCATTAGGTTTTAATTTCAAATTAAGAGACCCTTATATATACAAAATCACTAAGAGGTCAAACACATCCACAAACAAGTGCAACAAGGCCAATACATGGGATAACAAAGGAAATAGGTCCAGGTAAGTGCACTAAGTTGGGGGGTAAAAAAGTGGACAAAACCCCGAAAATGAATAAAATGTGATCACATTTTGCAATAACGTGATCACGTTATGTTTTCCTAGGTGAGGAATTCACAAACCAAAAATGTGTACACATTATAACATTCTCGTGTTTCTATGAACACAAAATGCATACGCGTTTTGTTACATATGAAGTTTGTAGAAATTTGGAAGGAGCCATATTTAGTAAAATAAATGTTAATATTTCTTTATACTTTTATTAGTTCTTATACTTTAAATTTATTTTACTAAATATAAGAAATTAGGGTCACTCTACACCTAATGGAAGTGGTCCTGTAGTTCTGACAGTGATAATCTAGAAGATAGTTTTTCAAAATCTAATCAGTCAAGATCTTTACTCATTTTCATAATTTCAACAATGACCTAAAACTTTCAAGCCATATATATTGTAGTTCGTCTTCGTTTTGTGAAAATATATAGTCGTTTTGTAGGTATTTTGACCTTCTGGATTGGATTTTTCCTATCATTGCTTGAATTGGTACTAATTTTGAAATTTGGTCCATAATTCACTTTAGTGATCACGAATCAACTCTATGATGCTTATCACTTCTTCTTAAAATGAGATCCTTACTAAAATGATATTTAGGGATTTGGTGTTTAGGGTTTAGGGTTTAAGGTTTAGGGTTTAGGGCTCAATATTCTAGGTTTGGGTTTTAGGGTTTAGGGCTCAAGGTTAAGGGTTTAGGGTTTAGGGTTTAGGGTTTAGGGCTAAGGGTTTAGGGTTTAGGGTTTAGGCTTTATGTTTTTAGCTCACGGCTCGAGGTTTATGGTTTAGGGTTTAGCATTCGAGCTCATGGTTTAGGGTTTAGGGTTTAGGGCTTAGGCTTTAGGGTTTAGGGTTTAGGGCTCGAGTTGAGGGTTTAGGGGTTAGGATCTAGGGTTTATGGCTTAGGGTTTAGGGTTTTGGGCTCATGGTTTAGGGTTTATATTTCATAGTTTAGGGTTTAGTGTTTAGAATTTAGGGTTTAATGTTTAAGGTTTAAGGTTTAGGGATTTTGTGTTTAGGGTTTAGGGTTTAAGGTTTAGGTTTTATGGCTCAATATTTAGGGTTTGGGTTTTAGGGTTTAGGGCTTAGAGCTCACATTGGAGGATTTAGGGTTCAAGGTTTAGGGCTAAGGGTTTAGAATTTAGGGTTTAGTGTGTATGGTTTAAGGTTTATGTTTTTCGGCTCGGGGTTTAGGGTTTAGGGCTCTCATATCGCCAATTTTGACATTGCAAAAATTGTTAAAAATAATTAAAAATTACAAAATTTTGAAAAGTGTTACTTTGCGTGGTTCATTGGACTCATTGTGATCGTCTTATTTTTGTGATCGTTTCAGTCTTCGTTTCGTGATTTTCGAGCGAGAACATTAAAATAATTAATTAATATTTAATTAATTAATTGCTCCTTGTTTGATTAAATTAATTTTTAAAAAATCACTTAAGGAGTATTTAATTAAATAAATATAAATTAAAGTTCATTCGACAAGTTTTAGTGCCGGGGAAGTAAGCTTTTGTTTCAATCCGGGTTGGCTTCTCGAACCAATTTCCACTTTCTGGCAATTTCCTTCAAATTTCCCGCACGTGGGTTTTCCTCTCGCCATTGCCAAATCATGGATTGGAAACAGCATAAAATTCTCCAATTTCCCACATGGGGAAATTGACGGAGATCTTAACCCATTTTGCCATTCCCGTTGGCAATTGCCCGTTACTTTTCCCATTTCCCCCTGGCACTTAAGCCACTACCCGGGATGAGAGGAAGTTGAATTAATCCTCGTAACTTCCTCCATCAAACCCGTTGGAAAAAGTCAGAAGCTTCTTTTTTCTTCAAGAAGACATAATATTTTGTCAGCCTTATGCAAGAGAAACTAACGCCATTGTAGAAGAGAAATACAAGAAGGTTTTTGGTTTTGTTTTCAAGCTCCACGCATTCATCAAAAAGGTTTTATCAAAATCTAAAGTTGAATTTCACACACAGCTGTGGGAGAAGGGTTTCCACATTTTGAAGGAAGAAGCCACGCCTAAGGTAGGAGGGAGAAGTTTCCATAAAACAAAAGACTTTCATGCGCCTGGGAAAGAGAAAGGAAAAGTTTTTAAAACAAATAATAAAAAAATCCTGTCCACACACTGCGCTCAGGCAAAAAGAAGAATTGTGAGTTTAAAACAAAGGAGGCGCACAACCCATTCAAGAAGATCTCCACGCCTAGAGGAGATTAAAAGACCACACGTTGGAGAAAGGAAAAAAGATACAGTCCAAAAGAAGACAAAAGAAAGAATAGATTTCCACGCCAGAGGAAGAAAGAAAATGCGCCCAGCCAAGTGTAAAATTGCACATTGGCAGAGAAAGTTAGTAGAAGCCCACGAAGGAAGAAAACAACAAATTTTCCACGTGTGGAGAATGAAAAGCCAGCAAATTGACAGAGGAAGATTTCCACGCGCCAGGGAAAAGATTAAACACAGAGAAAAGACCAAAATCCACGAATGTGAATAGACAAGACAGCAAAGCAAGAACAGTTTTCCATGCATGCAAAGGAGGAGAACACAGAAAACAATTTTAAATCCCAGGCCAGAGCACTTTCCAAATAATGAGGAGCAACCTCCAGCAATGCCTGAATGTTTCACACCAAATTTTATCGACCATCTTCATAGGATTTTCAATGGTCCAAAGCTAGCTGCAATTCAGTGGGCTGCTATGCATACGGCACCTGGTACAAATGGAGTTGGGTCTGCTAGACAGACGAAAACCCTAACCCTTCACTTTGGTGCAAGGTCCACAGGGACAGAGACACACACGGTCGAGGAATGTTGAATGTTATTCATCTTGTTCAATATCAAAGCACTATTATGGTGCAC
This sequence comes from Taxus wallichiana var. yunnanensis, assembly GCA_018340775.1. NCBI lineage: Eukaryota > Viridiplantae > Streptophyta > Pinopsida > Cupressales > Taxaceae > Taxus > Taxus wallichiana. The sequence continues at coordinate 771,022,383 of CM031239.1, read as the reverse complement.
TTTGCTTAAGAAACTTGCTCTGAAAGCTACAGCAATCCTATAATAATGCAAACAGTATTATGATGATTGCACAGAACAATCGATGATGTTCTTTGAGAGTATGGATCGCACACTATTCCGTATGCTTCCTAAACTTTGCCTAAACCACGAATGCTTGTTTGCGCTCCATCAAATGCTGCAATGTATGAATTGCTACAATGTGTTTGGATCGTGGATTCATTGATGGTGAAATGAAGGTCTATCGCCTTGTTGTTGCGAGGGTGGGTGTGGATTCTCAAAATCATACTTTGCACATGCGATATCGATGGGCGTAGAACTAAAATTCTCTAGGAAAGTGCCGTGAGAAAGTAATTGGCTATATGCAAAGCAGCTACAGGGGTAGATAAGTAAACTTATCTTAGAAAATCAGTGGCCTCCAGAGAGAGCTAAGTGCGGCAGTGCCGTAGGGTGATCCCGGGAACCATTGGTGTTGATCTTGATGTTCTAGTTGCACACGACCACGGTCGTGATCGATTGTTGTAAAATCTTGCGGATGTAGTAGAAAGAACGACATAAAGTTCTATTTGAGTTGTCTCGCCTTTTCATTTTGGAAAGTCGCTTCCATGGAAGAAGTTTGGATCAAATCTTGAGGCAAGTTTTACAAATGAGGTTGAGACCGTGTTCACTACTATATATAGTAGTGGCCGAAGTTATTCCAGCGCCTAGCCCATGGGTTTGATATGGTGGTTATAGATGAAGCTACAAGCTAGTGAAGTTGGCGTGTTACCTCCACTTTCATTGGGTACTGCAAGGTGTGTTCTTGTCGGGATCCACAAAGAACTGCCAATGCAATAATTAGCCGGCAAGCAGGCATGTTTGCAGATAAGTAGAATCCTTTTTAGCGCTTCCAACAAGCGGTGTCGTCCCAACTATGTTGTTATCCGCTCGAATCGAATGCATCCTCAAATTTGAGTTTTTCCTTCAGGATGTTTTTATCAAAATGAATTAAGTGACAAAGGTGAGAGTGTTACCAGGAGACTGATGAAGTTTATTACAAAGATTCTCTATTGAGACCTTACTTTTTTACGATGTAACTCGTGGAAGGGAATCTCATAGAGGTGGATCTATTTCATATCGAATATTCCTAAAGCACAATTTGTTTGCAATTATATGAGCATCTTCAACGGGTCATAATCATGGCGGCATTAGGTCTTTATTGGTAAACGTTAAGCTTGATATTCAAGTGAGTTGAGCGAGAGAAGAACTCGGGAGTTCGATTCGGAAAGAAGGTAAGACGACACGAAGGGCATCGATCGCTATGGGAGTCTCGAATTCAAGTTGAAAATGCATGAGCTCAAAATCAAGCTAGGAGCGATACGATTGAGGGCTCATTCGTGAGTTGAGTCATCTAAACACCTAAGTGAAGAAAGAGCACATCTCGAGAATTTCTCATTCCAGTCATCATTCGTCTTTGCATGATTGCCCTAATTCTTCACGCCTAATCAACAACTCAACACTATAATTTAGAGAATTGGTTCATGCGTAAGCACCTGTAATCTATATCACACAATTTCTAGAGGAGGAACTCGTTGATGAAATACCTCAAAATATACCAGCCCAACTTGTGGAAGTAGTGACAACTTCTCAACCAAAAGTTGATGATCCGGTTCTTTCCCTGCCTACATTTGAAGAATCATCACAAATGGAGAAAATGACGACAACATCTTTCTCACAACAAGAAGATCCAATTTCAGCAACACCCAAAGGTGATCCCTTTAGTGTGATGAAGATCAATTCCCAACGAACATGAGAACCATGTGACAATGAGGTACTTGGAGAGGTTCTGGTGGCCATACATGATACCCTGAAGAATTGAAAGAGGGTCTTCAAGCCAATAGTGATAAACTTGGAAGCGATTGCGTAAATGTTAGAATCCATCACTCCAAAAAAGACCAAATACTATGCTAAGGTGTGTGTCAACGAATTCATAAATCACTTCGATGATTTTTCAACACCACTCGTTCACAATGGGGCAAAGGAGATGGATTTCCAAGACTCTGAAGTCTCACGAATTCTGCTCGGAGATCAACACTTTGGGATGGTGACAAAGACAAAGGACATAACTCCAGGAAGTGAATTGTGAATTTGGCTCCTAGAAGATCTTCTCAATGGCGAAAGACCAGAGGCTAGATTCTGACAAACCAAGGTGGCGTAACGACTACGGTCTCATGACAAATGAATAATTCACCATGGAAAGGTATTCGGAGTATGTGGAGAATTGTGTGTAATTGCAAATGTGAATACGAATGAAGACAAACTTTCTTACACCAGAATATTGCTCAGATGGAGGGGTGGATGAATTGCTCAAGTTTCAAGCTCAACACTCTTGTCATTTGGAGGATTGCAGAGCACAGTCAATGAGTTCATTCCCGTACGATCGGGATAGGCGGACTCTTGGCCCAATGGATAAGGCACTGATCCTAGGTGTCTTGATCTAGGTGGCACATTGCTGACTAGGATGTCTACGTGTGCATACAAGTCATTTAAGTGGGGTCCACATGTACCCATTTCTTTAATTTATGTATTTTTCCTTAAATGACCTTTTAACTTAAGTGGTTTCTATTTTTAGTCACTTTTTAAAAGTTGGTTGAAAAAGTCAAAGTCACTTAAGTGCCCTATTTAATGTGCATTTAAAACCATAACTACTTCGTAACCAAATTTTGGGTTATAAAAGGAAGTGAGGGGCTCATTTGTAAGGGTGACTTTGAGAGAGGAGAAGAGAATACTTTTGTGCAAGCTTTGTTTCAAGAAGAAACTTTGTGTTCTTTGTGAAAAACATTTTGGAGTTAATAGAATAAGAACTTTGTGTCTCATTCATTGTCTCTTGTAACATTTGGTGTTCTTATGTTCATTAGATGTTAGGTGTTTGAATCTTGCATGCAAATATTATCTTTGATCTTATTGTCAACATTAGTAATCAGTTGTTCTAGTTCATAGTGATCAAGCTCTAACTATCTACTTGCTCATGTGTGTTCCCTTTTGCATGTTCTTGTTTGGCTAACTCAAACTCTGTTTTATTTGTGTTGGTTATTCATCTTTCCTCTTCATGAAATATTAGGGTCTATTTTTACCTAACTCTTGCATGTTCTTTCAGTTCATTCCATTCCACTCATTTCCTTCATTTCATTCTATCTCCTTCATTCACTTTTCTTCCATTGATGTTCCAAAACACCCCCCACATACAATTTTGAATGTACAGATGTAAATACAGTTTTGGTTTTCAATAAAGGCAACCTCACCTTCATTGAGGAGGGACTTCGTTCCCACACTGTTGCATGTCATTTGCATGTGTGCAAATCCATATGCTAACGAGCTCGGGGTTTAGGGTTCGAGCTCATTGTTCGGGGTTTAAGGTTTAAGGCTCGGGGTTAAGGGTTTAGGTGTTAGGGTTTAGGGCTCGAGGTTTAGGGCTCAAGGTTTAGGGTTTACTGTTTAGGGTTTAAGATTTAGGGTTTCAGGCTCAGAGTTCAGGGTTTAGGTTTCATAGTTTAGTGTTTAGGTTTTACTGTTTAGAATTTAAGGTTTAGGGTTTAGGATTTAGGGTTTAAGGTTTAAGGTTTAGGTTTTAGGGCTCAGTATTTAGGGTTTATGTTTTAGGGTTTAGGGTTTAGTGCTCAAGGTTTAGGGTTTAGGGTTTATGGTTTAGGGCTCAGGGCTCAAGGTAAAGAAATATTACCCAATACAACTATCTTCTTTTGCCCATCGCATGGGAAATATTTCACTCATTGTAATGTTATGTGTCTTACCCATTCTTATTAATAATTGACATAGAGTATTCAACTGAAAAGGGTTCATCGACTTCGTAGGCAAAACATTCAAAGAGAGTCATCACAATTTTATGTCTTTCATTTGTTGATATTTTGAAGGAGGGAAATGTGATTCCTGAATGTCCAATCCTTCCACAGACCCTAGTAGTCCTCAATCCTTGGATACAGGGAGACACTTTATTACTTGGCTTTCATTTATAATGATAGATATATTTGTAAATTCATGTTATGACCTCTAAATCTATATGAATTTCAAGTTGCTTGGAAATCACATCACACCCTTCACTAGGATTGATGACTACCCCTATCTTTTTGAAGGTGCTTTTGAAAACATCCATGGGTTTATCATATAAGGAATTATCAATGAATGGAAGGTCACTAAGTCGTAGGCCAAGTGACTCCCTTTTAGAACTAAATAAGAAATATTTACTAGGTGATTGATAACCCCTTTGTGTTCTTCGCCATTCCCCTATTTTTATGCTTTTTTTGAACACTTCAGAAGTATTGTAAAATTTACTAACCATTCCAAAGTAGAACAAGAACTTTATCTTTCTCCAGAGGAGAGGATACTGCAAGAAATTCAATTATGATCCTACACCTCCACATTAGTATATTCTTTATGTTTCTTTTGTTTCCTTTAAGATTAATTTTTGTGTTGTGATAGTTATTTTTCCACTTCCAATGGGTCATCATGGCTTGCATAATACCATACATAGAAATATGAGAAATGTGAAATTTGTTTCCGAGTGTGAATAAATTTACATTCAAGAGGGCAAGTATATGTGGGGAGAAACAAGTTTGGAAGAGATGTGTAATATGAATTGCAAGGCACAAGGTAGATGTCATATCCATTTGGTTACTTTTCCCACCTCTCATAAACAAGGTATTTTTATAAACAAACTCAATGATGGTTCTAGGCACGAGACTAGGAAATATTGATGAAATATGGTTCAAGGTTTAGGGTTTAGGTTTTAGGGCTCATGGTTTAGGGTTTATGGTTTAAGGTTTAGGGTTTAGGGTTTATGGTTCAAGGTTCGGGCTTACGGTTCAAGGTTCAAGGTTATGGTTTAGGATTTAGGGTTTAGGTTTAGGGTTTAGGTTTTAGTGTTTATGGTTAGGGTTTACGGATCAAGGTTAAGGATTTAGGGTTTAAGGTTTATGGTTTATGGTTTAGGATTAAGGATTTAGTGTTTAGGGATTAGGGTTTATGATTTACGGTTCAGGGTTTAGGGTTTAGGGTTTAGGGTTTATGGTTTATGGTTTAGGGTTTAGGGTTTAGGGTTTAGGATTTAGCATTTAGGGCTTAAGGTTTAGGGTTTATGGTTTAGGGCTTGGGTTTAGGGTTTAGGGTTTAGGGCTTAGGGTATATGGTCTAGGTTTTAGGGTTTAGATTTTAGGGCTCAGGGATAAGGGTGTAGGGTTCAAGGCTTAGGGATTATGGTTTAGGTTTTAGGATTTGGTGTTTAAGGTTTAGGGTTTAGGATTTAGTTTTTATGGTTCAAGGTTTAGGGTTTAACATTTAGGGCTCACTTTTCATGGTTTAGGTCTTAGGGCTCGGGGTTTAGGGCTTAAGGCTCGAGGTTTAGGGCTCGTGGGTAAGGGTTGAATGTTTAAGATTTAAGGTTTAGGACTTAGGGTTTAGGGTTTAGGTTTTAGGATCTAGGGATCATTGTTCAAGGTTTAGGGTTTAGGGTTTAGGGCTCAAGGTTTACTGATTCGGGGTTTAGGTTTATGGCCTATGGTTTAGGGTTTTGATTGTAGATATTAAACGCTAAAAGTTTTAGGTTGAATGTTGAAATCCTGAAAAATACCTATGTACTGACCAAATTATATTATAAAAAACTCTCCTAATTTGTGACTCATGGAGTTGTGAGACTAACTCCATAAGGTGCGAGTGACCTTAATTTCTTATATTTACATAAATAAATTTAAAGTTTAAGTTTTTCATTTATTATTATTTATATTTTATTTTTGTAAATAGAAGCATGCCAAAAGCATTTACAATGTTTATACTATAAAGAATGTGTATGCATTATAACACGTATGCATTTTGTGTTTTCACATTTTCTGCCATGCCTCAAGGCTTGGGATCTGGTTTGGATCCCAAAGCCTGAGGCATGGACCTCTACAAACACAACAAACCTCATGTTTTTGCAGGAAAATGTAAAAATGCCACTTCCTCCATGATAAATCAACATAAAATAATCGATTCGTTAAAAAAATTATACCATGACGTAGAGAAAAGTTTCTTCTTTCTAAAAATATAATTTTTCAAATTTTATGACTAATACAAGGTTTCCATATTATTTATTTTCTATGGCTTTTTATAGCTATTTTTTCTAGTTTAAATATGTCTATCTTTCATCGTGTATCTTTTTTTTGGGTCATTGAAATTGAAAAAAATTATACTCGCACAAACTAGGCCTAATTCTATATATATTCAAAAAAAAAAAATCTAATTTTCGATATTTTTTGAGGTAGTTATGGGGTGGGGCACGGTCGGAGCTCCGTTATTTTTCAAAACATAAAATTTTGTAGTAGAAAAATCATAAAAAAAATAAATACTTGTTAAAAAATATAAAACAAATTCTAGCACAAACTAGATGCTCCTAGCTATCTTTCTACCAAATGGTTTTCAAAAGTATAAAATGGTGCTAAAAAAATGGTGGGGGCATGAAATTCACTCTATTATGTTTTTAACAAAAATAGGAGCACCTGTTGGTATTTTAGTTATTTGACCCACTTAAACTTATCCATTTTTAATAAAATTTAGTAGCTTAGAAACTAGACTCAAAATGATATGATTCATGTTTCGCAACATCTTCCAATTTTGAGTGTAACTATTTCAAAAAACTCGTACAAGTTGAAGTTTTTTATTTTTCAAAAAAATGCGTCCACTTAAGACCCCCTTTTGGCCCCCAACTTGGTGCACTTACCCATCTACTCCATTATTTCAAGCACTTTGCATCTTATTCTAATCTACAAGGTTGAATTCATAAGAACCTTTTTGTTTTTGTATTATGTCATTATTACATGGGGACATATATATCTTGTATTATTCACAATTACGCTTCCACTAGGTGGGAGAACTATATTTGGGTTTGCACTCCACACAAGGTAATGTAATTCAACACTTGGTTTGATCGATGGAAATCTTTGAGGTCAAACCAACACTAAATCCCTTACCCTTGTTCTTCCCATATCTAATGTCATTTCGAGTATTTGTCTAGTAAAATCTAGGGTTTGATATTATGGGTACATTTGTGCGTACTCAGAAGGACCGAGAGCTAAAAAGGGCATAGTAGATATAGACACAAGAGCAAAAACTAAAACAAGAAGTGTGAGATATAATTGGACAAGTTTGTCAAAATTATGATAAGTTTTTATATCATTAATTTCCTCTTGGCCGCTATTTTCTAGAGGTAGTTTTCAGCGAAAAATTATGGAGATGAAACAAATATAAATCATTCACAACATGTTCATACATAGATCACTTGAGAAACTTACAAAATGAATAAAAATCCCATAATGGTTTGATAAAACCCCACACATGTTTAACATTGGCCCAAAGAAAATATCTTATAAGTTTTGCAAGTCTATAATGGAATGATTTGGAAGGGTCATAACAAGAAAAATAGTAAACATGAGTAAACTACAAGAATTTTGGTGCAAACGTAAAATTGTCAAACTAATGAAAGAGGTTTAGCGAGACAATATGCAATTTTCTTATGAACTCTTTCCAATACATATTACCACAATTGAGATGGTGTGATATCAAAGGCAAAAGGAATTCCTAATAATTTTAAACGCTACACTCTTTGGATTCACTTCTAAGGACAATCTTTTATAAAATTCAACAAGGCACATCATACTCTTTTTGAGGCATTAATTATAATGAGATTGACTTTTGTTTGCATTGAGTTGTGTTATGTCACATGACCTTTGGACCTTATTCCTCATTTAATATTTTCAACATAATTGATATGTTTATGGATAAGATGTATTGAAATTGAGAAAGGAATTAGAAATTCTCACCGAAAAATAGTCTAGATAGTGGTTGTGAAAAGTGTTGCAGAACTAGAGATTTGTGCATAGGTTTATGGTATGACTATAAGGTTAAAAATCTTGGGGAAACATTGCAACATTGAGTTATTTTTAATCTTGTGTACGTATTATGTGTGTTTTTTTGTTGTAATATAGATTTGGAAGCATGTGTTAGGTTATGTATATAATCTCCATTGTTGATGAATAAAGAATTTGGTTATTGTTATATAATTTTTCTATCTAAGTGTGTTTGTTTATAAAGGTTGCAAGGTCTAAGGAATATATTCATTGAGACCCTTAACCATGGCTTCATCATATGCTATCAAACTAAATACAAATACGAGTTGAAAGATAAATTATCCAAAGACTCTCCATTTTTGCGAGGAGGGAAAATAATGTAGTGATGAAAGACAACATGTTAATGTTGCATATTGATAGTTGATAGTGGGAGCATGAATAAATTGATATATGCAAAGATGGTGTAGAAGTTGGGACCAGAGTAAAACCCCATCCAAATCATTACAAAGTAACATGGTTGGTAAAAAGAAAATATTTCCTTGTGTGAGAGGCATACGAAGCAGAGATGAATAATGATTTTGTGTGATACCTTACTGATGGATGCATGTAATGTTTTGTTGGGGAGGATGTGAAAATTATAATGGTGGAAATTGTGAAAATTCGCTAAAATAAAATTGTGAAAGATGATAAGGGTTTCATTCTAATCCATTGAGGGAAGACAATAGAGTGGCATATTTAAGCCATTTTCTTGTGTGCAAAATGAAGAAAATTTTATTGGATTTGGAGAGTAGAGTGTGTACAATATTATAGAGAAGTGTCACACAAATAAGAGTGAATGAATCATGTATAAACATGTAAATGATAATATTTAATATGTAAAGGGTAATAAAGAGTGAACATTCAATTACAAAACTAATTTGTAAAGATGAAACACAAAAGGAGAAGAGTAGGATGATGAAAGAGACACCTTATATAAGTATAGAATGTTAGTAAGAGGAGACAGAAGGAAATTCCAGTGGTACAAGTACATAAAGGCACACTTAGAAGAGGAGGTCAAGTACCATTACCCACCGATGCCAACTATTGGAATATTGGGAGTATCCACTGGTGTTAAGTACTCCAAGTACTTACCAAATGGTTAGGAAGGAAGTTATACCACTTAGCTTGCATGTGTGAGCACCTAGTTGTAGGTGTATGATGCAAGAGCATAGAGGTTCACATACGAGTCTTGGATCAACCAAAAATAACTACATAATATTTTGTGTTTCTACATTATCTTTTGTGATACTTTGCAAAATTACTCTAGAAAGGTCTGTTATATTGTAATGAATATAGGACACTGCTAAAAATTTTGCACAGGGCTATAGCTTATGGTGTACAAAAAAATGGTGATGTTATGGCTAGAAGGTCTTGTAAGAATAATGAACACACAACATGCATTACAACACCTCTACATCATGCACACACACTTATTAGGATGGCATGAATCTTGTAATCCTTGAAACAAAATCATAACATCACACAAATTATTGGAAGATTAACTTGTACAACATCCCATAGTGCATTTTTAGAGGTTCGTGTTAGCGAAGAAAAATATTGATACCACACATCCACCTATGAAATTACGAGATCATTAGGACCTCAACACAAGAGATAAACAAAGACATGGAATGCATGTACTTCTCATTCCACAATACGCAAGTCTTTTAATTAGCATAAATGGAATAAACATCTTCGTGATATCATCAAGATAAAAAATAGGATTTGATGTTGAATTATATACTTTCAAATTAAATTTGTTGAGTTAACTTGTGTTTGCATTGAGTTGTACTATGTTATGGGTGTTTTTAGCCTAATTCCTCATTTAATATTTGAAACACATTTAATATGTTTATGGGAGGGATGTATCAAAGACAAATATTGTACGTAGATATTGGTTTGTCTATATAAACATTCACTACACTTGAGAAAGGCATTTAGAAATTCCACGAGGAAACTATCTAAACAAAGGTGGTTGCAAGGAATACTATAATTAGAGATCTATGTACGAGGTCTTGTGTAGGACTATAGGATTGAATCTCTCGGGAAACACTATAGTGTTGATTTTTGTAATCCTATGGGAATTGTGTGTTTTATTGTTGCAATCCATATTTAGAAGAGTGTGTGAGGTTTTGCGTGTAATCTTTATTGTTAATGAATAAAAGAGATTATTTTTGTTATATGGTTCTATCGTGTAAGTGTGTTTATTTGTAAAGGTTTCATGGTCTAAGGTATCTCTTCATTGAGATCCCTAATCATGATTACATCATTTGGCATTATATTGAAGAAAAACTATGGGTTGAGAGAGTGAAGATCCGAAGATTCACTATCTTTGTAAGGTGGGTAAACAACACGATGATGTAAGACAAAAGGTAACAACTGTGCAATGATGGTTTATAGTGGAAACATAGATAATGGTATCCAAAAAGATGGTACCTATGTTGGGATTAGAATATAGAGCACATTGAGATCCTTATAGAGTAACTTGGTTAGTAGAAGGACAAACTAGTGTTGTACGAGATCAATTCTCATTAGAGATGAATATTGTTTAGTTCATGGGTAGAATTTTACTTGATATCCTACTAGTGGATGGATGTCATGTTTTTTTGGGGAGACCGTTGCAATTTTCCCTGGGAGATATTATGTGGTGAAATATCCAATACACTACAGTGCGATGGATGGGGATATTTTCATTCTAAAGCCACTAAGGGAAGAAGATAGAGTGGTACACCAAAGTCATTTAGTTATGAGTAGGAGGAATATTATCCTATGGGATGAAGAGAGAATACCATACAGTACGAAAATGTGATTTAAAAAAATGAATAGATCATGTGTAATAATGCAAAGGAAAACATCACAAAGGAAAAGGGTACTAAAAAGTGAATATTTAGTTGTAAATCCACTTCTCAAATACGTGTAAAATGAGAAGAGGGGAATAAGGAAAGATACATCACACATAGATAGACAAGGTTAGCCCGCGAAGAGGAAGGAACAAGTCGTGAGTATGTACACAAAGGCACATTTGGAAGTGGATTTTGTCCCCATAACCTAACCGATGCAAACAATACAAATATGAGAGTGTCATTGGAAATTAGGTCTACTAAGATCTTACTAAATGGTTAAAAGTGTGGTTGTAACACATAACTCACATTTGTGAGCACCTAGGTCACAAAAATTATTACCCAAAGTGTATGATGTAGGACCATTAGAGTTCATGTGAAATATTGCATCAAGAAAAAAAAAGTAGAGTATATATTATGCTTGTATGTATTCTTATGTATGAAATTGGAAAATTACTCTAGAAATGTCCATGGTGTTGTTTTAAATCCAAAAAAATCTTCAAAAGTTGGTGCAAGTATATATCTTATGGTGCAAAGAAAAATGGTGATTTCACAACTATAAGGTCTTGCACAAACAAAAAATACACAAAATGCATAATGAAGCCTCAAAATTATGCATGCACACTTCTTGAGATGGCACGAACCTTGTAATCCTTTACATGTGACCAAAACATTACAAAAATGACAACAAGATTAACACATAACCATGAAACTATCAAAATGTGCATGACAATGCACGAATGCACTTTTAGAGACTTGTATTAGTAGTAGAGACTCGTCTTGATAACATGCATTTGCTTATCAAAAATATCAAAACATGATTCAACGTTGACTTATCTACATTCAAATTTTGTTTTTGGGTAACTCATATTTACATCAAGTTTTCCTATGCAACGAGTCCTTGTGGCCTTATTCCTCATTTAAATTTTGCAATGTATTTAATATGTTTATGGATAGGATTTAGTGAAGCCTATTATTACAAGTAATAAAATTATCCATATAAACACATCATTACACTTGATAAAGGAAATCAAAAATCCCACGAGGAAATAATATAGAGAGTGGTTACAAGGATTATTGTGATTAGAGATCTATGCATGAAGTTTGGGGTGGGACTATAGGGCTGAATTTCTTTAGGAAACATTATAATGTTGAGTTTTTATAAGCCTATCGACATTGTGGATTTTGTTGTTGTAAGAAAATTTTGGTAGATTATATAAATTTATGTGTGTAATCTACATTTTTACTGAATAAATATGTTTATTGTAGCTATATGGTTTTATTTCGTAAGTGTGTTTGTTTGCAAAGGTCAGCACAATCTAAGGCATATCTTCATTGAGACCCCTAACCACAACTACATCAAAACCATGCTAGATAACGTGGAAGAGGCAAAAGCTTTTAGATTTATTACCGTTAAGCGTTAAGTAAGTTGAACCTTCAAGAAGATATTTTTAACATCATATAAAGAAAAACTCAAAAAGTTATATCTTTTAACATGGCAATGATGACGGGTAGCTCTATGCGATCATATACTTTTCAAATTTCAATTTCAAAAAAATAGTTTTGTAGCGAGAGACACAAGTCCATTTGGGTGTGAGAACCTTAGTTATGATCTTATAAGACATGTTCAAAATAGTGATAGACCTCCATTGGTTATGAGCTTGGGATCTCCTACCTCATGTATAAGTTTTATATTACCCTTGATAATGATTTTTCCCAAACCTTCCTAATTAATTAAATAAAATCTAAATATTTATCGAGAGGACAAGAATAAATCGAAACATCAAAAACATGCAATATATTAATTTACAATGATAAGTAGGTATAACCAATAAGAGGATAAGAGTGAATTAGCTGATATATAACTATCTAGAATGGATTTAGGTTGTCTTGATGGTGGAACAAGCTCAATCTAGACTGTATGTGCTTTGTCTAGAAAATAGTGACTAGAAAGGTTATGCCTAACAGAATTTATTGAATCTAAATAGTATCACCTGGGGCGCTAGTGTCTGAACTAGGCACTAGTGTCCCGTGAGACGTGTAGATCTGGTTCTTTTTGTGTCCGATAATTTTACCTTCACCTCGTTGTGTCACATCTACTTCACTATAGGGTCATCTTGTCGCACATGTACCTACAAAAAAACCTAGCTACCTTTATAAGACTCAAGCGCACATTATATAGAATAAAATATGCATATATTTGAGTCGGACTAACCTTGTAGTCACCCCAATGTGATCACCACTTAGTGTTGCACTACATTTCAAACTCAATGTATTTCGGTGTGTGTAATAGAAATTGTGTCCCTTGAAGCTAGGTTTTCCTCATGCAAGTCAGCACTTAGATAGTAAGCTACAACTACTTTGCTCCCAAGATAATGTGTGTCATGGAATTCAAAATTTTCCCTTCCTATGCAAATCAAATGTAGTCCTTAAGTTGCTCTTTTTCCCAAGTAGTAGATAGAAAATAGTAACCTTGTTTCCCCTTAGAATAATTAGGTTGTGTATATATATGATTCCTTTGCTTGAATTTTGACATTAACAACACTAGAAGTTGACCTAAAGTGATCAATACAAACTTGGAAAAGATAAACAAATGATGGGTCATTTTAAAAATATAATAACTAAAAGAAGGGATAGGAGCACCCACAGTGGGGACAATAATGTTGACCACTATTATCCTTTAGTGAGCGCTTATGTCTAGAAATATCTAAGGATAAATCATGAAATGCTCAACTAAATAAAACATTGTGTGATGTCCAAAAGTAAAGGGATAATTCCATAAAAGGAAAATGAAGAAAGTATGGAAAGACAAAACAATGTCAAATGTAAAGCAAAAATTGTTATCAATGTCTAGTTTTTTTGCTTATGAATCATGCAAATAACGACATATTAGAGGCATAATGTAAAAATAATAAGTTCTTAATTTTTGTCTACATTTACTCCCATTTTATGTCGGTGAATGAATATTTGGTGGCATAAAGTAGATAGGAAGAGCTTTACCTTGTGGAGATCCAAAGAAGATTGTAATCGATAACATGTTGAATGGGAATTGTAGGATGTGTATCATGGAGTCTAAGAGGGTATAAGAACCCTAAGTGTGACTTGTGTGCGTAGTGAAAAGGATACCTTTGTTTATAACCAAATATTGCCTTTTCTTGATTGTTTTGTGCTTGAGATTTCTCCTTATTCCAATTGTGTTTGCCTTTTGTCGGGATAAGGATGGACCTACAAAAGAAGAAAAGTGTAGTCAATGCTCATAGTATATGAAATTGAACTTTAACTTAGAGAAATCATAATAGAAATGTGTAAGATAAACAAGTGAATCAAAGGTAGAGCACACTGAATGCCACATTCAAGAGAGAGAAATGATAAAATATTCTTATGTATGCTAGGTTGTGGAGCTTGTTTTCATGTTATATGTGTTGTAAATTACACACTAAAACTACTCTACACTCATCATGTATCCTCATCGTCTGGGGTTCGGGGTGATAGCCCCGAGAATTGTTTTTTGGGAGTAACCTAGAAATGTGGTCTTTTCATGTATTAATTATATGGGTGGTATTTAACCCATAGGTTTATGGGTCATTTTTTGGCCCATGGTATTAGTACCCACAATATTGTAAAACTACTACCTACTATTGTTCTTATAAATAGCTAGGCATATTGTAGGGAGTGATATAGATGGGTGTGTGAATTCAAGTGTAAATTTGAGAGAGATTGTTAAGAATAGCTCCAAACAAGATTTTTGTTTTGTAATTATGAGAAGATTGGTCTACACTTGGTGGTTTGTAATAAAATCTCAGCGAGTGTTTCTTGGTGGATGTAGCCCACATTAGGTAAACCACATTAAATCTTGACTTTCTCGTTGTGTATTTTGTTTTTTTTTTTATGTTCATAGTTATTATTATTGTGATACTATGGGATTGATCCAAATATATATTGTTGATTATCCCTAACAACCGCTTCCTCGAGAACTTTGCCTTGGATGTGGGTAGAAGGGTTAGAAGTGATCAATTCCCAAACCGACGTGAATACTCTAAGGATTTAGGCATCTTTCCGCTAGAGGAAGAGTGGTGGTAGAGTGGTCAGCTTTTCCCTCCATCCATGACACTTCCCCACGGATAAGTTCCACTACAGATGGTCACCAAACCAATAGTAACCGGTCACATATGACATTTTTTTCCAAACATATCATTTTCCCTACATGTGCCCTAGGCGTCACTCCTTACTAGATATTAGTAGGAAAAATGTGCAAAGAAGAAAGAAAACCAGCTTAGGTCCTTGCCCAAAGTGTGAAACATGTTATTGATTTTTTTCCTTTATTTTGGATAGTAAAGTGGAGTTGAATGTCACTTATTGGATTTTGTACAAAAATTTCGCTGAGACCCTGTTCAAACTTCCAAATGCTGATTTTTGTCCCTAGGGTAAAAAGGCCTAGGTAGGACATTGGAACCTCGCCATTACTTGTACTCCGGGCACTTTTACCCCTTTGTTGTTTCTATCCCATGTTTGATTCTAAACAATTTTTTTGAGTCCTTATTCTTTCCAATTTTGTCATCTACCATTTTGTCTCGGTTTCGAACTAATGAGAGGGTGAAATAATCACCTGATGGTTGTACCACCTGCTTTGAGGTGCGTGAGATAGATTAATGCAAGTGCAACCCAAACAAGAGGACTAGAATTTGATATGTACATCTAAAGAAGGTTTCTTGTATGGGGTAGTTAATGTGCATGGTAATAACCATGGCACATGCAAAACAATGGAAATAAAGATATCAAGAAGTGTTAGTGATAATAAATCATAACATAATGTAATAGAAACAAGTAAAACACATAATAACACAACAAGAGGAAAACATAGTACCCGGTGGAATACATAGGACACCACTCAGATTTCATAAGACAATCGAGGCCTTTAAGCCCAATAATCAATCGTAGCCCACAAATAATCAAATAATCAATCATAGGTCATAGCCCACAAATAATGGCAAACAAGTCACAATACTAGAAGATGAGACAGAAACAAATAATATAAGCAAATAAACATGGTTGGAAGTAATCCTTCAAGACAAATGTTATACGTGAAGAACCCATTAGCATGTTATAATAATGGATAGTATGTCACAATGTATATATTTAAATGAAATAGAAATGAAATTACTTAATATTACGATGATAACACCCGAATATGGAAATGCAGGAAAGTAGATGCCCAGGAGCCTCGATGGGACTGGTAAAGAATAGTTTCAAGCATCATGTGTCATGTAAAACTCAGTATGTAATATGCATTCACCTCAAAGTACCATGTGAACGTGCATGTGTATATGTAAAAAGATAGAACATACTATGAATCAAGCTAACATGATAGGAAAAATGCAACATGGAATAATATAAGCAAACAAAGATACATCCAACCAAGATCTAAGCTAATGTTTTTGTATTTTTGCAAATATATGAATATTTTTATATTATTAGAATATGAGATGATATGACCAAGGGAAGGGAAGTGAGGTTCCCCCGTGTGTATGTGTGAAAAGTGAGGTTCATGTGGGTAAGTACACCCTCAACAATCATGTTTGAACCGAAAACAAAAGTGTGTCATCAGGAAACAACGGGGAATGAAATGCCCTTCCAAGTGTAACAAGTGATGTAACTATGTGTAATATTGCTTAAGGTGCATAGTGTTCATGGGATTATTGACGAGTTTTTCCCATAAGGTTCATGAGGTGATAAACACCCTTGCCAAGTTTTTGGTAACAAAATATGGGCCAAACCAATCAGATTTAATTTGTCCTTGAGGGAAGGTTCTCTGTAATAGTGTTCTTATGATTTTCTTTAAGCATTAAATTGCCAATATTAAACTCTCATGTGCGTACCTTTATGTTACAAACATGTTTGATATGTTTTCTCGATAGGTGAGAAGGTGTTCTAAATCCTATACATAGTGGGAGTCAAGCATTTCTAGCTCATGTAGTTGTCGCTCATGAGTCTTCATTTTTAAAGGATATTTTGAACGATACACGTAATGATGGGATCTCTAGTTCTAAGGAAATAATTGCTTCCATGCCATATACAAGGGAAACGGGTGTGGCATTGGTGGGGGTATGCACGCTCGTACAAGAAACCCAAAGGGCATACAACATCTAATTATTCCAATCATCACCACATCTATCAAGAGTCTTACACATATTTGTAATATTTATTTTATTAGCAGCTTTTTTGGCTTGGCCATTACCTTGAGGATAATAAGGTGTGGAAAACATTTGTTCCATTTTAAATTTAGCACGGATTTTTGACATCACAATTTTTAAAGGAGGATCCATTGCTCATCACAATTGTGGAAGGAATCCCAAACTATGTAATAATATGTGTAGTGAGAAACCTACGATATCTTCACCAGTGGTAGTGTGTAAAGGTGCAACTTCAACCCATTTGGTGAAGTACTAAATAACGGTGATGGTGAATTTGTGGCTTTCAAATGACTCAGATTTAACTTTCCAACAAGGTCACACCAGTAAAGAGAAGGGCCATGGGGATGTAATAGGTTGTAACGCATAAGTTGGTGCATGGTGAAGGTTACTATGTCATTGGCATTTATCACATCATTTAACATATTCCAAACAATCCAATCCATAGTAGGCAATAGTAACCTTGTTGAAGTAGCTTTTGGGACATAACCTTGCCACTAAAATGTCCACCACATATATTGTCGTGTATCTAAGATAAAGCAAGTGGAATATCATTGATTCCTAGACACCGAAGGAGATTACCATCAAAAGCATGTTTAAATAAAGAACTGCCAACAATTACTTGTTTTATTGCACGAAAGTTCTCATGTATTGCGTCAAAATAATCCTAAAGAAAACCGTATGCCATATTATATGGAATAATTTGTCTTTTATGCAACATTGTTGACCTTGTTAATACCCGGATGCCCAAAATTGTTTTATTAAAATAACGGGGATTTGTTGTTTTTATTGGGAAATTTGTATTTAATTATTTTGAGCCCCGTATGAGGCTATTTGCGCTCTCTGTTTTAACTCCATTATAAGCGAATATGTTATTATTCCTATGTACGTAAGGATTTTAACTTATTTTAAGTTTTGGGCTTTATTTGTAACTTTTGGCAATTTTCGTGTTTTTGTGGTGTCCCATTTGTTTTTACGTAAAATTTCTCTGGAAGCAACTCCTTCTTAGGGTAAGCCCGATTTTGGCTGGACAGCGGCTAGAAAAAACATATACGCACATTATGCCGGAGGAAGTCGCCATCGGAGTCGGATCAGCTGGGAAAAAGCGAAGTCGTGCACAAAAAAAGCCCCTGCTGAGGATGGGCGCATTTTGGAAAACAAAGGATTTAAGGCTGCGATGGGAAAAATATAAGCCGCAGCGGGGTGGGAATTTTATACTTGCACAGGCGGTACTTTTCCCTATGTTATAAAAATCACTTAAGTGGATCACGGGGTTTTGGTGCACACTGGCAGGGTAAAGCATCCCGTTATCAAAAAATTCTTAAAAATAGAATTACATGTGCAAAAAAGTGCGCCCCCTTTGGTGAGAGATTAAAAGAATTAAAATTGATTATTTTTATTAATCTTTCTTCTCAAAAAGTGCGCCCAAGCTTGGAGGAGGTCAACAAGTCAAAGATGGAATAAAAGAAAGGAGTCAAATGCATTAAATTTAATTTATTTAATGGCTGCCCTCTTCCTCTCAAAAAGTGCGCCCCATTTGGGTATTATTTAATGTTTTTTAAGGCATTAAAACATTAAATTAATTTCTATTTTCAGTGGTATGGTCAAAGCACCTTTGTGGGGCTTGAGTGAAGTGTTGTGTGAAGGATTAAATTGGATTAATTTAATTTATTGGATGGCTGTCCTTAAACATGCTATTTTTAAAAGAGAAAAGCATGATTTTTAATTAATTAATTGCCTTTAATTGTTAGGGCAATTATTAATTATAGAATTGTGAAGGTTATATAAGCATGGGCAGCCATATGGGTGAATAATTTAATTCACAGGTAAAGAATTGCAGCTAGGAGGAAAAGTGCGCCCCCATTAGAGGAAGGATTTTGTTCAGACAAAGTGCTAACAAGGCTAAAAGCTTCCAGATTTGGCGCATGCTTTGGAGAAGGTTGATCTTCGTCTGCATAGTTGTTTTCACAGGTGTTACAGGAGCTCAGGTGTTGATTGAAAGGATTCATGCTCTCTTTATGTGCAAATTAAACACCAATTTTTGGGGCAGCAGGCTTGAAAAGTGCAGATTTTTATAATTTAAATTCACTATTCATGCTCCGGTGGCCATTTTTGTCTGAATAAATTGCAGGAATTCATTACAGTGCTTTACTGAAAAGAAAAGGAGTTTTTATCAATGTCGATACATTGCAAATATCCTCGAATATGAAGAATTGTCGGATCTGCACGGTATTGAAGAAATCCGGCCAAGTTAGAAGAAAAAGAATTATTCAGACAAAGATAGACAAAGCCATGGCGAAAGGAGATGAAAAAGAGAGCACGATGGATTCATGCATTGCTTCCAAACTTTTAGACATAGGAGACACGGATCTAGGCCCAGAACCTCTTTCTGATTTGATTGATAGATCCAGAGCTGGAAAGACTTCACTCATGCGTGCGGTCAAAAGTAGCGGAATTATCCGAGCTGCAGCTTTCCCATGTACAGCCCAATTGCCAGAGTTCGTGATGGAGTGTGCTAGATCTTATCATCCTTCATCCAGATCAGTGCGTGATGTTGCGGGAAAGACAATAATTCGTTTGGATGCGGAATTCATCAATTATTGTCTGAGATTCCGGTCTGCGAAAGGTGGTGACTTCTATTAGCATTCGGGATCTTTGCGGTAGATGGGAGAAACATAGAGCGATTGCGTGAGCATAATGAGCAGGCCGGTTCATGAAGAAGCCTAGATCCCCTTCAAAGTTCGAGAACTCTTCCACGGTCCAATTTGGTGCGGGGAGCGAGATGATGTCGTCAAATTGCTATGCGGGTTGAATGGCGAAGCGAATGCCTACACTTTCCGTACATGGATGTATGCTTTCATCGGGACCATTGAAATCAACAAGGTTGATTCTATAATCAATTAATCGAAAATTATTAGCGGCAACATCGGTGAGCAACTTCCGGGCGTGAAGCGTACTTTCGGCTTCAAGATGACTTCGTACTTGGTGTATGTTGCGGCTTCACGGGTGTCTTTTCAAGTGGATAGATGTGGTGTTCTTTCAGGGACCCCATTTTGAGTGCTACCCACGACTTCTTGTACTGCGTGCGAGAAGGACTTGAAAGTGATCAACGATGACTTCTTCTACGATTTCATCTGCGAGGCTAGACAAAGACTTGAAGACTCACGGGGTAGCGAGAGCGTGGGAAGCGGTGTCCAAGATTGGCAGTTTATTCATCCAGTTTGCAGATTTCACATACCTCAGGGTTACGGGCTTTTCTGGAGAACCTATAAAGATGCCCAGGTATCCAAGTGATAGAGTGATCGCCATGGAGCTGAGCAGGCAACTCGTAGAGTTACACGACCTTCAGTTGAAATGGCACAAGTCTACGGGCTTCTTCCCAATCACTGTGGGATATTACAGTTGCATCAGCATTCACAGAGCTCGAGGGATGGAAGCGCAAATGTTATCCGAGTATGAGCAAGAGTTCTTCCTGCGCGCTTAACCCGATCCATTTGGAGTAGCCGAAGACAATCTCCCAGGAGTACGCACATGTGCCTTCGTTAGAAGATTTCTGGATGAAGTGCAGAAGTGAGTACGAGGTTAGAAAGAAAGATTTCAGCAGGCTATCAGCAAAGCAAGTGTTCGACTTTGGACTAGCGCGGATACCTGCGGATCTTAAAGATGATGGGAACGTGGTACTTGACACTTACCATCAGATGGGAGGAGATAAAGCTATACTGCAGGATAACATTGGAGGCTGCCATTCAATTGAAGAGAGATCTGGAGCTGTGTTGGTGAATACTTCGAGCTGGCTGCTAACGAAGGGATACTGCCTTGATGAAGTATTGATGAATCAAATCACGGGCAACTTCGGCGCAGGAGATTCCCTCAAACGAAAGCATGAAGGAGAAAGCGTCAGAAGGTCCGAGAAGTTGAAAGTACGAGAAGATCTCAAGAGAAAGAAGACCACTTCTACGACCATAGCTTTGACTCCGACTTCTCCGGTACCCGAGAGATCACCAACTATTGCACACGCGCGGCGGGGATGCTTCCATGCCTTCATTGAAACCGGCGACATTCGTTTTCTCTCCGCATGACCACTTCGTTCGGCACCGTTCCGAGAGAGAGATGTTGAAGCTGCGATGACGGAGTTCGAAAGAGCTTTGTCCTTGGATGTTTGAAAGATGGCAGCCATGACAACTGGCACTTTCGATGCGGAGAGGATGCGGAGCGGGAGATGGTAGTGCACTCGGCGACTTCTTACTCCCAGAAATAACTTCTCGGGATGGTTAGCTTTGCGGTTGGTTCGGAAGCAAGAGTAGAGATGAACTTAGAGGAGCATGACTTGCAGCTACTTGAGATCGGCGAGAAGAGACGAAGGCCTAAAGTTGCTAAAGCAACTTCTAGGTTGATCATCGAAAGATTCGGGAGAGAAGTTTCTTTGAGATATCAATTCCAGGCGGAAGGAAAGATAGAAGAGGAGCTCATGGCGAGAAGATGTGACGGTGACCAAAATACCACTCGGTCAAGCTACCCTGAAGGATTGAAGCGGGACACGCAAACGTTCTTTGGATGCTTTGTTCCTTAGGCTTGCGGTGAAAAGGCGGAGAAAGAAGAGAGCTGCGAAGCAAATATCTCAATTATGTGAGATCATAGCCAAGGTTGCTAAACCTTCCATTCAGCCCATTTAAGAGCGGTGAGTGATCATCTTATGCGGGAAATGGAAGATCAAGCAATCAAGTAAAGGCTATTGTGAATGGAAGGATCGATTATTAAATCAAACTTACACGTGTGCTGACTTGGGAAGTGCCGACCCGCCTAAAGGTTATGAAAGATGCAGCAAATCAACTAAAGCAAGCGATGGAAAGCATAGAAGGCATGAATACGATTGCGAGAGAGTAACTTTGAGTATTTTGGCGAGATCAACAAGCTGTAGGAGATGTATTGGTTGCGAGAACAAATTGTCTGGATGGATCGGTCGAGAAGGGAAGCAGGCTAGAGTTTGCGGTATCTTTCCGTTTGGAGATCTGCGAGTTTTCTGAAAGGATGCGAGTGCTTGAGAGTAGAACATCAGTTTACCAGACAGTATCATTTCTTTCAGGAGGAAAGAGTGGATGGAGGTGTTACTTCATACGTGCGGATTGTTTCTAACGAGGTGCCTAATTCCCTGGAAGGTTCTCTTCTGATGGTGCAAAAGAGAATTGATAAAGCTACCAAGCCTTTCACGATGAATTCTATCAATAGATTGGTGGCGCTGCAGGCAGACATTGCGAGATTTGGGCCGAGTTTGGAAGAGGTGGAAGCATGCAGCAAAGTGTTGAATGAAGGGTTGCTTTGCGATTCGGGAGAGAGAAGGAAGCGATGGCTAAAAGCAGATGGAAGGATCTTTGAATTATATGTTCGAAAGTATATCGAGATATCGAGAACAAGAAGAAGATGTAAACATTACAGCTGGCATGACTTCTTCTATTCTTTCTTCTTCTATTTTCTATGTTCCCGGATGAAATTGTAAAACTTCTAAGTTATTGGTTTTGACCATTACTTGAAGTCATGTGGAACCATTCTATTAGTTAAGTGATACATGTGTCACTTAAGAAGAAGTTAGTTGAGGATGATTGCCAAATGTCATCTTTACTTGTTGTTCATACTTTAGTTCAGTTTGAGTCTTCTATTTGTACTTTCCCTCCTACATTCTATAAGTAGGAGAAGAACCTCGGGTTAATGATCGATCAGAATTTGTAAGAAGCAATCTTGTGTTCTAGACTTTGTGCTGAACCCCTGAGAGCCACTTGTTGCAGAGGAATACAAAGAAGCAGGTTTCCGGAGAACTTTGTGTCACGGCGTACTGTGTTTCTTGCTTTTAAATCTTAGATCTTTTAAGTAAACTTTGTGTTATTTTAGATCTGGATCTAGAGCTGCCTTTGCTTTATAATTCTGTGTGTTCAAATCTATTAAGTTTCTTCTATGTGCATGCAATTAGCTCTGCTATCTACTAATTGGGATGCACATCTTCCTTACTTCTTCTCTGTAATACCTTTACTTTCTTCTTCTATAATTTTCCTTTCTTAAACAGCTGCTTACTTGCTGCAGAACTTCTTAGTTATGGTTCATGAACTAAGTGGTTAAAGTAAAACCCCTGATAGATAAAAACACATTTATATTGACAAATCTGACACGGGAGCCTCACCGGTTAAATGAGGGAGATTTATCTCATGACTGCCTAGGTTTGATCTTGCGAAAAATCTAGCCAACATTTTTAGCGACTCATTTGAGAACAACTATCTTTGCGGATCAAAGCTTTTATTGAAGATCGAGTGTTTTCCATACAAATCTCAACTTTGGCTGACGTCCATTCACCCGATCCGTGAAGGCGCGAGAAGGATGATCATTTCTTCCATTGCGGGAGCAATTCAATTTCAATCATCCTCCTCGAGTTAGAAGCCGCATGAGATCTAGTCTCTCACCGGGAGGAGAGTACACACCCATCCGATCCGGATCGTATTCGGCATAATCCGGTGGCTGGAATTATCCATCAAGTCTAGTCTACACAGGAGAGCGTGCTCAAGTTAACATGGCGCACCAAATTGTACCTGTTCCATGGGGAGCGGCTTTTGGACCTCTCAACTTGGCTCCACCTATGCACGAGCTGCCAAAGGGATCCAGAAAGAATTTTCCAAAATTCTTTGGAGATGGAAAGCAAAACCGGATGATCATTTGGCGGCCTTCTTCATATCTTGTGGTGTGCTTGCAGTGGAGCATGAAGATGTCTCAGTCAGGCTATTCATTGAGACTCTACACAACTTGGCTGGAGAATGGTTCTATCGGTTGGCTCCTGGCACCATAACCAACTGGACGACTATGCGTGAGCAATTTCTAAAAAAAGATTGAAGCTGCGAGAGGGCCTTTACGTTGATCACCCAATGCGCGCTGAAAGAAAGAGCCAAACGAGAACATGCGGGACTTTATTGAGGTTCCAAAGATTTTGTATAAAATCCCCATACCTTACCGCATTGAAGCGAAAAAAATCAAAAGACGTTTTTATAAACGCTCTATTGCCTGAAGTTGGATATCAGCTAAGAAGGGCAAGACCTGTAAATCTGCTGGAAGCACAAAATGCTGCCGTGGAGGTTGAGGATGACTTGATCATGGCTGGAAAACTTAAACAACCATCTCACAAAGGTGATGGCGCTTCTGCAAGTACTTCTGATCCTTTGTTGCAGAAATTGGCTAATGACATGCTGCAGATCAAGAAGCAGATCTCTCAAGCAGGGAATGCAACCCCCTCAAGATTAGCTCCTACTAGGACCTTCAATGGTCAAAATCAAAATCAAAATCGAAACAGACTTGCTGCTGCACCACAGCGTTTGGCAATAGAAGCTGCTCCAAGGAATAACTTGGAAACTAATGAAGAGGATCTCGGCATTGATGAATCATTCGATGATGAAGACTTTATAGATCCCGCTGGCGACTCCAATATTGGTTACCTGGACTATGAATCTGATGATGGCTATTATGAATCTTTTGAAGATTCTGATGGTCACACTTTTGCGGTGTTTACAAGGTCTCAGACGCGCCAAAATGCCGAAGCATCCACAAGCGGCGGAAAGAGAGAAGATCCTGGCCTGGATGTTACTATCTTGAAAAGAGGTAGCACTCTTCCTTCTTCATTAGCGCCCAAGGATAAATATTCAAATTCTTTCAATTCATAGCAAAGAACCAATGCACATCCTGCTGAAGCAAGTCAAGCTTTTGACATAATTGATCACATCAAGAGAAACAAGGTCCAAATGTCAGAAGCTGAGTATTTGAGGGCATTTCCTGATCAGCTGAGTAGATTGGTCAAATATGTGCAAAGTAATGGTCCCAGCCCAACAAACAATAATTCACGGGGTATCTTATCAAGTCCCAAGATTACTCCACCTTCAAATAATGCTGCTGCAAGTTCTTCTCCTTCCACCCCTTCTCCTGCTACATCAGAAAGGATTGAGCCATTCTATGTGTCTTTGCTCATCAACGGACATAAGCTAAGCAATTGCATCTTGGATTCTGGAGCTTCCGACAACGTCATGCCTGCCAAAGTTGCTGATGCCTTGGGTCTTACATTGACAAAAACCATTGGAAGATGTTATTCCATGGAAAGGCAAGTCCCTCTTGTGGGGCAAATCAAAGATGCGCAGGCAGTACTTGCTTCCTTTCCAGATAAAAGACTGAAAATGACTATCCTTGTAGCAGACATTCCAGTCTCTTATGGCATGCTGTTGAGTAGAAATTTCTGCAAAGAGCTGGGTGGAGAAGTGAAGATGGATTGGTCTTGTGCGCACATACCAATCAAAGGAGTAAATCAGAAGCTGGAACCTGAGAAGAAATCCAAGTACACAGTATCAAAATCTGAGGATCCTAGATCTCAGATCTTGTTTCAGGAATCGGATCACGGAGTCTATTATCTAGAAATGGATAAAGAAGAAATTCAACCGGTGATTCGAGAATCACATCAAATTGATAACAAGATTTGGACTCTGGAATTTGATGGTAGCTGCTGTTCATTTGGATCCGGCGCAGGCGTTGTTCTTATCTCTCCTGAAGGGAAGGTGCATGCGCACTCCTTCAAATTGATGTTCGAAAATACTAACAATACGGCTGAGTATGAAGCATTGTTGTTAGGCATGGAGCAGGCAAGAACAATGGGAATCAAATTATTACACGCAAGAGGAGATGCTGAGCTGATTGTGAAGCAGATAAGGGGCCTCTACCAAGTCAAAAAAGACAAACTGCGGCACTACAGAGATCGGGTCTACTCTGCTATCCTGGATTTTTCAGCTTTCTCGGTATCTTACATTCCGAGAGAACAAAATTCAAGAGCTGATTCGCTCGCAGTGACTGCAGCCTTGTTGAATCCGGATCAGCCCCCTGCATTCTTTAGACAGGGAGACTACAAAGTGGAAATGGTTTTTCGCCCAAAGGTTCCTGACAACGTCCAGCAATGGCAGGTTTTCAACGATGACACACAGATTGCTGCGTTTCTCCAACAAAAGGACAACTTTGAAGAAATCTACTATGAGGGAAGCAATTCACCTCTAGCGAGACCAACTTTATCGGTGAAATGGATGTTGGCGTCTCGGGAGGTCGGGAGATTATCCGGCTAAAGGAAATAAAATTCCCAAAGGCTTGGTATCTCTTGAGAAATGTTTGATAAGCATGATCGGATGCTTAAGAAAAATGAAGAAAATGAGGAAGGTTCTTCCTCAGACACACTGATTACTAAATTTGGGAGCGTGTGATCCCAAATTAGTAAATCTGAGTAAGTGTTGTTCGAAGGCTGAAAAGGAAGCTTTCACTAAGCTTCTTAAGAAATACATGGATGTTTTTGCTGGTCTATTAGGATCTAAAAACATATCGGCTGCGAAGTTCAACACTACATCCCACTTAAACCGAGAACAAAAACCTTTGTGAAGCGAAAGGCTGCGGCGGCACAATCCTACCATTTCGGGAACCATCTTTGCGAAATCCGGAAGTTGTTAGATGCGAATTATTATCTATCCCATACACCATTTGGAGTGGTTGGCCAACATAGTCCTGTAAGAAAGAAGAGTGGCGAAATTAGGTTGTGCGTGGATTTCCATGACCTTAATCAAGCTTCATTGAAGGATAACTACCCTATCCCCATCATGGATCACACTCTGCGGTGGTCACTTTGGATCGAGATGCTTTCCATGCTTGATGGCTTCTCGGGGATACAATCAAGTCAAGGTGGCGAGGAAGATCAATACAAAATGGCGTTCATCACACCTTGGGGAACCTTCGCATACCAGAAGATGCGTTTGGCACGATTAATGCGGGTGCTACATTTCAAAGAGCTATGGATCTAGCCTTTGCTCATCTCGAATATAAGCATAGTTGTGTACTGGATGATTTGTGATCTTTTCCAAAGATAGAAGCACGCATATTTCAAACTTGGAAGAGGTCTTCATCTGATACCACATGAAGCATGGTATTTCTTTGAATCCTAAGAAATCCATCTTTCTTTGTAACCGAAGAAGGAAAGCTGCTTGGGCACATTGTTTCCAAAGAAGGAACAAAGATAGATCCGGCGTGTCAAATCCATTCGGACATTGCCTTTGCCCACATCGAAAAAAGAGTTCACTCTTTCTTTGGAAAAGTGAATTTTCTCGAGAAGATTCATTCTGACTTTCTTGAGCTAACCCGTCATATTTCGAATATGATGAAGAAGACACAAGATTTTAAATGGAGCGCGAAGGGAAGGAAGCTTTCAAGAAAATCAAAGAGGCCTGTCAAAAGCTCCGATCTTGGTTTCACCCGACTTGATAAAGGATTTATTCTTTATTGTTATTCTTCCGAACACACTATGTCGGCAATTACGATGCGAAAAAATCAAGAGGACGCGAAGCTCCTATTGCTTTCATGAGTACGCCCTTAAAGCCTATGAGTTGAAATACACTCCAATGGAAAAGCATGCATATGCGGTGGTGAAGGCGTCAAAGCATTCGGGTATTATATTCTTTCCTCACACACTTTGTGGTTTTGGTTCCAATCTGCGATTAAATCTATCCTTACTCGTGAGAGTTAGGATTGTTGAGAGGCACGTGGGTAACAAAGTTCAAGAATATGACACGGATATTAAACCAACAAAGCTGGTTTGAGGAAGAGTGCTGTGAACTAATGACGAGAGATGAAAGCATCGATGCACACGAAGTAGATCGAGGATGGGATAGATGAAGATTTACTGCGGTACTTTTTATAGATCGGTAGAGGTGGTACGGTAACATTGCTTACTTTACGCGTATGGAGAATGCCCGAGATCAACTTTCGAAAAAGAAAGCGAACAATCAAACTTAAATCCAAAGATTTTGTTCTTTGGGATAATGGTTTGTCTGAAAAAGGAATTGATGGCGTATTTCTCGAATGTGTGGACAAAGCTCAACGAGGATCAGCTACTACAACAGATTTCATGACATGGCTTGCGGTGGTCATTTCTCGGCCAGTCACTTGCACACAAGATCCTCGAGAAGCGAGTATTCTTGGCCCACCCTTTTTCAAGAATCTTTGCGAATGGGTAGCTAAGTGTCAAGCATGCCAACATTTTGTTGGGCGTGTGAAATTGCCTGCATTACCTCTAAAACCCATTGTGATTGAAGAACCTTTCCAACAGTGGGGTATGGATTTTATTGGAATGCTTAACCCGGCTTCTAGTGCCGGTCATCATTACATTCTAACAGCTACTGATTATTTCAGTAAGTGGGTAGAAGCTATTCCTGTGAAGACTGCCACTTCCGCCGAAGTGTGCAATTTTATAAAAGAAAATATTATTGTCAGGTTTGGCGTACCCAGCAAAATTGTAGCAGACAACGCTCAGAATCTTTCTTACGAGGAGTTGGTGGAATTGCTACTACACTTATGAGATTCAACTTGTTCATTCCTCAAACTACTATCCACAGGAATGGTCAAACTGAATCTAGTAATAAGAACTTGAAGTAACTATCATGCATGAAGACTTGTATGAGAAATCAAAGGACTTGGCATAAAAAGTTGTTTGATGCATTATGGGCGATAGGATCACACCAAAGAGGGCAATAGGCATGTCCCCTTTTCAGGCTACTATATGGTAGAGACACAGGAGCTGCCTCTCACCTTGGAATTGCCTACTACGACTTTAAAAGCCTGGAGGATTCCACATTCACGGATCTATTGATAAAAGAATCATGTACACAGTAGGCGAGGAAGTACAAACTCAAGTTGCGAGATAGGTTGTGAGCATCAAAGGAAGGTGAAAGTCATCTTCGAAAAAAGCCGAGGAAAGAAAGTTTGAAGTTAATGGTGGGTCCTTTATGGGACAAAAAGAGAAACAAAAGGCATGCATGGAAAGTTCGATTCACTATGGAAAGGGCCTTTTGTGATCAAAAATATCGCCGGAGCGAGATAGCTTCATTCTTGCTCATCAGGATGGAGTTGAATTGCGTTGCCTTTGATGGGCAACACTTGAAGTTGTTCCGACATGAGAAGCAGGGTAAAACCTGTATGTACATAAATAAATCTTTGTTTGTTTTTCCTTGTTTTGTCTTGTTTTGGTGTTGTGTTGTGTTGTGTTTGTTTGCCTGACCCCGTGCCCAAAGGACAAGATACGAAACCAGAGATGCTGGGATCTCATCTTTTCCCTTTGTCATTCTGACAAGAGAAAAAGATGTCCACAGACGGAGCCAACTGGTGTCACTCAGATTTCACCCTGAAATCTGTGACTACCCAATCCGAAAAAATTTCGTACTTTTAAAATAGTGGGTCGTTTGTTGTTTTTATTGCCTGAAAGTTCCTGTATTGCGTCAAAATAATCCTAAAGAGCCATATTAGCCTTTTTCGCCAAATACCCAGATGCCCAAAATTGTTTTATTCTGTCGTCGGGATTTGTCTGCGGGAAATTTGTATTTAATTATTTTGAGCCCCGTATGAGGCTATTTGCGCTCTGTTTTAACTCCATTATAAGCGAATATGTTATTATTCCTATGTACCAGAAGGATTTTAACTTATTTTAAGTTTTGGGCTTTATTTGTAACTTTTGGCAATTTTTCGTGTTTTTGTGGTGTCCGTTTACATTTTACGTAAAAATTTCTGGAGCAACTCCTTTCTTAGGGTAAGCCCGATTTTTGCTGGAGCAGGCTTTGAAAACATATCGCACATTGTGCCGGAGGAAGTCGCCATCGGAGTCGGATCAGCTTTGGGAAAAAGCGAAGTCGTGCACAGAAAAGCCCCTGCGGGGATGGGCGCATTTTTGGAAAACAAAGGATTTAAGCTGCGATGGGAAAAATATAAGCCGCAGGCAGGGTGGGAATTTTATACCTGCCTGGCAGGGTACTTTTTCCCGTGTTATAAAAATCACTTAAGTGGATCACGGGGTTTTGGTGCCTGCCTGGCAGGGTAAAGCATCCCGTTATCAAAAAATTCTTAAAAATAGAATTACATGTGCAAAAAAGTGCGCCCCCTTTGGTGAGAGATTAAAAGAATTAAAATTGATTATTTTTATTAATCTTTCTTCTCAAAAAGTGCGCCCAAGCTTGGAGGAGGTCAACAAGTCAAAGATGGAATAAAAGAAAGGAGTCAAATGCATTAAATTTAATTTATTTAATGGCTGCCCTCTTCCTCTCAAAAAGTGCGCCCCATTTGGGTATTATTTAATGTTTTTTAAGGCATTAAAACATTAAATTAATTTCTATTTTCAGTGGCTATGGTCAAAGCACACTGTGGGGCTTGAGTGAAGTGCTGTGTGAAGGATTAAATTGGATTAATTTAATTTATTGGATGGCTGTCCTTAAACATGCTATTTTTAAAAGAGAAAAACATGATTTTTAATTAATTAATTGCCTTTAATTGTTAGGGCAATTATTAATTATAGAATTGTGAAGGTTATATAAGCATGGGCAGCCATATGGGTGAATAATTTAATTCACAGGTAAAGAATTGCAGCTAGGAGGAAAAGTGCGCCCCCATTAGAGGAAGGATTTTGTTCAGACAAAGTGCTAACAAGGCTAAAAGCTTCAGTTTGGCGCATGCTTTGGAGAAGGTTGATCTTCGTCTGCATAGTTGTTTTCACAGGTGTTACAGGAGCTCAGGTGTTGATTGAAAGGATTCATGCTCTCTTTATGTGCAAATTAAACACCAATTTTTGGGGCAGCAGGCTTGAAAAGTGCAGATTTTTATAATTTAAATTCACTATTCATGCTCGGTGGCCATTTTTGTCTGAATAAATTGCGGGAATTCATTACGGGTGCTTTCTGAAAAGAAAAGGAGTTTTTATCGATGTCGATACATTGCAAATATCCTCGAATTTGAAGAATTGTCGGATCTGCACGTATTGAAGAAATCCGGCCAAGTTAGAAGAAAAAGAATTATTCAGACAAAGATAGACAAAGCCATGGCGAAAGGAGATGAAAAAGAGAGCACGATGGATTCATGCATTGCTTCCAAACTTTCAGACATAGGAGACACGGATCTAGGCCCAGAACCTCTTTCTGATTTGATTGATAGATCCAGAGCGGGAAAGACTTCACTCATGCGTGCGGTCAAAAGTAGCGGAATTATCCGAGTTGCAGCTTTCCCATGTACAGCCCAATTGCCAGAGTTCGTGATGGAGTGTGCTAGATCTTATCATCCTTCATCCAGATCAGTGCGTGATGTTGCGGGAAAGACAATAATTCGTTTGGATGCGGAATTCATCAATTATTGTTTGAAGATTCCAGTGCGAAAGGTGGTGACTTCTATTAGCATTCAGGATGCTGACAGTAGATGGGAGAAACATAGAGCTGATTGCGTGAGCATAATGAACAGCCGGTTCATGAAGAAGCCTAGATCCCCTTGAAGTTCCCGAGAACTCTTCCACGGTCCCGATTTGGTGCGGGAGGCGAGATGATGTCGTCAAATTGCTATGCAGGTTGAATGGCGAAGCGAATGCCTACACTTTCCGTACATGGATGTATGCTTTCATCAGGACCATTGAAATCAACAAGGTTGATTCTATAATCAATTGGTCGGAAATTATTCAACTGACATCGGTGAGCAACTTGGAGCGTGAAGCGTACTTTCGGCTTGAAGATGACTTCATACTTGGTATATCTTTGCGGCTTCACGGGTGTCTTTTCAAGTTGGATAGATGTGGTGTTCTTTCGAGGACCCCATTTTGAGTGCTACCCACGACTTCTTTGTACTGCGTGCGAAGGACTTGAAAGTGATCAACGATGACTTCTTCTACGATTTCATCTGCGAGGCTAGACAAAAAGACTTGAAGACTCACGGGTAGCGAGAAGCGTGGGAAGCGGTGTCCAAGATTGGCGGTTTATTCATCCGGTTTGCAGATTTCACATACCTCGGGGTTACGGGCTTTTCGGAGAACCTATAAAGATGCCCGGTATCCAGTGATAGAGTGATCGCCATGTGGAGTGAGCGAGCAACTCGTAGAGTTACGACCTTGATTGAAAGCGGCACAAGTCTACGGGCTTCTTCCCGATCAACGTGGGATATTACGGTTGCATCGGCATTCACGAGCTCGAGGATGGAAGCGCAAATGTTATCAGAGTATGAGCGAAGAGTTCTTCCTGCACGGCTTAACTTGATCCATTTGGAGTAGCCGGAAGACAATCTCCCGAGTACGCACATGTGCCTTCGTTAGAAGATTTCTGGATGAAGTGCAAAAGTGAGTACGAGGTTAGAAAGAAAGATTTCAGCAGGCTATCAGCAAAGCAAGTGTTCGACTTTGGACTAGCGCGGATACCTGCGGATCTTAAAGATGATGGGAACGTGGTACTTGACACTTACCATCAGATGGGAGGAGATAAAGCTATCTTTGCGAGGATAACATTGGAGGCTGCCATTCAATTGAAGAGAGATCTGGAGCTGTGTTGGTGAATACTTCGAACTGGTTGCTAACGAAGGGATACTGCCTTGATGAAGTATTGATGAATCAAATCACGGGCAACTTCGGCGCAGGAGATTCCCTCAAACGAAAGCATGAAGGAGAAAGCGTGAGAAGGTCGAGAAGTTGAAAGTACACGAGAAGATCTCAAGAGAAAGAAAGACCACTTCTACGACCATAGCTTTGACTCCGACTTCTCCAGTACCCAGAGATCACCAACTATTGCACCGCAGCAGCAGGATGCTTCCATGCCTTCATTGAAACCGGCGACATTCGTTTTCTCTCCGCAGCCACTTCGTTCAGCACCCGTTCCAGAGGAGATGTTGAAGCTGCAGATGACGGAGTTCGAAAGAGCTTTGTCCTTGGATGTTTCAGAAGATGGCAGCCATGACACTGTGGCACTTTCTGACGGAGAGGATGCAGAGCGGGAGATGGTAGTGCACTCAGTGACTTCTTACTCCCCGAGAAATAACTTCTCGGGATGGTTAGCTTTGCAGTTGGTTCCGGAAGCAAGAGTAGAGATGAACTTAGAGGAGCATGACTTGCAGCTACTTCAGGATCTGAGCAGAAGAGACAGAAGGCCTAAAGTTGCTAAAGCAACTTCTAGGTTGATCATCAAAGATTCGGGAGAAGTTTGCTGAGATATCAATTCCGGCGGAAGGAAAGATAGAAGAGGAGCTCATGGCAGAAGATGTGACGGTGACCAAAATACCACTCGGTCAAGCTACCACTGAAGGATTGAAGCAGGACACGCAAACGTTGTTGGATGCTTTGTTCCTTAGGCTTGACAGTGAAAAGGCGGAGAAAGAAGAGCTGCAGAAGCAAATATCTCAATTATGTGAGATCATAGCCAAGGTTGCTAAACCTTCCATTCAGCCCATTTCAGAGCAGGTGAGTGATCATCTTATGCGGGAAATGGAAGATCTGGCAATCAAGTAAAGGCTATTGATGAATGGAAGGATCGATTATTAAATCAAACTTACGTGCTGACTTGGGAAGTGCCGACCCGCTAAAGGTTATGAAAGATGCAGCAAATCAACTAAAGCAGCGATGGAAAGCATAGAAGGCATGAATACGATTGCGAGAGAGTAACTGAGTATTTTGGCGAGATCAACAAGGCTGCAGGGAGATGTATTGGTTGCGACAAATTGTGCTGGATGGATCGGTCGAGAAGGGAAGCAGTAGAGTTTGCAGTATCTTTCCGTTTGGAGATCTGCAGAGTTTTGCTGAAAAGGATGCAGGTGCTTGAGAGTAGAACATCAGATTTACCAGACAGTATCATTTCTTTCACTGAGGAAAGAGTGGATGGAGGTGTTACTTCATACGTGCGGATTGTTTCTAACGAGGTGCATGATTCCCTGGAAGGTTCTCTTCTGATGGTGCAAAAGAGAATTGATAAAGCTACCAAGCCTTTCACGATGAATTCTATCAGTAGATTGGTGGCGCTGCAGGCAGACATTGCGAGATTTGGGCCAAGTTTGGAAGAGGTGGAAGCATGCAGCAAAGTGTTGAATGAAGGGTTCTTTGTAGTTCGGGACGAGAGAAGGAAGCGATGGCTAAAATAGATGGAAGGATCTTTGAATTATATGTTAACAAGTATATCGATATATCGAAACAAGAAGAAGATGTAAACATTACGGTGGCATGACTTCTTCTATTCTTTCTTCTTCTATTTTCTATGTTCCGGATGAAATTGTAAAACTTCTAAGTTATTGGTTTTGCTGACCATTACTTGAAGTCATGTGGAACCATTCTATTAGTTAAGTGATACATGTGTCACTTAAGAAGAAGTTAGTTGAGGATGATTGCCAAATGTCATCTTTACTTGTTGTTCATACTTTAGTTCAGTTTGAGTCTTCTATTTGTACTTTCCCTCCTACATTCTATAAGTAGGAGAAGAACCTCGGGTTAATGATCGATCCAGAATTTGTAAGAAGCAATCTTGTGTTCTAGACTTTGTCTTTGAACCCCGAGAGCCACTTGTTGCAGAGGAATACAAAGAAGCAGGTTTCCGGAGAACTTTGTGTCACGGCGTACTGTGTTTCTTGCTTTTAAATCTTAGATCTTTTAAGTAAACTTTGTGTTATTTTAGATCTGGATCTAGAGCTGCCTTTGCTTTATAATTACGTGTGTTTCAAATCTATTAGTTTCTTCTATGTGCATGCAATTAGCTCTGCTTTATCTACTAATTGGGATGCACATCTTCCTTACTCTTCTCTAATTCCCTTTACTTTCTTCTTCTATAATTTTCCTTTCTTAAAAGCAGTTTACTTACTTGATGTTTCTTAGTTAGGGTTCATGAACTAAGTGGTTAAAGAACTTCTTAGTTATGGTTCATGAACTAAGTGGTTAAAGTAAAACCCACGATAGATAAAAACACATTTATATTGACAAATCATGACGAGTAAGTAAGGCTCCTAATACATGAAATGTGGTAGAGATATATAAAATTAATGGTCAATCAAGAATGAGAGCGATCAATACGGAGAGGGTTGAGTAAATAAGCTTTTATAACAAAGAAAATGTTTGTTGGAAATTGTTGTCCCATATAAACTTAATATTCTTCTTCATCAGTCGCGTAAAGGGATAGGTTTTATTACCTAAATGTGCAATGAATCATCGGATAGCTTGGATTTTTCCTTGTAATAAGCGTAACTGATGAAGGTTACGAGAGAGAATGCATATCTACAATGATGTAAATTTCATGTGGATCAATCTCAATACCTTGTTCGGAGATGATATATCCTAATAACTTCCCAATAGTAACACCAAAGATGCACTTTTTGGGATTGAGTAGTACATTATATTGTCATAAGTGTGTAAAAAGTGTACGAAGGTCCTGAGCATAATGAGCACGATGCTTTGAATTGGTAATTATGTCATCAACATAATCCTCAATGATCTTATGAATATAATCATGGAATATGTGAGTCATAACACATTGGTATGTAGCTCCAACATTTTTAAGTCCAAAGGGCATGACAATATAGAAAAAAGTGCCCCATGGTGTGGTGAAGGAGGTCTTTTCTTGGTCACAGGTTGATTTTGATTTGATTACAACCAAAAAATCCATCCATAAAGGAAAGCATGTCATCATCATCAGTGGAGTCAACAATAACATCAATAAGTCGCAGGGGAAAGCTATCCTTAGGGGAGGATTTGTTAAGATTGCAAAATTTAGTGCAACAATTAACTTGCCCATTCGATTTCATCACATGGACAATATTAGAGACCCATCGTGGGTAGACAAGGATGTGAATAAACCTTACCTCTAATAAGCATTGTATGTATTTTTGACTAACAAGTTCACGTGAGGGTGCATCTTGTGAATTTTCTCATTACATGGGTTTAACGCCCTCATGAAGCACGGTGTTATGCATAGTTGCGAGAGGATCAATACGGGCATATCACTATAGTGCCAAGAAAATAAGTCGATAATTCCAGTAGAAATTGATGAATATCAACTCGTTCGGTATCGTTAAGAGAGGCTACTAAAAGAACCAATCGTGGGTCCTCCTCGGTTCCCAAGATGTATGTTTTAGTATCTTCATTAAGTATCATAGACCAGTCCTCAACATATGGTTGTGGGAATAATATCGATATTATCCATATTTGTACTAACAAGATCACTCTCACCAAAGTATGTGGTAGCATCTACGGAATGGGAAACCTATTCTAATGATGATACAAAGGGAGATGTTCATAGGCTCCGATGTACTCTAGGAGTGCCTTATCATTATGAAATACATCTAAGAGTGGTAAGTCATGAGAGGCTATGTCATCAATAAGGTACAAACGTACTGACTAAAGTGTATGTGTACGTGAAGTACTACGGACCTCGAGAGAGGGATTTTACAAGAAGAAAATGTGTTCTCCAAGAAAGGGCCCTAGATGTACATAAAGAAACTCCTATTAAAACTCTATCAAGGTGTTTAGGAAGAGACATGAGTTGAGTCCATATCTTCCAAGTCTTATGCCAGAAAAATCATGTCATAATCAATACTTATAACCAATACCATAGGTTTTATAATCAACAATGGGCTTAGTAGACCTATCATCAAGAGTATGTGTGTTCTCATGCTCAATAGTATCACAAAATGTAAAGGGTGATTTATCATCTAGAACATCATATGCTACACCTTTGGTGTAAGAATTTGACTTGTGCATGGAGGGTAGAAGGAACTTGTATGTATAATATGAAACCAAGGATGACCTAAAAGGATATTATAATTGAGATTATTAGGAATAATGTGACATAAACATTAAGAGTGCATGGTCCCACAATAATGGCTAGAGTGATTTCTCCCAATACTCACTTAGGTGTATTATCAAAGCCATGAATACATAGAGTAGATGGAGTTAAATCAACAAGAGAAAGATCTATTTAATGGAGAAAAGAAGTTGCATATGTTAAGACTAGATCCCTTATCAATCAAGGCATGTTTAACAAGAATATTATGAACATGAACATGAATATACAATGCAGGTGTGTTGTCATAATTATTTGGTAAGGGATATCAGCTGGTGTAAAAGTAATATGTTCATCACTTATTGTGAGAGTAGTTGATACCCGGTGGTTGACGTAATCAGGGGAAGTATCCAAGTAAATGTGAGTACTATTCATAGTGTTCATTTAAGCATGTACACATTCAGGGCAAGTTTTACAAAATTGAGTCATAGAGATATCCATTGTAGCATGCAATAACACACGTATCTAAAAAAACACAAGGTTTAGAGAATATAAACATATACAAAATGCAGACACTATAAGGATCTTATAGCCACCCAGGGTTTGATCAATAATCAGGTTCACTAAATGATTTGTGAAAATTTAAATCTTTATTAGAGGATTGGACTAAATCATAAACATGCAATGTATCAATGTGCAATGATAAGCAAGTGCGGCCAATAAGAGGATAAGAGTGACTTAGCTGATATCTAACTATTTAGACTAGATTTGGGCTAGACTAATGGTGGAACATGCTCAATCTAGACTATATGTGTTTTGTTTAAAAAAAGTGACCAAAATGTTATGTCGGACATAATCGCATGGATCTAGACAATATCACATGGATCTAGATAATATCGCATGGGCGTCGTTGTCCTGTATGCGGTGGGCGCTAGTGTCTTGGTGAGTGGCGTAGATATTATTACTCAAGTGAATGGTAATGTCACCTTCAACTCACTTTGTCTTACATCCATTTTATTATAGGTTTCTCTTGTCACACGTGTAACTACAAGACAAAACCCTAGCTACTTGCACAAGACTCGAGCACACATTAGATGGAATAAAAGATGCATAAGCTTGATTCGAGAATATTCTCGGTGGTCACCCTAATGTGATTTTCACCAAGTGCTACACTACATTTTAGATTCAATGTAGTTATGATGTGTGTGTGTGTGTGTGTGCGTGTGTTTGTGTTTGTGTTTGTGTGTTTCATAGAAATCATTTCCCTTGAAACTAGGTTGCCCTTGTGCAAATTGCACCAAGATAGCAATCTTCAACTACTTTTCTCCTAAGATAATGTTTGTCATTGAATTCATAATTTTCCCTTCTTATGTAGTGAATGATGTAGCCTAAATATAGTCCTTAAGTTTCTCATTTTGCAGAGTAGTAGATATAAAATGGTAACCGTGTGTTGCCCTTATAATAGTTAGTAG
Organism: Taxus wallichiana var. yunnanensis; assembly: GCA_018340775.1. Classification (NCBI taxonomy): domain Eukaryota; kingdom Viridiplantae; phylum Streptophyta; class Pinopsida; order Cupressales; family Taxaceae; genus Taxus; species Taxus wallichiana. The sequence goes on along the minus strand of CM031239.1, from coordinate 770,984,393 downwards.
GTTGTGTATATATATGATTCCTTTGCTTGAATTTTGACATTAACAACACTAGAAGCCAACCCAAAGTGATCAATACAAACTTAGAAAAGATAAACAAGTGACGGGTCATTTTTAAAATATAAGAACCAAAGAATGGGACAAAAGCACCCATGGGCGGACAATAACATTGACCGTTGTTGTCCCTTACTGGGTGCTTATGTCCAGAAAGCTCCAAGGATAAATCATGAAATTCTTAGTTTAATTAAACATTGTGTAATGTCCAAAAGTAAAGGGATAATTCTATAAAAGCAAAGGATGAAAGCATAGAAAGATAAAACAATGTCAATTTTAAAAGAAAGTAAGTGTTATCAATGTCTAGTTTCTTCCTTAGCAATCATGTATACGACAACATACTAAAGTCATAATGTAATAGTAATAAGTGCATGTTTTTGTGTCTACAATAATAGACTTAAAGTAATTCAAGACCCACAAACGACCATGAAGCCATGAATAATTAATAGGGAAAGCCACCACACCTAGCATTTTCATTGTCCATGCATTACACCACCACGTAAACCTTCTCTAAGGTAAGCGATAATTTGTATTGCTTATGGGAGGAGGGATTTACTTTATAAATGACCACATCCAAACATTATTGTAAATCTAGCTCTCACTTAGTTGCCATCTCTTGGGATTCAAACACTAACTTGTAATGGTCCAAACAAGTTGGTGAAATGGCTACGACCAACATGTATAGCTTTGATTTTCTCTTTAGATTGTTTGGCTCACAAATATTTTAAAAAGTATTTCAAAGTTTGATCTCCAACTTTGATCTAATGCAAAAGAGCATGAATATGAGAACCTTTGATTGTGCGAATTTCCACAAGTTTGATCTCGTGTTTAAGATTGGCTACCATGTATTATACTCGAGAATTAAAGGGGGTGAACTTGAGATAAGCAAAAACTCTTTGAATTTTTTTTCTCAATGCATAGTCGGCATGTGTACAAACTTCCGCCACCTATTTGTCAAAGTCGAAGATGAAGTCAATAATGTGAATGATCATGTCTTTCCACCACTCAATCTAACCGATAACATATTGAAAACGTGGCACCATGTGTTCACACTCTATTAATGAGGTGGATGACACCCTCATGATCAAGAGAGATGTGTTGGGCCAATAAAATGACTAAGTATTGGATAAGCATGAAGGTTGAAGAGTGTACAACATTTACACATGGAAGTATGACGGAGCATGCGTGAAGGTTTGCGTGCGAGGACAAGAGATAATGTGATCACAAAATAAACTAAATATATGAAAAAGAAGAGTTGCCTTGATCACAAGACAAGCGAGGAATAAAACATACATGATTAATTATATACATGTGGAACAAGCATGAATGAGAGTAGGACTATTTATAGCACGAGACAAAAATAAAGCAAAGGTATTTATAGAGCTTCCAAAATAAATCTTACCACTTGTGAAGAATCATGAATTTGTATCTAATTATAGGAAATTGCTAGTTGTAAAAGCATGCAATCTATGTATAGGATTGGTCTATTATTAGAATATAGCTTGATCTAGTGGTGAAGAACAAGTTCTAACAAGTTCCCACCCTATATATACTTATAAATATCTATGTAATTAGTCGATTCGATCAATATGTAATCAATTGGTTATGTATGTTGTCTTGTTCTATGCAAGCGTTTTGAGTGTGTCTAAGCGAGAGGATGTATTGTCTTGACGTGTCATAAAGTTGTGCTTCTGGTTGATGTATTTTGTATGATCATCATGATTTATAATGAATATTCAACTCTCTCTCGATTATGCACAATTGTTTTTGCACATATGTTACAATTCTCTAAGTTTATATTATCCAGATGGTATGTTTCTACATGTGGTGATAACCACGGGTGCAAGAAATACATCTTAACAATGAACACGAGAATGGACCTAGTAGATTTATGTGCGCTTGGTGAGCATCTAGACCTCTGTCTAGGTGAAGTGCCAACGCACTTGACCGTGTCGTGTTGAACCTAGACTAGAGTGCGACAAGATGTGTTAAGAAAGAACTACATTAGACAACCACTTGCCTAATACAACTGGAAAGTGACAAGATTTTGGTCGATAAGTGTAAAACCTTGATGGATGATGAAAAATTGTGAAGTAGAAATATGGAATGAGAACATGTGTTGTTAGGTAAGTATAACACAAACTAGTCTTTTGAGAACCGATTAACTTTGATATGGAAATTGGAGCATGTAAACCAATGTTGAGAAGTAAATGCTTGCCATTGAAAAAGAGGGTCTAAAACCCCAACATTTTTGTAAATTAAACCACACTTCATGTTCTCTCACACATCACAATGACAACATACTCTCTTTGTCCTTAGGGGTCTCAATCATATTAAAGTCACCACAAACGATCCAATGTGCCAAAGTAAAGTAAACTAACCATCACCATCTTGTTGATATTTCTAATTCATCGTTAGGGGAAAAGACATTAACAAGATAAAATAAGTTCCATCAACGTCAAGAGCGATCTAGATAGCTCAATGTGATGCATCTTCACCCATTGTAATAATTAAGGGTCTTTTTTAGGGAAATCAAAATACTGGCTTGACGTATGATGAAACATGATTTAGGGAGGCATGCAATAAAATTATAGAAGCTTTAACTTCCTACAAACAAACAAAATCTAAAGTCTACAACAAAAATACAAAAACCTTAACTTCCTATAAACAAATAAAATCTAAAGCTCTTAGCCACTTACAAGTGAATCATAAAGATAATTTTCACGAGGACTCTGTAAGACCTCTTAGATTCCAAGATAAAAATCATGAATAAAATTATATCTATATGTAGTTCTTCTTATATGTCACGTGACCTTGTGTTGGAGTTCAAAGAAACAAAATTGTTGGTAAAACGTGAATGCTAGTTTAACAAGAAGGAGTGGCATTTAGCCTCAATGTATCCCCACAATGACTTGCCATTGTTGTGAGGTAGGCTGCATGAGTGTGGAGAGGGTGGATAAGATGTCAAAGGAGTCCTATAGCTAGAAATAATCATTCGCATCAAGTTATCTTGAGAAACTTAGCTTTGGAATTTGAAAATCAACACGAGAATGAGAAAAATGTTCTTAGATTTTCACACAGGTTGTTAAGGTTTCATGTTGGATATTGTGTTAATTGCTTTATGATTTTTATTCTTATAACAGGATTTTTTTGTCATTGTGGCCCAACAATCATTCTTTTTTATCATCAATTACTTCTTGGCAAGTAGTTCTTTATGTAATTGGCTTGGAACAAGCCATGAAGGGACAATCATGTACCCTTTATTTAGGGTCCTAACAACAAAGCATATGTTTAGCAAGTTAATATAAGTTAATTTTTGTAGAGTGCTCACATCCAATATGGATATTGATATATGCTCTTTCAAGTATTTTATAAGGTCAATCTCAACACAACCCCACTTGTTCGACAAAATTTGAGTGCAAATGATTGGTTTCATTGTAAATCACTCACACAATAGGTTTCACTATCTTGGGTATGAGAAATAAGATAGGATTTGGAAGGTAAAACAACTCAACCCAAACATGGACTTTAAGGGACATTTTTCAATGACTCTAAACTCACGAGACCACAACGATAATATCTTGAAGATATTTCACAACAACTAGCAACTTGACTTAGAAAGTAGAGCTTACACTTGCGAAGGTTTTTAAATGAATATAGAAAAACCCTTCGTGAGGTTTCGACTTAAGTGACCTAGATCCTATTGGTCTTCCACTTGTTTATTTTAATCCCGAGAGAGATTCCTTTGAGGGAATACAACCGACATTATAAGCAATAAGATAATTATTTTCATACCATTTAAATGTCGGTTTAACATATTCAACATTTAACAAAACATCATCAAAGCGAGGAGTTAAAGACTCGTTACATCATCATAGATCTTCTCGAACAAATTTTGTAGCTCGCTTATAGTGTCATTCTCTCTCTTCCACAACCAAAATTGTGATTGACTAGTTGAGGTCATATTTATAAACCTAAACCACCTAAAGAGCAATGACGACACAATGAAAAGCCAACATGAAAATACCTCAACATAAAAAAATTCTCAAGTTTCACTTCTTCCTCAAATTACCTTTTGTAAGCTAGGAAAAATACACTACTAACAAGGAAGTAAAATACCAATAATCATACCTCCTCCTTCGTGTTTCATAGCAAACCTCGGAATGGGCTAGGAAACTTGGATTGAGCCCTGATTGTGTGATATGTAGGTGCTTTTATTCAAGACGAGCAAGGCCTTCTTGCAACAATGATCCTTTTACTTTGCACTAGATGGGAAAAATGATTATGAGGCTATTTGGGCATTAGGATGAGGCAAAAGGATGTTCTTTTCTCAAAGGATGCAAGAACTTAGATATGACATTCAAGCTTATTCTCCGTGTCCTTAGAGGGGAGGGGTAAGGTTGTATTTATAGCTTGGGGGAGTGATTAACTTAGAGTAATTTAAGTAATCATGGTTTGAAAATGTGGGCAAGATTAGATGAGTGGTTTGAAAATGCGGGCAAGATTAGATGAATGGGGGCCACGAAGAATGGGCGAGAATTTGAATTATATTTTTAATTCATAAGTGGAGGATTTTAGGTGAGTGGGGACCATGAAGGGTGGGTGAGGATTTGAATTTGAATTTTTAATTCAATAGTAGAAAAACATGGAGAATAATGACATGTGGTGAGGATTGGGTTATTTTTGGATTTTGAAATGGATAATTAATCAAATTATATTTGATTAATTCAAGTGCATTTTTGTGGGAAATGAGGAAGGGAAATTAATTGATTTAGGACAGATGTGAAATTAGGGTGTCTACATTTTCCCCTCTTTGGAAGGGTACTATGAAAGTAGTGTCCTTTCAAAGAAAGTAGACGGTATGGGGGAAGAATTCAATCTACTTTTTTTTAAGCAAAAGGTAGAGCGAATGTTTGTTGGGGAGAATAGAAAGTGGTGAGTGACGGATGTCATAGTATCCTCCAAGACAAAAATGTCATGAGAAGATGTGATTATGGATAGATGTGGTGATGCCCCCTCGAGAGAACTGAAAGAATGGAATATACGACATAACTCTCAAAAAGAAGAGAAATGAATTCTATAGAGAAGAGGACGATAATGGAGTGGAAGAGACTGGAATGACCGCACGACGCAAATGGAGAAAGGATTCAATCGGCCTTGAATGCTAGGTGTGAGGGTGTGTGGGAAAGAGAAAAGGGAATGGATAGGATTGGGGGTTGATTACGAGAAGAGTAAGGGAGATAGGGAGGGGAAAACAAAGAATAAAAGAGGTAGAAATAAGAGAGAGGATGATAGGGGAAGGAGGGAAAGATGAAGGACAAACAAGGTAAAAATAGGAAAATGACAGAGTAAAGGGTGAAGGGATAAAATAGAGAGATGTGAAAAATGAAGCAACAGAGATAATAAAGAGGGATGTATGAAAGTGAAAGAAATGATAGAGCCGTGAGAAAAGCGGGAAACGGAAAGGATAAATAAGGAGAAAACGAGGTGGGAGTAGGGGTGAAATGGATGAAAATGGAAAGAGGACGAAAGAAGAAGTAGAACGGAGAAAAAAAAAACTATGAGGGGCGAGGAAAGTGTGAAAAAGAAAAGAAAAAGAAGAGAAACAGATACAAAATGAACGAAAAGGTAGGGGTGGTAGAGAAAAGGAGAAGTGGTTAGAAGAAACGTGAAAATTAGGGGAGAGGAAAGGAAGATAGAGCGAATACAAGGAGAAGATTGAAGGAATCGTGTCATTGCGAGGAAGACCAAGGCAAAGAATATGGAGCAGACTGTATGGAGATGCATGTGGAGGGTGGTATGATAAAAAAGACAAGACAACGCTGAAGAGCCAAGTTATTGATGGGGAAGTAAGGAGGAAACGTGATGGAAAAAGGGGAAGAAGACGATAGAGGGGAAGGGAAATAAGACGAGGGGTGGGAGAGAGAAGAGGATAACAAAGAAAATGATGTAGAAGGAAGGGAATACAGAAAGGGGGTAATAAGTGGAAAGGGAATAGTATAAGGAATGTTTAGAGAAGAGAGAGGGAGGAATAACATCGATTGGAAAAGATGCGAGAGATGTATGAAATGAGCATACAAGGATGACGAGAAAATAGAAAAAGGATGTATGATGAAGACAGAAAGATATTGGAGAGGCGAAGAGTAGATGGAGAGATGGGTAAGAAGCGACAAGAAAGGGTGGGATTGAGGAAAAGAATGGGAGAGAAAAGAGAACAGGGGATAGAAGAGGCAATGCCAATGAGGGGATGTTAGGAAATCCCACTTCTGATGAGTGGTGGGGAAGGGTGAGAGAGAAAATGAAGAAAAGGAGAAAGCTAACGAGGATTGGAAAGGGTAACACCAACAAAGGGACGTTAGGGAAAGCCCTTTTACAATGAGTGGTGGGCTTAGAGGAGGAAGGAATGAAGGAAAACTTTAGAAGGTCCAAGGGAGTGAATGAGGTCGTGCGAAATGAGGATTGATGATTTTTAGGGAAAGCCCACTTATAATTATTAACGCGGGAATAGAAGATGATGATGAAAGAATGATAGGGAATGTTAACAATAATAGGAAATGCGTGTGTGGGTAGAAATGTGGGGGGGGATTTGAGAAGATGAAGTGGAAAGAGTAAAGAAAATGAGAGGGATGAGTTGGGACTAGGTAAAAGCGAGGAGAGGATGCGGGTGACGAGGATGAATGAAGTGAGGATGAAGAACCAAGACATGAAAAGAATGGGAAGAAAGCGTATGATGGATGATGGATCAAGAAGGGAAAATGGGGAAAAGAATGTGATTGTAGGCGGAAGAGATTAGATGTATGTTGTAAGAAGATATGTGGAGAAAGGATAATAGTATGAGGAAAAAGTGGGTAGTAGGAGATACTTAGGTGGAAGAAGCGATCAACAAAGTGAGCGAAGAATGAGGCGGGGAGAAGTTCACGATGACAAGTTAAGTGTAGGGAGGACCCTAACATAAGATTGTCATGTGATGGAAGTGGTTAAATAAGATTGCCAAGCCGGTGAAACCGGAGATGACAAGTGGTCAAGCGAAAGTGGTGTTTGCGAGAATCAAAAAAGAGGTGAAAGGATGTGATAATGGGAATGCTTAGAAAAAGTGAAGGGTGAAGGGTGTGTAGTGATGTGGAAAGACAAGGAGACGATCATCCTTAAGAGGAACTCTTAAGTGAGATCGCCATGACGGGTGAGTGGTTAAGTAAGATTGCCCAGCGAGAGGAGGGTGATAGTGGTGGTAAAAATATGTGATGATGGGGAATGAAGAGAAAAGATGGATGGCGAGATTGTAGAGTGATGGGCGAGTGTAAGATGACATGTCATGCTTAAGAGAATCTCTTAAGTAAGATCGTCTTCTTGCTTAGGAGAGGTTTCATAGGATCACCTAACCGATAAGGATGATATGCAAGGAGAAAGACAAGATGATATTGGGGACAAGGGTGGAATGTTAGGTTGAAGAATAAGATCGCGATGAGAGGCGGAAGAAATAAGATGGGGAAATATGATGGGATGGGGGAAGGCCATAGGGCATATCAACCTTAAGTGGAAGTCTTAAGTAAGATTGCCATGTGGTCGGAATGGTTAAGTAAGATCGCCAAGCTGAAGAAGAAGAATGATGATGATAGAGTTGGTGGGAATAGGGTATGACAAAATGGACTGAAGGGGAACCCTCAAGTGAATTTTCCATACTACGAGAGCGTGTAAGTAGGATGACCAGGCATAAGACGGATTTGGGGAAGGATGAGAAAAGAGTGAGTGAGGTATGCCTAAGTGGTATATGATATGAGATGAGGTGATAACAAGAAAGAAAGGAAATAAAGGAGTGTAACATGAATGGATGAAGGAATATATGTAGTGGAGGGCGGAGAGTGTGAGGGGAATCCTTAATTGGGATGCCCGCGTGGTGAGAGTAATGATGCGAGAATGAGAAGTAGAAGAGGTGGAATGGGAAGATGTGTTTGGTGGTGATTGTTGTTTGATGAGAGGGAGGTGGTGAAGAAGCTTCTATAGCGAGAAGATCTTAGGGAGAGAGTAAACCTCCACCGAGGATCCCATATAGAAGGGGTTATTAAGTAAGATTGTCAAGTGGGAAGTAGAAGGGGAAAGGAAAGAATACAAATGGGTGAGAGGGGATAGGAATGGTGAGAAGGGTAATATGGGGATAAGTGGCGGAGGAGTAAAAATGAGGAGCAAGGATGAATGGATCAAATACATGGTGATCATGGTGGGGAGAAGGAGCTGATGGATAGTGAATGCTACTTGAGAAAAATCATCAAGTAGGCTTCATGGCTGCAATGGTGATCAAGTAGGATTCCCAAATTGGGGAATGTATTAGTATGGGTGAATGGATGGGGTGCAAAGTAAGATGTTGATCATGCAGGAAGATACTCACATGATGAAAAGCATCTTAATTTTAATATAGCACATAATAGGATGCATCGTGATATAAAAGATCAGGATGACTAGACTGTAATATGTGTGATAGCATAGACATGGGCCATCAAAAAGGTTTGATGCCCCAATATGATATGCAAATGGAAGAGAACATAGACAGAGGCCATCAAGAAAGTATGATGCCCCATCGACATGCGATCGATAACATAAGAATATTAGAGAGAACACCAGATACATAAAATCAAGATGCCCCCCAATATATCAAGATACAAGAAAGTAATTAATAATTTATAACTAATAATGCAACACAAGAACCAATAAACATATCCCTAACGTGTTCCATAGTGAGGATTGATCGGATGTGCCCCTAAGTAGGGGTACAAGGACATAGTAAAATATTGGGTCATTGTCCTCAAACAAGGAAGTAATGAGAGCAGATTTGCCTCGAGCGAGGATTCACATGAGGAGAAGTGGTTTGAATTTGGTAGTCATAAGGTGATTGGATCATTCGTTGGGGATAATAGTTCAAAGGTTGAATTGTGTTGGTTATTTTAGAGTTTTTGTGATTTTGTGGAGTTTACAATATTTTTATTTTTGTTTATTATATATATATAGAGAGATTTTCTAATGTTTTTTAGATTTTTGATAATTTTTTTCTAATGTTTTTGAATTTTTGGGTTTTTACATTGTTTTTGGATTTTGATGATTCTTGCTAATGTTTTTAGATTTTTGACGATTTTGGAGTTGTTTTTATATTTTTACACTGTTATTGGCAATTTATGGACCAGAGTGCAGACTTATTTTGAGAGGCGATAAACCAGGATATTATCCGTATGTCCGTGTTCCGTGTGGTAGCTTATGCTCGAATAACACAAATTCTCTTTCCATTTGCGAGGATATGGTGGTGATGATATGATGAAAAGAAGTCCACTCCATTCTTGACTCCACACAACTAGTAAGATGCGTGGGCTCATCACCGAGAATCAGGAAGGACGTAGGAGGTAGATAATGAATAAAAAGACAAATGCTAACAACAATCCCTTTGGGAAATTGTGACTCCATTCTTCATAACGATCTTGAACCGGTTTAAAATGGCTTTCACTTCATGAGTCACGTGCGTCTTGGCTTGAAAGGTTATGTAGCTTTCTTGATTGGTAAGATATGAGGTGAAGGGATAGTTCTCTCTTCACTTAGGCATCTAAATTACTTCTTTGGGGATTCTATAATTTGCAAGCACTATAAGATTTTGTATTTTTGAAATGACTCCCTATGCCTTGCCCCATGCTACTAGTGAGAAGCAAGGGCTCATCACCAAAGGCAAAATATAAGCGAGTGAATTCCCTTTTTGTCTTTTTTTTTTGTTTTTTTTTTGTTTTTTGAATATTTTGCAATATTTTTATGCTTTTATGAGAATGACCCTCTATGCTTTGCCCCATGCCACTTGTAAGAGGCAAGGGTTTATCACCGAAGACAAGACGTAGACGAGTAAGGGCACCTTCCTCCTTTCCCAATCTCACACTACTAGGAAGAAGTGTGGGCTCAACACCAAAGACTATGAAGGACGAAAGATGTGACGATGAATTATTCATAAGTTATTGAATTGATGAATTTTACAATAGTGCTTTGTATTTGGGAAGGAACGTCTGCCCCCAATCTCAGCCCCACACGACTAGTAGGATGCGAGGTTGAACACTCAAGACCGAGATGGACGACCAAACAATGGGTAAAGAAGTTTAGAGCTTTGTTATGAAAGAGAGAATGTATTTGAAGGGAATATATTACCATCAGTAAGCTTCTAGGTATGACCATAGGTGAAAGTTTGAAAATGATAGATATTTTAAGAAATATGGTACTCCTGACAAACTTAATAGGATCTATATTAGCTTTGTCTCTTGATGATAAATATGAAGATGTGATTTTGATAAAGAACATATCTACCAATGGAAATGAATAAATTAAATTATTTGGAGATAAGCAAGGCAGAAGAAACAATGTACACGTTGTTGCACGAAATAGTGAACGCCTCTCGAGGATAAAATTTCTTTAAGCGAATTGCATTCATTGGTTCATCAAGTTCTTGACCATCTTCAGTGACCAATTTATAGGCTCTAGAGCCAAATTTAGTTGTAATTACATAGGGTCCTAACCAATTAGGTTCAAATTTTCCTTGTTTTTCTCTTTCTTTAGTGGTATTCTTTTGATTTTCTTTTAAAACAAGGTCACCAATTTGATTCTCTGGTCTTACCTTTTATGATAATTGTGTTGCAATCGGTTTTGATAGACTTGAAGATGATTGAGGGCATTAAGTCATTTTTCATCGAGAAGCTCAAGCTCTTGAAGTCGTGACTATCGGTATTCATCCTCATTAATTACATCTTTAAGGGAGATTCTCAAGGATGGAAGTTCTATCTCAATAGGTAAAATGGCTTCACAACCATAAACAAGGGAAAATGGGGTGGCTCCAGTAGGCGTGCGGTAAGATGTACGGTAAGCCCAAAGAGTGGGGTAAATTTGAGTATGCCAATTAAGTCCATGGGTGTTAACAATCTTTTCCATGATGGATTTGAAGGTCTTATTGGTTGCTTCCGCTTGACTGTTTAGCCTGAGGGTAGTATGGAGTGGACCATTTAAGTTTGATGTGAAAACATTTGGCTAGGTCTTTTACATCCTGGTTTTTAAATGATTTGCCATTATCTCAATCAGAGTGGATGGAATACCAAATCGACAGATGAGATCATTAAAAATAAATTTCGATATTTTTCTATCGGTAACATAAGTGAGAGGCATAGCTTCTACCCATTTAGTGAAGTAATTGGTAGCGGTAAAGATGAACTTATGTCCATCGGACGATGTTGGTATGATTTTACCAATGAGGTCAAGTCCCCATTGAGAGAAGGGCCATGGTGTGGTTATCGATTGTAATTCCTGGGAAGGTGCGTGGATAAGATTTCCATGCTTTTGACATGGTTGACAACGTTTGACAAAATGATGTGTCACTTTCCATGGTGGGCCAATAATATCCAACTCGCAGGATTTTCTTGGCTAAGGTGATACCATTTGTGTGTGCTCCATAGATACTATAATGGACTTTAACTAAGACACTCGAGGATTCTTCCTGATTAAGACATCGGAGCATGGTGCTATCATATCCTCGTTTATAAAGAGTTTCTGCTAAAATGGTGTAACGAGAAGCACATTGTGCTAAAGGACGTTTATGCATTAGTTTCATGTCAGTAGGAAATGTTTTATCACGAATGAAGGTATAAAGATCGTGGTACCAAGGGTTATTCGGACCCACGATATCACATACCATAGTGTTTTTAGGAAGATCATGGCGAGGCATTAAGAGATGTTCGACGAGAGAGAATGTGCCAGGGTTGACTAGATGCGATTTCTAATAGGGATCCGATGGTTGCCATATCGTCGGCAGATTTATTATGAATTTTGGGAATTTGATCAAAGCTAATTAATTGAAAATAGCTTGAAGATTATCCACCATGCATTTATATGGGATAAGTTTTCATCCTTGACACGGCATTCATCGGTAACTTGCTCGATGATAAGTAAAGCATCACCAAATACAACTAATTCTGTAAGATTCTAAGATATAACCAGTTTTAATCCTGCGATGAGAGCTTCATATTCTGTGATATTGTTGGTACATGGGAATGCTAAGCGAAATGATTTGGGGATAACATGTCCACTAGGTGTGATAAGCAAAATACTAGCCCCTGAGCCATGGAGATTACAAGATCCATCAAAAATAGAATCAAGTGGCGTGATGTCTATGTATAGAATATCTTCATTAGGAAAAGAGAACTCAAAGTGGTTTTGTCTAGGAAGGGGTGCCTCGACAAGTTGGTGCAGGGCTTGTCCTTTAATTACTTTACGCAGAACAAATTCGACATCGAATTCACTAAGTAATCGACCCAACTAAACATTCTTCCTATGAGAATGGAGTCTGGACAACAAATACTTGGGAGGATCAATTTTGGCGATCAACTTAGTTGTGTGATTGAGCAAGTAATGACGTAACTTATGGAATGTAAAGGCGACCACTAAGCATACTTTTTTGATTTGGGAATAACGTACTTCATGCTCAATAAGTGTTCGACTAAGGTAATATACAACTTTGTTCTTTTGTTTGATCATTATGTTGTGCTAGTAGAGCTCTTATGGCATGTTCGATGGCGGATGTATAAATCAACATGGGTTTGTCGACAACTAGTGACATAAGAACAGGTGGACTAGAGAGGTATTCTTTTAACTTAGCAAAAGAGTCTTGGCAATCATGGTTCCAGTGAAAGTGTGCATCTTTCTTGAGTAATTGATTAAAGTGATGGCACTTATCAGCCAACTATGATATGATACACCAAATAGATTGTATCTTTCCCTGAAGACTGCGTAATTATTTTAGGTTTTGAGGATGAGGCATTTCCATAATGGCTTTGACTTTGGCAAGATCCACTTCTATGCTTCTTTGTGAGACAATAAACCCTAATAATTTACCAGAGATTACTCCGAACACACATTTCTTTGGGTTAAGACAAACTTTAAACTCGCGTAATCTATCGAAAATGCATCTCAACACACTTGGATGCCCTATTCGTGTTTTGGATTTTGCTAATATATCATCAACATAATCTTCCATGATATCATGTAACATGTCATGGAAGATGATAGTCATTGTTCGTTGATAGGTGGCACCAGCATTTTTCAAGCCGAAAGGCATGACCTTATAACAAAAGGTGCCCCATGGTATAGTAAATGCCGTTTTATGTTGATCCCCTTTAGCAATACGTATTTGATTGTAACCAGAGAATCCATCCATTAAGGAGAGCATTTCATGGCCTGTCGTAGAATCAACAATCATGTCTATATTTGGCAAGGGAAAGTCATCCTTGGGACAAGCCTTGTTGATGTCGCAGAAGTCATGCATATTGTGATGTTGGGAGTTTTCTTGGCGACGGGAACTATGTTAGATATCCATGTTGAATAATCAATAGGTTGGATAAAGTCGGCTTCCAAGAGTTTCTCGAGTTTGGATTTGACAAACAATGCAACTTGGGGATGCATTTTACGTAGTTTTGCTTTACTGAGTTTTGCATCCAGATGTACCACAAGGTGGTGTACTACAAGAGATGGGTCCAGGGCGACATGTCCTTATATGTCCATGCAAATATATCTTGAAATTCAATAAGGAGTGTTGTGAATTTCATGCATTCTTGGTTAGACAAACTAATGCCAAGTTGTAAAATTTTTGGCTATTCGGTGGTGCCAATGTTTATGTCTTTTGTTTATTCTACAAGCATTTTAGATGTATCCTTTTCGGAGAATGATGCTAATGGTTGATGTAGGTCATCGGTGTCGGTGTTTGTTGGAACTTTTTGTTGACATGTTTGTTGGATAGGGTGGTGGTGAGGTTTTGACTATGGGAAATCCTCTGTTTGCGCTTTTGATCCAAATTTTCTGAGGGTGAAGGATTTGAATATTTTATCTCTTCGCCAAAATAGACCGATTCATTTAGATTGATTTCAAATCCTTTTCTATGGTTGGAAGTAGGGATTTGGTCAAAGGATGCAAGAACTTAGATCGACATTCAAACTTATTTTTCGTGTCCTTAGAGGGAGGGGTAAGGTTGTATTGATTGCTTGGGGAGTGATTAACTTAGAGTAATTTAAGTAATCATGGTTTGAAAATGTGGGCAAGATTAAGTGAGTGGTTTGAAAATGTGGGCAATATTAGGTGAGTGGTTTGAAAATGTGGGCAAGATTAGACGCAGTGGGGGCCACGAAGAATGAGTGAGAATTTGAATTATATTTTTAATTCATAAGTGGAGGATTTTAGGTGAGTGGGGACCATGAAGGGTGGGTGAGGATTTGAATTTGAATTTTTAATTCAATAGTAGAAAAACATGGAGAATAATGACATGTGGTGAGGATTGGGTTATTTTTGGATTTTGAAATGGATAATTAATCAAAGATTATTTGAAGTGTATTTTGTGGGAAATGAAGAAGGAGAATTAATTGATTTATGACGGATGTGAAATTAGGGTGTCTACCCCTTTTATACATCTAATAATTACAAAGCCACCTTTAAATATGAAAATATTTTACCTCAAACGATTTAAACTCATGACCTCTCCTTAATATTTTTTTATACACCGAGAAAATTGAAAGGGACAATCTTTTCCTTCAAACTAACTAAGCTTCTACGCTTTTAAAGTGGTAGATAATTATGCCGAGGCATTTCTTATGGGGGAGTCTTTACCTAAAGTGTCGAGCGTTCCATACAAGACCTTTTCAAGTAATTTTCAGCCAAGTGCGATCCCTCTTGACGTACATTGCAACTCATGTGCAATTGCTAGTATACTCATGGAACATATACTAGATAGAATAAATTAACATTTACAACAATTTTTTTAAAAATAGGCCTTTGGGATTGGCTCACTCGACCTCGACCACCACTACAAGTGGTTCAAGTCGTCGATTCAATTGTTGCGATTAGTTAACCGGTGGTCTAAATTGAGAGCCCAATCTAGACTCGCCTATAGATAATGGGATATTCATCCCGTCGTAGAACTTCGCAACTATGGGACATTGGGGCCCAATCCAAACTACTCATAAGTTATAGGAGCCTTTATTAGGAGGTAGAACTTGATTAAGTTCCCCCAAAAAAACAAAAACAATTTATTTTAGAAAAACAAAAATAATATTTTATTGTTTCCACTTCCCGCTCAACACACAACAGTGCTCAACACATCTTCATGTAAAAAACGGCGCAACATCTTTCACAAATGTAAGCTCTGCTCTGCTCTGCTCTGCATCGCGTAGGACATTTTCTAGTTTCGAGTCTGAACTAATCGTGAAAAGGCCGTGAAAATACTTATGGCGATTCGCGAAATTGCGGAAGAAGACATTAAATTCAAAATCGAAAGTTGAATGCAAGCGTTGCAGAGTTCACATTATCGCAATAAATTTAACGGAAACGTCGAATTTGCCTTCAATGGATGCCGAAATACCTGCATTTTCTACGCCTGCAGTGGAAGAAGGAAGTACATGGTCTACTTACTTTCCAGGTGAAGATTTCGTCGAAACAGACCGCAGGGTTATTCTCATCGCAGCTCTCATCAATTTTATTAATTCCCGCGGCGATTATCTCCTCGAGCAGGTCATGATTTTCTCTTTTAATCCGCCACGTTTCTGAAATTTTCCTGAACTTATCGATTTCACGGAGCTTTATTTCTTTAAATTATTCTCCATCTTATTTTCCTTCTTTTGCTAAATTTATTTGTTCGAAGTGAAAACTCTCGCGGTGGAGTATTTTTCATGCGTTTTAGTATAGGGTATTGTATTTTGGCTGGGACAGGGTTTTAATCTGGCTGTTTCCTGTGAATTTTTGGGTTTTTTTTTTTGAGCTTTTGAGGACAACTGTCGGTAATAGTCCTGTTCATCATGACAGCTCTGTTTCTATTTCAACGAATTTAGCACGCATTCTAATGTAGCAGTCCCGTGGAGGGGTAAACCACAAATTTCTGTGAGGGTACTGCAACTTAGTTTTAGGAGGTTTTTTTTTGGGTAAGAAAGTGGTCCCATGATTTGTAAAAATTCCAGGATAGCTTTTAAATTCTAAAATGTAACTAAACTAATGCGCAGCTAACATTTGGCAGAAAGAAACCTTACAATCTCTGCTTCTGCAAATTCTCATCCCCCACACCTAGCTGGGCTCACACTACTCTTCCCAAGCAGCCGCTGCTCCACAAATTTAGGAGGAGATTCTATCGTATGCAGTTTTGGAATTAAAAAATTGCATGGGGCCACCTGCAACATAAAGATAGAAACAGCAGCCCCTTCTATGGGATCGCTGCCTAAGCAATACGAAATTTGACGGAATGGTTTAGGATTATTTTTAACCTAAAATGATTCCTAATTAGTATATATATTTTATTTTTAATATGACTAACTAGAATCTTAACATGCTCAAACTGTATAAACGGAATATGAACTGAATTAAGTATTTGTTCTTTAAGTATTATGCTAGAAAAACATGACTGTACAAAGAGTTGTAAATATATTTAACTTAAGCTGGTATAAACGGAATATGAACTGAATAAAGTAGCTGTTCTTCAAGTCTTATGCTAAAAACACAGGACTCTACATAGAACTGTAAATATATCTAAGTGTTGGAATTATGATAGCCGTTGCATATGATGAAATTAAGCAAGTGAAAAACTGAAAACATACACTCGAAGAAAGATAAACACAAGGAATTACCTTGGAGAAACCAATGTGGGAAAATTCCAACAACTTGGAGTAGTGCTTCTTATGTCAACCAAAGTCAGCAACTTGGAGTAGTGCCTCCTTATGTCAACCAACATCAGCAACTTGGGGTAGTGCCTGCCTATGTCAACCAAAATCAGCAAGAATTACAAGCCATATGCTCTCATGGAGC
Source organism: Taxus wallichiana var. yunnanensis (assembly GCA_018340775.1). Taxonomy (NCBI): domain Eukaryota; kingdom Viridiplantae; phylum Streptophyta; class Pinopsida; order Cupressales; family Taxaceae; genus Taxus; species Taxus wallichiana. The sequence continues at coordinate 770,967,506 of CM031239.1, read as the reverse complement.
TGCTAAAAGCATTATACAACTAGTACAATACTTCTACAATGTGCTTATAAGCTTATCCTGCTTTGTAAGACAACTTAGTTTACTCATACACTCTAATTTAGATGAGCTGAATGGGCATATTTAGGCTTCTACACAAGTATCCAAATGACAAAGAAGACTTGAACTGCTTTGTCACCTCAGCAGTTGAACAGTAGAATGCCATGCCGTTCATTCTATGTGATTGAGTTCCCGCTTGTCTTACCTAGACAAATATGGTGGTGCTGAATTTGTCCACTTGGCCCGTTTCTCTGTTTGAGCTTGCTCAACAAAGTCATCAAGTGATGAATTTGTTTGTTACCGAGAAATATCTAGGCGAGGAATTCATCACTTATTCCTGTTTTCAATTGCTATAAAAGCCCATAGGCGTGGATTACCATAGAGTTTTTCTTGTTCTCCTTTTTCTTTGTTTCCTTTTATTCCAAGTGAACAAATAGATGAAAGAAGAGCTGAACAGAAGAAAGGGGAAATGAATGAAACAAAATGACAAGTAGATGAATAGATGGAGCATCAATTTTCAAACAGCATAAATGGTAAACAAGAAATAAAAAATTGTCTGAGGGAAAAAGTAGGCTAAGCATGTGGATAAAGCAACGTGAAAGGAAGAGGCAATACTATCTTAATTAATTCAACAATGCATATAAGCATGATCAGAAAGCTTACATACGTGCAATAATCAAATACGTCATGAAGATCTTTACAAGCCAGCTAAGGGCCAGTTCACACCACCTTAAATGTGAGTTGGATAGATGGACATCCCTGAAAGAAGAATGGGAGGAGAGAGTATGTACTTTTTGTACCTCAGGGGCAGCAAAGACAGCTGCCTTTTGTCATGGAATGCACAACCTTCAATGCCATCTAGGCTAGTTATAAAGATGCATTCAAGATTAGCTCATGTCTGCCCTCTTTTAAGAGGTGCAATTGGAGAAAATATGGAATTGTCTATTGGGAATTACTAGGAGATGATGTATGCTGTGGGAGAAACAGGGAGGCAGCCTGCTTATAATTATATGGATGAAATCAATCATTCAGATTACATGGCTTTCCATATGCTGCAATATTTAAATATATTAGACGACAATTATTACAAACTATATTGTTATATGGGTGTAACAAAACTGAAACAATATAATAATCAAAACACACGTGAATAATAATAAAACAAACTATTTGGTTTTAACCATATAACTAACTTTCTCATTACATATGTAAATAGTAAATGTAAAATTACCACTAACTAGAGTTTTACCTAACATCCCCCTTAATTTTGCATTGTCTCAAGAGAAGAGGAGAGGAACTCTCTGAACATCTCAAATTTGTCACGTGCAAGTGACTTTGTGAAGATATCTGCTCGTTGTTCAGATGTTGGGCAAAATTGGAGCTGAATATTGTGTCGCAAAAAGTGCTCGCGAATGAAATGTACACCATGCCTCTACGTGCTTCATCCTCTCGTGAAACACTAGATTGCGAACAAGTTTTAGAACACCTTCATTATCAACATACAAGGTGGTAGATTTCTCCTGTGGTAGTCCAAGTCTCTCAAATATTTGACGTAGACATTTAAAACCCATGAAACAACTCCACTTACAACATGATATTAGAAGCTTGTGGAAGATCGAGAAACAAAATTTTGTTTCTTGCTTCCCATGATATTGGACCAGATCTCAAAAAGAAAACAAATCCAGTGGATTTCATGTCATCAATGTTACTGCATGATCTGAGTCGAATATCCTGTTAAGAAGAACTGATCATTCTTCTTGTACTCTAGGCCAAAATCCATAGTGCCCTTGAGATATCTCAAGATCCATTTTGCTGCTTTCCAATGACAAACTCTGGGTTCCTGCATGAACCGTGAAAGATAGATAACTGCAAAGTTGATATCTGACCTAGTATAAGTTAGGTAAATGAGACTCCCGATCAACTGTCGATAGAGAGTTGCATTTACTAGTGGAGATGGATCTGTATGAGACAACTAAAGTCTTGTCTCCATAGGTGTGGCAATGGGTATATAGTCCATCATCCAAAATTTCTCGAGCGTGGTCTTGGCATATTTCAACTGAGAAACAAAGATATGATTCTCCTTCTGCCATACTTCCAAGCCAAGACAATAGTGCATCGATCGAGATTTGTCATGTTGAATGATCAATTAAGATCTTTCTTCATTTGATCAATCATCTTCACTTTGTCTTTGCCAAAGTGATGACTAGATCGTCGACAAATATAACAACAATGACAATCTCCCCTCCTTGCTTCTCGAGGTAGAGATTGAGAACATATGGATTCCTCTCAAATCCATGCTAAATGAGATGCTTATCAATCTTGATATACCCTGCCCGGGAGCCTATTTAAGACCATACAATGATTTGATGAGTCTACATACCTTTTCTTCTTTTCCAGGTATGACAAAACCCTCTGGTTGAGTCATGTAGACTTCTTCTGTAAGTCTCCATTGAGAAAGGCACTTTTCACGTCCATCTGGTGAACTTTCCATCCAAATGTGCAACTAGAGCAAAGATCATCCTGATCGTTTTGATCTTAGTTGTGGGAGAAAATGTCTCCTCGTAGTCTATGCCTTCCTTTTGAGCATACCCCTTTGCTACTAGTCTTGCTTTGTACTTGTCAATGGTCCCATCTGCTTTGTACTTTGTTTTGAAAATCCATCTGCATCCAATGGGCTTCTTCCCTGGTGGAAGATTGACAAGCTGCCATGTGTTGTTCTTCATCACTGATTGATACTCAACATCCATGGCATCTTTCCAAGCTTTAGACTGTAGGGCTTCTTGAACTGTAGATGGCTCAACAGATTCAACAACTCTACTCATTAAGGCAAAATTTACCTCTTCACGAGCTTTGTTGTGAGTTTGTGGTCTAGGAGTGGATGTGTTTGGAGGACCATCCAATTTTGCATCTCGAATCATGTTAGTATACCATTTAGGCATACATTGAACTGTTCGTGGGTTGTGGTCTTGACAAATCATCACCATCATCCCCATCATCACTACCATCATCAGCGGGAACTTTTGTTTTCACAACAGGGGTGTTTTGAACATCTGTGAGTTTGTGGAAGGAGCCTCAACTTCTTTCTTCTCAAAAAACTTGACATCCCTGTTGGTGTATACTCTCCTGGTCTTCGGATCCATCAGTGTATAACCAAGAGCTTCTTCACTGTATCCAGTGAAGATGTATTTTTTTGCTTTCATATCCCGCTTCTTTTTGCTTCGCTTTAGAATGTGTATGCTTGCTTTGCACCCAAATACTCTGAGGTGTGCAATGGATGGTTTCCGTTCTGACCATGCCTCATGTGGTGTTACTCCATCAAGAGCAACATCGAGGCACTCTGCTCAACGAGATACACTGCGCAGTCTTCGTTGCTTCGCCCCGAATGTTTTCGCGAATCCCGATTCATTGATCATGTATTGCACCATCTCCATAATAGTATGATTGCTTCTCTCAACAACACCATTTTGTTGTGGTGTATGTGGAGGAGGCATCTGTCGACAAATCCCATGAGCTTCTAGAAAGGCTTTGAACTCATTGTTGGTGAATTCCCCCTTTGATATGAGTGGAGAGATATGATTTTATGACCAGATCTTGTTTTCAATAGCCACTTTGAACTTTTTGAAGTTCTTGAAAGCTTCATCTTTAGTACGAAGACAATAAATCCACATTTTTCTAGAATAATCATCAACATAAAGCATGAAATACGAAAACCAAAATGACTAGGTTGCATCGGACCGCACAGATCGGTGTGCACCAAATCAAGCTTACCTGGAGCTCGATATGTACTCTTCTAGAATGAAGCTCCGTGTCGTTTTCTTACGAGGTATTGGTCCGAAAATGCATCCGGGTGGGCAAATCTATGGATGACAAGCCAACGGTGTGCGAGGCATAGCCCCTCTTTGAGGCAATGCGAAACGGTTTATTGCTATTACGCGGCGAGGAATGCATGCGAAGTCTTACGATGATACGCCTTCGAGGGTATGGGATCTCGTCCCAGTAGGGGTATTTCCGACTGTGAACAGAAAGGAATGAAGGGAGGAACGGAGATAGGATAGATCTGAAGGGAGAAAAGAAATGAATTCCAAAGTAGAAAGGTCAGAGGGTTTATGTTTTGGGCTGGTAGTAAACAGAGCCAAACCTACTTGCATAAACGAACAAAGCAATATTGATGAGCAAATGACAAAAAGTAGAGATAGATCTAACAAAAAAGCAACACAGATCTAACTTAAGAAAGATCTAATGCACATAACACATCCATTGAGCACAAAGTCTTAATTTTTGTATTAATATTTTCTGTTACAAAAAGTACAAAGCTTTTTTCCTCTCACTTCTATTTTTCGTCTAAAAATGTTCACCCTTTGAATACAACAAGTATCCAAGTATTTATAGAAGGAGAAGGAGAAAGAAGGCAAAAAGGAGCCAACAACTATTTACAAAATATTTACAAAATATCTAAAAGTCAATTGTTGACTTTGGGGCAACTTGGTGGATGACAACATCCCATGGTGCAACATGGATGATGTCATCATTTGTGCCAACATTCTTTTAAATATTATGACAAAAATGGGATAAATCTCAGGAGGAAGAAGCCTATTCGTCGTCGTCCCTTGGCTGGAAAGGAGTATCCTTTTTCGCTCAGGGGAGGAAATGTGGAATTGAGCTCGATACTCCATGAATTTGCTAACCATCATTTGAAGTTGATCCTGAGCGGGACCTTTGGTGTGATCCCCGATGACTTCGCAAGTTTCCCGTTCGTCTCTGAGTCTTTCCAGGGAGTTTGAAGTATTCATTACCTGCCTCCATCAGGTATCCAACAAAGTCGCGGCAAGCCAAAAGGTTGTTGATAGATTCTATATCAAAAGTGGCTTCTGAAGTCAAACCTGCGCCACGATTCCCTTGAAGAGCCGATAGTGTCATCTGCCTTCCTCAAGGCGTATGATGGGGTGAGCAAACCTGGAGACATCCTTAAAACGATCTGCTCCATTTGATGCATTGCATCCAAGGCTTCCTCCTTGATTTTGTCTATTTTCTCCAAGACAAATTCCATTTGGTCAACCCGATAGTCTAGAGCAGCAAGGACTTTGTTGGGTGCTCTTGGGTGACTGAAGACGCTGAATTTCATTAAGTCATCGATCGAGGCGGTCGAGCATCTTCTGGATGTCTCGTGTTGTAACCTGGCATGGTCCAACTCTTCGGAGATAGGTCCTGCAATCGCCTGGAGTTCTTTATTAGCTTGATCTATATTTTGATACAGCTCTGTGAACTTTGTGATCACTTCCTCACTATCTTTGAGGATTTGCTCTCTCCAGGTGGACATTGCTACACCTTGCTCGCCAACCTTGGCGTATTCATTTATCTTCTCCTACTAAGGGTTTCAGGAGTTTCGGTGGCAGCTACAGGAGGTGCATTGCCCATCTTTTGCAGGGCTTGGAGAAGATGCTTGTTTTGTTCTTTCAATATTCGCTTCTCTTTCTTCGCTTCCTGAAGCTTCTTGCAAAGGGCATCTACTGCGGATAAAGCCTCTCCTTGCAGGCTCTCTGAGGATGTTCCCGTCGTGACTGAGTCACTGTAAAATCTGTAGGAGACAAATCTTCTTTCTTCTTGGTGGGATCAGGGTATGCGATCTCCATAACCCTTTACTTTGCCAAACGCTCCGAGAGAAGCGGGTTATGGCCTTCGCTTCTTAGGCCCTTTGGCCGGAATAACAAGAGTCCATAGGTGCAATCGGGACCTTTCTCTTGTATTGGCTCAGGTGTCCTGGAGATCCATTCTGGACTTAGGGGAGTGGGACCAAAGGGAGAGGAGGAAACAGGGGTGGAAGGAGTAGCTGCAGTGAACACGGGGAAGTGTGTCGAAACACTTGGTGGCGGCATGGAAAAAGGAGTCGACACACCAATGCTTATGGAAATAGGAGTCACTACAGGAGAGGAAACCATGGGGGTGGAAGGGATCTGTGAGATGAGAGAAGAAATGTTGGGGACAGATCCGCGAGGGAAGAGAAGATGGAGGAAGAGGAAGGGGGAACGGTAGAAGACGGGGGAGAAGACACAACCAAAGGAGTGGTTGGTTGAGCGGCATGAGGAGCGGGAGAGGGGACAGTGGGAACCTCAGCGGTTGTAGTAGTGCAACATCCTGAGTGGATGTGCTAATTGGAACACTTACCGCTTCTTCTTCTTCGGGGATATCAGGCTTACTACTGTTCTTCGGCGGCGAAAGGACTTTCAGAGCTTCCTCTTGTGTAGTACTTGTCTCTCCCTCTTTATCTTTTCCCTTGCCCTTTGGCAAGTGCTTCGGCTTGGCGGGTGCATTTCCCAAGGGAGACGTGGTGAAGTCTACTCCAAGGTAGATGAGACTATTTTTCTTGCACCAATGCTCGGTGCGCTGCAGAGTGCCCTTAACCCTTTCCTCAATAGTCTGAGGTGCCTTAGTTACTCATCTCTCAAATGAACGGTCAATTGTCCCCGTCCATGTCTAGATAAACCTGATCAACTTCTTGATCGATTCTTGAAACCCTTTTGGGACAATGGCCATACCATATTGGATGATCTTTGCTGGGGCTAGTCGGGAGTGGTCCTTTCTTCTAAGATTGACTTTGTGATACGATCGATGTAGATATCTTCGATCTGAGGGACGTGAATTGGATCGAGCTTTGCCCTTGGAAGGCAATTACGAGGATCAAAGGTTGGCCTCGCCGGGAAATTATGTTTTAGGTTGAGCAATTCAAGCTCTGCAAACATCTCCCGGGCTTTGCTTTGTGAAGCGCGAGTGTACACCTTGCACCGTGAGGGGAATGGCGTTCACCCCTTCTTTCTTTTCGAGACACTTCTCGTGGTATGTGATAAGTTTCTGTGACAGAACTCCATAGATCAGCTTCGGTCCCGCATATCTCAGCAATTTAGTGGGCTCTCCCAAGAAGTTGGCGGCTCTGAGATAGGTGAAAGTGGGGAATTGCGTAAATAACGCTCCCCACTTCTCTGTGGTAGTGACCACGCTCTTGGTCGTCCGACCGTGAGTCATATTGGGCCTCAAGAGGCAGATGACGCCGTAGAAGAAGGCATCATTGATTTTGCTGAATTGGGCTATATTGTTTTCCAGCCTTAACTCTGGATAATACTCATATATTCTGACCTGGGGCCATACCCCGCATCGATTCAGTGTTGGGTAGTCTCTTTCAGAGGCAACAACGTACACTACATAGGAGTTCATGTAGAACCTCCCAGTTGTTGAGAGTTGTTGAAGCTGCTCGGAGATTGTGTTGCTGATAATCTCTGCCCATTCAAAACGTTGATCAAGAACATTTTTGCTCATTGTTTCTAAATATCTGAGCATCCACTTGTGAAAGTAATGGGCATCAGGAAGCCCAAACACCCTGCTCAGGAAGGTGATGGTGTCACTCAGCTCTTCTGAGAAGTCACTACGATGAATGACTTGTGGCCACCTGCTCACTACCTTCTTGTTTTTGAGGTATACTTCATTCATTAGCTGCATGCATTTGTCTTCGTTTTCATTCCATGCCTTCATGCAGTCGTCTTGGCTTATGGCTACAAAATGCCGGTGGTGAGGGATACCCAACATGATTTCAAAGTGCCGGCAGTGAGGTTGATTATTACCTCGCCCTTCTCATTCTCGACACATCTTGTGTCCTTATTGTAACAACGGCCCACCACCATCATGAACTCGTTGTTGATTGCGCTTACGGGAATTCCTGCAGCAAAGTGCAGACCACTGCCGACCAATTTGTCCATCCATGGACTACCCGTGACCTTCTTGGTTCTAGCCCAGAAGTCCTCCATGTCAATATGGCCGAGCTCTGAATCTCTGATATCCAGGTCACACTCTGCAAGGGATTCGGGCATCCTGACCCTTTGGTATTTATACTTCATTTCTTCTTCTGTTAGCTTGGCTTTACCCTTGGACTTAGTTGGCTTCTTACTCGATGAAGACATGTGTGGATCTGAGTTCAACTGTTGATCTGCAAGAAGAAGCAGGGAAGTCCACCGCAGAAGAGCCATGTTAGCTGTTAAGTTGTCCATCAAAGCTTACAAAATGAAAAGTTAGCAATTTATGAGCTTTTGGGCGCAAGGCGCAGCTTTACTGCAGGCTGCAGGGTCTCAGAATAGCAAGGCGCACTTTTGGAAAGTGTTGCATGGAAGAAAACAACGCCATAAGGGGCGCAGGTGCGGAAAAGCTACACACAACATTCAGATGTTGGTGTCAATGGATGTGCGCCTGCGCCATATGAAGGGTTTTAACTTGGGCGCAGATTCATTTGGTGTAACAAGGTCTCAGGGTGCGCCTTTAGCGCAGATGTGGTACATGTTGTAAAGCATTATGATGCGCCAGGGGCAGATTCAAAGGGTGCATCATTAAGGTAAGGTGCGCCAAGAATTTAGCTTTAGTGCGCACGGGAAGGGCCTACACAACATTCAAATGTTGATGTAGTTGTAGTTGCGCTTGCGCCTGTGCTATTGCTTTAGAAATTTTGAGTTTAAAAGGCGCGGGAAAGGCTAATGTTGCGTGCGAGGATAGTGCACCCCTTTGGCGCGACTGTGTTTGATGTTACATTAATGAAACTTGCGCCAAAGAAAACATAGTGGATGTTTTGCAAAAGCTTTATAATTTTTACTCTTTTGGCAGGCTTTGTGGTTAGCAGATTTTGACAGTGAGGGGAACAAAGGAAAAAGGGACAGGGATCCATCTGAGACAAAGCCTTCCAGGTTAGTAGATCTGGAAGGAGAGTAAAACTGGTTTGAAGGTGGGTTTGATTTGCAAAACGGGCTGGAGTTGCATTACCTTCATAGGTTCATTTTTGTTTTTAATAACACTAACCTCCAAAAACAAAGATACCACAACAAATCCACAAGAAGAGCAAGGGCCACTTACGAGAAATATATAAGATAGAGGAAACGATGTGGGATCCACGAATGCGACGAAAAAGCAACACATGGGGTTGTGAGAACAGCGACAAGTGCAGAAGAATAACTTTTCATGTTTTTCAATCGTGAAAATGACAGGTCGGATGCGCCTATATATAGCAAAAGGTGCAATAAATGCGCCACCAACTTTTTCTAAGGCGCACCCAGATAGACGTCAACACGAAAATATTTGCGCCCTAGGCGTGGCTTTGGGACTGTCAACACTGCCTTTTCAGCGCTTTGGTGCACTATTAAGGGGCACAACATTTTGAATGTTGACAAGCTGGCGCATGTGCCTTGGCGTAGTCTTGAAAGGCGCAACATTGGAAGGCGCAACATCTGGAGTGTCGACACTCCAAAGGATGCGCCAAAGGAAAGGAGGGGCGTAGTTTTGGTAGATGTGTGCGAATAAAAACTGCACCCAACCTAAAAAGACCAAGTTCAAAAACTAGATTTTCCGGAAAGGGATTTTATGCCATTTCGAACGCTAAGGGACCTCAATGGGGGACCAAAACGGAAATTTTGGTATGGTTACCTGCAAAATTGCCCTTGTCAATTTTACAGGATAACATGAGGCAATTAGGACACTTGTCTGTGTCCTTCTTGAGAGATGAAAAACCTCTCACCATGTCATACCGACGAAGTGTGTCAAGATATCCAAAACTGATGTGACCAAGTCTTCGATGCCACAACTGTGTGGAGGAGGTGTCTTTTGCCACAAGTGCCTGATCATCTCTCTGGACAAAATCAAGTTGGAACATCTATCCCACATTTTGGAAGCTCTTGCAACAATTTTTGAGCTTCTGGATTTATCTCAAATCAAACAAACTTTCTTACCGGCTTTGCTTTGCAATCAAAATCAATCTTCAGATTATGATCTAGAAGTTGACTGACCGATAGCAATTTTTTTGTCAATCCAGGGACATACAATACATTAGATAACCTATAATTGCGTGTACCAAGAGGTAAAGAAATGTTCCCAATACCTTGAACACTGTAGGATGAGTCATCACCTAACAAGACATGATTTTTGGAGGCGTGTCTCTCATTGTGGAGAACTAGTCTCTGTGTTCGGTCATGTGTCGAGTGGATCCCGAATCAACGTACCAGATAACACTAGTAGACATGGTTGCTTCACTGGAATGGGTAGTGTACAAGAAGTCCTCATCATCCGAGTGGTCCTCTTGTTCAACAACATTGCCTTGTTGATGGGGTTTCTTCCTCCAATTCCCCTTCTTCTGCCCTTGCTTGTAGCTAGATTGTCCTTGTTGAGATTGTTGATTATTGGGTCTCGAATTGCTTGATGAACCCTTCTTGTATGTGTTGTATCAACAATCTTTTAAATCATGTCGTTTCTTTACTGAAAATAGGACATTTTTTCTTGTTTGTCCCCATGCCGATTCTGCTTTTGGGACTTATTGGAAGAATGAGATTTGTTCTTCCCTTTCTAATGAGAAGAAAGTGCCTGCTCTTCTTCTTCATCTTTGTTGTACATTGATTCTTCTTGCTGCAACAAGTTCACTAGCTTTTCAAAACTGATGGTTTGATTGGATAAATTGATTGTCGTCACGAAGATACTATATGAGGAAGTGCTCTTAAAAAATGGGAATGAGAGTGTCATTTGAGATATCCTCTCCCATGGCTAGAAGTGAAGCCCTTAGTGTTGCAACTCTTCTAAAAAAGCCTCAACTTTTTCATTTGGCTTGAATTTCAGTGTATGTAGCTGACTCTACAAATTCAGTATTGTGTTCATGTTCTTGGCCTCGTACACTGTGTGGTTGCACTTCGTCGGACACACCGAACAAGATGATTAACTTGGCCTTCTGATTGGCCCTGTCAAACTGATGTTGTTCATTGCGTCATCTGCTGATCTGGTTATGGAACCATTTACAATAGGCCAAAGTTCTTTAAACTCAAGTTGAGTCCGAATTTTTGTCTTCCACGTGGCATAGTTGTTGTTGTCATGGAGTAGCTGCAAGTCAGGCAACAAAAATTTGGGAGCATTATTGGCCATTGTGGGAGATTACAAGTTTCTTGACTAAATGACATTTTAGTACAATTGAAATAACTAAAATATACTAAAAAAATCAGCTAGCTCCCTTTCCCGAAAAACTGAAATTCAAGCAAATTTTTTTGAATTTTGGGCACTTTGGCCTCTTGTGCAGCTGCCTTTACAAATGGAATTCAAATGATTTTTCCGCAAAAAAAAAGACAAATATGGGTACTACAGCCTTGTTATGTTTTAAAAAACAATTTTCTACTTTTTGAGCAATTTGGGAGAATTTTTGACCCTAGATAGGGTTTTCTCTGCTAAATTTAGTAAGTTGTAACTAAATTTGAATTTTCTGCTAAATTTAGGACCACCAAAATTTCCACTGAAATTAATGTTTGGGGGATTTCACCCCTTGACCTCCTACTTTTAGTGCCTTTACAAAAGTACTTTACCAATTCCCGTATGGAGCACCTTTATGACTATAAAGTAAAAACTGCTATTTTAAGGCTTAAAAACAGTAAAACCATACCTTTGCCTAATACCACATGTGGTTTTGTTCAAAATTTCCATCAAAGGAAAAATAGAAGGCAGTTTTGGAAGGTGGCATGGCATGAAAGAAGGTGGTTTTGGCTATGTATGTCACCTTAGATCATCTTCCATGCTTCCTTTGTGCTTGTAATCACTTCCTTGGCGGATTTTATCTTCCCCAAGCTTGATTTGCAATGAATGAAGGCAGTTTTGAGGAATTTAATGGTGGTATTGAGCAACAAAAGCTGTTTTGAACAACGGAAGGTGGTGTGGGCTGCTCTATCTTCCAGTATTTTCTTGCAAGCAAATTTTGATGCCTCTCATTTGCAATGAACAAATGTGGTTGATATAGAGCATTTCTGTGTAGCCTCTTTCTCTTTCAAGAGTGTAGACCTGCTGATTTTTATTATAAAAAAAAATCAGCTACAACCTTCTGCAAGTTGATTTCTGCTACTAGGTGTGCGGAATGCAAGGGATGGAGTTGGGAAGTGCAGCATGCAACTTTGGCTCTCCTTTGCTTGCACAAACTTCTCCAATACTCCTCAAAATTTGCTGCAGTCCTCCTACACTCTTACAACCTGTTCTTATACCAAATGCTATGGGAGAAACAAGTTATAATTATATTGATTAGGAATGATCCATAGGGATCCAAAATGACTCTACAGTCATAAGATCAGTTAGCACGGAGAAGGAAAATAAATACATGGAGGTTTGATCTTTATAATGTAATGAGACGCTCCAGTGTAGAGCGGCGGATCTGAGCTGCGCGCCGCCAACCAGGGCGGTGGTCTTAAGACCGCCAGCCTGCATTGGGTGGTGGTCTGGCTCTTTCGGACAGAAAACAAAAATATGAAACGAACAACCCCAAAATTTGAAAGGTTGTCTGTGTCTCTTCTCCTCCATGACCTTTCCCATTCTCCAGTGCAGAGGACATGAGAAAGGCTATAAATACATGTTTGTAGAAGAGAATAAGATCATCGAAGCATGAAAGCAAGTGAGCAAGAAGTTCTTAGTGCTAGAATTGTGTTTTGTAGAAGAAAGGAGTGTTGAGACAGAGCAAGCAAGTAATTGGGAGAAAGTGTGAGATAATATCTACTTCTCTTTCATATTTATTGTAATTTCTGTACTTATTACTTTGAATTGGCCAATAAAAGTGGGAAGAAAGAGCAATTGGCCTTCCCGATTGGTTTTCCTCCTCACGGAGGTTTCCAGGATAAAACTTGTTGGTGTTTATGAGTTTATATTCTTTCCTTTCTGCAATTGTTGATTCTAAGCATAAGCAAAATTCATTCACTAGCTATCTCTGTCATTTTCTAATAGAAAGTAGAACAACATCGTTTAATTTGTGATTATGTGGATAATTCCAAAGTTGAAGAGTTTACAGATCATTTTGGTATTAGAGCTAACAAGTATCCAGGACTGTGGTATTCGTTCTTGGATTTGTATGACAGTGACAAGATCTAAAGGCGAAGAGGCTTTACCTTGCGATCCAGAAATTTCTACAAAGAAGTGGAAACAGAGAATTCGGGGACAAATGGAGGAAGAGAACTTGGTCCGTAGAATCGAGATGTTGGAGACCATGATGGATAGGATGTTTAGAAGGCAAGAAGAACTTGCAGATTTGTAGAAGACAACTTCTGTTAAGCAAGACTCCATGGACTCAGTGATTCGGAGCTTCGCTGAAAAGTTTGGCATAGGAAGGAGCCACCATGAGGGAAGTTATGGGGAAGAGCTTGAAGAAGAGACTTAAAACAAAGAGAAAAGTTAAAATTTGATCATACTCCTTTTAAAGTTGAGATTAAAAGCTTTGAAGGACAAGTAGATGCGAGTTGCTTGATAAATGGTTAAAACAGGTTAGAAGTCTATTTTAGCGTCCATAATGTCACCGAGGCACGAGAGGATCACCTTTGCATGTCTCAAAATAGAGGGACACACTCTGGTTTGGTGGGAAACCCATCTAACCACTTGTGAAAAGAAGAAGCGTCCTATTGTGAAATCTTGGCAAGAATTTAAAGAATTACTTAGAGCTAACTTCTATCCTATTGGCCACAAGATTGACCAAATGATTAAATGGCAATATTTTAGACAAGGCAGTGGTCAAAGTGTGCAGGACTATACTACGAGTTTCGGAGGCAGGCCATGTTGCTAAACATGGACTTGGAGGATGAGGATATTTTGACTAAGTACTTGGGAGGACTTCACACTCACCTTCGAAGAAAAGTCATCTCCACAAAGCCCAAAGATCTCAACGAGGCGTGTGTGCAGGCATACTACATAGATGATGAAAAGAAGCAAGGAGAAACAAAGCCAAGGGCAAAGCAGTCGACAAATCAGTAGAAAAAAGAGTATGGGCAAACAAGTAACAAGGGTAAGTGGAAAGGGAAAGGTAAACAAGCTGCCACTACTTTAAATACTTGTAAAGATCCCAAGAATTTTTGCAAGAACTGTGATATCAATGGTCATACTGACACTACATTTTGGAAGTTGTATCGAGTTACATCCGAAGAACCAGAACCAAGGACTCAAAGAAGTCCATGACAACTATAAAAACAAAAGGGGGTGGAAATCGAAGATGACTCTGATGTAGACGAAAGGCTTGGATGCACGGCCACCAACATGGACAACCAGGAAGAGGAGATGAGTAAACTATTCTAGATCAAAATCTAGATCAAGAGAACTAAGGTAAATGCTTTGGTTGATACCGGTTCTTAGTCTAACTTGATTTTTGAAGCAATTGTAAAGAAGCTTGGTCTTGAGACTTACAAGCATCCACACCCTTATCCTTTGGGTTGGGTGAAGAAGGGTGTTGAAATTCAAGTAACAAGAAGATGTAAGGTCAAGTTTGGGATAAATTCCCAGTATATTGATGTTTTGGAAGTTGACGTTATTCCACTTGATGCTTTTGATGTTGTATTCGAGGAGTCCTTACTTGTATATTAGGGATGCTATATTTATGAGAAGGGAAAACCTGGTACAGATGGGTCAAGGATGGGATCAACTACAACATCCGGGAACACCAGTGTAAGACACATGTTACTATGGTGAGTGCTAACCAAGCAAAATGACTTATTCAAGCAAATCATAATCAGTTTTGTTTACTTTTGTTAAAGGATAAACAAGAGGGGGTAGAAGTTTCAGAGATTTCTAACTAGGGAAAACATGATTTGGATAGTATTATTCAGTCTTTTCAGGAAGTATTTCAAGCTCCCAGTGGGTTACCACCAAAACGGGAAGTAGAGCATGAGATTCAGCTATTGCCAGAGTCCCCTCTACCGAACATTGGGTTGTATAAGCAATCTTTGCTTGAGAGTATTGAAGTAAAACAACTCCGGGAACTACTAGACCAAGGGTGAAAGCGTCCAGAACACCTCACCATGCGGTTCGCCTATTGTGATGGTGCCAAAGAAGGATGGTTCTTGGAGAATGTGCATCGATTACCGTGCTTTGAACAAGATCACCATAAAGAACAAATATCCACTTCCCCGCATAGATGATCTCTTGGACCAGCTTCAGCATGCCAAATTCTTCACGAAGTTGGATCTCAAGTCCGGTTATCACCAAGTCAGAATGAAGGAGGATATATGGAAGACTACCTTCAAAACAAAACAGGGTTTGTATGAATGGTTAGTACTTCCTTTTGGGTTATGTAATGCACCGCTACATTTATGAGATTGATGAATGATGTATTGCGGGATTTCATAGATTCATGTGTCATTATATATCTAGACGATATCTTGATTTTTAGTGCCACATGGGAAGAACATCTAACTCATTTACAACAAGTCTTGCAAGTTCTCAGGGAGAAACAACTACTTTGTAATATGAAGAAATGTGAATTTGCCAAACAGTCACTTGTCTATCTTGGGCACGTGGTTGGAGGAGGAGAGCTACGAGTGGATCCAAAGAAGGTGGAAGCCATCACTAATTGGCCAACACCAACAGGAGCCACAGAGACTAGGAGTTTTGTGGGAGCAATACAGTACATGCGGAAGTTCATTCCAGGCTTCTCCGCGATTGCAGCACCTCTACACACAGTGGCTGCAAAGAGTAAAGGTTTTGGCTAGGATAAGGAACAGGACAAATCCTTTGAGTTATTGAAATACAAGATTAGTCATGCTCCAGTACTTGCTCTTCCTAATTTGCAGCAACCTTTTAAAGTAGAGAAAAATGCCAGTGATTATGCCATGGGCGCAGTGTTGCTTCGAGGAGGTAAACCCGTATGTTATCATTATGAAACTTTCACTTCAGCGAGCTTAAAGGATATTCGAAGTATATGATAAGGAAATGTATGCACTAGTTCAAGCAATTAAAAATGGAAGCATTATTTGTTGGGTAAATAAACTATTGTGCTGACCGACCACAAACCTCTCCAGTATTTCCACGCACAGTCTAAATTGCAGCGAGCAAGGCACTACAAATGGATGTGGTTCCTTCAGCAGTTCCATCTGGTGATCAAATACAAGAAGAGTAGTACAAATTTGGTGGCGACATGTTGTCTCGCCGCCCACACGAGAGAAGTTTTCCTGTTTGGCCACTATCTCTCAGATTGAGCCCTTCACGAAGGAAGCTTACGGAGAGGCATATGCCCAGGACAAGAGACTTTGGGGTGACATTTCAGCAGTTGCAGATCCCAAGGGACTGAAAGGACGAGGATTGAAGATTGTTATCTCAAGGATGGGCTGCTCTACCGATGGGGAAGCTTTGTGTGCCTAAAGAAGAAAGACTTCTATTGATGAGGGAAACACATACCTCGAAAGTAGTGGGACATTTCGGTGTTGGTAAGACCCTAGCCCACTTGCAAAGGTACGTGTATTGGCCCAATATGCAAGAAGAAGTATCAAAATTTATACGTGGATGTAAACTTTGTTGTACCAACAAGCCTAAGACTAGGAAGGAGGGTTTGTATATGCCTTTGCCAATACCTACTCGTCTGTGGGAGGACATTTCTATGGATTTTGTAGGAGGATTACCTATGTCTAAACATGGCCATGACTATCTCTATGTTGTTGTTGATAGATTCAATAAGATGTGTATTCTTATGGCATGTAAAAAGACAATAAAAGCACATGAGGCAACATATCTTTTCTTTTAAATGTATGGGTGCATTTTGGTTTGCCAAAGTCCATTGTTTTTGGCGAGGATTCCGAGTTCTTGGGAAGTTTTGGACTACTTTGTGGGACAAGATGGATACCAGGTTATAGAGGAGCACAACTTTCCATCCACGAGACAGATGATGGACAGACAAAGGTGGTGAACAGGACTTTGGTACAGTTAATCAAAGGGTATAACAATAAATACCCAAGGACTTGGGATGAGTCCTTAGCCTACATTCAACATTCCTATAACCGGGTAGTACACACATCCACTATGAAGTCATCGTTTGAAGCATGCTTGGGATATCTACCTACAAATCCGTTGGACTAGTTGGGTAGCAGGATGAGGATGAGACACGAGACATAGAGGTGACTAGAGCAAACAAATTCATTGAGAGGATTTGGCAAATCCATCTCAAAGTCAAAGAACAACTAGAGAAATCTCAAGCCAAGTACAAAGCTAGGCACGATCAGCATAGGAGGGAACATAAGCTTCATGTTGGAGATAGAGTTTGGCTTTACTTGAGCAAGGAGAGACTACAAGGTCAAGCATGAAAGCTCAAGCCACTACGATATGGGCCCTTCACCATATTGGAGCAGGTTGGAGAAAATGCCTTTCGACTTGATTTACCGTCATTTATGAGGATGTACTCTATAGTAAACTGTGAGAACTTGCACCTATATGAGCCATCCATGCTAGATGAAGATGAAGGACTATAGTTGCTACCTTCCATTGAGGATTGCGTCTTGGACTCATGAGGCGAATTGGAGGAGGATGTAGTGCTTTGCAGCAGAAGGTCAGAGAGACTAGGAGAGGTCCGCAGGAGTCTTGGCAGATTGGACTGAAAGGAAAGACACCAAGGCAGGCCCGGTGGTACTCGAAGGAGCAAGTGAGGGAGAAGGAGCAAGTGGTACCAAAAGCCTCCTAAGCGGGGAGGTGTGATCCATAAGGATCCAAAATGACTCTACTTCATCAGATCAATAAACACGAAGAAGGAAAATAAATACACGAGAGGTTCTATCTTTATAGTAACAAGACCGCCGCTTTGTGCAAAGCGGCGGTTATAGAACCGCCGCCCAACCAAGGCGGCGGTCCGAAGACCGCCGGCTGCGTTGGGCGGCGGTCTTATAATTCGGACAAAAAACAAAAATATGATACGAACTGCCCCAAAATTTTAAAGGTTGTCTGTGTCTCTTCTCCTCCATGACCTTTCCCATTCTCCAATGCACGGGAGGACATGAGAAAGGCTATAAATACATGTTTGTAGAAGAGAATAAGATCATCGAAGCATGAAAGCAAGTGAGCAAGAAGTTCTTAGTGCTAGAATTGTGTTTTGTAGAAGAAAGGAGTGTTGAGACAGAGCAAACAAGTAATTGGGAGGAAGTGTGAGATATTATCTACTTCTCTTTCATACTTATTGTAATTTCTGTACTTATTGTTTTGAATTGGCCAATAAAAGTGGGAAGAAAGAGCAATTGCCCTTCCCGACTGGTTTTTCCTCCTCTGGAGGTTTCCAGGATAAAACTTGTTGGTGTTTATGAGTTTATATTCTTTCCTTTCCTGCAATTGTGGATTCTAAGCATAAGCAAAATTCATTCACTAGCTATCTCTGTCATTTTCTAATAGAAAGTAGAACAGTAGCGTTTAATTTGTGATTCTGTGGATAATTCCAAAGTTGAAGAGTTTACAAATCAGGAAATCAATCATTCAGATTACAGGGCTTTCCATATGCTGCAATATTTATATATATTGGACAACATATATTACAAACAATATTGTTATACGGGTGTTACAAAACCCAAACAATATAATAACCATAACATATGTGAAGAATAATAAAACAAACTATATAGTTTTAACCATATAACTAACTTCCTAATTATGTATGTAAAGAGTAAATGTAAAATTACCACTTACTAGAGTTTTACCTAACAACGTATTCTACCAAAAATAAACATCAACATTGTTCAGATCACACCTCATACATATCTGAGATAAATTACTCACCTATGTTACTCCGACATGAACTTCATGCATAGTAACTAATATAGTTGTTTCCTTTGGTCCCCTAAATTGCTTTGGTCTCATGGACATGAATGATATCCATCTATCTATCCTGTGCTCATTTCGTATATCCAGTTTTCTTTCCTTCAAGATGTGAGTGAAACATATCTTCAGTTCTTCATTAGGCATACAAGCATAGAAACCAAAAGTGAGTTTGTTTATCTGAAAAAAATGGAATTACATGCCAACTTGAATGACACCTCCACAATAGGTGGGGCGGGCTGCCAAGTCCAAGCTGCTCCTTTCTAGCATTCAATCTTGCCCCTTTCATAGAGATAGGGGCACCGATAGAGATTTTAGTAAGATTATGTTTGAATGGTTCTGAAACGAGCGGAGTAAGGCCAGTAGGATGAGATGGATGGTTTATTTCTATAGTTGGGATGGTTAATATCGTCACTTGGAGGAGGAGAAGTCTATGATATGGCGATCCCAATGTGGACATGGGATATGTCTGTGATATGTTGGACCCCCAAATTGCATTGGTCTCATGGACATGGAATCTATTTGTCTATCTATCTATCCTCTACACATTTTGTATATCCAGTTTTCATTCCTTCAAGGTGCAAGTGAAACATATCTTCAGTTCTTCATTGGTCATACAAACCACGAGTGAGTTTGTTTATCTGCAAAAACTGAATTACATGGATGATCCAACTTGAACGACACCTCCACAATAGGCGGGGGCCGGGCTGCCTAGACGAAGCTGCTCCTTCCTAGCACTCAATCCTGCCCCCTTTCATAGAGATAGGGGCATCGACGGGGACTTGAGTAAGGTTAAGTATGTATGTTTCTGGAGCAGTGAAGTAAGGCCAGTAGGATGAGATGGATGGTTCTCTAGTTTAGTTGGGATGGTTGGTGTTGTTGCTCAAAGGAGAAGTCTATGATATGATGATCGCACCACACTACTATAGCTAGTTTCAGTTTGAAAGCTTTTGGTCCCCAAAAGATTAAGAACTTATGAGACGAGGGAACATTTCCCTCACTTTGTGTTTTGAGTACCACTTGGTTTTGCATGCAATTGCCCCTTCAAACCACCCTATCAATTTGTTTGCTCTCCTTTTCTTCTTGTCATCACCTTCCTCTGCGCCACGTCTATTTCCAACTCTTTTTGAGCATTTATGTAAACTATTAAATGGAGGGCAACAACGGGCCTTCTTCATCCGCTACCATTGAGGGCTCAAAGAGACATAGGTTATTAGCATTTAAGGAGGCAAGTCTAATCTAGACACATTAGTCTCTATTGTGACCAACTCACACCCATTTTCTCTTTACAAGAAAATGGAAACCTACCTTCTTTTGAGGAATATGCTTGAGGGAAAACTTGTTTAAATAGGAGATAAGCAAGAAGAAGAAGAGAAATTTGACATATGTTTTGAAATGTTACACAAAGCATTTTCATGGCCACTTTCTATTTTCCAATTCTTGAAGTTTGTCGTATACTAAATGTTTGCTCTCCTTTTCTTCTTGTCATCACCTTCCTCTGCGCCACGTCTATTTCCAACTCTTTTTGAGCATTTATGTAAACTATTAAATGGAGGGCAACAACGGGCCTTCTTCATCCGCTACCATTGAGGGCTCAAAGAGACATAGGTTATTAGCATTTAAGGAGGCAAGTCTAATCTAGACACACTAGTCTCTATTATGACCAATTCACACCCATTTTCTCTTTACAAGAAAATGGAAACCTACCTTCTTTTGAGGAATATGCTCGAGGGAAAACTTGTTTAAATAGGAGATAAGCAAGAAGAAGAAGAGAAATTTGACATATGTTTTGAAATGTTACACAAAGCATTTTCGTGGCCACTTTCTATTTTTTTCAATTCTTGAAGTTTGTCGTATACTAAATGTTTGCTAAATTTCCTTGAAATCCAGCTGCCCGAATGGTTGCAGCATTTTCAGTGATTTGCTTCGAGTTTTAGAGCTTATTTTCTTTAAGGGATGCTTTTTATGGGTAATGTTGTCGGTCGCTTTGTTTGCAAGATTTTAAAGGGAAGAGAAGGGGAATTTTTTTTGTAGGCCGTTGAAGTGTACACGTGGCTTAGTCACACAAATTGCCCCTTGTAGTATTTCAAATCCTTTACGCAAGTTATATACATGTTCGAGGCCCAAGTTTTACGAGAGCTGTCACGTTGATCAATCACGGTGGTCCCTTTTAGAAGTCTTTCTCATTGAGTTGAAGTTGCTAAATTTCGACACCCACGAAGTTTCAAAAGAGAAACATGTGTCTCATTTCGACATACACGAGGTTTCTCCATTGTAAAACTTTCAAGGATGAGTTTGAAGATGTTGAATGTTCCGAGCTCTGGATATTACAATATGCCGTCACATGGTCCAATCACGAGACGTCGACACTTGAAGCCATGGTGCCTAAAGTTTGCAAAGGGTTCTTACCACATGAATGATCTAGATTTTGCGAATTTTGAATGAGGCCACAAGTCAAGTTACAACCGTCACTCTATAAATGTATGGTCACTTCTCAATTAATGCACATGAGGCAAGAAGCTGCCTAGATCTCTGAAGTGATAGCGGCCATCTTTATTTGAATTGGGATTTGCAGGATAACTGTTTGCAAGTGATTTCAATACTCAACATCATTAAATGCTTCCTTATATACGTGTTTTTGGTTGCTTCCTTTTAAACACAAGGCTTCCATTGCTACGAATCATTCCTAGAGCTTCCAAAGTCACAGTGTTACAGTTCTGAGCGAATTACAAACTGTCCTTTTCATCACTCGAGTGCTTTCACAACTAATAGAGAATGGCTTTTAGAGCATGGAAACTTGGCTCTTTGTCTGCTCAACCCACCCAACAATTTGAACATACTTTCTTGAATAAAGAATTGATGAAGCCTTACAGACATACAATGAAGTATATTCTGAAGTTGAGGGGGTGGAGAATTTGTTCTTGGGTGCACCACCGATTGAGGACGATGAAATTTACATGGACAGCTTTCGGGCAACTGAGGCATTTGGTCTTCACAAAGAAGTTGCGAAACCCGAGGTATTGCAATGTTTTGATCTTTTTAGAGATGCTTTTGCAAAATGCATTACGGGGAAGATATTCTTTCTTCACCTTCCCAGACTATGCCTATTATGTCTGGCTGTGTCTTCAACGAATTATACAAGCTTCCCGTCCCAAATTTTGTTTATGACCAGTAAATTGTGGTTGAATGGACAAATGAGAATGATGTGATGGAGGTATAGAGAGGACAAAGTCTTGATTATGATATATGGAAGTACAAGTCCAAAGTAAACTATCCTGTTTTGCATTTCAGGAAAGGGATCAAGATTGGTATGTTGTTGAATAGACTATATAGAGCTCATGTATTGATCAAGTGAATTAGTATTAAGTCTTGTTATTGGGAAAGATTATTCAGGTTGACAAGCTGGACTTTGGAGAAGTTTATAATGACCCTTTCAAGGGTTTAACCACAAACAATGGAATTTAGCCAAACACCCAAAATATTCAGTTCTGATTTTTAACTGCAGCAACTGAAAATGCAAAAATCAGCGAACTGTACTCTTCACGAAATATGCCAAAACACCATGAACACTTCAAATTCACTTGCCACAATTTACACACACACACACACACACACACACACATATTATGCAACCGCAAGAGTCAAAATCAATGGAAATATTGAAGAAATACACTGCTGGAAATTAATTATAACCCCTTGATTGCAACCACAAGAAAAATGTAGATCTAGGGCCTAGAAACCCCCAAAATCACCAAACTTGAGATTCCGACCTTAGAAAATATGATAAATCAGATTATCAATCAAAATTGCAGATATAGTTCACCATGTCCAAAACCCTACTCAAGGTAGGTCACTCCACTAGAAATAAATCAATAACAATTTTCTCCTCAAATCAGCCTTTACACCAATCCCCAAGTCAAGTTGAAGGGTTTTCGTACTTCACTCAACCTCTAGAAGGGTTTTCGTCCTTCTAGGCAAGTCGCATATGAGGTTTTCGTCCTCAAATGCAAGAACAAGGAGCTCCTAGCTCACAATGCTCCAATAAGATAAAATGTGCCAAAGTCTAGATAGCAAATGATGCCTTAGATGTCCTTTTATATCATTAGACTCTATAAAAAAGAAAACACTAAAGAAAAATATAAAATATTGGTAAAAACATATCATATAGGTGCTCAAGGGTCTCCTCCTTCATCTTTGCTTCTTTGCCATGGAGAAGGAATGGCAAGAATTCCAAAAGTAGGTCTCAAGTAGGAAAAGGGGACATTACAAAGTCATCGCATTTAATATTGAGGAGGCTTGGGATGCCACTCAATAGGGATGGAGCTTCCATATGATGCCTTATTGGTTGATGTATGTTGTGCTGCTTTGGAATTTGAGCACACCAATCTCCCTAAATGGCCACATCAATACAATATAATCTGTATTCTTGCACAAAATACCAACAACATATTCATGAGATTTCTACCTTCATTTACCACGTTGTTTATAAGGCCATCAACCAGTATTAGATGAATCTATGAGAGCTTTGATTAAAGGAATTGGCTCTTATTGTTATTATCAACACTTCAAATTGCTAAGAGTAGAAGGCACCGAGATTGTCTCTACTTGGCTCCCATATTACGTTCTTAAGAGATTGGTCGCCACCAAAATAGCTCATCAATTTGTTAACAAAGTAGGTGGCCTTTACAAAATTTAATCATTGAGACCATGGCCTCTTCATCCATTTACTTTGAGAGATATTGAATTTTTCACATTGGTCTGCGGTCAGAAAAATGGGCCTCTCACATGGGTGCTCATAACCTCCCAACAAGGGCAATTGCAAAGCTTGGGATCCAAAGGATTATATAGGGGCACGCCTTGAGTCTTTGCAGGGAAAAGTGAATTTAGCATATAATCATGTGTGGAATAAAGATAATGAGTATCACCTAAACCCAAAGAATGATCAAGAAGTGATACGAAGCTAAAAGGATGAGCCCCTCAAAGTTACATCATCAAGTACACCCGCCTCTAGGTTTTGTGCCATTTATGGGATCAAGTTCACCCAAAAGAACAGAGACACCACTTTAATGAATTTGTTGTGAGGGTTACCTTTGGAACCCCAAAGGCATCTAGTTCCACTCCTTTGTTAGAAAAAGAGTAAGGTTTTCTCCTTCGGTTTACGTGTCTACTTCATGCGTGATTACGTCTATTATTTCTCTTGAAAGTGTGCCAATGTGTTTACCAGTTGCCCAAAATTTTGCCTTCTTCAAGTATCCAAGTGTCACCTTTGATTATGTTACCATCAACATGTGTTCCAACAATTGGTATTCCATTACCTAATATATCAATTGTGTGAACAGAAGTGCTCCTATGCCCATCCTTGCCTCAATTAAAGTTTCAACAATTCTTGTTGTTTCGTGTCTCAAGATGTATCTTTCGACATGTCTCAATGTTTTGCTCTTGTTTCACATGTCGTGCCATTAAACATTTCACCCATGGCCACTTCTTGAAATTTAGAACTATTATTAAGCACTCATCTCCTATTTTCACCATTACCTCTGTTTCCACTCCTTCACCCATTGCTTTTACACTTTCTCATCCTCAATCTTCTCCATTGCATCCCGTATTTATGAATCCCCCACCGCTCATCTCATTCTTTAAGGACCAATGTGATTCATCCCAAGAAGTGATTATTATATTTTAAGAAGAAATGACTATTTCTCAAGCTCAATCCTTTGTATCTTCATTAGTTGGAGAGTTAGCTCCTTTGTATTTGTCTTTAGGTGTTATTATTGCTCCCACGGTGTCCCTTAGTACCCCAATGTTTGAGTCTGTGTGTTACAACATCTTTTAGTTCATTTTCACAATGGCTCAACTTTTCCTATTTCAACATCTTTTCCTATTTCAAATGGCTCATCTCTCATCACATTTTCATCTATTGATGTTTCGCCTTTGTTCTTTACCACATTCCCTATCTCAACTAGTGTCATTGAGTCTCAAACAAGCTATTCAACCAGTCTCCCAAGCAGCTCATGAAGAACCATCCAAGGGGAAGGAGATGACTAAACAAGTGTGAATGTCAATGCTTTGCGAAGATTCACCAAGAAAAGATAATAGTATACAAGCATTTAGGGGTAAAATTGAGATTTGATAAGTATGCTGTAGTCTTAAGAGGGTCACTACTAATAAGATCAAGAGAGGAAACCAAACTATGGTGATGCGACAGAAGAAGACATCCTCTCTTTGACAAGGAAAAGAAAAGAACCACTAAAGACTCGGGTGGAGATGATACAAAACTTGTAGTAGACCCAATCTCAATTGTCAAGTTTGCATATCAGATGGTAGAGGATATCGTGGAAAGAATATAGAAGGAGTTGTCTCGAATACGCCCCAAAATCACCGTGTCACCATCTTTTGCCATTGAGGTACATGTTACTTTGAGTGGTTTGGTTTAATCAATTATTCAAATCAAGAAGCCAAGGCAAAGAGTGATCACACAATCTATAACATAGGTTATGTTAATTAGTTTATATAATTGGGAGATAAATTGACTCTCCTCGCAATGATGTGGCAAGGATAATTGTTTTGCGAAATATTAATTTGATGAACTTGGATGAGGTTAGAGTCAGCAGTATCTTGGCCAAGGCTATGCTCACGTAAGAAGATTCCCTCGGTATGTGGAAACTTCGAACTATAGAATTTGGACGTGTTTTGGGATCTATTGTTTCCTTGTTTATTCAGTAGGTTACAAAGAAGATGACATCGTTTATTTTGTGGAGGAATTTGAAGAGGTCTTGGAAAGTTTATGAGTTCATTTGCCAAACAATTAACCATGATGGAAAGCGAGGGGAGGCATCTAGCTCACGACTTTGTGGTTGATATTGCTAAAATGGTGGAATGGGTAAACATGGTTAACGATTTTTTAGAGGAATTTTAATAGATAATTACAAAGTCATTTCAAGAGTGGCTTCCAATTTTAGATAGCCATCATGTTTGATTCCTACCGAATCCATGTAGATCACAACACCTGCATTGTAGCACGAGACAAGGAAAGCAACTAGTTGCATGAGGGGTGTTTGATTCATTTAGTACTCTATAAATATGTGTGTTCTCATTGCACACAATTTTTCTCTTCATGATTGGCATGCATAACTTTGGCCATGGCTCACTTTACTTCTTAGGAGCTATATTTGGAAGGAATGTCAGAAATTTTGGACTTAAAATGAATCTGTAGTTTCTTTAGTGGAAATTTTATTTAGTCATGCAAACTTCTCTTACGGGATGAGGCCGTGCCCCATCTAATTATTATAAATACTCTTTTATTAATTTTATTTTAATGGGGAAGAGTTACTATGCTTTGGATATCTGTGAAATCTTGTGTGATGTTCTTTAAGTTTATCTACACGTGTTGTTTTCTTTTCCCAATCTTTTCAGTTTGAATGCCATGAGTAATTAGTTTGAAAAGAGAAAGTTTGAAGTAGAATTGCGTGTTTTTGTGAACTCTATTTAATTGAGCAACAACTAATTTAGCAAGCTTTAGTCATAGAACCCTATTTTAATAATTGATAATGAACGTGTTTTGACAATTCTCTGCTAACAATTTATCTTTCATGGGAATGTTATTTGAGTTTGTTCACAATATATCCTTACACTCTTGAGCATGTGTTCATTCATGGTTTGAGCATATGCTAGGCTTGGTGAATACTAGTTAATTTCATTGTGATTCTATGGAAGCTTGATCTCTTTAAATTGAAGTCTCATCCGTATGAAATCTGAATATCTTTCTTTTATGCCTAGTTCTTTCTTTTTGACCAATCGATATAAAAAATATAGCAACTCTTTCTATTTTGATGTTTTTTTGGAAGATATACAACTTATTATATCAACATTGTGAATATCTAGGTTTACTTATTATATCAACATTGCCGCTATTTCACTATTTGGTTATTCGTAAAACTGCATACCTGCAACTTGTGCATTGGGTCATGGTTTGGCCCTAAAACGAGATAACTTGTTCTCCCTATATTTGTTGGGTGTATAAAACGTGCATCAATAGTCTCCACTTGTCCAACAATCACAAATGAGCCATATATAAGTTGGTTTAGCTTCTTAGCTTCACCTTGGACTCTTTCTTTGTTAAGTGAAGCCATACCTTGTCCCTAATTTGGAATTTGTACTCAGTCCTATTCTGATCACACCTTGCTTTATATTGAGCTTGAGACTCCAACATCTCTTTCACTTGAAGATGAAAATATCTTACATTGTCAATGAATTTTTAGCCGTTTGTATTGTATTTTCGAACTTGCACATTGGCACGTTGGCACTTGGGTATGAGAGCTTGCATTTTTTTCGAGGGCAAGCAAATTTGGGGAGGGAGGATCTGTCCCCTTTTATAAATTAAAAATAATTAATAATATTTTACGTTGGGTCCGCCAATTTTTCATTTTCCTTGACGACTTAATAATATTATTTTTTAAAATAAAAAGTATTTTTAAATACTAAAAAGAAAAAAAGACCCTTAGCCTTTTTTCATTATTTTCATTCGGCTAAAAGGGAGAGGTTGTTGCTCTTTAAAAGGGAAAAACAAATGTTAAAAAAGAAACAAAGAGGCTTACATCGAGCGCTCCACAAAGAAAGGAGAGAAAAGGCTATAAAAGCAAATGTTGGGGCTCATTTTAATCATCTTGTGAATTTTATACTTCTCTTTTGGAAATTGGAGCATTGAGCTCTCATTTTCAGCCTTCGAGGACAAAAAAACCTCATTGATCCCATTGAGGTCAAAAACCCTCAATAGTCACAACACTTGGGGACAAAAATGTTGAGCACAAGATAATACTGAGAGGGGGGGTGAATCAGTATTATGAAATTATTTCAAACTTTAATACTTGAACTTAGATCTATAATCACGAGCAATGTGAATATATCAAATCAATCAAAGAACACAAAACTTAATGCAAGTAGACACAGATATATGTGGAAACCCTTTCGGAAAACCACGGAGAAACTTCTTTCTTTATATATATTTCTCAAAAATTTGTAGGCACCAACCTACTGGAGACACCAATCCCCAAATTACAGTTTTGTAGGCACCAACCTACAGGAGCACCCACCCCTTTTGCTAAGCACCAACTCAGCAAGAGACACCGATCTCTTCAAATATGAAGGCACCAACCTTCCTTACAAAATTTGCTTTCCACTTTTGAACTTGTTGCTTCCTCAACGAATAATGGAAAATTCTTCTTCTTACTTTTAGATTTGCTGTTCTAAAATTCTGCCCTTACGCTTCCTCTTCTTCTTCTTTTTCCTTAAGATATTCAACTTGAATCCATAATAAGTCTCATATGAATCTTCTTATATAGCCTTTTGTACCTTTTCGAAAAGACACATCGTTCCAACCGACACAACCTTTCCATTAACACAACTTAATTAAGTGCATTAGTCGGCTAAAACCAAAAAATAATTAATGCAGCCCATAATTATTAAATGCACATTAATCAATGCAATTAACCACTTGATAGGAGCGCTACCCCTCTTAGACAAATCATTGTTATCATTAAATCGCTGCCAGCCATCATTAAATCTTCTTTTTCACCATAAAACATTGCATATGAACACCTTAAAATGCGGATATCTCTATCTTATGTATAGCTGTGTATATCTTGCTTATACCATGATAATCCTCATGTAAAAACGCTTCTTTTCATGTATTTAAACTTTTGTTTTCTACCCTTCTATATTGCTGGTTATTTCCGTTACTTTCTACCATTTCCGTCAATAATTCCGTTACTTTCTGACAGATTTCCGTTTACAGATTTAGTACCTCTTTTGACATCAATGACAATATTTCCAACAATCTCCCCTTTGTCATTGATGGCAACCCCAAAAATAATCTCCTCTTCGCACCTTCTTCTTGCCGTAGCTCCCCCTTACTACCATTCTCCCCCTTTGACATCAATGGCAAAGGGTCATCCTAGGAGCTGAAAAATTTGCAAAGTTTTAGCTCCCCCTTAACCAGTGCTACCCTTGACTCTTCAATGTAAAGATGTAAAAGAAATTACTCCCAGCTTATGTCGTAGATATTCAAATGTCTCCTTTGGAAGTGGCTTAGTGAAAATATCTGCTATCTGTTCGGATGTAGCGACATACTCCAACTTTACCTGTTTCTCTGCCACCTGCTCTCTTAAGAAGTGATATCTTATGGGAATGTGCTTTGTTCTGGAATGCATAACCGGATTCTTTGAAATACTTATTGCACTGGTATTATCACATAATATGGAGATGGGATGATCATACTCTACTTTGATATCCTTCAAGGTCTGCTTCATCCATAAAATTTGCGTGCAACATAGTACCGCTGCTATATACTCTGCTTCTGCTGTGGATAGGGATACAAAATTTTGCTTCTTACTTAGCCAAGATACCAGGCTGTTTCCAAGAAAAAATGCTCCTCCGCTTGTACTTTTTCTGTCATCTACACATCCTGCCCAATCTGAATCTGTATAAGCTATCAATGTGAAATCTTTTCCTTTTGGATACCACAACCCGTATTCCATAGTTCCCTTTAGATATCTGAATATGCGTTTTACAACTTGCACATGTGTTTCTTTCGGCCCTGCTTGAAAACGTGCCACCATACCCACTGCTTGCATGATATCTGGTCTGGATGCTATCACATATAATAAACTCCCAATCATTGATCTATAGAGAGATTGATCAACATCTGGAGATTCGTCATCTTTGCTTAACTTGGTTCCGGTGATCATCGGTGTGCTGACAGTGCACACTCCTCCATACCAAACTTTTTCAACATTTCCTTCACATACTTGGTTTGGGATATAAATATTCCTTTATTAGATTGAGAAATTTGCAATCCAAGGAAAAATGATAACTCACCCAACATAGACATTTCAAATTCCTTTTGCATGTCTTCTGCAAATTTTCTAGACATTTCTTCATTGTCTCCTCCAAAGATTATGTCATCCACATATACAACCACAATTAACTGGTGTTCATCTTCGCTTTGATGTAAAGATTATCACGGCATGTTCCGTAGATGTTGATCAAGCCTTGAGTACCATACCATGCTCTGGGGCTTGTTTTAATCCATACAATGCCTTTTTCAACCTACACACATTATCTTCATTTTCTGATAATAGGAACCCTTCAGGCTGTTCTATGTAAACCTCCTCTTCTAAATTCCCATTTAAAAAGGTTGATTTGACATCCATTTGGTAGACTTTGAAATTTTTAAACATCACAAAGCAAGGAACATTCGATTGCTTCTAGTCTGGCAACTAGAGCAAAAGTCTCTTCAAAATCAACACCTTCCACTTGAGCATACCCTTTGCATACCAATCTTGCCTTATTTCGAGTGACTTGACCATCTTCATTTAGTTTGTTCCGAAATGCCCACTTAGTGCCAATCATATTCTAACTCTTTGGTCTGGGAACCAGTTCTCAAGTTTCATTTTTCTCAATTTGATCTAATTCTTCTTCCATCGCCTTCAACCAATGTTTATCATGTCTTGCTTCTAAAAAGTTCTTAGGTTCTACCTTAGATAGCAGAGAAAAATACCCTTGCTCAGAAGCATTTGTAATTCTTCTTCTGGTTTGAACCCCGGTATCAAGTTCTCCAATAATCTGACTTTCATCATGATTTTTCTGAACGAAGCGAGATGGCATCTTGGTATCCTGCCTTTCTGATTTACTCCACTCTTCAATATCTTCTTCTTCCTCTTGTTCTTCTTTCACAAGACTTGGTATTTCTAAAGACTCTTCTGAATTTTCTTTTGTCTTTAGATCCAGACCCTCATCCACTCTGACACTTGCACTTTCTATGATAGTCCGCAACCTCTTGTTATAACATCTGAAGGCTTTACTTTTAGTGGAGTACCCAAGAAAAATCCCTTCATCGGATCTTGAATCAAATTTGCCTAAGTCCTCTTCGGTTCTTTTAATGAAACATCTGCTCCCAAATACCTTAAAATATTTGACCGAGGCTGGTCTTCCTTTCCATAATTCATATGGAGTTTTGTCATGGTTAACTCTGATTTGCACTCTATCCAAAATATAAACGGCAGTACTTACCGCTTCTTTCCAGAATCTATCTGATAGCTTAGATTCATTCAACATTGTTCGGGCCATCTCTTGAACGGTTCTGTTCTTCCTTTCTACTACTCCATTTTGTTGTGGAGTTCTTGCAGCTGAGTATTGTCTTTTAATTCCATGGTCTTCACAATATTCAATAAATTCATTTGACATGAATTCACCTCCATGATCTAACCTTAGACATTTTATCTTCAGCCCTGTTTCATTTTCTACTAATGCCTTGAAAGCTTTGAACTTTCCAAATGCTTCAGATTTTTCTTTCAAAAATGCTACCCATGTCATTCTAGTGTAGTCATCAATGAGTAACATAAAATAACTCTCACCTTGAATACTTTTCGTTCTGGTAGGTCCACACAAATCCGTGTGAATTAGCTCCAATGGTTTGGTGGATGAATACTCCTTTGTTTTGAATCTTGTTCTGGTCTGCTTCCCAAGTTGGCACTGCTTGCATAGAGTACTCGAAGGCTTTGTTATTTTAGGCATGTCCCGTACGGCCTGCTTATTGCTTATCTTCACAAGATTATCAAAATTTATATGTCCCATCCTTCTATGCCATAGCCAACTCTCCTCAACTTGACTTAGGCAACATTTTTCTTCTTTTATTTCTCCGAGCATATATAGATTATTTGCAGTTTGGTGGCAATCTGCAATTAGTTCTCCTGTATCTGCTTTCCTTATTTCACATCCTTCGGCATAGAACTTAAGAGTGTGTCCCTGATCACACATTTGACTCACACTCAAGAGGTTATGTTTTAATCCTTCAACATACAAAACATTCTTTGTTTTTGTTTTTCCATTATCCAGACTCAGCATACCTTTGCCAACGATCTTCGTTGTAGCATTATCACCAAATTTTACTAGTACCTTCATTTACTTTCTTTAAGGAGAGAAACTTACTTTTATCACCAGTCATATGTCTTGAACATCCGCTATCAATGTACCATTGCTGTCCTTCATCTCGAGCATGAAAAGTGTTTGAACGAGCATGGATTTTTCTTTGTCTAGCCCATCTTCCTCCTGCTTCCTTGTCCAGGATTTCGTAGCCTCCCTTTTCTTTGTATCTAAAGGCTTTGTCTTTTGATCTTGTCTCAAGTCAAACACACTTCTACAAAAGCGTGCTATATGTCCATAATTATTGCACTTGTAGCAGATAATGGCTTCCTCGTTATAATAGGATAGTGGAGCAAACGAATTATAGTTCATATTCAACACTCTATGAGCAGATTTTGGTTTTGTTCCGGCTTCATTATCTCTCATTCGCTTTCTACACTATCTTTTTATGCTCATATATATTGCAATAAAAACAATAACCATGAAAGGAACTTTCGAACCTGTTCATATTCCTATGTCGTGGAATAAATGGTCTTTTGGTGTCGTTCTCTTTAACACCTTCCTTGTGGATGGAACTGGTCTTCGTAGTTTCCTCTTCTTTTCTACTTTTATTCTTCGTAGCGTATTTAGATTTCTGCATAACTTTTTGACTTTTGAAACCTTTCTTCTCCGGAAGCTCAATGGATTTTGAAGCTTTCTCCGCTTTTCTTCATATTCAAGTCTGATTTGTTGGATGGTGATCTTTGACTTTCTAGAATCTCATCTAGAACCTTAGTACTCTTTTCAAATTTCAAGTTGTTCATTAGTTTGGTATTTACCTTTTCTAAGTCTTTTCTCATCGCAACAATCTCTGACTCACGATTTTCACATTCTTCTTGTTTCTCCTTGAGCTGACTTCTCAACCCTTCCTCAATTCTCTTTGCTTCTTCAATCTGGGTCTTCAGGTCAATGATTAGATTCTTTGATTCTTCAAGACTCTGGGCTAACTTAGCTTCGAAAGATTGATTTTGTTCTTCATATTTCTGGAGCTGAAGTCTTTGCTTCTGATTCCTCTTTTTGAGTGCTTTTATTTCACCCAACGCACAAATGAGTTCTTCTTCGAGGTTTACCTCACCTTCTTCTTCTATGTCCTCGATTCCTTTCAAATCAACTTTGCTGGTTGATGAACCTTCTTCTATAGCCATAAACAATGTTTCTTCATCATCACTGTCTGAATCACTTATTCCACTTTCTTCGGATGAGCTGCTACCTCTTTTTGAATATAGACTCTTCTTTTGCTTTTCAAATCTTTTCTTGCCTCTGCTTTGCCTGAATTCTCTTTTGAACTTGGGCTTGCTTTCTTCATCTTCACTATCTTCCTTCTCTGGGCATTTAGCTGCAAAATGACCAATTTTACCACAGTTAAAGCATTTAAATGGTAACTTATCTTTGTATCTCCTGGATCCTTTCTTTAGCTTTCGAATGAATAAAGCTTCCTTTTCATCTTCTTCGCTATTTGATTCATCATTCGCTTCAGATTCCTTGATTGCTTTTTTCTTGAGACTTTGAATGCGGCTTCCTTCTTTGCTTTGTTTATTAGACTCGGTCCTCATTTCATAAGTCAGCCGCATTCCATGTGGTTCGTCCATGCTTAGCTTGTCAAGATCCTTCATTTCTTCGATGGCAGACACCTTAGCATCAAATCTTAATGGTAAAGATCTTAAGACCTTCTGGACGATCACAGGTTCCTCAATCTTTTCTCCAAGCCCTCTTATGGCGTTGACAACTTCATCCACCCGCAGAAGATAAGCTGCAACATCTTCCTCATCCTTCATTTTTAGGCTCTCAAATTTTCTCCTATGGGTTTGAAGCTTAGCTTTTCTGACCTTATCATCACCTTCATATATTGTTCGAAGTTTATCCCATATTTCCTTTGCCGTGTCACATTGCATTACCTTGACAAATTCGGACTCTGACAGACCACACAAGATTGCATTCATCGCCTTGGCATTATTTTCAAAAGCCTTCTTACTGGTTGGTCTGTTGGCGCAGTTGATGGAATGGTATATCCGACCACTACTGATTGCCAAATATCAAACCCTAGTGCCATTAGATAGGTTCTCATCCTTATGCTCCAAAATGCATAGTTTGTTCCGTTAAACAACGGAGCCTTGTTCGAGGAAAATCTTTCTTGTACTTGACTAGCCATATGTGCTCCCGAGATCTACCTTCCAACTGTTAGATTGTTCTTGAAGGAACCCGCTCTGATACCAATTGTTGAGCACAGGATAATATTGAGAGGGGGTGAATCAGTATTATGAAATTATTTCAAACTTTAATACTTGAACTTAGATCTATAATCACGAGCAATGTGAATATATCAAATCAATCAAAGAACACAAAACTTAATGCAAATAGACACAGATATACGTGGAAACCCTTTCGGGAGAAAACCACGGAGAAACCTCTTTCTTTATATATTTCTCAAAAATTTGTAGGCACCAACCTACTGGAGACACCAATCCCCAAATTACAGTTTTGTAGGCACCAGCCTACAAGAGCACCCACCCCTTTTGCTAAGCACCAACTCAGCAAGAGACACTGATCTCTTTGAATATGAAGGCACCAACCTTCCTTACAAAATTTGCTTTCCACTTTTGAACTCGTTGCTTCCTCAACGAATAATGGAAAATTCTTCTTCTTACTTTTAGATTTGCTGTTCTAAAATTCTGCCCTTACGCTTCCTCTTCTTCTTCTTTTTCCTTAAGATATTCAACTTGAATCCATACTTAATAAGTCTCATATGAATCTTCTTATATAGCCTTTCGTACCTTTTCGAAAAGACACATCGTTCCAACCGACACAACTTTTCCGTTAACACAACTTAATTAAGTGCATTAGTCGGCTAAAACCAAAAAATAATTAATGCAGCCCATAATTATTAAATGCACATTAATCAATGCAATTAACCACTTGATAGGAGCGCTGCCCCTCAGACAAATCATTGTTATCATTAAATCGCTGCCAGCCATCATTAAATCTTCTTTTTCACCATAAAACATTGCATATGAACACCTTAAAATGCGGATATCTCTCTCTTATGTATAGCTGTGTATATCTCGCTTATACCATGATAATCCTCATGCAAAAACGCTTCTTTTCATGTATTTAAACTTTCATTTTCTACCCTTCTATACTGCTGGTTATTTCCGTTACTTTCTACCATTTCCGTCAATAATTCCATTACTTTCTGACAGATTTCCGTTTACCAGTTCAACACCTCTTTTGACATCAATGACAATATTTCCAACAGAAAACCCTCATTCGTTGCTTGGTGCCTTTAACCGGGAGTCACAAGTGACCTTAAAATTCAGAATTTCAGAACGACAAAGGTTTCCATCTGTGCTAGGGAACAAATTCCAGCTAGGGAACGTTTTTTTTGGGGCTGCCAAATTCATTTCCAACTTGATCTACCCATTTGGAGATTTCGGGATCACTTTTTAGTGGGTTTTTGTGGTTGGAAAAGTCTGATTCTAATTTTATTGGATAGCTGATATTTTTGGTCATTTTGAGCTCTCATTTGCATTTTATCTCCAAGTATTTATGAAGATATGAAAATTTGAAGTTTCAGCCTTTTTTCAGTATTAATTAATTTGCAACAGTCTGTAATTTATTGTTGAAACATTTATTTTGCATGAATTCATCATATGTTTCATGTTGTTGATGTATTTTTGAAGATTTGTGTGTGGGAAAGGCTAAAATCTGAATTTTTCCTAGGCCGCTTAGGATTTTGTGGACCTAAAACAAGTCGCCGTGCTAATTTTTGCATAAAATCAGGTTTTCTACATGTGGTTGACATCATTTTCAGCAATGTTCCATAAGGGTTTTTGGGAAAATTGAAATTCCTAAAATTTGAGCCTCAAAGGGACATTATAATGGTCTCGAGCTTCAATCTTCCCAGATCGAGGGTTCCATGCAAGAAGATAAAATGGCAGATAGAATTTTTGGTGATGTTAGATTTGAAAGACTTGTCATAGGGCAAGAAAGATTGGTCAATAAAATGGCTCAGCTGATCCATACCCTTCAAGATCCAAATGGTAGAAGGAGCTCTTTAAAAGAAGTCAATAATACTTAGCTATCCAAAGTGGACAACATTGCTACATGGTATGAGGAGTATAGGGCTCTTTCGGAGAAGATTCGTGATGCCACGTTATGTTTCGAGTTCATGGGAGCAAACAAGAGAAGATCAAGGCTCAAGCCTATGTCACGAGCTACACAAGAAGAAAAAGAAAAATCAGATTTGCAAGGGGGCTTTGAGTTGGAGCCCTAAGAAGACCATGTTGAAAGACATGGAGAGGTCCTGCTAAATAAAGAATCAAAAAGGGTTTTTGATGTAGTAGTATCTCCAAAGAAAGAGGCAAAAATACCTATCATTTTCCCTAATGACGAGCCCTTGACTGATTTTCAGAACAACAATATGGAGGGCCAAGGTTTTGATGAAATCTCGAAGCACGAGCCTAGGGAAGAAAGAAAGCCATGAAACATGAGTTGGAAGGTAAAAATCCTATGATATTTGATGATGACTCCTTGATTTCTAATGACGGCATGTTGCAGAAAAATGGAGAAGAAAAATCAGATTTGCATGAAGTATATTAGGATGACATTATGGAAGGGTATGTCAATGAAGGAAGGGCACTTTCGGTTCTTCATAATTACTTTCAATTCTCTGAAATTTCCAAAACAACAATCAATGAGGGGCAGGTTGAGGGAGTTTATAACCTTGTAGAGAGTTCTGAAGATGTTTCAGATAAGTACCAACAAAATAAGGGTGATCTCCTTGTTGGCAGCCCAAGGTACGATAGAAATCATCATAATTTATCTCCTCCTATGTCGCTGTCATACTTGTGCCATTATGGGCAGCTGTTGAAAAGAATGATCATATGTTATGTTCGATGTCTCATAATATAATTGGTAATACTGTTAAGAACTCATTGAGTAATATAGGGCACATAGATCTTTTCTTGCAAGTTCAAGATTATGTGAACATAAAAGTTTGGGTTCTAGTTGATCCTTTGAATTATAAGAAAGAGGAAGTCCTTGTTGAATTCAATATTGCTACTCCATGCATATGGTTAGAAAGAAATTTTATGAAGGATTGTTTTGAACATGATATAGTTGTGAAGGATTTACCCTTAGAATGTTCCTTGAAGCCAAGTTCTACACTCCAAGGCAAGGATATCAAGATAATGAAAGTTGCTACAACCAAGAAGAAGGGGGGAACTTACGAAAGAAGGCAAGGTATATGGGCAACACATGATGAGGTAAAATCTACTATTTTATTTTCAAAACAGTTGTCAAGACATAAGGTTTTTGAGTTTCCAAGTGATAAACATGCTCAAGTAAATGTTGAATTAGTAATTCTTGAGTATGAAGATGAACAAGATGGATGCTATCTTGTTGCCCAAAGCATCGTCACCCAGCCAGACATGGAAGGTATGGTTGTGAGTTGTAAACATGTTGATTTTCAGATTTTCGAGCACGTTGTCATAAGATTTTATACTGTTGTCATAGACATTTCCAGCATTTCCAGCTCGTCTATAATCTTATTTGCTACATACAAAAGAGGACAGCCATGAGAGGGGATAATTTCCACACTTTTTTGAGGTATTTTCAGTCATCAGCAAAGTGTTTTCAACCCCCATTATGTTGTTTTTACAAGATTTCACGAGGGATATTCAGTATGATAGTAGCTGTACTTGTTTTTCACTTACTGGCCATGCAATTTCCAGCCCCTTTCCGTTGTTAACATCTGTAGAAGAATTTCTAACCATTTGGGTGAAGGGTGCTAACAACGGCAACATGCTTACAATTATCATAGGAGGTTTTCCATCCACTTTCATTTTGATTTTTGAGGCAAAAATGCATGATTACAGCTGTGTTTGGGGCCGCATGGCTGAGTTTTTGGACAGTCGTCACTTGTATGAAGTTTGTGAAAAGTTTGAAAGAAAAAAGGAGCTGGTCATCATATCTACAAGGCATGAAATGAAGAAGAAGAGAACTCTTGTTTTCTTTAATAAGTTTGTTCCATGTGTAGGTACAGGTGTGATGAAGGAAGAACAGCTGAGTTTACTCGTTTCCCATACAAATGAAAGATCAAATAAGATTCTAGCTGAAGCAAAAGGCATCATGAAGAATGTCAAATTTATGGTCACATGTGATCACGCTTTGCAAAGAGATGAAGCCTCTTCCATACTTGGGTTGAAGCGGAAAATATTAGAGACATTGAAGAGGCAAAGGGCAACAACGGGTATGCAACGTGAAATTCCTTATTGGAAGCCACAAATCATCATTTTTGGACAACAAAAGAGTTCTCTACAAGATGGTGACTTTCTTGTGTGGTACACATTGGGACAACCTTGCATAATGCTTCCGAGTTTGTCTCGAGAGAGTAGAGCACCATTGAGATTGGTGAATGGTGAGTTTCAAATGGCAACCCACTTGAAAATCAGAGCAACACAACAAAGACAAGCTATGATGACTCATAATGACAACTATGAGCCCATTTGTACTCAATAACATTGCTGACATCATTTTTGGCAGCTCTCATTCTTTTTCAGTTGCATTACTGCATGTGATTAGAGGGTGTTCTTCTACCATAGTTGACAAGGGTGAGATGGAAGGTGAAGGTGCCTCATTGGGAAATGTTTTTGTTGATCAAGTTGCTGAGCTTTTTCAGTTTTTTTCTTTTGTTTGAGCTTGTAGTTGGCTGGAAAGTGTTTTGTACAGCTGAGTGTACAAGGGAAGAAATTGCTATTGCTGTTTTTGAGGACAAAATTGGGACAACAACTGGTTTTTTTCTTCAATGCAACCATAAAACTTCATGGGCTACCAATGGACTTTGATGAAGATAGGGGCAACCATTGCATTAGTTTGTTTTTGCAGTTCTCTCACTTGACAGATGCACAAGAGCTATATTATGGGAGTACTACATCATGTTCTTTCACTTTGGCACATTGACACTAAGGTATGAGAGCTTGCATTTGTTTGAGGGCAAACAAATTTGGGGAGAGAGGACTGTAATGTCCCCTTTTCTAAATTAAAAATAATTAATATATTTTAAGTCAGCAGATAATTCTTCATTTTGGGACAACTCAATAATATTATTGTTAAAATAAAAGATATTTTTAAATGCTAAAGTAGAAAAAGACCCTTAGCCTATTTTCATTATTTTCATTCGGCTAAAAAGGAGAGGTCGTCCCTTTTAAGAGGAAAAACAAATGTTAAAAAAGAAATAAAAAGGCCTACATTGAGCGCTCCACAAAGAAAGGAAAGAAAAGGCTATAAAAACAAATGGGGCTCATTGTAATCATCATCTTGTGAATTTTACACTTCTCTTTTGGAAATTGGAGCATTAAGCTCTCATTTTCAGCCTTTGAGGACGAAAACTCTCATTGGATCCTATTGAAGATGAAAACCCTCATTTGTTGCATTGGTGGCTATAACCGGGAGTCACAAGTGACCTTAAAATTCAGAATTTCAGAACGACAAAGGTTTCCATCCGCGCTAGGGCAAAATTCTAGCTAAGGAATGCTTTTTTTGGGGCTGTCACATTCAATTCCAACTTGATCTATCCATTTAGAGATTTCGGGATCACTTTTCATGAGTTATGTGGCAGAAAAATCTGATTCTAATTTTATTGGATAGCTGATATTTTTGTAGTCAATATGAGCTATCATTTGCATTTTATCTCCAAGTATTTATGAAGATATGAAATTTTTAAGTTTCAATCATTTTTGAGCAATAATTAATTCCAATAGTTAGTAAGTTATTGTTGAAGCATTTATTTTGCATGAAATTATCAAGTGTTTCATGTTGATGTATTTTTGAAGATTTGTGTGTGGGTAAGGCTAAAATCTGATTCCACCTAAGTTGCTTAGGGTTTGTGGACCTAAAATAGGTCATTGTCATAATGTTTGGCATAAAATTAGGTTTTCTACATGTGATTGGTATCATTTTCAGCAATGTTTCGTTACGGTTTTTGGGAAAATCCAAATTCCTCAAATTTG
This sequence comes from Taxus wallichiana var. yunnanensis, assembly GCA_018340775.1. Taxonomy (NCBI): domain Eukaryota; kingdom Viridiplantae; phylum Streptophyta; class Pinopsida; order Cupressales; family Taxaceae; genus Taxus; species Taxus wallichiana. The sequence continues at coordinate 770,927,931 of CM031239.1, read as the reverse complement.
GAGCCCAAAAGGGACATTACAATATTGCCGACATTGATCGTTTCTTTGATTTCTAAGTGACAATTGTTGTTCCTAAATTCATTAGAAACCCTGATGTAGATTTTCCATCTTCAAAATCACCAACATAGTCAAAATTTGAATAGCCAACTAGTTTGAAGTCTCCTGCTTGGAGTATTTGAGCCCAAAATTTTGTGTTCCTTTTAGATATCGAAGAACTCTTTTAGTGCTACCCAGTGACTTTCTCTAGGTTGTTGCATGAATCTAGAAAGAACACCAACAACAAAAGAAATATCTGGTCTAGTTGTGGTCACATAGATCAGACTTCCAATGAGCTGTTTGTATTTAGTGGCATCTACCAAATTTGTGGTATCTTCTGATGTCAATTTCAGATTTTGTTCCATGGGCGTATTGAGAGGCTTACAATCTGACATTCCGAACTTGCTCAAAATTTCACCAATATACTTTTATTGATTGATGAAGATGTATTTTGATTTTTGAATTACTTCAATACCCAAATAGTAATGAAGATAACCCAAATTTTTCATTTTAAAGCCTTTCATCAACTTTGCTTTGATTTATCCCATGTATCTCTAATTGTTTCTTGAGATGAGTAGATCATCCACATACACCACCAAAATTACAACTGTTTTATCAACTGTCTTGACAAAAAGAGTTGCATCTTCAAACTCAAAATGCTTGAAGTTCATGTTCGGAGATGCTTAGTGAGCTTTTCATACCATGCACGTGGGGCTTGTTTCAAACCATACAATGATTTTTCTAGTTTGCACACTTTGTGCTCTTGGTTGTCAAATATAAAAACTTCATGCTTTGAGTCATGTACATTGTTTCTTGAAGATTGCCATTCGGAAAAGCAATTTTCACGTCCATTTGATGAACTTTCCACCCTTTTTGGCTGCTAAAGCGAACAAAGTCCGAATGGTAGTCCACTTTGCTGTTGGTGCGTAGGTTTCATTATAGTCTATGCCTTCTTTTTGAGAAAAACCCTTTGTGAGAAGCCTTGCTTCATGTTTGTCAAGCGAGCCATCAACCTTGCATTAGTTGTGGAAGACCCACTTACAACCTTTATAGCTAAGTGGAGGATCAACCAACTTACAAGTCCCAATTTTCACTTTGCTTTTCTCTAGGACTCATCCCTTTCAACTTACTTGAAAGAGATTGGTTCTGAATTAGATATAACATTAAGTTCTCCTTCTGGAGAATCAATCAAGGTGAGCTTTTCAATATTGTTTTGAATTTCTTCTAGGGCATTTTTTGTTGGTTGTCATGAAATGTATGTGTAGTTCGGGTGCCAATTTTTCCAACTTCATTAGGACATATCTTTCAATATCTGTGTTTCCCATTTAGTCATCTTCCTCTATGGTTTTGGTACCCCAATCTCATGATTTGAAGCTCCTTCACTTTCGGTTCTTTGTTCTTGTGCCACTTATCTATTTTCTAATGAAGTTTCATTTTCGCTTTAGGAGGACCTTCATCTTTGTTATAGGAGATAATACGGAATCAAATAACTCCAAACTACATGTCCCCCATCATTTGGAATTTCCAAATTACTCTCCTTGTAGCCATTAAACTTGGGAGACTTCTCCAATCGACTCAATTGATGATTGATGTTGGTCTCATCTCGTAATGTCCTCTTTTTGAAGACCCTTGGCCTATCTTTCCCGCGGGCATTGGGATGATACAAGAGGAAAACTATGCTAGTAATTGAATGATATAGCACGAGAGTGATTTTTATCATTTGATAGTATAAATCAATATTCATTTAATTATTAGTTCTCATTTAATTATGGATGCTAAGTGGTTTTTCCACTTGTATTATTGCTCACAAAAGAATATTTATTGAGCAATTAATGTAATTTATTATTTAATTTAATTCCCAAAAATACAAAATTAAAAGGGAATTAATTAAATAATATTAGAGTGGCTTTTAATGTCATAAAGACCCTTAGAAAGGGGACGCCACACTTAGAGGGGGAAATTAAAATTAAAAGGGGAAATTATGAGCATGCCTTATAATTTCAAATTATGGTTTTCCCTCTAAAAGAGAGTTGCTCCACCCTAGGAGAAATCTATAAACATATATTTTGACATTGATGGAAGGGTTATGTTGATGAATTTATTGATTTCACTCCATGCTTGGAGTAATGGGATGTATGCCCTAGCTCACTCTCTATTTCATTGTAAGCTTCATTGGAAGCCATTGTTGAAGATATTGAAGACTCTCTTGTTCTATTTGGAGCTGAAGTAAATCTGATTTTTGATAAGTCTTCTTGTGTTGTTATTGCATGATATATTCATCTTAATATTGGCGACTTGGCTTGGAGGTTTGGCACATTTGTTTGGGATTAAATCTGCATGGTTAGAGTTCATTATTGAAGTGTTCTTGAGTGGTTTTTATGGTACTTTGCTACTGCTGTTAATGCTGCAATTTATTAAAGGTATAGCAACTTGGTTTGGGGTGTGTTCCATCATAATTTGAAGGTGTTTTAATATATCTTTATGCTGCTGTGATTAGTTAATTATTTTAGATGCATGGGCTGATTATATGAGTGTTTTGGAAGGGTTTTATGAGCTGGAAACAATTTATACATTTTATCCTAACCCTAGCAACTCGGTTTTAGATTTTGGGGGACTGATTTGAAGGGGTTTCAGTTATCATAAATTTTAGATCTTTAGATTCCTTGGAAAACTCTTAATTTATAGAATCATTTGCATTTTATTTGAAGGGAAAATATGGAATATTGAGCAAGTTATGAATTTTCCAAGTTTCAGCTGTTTATGAGCAATATTTAATTATTATGTGCTAGGGTTTCATTTACACAACTCCAGATTTCATGGGTTGATTTGCATACCTTCTACTCATCGGAAAATTGTGTTCTATGGCTTGTTTGAAAGCTAAAATTATGTGCTTTCATTTGCAATTGGTTTCATGGAAAAATGTTAAGTTTTGAGTGAGATATTAATTTTTGAAGTTCAACTGATTTTTGGTGCAAAAATAATTATTTCCACTGCTGCAATTTAATTTTGGTTTAAGAACGATTAAATTCCAACTAGCTCATCCATCTAGCCCACCACCTTGGCTCACTCCAACCCCATTTGGGTTGTATTGAAGCTAACATTGGGCTATTTGAGGTCGATCTAGGAGGGTTTGCCCTTCTAAGTTCGATTGGAAATAAGTAAAGTTCAGATTTAATTAAAATATCCCACAAGGATATTACATTATCCTTTGTAGTTTCACAAAAGACAACATCCCTTGTAATGAGGAATTTTTCTTTTTTCATCATAGAGCCAGTATGCCTTGGAGGATTCAAAATATCCCAAATGAATGCATTTATGAGATTGTGCAGATTTTCCATGATGTTGAGCGTAAGAAAGAATGGCTTTTTTAAACACAATGTAGGAAGAAACCGGAATTAATGTTTCGTACTCTAAGTGTACCCATCTTCGGGGATAAAAAGATAATAAATTGCTTGAGGATTATATCAAATGTCAACCCATAAATAATAATGGATAATTGAAGGGAGACATGTTGGATGCCTTTGGATAATTCATTGATACAAAAACCTTAGCTTACCTTTATATAGTCATGCCTTAATTTATTTATAATGAGACGCCATGAATCACCAATACCAAGCCCGCTCTCTATTTAGATTCTCTGGTCTCTTCTCAATTTCAATAGTTTCGTAATGTCCCCACTTTCCTAGTCGATCACTCAGATGATGAGATTTGCCTATTATCCATCTCCGTAGGTAAATTCAGTGGATAGGAGATGATTCCCGTGGCATGAGATGTTTTTCTGCACTTGAGTCGGGCACCAAAATGGTTTATTTAATGAGCAAATTATATTATTTTAATTAAAGTGACTTTATTAAGTGGGGTTACAAAGTTACTTTATAACGTCATATTATTAAGTCGAAAAAGTGACTTTATAATATTTAATTATGACGTTAAGTGGAATTTTATTTTTATAAAGTGGAATTAGTATAATTCCACACTTGGGCACCCCTTTGGAATTGAAAGGCAAATAAAATAAAATTAAAGGTGGTTTGGATTCCAGGGTTTGGGTTTTTATAAAAAGGGTTCATTCTTTCATTTGGGGAGGATCATCTATCATTTTCAAAGACAATTTCAGAGCAGCTCATGCTTATTATTTTCCGAGGACGAAACCCCTTGGAGGATTGTGGATTGGACGAAAACCCAATTCATATTGTGGGAGATTCATTCAGGATTTCCATTTGTGCTTCATTGAAGGATTCAATCAATTGCAATAGCTGTTGTATTATTGCAATTCTGAGAGCTAGCTAATTGGGTGCAATAGCTGATGTATTATTGCATCTTATTGAGAAGATTGTTGAGTTGCAACAGCTGAGGTATTGTTGCAAATATCATTTCTTTTGGCACGACAGCTGATGTATTGTTGTGATTCAATCGAAGGAAGTATTGAAGATATTTTCAGTTGTTTTTGTGGGCAATATTGAGTATCAATTTAGTCATGGGGGACGATCTGATGATCAGAGTGTGTGAGCAATAAACAGAAGGAAATCTGTGCAGCATCATCTCAAAATCGTGGCATCCAAGCAGGTCTATCAGCTAAGAGGAGGTCGATCATTTGCTGCATATCAGGTTCTTCTATTTCATATCATTTTTATAGGCTACATTGCATTGTATTAGTTGCTGCCATATAGTGGCTGTAGTTGCATGAATATTTGGTATAGGACATTGTAGCGACATTCATTCATGATTCGATGTAAGCCAAGAGTCTTGGCATTGCACTCAGATTGTAATCAGCATTTGATAAGATTGTAATAAGTCTATGCATTCAATAAAGGAGAAATAAGGTTGCACAACAAATGTTTGTCAATATGTCATTGTTGTAGTTACTTATTTCAGTTCATATTCAATCAATAGTTTACATGGCAAATGTTTGTAATAATGTCCACTAAGTTGTAGGTGCATTTCTCATGTCATTTCAGTCATATATTGATTGCATATAGCTGTAGCATTGCGTTCCCTTTATTTCAGTCATTTAAATTACTTCTTGCAAGTCCTTTGCAATCATCAAAACAAACCAAAACACCAAATGAAGAAACTACAACAACAAGTACAAACTTGCAAGCCAAGTGTTTGACAATATTCCTTAGAGAGAGTGAGGCATTGGATTCATCCAATGTCACTATTGCTACGCTCTCAGGAGTTCCTAGGTACCATCCCTTTCGGCTGAAGGGAGTGCTTAAGGGGCAGCGGATTGTTTGTTTGGTTGACAGTGGAGCTACACACAACTTCATTGATGAGGGGTTGGTTGCGAAGCGAGGATTACAGTTGAGGATTTTGAGGGGTTTAGTGTACGAGTAGTAGATGGATTTGCTATTAGTTGCACTAAGAGGATTCCGTGGCTTAGTATTCAGATGGGGGACTACACATTGACCGATGACTTCTATGTTATTGGACTTGGTGAGATTGATACAGTCTTGGGTATTTAGTGGTTGCAGTCCCTTGGCAGATATGTGCAGGACTTCCGGAGGATGGAGTTGGAGTTTATGGTGGATAAGAAGAAGATTGTGCTTTGGGCTCTTTCTGACGGTGGGCCTAGAGTTGTTTCAGCACGCAGGATGGAGTCTATAGTCAGACATGGAGAGGTTGCATGGGCAGCCCAATGTTTCATTTCATCCAAATCTTCTTCAGATAGTGAGCAACCCTTTCATATAGACATCCAGTCCATACTGGATAAGCACGACCCAGTGTTTGGTGACAGTCCCAGGTAGACCACCAGATAGAGGGTTTGAGCATGTTATAGAGCTTGAGGAGGGTGCTAAACCTGTGATGACTACGCCTTATCGCCATCCTAAGACATATAAGGATGAGATAGAGAAGGCCATTAGAGAGCTCTTGGAGATGGGACACATCCGTCCTAGTTCTAGTCCCTTTGCTTCTTCAATTGTTTTGGTGAAGAAGAAGGATGGGACCATGAGGATGTGCATTGACTACCGTGCACTAAACAAGAAAACCATAAAGAACAGGTATCCTATTCCTTGCATAGATGAGCTTTTAGACGAGTTGCATGGAGCTATCTATTTTTCAAAGATTGATCTTTGATCAGGATACCATTAGATTCACTTTCGGGATGAGGACATTCACAAGACAACTTTCAGATGTCACTACGGGCACTATGAGTTCTTGGTGATGCCATTTGGACTCACCAATGCACCTGCTACTTTTCAGTCATGTATGAACCATCTCTTCAATAGGCAGTTGAGAAAGTTTGTGTTGGTCTTCTTTGATGATATTTTGATATATAGCATGACATGGGATGAGCATTTGAGGCATCTTGATGAGGTACTTAGCATAATGGAGACTCGGTCTTTATTTGCTAAGATGTCCAAGTGCTGAATTTGGACTTATTGAGATACTTTATCTTGGGCATGTCATTGGGGCCAACGGGGTCAAGGTTCATCAGGAGAAGATATAGGCAATGCAGGATTGGCCACCACCCAGGAATATCTCTGATTTGCATGGATTCTTGGGGTTATGTGGTTATTACAGGAGGTTCGTGAAGGGTTATTCTCAGCTTGTAGCTCCGTTGATAGATCTTACACGGAAGGGGGCATTTAGATGGATAGATGAGACAAAGGTAATATCTGAGAGGCTCAACGTAACTATGAGCCCCTGCCCAATTTTGGCTCTTCCAAATTTCTCACGGCCCTTCATTTTGGAATGTGATGCTTCGGGATTGGGGATTGGTGCAGTTCTTATGCAGGATCGCCATCCTATTGCCTACGAGAGTAGGAAGTTGAGAGATAATGAGAGGTTGTACTCCACCTATGATAAGGAGATGCTTGCCATTATGCATGCTTTGGCAAAGTTCAGACAGTACTTAGTAGGTGGGAAATTTGTGGTGAGGACCGACCACAACAACCTGAAATATTTCTGGAACAGAAGGAGCTCAATGAGAGGCAACGAAATGGGTCAGCAGAATCCAAGCATATGATTTTGACATCGAGTATGTCAAGGGGACGAAGAATATAGTGGCTGATGCACTTTCCAGGAAACCCCATCTCGCTGCCCTATGTTCTTTGAGCGAGATTTCAGCAGATTGGAAATCTCAACTATTAGTTGAGTATTCCAAAAATACTTGGGCATGTGACATTATGGATGGAAAAATTCAGGATGGCCGATATAAGGTAATAGCTGATTTGATTTTGTATAAGGGTAGAATTTACCTAGTTCCTAAATCTAAGCTTAAGGAGAAGATTATGCATGCCTTCCATGATGCACCACTTGCAGGACATCCGGGTACTTTAAAACATACGGGCAGAGAGAGAGAGATTCTCTTGGAAGGGTCTCAAGGGATGATGTCTTGCGCCATGTCCATGAGTGTATGACTTGTCGTGAGAACAAGTTAGAGCATACTTTCCCAGCAGGTTTGTTATAGCCATTGCCGATTCCGGAGCAAAAGTGGGAGAGTATTTCGATGGATTTCATTACAAGTCTTCCTGTAGTGCAAGGGAATGATTGCATTTATGAGGTAGTTGACCAATTGACAAAATATGCACACATTTTTGCGTCCTAAGTAGCTATAAGGCACTTTGCATGTGGCTGATTTGTTCTTTCGTCAGGTATTCAGGTTGCATGGACTTCTGAAGAACATTGTTAGTGATCGAGATAGTAGGTTTTTGAGCATATTTTGGCAGGAACTTTTCCGTTTGGTTCACACTGAGTTGACTCCGAGCACTAGTTATCACCCTCAGACTGATGGGCAGACAGAGATTGTAAACAAGTGGATAGAGGGTTATCTGCATAACTATGTTGCAGGACAGCAGAAGGCATGGGTAAGGTGGCTATATTTATGTGAGTATTCTATAACACTACTTACCATATGTCTATTGGTATGACTCCATTCCGAGCATTGTATGGATATGATGCAAGATCTTTTGTTGATTTGGCTTTTGGGGACAATAGAGCTCCCAAGGCTCAGGAGAGTTTACAGGATAGTCAGGACATCCTTAAGGTACTTAAGGATAATATTCAGCGGGCCCAGAATCAACAAAAGATGTATGCAAATAGTCACAGGTTAGAGAGAACATTTGAGGTAGGAGACATGGTATTCTGTGTCTTCAGCCATACAGACATAGCACTCTCAAGAAGAGTGGAGCTGAAAAGCTCAAGCCTCGATTCTATGGACCATATAGGGTGCTGAGGAGAGTTGGTGAGGTAGCATATGAGTTGGAGTTACCTTCTGAGAGTAAGATACACAATGTCTTTCATGTATCTTGCTTGAAAAAGGCTTTGGGGCAGCACATTGTTTCTTCTGCAGAGTTACCACCTTTGGATGAGGAAGGGAGGTTGGATTTAGTGCCAGAGGAGATCTTGGATAGCCGAGAGAGGAGATTGAGGAATAGAGTTATTCAAGAGTTCCTGGTGAGGTGGAAAGAGTTGCCAATAGAGGATGCTACATGGGAAGGTGAGTCTATATTACAACATCCAGCCTTGCAGTTGCTTGAGGACAAGCAATCTCGGGAAGGGAGGACTGTAATGTCCCTCCTTCTCGAATAGTTTGTTAGAAGACCTTTGGCCCTTTTTGTCTACCCAACGGCCAAAGGGGGAGTTCAAGGGTGACTTAAGTTTATTAACTTTATTATATGGTGCTGGAAATAAATAAATAAATAAATAAAATATCGCTGAAAGCACATATAATGAATTAATAGACTTAAAAAGTGACTTTGACTTGGGAAAGTACATGGAAATAAATTAATACATTATTTAATGTGCTTTCCTAGGCAAAAAGTGCGACTTGCCTTGGGAATGGGAAAAATTAATTAAAAATAAATTATATCCCTTGGGAAAAGTGCGACTTGCATTTTGGAGAGGTTTTTGGCTTATAAAGGGAAAAGTGCGACTTGTGTTGGGGGCATTCCAGATTATTATTATTTTTCTTCCCGACAGTTGGCTCTGAAGCTTTGCAGACAAAATCCAAGGACGAAAACCCTCTGGATTATTCCTCTTGTGGACGGAAACCCCAGGAGAAGTGAGAGGAGTTTCTATTCAGGGAACTTCATTGTATTCACAGGTTATTTATCATTTCAGCAGTATCAGAAAGAGAAATAAATTGCAGCAGTGGGCATTCAGACAACTTCCAGAGTGGGGCGACTTATTCTACAGTTGTTTTATGCAGTATCTGAGGTATTTTTCATGCTAGTTTATTATTGTATCTTCCAGCCTCAAATATATATCAAATCGATTTGGTTTGAATAAATTCTGCAGGGTTTTGGGCAATATTTTGTTATCAATCCATTTGCAGACTTCTGGTTGTTTTGCCGTAAATATTTGCCATTATAAATCAATATTAAATTCACGGCTGAATTATTTGTGAAGAAATCTGTTGTTTAAACCCTAGGCGCATTTTCTGTATTTATTCGGCTTGCAGGGTTTGTTTTATTTAATTTGTTTGTGCAGTATGAGAATGGTGTTCTATGGTTTCTTTTGACATTACCAGTATAGTTCCAAGCCTGAGCAATCTATAAAAAAATTCAGGCAAAGGGGTTTGGGATCTTTCAGTGTAGCAATAGGGTCTTGCCTTAATTTATTTAAAATGGGATGCCATGAATCACCAATACCAAGTCCGTTCTCTATTTAGATTCTCTAGTCTCTTCTCAATTTCAATAGTTTCCCGGATCTTTCTTTTCCAATAATCATCCTCCTTTACGATAAGTTTGGCCTCATCAATTCAAATATGGTGTTTTGTGAAGTGGGTGTGTGCAGCAAGGGCAAAGCTTTCCACACACGAATTATGCATGTCATTCGTATGTTCCTTGAGTTTCATATGGAGAGACTAACTAGTCTCCCCAATATAGGGTTTGCTGCAAGAACACAAAATGATGTAAACACCTTTATGAAATTTAGTTTTTAAAGGATCTTTAGCAAAGTCTAAGGATGTGCGGAGGGTGTTGTGAGGTTTGAAAGCCGTCTGTATGCCTTCCCTCCAACGATCCTGGCCAAATTTTCCAATATACCTTTTATATAGGGAATGGTAATCCATTTTTCCAAATTTCCATTATTTTCTCTTAGTCTTCTCATGTTTGCTTTATGGGACGCTCTTTCAATTTTCCATCGTTTATAACAATTTTCCATCAACACCTTAATGAGATGCTCTTTTTCATGTATTAGGTGATTGGGATCGAGATTGTAACAAACCTATTTGTTAAGGAGTAAAAGACAACGGTCTTGTGGCATGGATGGTTATAGGCTAAGTCACGGGTTCGTTGAATTTCAATGTGAAAGTTCGAAATTTGGCGAATTCCATTAAACAACCAAAATTCGTCCAAAATCGTCAATAAATTCGTACAATATGTATTTTCCCTTATTTTTATCTAGAAAACATTAAAAATTGCTAAGACAAAGCTAGAAACGAAATAACTTTGTGTTTTTCTACTTGTGGAATGCATTGAAGGTTTTGTGCCCTAGCCACTCATGCGTTTCAAAATGTGAACTGAATGAGCCTTCAAAGTCGACCAAAGTTGGCGGGGAAGACCACGATGATACGAGAAGGGAAACCCAATTTCACGCAGACGACTTGATTGCACTCACTCGTTTTCATTGGATTTCAATACATCTTTGTGAAACCTACGGCCGTGGTTGTCTCATACTTCTTGAACAACATACCCAACACACACTATAATAGATTTTAGGTTTCTTTCATATTTTAGGTTTTACGTTTTTTTAATAAAACATTATGTTTTAAGTTTTAGGTTTTATGTTTTTTAAATAAAAATTATGTTTTAAGTTTTAGGTTTTATGTTTTTTTAATAAAACATTATGTTTTAAGTTTTAGGTTTTTAATTTGTTATAAAGCGCATCTGATTTAGAATAGCACATGCGATTTCAAGTGAAGTTTTTATTATTACTTTTGTTTAGTATTAACTTTTAAGTATTACTTTTAGATTTTAAATGAATATTTAAGGTATTTTAGTTAATGAATATTTTAGATATTAAAATTAGATATAATTTTTTAGTATTTTAATTAGATAAAAAATTAAGTATTTTAATTAGATTTAGTTTTCATTTTAAATTAAAATTATTAATTATTAAAATTTATTTTATTATTAAATTATATTATTCGAATTTAGTAACGATTTTTTTTTAGGTGATTTTTATCCTTTGGTAAATTCTTTCGAATTTTATTGTGATCAAACATGAATACGAGCAGGGAACCTTGTGACTTAGGTTATAGGAGTAAGCTTGGAGATAAAGATCTCTGTGGGTTTTCTATCTATAAACCTCATGAGATAAGTGCCGTCAAGACTTTTAGAAATAAGAACATCAAGAAAAGCTAAGTTGTCCCTTTCTTCATTTTCCATGGTAAATCTGTATTTGCTCCGATCTTCCATTCATATATGCGAGAAATTTATCAAGATCTTCGTTTCCACAATGCCAATTAGCAAAGGTATCATCAGCAGACCTATCCTACCATCAGGTTTAAGTTGGTATCAATTAAGAGCCTTTGTCTCAAAATTCTCTATAAATAGATTGGCAACAATAGGAGATAAAGGAGATCCCATAGCCACACCTTCAATTTGTTCATAGATGTCTCCCCTAAAGGTGAAGAATGTAAACCTTAAGCATAATTACACCAAATCTGCGGTTTGTGGGTCAATATGAATGCATTTATGACTCCTATGGTCCAACTTATTCCTTTTCTCCTTAGGGATCAATGTGTAACATGTGGATCCAAAAACCCGAAGATGACGCATTGAAGGAAGATGACCACACCACATTTCATATGGAGTCTTCAATTGAAGGGCTATTGATGGTGATCTATTTTGGAGGTACACCAATAAGACCAAGATCATGATCTTCTCCAATAGAAAGAAAAGAACTCAGTATGATTTCTATTTCGATGGAAGCATTTTAGAGGAAGTAACGGAGTATAAATATCTTGGGTTTGACTTTAATAACAAGCTCAGTTGGGAGATTTGTAGCAAAAAGAGAATTTTAGGGGGTGGAGAGCTTTTTATGCTTTCCAAAACAAATGCAGAGAGGCGGAATTATGGGATTGGAAAACTATGCAGACTTTGGGCTTTTAGTAACTCTAGTGGTGCTTTACGGATGTGAGGTTTGGGCTAGCAACATTTCAAACTCAAGGTGGAAACAATTTGAGAGGATTCAAAAAGCATGATTACTAGCAAGTTCAAATTAAAGATCTCGGTCCCATATGAGATTCTTCTAGCTGAAATGGGTGTTGTACCTCTAGAAGCTATTGTTATGGTTCGTCTCATAACATATTTAAAAAGGGTCGAGCAAATGGATGGTAGTAGATGGCCTAAGGTAGTCCTCAACGAGTTTTTGGAGAAAAGAAAGAAGTCATGGATGAATCAAAACAACAAATGGCTTAAAAAATGGAACATTTACTTGAATGCATGTCCTAATAATAGCCAAGAGATAAAGACTTTTGTTATAGATAAATTCCGCCAAGTTATGTGGGAAATCCGTTAGGGAGAAAGAAGAGGTACTATTTGGAGGAATTTAACTCTACGTGTGATCATCAACAAAAGGCTTTTATAGGGGCTAATATCCCGTGGAAAGCAAAGATCTTCATAGCTCAATTGAGGACTAATTCACATCATCTTTGGTGTGATACGGCAGATGGAAAAGACCTAAAGAGGTATGGGAAGAGAGAGTTCGTGTCTTCTGCATGTCTGGTGCAATGGAGTCAGAGAAACATTTCATGTTGGAGTGTAATGCTTACAATGACATTAGGGCCCAATTTGCTAGTATGGTTGCTGTTGCATCCTTACAGGATATTTTTAGCGAGAATATGGTTGAAAAAACAAGGGAGCTGATTATCAAACTCACCAACAAAAGATCTGAATGCCAGAAAGATCTTTAGCAAGATCTGATGTCCCATAGGCTGTTTTTGGTAGCCTTGTGGATGTTAAAAGTTCTTCTTCTTCTTCTACTCTGCTGTTTGTGCTACTTCGACCATAAGTGTAGACTCATCCCCTTGAAATATAACATTGCACAAACCATATTCATCATGGTTCTGTTCATCCTCTCAACTACTCCATTTTATTGAGGAGTTTGAGGAACCTTGAAATGATGTTTGATCCTGTTTTGCTTGAGATAGGATTCAAATGTCTTTTAAGTGTACTCACCACCATTATTAGTCATAGGTGTCTTATTGTGGGTTTGAGCTTCATTTTCCACCATGGCTCGAAACTTTTGAAATGTTTCGAAGGCTTTTGATTTTTGTTTGAGGAAATAGATCCATGTCATTCGACTATAGTGGTCGATGAACAACATGAAGTACTTGTGACCACCAGCTAATAGAATTGGAAGAGAACACAAGTCGAGTGGACCAACTGCAACTTTTTGTTAGCTTTCCATTTTGACTTTTGAAAAGGTCCTCTTGAGTGTTTAGCCAAAATGTAGGCTTCACACTTCTCAAATTTTGTGGGTAGGGTGGGCAATTTTTCTACGCTATTGTTTTGCAACACATGAATGTAGTCATGATTGGAGTGCCCGAATCTTGCATGCCACAACATACTTGGAGACATTCCATCTTCAACGAGATGAGCAAAATTCCATGAAATTGATGGCTCACCCTTGAGTTTTAACAATTTGCCTTCCTCAAATCTAATCAATATGATTGCATTGTCACTTTTTCTTTTGATAGTGACCTCCCCATCGAATGGAGTGCCCTTGTTGGTGAATGAGCACCAAGGACAAGAATTTTATTTTCAACTAAGGAAAGTATAGGACATTTTTAAGAATGAAATCTGGAAGCCCTTAACACTTGAGTCTTATTGTCCCTTTGCCCTCTGGTCATAGACTTGATCTGTTTGCCAAGTATATTGGATTACAACTTTCTTCATGAAACTCCTCAAAGAAGTCCTTTCGGAAAGTCATGTGTTGAGTGGCTCTAGTATCTAGGACCCAAGCATCAAACCAAGTGGTACTAACTGAGGCATTATTTGCTTCATCACAATTGGAAAGCACATATTCACTTGTGAATTGAGTAGAGTCTGGTTCTTTGGTGGGCTTCTTTTCTTCTTTTTGTTTGTGATAAGCTTCAATTTTCTCCCATGAAGTCTTGCATTCATGAGCCTCATGGCTCCCTTTTTTGCCACATCATTTGCAAAACAAGTGTTGTTTATCATTTTATTTTTGCCCATTGTTATTGTTATTTTTGCCTCCTTTACCCTTATTCTTCCCTTTGCCCTTATCATCATTTTTGGAAGATGAGGCCTTGGAGGAAAAACCCTTGAAAGAATTGCCTTTTTGATTGGCATAGCAAATGCTTTCTCTTGTGGAGTCGGTTTTCTTCCAAAAGCCTTTTCCCTTTTGGCCATCTTTTCAACCAATTGATCAAATGTAGAGTCTTTAATTGATTGCTTGCTTGTAAAGACTCAAGTAGGTTGAGTATGTAGGAAGAAGGGATTTTATGAATGTTGTCATGTATATATCAATTTTCACCCCGATGGCTTCAACATCATGCTTGATAGCTCAGATTTCCGAGGCCAAACTCATCACATCACCATTTTTCAACTCAAGATTGAACAACTTTAATTGCAACTATATGAACTCCAACTTTGAGTGGGAATCATACAAGTCCTTCAACTTATGGAATGCTTCCCATGCAATATCAAACCCTTGAATGTGATGAAAGACTTCTGCATCAACTGAGGCCCTCATTAAGGCCAATGCTTTCAAATTCTTCTGCTTCCAGATATTGGCTTCCTTTGCATTTGTAGGTGGTGTTGGCTTTGTGTCCCCATCACAAATGTCGAACCATAGATCATTGAAGATAAGTGTGTTCTCCACTTGCCATGATGACTCTTACGAGGTATCTTTGCTATTCAAAGTTGTCCAACAATTGGTATTATTGAAATGACCAGGGGAGATGGAGGGTTCCTTATCACTCCAACATGTTCCCTTTTCGATATATCACTGACCGCTGTACTAGACCTCTCAATATACCTGCCCTTCTTATATGCCTGATGGTACGTGTAAGAAGCTCGACCTTTCGATATACCTGTCAATATGTGAAAGAGGCGTTAAGTCATATGAGAGCAGAATGGTATGTGGTGCCTAGATGGTACATGAAAATAATTCTCTTTATCAATGACACCCACGTAATGTGTAACAACCCTATATACTCGTTTTTTCCTATTTTTGGGATTTACGTCAAACGATAGATGCAAATGGGTAATGGAGGGAAGGGAAATGAAAAATAAATATTTTCCTATTCCTCCCTGGTGATTTATAGGGACGATGACACAGTGTCATTGTTGTAGCTTTATTCGGTGATGGATGCAGTAGTTTAACGCGACGACATTACTCATAAGTGCAAACCAGAGGCACCACTAATACTGAATGTTGTATTTGTTTGGCTTGCAATTTGTTTTCGTACTTTTGCTTGATTTGCAAAACAAATGACTTATTTAATATTTTAATTAGTCAATAATTAAATTTTTAATAAATCATTCAAAATAAGTTTTAAAAATAAAACCTCAGAATAATTGTCTTCCAAAATATAGATGCTTTTAATTTTGAAAAAAGTATACCAAAAATTAAAACTTAATTTTGCCTTTTCGCCTGTCCTCTCCCATGTGGGGTTTGAAAAGACAGAATTAAATATGAAACAAAACTTATCTCTAAAACAGGAGTTGGTATTAGGTTGTTTGAGCAGACTTGGGCATGGAGCAGCTTGAATAACTGTGCAGGCCGTGAGGAGCAGATAAAACAACAGATTCTTTAAGAGTGCTGAGTCAGAGAGCTGGGCAAGCCGCATGCTGTTCCTTTTGAACGCCTTTCCAAATGAAATGCCAATCGCTGGTCTGGAATGGAGCAGGTCGTGGCTGACAGGAGAAGAATATAATGCAAAATTCCAGTGCCTTATTTATTATCATAAACTGCAGATTAAAAGATGCACATTTCCAGCTTCAAGAAAATATGCTGCTGTGGCAGGGACAGAGGCTGTATTGCCTGTTAAATAAAAATTAATTTGTTACAGCTTGGACTCAGTTGTACGGTGTTGTATGGGTAGGCACATTAATAAAAAATGAAATTTTAACTGTGAGAAGAATGGAGGAGAAAAAAGAATTGAACAAGCCGTGGCTCTGATATCAATGTCAGGCCAAGATAAATGGACTGTGCAAAATAGAATGAAAATGAAATAGCATGTGCAAACCAAAATTTAGTATTCTCATTAGTTGAAATGAATGAAGAAGATTACAAATAAATAAGCCAAAGAATGGATGTTCACTTCACATTCTAAGATGACTCTTCAACTATCTGTGGGAACTCTTCAAGTTCCAGCTACAAGACAAAAGCTCTCCTAAATAACACCTAGGATTAACTAATATTATTTACAATAATATCACATTAGAAAGAACCACAAATGATGCATATGGCTCGAATTTTCTGTTACAAGGTTTATTTGTGCTACACAAAACATGTCCCTTTATGAATTTAGCAACATTATCTTGCATATTTTACCAAAATACATACCTTTGCAAATATGCGAATGTTTTTGATACACCAAAGTGATCAGTTACTTTGGAGGTTTGTGCCTCTCTCTCTTGAGGTGAATCTTTCCATCCCTTGGAACACAAAGCTTTCCCAAATTGTAGAGCTTCCTATATTTGATATGATGGTCTTCTTCACACCCAAAATATTCGCTTAGCCTATCTTTGAGATGATGGTCTTCTTCATGCTCAAAATATTCACTTTTTCTCCTTGAAAGAGCTGATATACCTCCCCAAAATCTTCACCATGTGCATACTTCTCAACATAGAACTCATTGACAAGTGGTTCAAGTTGAGTTATATGCCCAAAGCCAAAATTAAAGTTGGTCTAGACAACATATCAGCCCATCTATTAGTCAAACCCCTTTCATACTTGATACTCAAATGAAATTGTTGCAAGAAACCCATTCATTTGTAATGCCTTTCTTGTTGCAATCTTGATTGTGTTTGTAAGTATTGGAGTGATTGTCGTTTTGTGTTGACAATGGTTACCCATCACATGTGCTTGCACTTTTTATATGCTTAAACAAGAGCTTCCAATTATTTATCATATTTGGGATATTCCAAAAATGCCCCATGGAAAACTTGTGAAAGATAGCATAGCTGTTCACCTCCTTGAAATAGAACATCCCCCATGATATGATCACTTGCGTTTGTTTCCACCTCAAATGGTAGCTGCAAGTTAGGTGGCACTAAAATAGACGCATTGCTGATTTTATGTTTCAATTCTTCAAAAGCACGATGCTAAGGGTTTTCCGAGCAAAGGACTTACCACTTGTGGTTATAGAATGCATAGGTACTACTATTGTGGAGAATGATGCTATGAACTTAAGTATTAGACAATCCCTAAAAAGCTCCTTGTATCAGCCATGTTGGAACACTTGGGCCAATTGAAAAATAGCTTATATTTTCGTGGGATCAATTCTTAAGTCTCATCTTCTAACCATGTGTTGAGGTGTAATGTTCCCTTTTCCACGTTAGTCACTTTTAAGGCATTCGGCCCATTCCACCTTATGTGGGCCTCGAGGAAGGAAGCAAGGGAGGTGAACATTGCCATTATCGCAAGTAATTTCCTTATTTATTTAATTACTAATCATTGCTTGGAGTGATTCAATTAGGTGAATGGTAAAGCGAAAAAGAAACTTCTATCTTCACCTTCATTAAGGTTAGTCTTCTTGAGAGCTACAAGGGAGGTAAAGAAATATTCTTTTACGAGGTCGGTTTTCTTAAGTGAAGTGAAGATTAAAGTGCATTTCCCCCTTCATTAAGAGTTCGGCCATGAAGATTGGGCTCCTAATTCATCCTTGATGCCAAGAAGTGTTACTTAAGGAGGTTCGAATGGAGGACGACATTATCATCTATCATCTATTTTGACATCTAGCTTGAGTGGAGCTAGTGTAGCTTTTCTTCTTGCCATTGAAGGACGAAAACCCTTCATTAGTCACCTATTGAGGAAGAAACTCTATGATAGTATCACACTATGGGACGAAACCCCTTCTGTGTGTAAGGGTGATCTCACACGAAGGTCACATTGGTACTTCAAAGTGATTTTATACAACTGATCTACATTTCCAGCCCTAGGCGACTTGCTTGAGGGTTGAGTTCGGTGCCTTCTAGGGCACATTTTGGTATTTTGAGTTGGTATTCTTGTTCCTCATAATTTATAAGGACAAAATCTTTCTAATGTCTCCTTTTCTAAATTAAAAATAATTAATAATATTTTAAGTTGGGCCCAACCAATTCTTATTTTGGGACAACTTCATATTATTATTATAAAATAAAAATATTTTTAAATACTCTTATGAGGTCGGTCTTCTTAAGGGAAGATTAAAAGTGCATTGGGCTTCTAATTCATCCTCGGCGCCAAAAAAGAGGATATAAAGGTGGATCAAATGGCCCAAGAAAGGTTATGCATGTTTATTTCAAAAATTGGTATCTTGGGTTTGTGCACAACGTGCCCTACTCTCCATTGAAGACGAAGACCTTTGGTGTCGCTCGACTTTGTGGACGAAAATCCTCATTGGATCCTATTGGGGACAAAACCCTCGGTAGTCACAACACTTTGGGACGGAAACCCTACTTTGTTGCATTGGTGGCTTTAGGCGGAGTCACAAGTGGACTTAATTGGCAGATTTTTCGAACATCAAGACATTTATCCGTGCATAGGGCACTTCTACTTTAGCTAGAGCATTTTCTAGGGTGTTGACACCCTTCTTTGGAGCGACCCATTTTGGAGGTTCGGGACCATTTTTGAGAGGGTTTCCATGGTTGGAAAATTGTGATTTCACTTTCATTGGATAGTTGGTCTCTTCAAGATCATTTTGAGCATTGGTTTGTGTTGAAACTCCAAGTATTGATGGAGTTATGAATTTTAGAAGTTTCAACTGTATTTGCACTTGAAATAAATTTATAAAATACATATTTGCTCTAGATTTCATCTTGCTGGATTTATTGAGTATTTGGGATATTTCTATGTTAATTTCCAGCCTATATTGCATGAAAATAGGTGCCATCAAGTGTTGCTACAGTTCGCTGCATTAGGAAGACTTGTTTATTTACTTTCAACTGTTTTTAATGATGTATGATGCCCTAAAAGTGTGCTTTCCAGTTCGCTGCTAGGGTTTCTAATATTGTTGGATCTGCTGTTATAAAAATCAGATTATTTTCAGTTGGGTGTTGGTGTATTTTCAGATCTGATTCTTAGGGTTTGTGGCCAAACCCTTATTTTCGGTTTAAGCCTAGAAAGGGACATTACAATCTACATTTTGGTGATTTTAAGAGGAATTTATCTATTATTTCTAGCCCTCGGTTTGGCTGTATGGTTGTAATAAAAATTAATTACAACCGTGATTTATCATTTGTTTCTCCATATTTTTGATGTATTTGAGATTGATAAATATTGCCGTGGTTGGATAAATTATTTTGGTGGCATTTCAGCTCTATTTGCATGGTTAAATGTTGATGTGAACCTCATATGCAATTCGCTGCCCTAGAGGACTGATTTATATTGTGTGTTGATTGTTTGAAGAGCATTCTCAGCTATTTCAGTTTGATGTGTGTGTGTTTGAAGGTGCAATTTCAGATTTGGGTTTAAGGCCAAACCCTTATTTCCAGATTTAGCCCTAGAAAGGGACATTACATGAGGCAACTTAGAGGGGACTTTTAGCTAGCACCAAGTAATCTTTTAATGATTTAGTTGCCAAAGACATTTTAGTGTAGTAATAATTAGTTGTTAGCATCATGGAAAGGTATTATCACCAGTCACGATGATAACCTTATACTTATGTTCATGGTAATGAAAGGCATCATCATTTGCTTACTATTTATTACTGTTACATTCTATTGTCTGTTACTGCCATCATATTGCTTGTTGTACTTTCTGACTAAGATGTTACAACACTCTAAGCTGAATGCATGTTATCATTGGCGAACCCAACAGCAGTGCGAGGAAAGTTTGTCTCTGAATGCAAGTGACAACTTTGAGTTCCAAGCGATCTATAATATTGTGGAGAAAGAATCATTCAATTGATATTGATATCCGCCAAATTCATGTTTTAGAAACAAAATCGATTTGTTTTCAGTACAGTTGGACAACTTGAAGTATCACAAGATGAGTTAGAGGTAGGGAAAGAAGTGACATTAGTTTCTTGGAGGGATTTGAATTTGATTGTCTATACCTGTGTAAATAAGAAACACTTCCTTGGATTAGTTCAGCGTCCTGAAAAAGAAAAAAAGAACACAGAGTTTAAGGAAAGATTGTAGAAAATGAGGAGAATGTAGTCAAAACGTTAATGATTTCCAAACTATTAAAAACTAGTGGTGAACCTAATGAAGATCCAAACACACATTTTCCAAATTGGAAATACTATTGGAAGGCTAGTGATAGTAGAGATGACAAGTCTAGATTGAAATAGTTTCCAGGAACCCTACAAGATTATAGAATCAAATGGTTTGACCAATTAAATGTAGATGAAAAGAACTCATGGTGGATGGTGAAATCAGCATTCAGTAAGGAATTTAAGAAGTGGCATACATATGTCCAAATACTTGATGAATTAATTGATATTCAGCAAGAAAAGGGCGAGCCCATGAAGAAATTTAATAGAAGAATGTTAAACTTAGTACAAATATTCGATGATGATGTGTAATCGACTTACATATCCCAAAGGCGATTCACCAACACAGATTTACATCTACTAATGCGCTGATCGAATGTTTTATGCTACCATTGAAATAACATATATAAGACAGCAAATTTGTGTCTGTTACAGCTATGTCTGCCATGTACATCTTATATTAGGTATGCAATTGTATGCTTTCTCACATACATGCCTACAATTTCTTATAAAGTATAAACCAGATTGTGCACACTTTTTATGCTACTACGACATTTGATCTTCCAGTCCATGAGACAACTGAGCAGTAAAGAATTATACTGATTCTTTAGATTGTATATGAGTGGAAACAACTCCTTACTATTGTAAACAAGAACTATGCTTGTGATCAGCTGAACACATCATTCATGTGCTTTCTTAAGTGCTTTAGTTTATGAAGTAGTTGCATAGAATGATGGTAAGCAAGTAAAAGACGTAAACACACAAGAAAAGAGAGATTAATGAAGGATTTTCCCTGAGAAACTCAATGTGGGAAAAATCCAGAAGAGTGGGGCTATGCCTCCTCATCTCCATCATCATTTTGCAATATTTACAAGCCAATTGCTCAATTTGAGGCTTCAATTGCATTGTGCGCCTTCTCGATCATTACTACAATGCTCAGGATACATTGTGGACTTTCTTCAACACTTCTACAATGCTCTACTAGCTTGCCTTGCAATGGATTACTTATTTATTCTTCATGCTCACTGTTGCTCTCAGCCATATATTTATCTCCTACCTCAAGAACTCTAAAGTTCCCTCGTAGATGTTTTTACATCCAAGGGGTATATTTATGTTAACGGTTGAGAAAATGAGTCGTATAGAGGATTTTAAATGCCTCCCACATGAAGAAACAGAAGAACCGATTCAAGTTCCATGTGGACATTAGATTCTGCTATATTGTCTCGTATGGAGTGATTTTGGCTGCAGTTGAACTTGTTTGCTTAATCCTGTACTATGTTGCATGGGTTCGTCTTAAGCCAAACCTGTTGTAAGGGTTCACATAAAGCCGAACCAGTCACTTACCACTGATTCTTCAATGGTGTGGGCCCTGAGGTTTTCGGATCATTGCTGACTTTCTGCACTAGTTTCCCTGTTCTTCCATTTCCTCCAATTGTTGTCTTAGAGAGGATGAAAGCATTACTTAAGACCCTCATTAGTTCACACATGAACTAAGAAGTTGAGTTGATATACTCAATCAATTAAATGATGATTTTCTAGGACCCAATCCGAATCACACCTACCCAATATGGAGGCTTTTTGTCCCCAAAATATTTTAAATGAAAAGATGAGGATTTGCCTTCTACCTTCTCAGATGGGATACCTTTCTTTCTCACTTCTGCATTAAGTGAAATTATTTACTTGCTTTGGAGTTTGCTATTATAACCTTGTGCCCTATAAATAAGACTGGTTTAAATATGCCATTGAGCCCCTGAAGTGTTTTCCAAATGGCTCTCTTGCACTCTTTGGTGTCTTGGCCTTTCTCTTGCACTTCGGTGTCTATTCTTGCTCTGGCATTCTTTGGTGCCTATTCTTTCTCTGGCACTCTTTGGTGTCTTGGCCTTTCTCTTACACTCTTTGGTGTCTATTCTTGCTCTTGCATTCTTTGGTGCCTATTCTTTCTCTAGCATTCTCTGGTGTCTTGGCTTGGTATGGTACTCCTTCGTGTCTCGGCCTCAACCTACGTGGTTGATAGTGGTATTCTTGGCTGATTCTCTTAGCCCCTTTCTTGTAACACACATGCTTGTAGGATAACATATTGCTCTGTCTTTGGAGATGCTTGCTACAACATCTTCCTTGTTTACATGCTTAGAACAAGTGATGAAAACATATGTGATTATGTGTGTGGGCTGAAATCACAACCTCTTCTACATCGCTGCCCCTATCTTGGGTCTCAAAGCCCAAAGTTTTCATCAACAACAACAAATGCAAATTTATAGAAATGCCACTGATGAAACTTGTGCGTTTACCAAGTTATACACCCAATCAAATCAGTAGTCTTCTTGTGGAGTGCTACTCACCTAGAGTGCTTTACCACCTTGCGATTCGTGATAAAATGCCATGCCACTTCTCTTCCACCATGGAAGAAACCCTTTGTTTCACGAGCATGCTTGTAGATGGGAATATGTCTGTAAAACGTATCACATCACACAGACCAAGAACCAAACATATGCTTTGATACCAATCTGATCAACAATTAGGATAGATATTCCATTCCTAACTCATCAACATGAATCTTAACATTCTTAAACTGATATAAATGGAATATGAACTGGATCAAGTTGCTGTTTATTAAGATTTATGCATAAAAATAGAATTTATTATAGAATTGTAAAGCCACGTCAATGCTAGAATTATGACAGCAGTTCATACAACGAAATGGAGCAAATAAATAACTGAAAACCCACACACACAAAGAGAGTTAAACACAAGAAATGACCCCGGGAATCCTAATTTTGGAAAACTCTAGCAACACAAGGCTGCGACTTCTTATGTCAACCAAAAATCAATAAAAATTACAAGCCAATTTAGCTCTCATGGAGCCTCCAAAGTATTTGTGGAGCGATTAGAGTGCTTCTTCAATGTCGTATCAAGCTTGCCCTGCTTTGCAACTCACCCAAGCAAACTTGCTTTACTCCTACAATCAGTTGTAGAGGCTTTCCTACAGCTCTAGATTATTTTACAGTAGCCCTAGATTATTTTACAGTAGCCCAATGGTCATATTTATGCTTCTACAAGAGTATTCAAATGACACAAAATACTCAAACTGCTTTGTCACCTCAACAGTTGAAAGGTAGTATACCATGACTTCCGTTCGGGCAGTTGAGCTGCTCATTTGTTTTATTTGCCGAATTTGGTGGTGCTGATTCTTTCTACATGACCCTACTTCCTGCTGTTGCTTACTGGACAAATTCATCAACCAATGATTTTGTTTGTTACAGAGAGAGGTCCAGTGGATGAATTTGTCACTTATTCCTGATGTCAACTGTTGCTGAAGCCACAAGATGTCCAAATCAGTAGTCTTCCTTGTCCTCCTTTTCCTCTGTTCCATGCTTTGCACATTTTGTATGTCCTGTTTTCCCGATTCACGGTGTGAGTGAAACATGGTTTGAGTTCTTCATTGCTCATACAAACCATGAATGAGTATCTATCTAAACAACTGAATTACATGTATACGGATTATCTAATTCGGATCAGTAAAAATACTAAAAATATCAACAGAAATTTACACTGTTTGTCGTATCAGAAATTAAATCTATCTATTGAGTGCAGAAATTAACTAAGATTTCAAATACTTTATAGGTCCAAAACAGTACAGAGAATTTAAATTATATTAATAATCAACGTTGCATCATAATGCCTTATGATAAACTAGATATATATTATACAAAATAAGATCGAAAGCATAAGCGGTTTAGTCTGATTGAAAAGAAACAGGAGCTTACTGTCTTGGCTCTCCTAGATGACGTGATTTTTCACTCAATGTTCACTTTACTTTATACATATTGCTCAAATTTTACATCCCCTATGGTTTGACCTCGCAACCAAACCTTGGGTGTAAACCGGTCCTTGTGTATCTCATGTCATCAATTTCCATTAGCAGTTGACCTCTGTTTTATGGGAAACAGGAAATGGAAAACATGAAAAGAAATGGTGCAAGTAGTCTGGTCGGGTTTCTTCTAACAAGATTTCTTCAAAGTTTACGATTGACTATGCTCATCCTAGGACTCGGATAGGTAACCTTCAAGAGATTAGTATAAAGGTGTGCATGGAACATCAATGCCAAAGGTAGAGTAAAATTTGAGATTGCCCATACTGCAAATTTTTTTGAGTTAGATGCATTTTTACCTTGTCAGCCTTTAGTGTCAAGTAAACCCTCCTTAACCACCCCATTTGGGTTTAGCAATTGTAAACAATGGGTAAAAGAAGAAATGCATGACTATCCTGCAGAGGATCAAATTAAAATCAAGACCGGCCAAGTGCCATAAGTGTTTGATTTATAAATAGTTCTGTTCATTGTACCAGGTTACAGGACCGTAAGGATTTTGATTTCCATTTGTATACGATGATTTTATTAGTACTTGAGCTTATGGTCTCTAATGGTAAGCTCATTTTGACCTTGACCTGCAAAAAGTCATCTACGATTTTATCAGTTTACAGTTCAGAAGCTGATGGCCTCTGATCATGGCTTGACTGTGACCTGTTTTTGAGAAAAGGAGCTATAGAATCCAATTTTCTGTGTGCCTTCTTGCATATGTGTGGGATGCTATCATAGCACCAAGTTAAGCTGAACTGTTTAGGCAAAGCTCATGTTCTTATTCCCCATATGATCTTTTCTCTGGGTGGTTGGGCTTATAGTCTGCTTGGACATAATGAGACCTGCCAAACACAAGATTATAACCCTCTTCTTGATAAGGAGCTACGACTCGAAAATTTCAGTGAAAATTGAAAACTGCTCTATATTAAGTACTGACAGCAGGACAGTACTAATGAAAGCTTTGTCTAAATTGAAGTATTATTCATTTGTTACATTTGAATTTTTAAGACACGTTGTTAAGCAATAAGTTGCTTGATAAAATATTAAAAAGTGATGATGCATGAAGTATTTCTATTGACCTGGCACAGGTAAGACATGAAGATGGCTTATGCTCGTTACCTGTGGACTTCTTACATTTTCAGAAAAACTGCACAATTAAAGATTTTTATGCAGCACTTGAGATTGAGCCTAAAGAGGCTCTCTTGTGCATGGCAGCGGCTGTCCACGAGGTGATTTTGTTAGTTTGTAAAATTTCTTGTTTGCGTTTTTCAATAGAGTTCTTTTAGAGGGTGTTTTGGATCCTCATATAATATTTTGGCCGTCAGTGCAAGGTAATAAACTGATACCTTCAATTAGACAGCTAACTTTGTATTTTCTAGCATCAAAATACTTCTTTCAATAATTCCTTCTGTCAAACAGGTTATATCATGCAGCGATAAGCAGACAAACTATTACAGAAAAATTAACATTAGATTATATAATCATCCCGATTCCATGCTGGCACTTAAGAATTTGAAATCTGCTTTTATTGGTAACTTTTTCTTCTATGTTTTTTAATATTCTGTATGGCCTAGCTGACTAAAATTTATCTACATTTTCAAATGTCTTTGTGAATCTCAAATTATGAATGATGAGTTTCACTTCCAAAAGTAATCTGGCAGGAAGACTTGTATCAGTGCGTGGAACAGTTGTGAGAATGAGTGTAGTGAAACCTTTGGTGGTGAAAATGAATTTTTCATGCACGAAATGTGGATCAACCATCTCATGTTGTTTTCCTGATGGGAAATACTCCCCACCAACAAGTTGCATTCTTCGTGGTTGTAAAAGCAAAATGTTTCTTCCCATCAGATCTACTGCACAGACTCTTGATTTTCAGAAAATCAGGTCTGTTACCAGGTTTATTAGATCAAGAAAAATAATAACTGACCTATTTTATGAAATGTTCTTGAGTAAAAACTCAATTGTCAGAGCATGGAATCATGAAGGTAAAAATGATGATGTATTTCTTCATGTGCACAGAATACAGGAGCTCTTGCAGGCTGAAAATCACGAAGAAGGGAGAATGCCACGGACTGTAGAGTGTGAATTAACTGAAGACCTGGTGGATGCATGCATACCTGGTGATGTAGTTACAGTATGTGGGATTGTGAAAGTAATCAACACTGATATTGATGTTGGAGGAGGTATAATAGTGAACTTTAATGTTAAAAACTCTACACTTTGTTTAGAGATCACAGCTTGAGATTCTTACTTGTTCATTTCCATGGATTTCATCAAAATTTATATTTTCTCAGTTGTTAATTTTAGGCACATAAGTTTTATGTCATAATAGTTTGTAGCTTGTTCTATCCATGTCTGTAGATTAATGGATCTATGGTTGTTTCTATTTCCAAAATTCTTTGATGAATGACGCATGCCTACCTTGGTTTTCAATCTTTCTTCATGCTTTCGTTGGGATGAGTTTGGTTAGATGCTTGGATAAGGTTTCTCTGATTAGTTGGACTACTTATCCACTTAATTCATGTGGAATTTGCTACTAGCTTCCTTTCTCAAGGAGCATATTTTAAATTATCAGCGATTCATTAGTAAACGTACTAATAGCTATGCAACAAAGCTGTATGCGAATGCTATAAAGTCTATAGCTGGATCTGTGTCTACATTTAAAATCCTGTTATTTGAGTCTATAGCAAGAGTTGCAAAAAGTGCTGTTTTCCAAACCATAAAACTTGGATTGGAGTCCCATTTAACATTGTCGAGCAAGAAAGCATGGCTTATTGCCTTCACAAAGAAAATAATGCTCGCATTCTTGATGGTGTATTGTACTAAAAGGGACTAAAGAAAATAAATATTCTATCACCTACTAAGGTTGTTTTTGGGTTTAGTGGATCCTATATAAAATGAGAATCTGTTTTGATGTAGTTTTCCAATAGAATTTCTAAGGGGCTAGGTCTAGAAGACATGGTGTATCAAAACCATGCTTCCATATTCCTACATAATTGATTCGTGCGCATGAGGGTTTTCTCAAGACAACCTTCTCTTCATGGTATTCTTGTTGTCATTTGGATGCTCTGTGTGACCTTGCACTTTGACAGTCTAAACACCGTGTAACTCTATAAATCAAATGATTCCTTCACTCCAAGTGGGACAAATTTTGATCATCAATCTTGACATCGTTTGATGTAGTGTAGCATCTGCATAGCTTGTGCAACACTACACGTACTCATGCCATTATAGTTGGCTATCCTGACTTAGTGCTCTACTTGATTGGCATACCCTGAGGTAGTGAACACAACCAAGGACTTATACACATGTTGATCGTCACACCAATCTTCACGCCATTATCCCAACATATTGGCGCTTTCTCAAGCATAACTCAAGTTGTTTGGCGTACCTTGAGTTGATGCTAGTACTAAGTAACGCTACCCAATGTTGCACAAGCCTGTGGACTCTTGTGAACAAACTGCAACTTTGCATCATTGTGCTGACTAGTGCCATTCGTGCAAGCTATGAGCAGTCTTGCATGCCCCACAATTCCAAGTGACATGTCACACAACACTTAAGACTACGCCTATGTTAGGACCTCAATGTCTTAACCATCTATTATTATTTTTACATTGTAATAGTCATAATTTAGCTATTTAGCTTGGGCTCCTATTTTGTGTGTGTGGCTGACCCTTGAGCATTAGGGTTAGGGCTTGCGATGAAGCTTGGGCGCTATGTTGTAAGGCCGAACCTTGAGCATTGGGGTTAGGGTTGTAATGCCCATACATTGATGTTGTAAGAAAGAGACGTGGGAGATTATTTTTTGTAACAATATCTGCTCTAAAGGGGCTGCCTCCTTGAAGAGGGCCGTGGTATTTGAATATAAGCAAGATTCGCAACTATTTTATGAGTTGATTGAGTATTCTCTTGTTTTGCATTTTATTATTTCCATTTGATTTGATTGTTTGCAATCAAGATCAAAACAAGTGGTATTAGATCTCTTTCCGTGGTCGTGTTTCTACAAGAGAGCATCAAGGCTTCAATTGTACTGCAATTGCCTATTGTGGCTCTTACGTTGCCCTTTTGGGATTTGGGTGATCGGAAAGTGGTAACAAAAGTAGAGGCACTAAGAATTAATGGCACAATTTTCTCTTGCTAGTAGTTTATTTATTTATTTAGGCTAGAAACCCTTTACTGGGGTTTCAAATACCCTCAAATAGCTGTCTTTTTGGCTAAGGATTCAAAATCCAGTGTGAAGTGAGGTGGGTTCGACCCATCATCACGTGAGACTTTGAGACAAAATCTATATACGTCCTCAAGCTTCCATGTACCTTTAGATAATATCGAAGACCCCAATTTTTTTTTTTCAAAATCTAGCCACGAGTAGCCATCAACCATCTCGTAACCTATGGTCCAATGGTAAGTAGTTAGCCCCGAGAAGTTACTTGCATCATACCTTAGAGACAAACCAATGGGCTACGGGATGGTTGAATCCTTTGTCGTTAGTGCTTTGAAAAATTGGGCAAACACCAATTACAAATGGGATCCATATATCTACAAGCCTACGAGACTAGACACAATAAATAGCAAACCCTCTATATTATAACCCAATGATTTTCTATTTTTAACCAGCGATTCTGAAAAGGATAGAGGGGTCATAAATTTTCTAGTCAATTCTCTTGCAAATGGTGCAAAATACGACAATTTTGAGTAAAATCAGTCCATAGGGTGGTCAATCAAGAAAAGAGTTCGTTTTTTCATTTATTTCACACCTAGCCCAAATCAATCTTCTCTTTGTTCTAATCATTTTTGTATGATTGCTCGATAAACCTTCCTATAAACCCAAGGCAACTAAAATGAAGGGCTGTCACTCTCGGGGCTTTTCCATGGAGAAGTTGGATGAAGACATCAAATCAATGCGCACCAACACACTCCTCTATACTTGAGCAATTGTCCAAATTGGATCTTTTTTTTTTTTGATGATTAAACGCTTTTGACCGGAGCTATGAATCGGAGGGCGAGTGTAATATCCCCTTGTGGGATATTAATGATTTATTATTAATTACTTGCAAAACAAACAACTTAGAAAATAAACCCTCCTAGGTTTACCTCAACTAACCCTAGTGTCAGCTTCAATACAACCCAAATAGGGTTGGAGTGAGCCAAGGTGAGGGTTTAGATGGGCAATCCAGTTGGTATTTACACTCCTTTATCCAATACACTTTGCAGAAGTAAAAATAATAAATAATATTGCTGAAAATTAACTGAAACTTTGGAAATTAATAACTCCCAAAATACTCTTTTGACTTGAAACCAAGTGCAGTAGAAAGGGAAAATTATGAGCTTCTATTCACAATAAATATCAGATCTTTCCATGCACTAGAAACCACTCAAAACAGCCCCCAAAATCCCAAACTCAATCACTAGGGTTAGGGTAGAATCTGCAACATAATTCCAACACTTTTTCCTTCACTTTAAGAGTCAATAAATGCAGTTCCAGATCTGCAATTAATAAATCTAAAACAGCAGATTTATAATCACTTCAAAATCCCTTCCAAACACTCTTAGCACATGCCCAAACAAGTCGATTTCATCAATTAAAAACCAACAGCATATAATAAAAGATATTCATCATAAATCACACTCCAAACCCTCAAAGCAAACTTATATCTTCTCCCAAAAATGGTGCCTTATACATATATAGAGAAATGATTGCAAAACTTATTACTTCAGGCTCATATGGGCACACACACTTCACAAATGGTGGTGTTAATAAACACCTTTTGTTTTGATCATAAGTGGGCATACATCCCTTCTCCAAGCATGAAGATAAGTTTTATAAACCGTCAACATCCAAAAAAGGAGTAACCACATCTTCTTTTATAGCTTTTGCTTGCACATCCTCCAAAGTTCTTCTCCATCTTTGGCGCCATCATCTAGGAGGAAATCTTATTTAAAAATGTGTTTGAAAGTCACCAACAACAAATATTAAATGCATAGGGATTTTAAAAAGATGCCCATATGAGTCGACCCATGCTTAGGAATAATCACTTTGTCTCAAATATTAATTATTAAATGCTTCCAGGAAAATGCGACTTGCCTAGTCACTTGATTTACCTTTTAAAAAAATGCATTTATTATCTCAAGGTGAAGTCGAAACAAAGAGAAGAAAAGAGAAGAAGAAGAAGGAGAAGGGTGGGCTGAAAACAACCAACCGGAAGAAGGGAGGAGGAAGGAGAAAGAAGAAACAATGTCGGCAAGAACCGACATCGGGAAGAACAGGAGAGAAGGGAAGAGACCAAAGAATGCCGAATAAACAACGCCACCAGAGGCAAAACCAAAAGATCAATGGTACTGAGTACCCACGGAGATTTGCTTCCCGAAGAAGAAGACTGAACGCATCGCCAACACGATCTTTGAGCTCGTTCCGCTTGTTTCTATTGTGTTCTTCCTTTTCCGCCTATTTAGGAGCAACTATGTTGGACCCTAGACATGTGGAGGGCCTGCTCGTTTGGGGACTCTGCCTTTGGATTTTACCTTTGAAGTTACGTTGATGAGGCACGTGGAGGCTTCCGCTGCTCTTCCCATGCTTAGAATTTTCAACGGCCGGTGCAACTTTCTCGGCTCGACCATGTGGAGAGCCTGCGCTCGTTTGAGAATCTTTCTTTCCGCTTGTTTCTATTGTGTTCTACCTTTTCGCCTATTTAGGAGCAACTTTGTTGGACCCTAGACACGTGGAGGGCCTGCGCTCGTTTGGGGACCTGCCTTTGGATTTTACCTTTGAAGTTACGCACGATGAGGCATGTGGAGGCTTCCGCTGGCTCTTCCCATGCTTAGACTTTTCAACGGCCGGTGCAACTTTCTCGGCTTTGACCACGTGGAGAGCCTGCGCTCATTTGGGAATCTTTCTTTTAAGCATCATACCAAAAGTGCGCCGAAGAGACACGTGGAGGCTTCCATGGCCTTTTTATACTTAGCCGATTCGGGCCTCGAGTGAACAAATAAGCGCTTCAGCTTCGAGGAGGGACGAGTATCGGAAGACTTCAGAGAGATGGTGGCGATCAATTTCAGCCGTCGTGGCCTCTTCCGGAAACTCGCAAAGCGATAAACAAAGGGGAAGCCCAAAAACGCCATAGTCGGAGGACGGAGACCATATTGCCGAGCGAAGCCGAAGCTAACGACTAAAAAAGAAATGCTCGCACGGGGGAGTCTGCGTCATTTTTGCAGGGAAGCAAACCGCTTGTGTGAAATGATAGAAGGGAGCCCTCGCCACACCTTTGCGTCACTAGAAATTTTAATGGCTGCAGGATAATCAATCGCTTGGTTGGCAAGAAGATCCGCAACATTATTAGCTTCTCGAAAAACATGTGTGATGTGCCAATTGCTAAGTTTCCCGAGCCAATAGAGGATGTTGGAAATGAATGGGTTGAGTTTCCAAGAGGGGGCCGACCTTTAAGAATGGCCTGTATGATGATTTGGGAGTCCCCTTCGATGAAAAGTGAGTCACAACCAGAGTGGATGGCTAGTTTAACACCTTCCAGGAGCGCTTGAGCTTCGGCCATATTGCACGTACAATCCCAAGGGGGAAAGAGCCAACTGAAATAAGGAAACCTTTATCACTTCTGAGGATGCAACCGGCACTGATTTACTAGGGTTACCCCTGGAGGCCCCATCGAAATTCAATTTCCAAGAGCCCAAAGGGGGAGGCCACCATTTAACACTCCTTTTCAGAAATTTCTCCACTTGGGAAAGGCCACGTTTGACGATGGAACCGGAGCTGGGATTTTAATGAGGGGCCAAGATTTCCTGATGACAACATCACACGAGGAGAAAAGAGGATTATTATGGCTATTTTTACTAACTTTTTCAGAGATGGCCGCTTCTAATTTGACAAGAAAAATCGGCAATTCAGAAGACTGCTCACGGAAAAGACGCAAGTTACGCTCCCACCAAATGTGCCAAATTAGGAAGAAAGGAGCTATGGCCCAAATAGAACTGAGGGAGCTCTCTTGTCCCATCTTGGGCCAAGAAAGGAGAGTATCAATGATATTGTTACACATGGAGCCCAAGCTAAATTAAGCTTAGCTAAAAGCCAGTTCCAGCTCTCTAAGCAAAAGTGCAGAAAAGGAGAAGATGATCAATATCCTCCTCAGCTTCCCCACAAAGAACACATTTAGAAGGACCGAAAATCCCCAAGATCTTCTCACAATGCAAATGAGTGAGGATTTTCCTTTTAAGAACAAGCCAAAAACAATGCTACTTTGGGTAAGATGGAGGGATTCCAGCAGCCGTAGGAACAGGAGTACCTTTACTAGACATGGAAATAAGCTTTGCATAACCTTCTTTCACAGAATAGGAACCCGTAGAAGCACCAAGCCAAATTAAATGATCCTCGCTATCTTTAAAGGAAGCAGTTCTAGACGAAAGAGCCTCCATGAAAGAGGATGTCTCGAGAGGGGAAGCGCCAAGGGTGGCGATATCCTTCCAAAGCCAAGAAGGCGAGCCATCATGATGTCTATGACCATAATCAACAACAGAGTTTCCCAAGAGGCCCTAGAAACATTCATAATTCTATTGAGATTGGGAATAAGATTCAAAGGCGGATGTCCATTCCAACTATCCTCCCAAAAATCAGTCAACCTACCATTGTTGACCTGCCAGGAAACCGAGTCCGCGATCAGAAATCTGCAGTTGCAAATGAAGTTCCAAATGTGGGACCCTTTGGGGAGTTCAGTACTAGAGAGCAAAAGTTCAGGACGGCCAGCCTCCAGATATTTATGGGAGAGCACTTGAAAAACCAACCTCTTGGCATCCGATAAAAAGTTCCAAACAAGTTTTGCACCTAGAGCAAAGTTTTGAAGAGCGAGGTCCATTATTCCCAAACCGCCTAAGGATTTGGGAAGTTTGACAGTTTCCCAATTGACCAAGTGAAATTTTCTATCTTCGTTGTTCCCCTGCCACAAAAAGGATCGGACGATCTTTTCAAATTTTTTCAGGACTGATTTGGGGATCAACAAAACCGAGAGCATGTAGATTGGGAGAGCTAGGAGGACAAAATTGATCAGAAGAGCTCAGCCAGAGAGAGACATTTTCCTCCTTTCCAAGAATGCAATCTCGATGAGAGAGAATTGAGGAGATCATCCCAGAGATTAGCCTTACCTTTACCATAAAAAAGTGGAATACCCAGATATTTTTGAGGAAGGGCACCCGCCGCAAAACTCAGAGTTTCCTTGATTCTGCGCTGCAAACGAGGAGAGACATTGAAAAAGAAGATAACAGATTTATGAAAGTTGATTACCTGACCAACCGCGAGCGAATAAGAATTCAAAATATAGGACAGGCTGTGAGCTTCCGGATAGAAGCTTGGCCGAAAAGAAAGGTGTCATCCGCGAACTGCTGGTGTGCGAAGGGGAGGCAGATTGGTGGTGATGGAGATACCCGTAAGGGAACCATCACTAATCGCCGATTTGATACCACGACTCAAAGCTTCAAATGACAAGGAGAAAGAGAAACGAAGAAAGAGGGTCCCCTTGCCTTAAACCCCTGCAGCTACTAAAGAAACCTTCCACTGAACCATTAACCAAAATGGAGAAGCTCGAGAAGAAATGCAGTTGAAGACCCAATTGCAGAAATGGATACTGAAACCCATAGCTTGAAGAGATTTAAGAAGGAACCTCCAATTGATGCGATCGTAGGCTTTACTAAAGTCCAATTTAATCATCATGCCTGAGCGCGAGGAAGAGTGAAGAGTATGAATTAACTCATGCGAGATGATGATACCATCCGCGATGGATCTCCCAGGAATGAACCCACTCTGTTCATGTGCAACAAGTTTATGAAGAAGGGGGCTCATTCTGGAAGCTATGGCTTTTGAAATAATTTTATACGAAGTGTTGCACAAGGATATGGGCCGAAAGTCATCCAATTTCTTAGCCGGAGACTTTTTAGGAAACATGCAAATTAAGGTGTGGTTCAAGGCTCCAAGGATCTTACCAGAGCGACGAGATTCCTCCACGGTGAGCCAGACATTGTCTCCAATGATATCCCAAAAATCTTGGAAAAAGGAAGCAGGAAAGCCATCCGACCGGGGCTTTGTCCCTTTGCATAGAGAAAACAATCAATCGAACCTCCTCCTTGGAAAAGGGGGAAAGGAGCTTATCATTGTCATCGACATCAATCAACTTTGGAATCTGCGCTAAGAATGGAAGCTGAGCGTCCAAAGAGGAGACACTGTCACCATTCAAAAGTTTTTGGAAGTGAGACACAGACTCAACTTTAATCTGGGATTGGGAGGAAATCAACGAATTGTCCTCCAACATCAGGGAGGAGATGTAGTTAACATTTCTTCTGGCTTTAACCGAGGCATGGAAGAATTTAGTGTTTTTGTCCCCATCAGCCAACCAGACTTCACGCGACTTTTGTCTCCAAAAGGTTTCTTCTTTTAAAAGGAGGTCACCCAAGTTCACTAAGCAGAGATTTTTCTTTGAGAAAGTCATCCTGATGCATACCGAATCTAAAAATTGATTCATTGAGGGTTCGATTTCATTCTCAACTCTTAATTTTTCTTGAAAAATGTTTTTGAAGTTGGAGGAGTTCCATTCGGTCAGATGAGCTTTGAGCAAAGAAAGTTTTTTAGACAGATAAACATCCATGTCCTTGACACCATTGAGGAAGCCCACCAAGTTTTAATAAGAGACCGGAGGGAGGGATCCTGCATCCACATGGCCTCGAATTTGAAGGGGGAACGGCGAGGCGGAAGGTCGAAAGAGATGTTGAGAGATAAAGGAAAGTGATCAGAACCGGAAAGAGGATTGACAAACATTTGAGAAGGAAATTATGCTGAAGCCATTCTTCAGAAATCAAAAATCTGTCAAGTCGAACAGCCATAGAGCTAAACCCAAGGCGCCGATTGTTCCAAGTGAACCAGCCCGAGCAGGGTTCCACATCAACTAACTTAGCAGAATCCACGAAGGTGATGAAGTCAGCCTGAGAGCGTGGCTGCCACTGAATACCTCCCCGTTTGTCTTTGTCCAAAAGAGTGGCATTGAAATCCCCTGCAACAATGATCTTAGAGTCCGGGGGAGTCAAGCACATCCTGAATTTTAGACCAGGTTTCCTGTTTTTGATGGGATTATTTGGTCCATACACGTTGCAGAGAAAAAAAGATTCGTCCGAATGCTTCAGTAAACCTTGCACCAAAGAAAGTTAGGATTGTCAGAGAGAAGCTCAACACCGCAGCTACTGGTCTTCCATAGAACACCTAAACCGCCTGAGGCACCAACAAAATCAACAAAGCAGCCTTCCCAACCTTTCCATTTGCGAAACCAGCCATTCATACAATCCACTTTTGACATTTTTGTTTCTTGAATCATACAAATAGAAGCATCCAAATCTGCAACATAGCGTCTGAGAAGACGCTGTTTGTTAGGGGCGTTGAGTCCCCTAACGTTCCACGAGAATAAAATCATCTTTTCTTCAGAGAGGACGCGCCTCTCCTACTTGAAGATGGGAAAAAGAGCGAAGTTGTAGTTTTCGGCCGACAACGACCTCCTTAAGGGATTGAGAGTCTTTGGAGGGACATCCTGGAGGAGCTTTCGGGCCCAAGTCAATATTGAGAATGGCTGGAGTCGGAAGAATGGGGCTCTGCCTATCGGTTTCAATGGGGAATAACTCAGTTTCCTCTTCCAGAACATTGCAAGACTCCCCAGGAACACCTTCTTTGGAGGAAATCATATCCTCCTTCTCATTGACCCACTTTTCCAGAGAAACCGCATCCGCACCAAGCCCCAAAGCGATGCCCTCATGGAATAAGGAAAGAATACGAGTAGAGTCTTGAACCACTGACACTGTTTCTTTGACCAGAGAGATGGTGCTTGGGTCGAGATCCAAAGGTTTCAAATCAAGTGCTTTACTAGAGGAGGCCTGTTCAGTAGAAGAGACCTTTACGGGGGCCGGGGGTCGAGACCTGCGAAACTGCAAGCTGGACAAGCTTTTTTCCAGACAGCCGCACTAGAAGCGGAGGGGTTTTTACACGCTTTCTGGTAATGACCCGCTGTTTGCAGCGGAAGCAACAGTTAGAGACCGCCTCGTAGTCCACTTTCTGTACCCATTCCCCATAGGGGGAAGAGATAACAATAAACTCTTGAAGTTTCTTAGAAGAATCGACAAAAATACAGATCCTGGCAAAGGAAGAGAGAGTGCCTTCCAGAGTAACCGGATCTATGCGAATAACACGACCCAGGCTAGAGCAAATTTTAGTAAGGGTATTCGAGACCAAAACTCGCTAGGGAGAGAGTACAACCGAATCCATACATGGATGCCTTCCATATCAGCTTGTTCTGGATCGAAGTGGGCGGACCACTCACGTAGGTGAATCCCAGATTCTGCGAAGAGGAAGTCTTTCCTTGCCAAAGAATCGTCCCTTTGCGCTTCACTCCGAAAATCACCAAGAAGAAACCTTTATCCAAGAACCGAATACGAAGACCACTTCCCCATCGGATGTCGCACCATCTACGAATGCCCTCAATCGTCAGGCGACGACCCACAAATTTGGCTATTATAGCTCTTTTACCAAGAAGGGAAAGCATGGTCAACCGAGTCTTCCAGAGAAAAAAAACAAACTCCCTGACCGAACCTTCAAGTTGGTTTGGTCCCAGACCAAGGCGCTTCCATTTCTTCACTTCAGTCACAGATGAAATAGACAAATGGTCGTTGCAACGTTTGAAATTTGAAAAAAGCGACTGTTACGAATTGATACCCTTCAGCCTTCCTTCCGCTTTTACCCCTTCAAAATTTTCAGAATCTATCGCTTTGTTGGACAAATTGGATCTTAGTGCTGACTTGGACAGCCAATTGATGAATGCCAAATACAAATCCATACATAGTGGTGGACGGGGTCTAACATGTGACGCGACATTGTCATGACAAGCACCAACATTTTGGGGATTGCCTGAACATCCCTATTAGATTTCCCAAAAATTTTCCAGCAATGACCCCGCAAGATGGCATATAAAGCAGGGCAATTCCTTTTTGTTCATCGACTCCCATGGCTAAGAAACTTCCGATAGCTTTGTTCAACTTGGATCATGAAGTCACTCAATGGTTCTAGTGGATGGCAAAGAGACATATTATGCTTGTATTGGGTGAATTCAATCAACACCTACTTACCATGAATATGACAACTTCATAGGTGCATTGACTAAACTATGACAAACTCACCTTGTTTGTGATTACAAAACCCAATTTGAAAAATTGGCCAACCAAATAACAAGGTTGGATGAGGCGTTTTTCACATGTTGCTTCATTAGTGGATTGAAGGAAGACGTTAGGGCTGAAGGCATAATGTTCAAAGGCCCCACTTTGATGGAAACGATTTGGTTGGATAAATTAGTGGAAGATAAAAATGCAGACCAACATCATCCATGTAAACCACAACAAGTTAGAATTCCTCAGCCGTCTGCCACCAAACCAACGCTCTCGACCACCACTAGCCAAGCACTTGATTCATGAGGAGATGGTGGCTCATAGAGCAAAAGGGATGTGCTACAATTGTAATGAAAATTACGGCCTAGTTCATAAATGTACAAAACAAAGAAAATATCTCCTAGATGTTGAGACACCTTTCATGTCTGACATGCTGAATGACTTAGAAGACAACTGATAAGAGGAGAAACTAAATGAGATTAGTCTGATTGATGAAGTTACCCCTGAAATTTCAGTGCATGCCTTTGTAGGGATCACAACCCTATTATTGGAGTGTTCACCTAGGCTAGAAGTAATCTTCAGTTATCTAGCTTAGTATTGTCTATGGTCACACTATAATAGGGTTAAGCTTAAATTAGCTTGAGTGGTTTATTAGTTGGAATATTATTTAGTGGCATTTGTTATTGTGCGCGCAAGAGTTTGTCCTTGTGAGTACATTTAACCATCTCCTCCAACCACTTGTAGTTTGAGAAACAAACTGCATTGGCTATTTATTTCAAGGACTGTATTGTACACATATACAAACACACACACGTGCAGACACAGACAATGAGAGTTAGTTTGTGCAAAATAGAAATATTCAGCATATTGTGTGGCTGTTCACAATCACATTGCTGTGTGTATATTGGCATAGTTTTCACTGTGGTTTAGGTATGAAGAATTAATCCTGTGATTGAATAATTCTGCACTCTAATACGGTATCACAACATGAATTCTTGCAGCCATTACTCAGTGTCTTTGACCACATTCAACATTTGTGAAATTTTTGTTGAAATATTTAAAGCGCGTACAGCCAGGCTGCACATCATATTAAGTTCAAGCTTTTTCTCAAAAAAACAAATTCTTGCAGGCTGTATGACACCACAGCAGACGATATTTTTGAAAGTTCGAGTTTTAATTCTCTTTTATATTATAAGGAGGCAGCTTGGCAAACCTTTTCTTCTGGTCGTTAATCTTCACCCCCAGCTGTTACATGGATTGTGCTCTCAACTGCTTCTGATCTGTTGCAAGCCCACCCAGATGCTGATCCTGCCACATCTATCACTCCACCTGACAATAGCTGACAGTCTATAGCAGCTGCGGTGATCTAGCTGCTGGAACAGTTCTGCCACCCATTAGTGGACTTCGAAAGATGTGTTTCTTAAATCTTCTCTTGTGGAGTTAAAAGATTTGTGCTAGAATTATTTAAAGCAAAAAAATACATTGTAGAGTGTTTCAGACCTGCAAACAGGTTTAAAGATTTTGTAGATCTGTGTTGCAGCATATTACTACATAAGGGTTACATTAGTTGAGAGCTCTCCTATCTTTGCATGGATTAACTTGGGCTCCTGAGTTGCAAATCTTCGTGAGCTGCGTTGGAGTTACGTTTGACAAGATGGCTGTTTGGATTCAGATCGGCAAACAACTTGGTTTGAAAGTTGGTGTTTCAACTCGCCTCACAAACTTGTCGACAGCTCATGCATTCATTGTTCTTGTGGCCATCGAGTTGATCCATCCAATTTGTGTTGGTTGGATTTCTGTTGAAGACTGTATTGCATGACGAGTTCCTTTGCCACTATCAACATTGATTAGCTTGCTCGCACACTCTCCTCTAATCCACCTTGGCATTAGATCGACTCGGCTCCCTTCTGTCTTGACATCTTCACAAGAAGTGTGGCGAGCTCTTTTGCGATCTACAACTTAGATCTTTGTTGAAGTGCCCTCAGCTCATCCCTTTCCATACGTG
The DNA here is from genome assembly GCA_018340775.1 of Taxus wallichiana var. yunnanensis. NCBI lineage: Eukaryota > Viridiplantae > Streptophyta > Pinopsida > Cupressales > Taxaceae > Taxus > Taxus wallichiana. The sequence goes on along the minus strand of CM031239.1, from coordinate 770,888,511 downwards.
ATCTGGTACTTTCGACACTCGCAAACACTCCTTGTGGTGAATACAAAAACCTTAGCGTATACATTGCGCAAAGGATCAACACGGCCTTGGATTGAACTCAATGACATCAACGAGCTCTTCCAACAACGACTGCTGCGAGCTCCTCTTTACTCCCTGATTCAGATCTGAAGGTTTGAAGGTGTGATCCTCTTGATACAACTCTCTATCAGTAACGTGTCTCCTCGCCCCAACACCACACCCTCGACTCGAGCAAACCCTAATTTGGTGGGTGCACTCCTCTCTAGGCCAGACTTACCTCTCCGTGGTATTGATAGATCTTCTTGGCATGACCAATGATGCAAAATGTAAATATTCTATGTACGATCAAGAATTTAATGCAATAGTGCAAGCATTGAAGAAATGTAGACATTATTTGCTACTTGTTACATGAAAATAAACTTAAAAAATTTGGCACAAATATTGATTTTTTTGTTTCACTAAGTGCAATAGTTCCCCTTTGTAAGTTTTTCATGTTCTTGCCTAAGTGAAATTTTGTGAATTTTAGGCCTTCATCAGCCTTATCGCCCTTTGGAGGAACAGGTTCTACATGTTCCTTTGTTCTTTGATATGGGCGATGAGGCGATAATGAGGTTTAAATTTTTTTGGGCTTTTTAAAAATTTTCCATAGGCTATGTCGCACCTATGTGGAACATGAGGAACTATTCCCAAGTTCTTTTTGTCCCCCGATTGAGCGATATACGCCATCAAGTTGCATCAAAGCGCCTATAACTCACTTGGGCGAAACAAAAGGAATTGTTCCCTAAGTTCCAAAATGAGGCAATATGTGTGGTTTAAACTCATTCGCACTATGTGCATCACCTTTATCGATCCTCCATAGAGCTCGGGGACTATTCCTTGGTTCCTTGATTCTGGAATGGGTGTGAAGGAATGATAGAAAACATAGAACACAAAAGTTTTAATAGAGTTCCAAGGGCATTCCAATGGAGTGATAAGGGTTTGAAGTTTATAAAAACAAATCAACTATTATTTTCACTCATTTTGAAAAGCTTTGCCCACTTTTTTGCTCTCCCCCTTTCGAACTCTCTTCCCTAATTGTTGTTTCTCTCTCCACAAACATTTTGCCCTTGAACTTTTCAAATTTGAATCCATCATTGAAGTCGCCTTTGCAAGATCTTTGTTTCTATTGGCCTTGTGAAAATTTTCATTGGTGTTTGTGCTTTGCCCTCCATTTTTCTCTATCTTGCCCTCAATTGCTCATTAATTCCAAAATGCTTCCGCAATCATTCCTTTTTGATTCAATTTGCAAGTTTGGATTTCCAAATCGCCATCATGAAATTTCAATACACGTGATATGAGCATATTTCCTCATTGATATTGACATTCCTGAAATTGGTGACAATGACGTGAAACATATGGATTCGACGAGTTTTGGGAACGGATGCAAGAAGATAAGAAGACTCCTTTGGCTAAACGCATCTTTAGCGGTGGTCCGGCTCATACAAGAGGGTTTTTTGAATTTAGTTCAATGTTCGCACGGTATTGGCTTGTGCTCAAAGCTTTGATCCGATACCAAAGAAATAAGACCCCATGGGCGGTAATTGCTCAATTAGATGCCTATAAAATCAATGCTACTCTTGGGATTACGCCTTTAGAAAATGCCAAACCAATGACTTTAGATATGGCTCAAGCCGAATTTGACCTTACACTTGAAGTATCGGACTATGATAGCCAAGTTATGGCTAAACAAGAAAAAGAAGGTGCCTTTCTAGCTTCTTAAGGGTCTCAGTATTGGTCGATTTTGTAGAACTCTCGATAATAGTCATTCTAGTAGCTAGGGTTATGGGATTTCTTACTATTATAGAATTCCGTAATTGGACGAGCCCATTCATTAGTATCATTTGTGCTGGTAAGCAGAAATCAATCGGGAGAGATCATCACCGAGAATCGGTCTAAACGGCTCACTCAAATAAGCACTACTAAGTCATTTCACATGACTTCATATTTGATGTATGCCGTTGCTACCTACATAATATGGATCCAAATTTTTGGACCAGACAGAAAGCCCCATCGAGCCTATCTATGAATGCTATACTCAAGTCACATATGAGAGCAGAAAAAAGCCATTTTCGACGGGTCAATGACACCTTCACTATGTTGATTGTGAGGCTGCTGTAAGGAGATACAACGTAAAGATTGTCCAAAGAAGCTAAGGAGTTGATTAAAACATATAGGAGCTTTTTCACTCAATTTCAGAGATTCTCATATATTAGTATAATAGGCTTTGAAGGAATTCCTTACAAAATTCCTATCATCTGTAGTGACAAGTTCATTCTCATCAATCTATGTGGACAATTGGATGTAATTCACAAAGTATTCCAAGATAGAAAGGTACACAACATTGACTTTGCTATTGCTTTCTAGGTCATTACTTGTGCAAATTTGGCATGGATGCTTAGAATGTTGAAAGAACCATTGCTCCTTTGAATATGCATCCATATCACAAAAGGACTTCTTTTGACAACAAGAATTTCATTAACAATAATCTTAGTGCTCCTTCCAATTATTGTCATGTGCCCTCCATTGAGGACTTCGGGAAGATTGTGATAATGAATTGAAAGTCGGAGAATAGCATTCATGAAAATGACTCTCAACCAAATTCAAGGTTTCAAAGTTAATCGATTCTGAAGGCATGATTGATGATGGCAATGATTTGTATGAACTTGAATATGAAAGGACTATTCAACATGCTCCTTTTCTACTCATTGATTGGTCACAAAAGAAGAATGATAATATTAATGATTTAATTGCTCTTGTCATTACAAGGACCAAAAGATGGTTTCAAAGAAAGTTGGCTGAATTCAAAGCCACACGTAAGGACATTCTCCATGTTCAACAAGAGGTACCTCCTTCCTCAAGTAGCCAACCATCAGGCACAAAGGTTTATACAAGGACTCCTACAATTGATGCGAAAAGTGAAGAAGATGTTCCTAAAGAGATTCCTTGAAGCATATTGCTGAGGAAAGTGGCACAAGGCAACTTTTTCCCATTAGAAGGCCTTTTGTTTCTCCTATTGAGCAAGGTAAGGAATCTGCTCCTATTTATGCGTCATTTTGCGAACTCCGGCTTCCTCGCCTCCTCTCACCTTGAGCTTGCTTGCATCAACTCTATTTTACGTGGTTGTTAGTGAATCTTCCTTTGCTTGGGTTCAATCTCTTTCGATAAGAAGAAGAAAACCCATCCTAAAGTCATGGTTCTCGATCGTGACGGCGCGCCATGACTTACTCTAGAATGCTCCTCCACCTCCACCAAAGAAAGCCAAGACCACCTTCTATCTAGTCATGGATCCCTCTGGTCTTCAAATTGGGGAAATTGCCAAGCCTAGTTCAGACAAAAGTGAGGCTGAAATAATAATGGCTGATTATTTGCTTACCAGAGTCTCGTTGGGAAAATCCAGTCACGAAGGAGACTTGCACAACTTCAAGGAGATAACCTCAAGAATCATTAAAAGGGTAGAAAAGGGTAAGCAAACACAAGAACTTGAGGAACAAGTTTACATTCTAACATCTTATGTAAAAGCTTTCCTTTGCAAGACTGTTCTCCACTGTCATCTCTCCTGACTTCTACTTTGGTAGAAGAGATTGACTCCAAAGCTATATTAGAAATTCAGAAACATAGCAATCAGGGTAAATCCATTGAAGCCTGGGTCGAACAAATTCTAATCAATGCCCTCAACTTCATTGACTCAAGTTGAAAGGCATATGGACAATTGGTTTACGCACAAAAGAATTTGTTGAGCCAAATTTAAATTGTAGAGGAGGCTTCAGGGATTTGAGAGTAATGGCTATCACCGATGAAAAGATTCTTCTTTCTGAAAAAATGTTCGACGAATCTCACAATAATCTTTCCTAGATATGGTCAACCACTGTTGAATGAAGGATCAAGGTGTTGGAAGAAAGCAAGGCAAATCTTCAATCTCACATTCAAATAGGGGAAGCTCTTAAGGCAAAGATTTCTGCAAATATGAAAGCCCTTCATTGTGACCTCATCAAAGAGAACTCTTCCCAGGCGAACACAACAATTGAGATGAAGGAGCAATTCAAAAATTAATCAAAGAGGAACTAATTAAGGTTGAGTCATCAAGCTGAAAGGTAATAAGATTCCAGATGGTTTCGTTTCTTTAGAAAAACTCTTCAACAAACATGACAGATTTATGAAGAGTAAATCATTGTATAGCTCTCATGATTCAACTGATTTTGAGAAGGTGAACATCGGATCTGAAGAACAACCAAGGCTGCTCAACATCGGGAAATTTGTTCCCCTTTTAAAGAGATACATTGATGTTCTAGCCCTACTCACATGAAGATTTGAAATCATTTAGACCTAAAGAGATGCAACATACAATTCCCCTCAAGCCAGGAGTGAATCCATGCAAACAAAACGACTTTATACCTTGAAAGATGCTGGAACTGTCTACGATGAATTCTAGAAAATGTTGAATGCAAAGATTATCTTCCCAATTCATCATTCTATGTGGATAACAAATATAGTGCCTGTTCGAAAGAAAATGGCAAAATAAGAATTTGTGCAGATTGTTGAAATCTCAGTCAATCTTTGTTGAAGGATAATTAGCCTCTCCCAATCATGGATCAGATTTTGCAAGCAGTCAATGGATCTGAAATGCTATCTATGTTGGATGGTTTCTCTGGCTATTATCAGATTGAGGTTGCAACAAAACATCAGCACAAGGCGGATTTCACCACTCTATGGGGAACTTTTACATACAAGACAATGCCCTTTGGATAGATCAATGTAGGAGCCACTTTTTAGAGGCTATGGATTGTCTTCCGAGATCTCTAAAACAAGTTCATAGTTGTGTACCTCGATGACTTAATAATCTTTTCCATAAAAGGGAAGATCACCTCAGTCATCCGGAGCAAGTGTTACAACGATATAGAGCTCACGACAATTTTCTTAATTCGAAGAAATCAGTATTTGGAGTTACTTATGGAAAATTTCAATAACACGACGTGTCGAAGGAAGGTTTACAAATAGATCTAGACATAGTTCAAGCTATCCAAAAATTGACACTTCCAACTAGCAAATAAGGAGTTCATTCTTTCTTGGTAAAATGAATTTCTTAAGATGATTTACTCCTGATTTTGCCGAGGTCACTCGTCACATAGCTAACATGATGAAAGGAAAGAATGCCTTTCACTTGAATAACAAGGGGAAAGAAGCCTTCTACAACATCAAGCTTGCTATAGCAAAAGCTTCCGTGTTAGTATGTCCAAATTTTGAGAAAGATTTCATCATCTATTACTACGCTTTTGAACATACTGTCTGCCATCTTGGTACAAGAAAATGAGGAGGGATTGAATCCCATTTTGCTTTTATGAGATATGGTTTGAAAGACCATGAAATCAAGCACTCACTGATTGAAAACCATGCCTTCGCCGTTGTAAACGTACTCAAATTGTTTAGGTTCTATATTCTGAATTCTCATTTGACTGCAATAGTGCTTGATCCTGCTGTCAAGTCTATTCTGATTCAGTAAGAACTTGGTTTGAAAAGAGGTAACTAGATAGCCAAGATACAGGAGCATGATCTTGATATAAATCCTATAGAGTTAGTGCGAGTAAGAGGACTGCCAATTAATTGCTGAGAATAAAGTTGAAGCTAAAGAATGTGATGCCATTGAAGAACTATCTACTGTCGTGCTTTTAAATACAACCGATGAGTGCAATGCAAACATCACACATTTTCTAACATATGGAGAATGCACGCCACATCTCAATGCTATAGAAAAAGAGCAATCAAGCTTAGGGCTGCAAAGTTTGTAATTTGGGACAACTTTCTCTTCAAAAGGGGCGTTGATGGGCATTTTCTGCAATGTGTAGGTAAAGAGCAACAAAAGAGGTTGTTGTAGGCTTATCACAATCAAGTGTGCGGTGGCCATTTCTCTTCTCTTGTTACAACATTTAAGATCCTAAAAGGTGGATATTATTGGCCTACACTTTTCATAGACGCTGCAAAATGAGACTTTGAGTTTTATGTTTGTCCCGAAAAGATCTATTGAACTTTGTGTCATTATTTCTTTGAATAATATCTTTTTCGTGCAAAATAATATGATCAATGGATGTTTATTTTCTTGTTATGTGATATTGCAGCTTTTTCATTTGTATGTAATTTGCATAAGTAATTTAAAATCTAAATTTCTGTTTATATGAAAGTGCAGTCTCTTTCTTCTCCTTTATATTTTTCTCTATCTGTTCTCTTGCTCTATTCTTCCTTCCATTCAGAAGATTCCACCCAAAATGGGCTTGAAACCCCAATCTCTAAAACAAATAGTGTGAATATTGTATATATTCTCTTTGCTTTCTTTTTGACTTTCAGTAAGGGAACCTCCCCACAGAGGAGGGACTTTTGTCCCTTGAACTGTTGTGGAACTTCTATTTTGCCAAGTGCAAAATATCCCGCCAACACATACACAAGGAGTTTGTTTTGTATATGGATAATCAAGTGTTGCAATTCATAAATAGTCAAGGTAAATTGAATGAGAGACATATGAAGTGGGTTAAGTTCTTACAGAGCTATTCTTTTGTGTTACGACATAGAATCGATAATTCAGACAAAGTTGTAAATGCTTTTAAAAGGATATCTTCATTGTTGAATGAGTTAAGGATTGAATTCATGGGATTTGATTCTATGAAGATACGATACGCTTAAGATGAGGATTTCAGTGAAGCATAGAAAGTATGTATAGAACTAGTGTGGATAGAACACCATGATTAGATTATTTTATGTAAGAAGGATTATTGTTTCATGAAGTGCACTTGTGTATACCTAGAGGTTCAATAGGTCAAGGAGAAACATAGTGGTGGATTGGTAAGACATTTTGGCTATGAAAAACATATGCACAATTGGTGTAAGGATACTTTTGGCTGCTTATGAGTTTGGATTTACACAAATTTTGTTCAGAGTGTAGAGTGTGGATTGGCTAAAAGAGAAGTCAAACTACGAGATTTTATCGATTGTTGCCTATTCAAAAGAGACCACGGGAGTATATTAATATGGATTTTGTTTTAGGGTTTTGTAAGATGCAAAAAGGGAATGATTCAATATTTGTGGTGGTTGACAGGTTTTCAAAGATCACACATTTTGTGGCTTGTAGGAAAATTAGTGATGCAACTAACATTGTGAAGTTGTTTTATAAGGAGATTGCGAGACTCCATGATTTACTATGTAATATTGTATCAAATAGGGATGTGAAGTTTGTTGGACATTTTTGGAGGACATTGTGGAAGAAATTGAACACCAAGTTGCACTTCAATTCCACATCATCCACAAATAAATGAACAGACAGAGGTTGTCAATAGAAGTTTATGAAATATCTTGAGATGTTTAATTAAAGATATGAGTAAAGAACATGTGATAACATTTTGGCGCAAGTCGAGTTCACATATAATAATTTAGTTAACAGGAGTATTTGTAAGACACCATTCTAGGTTGTGTATGGTTTGAGTCAGAGGAGAGTTGTGGAATTACACAAGGAGCATAGAAACAAGAAGTGCAGGTTGTGGAAGATTTCATGGAGCATAAGAGGGATGTGCATGAACGAGTGCAGAAACAATTGGAGAGAAGTTCAACTTAGCATAAGAAGTGCGCAAACATCAAATAAAGAGAAATTGAATATCAAGTTGGAGACATGGTCTTGGCACATTTGCGAAAGGAGAGATTTCCAAGAGAAACTTATAACAAGTCAAACCAAGATTGGAATGTCTGCTGCAGAAAGAACCACACTATCATGGAAATGGTGCATTGTATGATTGACGATTTAGATTTGGCAAAACATATTGGGTAGAAGCAGTAAAAATAGTAGTTTACTTGTTGAACAAGGTTCCCACTACACCTCTTGATGGAGTCACTCCATAAGAAGCATGGCCGAGCACAAACCATCAATAGCTCACCTTTTTGTTTTTGGATGTAAGGCTCACATGCACATACCTAAGAAGAAGAGAACAAAATTAGATAACAAGTCCATGCCATACATCTTTTTAGGGTACAATGAAGATACATTGGGTTACAAACTATTGGATCCAAAAACTAGAAAAATAATATATGCAAGGATGTTAAGTATTGGGAAAATCTGTAATGCATATGAAATTGAGTTACCAGAAGGAGTAGACATTTCACCTATTTTTTAATGTGGCAAATTTATATCTCAGTATCATCCATGACAAGATGGAGGAAACACAAATTTAGATTCAAAGGTTGATTGGAGAAGGCAATTGCTAGAGAAAGAATGAGAAGAGATAGAACAAATAATTGACACAAGAATCAGTAAGAGGACAAGAGACAATACGAAGAATATTTGGTCAAATGGAAGGGCCAAGAAATTTAGGATGCAGCGTGGATAACCGCATTTAAAGTTGCAAATCATGGAATGCCATCATCAAAGCCATAAGCAAGACCTTATGCTTTTATTTATTACCCGGTGTATGATGTGAGAGCTTAGGTGTTTATTTGCAATCTTGCATCACCCCAAACATGTTTGTTAGAAGAAAAAGCTAAGTCTTGCATTGCACAAGTTTTGATTGGGCCGTGTCATTGTTTGTTAGTTTTGCTTTGTGCCTATGTTTGTAATAAGTGTACAACCTATGAGGTGGAATAGGTAATTGACACAAGAATCAATAAGAAGACAAGAGATGGAGAGTACAAAGAAAATTTGGTCAAATGGAAAGGCCAAGAAATTGAGGATGCAACTTGGATAAGCACGTCTAAAGTTGCAGAGACATGGAATACCATCAAAAGAGCCATAAGTAGGAGCTCATGCTTTTCTTTGTTACTTGGGTGTTTGACGCAAGAGCATCCAGGGTCTCTTGCTTTTCTTGCATCACTCACAACATGTTAGTAGGAAACAAGCTAAGTCTAACATTGCACAAGTTTTGATTGTGTCATCATTGTTTGTTAGTTTCGTGGAAGTTATGTTTTGCACCTATGTTCGTAATAAGTGTACAACTTACCAATATGCAAGAGTCTTGTAATATTTTTGTGCCATCAATAAGCATGCAAGTAATCTAATGCTATTTTGCGCTACCATGTAGTGTGTTTATATGTTTATTATGTTCTGTGTAGTCTCAGATGTGCGCAAGTGTCATGTAATACTTCAAAGTTTTAATGGTTGTCGTAAGGGTTGATGAGTTGAGCAAGGTTCACAATATCTTCTAGAGTTTAGAACATCTTTCAAGAGATAGCGCAAGCATGATTTTTAAGTAGTGCAACACAACACAGAATAATATGTTTCTAGCAGAGGTTAGTTCGTGAGCAAAAAATCACAATTTGTGTGCGCGACATCACAAGGAGCACTTTTAGAGTCTCGTGTTACCAATGTGAGTTCATTAATACTAAAACCATGAGGTCATCTGAGCCGAATTGCGATAGTGTGGAAGGATTCATTTGAGGAGCCACTATGCAATATTGCACAAGGCCTTAATGTGACGCATATGTAATGCCCCTTTTCCAAGTTAAAGATGATTAATAATATTATTTAAGTTGGGCCTAGTCATTTCTAATCTTTGGGCAACTTAATAATAATATTATTATTAAAATAAAAAGTATTTTTAAATACTTAAAGTAAAATTAATGATTTAACTAAGTCGGCCAAATGTAACTTTATGTTATATTATAAGGCAACTTATGTTTATTATTAAAAATAAAAGTGACTTTTAAATAAAGTAAGTTGGCCACCAAAATTGAAAGAAAGAGGAAAGAGAAGTTATAAAAGGAGGATGAAGGGGTTCATTTGGGGATCTATCATCCATCTATCATCTTGATTTTAGGAGTTGAGCACTTGTGCTTCTACTTTCAGCTATTGAGGACGGAAACCCTCTTAGCATTCATCACTTGAGGACAAAACCCTCATTGTGATCAGAATTTGGGGATGAAAACCCTCAATTTCTGTTGGTGGCTTCACTCAAAAGTCATATTTGTGCATAAGGACAACCCGAAAAGGCTAGGGCACTGCTAGCAAACAAGGGATAAAAGCTCCATCATTGGCTGGCACAAGGGGTAGAAGGGCTGCTAGAGCTTTGGCAGAAGTTTTCAGACCCTCTCTTAGGGTGGTGACTTGCATCTTGGAGGAGTTTGTGGGCTTCTAGGGCACGGCAACCCAAATTTTAGTTGTATTTGGCTTCTTCATAATTTTTGGAGTTGTTTGCACTCTTCCGTGGTTGTGTTTGGGCTTGGAATCATTATTTCCAGCCATGTTGGTGAAGTATATTTGCTGCTGTCATATTTTAATTCCAGTTGGTCTGAAAAATACAAAAATCATATTTTCCGGTGTTCTCTTGTGTTATGTTTGTTCCGGCTCTTGAATAAAATAATTTGAAGGGTTTCTATATTTATTTCCAGCTGTTTTTGCATGCATGATGCCATTAAAAAATAAAAATCAGATTGCTGTTAGGGTTTGAAGATAATTTTCAGTTTGTTAGTTGAATTTGAAGTATTTGAATCATAAGGGTTTCAAGGGAAATCCAAAAAATTTCAGATCTGCCCTAAAAGGGACATTACAACATAACTTTCAGAATTTCAAAAATCAACATTGTTTGAGGAGCCAACATGATTTTATTGAATTCATGCATGTGACCATTGAGCCGACTCATTGTGAATTGAGTTATCACTGGGCTCTATCCTTGCATAGAGGATTGGGACATATCTAATGTCATATGGTTTATTTGTTGTTTCGAAGCAAAATTGTAAGGTGGGTCTTGTGTCTATATAAGCATGCTGCTATACCTGTGTTAGGGACGATTCCCACACGGGCTAGAGCTATAGTCTAGACTAGTTAGTTCAGGGTTTGTAAGCTATATTTGCAAAGATTGTAAGCAAGCGAGATCTTCGGATCCATTGTGATTTTGAGCATCTCGATTTGTGAGATTGTTGTGAGTGTTTGCAGTTGTATTTTACTTTCTGTTCAAGTAATAAAGATATGAGTTTCTGTTGCATTGTGTATTGTGTTGCATTTTATGTATATTCTGTTGTTTGATTTTGAGGGCTGTGTGGTACAAGGAACCTCTTAATTGAGGCTTGTAGCCACGACTATGCCACCTTACATGCAAAAATGGAAATTCAGAAGATGCTCCAAGATTTTCTTGATGCAAGGGTCATTCGGCTGGTGTGAGCCTATATTCCTTCTCAATGTTCCTTGTTCTCAAGAAAGATGGGTTGTGCTTGTTGTGCATGGATTTCCGAGAGTTAAACAAGTTGACAATCAAGGAAAAATTCCCTATTCCTCTGATTGATGAATTATTGGAGGAATTGCATGGGGCCTATGTCTTCTCAAGTTCGATACACGGCCTGGCTACTAGTAGATTCACTTATGTGAAGAAGATATCCCTAAATCAACGCTCCAAACTCACGATGGTCATTGTGAGTTCTTGGTGATGCAATTTGGCCTCACAAATACTCCTTCAACATTCCAAAGTCTGATGAACCAGATTTTTCTTCGTAAATTCATCATAATTTTCTTCAATGACATTCTTGTCCACAACAATACATGGGAAGAACATCTACTTCACTTGGACCTGTCATTAGGGAGAAAAGGTTGCTTGAGCAAATAGAGGGTATTTTATATTCTTAAATATGCCAATGGAGAGGAGGAAAATATTTATATATCTGAATTTTTGAAACTAAAATACATCAGATTCCGATTTCGTAAACATCGAATAGGGTTCATTTTATTTTTAAGGTGTTTTCATTTTTAACTTTTAATTGTCATCACGTTTTTAGTATTCAACTTCACCTTTGAGTGCTGAAGTTTTAACTTCTAATATTAATTTTTAAAAAACTTTTAAGGCTGCTAATGAGATTTTTAAGTGACCTGGGATGCTTCAAATGAAATCTTTGAGATTCAGGAGGCGTCCCTGTCCCAATCTTGCATTTTTGGAACCCGTCTCTGTACCCAAGATGCATCCCAAGTAACAGGAGACACATCTCAGTTTCTATCCATTCCAGTCTATGAAAATCAGTTAGATGTATTTCCCCCTTCTGATTATGGGAACCTTTGTTTCAGCCTTGTTGCACATTGTAGACATATGTACCATACCCTATTCAATCTCATTGAATAGAAACAGCAATATTTAGCTAATCTCATGCATTCTAATGTGTAATAGTTTATTCCTGTTAATGTTTTTATTACATCTTATATAACATGGTAATTTACAGGTTTAGTTATTGAGTTTTCTTCCATGTTGTTCATGGGCCCTGGTGTGGATCATTGGCGTCAGAGCTACAAATCTGTCACATCATCCTGTCATTGGCTGTCTGTACTACGCTAGAGGATTGGTATCAAACACTTGCCTCTATGATCAATGTTCCCTCTTCTTGGGGATAACACTTGGATGATTAGAGACAGCTACAAATTTTCAATGAGACAGTTCGGTTGACTGCTTTTGGGTCCATGTGGAAGTCAAGGTGTAAGGCTACGTTTAATGAGGATCCTTCCCTCTCAACTTATTTGAAACTTTTCAAGGAATTTGGTTTTTTCTTTCAAAGTTAATTCAAGTACCTCCATAAAGATGTCAAGTCAATGCCAGTTCAGGCACCTGCTCAGATGTTAGCTTTGCTGGCTTTTTTATGGAGAAACTTCCTTTGTAACTTATTGTGAAATTGATGTAACTCTTTGACCTCTGAAGTAACAGAAGATGCATTTCTCTAAAAAAAAAGCATTTGACTGTACTGATTGTTGCCTACCACACAAATTGAATCTGAACTATTCTTTCTTTCTTGGAATAAAAATCAAAAGTTAAAAGCGTGTATTATTTGAACTATTAGTCTAATTTTATTTTCTTCTTGTGTAGGGAAATCGAAGGCAAATACCAAGGATTATTTTACCTGTATATTGAGGCTGTTTCCATTGCAAACTCAAAATTACAATCTGTATGTGGAGGTTCACAAGATATCAGCAATTCTAATTCTAGAAATTCATCACCATTCAACTTACAGGCATTCACTTCAAGGGATTTGGAATTTATAGTGAAGTTTGCAGAAGAGCATGGGTCGGATATCTTTCGTCAGATATTGCATTCAATATGTCCATCAATATACGGGCACGAACTTGTCAAAGGTAACTTCAATATTGTCATGCTATATTGAAAGAATTACTTGGAATATCTACTGTACCGAGGAAACTTTTGCATATTTAGACCAATTCAAACACATGTTTATAAACACTTTGGCATAACTTTGCAATTAATTTTTTGTTTTGTATTCTTCAGTAATATGTTGTGTTTGTTGATCCGCTCATTTGATTGTAAGTATTATAGTTCCTCTCAAGATCCAACTTGATTTCCTTGATTTCTTGAACACTTTTGAGATTTAAATGTAATATATGTTTGTATATATTTTGTTTTCTTTGCATGAGGTCCATTCTATCTCTAGTTCAATTTTACTTTTAAGTTTTCATACAGAATTGGCCTTGAACAAGTCAGTTCATTTTCCGTTTCTGCTGTACTCCACACATGCTATACGTTAATGAAATAATATGAAGTTTAAACAAAAGAAAATATGTACAAAACGAAGAAGTAAATGATATAAAGCAGAACACCAAGCAATGGATGAACTTCGACTTATATCATACGAAAACATAAGAGTACTTGGCTCTCACCAAGAGCAAAATGCACCTTTGAGGCATATTCATAACAAGTCTTTAAATATGATTAGCATGCAATCTATTCTAATCAAACACAATTTTCATCAAGATTGGTATGGACTAGGATGGGAGTCTCAAGTTTGCAGAGCCCAACCGAACTACCTGATCCAAATTGGACCGCAATTCGGTGCACAACACACTAATGATGGTGCTTAATGTATTATAACAATCAATTGACAATGAAATAGTAGTAGAAACAAAATAACTTTATAGCAATTCATATTGTATACAAAATGATAAACTCTATAGGAGAGATGCATGCCTGGAGATCTATCTTTTTATCTACAACTAACTACTTTATAGCTGAACACTGAAGAAGTTGAAAAGTTGCTAACAATAGAACACAAAGGGTTGTGGATGGGAATAAAAAAGTCATCCTACATAGAGATGACATGTATCCAACTTAGGGGTGGAGTTGAATGAGCAAAAGTGGACAAAATCTGAAATTTATCCTATTATTTTTTTAGTGCTTCTTACTAGGGTCATATCTCCTAGCTTGTTGACCCAATACGCTAACCGTAGAGGATGTGTTGGAAAGGTGGTGGAGCAAACTAGATGTCAGGCATACAACTAAGCTCCACCTTTTGTTGCACTCGAAAAAACTCACAAATACGCCAAAGACCCTAAAAATGCAAAATACAAAAATGGTCAAAATTGCTAAAAGTAGATTTTTTTGAATTTTCAAATTTGTTCTTTGAATGCTCATATGGCTTATTCATTCCCCCTTGAGAAGCAATGGGCTCCATTGCTTCTAAGTGTTGGACCAAGTGTGGAAATGCTTTCTCAATCAACTTGTTGTTGAACCACTTCGCTTGGTGTGCCATCTACCTTGCCTTCATTACAAAGTAGAGTGATTTGCTGATGCTTCATGTCCTGGACCACCCAATCAATGATTTGAACAATATTCTTTAGTGCCACATGGTTTGGGTTCAACTTTGTACTCTCCGTCTGCTCACCAATGTCTGATGTGTCCAAAAGTGGTACAAAGTCATTTAAATGTTTCACTTGACAATGCAAAGGTAAACCTATTGGTGGCATGAAGACATTGGTGTATTCGAATATCATCTGATCTATTTGCTTCTATTTTTAATGTCCCTTTTAGGGCTGAAAATGGAGAAAAGGGGTTTACCGACTATCCCCAATAAATCTGATCTGAAAACACCTTCAAGTACACACACAACAATCTGAAAGTAGCTAAGAATAACTTAGAATGATTAACCAATTCAAAATCAGCAGTCTTGTTGTGCTGCAAATGTGCAACATGAAAATTTCAAATTTTCAAGCATGACAAGTGGACCCGAAGGTCAAAATTTTGGATTGTAAACCTTCTTGGGCACCCTTCCATATCAGTGCATCCCCTATGTCAGGTCTACCCCCATCCTATCGGTGCTTTGATGTGTTGTTATGACCTTGTCCCTGTGTTGGAAAGATGGAAACAAGTTTACAAGTTTCTTTGGAGGCATTATCTTCTCGAGACAAATTTTTCAAAGGAATTAGAATTGGCAATTTTTAGCCTTTCTAAGGCTGGTGCATATTCTTCGAGCGGATTTGAAGTCCTAAATTCATCAGAGGAGTGATATTAATGAGCCAAGATCATATTGCAAGTGATTTAGGAAGATTTAGGGAAGATTTGGTGGTTCGGAGCAAGTTTAGCAAAAGCGGATTTTTGAAGGTGAAGGAGCTGGCACTTCAAAAAAACACTTGAGCTTCAGAAGATGATTCCGGAGCTCCGGAAAGAGTTAGAGGTCAAACAAGATACCATTGGAAAGCTAATTCAATTCCCTACATGATGGTATTTTCAGATTTGTCACAAGACCAAGGCGTTTTTCTTCACAACTCATTTTGGAAGGCACACCTTGTTGTTCCGAGAAAAAGGCTATTTTGAGGGTGTTGCAGGCAGAATTAGATCATGGGACCCATCCTATTCTTCTCAAAATGTTGTTTTTAGTCAAAATCATATAAAGAAGTGCCCAAAGACCTTCGAGAGCTCCGACAACTTCGTTTTCAAGCTCTCTCTCAAGGACACACTCGCAATTAGAAGATTTTTCCAGGTCTAGGTGTTAAAGCATGGGGCTTAGGTGCACTTTTGTGTCCCTCTTGTCCCTTTTCCAAGGGGACAAAGGGAACAAGAAATTGCATCCCCCACCTTAGACCTCATGGACCCACCACATGACCCTGGTAGGCTCCGATAAGCACTTTTGTCAATTTTCTAGCCCTTGCCTCACACCACATGTCCACCACTTGTCACCATGAGGCTAGGGTGCATTTTTGTGTACTTTTTGTCCCTTTCCAAGGGGGACAAGAAAATTCGCCCCCACCTTGCTCCCATTTGGTCCCTCGCATGAGCAAGATTGGCTCTCGAGTTGCAAAAATAAGCCCTTCCCTCTCTCTCCTCCGTGTGTGCATGCTCACGACTTGTCCTCCTAGGGCTAGGGTGTACTTTTGTGTCCCCTTCGTCCCTTTCTAAGGGGACAAGGGGGACAAAAAAATGTGCCCCCATTCCCATGCTTATATATCACAGGAGTTAGCCATTTTTTCACTCTCCCCATTTTGCTCTTTTTTTCTTTGGAACTCGTGAATTTTTTTAAAGAATCCTCCACCTCCATTTTTCTCTCTTGCATTCCTCCCTCCATGTTTCCATGATCTTAGCAAAGGAATTCTTCATAAATTTGCAAATTTCTAAAGGCTCCAGGTACATTTTTTTGCTAGAATGACTTTGTAGCCCGAAAAATTCTCATATCTTGCAAACCGGTGCACGGATCGAGGTGGAGTTTTTGCAATCTTCTTCATTTCCAAACGCCTTCAAGGAGCAAGTGATGGCATATTGAATGATGCCCTAGATTTTTATGGCGAAGAAACCCCGACTTTGTGCCCTAGTTTTTTATTATTTTATTTCTTACCATTCGGTGATTGGATTGAGCTAAAAATTTGTACATGAGATCGAGAGAAGAAACCTATCCTAGTGAAGGTGGTTTCATTGCAATCCGAGGTGTGGAAGGCCACTTTCCAAAAATAGTAAGTCTCTATACGAGCACTTACTATAAATAGTAAATTCTCACAGTGGGCAAATTTCTTCAAGGTAGTGTTCATAGGGAACAACTAGGGCAACAAACAAGGTGATCAAAAGTGAAAAGGGTGAAAAATACAATTTTCCAAAATAGTTAATCCTCACTTTGAGGGTGGAAAGTTATTGATGGCCCTAATTTCATTCATCTCTTTGCTTTGCAACATCTTCACAGGGTTGTGCATGATTCGCATAGCTCAAGTGAAGCAAGCCATTCTTCATAGGGATCCAAGGCATCGCTTTGGTCATAGTGGTGTACGTGAGCAAAGCGTAACAACGCAAAGCATAACAATGGAAAATGAGAGGAATCATGCATTCTAAGAAAATATTAAAAAAGGTTAAAGAGCTCCATTATAAATCTCCAATCGAAGTTGAACCCATTTGCGCTCCCTTGGTGAGCAAGTTGAGTAGGCTTGGTGAGTTGCCAAAGTGAGTCGGCTAAGTGAGCTCAATGAGCTAAGTAAAACAAGGTGAGTTGGGAGAATTGTTCAAAGTGAGTTGGTTGGAGCTATCAAGCAAAAGTGATTCCTTGCAAAACATTCAAGTGTCCGAGCATGTCTCCCCGAAGGTCAGAGCTTCCCTGCAGGTAATAGAGAATTGATTCCACAATAAGCTCTTGAGAATTCTCCAGTGGAAAACACCATGTCAACACTGATGAGCCATTCCCATGGATTCTAGAAATGATCAGCAAGTGAGCCAAGGACAATGCAACAGGTTATTGTGCAAGTTCCAAGGAAATCTCAGAGACATGGAAGCCCAAATGGGGAAAGAAAGCTCAAACATCCCGCTTTTTCAGTGGGACCTCCGGTAATCAGTATGTTGAAGTTGTCAGGCCTAAGATTAAAAAGCCTATCGAAGACATGACTCCATCAAACTATGAGCTGATTCGCATCTCATTGGGCCAAGCCTCACTCGAGGGTGATTCCCACCTATTCCAATAATTTGCTTCTCGCCTCTCTTGAAACGAAGAATACAAAAAAACCATTGTGTAATTGGAAAAACAAGTAAAAGCTCTCAACGCCTACATTCAACCCTTCTGGGACTCGAATCAACATCTGCCCTTCCGATTGAAGACATTCCTCTAATTAGTAGTGTTGATCCCGAAGCGGTTAAAAAAGCACAAGGATACATGATGCGGGGAAGGCCAATGAGAAATGGATTGAGAAAATCATTAAGCAAGGCAAGGCGCTGTTTCTAGATATCATCTCTTTCATCAAGTATGCTCTTGCAACATTGTCTGAGGTAGAGAATGCAAGAAAGGAGTTTGCAAAAGAAGTCAATCACTTGGACAAGATGTTCCCACCAGTGTCCGAGATGATTTCCTTCGACTTTCACACCCTCGTGAGTAGGAACGTGTTCGCATCCATTGCTGAGAACTTGTCTCAAGTTTGGTTATGCATCATGGATGCGAGAGATGTAATATCCCCTTGTAGGATATTAACTGATTATTATTAAATACTTGCAAAACTAAACACTTAGAAGATAAACCCTCATAGGTTTACCTCAACGAACCCTAGTGTCAGCTTCAATACAACCCAAATAGGGTTGAAGTGAGCCAAGGTGAGGGTTTGATGGGCAATCCAGTTGGTATTTACACTTCTTTATCCAATATAATTTGCAGAAGTAAAAATAATAAATAATAATCTGTTGAAAATTAGTGAAACTTTAGAAATTAATAACTCCCAAAATATTAACTCTTTTAACTTGAAACCAAATGCAAGGTAGAAAGGAAAATTATGAGCTTCTCATCAAAATAAATATCAGATCTTAGAAACCACTCAAATCAGCCCCGAAATCCCAAACCCAGTCACCGCTAAGGTTAGGGTAAATTGCATAAATAATTTCCAACACTTAGAACCCTTCAAAATACTCAATAACATGTAGATTTTACCCTCAATAAAATGTGCCAATACCCTAGACAAGTCACCAAAGCTAGAGAGAAAATATCATGCACAAACACCTTCAACACAAGAGAGCAAAATGGAAAGAACAATGGAGTCTTCAATAATCTTCAATAATGGATCCAAATAAGAGAGAGATCAATGCAAGAACTAGGGCATACATCCCATGGGCATACATCCCAATTCTCCAAGCATGGAGTGAAATCAATAATTCATCAACATGACCCTCTAAGGAAAATGTGACCTCCCTTTTATAGAACTAAGGGGTGCAATATCCAATAAAGACCGACCTTTCCCTTTTGGAGGGAAAACATAAACTCTCATTAAAATATTTAATACTAAGACTATGTGCACTTTATTTATTTATTAATTAAATAAATAAAAGTAACTAACCTATGTGCACATTAAACTAACTAAAAAGACTCCCACTTGTAGCGCTAGGCATGCCAAGGGGTTACAATGCAAAATAAATATTTATTACGTCTTGAAAAAGGGGACATTACAAGAGATGCAATGCTCAAGTGTACAATCTTCGAGTTGGACTCGTGTGGGCAACATACTTTTGAGATATTGAATGATGTCTACCATTGTGTTCAGAGATTTGAGTTCCCTCCGCTCACTGAGGACTCATCATCAGAAGAGCTCATCATTTCATTCCAAGAGCTGGTCAAGAAAGAGGCAGTGACTCTCTTTCCTTCAATGAAGACAATTTAGAGTCCCTGACCAGTATCAAAAGTTGCATTGCTGCAATTGCAATGGATCATGAAGAATGGATCGATCAATGCAAGAAGATTAGTGATGTTCCCGAACATGGATCAAGGTGTTGGGCTACATATGCATTCCAAAGGTGGATAAGTTGACAGCTGCGATAAGCTCGGATTCAATAAAAAATTCATGGAACAAGAACGAGAAGCATGAACCAAGTTCTTTATCAGAAATGTCAACTTCTCCCTTCTTCTCTACTTCTCCCTCTTTCTTCTCTCCCTCTTCTAATTCTTCGTTGAGCGTAATCATTGTATTTTGTCCTATTCACTTAAGTGACATATTTTGAAAATTGTAAAAGTATTTTCTCAAAATTATAAGAGAAATACTTAATTTGTCTTTTCTAATGGAAAAAAAGGTCACAAGTGGAATAGGAACATGAAGATTCGGTGAAGGGAGATGAGAGGTCAATTCACATTGCTTATAAATTGAAATGGCTTCTCCATTTTAAAGGAACCCGAAAGTGACATCCTAAAAATGCTAGATTGTGATAAAGCATCTATGTTGTAACCATTGTGGATTGTTATTATTGGACTTCGTGTCATCAATGCACATGAAATAAAAGCTACATTTATTCGATTCTCGTTTTCTCATGTTTCTTCTATTTCTCTCTCTTATGCACTTTGCAAGCATAGTGATCTAGGAAGAGCTTTGTATCTTTGATGAATGGACCTAAGAACTTGGTGTCTAGGTTTGTTCGTCTCACTAGATAGCTTCATTGTTGCTTTCCTCTATATTGAATGTTTGAACTACTCCGGTTATTGGGTTTGAATTCTGCAATTGGCCTACTCACGGCAATAACCTTCCTTTCCTAATTTCTCTCCTTCCCCCTCATTGCTGTGATTTCCTCCCTTGTACCCGTACAAGCACTTCGCCATAGGTTCAGTGGAGTGTTCTTGTGTGATCCTCGCCTATTTGGCCAACCCACAACACTTACGTAGGAATAGATTAGTTTTCATTCAATAATGGGAGCTGCACCATTCAATGCAGGGGGCGTAGCCCCGTGAATGTTGGTGGAGACACCTAATTTGCCATATCGACAAATTTTCTCACCAAGATTCTTAGGGTAGTGAATTGCCTATGAGATTCGAGTCCACTTTTCACTATGCAAATCAATGTAGAATGCCACAAAATAATTTATCTAGCCATGACAATATTTATACATCACAAATACATCAAAAGATTGAAGAAATATCTGATTAGCACAATGGAAATTAATTATAACAATAGTAGTCCCGTTGTAATATCCCCTTCTCGATCAAAGACCCTTAGCCCAATTTTGTTTCTCGACGGCTAAGGGGTGATAAAAAGGGAAACTATAGTCTTAATAAATTATTATAAAGTGCATAAAAAGAAACTTTATAAAAAGCACTTATATTAATTTATTAATGACTTAAAAAATAAAAGAGAAAAAGAAAAGAAAAGATAAAGTGAAATTAGAAAAGAAAAGGGAAAGAGGTCACTTTATTGTTTTATTTCCCCTAGGGAAAAATGTGACCCATGTTGGGGATGTGACAAGGCCAAAAAAAAATTAAATGTGGAGAAAAACATGTGATTGGTGCTTGTGGGTGGCTACTAAGCCAAGTTTTCCTATAAAAGCAAGTTGACTTGGCTTGGAGAGATATCTCTTTCATTTTATAAAATTTTGATTTTTATCTGAGTTTGAGAGCTTTGCAAAATAATTTCTAAGGACAAAAACCCTTAGAGATTATCTCTTGAGGACGAAAACCCTCTAGAGATCTAGAAGGAGAACGAAAACTCTTCTTCTATGTTGTGAGGATTCTCCATTCAAGGGTTTCCATTGAGCATCAAAATTCAAGGAGTTAGCTGTGTTTTCCGATGGTTTCCAGCAGTTTTTAAGGCTTATTGCTGCTGGTTCGTGAGTAGTTTGAAGATCTACAAGGGCTGAATATTGCATGTTTGTTAGGAGTGTTGTTGAAGCTTCCATTTCCAATTTTTGCATTACTAGGGCATCGATTTCAAGCTAAATTCAAGGAGAGATCAGATCTGAAGTGTTTGATCAGTTTTGAGGTGTTTTTGGGCCTTTCCTAAGTGGGGCGAAATTGTATTTCCAACTTTCACTTACAGCTAGGGTTTATCTACATTGTTCTAGAATTGCAGATCTATTTTGGATGTCTTCCTGCCATTGAAAAATTCTGATTTTGGGTTCATTGGAAAGCTTATTTTTCAAGCTTCAGTATGAGCTATCATTTGCCCAGAAATTTGGAGTATTTTGTAAGTTACTAAATTTAAAAGTTCTGCTGCTTTTTCTCCTAATAAATTGCAGAATTGACATTTTTACGAATCTGATTGGAGATCCTATTCTGATTATTCATTATCTACTTGCAAACAAAATTTCATAATTTTTGAAAGTATTTTGAAGTGGAAAAAGGTATTTTTGCTAAATTCATTGCTAAGACAGGTGAACTAGGGTTTTTGGAAAACTATAATGTCCCCTTTTCCAAGCAATAATTAATTGAGGCAAGTTGAATAGCCTTTAATCCACTCCCCTTGGATTAAAGGATAATTAATTGATTTGTGCTAATGAATTAAAAATTAAAATATTATTTATTTTGTGCAAGTCAAAATAAAAGGGGAAAAATCGATTTATTATGGGCCAATTAATCGTTATTTGAAGGTGAATTGATTATCAAGACAAGTGACATTTTTAGGAGAGAATTGATTTATTCATGAGCTCATTTATTAATAATTATTGGGATAAATCGATTTATCTAGGCAAGGCCGATTCCGTTTTGATATTCTCTAAATTATATTTAATTTCTTTTCAAACTTTTATTTCAAATATTACCTTGGGGAATTAACATTTGCATTGGAGTTTGACTTTCAGGCCATTTTAAATTAAAAGCTCTCCTCTCTAGAAGATGGCGCCAAAAAGGAAAGGAAGCTTTGGAGATTGCACAAGGACAAATCTATAAAAAGAGATAACGGGCACCCTTTTTGCATGTTGACTGTTTTTGGAAACTTATCTTCATGCTTGAAGAAGGATGTATGCCCACTAATGATCAAAATAAAAGGTGTTCTTTATTGAGACTCTATACGACTTGGCCGGCGAATGGTTCTATCGGCTAGCTCCTGACACCATAACCAATAGGCGACTATGCATGAGCAATTTTTGAAAAAATTCGAGTTTGTAGAGGACGCTAAAGACGTTGATCACCCAACTGGCGCAATTGAAGAAAGAGCCAAGTGAGAACATGCGAGACTTTATTGCAAAGTTCCAGAGGATTTAATATAAAATTCCCACTTCTGCCGCATTAAGCGATGAAAATCAAAAGACGTTTTTTATAAATGCTCTGTTGCTGAAGTTGGATATCAGCTGAGAAGGGCAAGACCTGTGAATCTACTTGAAGCACAAAATGCTGCCGTGGAAGTTGAAGATGACTTGATCATGGCTAGAAAACTCAAACAACCATCTCACAAAGGTGATGGCGCTTCTTCAAGTACTTCAGATCCTTTGTTACAAAGATTGGCTAATGATATGCTACAAATCAAGAAGCAGATATCTCAAGGGAAATGTGACCCCTTCAAGGATAGCTCCTACCCGGACCTTTAACGGTCAAAATCAAAATCGAAATAGACTTGCTACTGCACCACAACGGTTGGCAATTGAAGCTGCTCCAAGGAATAACTTGGAAACTAATGAAGAAGATCTAGGCATTGACGAATCATTTGATGATGAGGACTTTGTAGATCCCGCTGGCGACTCCAATATTGGTTACCTGGACTATGAATCTGACGAGGGCTATTATGAATCTTTTGAAGATTCTGATGGTCACACATTTGCGGTGTTCACAAGGTCCCAGACATGCCAAAATGCCGAAGCATCCACAAGCGGCCAAAGAAGAGAAAGAGAAGATCCTGGGCCGGATGTTACTATCCTGAAAAGAGGCAGCCCTCTTCCTTCTTCATTAGCTCCCAAAGATAAATATGCAAATTCTTTCAATTCGCAGCAGAGGGCCAACGCACATCCGGCTGAAGCAAGTCAAGCTTTTGACATTATTGATCACATTAAGAAGACCAAGGTCCAAATGTCGGAAGCTGAGTATTTGAGGGCATTTCCTGATCAACTAAATAGATTGGTCAAGTATGTGCAAAGTAATGGTCCCAACCCTCCAAATAATACTTCACGGGGTATCTTGTCAAGTCCAAAGATTACTCCTTCAAATAATGCGGCTGCAAGTTCTTCTCCCTCTACTTCTTCTCCTGCTACATCGGAAAGGATCGAGCCATTCTATGTATCATTGCTTATTAATGGATACAAATTGAGCAATTGCATTTTGGACTCGGAGCTTCGGACAACGTCATGCTTGCCAAAGTTCTTTGATGCCTTGGGTCTCACATTGACAAAAACCATCGGAAGATGCTATTCAATGGAAAGGCAAGTACCTCTTGTTGGGCAAATCAAAGATGCACAGGAAGTACTGGCTTCTTTCCCAAACAAAACATTGAAGATGACTATCCTTGTTGCAGACATCTTAGTGTCTTATGGCATCTTTGTTGAGTAGAAATTTCTGTAAAGAGCTGAGTGGAGAAGTCAAGATGGATTGGTCTTGTGCGCACATACCAATTAAAGGAGTTAATCAGAAGTTAGAACCTGAGAAGAAATCCAAGTACATAGTATCGAAGCCTGAGGATCCTAGATCTCAGATCTTGTTTCAGGAATTTGATCACGGAGTCTATTATCTAGAAATGGATAAAGAAGTTCAACCTGTGATCCAAGAACCACATCAACTTGATAATAAGGTTTGGTCTCTGGAATTTGATGGCATCTGTTGTTCATTTGGATTCGGTGCAGGCGTTGTTCTTATCTCTCCTGAGGGAAAGGTGAATGCACATTCCTTCAAATTGATGTTCGAAAATACTAACACGACTAAGTATGAAGCATTGTTGTTAGGTATGGAGCAGGCAAGGACAATGGGAATCAAGCTCTTACATGCAAAGGGAGATGCTGAGCTGATTGTTAAACAAATAAGAGGTCGCTATCAAGTAAAAAGGACAAACTTCGGCATTATAGAGATCGAGTCTATTTTGCCATCCTGGACTTTTCAGCTTTCTTAGTATCTTACATTCCGAGAGAACAAAATTCTAGAGCTGATTCACTTGTAGTGACTGTAGCTCTGTTAAATCCAGATCAACCTCCCACATTTTTCATACAGGGGGATTAAAAAGTAGAGATGGTCTTCCGCCCAAAAGTTCTTGACAACGTCCAGCAATGGCAAGTTTTTAATGATGACAAGAAGATTGTTGTGTTTCTCCAACAAAAGGACAACTTCAAAGAGATCTACTATGAGGGAAGCAATTCACCTTCGAGACAAACTACTATGGGAGAAATGGATGCAAATGTCTCAGGAAGTCAGGAGATTATCCAACTAAAGGGAAATAAAATTCCTAAAGGCTTGGTATCTCTTGAGGAAATGTTCGACAAGCATGATCAGATGCTTAAAAAGAATGAAGAAAGTGGGGAAGGTTCTTCCTCCGATACACAGTTACTAAATTTGGGAGCCAACAATGACCCCAAATTAGTAAATCTGGGAAAGTGTTGTTCAGAGGCAGAAAGAGAAGCTTTTACAAAGCTTCTTAAGAAATACATGGATGTTTTTGCTTGGTCTTACCAAGATCTAAAAACATATCAGCTTGCAGAAGTTCAACATTACATCCCATTAAAACCAGAACAAAATCCTTTCAAGCGTAAGTGTAGCGCATAACCTTACTTATTTCCCGAACTATCTTTGCGAAATCCGTCGAAGCTGTTAGATGCAAAGATAATTTATCCCATACATCACTCTGAATGGTTAGCCAACATAGTTTCTGTGAGAAAGAAGAGGCGAGATTAGGTTGTGCGTAGATTTTCGCAACCTCAATCAAGCTTCTTGGAAAGACAACTACCCCATCCCCATCATGGATCACACTCTGTAGGTGGTCACTGGATCTGAGATGCTTTCCATGCTTGATGGTTTCTCAGGCTACAATCAGGTCAAGGTGACTGAAGAAGATCAATATAAAACGACATTCATTACACCTTGGGGAACTTTTGCTTACTAGAAAATGCCTTTTGGTTTGATCAACGCTGGAGCTACATTTCAAAGAGCTATGGATTTAGCTTTTTCTCATCTCAAGGATATAAGCATAGTGGTGTACCTTGATGATCTGACAGTCTTTTCCAAGAACAAAAGCATGCACATTTCAAATCTGGAAGAGGTTTTCATACAATGCCGTAAACATGGTATTTCTCTGAACCCTAAGAAATCTATCTTTCTTTATGTAAGAAAGCTACTAGGGCACATTGTCTTGAGGAAGGAACCAAGATAGATCCGGGCGTGTCAAATCCATTCAGACTTTGCCATTGCCAACATCCAAAAAAAGGAGTTCACTCTTTCTTTGGTAAAGTTAATTTTCTCATGAGATTCATTCTTGACTTTCTGAGCTGACCCGTCATATCTCAAATATGATGAAGAAGACAAGATTTCAAATGGAGCAGCGAAGGGAAGGAAGCTTTTGAGAAGATTAAGGAGGCCTGTCAAAAGCCCCAGTCTTGGTTTCACCTAACTTTAGTAAAGAATTTATTCTTTACTGTTATTCCTCCGAACACACCATGTTAGCAATCTTGATGCAGAAAAATCAAGAGGATATAGAAGCTCTGATTGCTTTCATGAGCATGCCTCTCAAAGCTTATGAGTTGAAATATACTCCAATGGAAAAACATGCATATGCAGTGGTGAAGGCGTGTAAAGCATTTAGGTACTATATTCTTTCCTCACACATTGTGGTCTTGGTTCCAAATACTGCAGTGAAATCTATCCTCACCCAACAAGAGTTAGGGTTGTTGAGAGGCACATGGGTGACAAAAGTTCAAGAATAGGACCTGGATATCAAACCTAGAAAGTTGGCTTGAGGAAGAGGTCTGTGTGAATTGATGACGGAGATGAAAGCAACAACACCAGAGGTAGATCAAGAAGAGGTAGATGAAGATTTGCCTATGGTACTTTTTATAGATCTGGTGGAAGTGGTATAGTAACATTGCCTATTTTCTGACTTATGGAGAATGCCCGGATCAACTTTCTAGAAAGAGAAACGAACTATTAAACTAAAGTCCAAAGACTTTGTTCTTTGGGATAATGGTTTATACAAAAGAGGGATTGATGGCGTATTTCTCCGATGCGTAGATAAAGCTCAACAGGATCAGCTCTTAAAACAATTTCATGACATGGCTTCCAAAGTGGTCATTTCTCGGTAGATCCTGAGTCTCACACAAGATCCTTAGCAAGGTATTACTGGCCCACACTTTTTCAAGATACTGCAGAGTGGGTATCTAAGTGCCAAGCATGCCAACACTTTGTTGGGTGTGTAAAATTGCCCGCATTACCTTTAAAACCAGTTGTAATTGAAGAACCCTTCCAGCAATGGGGGATGGATTTTATTGGTATGCTCAACCCGGCTTCCAGTGCCGGTCATCACTATATTCTGATAGCTACTGATTATTTCAGTAAGTGGGTAGAAGCCATTCCTGTGAAGAACGCCACTTCCGTCGAGGTGTGCAGTTTTATAAAAGAAAATATTGTTGTTAGGTTTGGCGTGCCCAATAAAATAGTAGCAGACAACGCTCCAAATCTGTCTTCTGAGGAGCTGGTTGATTTCTGCTACACTCATGGGATCCAGCTGGTACATTCCTCCAACTACTATCCACAAGGGAATGGCCAAGCTGAATCAAGTAATAAAATTTGGTGACTATCGTGCGAAAGCTAGTAACGAAGAATCAAAGAACTTGGCATAAGAAGTTGTTTGATGCATTATGGGCCGATAGAATTACACCAAAGAGGGCGATAGGCATGTCCCCTTTTCAGCTATTATACGAAAGAGATAGCCGCTCTCTTACCTTGGAACTACTGGCCCTACAACTTTCTAGAGCCCTGGAGGATTCTACATTCACTGATGCTATTGATAAAAGGATAATGTACCTGACTGAATTGTGGGAGGTACAAACTCAAGTTGCAGATAGATTGACAGAGCATCAAAGGAAGGTGAAAGTCATCTTCGACAAAAAGGCCAGGGAAAGAAAGTTTGAAGTCAATGATTGGGTCCTTTTATGGGACAAAAGAAGAGAAACAAAAGGCATGCACGGGAAATTCGATTCACTATGGAAAGGGCCTTTTGTGATTAAAAAGATCGCGGAGTAGATAGCTTCATTCTTGCTCATCAAGATGGAGTTGAATTGCCGTTGCCTTTCAATGGGCAACACTTGAAGTTGTTCCGGACATAAAAAGCAGGGTAAAACCTGTATGTATATAAATAAAACTTTGTTTGTTTTTTCCTTGTTTTGTTTTTGTGTTGTGTTGTTTTTGTTTGCTTGACCCCATGCCCAAAAGACAAGATACGAAACCAGAGATCTTGGGATCTCATCTTTTCCTTGTCATTCGACGGAGGAAAAGATATCCACAGACGGAGCCGACTGGTGTCCCCAGATTTCACTCAAACTGGGACTACCCTATTTAAATTTTTTTTTGTGCTTTTAAAATAATGGGTAGTTTTGTGTTTTTATTGTCGAAAAGTTCTGTAATGTGTCAAAATATTCCCGAGGAGCCATATAAGCCATTTTCGACAAATACCCGGATGCCCAAATTTTTTTATTAATGTTTGAGGTTTGCTGCGAAAAATTTGTATATAATTATTTTGAGCCCGTTTGAGGCAATTTGTGCTCCAGGTTTAACCTCTATGATTGGACATGTCATTATTCCCATATACCAGTAGGGTTTTAACCAGGAATGAATCCTGGGCTTTATTTGTGACTTCTGACAACGTTTTGTGTTTTTTGTGTTTTCCCATTTCGTTTTCTGTGAAATTTCTCTGGATCAATTCCTTTGCCGGTTTGGCCTGATTCTTGGCCTGGAGTATCTGGAGATCACCTATGCACGTTGTGCCAGAAGGAATTCGCCATTGGAGGTCTGGTTCTCTTAGAAAAGATGAAGTCGTGCACCAAAAAGCTTCTTCTAGGCTGGCCGCATTTTTGGAAAAAGAGGGTTTGAAGTGAATCATGGGATTTTTGGAAGCAGCAGGCAGGTGGGATTTTTGTACCTGCCTAGCAGGGTACTTTTTCCCATGAAAGCAACGCCACTTAAGTCACAATGAGGAAATGAGGAAATCGGAGGCAACAGGCGGGCGAAATTTTTTTATCTGCCTTGCAGGTAAAAATTCCCATTGTGAAATAAAAGAAAAATCACTTAAGGCATTGATGGGATTTTATTACCTGCCTTGCAGGGTAAATAATCCCATTATGAAAGTCAAACAACTTAAGTGAATCATGGGATTTTCGGAGTTGCCTTGCAGGGTAAATAATCCCATTGTCAATTCACTTTTAAAAATAGAAATTCCTCATGACAAAAAGTGTGACCCCTTTAGGGAAAGAAGGGCAGTTTTTAATGCAATTAATTAATTAATTTCTTTTCCAATTTTGGCGCCCAGGCTTGTGGAAAAGTCAACAAAGGGAAAGTGGACAAAGGAAGTCAGAATTAGAAGTTCTAAAATTAAATAAATATTATTTATTTAATGCAGCCCCTTCATGTCAAAAAGTGTGCCCCATTTGGGAGAGGAATAATACTTTTAAAGTATTAACTAATTCAATTAATTTCTATTGTCAGTGGCTAAGGTCAAAGCATACTGTGAGGCTTGAGTTAACTGGAAGCAGAGAGCTAAAATTAAATAAATTTAATTTATTTAATGGCAGCCATGAGCATGCACAAAATAGGCGCCCCATTTGAAGAGTAAAACTTATTAAATAATTAATTAATTGCCAGGAACAGGAGAGGCATTAATTAATTATAGAATTATGAGGATTATATAGCGGGGCTGCCATAAGGATGAATTAATTAATTCAAAAGCGAGAAGTGCAGTCCAGACAAAAAGTGCGCTCCATTTGGAGAGGAATTTTGCTTAGAAGGTGTAATTACTGTTGGAAGCTTCAAAATTTGGCGCCTAGGTTTGAAGGAGCTTGATTTGTGTCTGAATAATTGTCTGCATAGTGGTACAGTGCTCAAGTGAAGTTGGTAAAATTCATGCTTGCTTTGCATGTAAATAAAACATCAAATTTTGGGGCAGCAAGCTTGATATATGCAGATTTTTATGATTAAAATCCACTGTTCATGTTTCGGTTGCCATCTTTGTCTGAATTAATTGCAGGAATTCATTACAGGTGCTTTTATAAGAGAAAGGGAGCTTAAATCAATGTCCAATACATTGAACATATCCTCCGAATTTGAAGAATTATCCAGATCCACACCGGTTGTGAAGAATTCCGGCCGAATAAAAAGGAAAAAAGAATTGCTCAGACAAAGACAGATACGGCCATGGCAAAGAGGGATGAGAAAGAGAGCACAGCAGAGTCATGCATCACTTCTAAGTTTGCTGACATTGGAGATACAGATCTAGGTCCGGAACCTCTTTTCGAATTGATTGACAGATCCAGAGCTGGAAAGACTTCCCTCATGCATGCAGTCAAAAGCAATGGAATTATTCGAGTTGCAGCATTTCCGTACACAATCCAGTTGCCAGAGTTCGTTATGGAGTGTGCTAGGTCTTACCATCCATCATCCAGATCAGTTCGAGATGCTACGGGAAAACAATAATCGATTGGACGCATAGTTCATCAATTATTGTTTGAAGATTCCGGCACGAAAGGTGGTGACTTCTATTAGCATATAGGATGCCGGCAGTGGGAGAAGCATAGAGTTGACTATGTGAACATAATGAACAACAGATACATGAAGAAGCCCAGATCTCCTTCCAAGTTCCCAAGAACTCTTCCGCGGTCCAATCTGGTACAAGAGGTGGATGATATTGCCAAATTGTTATGCAGGATAAATGGCGAAGCAAACGCTCACACCTTCCACACATGGATGTATGCTTTCATCAGGACCATTGAAATCAACAAAGCAGATTCAATAATCAATTGGTCGAAATCATTAGCGACAACATTGGTGAGCAACTCCGGAACGTGAGGCGTACTTTTAGCTTCAAAATGACTTCCTATTTGGTATACGTAGCAGCTTCACAAGGCATCTTCTCCAAGCTGGATAGATGTGGTGTTCTTTCCAAGGACCCTATTTTTGAGTGCTACCCACAACTTATTGTACCTGCATGCAAGAAAGATTTCAAAGTGGTCAACGATGGATTCTTCTACGAATTCATTTGTAGGTTGGACAGGATCTAAAGGCCAATAGGGTGAGCAAAGAAGCATGGGAAGTTGTGTCCAAAATTGGCAGTCTCTTCATTCAGTTTGCGGATTTCACATACCTCAGGGTCACCGACTTTTCTGGAGAACCAGTTAAGTTGCCCAGATATCCGAATGATAGATTGGTCACCATGGAGCTGAGCAGACAACTTGTGGAGATGCACGACCTTCAGTCGAAACGGCACAAGTCTACGGGCTTCTTCCCGATCACTGTGGGCCATTATAGCTGCCAGAGCATTCATAAAGCTCGAGGAGTGGAAGCGGAAATGTTCTCTGAGTACGAGCAAGAGTTCTTCCCAGCACGGCTGAACTTCGATCCATTTGGAGTGGCTAGGAAGACGATCTCCCAGGAGTACGCACATGTGCCTTCATTAGAAGATTTCTGGATGAAGTGCAAAAGTGAGTACGAGGTTAGAAAGAAAGATTTCAGCAGGCTATCAGCACGGCAAGTGTTTGACTTTGGATTAGCACGGATACCTGTGGATCTTAAAGATGATGGGCTGTGTTACTTGACACATACCATCAAATGGGAGGAGATAGAGTGTACTTCAGGAGAATGTAGGGGGCTGCCATACGATTGAGGAAAGGTCTGCTTTTCCTCGGTGAACACTTCAAACTGGTTGCTGACGAAGGGATATTGCCTTGATGAAGCATTGATGAATCAAATCACGGGCAACTTCGCACAGAAATTCCCTTAAGAGGAAGCACGAAGGAGAAAGCAGCAGAAGGCCTAAGAAGATGAAAGTGCACAAAAGGTCTCATTCGAAGGAGAAGATCACTTCTACGGCCATGATGTTAGTTTCGGCTTCTCCAGCACCAAGTACTTCACCGACTGTTGCGCCTCAAGGTAGACACTGCCATTCCTCTGTTGAATCTGGCAACATTCATCTTCTCTCCTCAACCACTCCATTCAACGCCTCTTCCTGAAGAAACGTTGAAGTTGTAGATGGCCGAATTTGAAAGAGCTTTGTCTTTGGATGACTCAGAGGATGGCAAATGACAACACTCGTAGCGGTTTCGAGATGGAGAGGAATCGAACGCGAGATAGTGGTACGCTCGAACTTCTCATTCTTCGAGAAGTAATTTCTCAGAATGGTTGACTTCGCAGTTGGTTCCAGAGGCTAGAGAGGAAATCAATTTGGAGGAACACGACTTGCAGCTGCTCTTGAGTCTAGGCGGAAAAGACAAAAACCTAAAGTTGCTAAGGTAACTTTAAGGTTGATCATCGAGGAGTCGGATGTGAGTTTGCTGATATCTTAGTTCCTAGCAGAGGGGAAGAAAGAAGATGAGCTCACGGCAGAAGACATAACAGTGACCAGAGTACCCATAGGTCAAGCCACCACAGAAGGATTGAAGGAGGATACACAGACATTGATAGATGCTCTATTCCTTAGGCTTGACAAAGAAGAGGCGAAGAAAGTTGAACTTCAGAAGTAGGTATCTCGGTTGTATGAGATCATTGCCAAGGTTGCAAGCAAATCTTCCGCTCGGCCCATTTCAAAGACACACAGTAGGTGAGTGATCATCGATGCGAGAAATGGAAGATGCAAGAACCAGTTAAAACTATCGACAAATGGAAAAGTCTTATTATTCGTCAAAGCTTCATGCAACCGGGAGAGGTGCCAACCCGCTTTAAAGGTTATGAAAGATGCAAAGAGATCAGTGAAGTAATTGATGACAAGCACGATAGATATGAATACGATTCTTTGAGAGTAACCTAAGTACTTTGGCCGAAATCAATAAGTGCTACGAGAAAAGTGTTGATTGCAAGGAGATTGTGCATTGTACTTGATCGGATCACTTGAGAAGGGGAAGCAGCTGGAGTTTGCAGTATCTTTCGGTTTGGAGATTTGCAGAATTATGCTAAAGAGGATGCAGGCACTTGAGAGTATGGCATCGTCTTTACTAGAAAATATCATTGCTTTCACTCATGAGGAAGTGGTCGGAAATGTTACTCCATACACACGGACAATTCCTAGCAGAGTGCCTAATTCCCTGGAAGGGTCTCTTCTGATGGTGTAAGAGAGAATCGATGGAGACATTAAGCCTTTCACGATGAATTCCATCGCCAGATCGCGCACTTTGCGATCGAGATATTGCAAAGTTCGGGTTTAGCTTGGAGGATGTAAAAGCATGTATCAGGGTGTTGAACGAAGGATTGCTGTAGTTCAAGACAAAAAGGAAGTTGTGGCTAAGACAGATGGGAAGATGCTGAATTACATGTTCGACAAGTATATTCAGTATTAGAACAAAAATGAGATATAGATGTTACAACCTGACGTGTCTTTCTCCTATTTTTTCTTTTTCTATTTTCCACATTCTCGGATGAAATTGTAAAAGTTTAAAGTTATTGGTTTTGAAACCATTACTTTAAGTTATGTGGAATAATTCTATTAGTTAATCGATGATTGTGTCACTTAAAGAGGAATTAGAGGAGGATGATTGCCACATATTATCTTTACTTTTTAGTTATGTTTCAGTTTAGTTGAGTTTCCCATTTGTACTTTCCCTTCTACATTCTATAAGTAGAAGAACCATCGGGTTAATGATCAGAATTTGTAAGCAACATTCTTGTGTTCCAGACTTTGTGTTGAAACCCCTGATAGCCACTTGAAGCGAAGAGTATAAAGGAGCAGATTTCCGGAGAACTTTGTGTCACGGTGCATTTTGTTTCTAGCTTTCTATCTTAGATCTTCTATTAAACTTTGTGTTATTTTAGATTTAGATCTGGAGTTTGCCTTTGCTTATAATTCTGTGTGTTGATATCTATTGGTTTATTCTATGTGCATGTAATCAATTCTCATTATCTATTGATTGGGTTGCACATCTTTTCTATTTCTTCCCTGTGTTATTATTTCCTTCTATAAATATTTTCTTTCTCAAACAATCTGTTTACTTCACGCAGAGCTATACAACTATGGTTCATGAACTGCATAATTAAAGTAAAACCCCGTATAGATACTAGCATATTTTTATTGACAAATCTGACACGAAAGCCTCACCGGTAAATGAGAGAGATTTATTTCATGACTTCCTAGGTTTTCAGCTATGCAGAAAATCTAGCCAACAATAATGCCCATGATTTGACTAATTTTGAGCTTGTATGTGCTGCTGGAATTTATTTATAGTAAAGCGACTTGTTTGGAGTAATTTTGGCATCATATGTGGGGCATTTTAATAGTTTTATGAGCTGCTGTGATAAATCTAATATTTCAGATCTGTGTGTGGACATTTTGGGGTTTGGGAAGCAAGAGAAAGTGCTGCAAATATTTATTATATTTTTCCTAACCCTAGGCGACTAGGTTTCTGATTTTAAGGGCAGATTTGGAGGGTTTCCGGTGCTCAGAAAATTTTGTTTAATAGTTGGTTGGAAAGACCATAATTTTAGCTTTCAAATGCATTTGGTTTCTTTGGAAAATATTGAGTATTGATCAAGTTATGGAATTTTGAAGTTCAGCTGGTTTTTCAGTGTTTTAAATTAATTTTTTATCACTGCAATTTATTATGGTTAATAAATTGTCTTCTCAACTAGTTAGCCCATCTTAACTCATTACTTTGACTCACTCCAAACCCATTTGAGTTGTATTGAAGCCGACACACGGGTTAGTTGAGGTGAACCTAGAAGGGTTGCTCTTTTAAGTTTACTTTGCAAGTAGTAATTTTTGAATTTTTAATTAATATCTCAAAAGGGGATATAATAAAAACATTCAGTTTGTGCCCTAATTTCATTCGATTTTCAACATTGATAGTAATTGAGTTTTTTTCGGATTAATCGATTTGGCCCTAATGGGAATTACAAGAAATTCATTTGGGGTAAGAATATGTCCATTTGGGGACATTACGGTTGCAAAATCGAGGGCTAGGAAAAATAGTAAATCTCCACCAAAATTCACCAAAGTTCGATTACGGCCTTATAAAATATGGAGATTCAAAATATAAAATCAGATTTGAAATTTGTGCCCTAGAAAGCACCAAACCAACTTCAAACCCTAGTCGCTTCTTAGGGAAGAGCTCCAAAAATGATGTAAAGCCTTTGCAATCCTTCTTCTTGATGTCTCCAACTCAAAATGGAGGGTTTTCGTCCTCCACCAAGCCACAAGGAAGGTTTCTGTCTTCCTTGGATGCCACACAAGAGGGTTTTCGTCCTCAAGTGGAAAGGTAGTGAGCAACTAGCCCAACAAACCAATTGTATATGAAAATATGCCAAGATGATTGCAAATGAAGTCCTTTAGTCCCTTTTATATCCTTCCCTTGGCGCCAAAGGCCAAATAGAAGAGGACCGACCTCTTAAGCCTCACTTTATCTTTTAATTGCTTCTTTATTCTCTCCAAACCCAACCGACCTGTCTCCTAAAGGAAAACACTTAAAAGAAAGCATTAAATCAAATAAAAGAAAATTGAAATGAAATGCAATTCCTTTCCTTGTTCAATAATTCTTCTTTGCCACGAAAAGGGAATGACAAGAAGTCCATATTTAGGCCTCGATTTGAAAAAGGGGACATTATAGGACAATGCAAAGATAAACCTATCGGTGACATGAAGACATCCATATATTCAAGTAACATTTGATCCATTGGCTTCATTTGCACTATTTGGCTTAGTGTGACATTAATTTGGTCATTGCAATTTTTTTCGTTATGCTTAGGCTCGATCATGAGTAGGAAAGGTCCTAGTTTGAGCATTCCACCTTTGATAATGTATTGTATTGATTAGGGCTATAGTCTTATCAAGGGATACCTCTGGGATGTGGTAGCATTTGCGAGCCGAGTAATGATGGCACTCCTAGGCTTGGCGTCATGGACACCACGACGATCCCACGTGTAGGGTTGTCCAAGCACATCACAAACATCCAAGGTGCGCAACGTCACATACCAACTCATCTTTGAATGGTTTGATTTAATAAAGAAAGCGACATTGTTGATTGACACAATGTAATGCCCCCTTTTCAAATAAAAATTAAAATAAGGGAAATTCGATTTGCACATATGGATTTAAAAATCAAAATATATTTTATTTGTGCAAATCAAAAATAAGAGAGAGAAATCGATTTACCTTGGGATAATTAATGATGTTTGGAGGTAAATCAATTAATAAAGGCAAGTCGCATTTTTTGGAGGATGGTTTATTATTTCTTTGGGCACATTTATCTATATTTTTGGCATGGGTCGATTCCTTTTGGGCATCAAGTTTAATATTAAATTCTCCTTTGTATTTTATTTTTAAATCTTGCCTTGGAGAATTAACTTTTGCATTGGAGTTTGACTTTCAGGCTATTTCAAATTAAAGGCTCTCATCTCTAGACTTTGGCGCCAAAAATGGAGAAGGAACTTTGGAGATTGAGCAAGGAAAAAATATAAAAGAAGATGAGGGGCACCCCTTTTCGCATGTTGACAGTTATTATAACTTATCTTCATGCTTGAAGAGGGATGAATGCCCACTAGTGATAAAAAAACAAAGTGTTCATTAACACCACGCATTGTAAAGTGTGTGTTCTTTCTTGAGCTATGAAATGATAAGTTTTTCTTAAATCTTGTTGCCAAAGTGAGTTGCCATTTTTGGGAGTGTTGAGCTTATTTTGTGAAGGAATTTGTGAGCTTGGTATGAAGATTGCAATCTGATTTTAGCTGCTGATTTTTGTGCATCAAATCGACTTGTTTGGGAAGTATTTGTGATACAAATTGATGGTATTTGAAGCAAGTTTAAATATGATAATTTCCAGCATGTTTATTTAATTGATATGGCCATGATTTGACCATTTTAATGCTTATATATGCAACTGGTAATTACCTTTGCTAAATTGACTTGTGTAGGGGAATTTTGGCAATCATTAGAAGAGTTTTCTAATAGTTTATGAATTGCTGTCATAAATCATTAATTGCAGATCTGAAACTGGTGTTTTTGAGTGTTGGGAAGTCAAGGATAAGGCTGGAAATAATTTAATATTTTTCCCTTAACCCTAGCGACTTGTTTTACGGTCTTGGGGGTAGTTTTAAGTGGGGTTTTATGCTAAGAAAATTTAAGTTTGATACATCATCTGAAAGCTCTTAATTTCTACTCTATGATGCACTTTGTTTCATGCAAAAATTCTGAATATTGCATGAGTTATTAATTTTTGAAATTTTCAGCTGATTTCAGTGCATATTTATTTATTTACTACTGCAAATTTAATTGGTTAAAGAAGTGTTAATTCCGACTAGTTAACCCATCTAAACCCTTACCTTGGCTCACTCTAACCCCATTTGGGTTGTATTGAAGCCGACACCGGGTTAGTTGAGGTGAACGTAGAAGGGCTTCTCTTCTAAGTTTGTTTACTTATAAGTAGTTTAGTAAATTTTAATTAATATCCCAAAATAGGATATTACACATAGATGTCTCTACCTTGGTGATGTAATTGACATAATATGGTTGCGGATGAGGAGCTTTTGCGGATTTAGTCTCTTGTTGATCTTTTGCAAAGATTGTTATTTTTGACTCCCACTATTTAGGATAAATTGCAGATCCTTTCGCACATCCACATCTGCATGAGTGAAATATTCGCTTTGCATCCTTTATTGGTTGAGGATTATTCGTGCGGTGGCGATAGTGGAGTATGGATCTGCATCTATAATAGGCTTCACTTCCTCATTCACACATTGGGTTTTTGTTTTCTCCTGCATCTAGTTCCTATGAATTTGCCAACAAAGTTTGGTTAGTTACTCAAAGACTTTTCTCTCGTATTGTACTTCCTCTCGTGTTTCTCACACCACATTCTTGTGTCTTTTTGTGGCCTTTCCTTCCATGCCTACTTATCTTGTCTCTGTGGTGATGCGTTGTTTCCTTGTTCCTTGGTGTTGGCCTTCCCTTTTGGATATGAAGAATCTTTGCTCCCTTCGCATTTGAGCTTTTCTTCAATCTTGATTGCATATCAATAGGCTTAACCTAGCGCCTAATGTCTGCAAAACTCCACTTCTTCTTGGATATAATATCACAAACCACTACAATATTTGACAATTTTGTGCCTCTCATTGTTATGTGTGCTAAGTTTTGCCGGCATGGCATGAAACTCGGTGTAGTCTTGCACTTTGTTTGATCACAATCCTAGCATAATGGATGCAATTTCTTGAATTTGTTCTCATAATTTTTCATTGAATAGTACTTTTCTCTGAAAGCCTCCACAAAATCATCTTGCAAATTTCTTTGTCCTTCATTGATAGTTTACTCCTAATCATATTCATCTTGAAGGTAGTACCATTCCCTCCATTTTTGACATGCAAAGAAGCCTTGAAGAGTGCAAATGTTATTTTTCATTATTAGAGAAGTTATTGATACAAAAATATGCATCTAGTTGGTCGTTTTATTTTTCTAATTCATGAACATCAATTTTCCTTCAAATTGATGAATGCCAAAATTTACTTGTACCTTGAGTGTTGGACCCCTGAAGGGTTTACTTGATGTGGGTGTAGCTACGAGGATTACTTGTGAGAGAACATTGGCGAACGTGGTATCATCTCCTTCCTCTACTTCTTGAGGGCTTCATCAAGTAATTCTTTGAAAGGATCTCCCATTTCCTTTTGTGTTTCTTAAAGTTGTTTGAAGCGACAAGGAAGATAACCCAAAGGATTACGAGTCTCGAGATTGTGTGTAATATCCCTTTTTGGGGACTTATAGGAAACAATGCAAAGTTGAAGATAAACAACACTTTTCAGATTTTTAGTAGGTTGTTAGTGACTGAAACAAATATGTAAAAACCCTTAATTGCTGCCAGCAAACACCCTTCTAGGGCAGCGACCCCTTTTGGGGTTTCAAACCCATTTTTGTGCCTTCAAAACCCTTCAAATCAACTCCACTTAAGTCTCTAAAATCATTATATATTGCCAGCAATCATATCATGCAAGAAAACTGATTTTTAGTGCCCTAGAATTGAAGATATGAATTTCTATAAACCCTTGTTTGTAGAGTTACTTTAAAAATTCATAACTTTACCTAGGAAGCTCCAAAATATTTGAAACTCGAGATCTTGGCTCTTAAAAATATGGAGAATAAGATAATACACTCAAATTAACCAATTTATCATCAACATATACTTCTTTCCCCTCCAAGGTGGGTCACTCCTCTCAAAATGGGAAGATAACTAGAAAACTCAAAGAAATACCAACAAAGAATAATAAACCTATTACTCCTTGAATGCCTCTTTGCAAAATACAATCTCGATAGAGGGTTTTCGTCCTCACCACCCTTGTGAGAGGGTTTTGTCCTCCACACAAGCCCTCAATCAAGGGGTTTCGTCCTTGAGAGAGATAGTAAAAGGGGCTACACTAGCCAACCTTCACCAAGATATAAAATTCATAAAATCAGCATATCCCAAACTAATGCCAACAACCTCTATTTATAATAAGAGGGTGGCGTCAAGTCTTGGGGCTCTCAAATGAGGCCGATCGTAATTAAACATGCTTTATTATTATTTTCTTTTACTTTTTGGAGCCTACATGCTCACCAATATCTTTTTATTTTTAATTTATTGTTGGGTGTTAGGCTCACCAACAAATACAATGCCAATTAAATAAATAAATATAAAATTTAGCACATGATTTTTTTCTTCTTATTATTCTTTTTTAGAAAACAAACCACCATATTTATATTGATCAAATTATAAAGTACAAATTACAATGCCAAGCAATTATACTCATACTGGATGAGATATCTTTTGATTTCCAAGTACAAATAAAAGAGAAGAGATAACATATCTGTGATTTATCCATCATGTGATTTCAAAGAGAGGATCCACTCTATCTGTTTCTGTTTCTCCTGAGGCCACATCAAGGGTATAGGACCAAAATGTAGCAGATTAGAATGGTCTAAAGCCCAGTTGGCCAATCCATCAACTATCTTGTTTTGCTCCCTAGGAACATGAGAGTATTTGATTGTTTGGAACTGTCTGGCAATGTGTTTTATCTGATCCTGAATTCTGGCAATAAGCCAATTATTAGATAGATGTTGCTCAGGGGCTTGAAGAAGGGTAATAATAACCTTGGAGTCTGATTCTACTATGATACTAGGACATCCCAGTTTAGTAGCTTCTCATTGGACAACCATAATTTCAGCCACATTGTTAGTGTAGTGTCCCAATTGATATGCAAAGAAGAAAAGAGGAGTTCCCAAGGAGTCATGAGCTATCCCTCCCATACTAGCTGGACCCGGATTACCTCTAGCAGCCCCATCAATGTTTAATTTGATAACTCCGAATGGAGGAGGCTTCCATATTCGAAGAGCAAAGGTACCCTTTGTTTGGTAGCTTGCTTTATCTGCAATTGCCTGTTGCCCAAATTAAGTTTTTGTAAGAGAGCTTTCCACCTCTCAGGCAGTGGGGATGGTAATTTTAGATTGTGTATGATAGTTTCTGCAATATTACTTTTAGTCAAGTCCATAATATACCACTTGTCTCGGCTTTCTAACTTGAAAATGCGTCTGTTTCTTTCCTTCCAAACATTCCACAACAAAAGAGAAATAGCCAACCATATTCCTTTGGCGAAGTCTTGAGTATCCCTAATTGAATGTTTCCACCCTCTAATAGTGTCCACTATATTCATAGGGGATTGCCACGTTACCGAAAGCCAATCAACTAGTGTACACCATAGGGCCAAAGTGAAGGGGCATTGAAAGAAGATATGAATAAGGGTATCTTCTACAAATTCAACACATGATGACATTGATGGCTTCCTCTAGCTTGTTCCTTGGACCCATGAGGAAGAAACATGGGTCAAAGTCTTTAGACGAAATTATCTCAAAAAAAGGACATGACATTGTGCTTCTGGTATTTAGAGCTTGTGCGATGTGACATGCAAGACTGTAACAAACTGCTTAGATACCACGGATCTAAATTGGGTTACAATTTGGTGGAAAACACACTAACGGTGGTGCTTAATGTGTTATAACTATCAATTCACAATGAAAGAGATGTAGAAACAAAATAACTCTATTGCAATTCAAAATGTATGCAAAATGGAAAACTCAATAGGAGAGATGTATGCCTGAAATCCATCTCTTTATTCAAAACAAGCTACTTTTATAGATGTACAATGGAGAAGTTTAAAAATTGCAAAGAATAGAACATGTAGGATTTCGAATGGGAATCTAAAGGTCATCTACCCGGAGATGACATGTATGCACTTTAAGGGTGGACGTGAATGGGCAAAAGTGGACACAATTGGAAATTTATTCTATCATTTTTTTTATTGTTGTTTCACGGGGTCATATCTCCTAGCTTGTTGACCCAATTTGTAAACTAGAGGATATGGTGGAAAGGTGGCGGAGCAATCTAGAAGAAAGGCATGCATCTAAGCACAACATTTTGTTGTACTAAAAGACCCATAAATGCTCTAAAGACCCTAAAAATGTAAAATATAAAAAGTTGTAAAAACTGCTGAAAATAGATTTTTCGGAATTTTTGAGAAATCTTGCTCTGAATGCTCATATGTATCACTACCCGAGTTAGATTACAGAACACAACCAAGATTATGGGACCCGAAACAGAAATGCATCAAGTTTTGGAAAATGATCAGTTTAGTAAGACTTATAAACAATTAGCTTAGTATAAGATATAGGAAACATTGAGCCCATGACTCTACTAGTGAGTACAATGCTAGAAAATTTACTGTGACGTTTTAACTAAAACTACTCCGAAAAAATGAGTAAAATAGTGACTATACATAATGACTCGCTCAAAATTATGATCTCAGAGACTCTGCCCTTATTTAACAACATTTTCCTAGATTTCCAGCTTCTATATCTGCTCATAGTCACATTTGGGATCCTTAAAACATTACAGAGAAGCCTCTTGAGCCCTAATTACCACTCAAACAGTCAAGGGGTGGTAAGAGAGATTTTAAATTTGAAATTGGGCGTGAGAAGAGGGTCTCAGGGATCTGGAACCATCTAAAGTTCTTCAATGGTGAATCTGAGGGTCCCTCTTATCAAAATTTTAGATATGGATGCCGCTAAACAA
Organism: Taxus wallichiana var. yunnanensis; assembly: GCA_018340775.1. Classification (NCBI taxonomy): domain Eukaryota; kingdom Viridiplantae; phylum Streptophyta; class Pinopsida; order Cupressales; family Taxaceae; genus Taxus; species Taxus wallichiana. The sequence goes on along the minus strand of CM031239.1, from coordinate 770,846,854 downwards.
AGAAATGGTCCCACCGAGATTTGTTTTTAGTGCTCTTAACTGATTTCTCTTATGTCCAATGGAGTCAAATTCATAATGGTTGGGAAGCGCTTGAAGAGATCTTTCTAATGGGTCCTTAGTCGTGCTCTGTAGTGTCCCCATATGTGAGCTTTTTTGCATTAAAAATGCATTGTGCCACTGCCCTAATAATGCTAATGGGACCTCCTCTTGAGTTCAAGACACACCTTTCTTGAGCATGCCTTCTTGGTGTCATGTGTCAAGTCCTTAGAGTGGCCAAACCCAATTGACCTCTTGTGTCCCTTTAGTCGTACCTGTGACACATATACATTGCATTATTATGAGCAATGGCCAAATGGGATCCGTAGGATAAGTGTCCTCCCATCAACTCGTGCCCTTTGTGGTCGAGTGATTCTTAGCCCGACAAGTGGAAATGGTGTGAGTATGACAATTGTCACCCTTGCATGTCTTCTGCTACATTGCAACCACCAAGTATTTGGGCTGAAACATGTCTAAGCCTGCCAAGGGTGTGTCCTTTGAGCATGCCATGTGTTGCAGTCGAACGAGCTCAAGTTCATTGTTAAAAGTGATTTCGTGGGCACAGTTTAATAAAGTGTTAGGGCCTGCAGAGACTTAACTCTTTGGAAATAAAGTGTCCTCACTTACATAGCAAAAGTGACCCGCTTGCTTCACAGTTATAAAGGGACCCAAGCTTAAGTTATTTTGAGCCCGCTAACCATCAATTAAAGTGTCCCAAAGTTGGTTCTTAATTCTTAAGAGCTTTGGTTTCAAAACTAGGGCACGCCATGACTTGTGACCTTGGGCTCCCATATGAAATGTAGAGACACTGTGATGCCCTCCAAAGGCTATAGCAACCATGAGACCTAAAACATTGAGGTCCAAGACACAATATTAGAGAGAACGCCAAAATTATGTAGGATAGCTCTAAATCTTGGGATGCTCTTGCATCAAAGATGCACAGTAACAACAATTTGCATGTCAAAGTGGATTTGCGAACTCTACAAAATATTACAAAAAAACTAAGGTTGCATGCAACACATGGTTTCTCCTTTTAGTGTAGCAATGACTGTAATGTCCCCAAAAGGACACTTTGCAACCCCAAAGGGATTTTAGGCAAATCCCATCCACAAGATGCAATTTATAGACATTATATCAAAGGATAATATGCAGATCTGAATTAAATAAGGAAAATGTGACTAGGGCTAGGAATGAAAATGCATCAAATATGTCACAAACCCACTGAAGCTTTCAACCAAACACATCAGCAAATTATACAAGGACGAAATCATGAAAAATACTGGATTTGAGCTCCAAAACACGTTGGAATTATTTTATAAAATCTGCAGACAGGCTGCCCTCAGACACAACTGAAAATGATATTTCCTTGACTCCAAAAATTCTGAAAATAGATAGTCTGATTTATAAAAATCAGAAGTACAATCAGCAATTGAAAACAGCTCCAAAACAACCCCTAAACAACCTAGATCAGCTCCTTAGGTGGTCGCTCCACCTGGAAAAAGGGCATAGAAAATAATAGCAATTTTTCCCCTCAAACCCTTGATCAAAATCTGCAACTTTATTGTTTTCTAACTGTTGGAAAATACTGAAATATATTCTGCAACCAATGATTCTCAATGGAAACTCCAGGGTGGAGAATCCTCTCAACTAGAGGAAGGGTTTTTATCCTTCTCTAGATCTCTTGGAGGGTTTTCGTCCTCAAGAGTGAAGATGCAAGCAAAAATTGCTCAACATACAAATCTAAAATTAGAGAATAAACAAGTGATGTCTCTCCAAGCAAGTCCACTTGCTTAAATAGAAGAATAGGGCCCAAATGGCCACTCTCACATCCAATCAGAATTTTCCCCTTATTTAATGCTTTCCCCACTTGTTTTTCTCTCCTAGGCAAGTCGCATTTTTCCCTTGAATAAATAACTATTGCTAATGCCTTTTTCCTTATTCTATTTTTTTTTTTTGGAATATATAGGGTAAAAGGAGGGTTTTAGAAGGTCCCACAACCTTATACAATAGAGCCCATCAGGCCAGATTTAGCAATAAAAGTAGCAAAGCAAAAAAGTACCCATGAAGATTCCAAAAAAGGAGGACGAAAAAGACAAACAGAAGGAAAGAAGAAAACATCATAAGAGCTTTTTCAGCTCAGAGACTGCAGTTCTAGCTCTAGGAGAGCCTGAGTCATTTGCAAGTTGTTCGGCAAGATTGATGAGCTCCGAGCAATCATTGCAATGGCAGTCTTGGTAGAATCAGTGAAAGCCTCCCATGCTTTCAAAGCCTTGAAGGCGCGCTGAAGCTTGTTTAAAATAGAAGAAACCATGTCGACTCTGCAATCATCCCTTTGAGTGTCAGCAGACTCAGGCGCAGCGGGGGTTGAATTCAGAATCGGCGAGGATTGAAAAGTGTCAGCAGGAGGAACTTTGTCATCGAAGAGAGTATTGTTTCCCTTGGAGTGATGGGATCATCCACCGGTTGGTTGTTCTCTAACTGCTCCGAGTCCGGGGAGTCTGGGTAGAGCTTAGCGAGGCCCAGAATGTCAGCAGCCAGAGAGGAATCAGGGCTAGAAATGGGGAAGCAGCTTGAAAGCTGGCGTCAGTGCCTTCTAAAAACAAGCAAGAGAGGGGCGTGGGGAAAGTGGGGGTGGCAGGGGGCTGAGAGAGCAGCGAGGGGAGGACTCAGAATTGCCACATCAGAGTCGGAATCAGATGAAAGATGCAGACGACGTCGGCGCCGAGAAGAGCGGAGGGAGGTGGAGGAGGGGCGAGGGGAAGGCGAGGAGAGCGGCGGCGACGACCAGTTTTGGGGGAAGCGAAGAAGGTCGGAATGAGAAGCAGCAACAGAGAAGAGCAGGTACAACAAACCCTGGTGAAGAATGGCACCTTCCCCGTCACGAGCCAACTGGACAGAATGCTCTAAGGACTGAAACAGGAAAGCCGCCAGATTAATTTTCTTCCCCCATCGAAGATGAGAGAGGATGAAAAAGTGAGGGCCGTAAACAAGCCGATATCTACCGTCAATGGTAAAATAACGCATTATGACCTCCGCGACTCTGTCCCATGGAGGAGGCAGGGAGTCCCGAGTGTAACCAGAGAGGTATTTAACCGGTTTGTCCCCAGGAGCATTAAAATCCTGAATTTCCGCAACGAGCGCTTGAAGTAGATGTCTCCGGCGGCAGGAAGACCAGTGGCATCAGCGATTGCATTGGTGGAGATGGTAAAGCGAGTGTTGCCAATCTGAACCCGACCCTTCGACCAGGAAGCCGTAACCGCATACGAAACAAGAGCCGAGTAACCCGCCATTCTCTCCAGGAAGGTAGCAATTCCATTCTCCAGCATTATGTTCCAAACCTCCCCATCATTTTTAACCGAATCACAGTTATCAGGCTCAAGACGCTTCAACTGACCCCCCATAGTATGAATGTTTGAAAAAATGCAGAAGTGAGAGCAATAAGGGTCATTTAACAACCCAGTCAGGGCGGGGGAGCCGTCGGCCAAGTTATCATTGCCCTCCCGCCGATCATCAAATGATTAATGTGAGGATATGTCCCATTCGTGCGGAGATCCTCCGCATCATTACACATCACCGTCATCAAAATGCTCTTCGTCAAGTGTCAAATCAATTAAATTCGACATGAATGCCGCCGCCCTTTGAGAAGGCCATAGAGAATTTGCCGAAACCCAAATCAGCCCTCCATTCCACCAGTCAGCAATGGGATATATCATTTTGAGTGATTTGGAAGAGATCATCCGGGAAGTTGTCAGTCCAGCTTTGTTGATTCTCAAGGAGAACACCAATATTAGCAAGGTGGTCAGCCGCTTTATTTCCCTGAGGACATGCTGAACCGAATTTCTTTGGAAAGATCTTTGAATAATTCTGATATCAGCAATGATATTCTGTATCGACCATTGACCAGAATCATTAGACTGCAGGAGCTTGATGATGTTGAGGGAGTCACTTTCAACTTGGAGGGGATCATCACCAAATTTGATAGCCAGCTCAAGGCCTTTGAGGATGGCCAAGGCTTCCGCATGATGGTTGGTACCATAGTTGAGGTTATGAGCAGAAGCAACAACTATATAGCCCGAAGAGCATCGAAGAATGGCTCCTCCACCAGAATTACCAGGATTGCCTTTTGAGGCCCCATCCGTGTTAAGTTTTTTCCAGCCCCTGGGAGGGGGAAGCCAACGAACTAAATCGCGAGCAGTGGAAGTGCCTTTACTTTGAATGGCCAACAACTTCTGCCACTCCTGGGAGTTACAGATTTGGATTTTTTGCTGATATTTGGTCCACATGAGCGAGTTGAGATTTTCTTGGAAAGCAAGAGCAATCTGAGTAGCCACCTGATCAGGTTCAAGACTTTTTTCTTTGAAGATTCTTCTGTTCCTTTCTTTCCAGATGCCCCATATTCCGTGTGGGAGGAGGAGTTTCCAAGCCAAATTCAGATTCGGATGAGTGAAAGGAGAGCTCCATTGAGAGAGGGTGTCCTGAATGGACTCAGGGAAGGTCCAAAACACTCCCATCCTCGATAAAAGCCACTGCCAGATAACTTGCGAAAAGAACAGTGGATCAAAAGATGGGCAGAGGATTCCGCCTCTTTAGCACATAGCACACATCTAGTGGGGAGAGAGAAACCCCTCCTTTTCAGATTTTCCCCAGAAAGGAAAGCATTCTTAGAAGAGAGCCAAGAGAAAAAACCAATTTTGGGAATGATCTCATTTGGCCAGAATTTGGAAAGGGGGGGACCAGAGTCAGCACTATGCATCGAAAGATAAGCAGCCTTAACCGAGAAAGAACCAGATGGGGAGAGGGGCCAAATTAGCTCGTCCTCGTTTTGGGAGAATGGGATGTATATGGAAGCGAGCACAACTCTGAGCGAAGTCAGGAGCCTACTCTGCAGATCGCTGATATCATCCCAGACCTTTATATCCCATGAGGGAATGGAATTCACAATCTTCCAATAGCCCGAAGCTAATCTTCCTTGCTTATTAATGATGCTTCTTTTCACAGGGTCCCAAGCAGGATTAAGATCAAGAGGCTCGTCCCCTATCCAAAAATCCCTCCAGAAGTCAATAAGACGACCATTCCCAAATCTCCATTTAGTGCCAGCCCGGATAATGGGGAGGGAGCTAATAACAGAATTCCAGATGGCAGAACCTCTAATTGGATTGGAAGTGAGAAGATCTTCGTTATTTGCCAGATATTTAGCTCTGAGCAGATGAGCCCAATTAGAGTCACCTTTAGCCACTTCCCAAGCAAGTTTGGCCAGGAGGGCCCCATTCGTGTCAGCCATTTTTCGAAGACCAAGCCCTCCATGAGAAGTTGGCTTACACACTTCCTTCCATGCCACAAGATGGATCCTCTTCCTAACATCAGTCCCTGACCACAGAAAGTTCCTTTGGATTTTTTCCACAACCTCCCTCACCGAATTGGGGACTTTGAGAAGGGACATGAAGTAAGTAGGAAGGCTTTGAAGGGTGGCTTTAACCAGTTGGAGCTTGCCAGCCTGACTGAGCAGAACCCCTTTCCAGCGGCCAACTTTTTTTGATACCTTTCAATGACAGGATTCCATAGAATTTTAGATTGCTTACCATGGAAGAGGGGGATGCCGAGATATGAGGCGGGGAGATCCACAATATTGCATCCAAAGATATCAGCAATCTTTCTCTGAGTCCTAGGGGCCGTGTTGATGAAGGAGATGCTACTCTTGTTGAAATTGATTGCTTTGAGAAGCTGATTGGTAAAGAGAAAGGATATCCATTATAGCCCGGCCTCAATCACAGAGGCTAAACTTAAGCGCATAGTGTCATCAGCAAACTGGCTATGTGTGGCAGAAGGGCAGCTTGAGGTGATTTTCAGACCGGAAATGATAGATTGACTTTTAGCCGCTTCCAGAGCTCTGCTAAGGGAGTCCGCCATAAGGACAAAAAGGAAGGGTGACAGGGGGTCACCTTGCCTGATACCTCTGCTGCTTTTGAAGAAACCTGCTGGAATGCCATTGATAAGAATAGAGAAGCAAGGGGTCGCGATACAAGAGAAGACCCAACTACACCATTTTTGTCGAAACCAAATTTTTCCAGGACCCTAATTAAGAAAGGCCAGCTGACTCTGTCAAATGCTTTTTGCATATCCAATTTTAAGATCATTCCTGGGGACTTCGAGTGAAAGGCTGAGTGAATGGCTTCATGAACTGTAATGATACCACCTTGGATGAGCCGTCCTTTTATGAAGCCGTTCTGATTTTGCGAGATGAGATCCTTCATTAGAGGTTTTAGTCTGGAGGCCAACATCTTAGTGATAATCTTATAAGCCGTGTTGCATAAACTGATTGGCCTAAAATTGGAGACATCTTTAGAACTATGCACTTTTGGGGCAAGGGCAACGAAGGTGGTATTCCATTCCTTTAGCAGATTGTTGTTAACCTGAAACTCATTCACTGCTTTGAAGAGATCCTGCTTGATGACTTCCCAGAACACCTGGAAGAAAGCAGCAGGAAAGCCATCCGGGCCCGGAGCTTTGTCCCTCTTCATTGCAAAGACTGCTTTGTGAATTTCCTCCATAGCAAAAGGCTTGGTCAGATTGTTGTTCATCTCAGGTGACACCAGATGCGGAATATGTTGGAGCATGGCAGTCATTGATTGCTCCGGAGGGGGCAGGTCAGCCTGGAGAAGGTTTGAATAGAAGGAGACAAGCTCGTTGGAGATATCAGCCTCAGCAGTTAACAAGGTACCCGAGGACGACACCAGCTCTCGGATCTTATCTCTAGCTTTATGCTTGCAAGCAGTGATGTGAAAGAATTTGGTGTTACGATCCCTCGCTCGAGCCAAAGGGCTCGAGAGCGTTGCCTCCAATAGGTCTCCTCTTCTTGAAGTGTATTGTGATAATCACTGAGGAGGGAGGTTTCATGTTGGTGAAGATGATCCAATCTTCCATCAATCTCTATTTGTGCAGAGACTTTAGCCAAACTCTGAATTAGCTCCTGTTTGCGGAGCTTGATGTTGCCAAAGACCGTCGACTTCCATATCTTGAGTTGTTTTTTAATTTCTTTGAGCTTGCTGGAAAATCTAAACATACTAGAGCCCTCAATATTGATATTCCACCAATTAGCAACAAGGGGTTCAGGTGGTTGTTTTCAAGCCAAGCAAGCTCAAACCTGAAGGGAGGATTCTTGGTATTCAGCTTGTGATTTGCACTCAACAGAAGAGGGTCTGTGGTCAGAGGCAGCCCGGGGGAGGGAGTTGAGGTAGAAGTCAGGAAAGAGAGAAATCCAGTCCAGAGAGCCTAGAGATCTATCCAATCTGCTTTGAATATGGTTCCTGCCCAATCTGCGGTTTGACCATGTATAAGATGAGCCGTGGAGATCCATATCCAGAAGTGAATTCTCCCTGATGAAGTCAGCCAGAGCATCCATGCTGGCGGTCATGGCAGGAATACCTCCCTGTTTTTCCGAAGGATAAAGTGGACAATTAAAATCTCCCATTATTAGAATGGGAATTTTACCACAAGTGATGATGAAGTTAGTGATATCTTTCCATAATTTACCACGATGAGTCTCTAAGTTGGGGGCATAAACATTGATAGCAATCCAAGTGGAGTCCGCTCCAATCTCTTGGAAGAGCATGCATAAAAAGTTGGGGTGCTTGAACAGGCAATCCCCTTTGAGACTTCTGGGATCCCAAAAGGTACAAAGTCCCCCTGAGTTCCCTGTTGATGGTTGAGATTCAAAAGAGGCCGCAGGCCAGATTTTTAGGAGACGATCCTCTTTTTTAGTTTAGTTTCCTGCAGCATTATGATATCAGGAGAGTTCTGGAATTTGATGTCTTTGATAACTCTTTGCTTTTGAAGAGAGTTGAGTCCTCTTATATTCCAAGAAATGATCTTCATTTCTTTGGTTTGGATTTGCTCCCCACCACCATGGGGATTGTGCTTTGGGTTCCTTGCGCGACATTAAGAGCTGCTTCTTGCTGAAGTTTGATATTGCTCGGAATTCTCCCCGAACTTTTTCCGTGCCTATATCGGGTTTCTTGCTGCTACTTCTAGTAAAACGATGGTTGAAGCTATCATCAGAAGAATGACCCGAGGGGGAGGAAACAGAGTCTAAAATAGGGGGAAAGAGGGGAGGCAGGGGGGAAAGAGTCAAGGAAGAGGGATCGGAGGGAAGGGGTGGGAAGGGAAGAGGAGAAGACAGTGGAGAAGGGGGAGGGGAAGAGGCAGCCAAGGAGAGGTTAACTCCTTTAGAGGAAGAGGTGGGGAGAGCCGAGGGAGACAGAGGGGTGATGAGAGATTGAATGGCCATGGAGGGGGTCGACCTCGGAAACAGGATCAGAAGAAGTGTTGATTTCTCCATCTTCTAGGAGAGCAAAGGAATTTGATGTGGGGATGATCGGGATCTCAATAGAAGACGTTTTAGGAATAAAGTTTTTTTGATTTTTGGGAGTATCTCTTTTGGGAGGGGACAACTGACGTCAGCATTTACACAGAATCGAGCATGGATGAATCTAGTTTTAGCTTTTGTTGCTTGATCTATAGCAATTAAAGATCCTATTGAGAGAGCAATACCTTCAATAACCTGCCGGATGCCAGAACTCCAGAGGGAGCCCCGGGAGGCGAACCCAAATTGGGGCTTGGGTCATGGATTCCGTGTGAGGGTTGAAACCAGGAGACCATTTCCTGAGGTAGAAGCCCCGCCTGCCAAAAAACCACGAGACCACCTAACAGAGCTCTAGCAAAGTCTTCTTTCATGCTGAAGGAGAATAATATGAAACCATTAGGCATAGCCGCTATTTCAAGCGCTCCACATGGTTGCCATTTTAACCGAGCCCATTTTTTGATATCTTCCAATGGGGGTCTAGGGCCCATCAGTGTACCCACCAAGGACAGATCACGAGAAGCAGCAGCAGCCTCCGTGATGTGAGAGGGGATGCGCAGAGAGAAGGACCCATCTGACAGCGAAGGGGATAGCTTTTCCGAGCTAGGAGCGGATGTGGAACCCTCCACTATTTTAGTCCAAGCATCAGGCGGCTTTGGAGAGAGGGACCCTGACAAGAGGGACCCCTGATCCGGACCAGAGGGGTCCGGCATCCGAGCCAAAGACTAGGGACAAGCAGACGGCGGCAAAGGTTTCAAAGCAGAGACCTAAAACGCGCGAGAAGTCACCTTTGCAGAACGATTGACCTTTCCTTATTCTATTTTTATTTTATTACTAAGTTGAAATATCCCAACCAATTCCAACTCCAATTTTTTTTTTTTTTGAGTTTTTAGTGCATTGATATTTTGTCAAACACTTGTCATGTTGTCTCAATTTCTGATATTTTTGCTATTTCTCTTTAATTGAAAGAACACGGCCAATAGAAAGTCCCACAAATGATTGTAGACAAACATAACTCCCACAATGCATAAACAATACAAGTCTGATTGGAAACGAAAGGATTTATTTATTTATTTATGGATTCCAAATACAATGAAATTCATCTCTAAATTGCATACCCGAAAGTCCAACTTTGTGTGATAAAATGAATGGATATCAATGGTACTGAAATGATCAGAACTCTTGCATGCGAAGGAGCCAATAGTGGTTGCACCTGTTACACAACTGCTGCTAACACCCCTCTCACTCCTCTAACTACTGCGCTCTCCAAATGGGAAAGATGGCGCCCCAATGATGGTAATAATATTCCTCTATGAGTAAACTGATAAACACACGCTGCAATTAACTGTAAAGCAATATCAAAATGATCTGATGTGAAGCACAATGAAGACCCTGTTTGAATCTTCCTCCTTCGAATTGGGTTTTCGTCCAATCCATAATCTCCAAGGGTTTCCGTCCTTCGAGAGTAATTAGCAAGAGCTGCTTTGAATTTGTTTTTTGTTCAAAATAATAAGTGTCCCCAAGCAAATGGGCCAAATCCTCCTTTTATAACCTTTTTCGAGAATTTTCATTAAAAGAAAATATAATTAATAAATCACTTTATTAATTAATTACACCTTATAACTTTGGAAAGTGATTTATTTAATTAATTAATCATTCCTGGTGCTCAAGGTCACCAATTAGCATCTCATCATTTAGAACTTCACATTCTCTTTCCGACGAGCTATAATCTTGGGGTGCTCGCCAAGTAATTCATACAAATATAAGCAACTTTGTAAAATAATTAAAATAAGCCATTAAAGCTCCCAAAGTGCGGAAATTGCCGGAAAGCACCGGAATCGAAAACTCGACGAGCGGCGTTGCGCGCCGATGACAAATAATGAGAAATGAAGGCGGTTGGGTGACTTACTATAAATAGATACTCTCTCCAAGAATCTTGAAGAACACACCAGAGGCCGGAAATAACCTCGAAAAGTGCCAAGTGAGTTCTTAAGACCAACTCAACTCATTGCTAACATCAAATAATCCACTAGATCGTCGATAAAACCCTTACTTGCTATGCACATCATCTCCTAAACAACGAGACTAGCTTACGAAGATGACAAATAAGCTACCCACCAAGTGTCCAAGGGTCATGCCGAAACAGGGACATTACATAAGTTCATAATATTTTATTATAAGTGCTTTATATTATTTTCTTTTTTTGTATTTGTACTTTATAATAAATGATTATAACTTAAGTTCCCCCTTAAGTTTATTCTTTAGCCATCGGGGAGACAAAATGGGCTAAGGTCTTCGACTTGGAAGGGGATATTACAATCCTCCTTTCCGAAAAATGCTTGCTATCAAGCAATCAGAACTCATCGGTTCAAAGTGCATGAAGTGCACGAGACAAAACATGCTAAAGTGATCCAAAATCTTTGCACATGTAATTGTCAAATGAGAGAGCTTTTGCCAAAATATGTAGCTCTTATAATGCCCACAATCATGAAATTGGAACAGAGGATCCACATGCTCCATATTACACTTTGTATTACCATACTTCTCATGAAGAAAGAAAATCTGAAATGATTTGATATGCAACAATAAATTTGACACATGTTCATTCCTTTCATACCTAGGAGTACCATCAAGATCTTCATCATTCTTTGTCTTCAAAATAACTTGACTTTGCTTTTTTAAATCCTTGGCATTCTTGTCCCTATTAGGCTGAATAATATCATATGATAGAATTGTTGTAATAACATAATATGATGTAATGTCCCCTTTTCCCACTTGAGAGCTATTATTTGGTCTTCTTGAATTTCCTTCTCCTTGACAAAGAAGAAAAGAAGATAGAGGAGAATATCGAGCTTCCGTTTGATATTTTTTACTAATTTTAATATTTTCTTTTAGTGTTTTTACTTCTTATAACAGGTCGGTTGGGTTTTAATGAATCAATAGAAGCTAATGAAGGAAAAAACATCTCGAAGGGGTTGGCCTTACCTTTCCATGTTTTGGCGCGCCAATGGAGGAATATAAAATGAGATTTAAGGCATCATTTGAGATCTAGACTTTGGCACATTTTATCATACTCGAGCATTGTGAGCTAGTGGCTCCTTGTTCTTCCACTTGAGGATGAAAACCCTTGTGGGTGTCTTGCCAGAGGATGAAAACCCTTCTAGAGGTTGAGTGAAGGACAAAAATCCTTCTAGAGGTTGAGTGAAGGACGAAAACCCTTCATCTTGGCTTGGTATTGAAGTATAAGGCAAATTTAAGGAGATATTTATCATTTTCAGATTATTATTGGCTTCTTTCATGTGGAGCGACCTACCTTGAGTAGGGTTTTGAGGGTTTGGTGAACTCATATTTGCATTTTCAGTTGATAATCTGATTTGTCATAATTTCTAAGGCCAGAATCTAAAGTTTCATGATTTTTGGGGGTTTCTAGACCCATAATCTATAATTTTCTTGTGGTTGCTATTCGCTGGACATTAATTAATTTCCAGCAGTGTGTTACTTCAGATTTTTCATTGTTTTTGGTTCTTGTGGATGCATAAAATATATATCTAAATTTTGGCAAGTTTATTTGAAGTATTTGATGGTGTTTGACATATATTTGTGAAGGGTACAGTTCGTTGATTTCTTATTTTCAGTCTGCTGCAATAAAAATCAGATTTAAATAAATTGGTGTTTGGTTAAATTCCCTTGTTATTGGTCTAAACCCTTGAAAGGGTCATTATAGTGGTATCAGAGCACAAATTCTCAAAGACCTAGGGTTTCAATGGACAGATTGATGAAGGTGCAAGAAAGACTAGCAGGTACCTTGGATTCTCTTGCCTCTACCATGCAAAGCCTACAAGGAGGAAGGACATTCAAGGAAGAGCCTAGGGTTTCAAAGGTCAACAAGGTGGCAACTTGCTTTGAAGAATATCAAGCTCTTCCGAGGAAGATCCGTGATGCCCTAACATTTTCAGAATTCATGAATTTGGAGAAAGATAGAGTGGGCATTGGAACTTGGTCCAAGCCTCGAGCCATGCACAAGGGTAATGGGAGAAACATCCCAACCCTTGAGGAAAAGAGCCCCATCTTGTTGGAAAAGCAAGGAGTGGCTACGGAGTTTGTTGGAGAAGGGGTCAAAACCCCAAGTTTGCTAGAAGAGGATGGGCATGTCTATTGCCCTAAGAACAAGAAAGCGGATGGTATATTACAACAGCTGGTTATTGAGAGGGAGCAGCCCTTGGGAGAGTTAGAACTCCCCAATCCTCTTGCCACGGTTGATCCCTTGGTTGGTTGTCTTAACAACACCTTGATGACACAAGGGTTTGATGATATAATGAAGCACGAGCCAAGGAAGGATGAAGTTGCAGCCCTTACTTCCATTCCTATTCCGGATATTCAACAATATGAGGTAATTTTGGATCATGGTTTGGTTAATACTAATTTTCTTTTAGCTCATGATGAATTTAGGCTTGAGCAAGTGGGAAAAGAAGAAGGGAACCTTTGTCCAAATGGATATAAGGACAACAAGCTTGCTGGTCTGATTATAACAAGAGACAATATAAAGCCAAAGGATGAAGATATAATCTTGGGTAAGAGCAACCAATATAGTGTTTGACATATATTTCGAAGAAGGTGCAATTCGCTGATTTCTTATTTTCAGTCTGCTGTAATAAAAATCAAATTTGAATAAACTAGTGTTTGATTAAATTCCCTTGCTATTCGTCTAAACCCTCGAAAGGGTCATTACATATGAAGATGATGCAATGAATCCTTGCTTCTACTAACCTCCTTATAGAGAAGGTCATAAAAATGTTTACTTTCAGTTGCTGCTGATTTGGAAACCTCCAAAACAACACTACCACTCATGATTTCATACAGAAAACAAGAATCAACACCTTTCACAATTTCAAGCCCACCAATACTATGGCTTGGTAAATCCATCCCATATGACAATGACTCATTCTTTAGGACTGCAACATCTTTTCCAATTCTGCATCCATCAAGTATTGTTTGTTCCTCTTTGCCTTCCTCACTAATACAAATATTTTGCTCAATGGAAGTCATACCTTTCTCTCTAGAAGCTTCTTCTTCTTCCCTTGGCTGCATATTTTCTTTGTCCTCCTTCATGGGTTTAGACTCCATGGTTTCATTTCCTTGCTTACCCTTACCATCCTGCACATCAAATCTTTCTAGAAACCTTTGTGAGAAATCTGCAAGTGAAGCAAAAGATTCAACTCCTTGGGTCTTCAATGTTTGGTGCCACCATTTGTGTGCTACTCCATCCATGTATCTAGAGATGATTGTTAGGGCATCATCTTGACACATAGGATTACAACACAAAATGTCTCCAATTTCTTCAACCATGATCTAACAGATATTTCATTAGTGCCATCAAAAATGGAGCTTGGATCCACTTCATTTTTCTTGGTCGCATTCAAATTTGATTTCTATTCCTCACACACTAGGAGGATACACCGCTCTCGATACCACCGTAATGTCCCCAAAAGAACACTTTTAACCCTCAAAGGGATTTTAGGCAAATTCCACGCACCCAATACAATTTATAGAATTTATAGTGAAAGATTTTATGTAATGTCCCTCCTTCTCGAGTAATTTTTATTGAAGACCTTTGGCCTATTTTGTCTACCCGACGGCCAAAGGGTGAGCTCAAGGGTGACTTAAGTTTATTAACTTTATTATATTGTGCTAAAATTAAAATATAATATTATGAAAGCACATATAATAAATTAATAGACTTAATATCAAATTAGAACTTAGAAAAGTGCATTTAATAAAAACACTTATTTTAATTGTAATTCCTAAGGGAAAATGCGACTTGCTCCATGGGGTCAAAAAAATATAAAAGTGTGCCAAACTTCCCTTTAAAAAATGCGATTTGGCCTAGGGAGGTGCAACAAAGGGGAATGAGTTGATTGGATGCAATGGAGGTCCCTTTTGGTCCCTTTTTTCTATATAAAGAGAGGTTGACTTGCTTATAAGACATTCGAGATTTTTATTTAATATTTTCTCTTTGCATTGAGAGCTCTGAGCTTTTCTGTGATTAATTTTAAGGACGAAAACCCTTGGATTTTTATACTCTTGTGGATGAAAACCCCAAGAGCATTGAGAGGGATTTCCACTCAGGAAATTGTACAGATTTTTCATAGATTCTTCCTTTTCCAGCAAAGTGTTGTTTGATTAATAAATTGCAGCAAGAACTTCCAAATTTTTTAATAGTTGGGCGACTCACTTTTGGTCGGTTTATGCCATTTCGGGGCCATTCCAGTCTGATTTTGTACGTTGTTTATTGATCTCGCTTTTTGGAATAAAAAACAATTAAAATCAGAATTTTTGGAAGGGTTTAAAGAGGTATTTCTAGTCAAATTTATATGCAGATTTATGAGTTATTTTGCAGCCACTATTTACCTTTAAAAATCAAGTTTATCGTGCATATTTGGGCTTCTAAAAATATTGTAATCAGTTTATGAATGAAACAAATTTATTTGAGTGATATTTTGTTGGGTTTCCACTTAAACCCTAGCCGCATTTCTCATATAGATTCAGATCTGTAGTATTGGTTTTTAGTTTGTGTGTGTTTCAACAGGGGTTTCGTAATTTCTCCATTAAGCTTTCAACCGATATTATCGGGGGATCTTTCATTTTATGCAGATCTAAATTAAATAAGGAAAAATGTGTAATGTCCCCTTTTTGGGACATTTCTAATATATTGGTTTATCTCTTTTATTTGCTTGTAACCCCTTTGCATGATTAGCGCTACAAGTGGGAGTCTTTAGATAGTTTAAAATGTGCACATAGGATAGTTGTTTTTATTTATTTAATTAAAAATAATAAAGTGCACATAGTCTTAGTTTATTAAATATTTTATTATAATGAGAGTTTATGTTTTCCCTCAAAAAGGGAAAGGTCGGTCATTGGATATTGCACCCCTTAACTCTATAAAAGGAGGTCGCATTTCCTTTAGTGGGTTATGTTGATTGAACTTTTGAATTTACTCCATGCTTGGAGAAATGGGATGTATGCCCTAGCTCTTGCATTGTGCTCTCTCATTGTAAGCTTCATTTGGATCCATTGTTGAAGATATTGAAGACTCCATTGTTCTCTTCATTGTGCTCTCTTGTATTGAGTGTGTTTATGCATGGTTTATCCCTTCTAAGCTTTGGCGACTTGGCTAGAGGGTTTGGCGCATTTATTTAGAGTAAAATCTGCATGTTATTGAGCATTGTTGAAGGGTTTGATAATGCTTTGTGAACTGTTGTTACTGCTGCAATTATTAGAGCCATAGCGACTTGCATAAGAGGTTTAATCATGTTTTGATATCTTTTGAGCTAGATCTGCAATCTGATCTGTGTTAGCATTATTATCTAAGTTTGGGGCAGTTATTTGGAGTGTTTTGAGGTTAAAAAAAGGCTGATAGTAATTTATATAATTTTACCTAACCAAAGCGACTTGAAATCATTTTTCTGGGTCTGTTTTGGAGTGGTTTTGTTGATTAGAAAATTTAGATTCTTAATGCAGTGGAAAACCCTAAATTTCTAGTTTATTTTGCATCTTGTTTCATGGAAAAACACTAAGTATTGAAGGAGTTATGAATTTTAGAAGATTTCAGCAGTGCAAGCTATTTGGTTGTCATTAATTAATATTTATTTCAGATCTGAAGTTTGGGTTCGGTTTAACATTGATCTCTGGTTGTAGAAATTAGGAGGAATAAGGAGAAAGTAATTTTTTAATTTTTTGGAGTTGATTTAATGCCCTATATGTGCCGGGACCCACTTTTTATGGCAAAATTAGGGTTTCGTGTTGGTCATGCGAAATTTGATTTTTGAATATTATTCTTCATATTTTGTGGCCCAAAATCTAAAGTTTGAAGATTTTTTATCGATGGTTAAGTGGGAAACAATTTTGAAAGATTGCGGTAGTTGGGGTGTGATTATTAATTATTTCTCGGTTGTTAAAAATTTGATTTGAATGCATTTAAATTCCAATCTATCCCACTACCTTGGCTAGTTCCAACCCCATTTGGGTACAAAATAGCTGACATTAAGATATTTTAGGTTGAAGCAAAAGGGTTTATCCATTCTTTGCTTGATCTTGACAAGTACTTATGAATTTTTTAAATTGTCCTAAGAGGAGACATTACAAAATGCAACTAGGGACGTGTAAGAAAATGCACCAAAAATGATAGAAATCCACTGAAACTTTTAACCCAACAAATTAACAAATTTTATAAATACGAAATCATGAAGAAAATACCGGATTTGAGTTTTAAAACATACTGAAATTATTTTATAAATTTCTGCAAATGGCTGCCTTAAACACAGTTGTAAAATGACACTTACTCAGCTCTAAAAATGTAATGTCTCCAAATGGACATATTTGACCCCAAATGGATTTGTTGTCTCCAAGATTTCACCCTGAAATCTGGGACTACCCCTTTTAAAAAAACTTCGTTCTTTTCGAGTAATGGGTCGTTTTGTGTTTGTTTTGCTGCAGTTGTTTGCATTGCTCTAAGGTATTCCCAGAGAGTCACAAAAGTCAAATTCCTCAAGTACTCACATGCTAAAACTCACTCTATCCCTTCGCTAGATTTTGTCTAAGAGAATTTTATTTATTAAATAAATAAAATTCTTATGAAAAGATTGAGCTAAACTTGGAGGATTTAGGTTATATAAAACACTTCACCCCATCATTATTACCATAGAACATTCACTTGGGGAAGAATTTTTCTTTGCAGATCACCTAATTGGAGAAATTTTTCGAGCAATTGCTTTCAACTTTTTTTTTTTTTTTTTTTTTGTCTCAGTGTTTTGGTTTTTTTTTCTCTGGCAATTTCCCATAGCCTATTCATTCTTCTTTCCACCTTTTCCCGAGCCTAGGGTTTTGAAAAGCTATCTAGTATTTTTAATTACTAATCTGTCTAAAGGTGATCAGAGCTCATGATTCTTTCAGGAGATTGCAAGAAGTTGCTTGGTCCAAAAAGGTGCAAAAATGGATTTTATGAAAATAAAGAAAATATTGCCATCAATGCGTAGAGCTTGAGAAAATATGCACTTTTAGAGAAAACGACACCTAAAATGGAGCCATAGAGTGAAAGTTATGGCACTTGCAAGTTTTTGCTGCTACATCTTCTCGGACCCTTTCCAAAAATGGAAAATTTTATTCTCTACTTGTGTTTTCTTCACTGAAAATCCAAAAATGGAAATAAAATGCTGCTTTGATGAGTTTTCACGCGACTTTAAAAGCAGAAGTCATGCAAGTCGCACTTTTTGGAAAGAAGCTTTCTTCCATGCAAGTCGCATTTTTTGGAAGGATGGTTTTTAAGTGCCAATGGGAATTTTGGCGCTTGTCTGGAAGGTGAAAAATTCCCATGATGGAAGTCAAGTCACTTAAGCCATCCGAGAATTTTGGTAGTGGCGAGGGCATGTGTGAGAATTTTATGGCTGCCTATAAGGTGAAAAATTCCCATTATTAAAGTCAAATCACTTTAGGTGACAATGAGAATTTTGGTAGTGGCGGGTAGGTGAGAATTTTGTGCTGCATGAAAGGTTGTTTTTTCCCATTATTAAAGTCAAATCACTTAAGCTGCCAATGAGAATTTTGGTAGTGGCGGGCGGTGGGAATTTTATGGTTGCACGAAGGTGAAAAATTCCCATCATTAAAATCAAATCACTTAAGCTTTCAATGAGAATTTTGGTAGTGACAGGCAGGTGGGAATTTTATGTCTACCTGGAAGGTTGTTTTTTCCCATCATTAAAGTCAAATCACTTAAGCTGCCAATGGGAATTTTGGTAGTGGCAGGCAGGTGGGAATTTTATGCCTGCATGGAAGGTTGTTTTTTCCCATCATTAAAGTCAAATCACTTAAGCTGCCAATGAGAATTTTGGTAGTGGCAAACATGTGAGAATTTTATGCCTGCATGGAAGGTTGTTTTTTTCCATCATTAAAGTCAAATCACTTAAGCTGCCAATGAGAGTTTTGGTAGTGGCAGACAGGTGGGAATTTTATGCTTGATTTGGAAGGTTGTTTTTTCCCATCATTAAAGACAAATCACTTAAGTGAAAGATGAGATTTTTGGAGCTGCTTGGAAGGGTAAAAATTCCCATTGCTTTGCCTTCTTATTTTTAACATGACTTCTAGCCAAAAAGTGCGACCCATTCTGGCATAGCTAAATGCCTAAAAGTTGATTTTTTTAAATTGTCGGGAAGCATCCAGTTTTGGCGCCTAGGGTTGGAGAAGCTTTCTTTTATTACTTTGGTTATCTCGCATGTTGATGTGAATGCAAAAATGAATAAAATAATATTTTTAGTGCTTGACATGCAAACAAAGTCTAAAAATAGAGGGCAACAGGCTTTATAATCCGATCTTGGTTAAGAAATTAGATATTCATGCTATGGATTGCATATTTGTTTGAATTATTTGCAGGAATACTTCATTTATGCCCATATTGGTGAAGAAAGCAGAAGTCAATATCTGATACATTGAATATATCTTTAGAATCAGAGGAAGAAATAGATCTAACTCTCATAATTACAAAGGCTTCCGGCAAAAATTCATCCTCTTGTTTCTAATGCAGCCCATGTGGAAGTCATTACATGGAAAATTCCTTTCAAGAGCTTGTGCATGTGCTCCCAATCTTCTAGTTGAAGCCTTCATTGAATTTACTTGTATTTTCCTTCACCCGAGTTGTTTCAGAATTTAAAATTGCTCATATGCAATTAAAAATAAAAGGTGATGAGTTTTGTCTGAATTGTTTACGACAAACATTTTATTAGTGCATGTATTGGAGAAGAATTGCAAAAGCTTCAAGGATAAGAGGAGAAGACAGGTCAGAGGCAACAACCGCAAGAAAATCACAGTCAGCTGCTTCCAGATCCAGTTTGGTGAGAATCAAAGGAAAGGATTCAACAACATATGAAAAAGAAAAAGCATCTCGGATTCAAGGCAGAGATATCATTCAGATCATTCATGAGGCAGAGGTGCAATACATGTTGGATCAACATGCAGAGTATGGAAGAAGAACAAGACTGGGAGTGTTGCAACAACTTTCTTCTAATTTCTTCTCCTCTTTCTTCTTTTTTCTTATTTTCTCCGACAAAGTAATTGAGTAATCAATTAAATTGTAAAACTTAAGTGATTGGTTTAAAATCCGTTACTTCAAGTTACTTGGAAGAAGTCAATTACTTGGAAATAGGTGGCAAACATGCAAAATAAAAGGTTCTATTTTCATTATAAATCATGCATGTCATGCAAAGAGGAATTTCAGGAGGAAGATTGCCAGATGCTTTTTTTTTTTCATAGCTTCCACATGTGGTAATTCATTAAAAACTTCATATTTGTAATTGCCCTCTATACACTATAAATAGAGGAGCCTACGGGTTAAGGGATCACAATTTGTTAATCAACATTCTTGAGTTCTAGACTTTGTGCTGCAGCCCTTGATGTCATTTTTGTGAAAGTTGAGGAATTGAATAAAGACAGATTTCCGGAGAACTTTGTGTCCACGGTGCATTTGCTTCTTACTTCTGTGTGGATCTTTAGATAAACTTTGTGTTATCTGAGATTTAGATTAGAAGCTTTTCTTTTTTTTTTTCGAATATATTGTGAGATCTACTTGTTTATTTAATCATGTATGAGATCAACTCTGTAAACTATTGGTTGAAATTACATATCTTCCTCTCTTCTTTCCTTATTTCTATTATTTCCCCCTTCTGCAAAACATTCCAAAACAACTGCTTACTTGTTGCAGAAATGCTAAGCTATGGTTCATGAGCTTTGTAATTAAAGTAAAACCTCTAAAAATAGTTAAATTATTTTTATAAAGTTCTTAAGATGGCTGCCTCAAACACAACTGTAAAATGACACTTCCTCATCTCTAATTTTTTTGAAAATGGAGATTCTGATTTGTAAAAATCAGCAGGATAATCTACAACTGAAAACAGTCCCAAAACAGCCCTAAACAACCTAGATCAGCTCCTTAGGTGGTTGCTCCACCTGGAAAAAGGAATAGAATGTAATAGCAACTTTTCTCTTCAAACCCTTGACAAAAATCTGCACTTTATTGCTTTTCAACTTCTGGAAAATTACTGAAAATTACTACAACCAAATGATCCACAATCGAAACTTCAAGGTGGAGAATTCTCTTAGCTAGAGGAAGGGGTTTCGTCCTTTTCTAGATCTCTTGGAGGGTTTTCGTCCTCAAGAGTGAAGATGCAAGGAAAAATGCTCAACATACAAATAAGGAATTAGAGACTAAACAAGTGATGCTCTCCTCAAGCAAGTCGACTTGCTTATATAGAGCTAATGGACCAACTTGCCTCCCTTAACATCCAATAAGCTTTTAGCCCCTCATTTAATGTTTTTCCCTTTTGATCCATCCCATAAGGAGGTCACATTTTCTAGGGAAAATTAGACTTTATAATGTGACTTTAGCTTTTTCTAATTTTATTTTGTTATTAAGTCTATAATAACTTTATTATAAGCGCATATATATATATATATATATATATATTTCTTTGCACTTTATAATAAATTATTATTACTTAAGTTCCTTTGTGCTCATCCCTTAGCCGTCGGGAGACAAAATGGGCTAAGGGTCTTTGACCGAGAAGGGGATATTACAATGACTTTTCTTAGCGGTTCTGATTGTAATTGTGGTTAATGTCTTGATTTCCATTCCTTCTATTGTATATGGCAATCACCTTAAGCTATGATCCAAATGAACTGATTTATCACATTGATAAATGTTGTTTCCATATCTTGCTTCAAGTGGTATGGTTATCAAGGATTTTGAAGCATTTATATTTTGTTATTATTTTGACAAAATTGTATTCATCATACATAAATATGCAAAGGAAAAAAACTAATAAATAATAGTGACGACTCAAGGAAAATTTCTAGTTTACGACTTAGGAGAGGGTTCCATTGATAAATTTCCTAAGTTATTCTAGGCACTCTGTACTTTTTTTCTTTCTTTCTGTTTTTGCAATTTTTTGCGGTTGGCATATTCCTTTTTTTGGTATCTTTTAGCTGTAACTAATGGTACTCTTATCGTGGCCTTTAGGCCGGTTTACAAGTAAGGGAAACTGACAAGCTTGTATCCTTGCCATCATGGAGCAGTTACAAAATTGAATAAGGAGCTTACATTGATTGTATAACTTTAAGTCAAGTGGTCATCTTGCTTATACATGACTACAAGATATTATTGAAGGAAAGAACAGGTTTATCACTTTTACGACGACTCATGTCTTTAATCACGCTCCTAATTGTCCTATAGTAAACTAAACGATGACTCGTGTCTTTAATCATGCTCGTAATTTCCCTATGGTAAACTTTTAGCTATGGGAAGTCCTAGAATAAGCTATAGTAGGTGATTTGGTGCAGAATTGTTTCTGAATTTCACAACAATGGTACTTATAAAGTTTTTAAGATTCAATTTAACGGCCTCAATATGGCTTGTTAAAAGAGTTCAAAATTGTTTCCTGCTTCCGATTCTTGCATTTTCAAAATGAAATTAGAGTCAATAGCTAGATTCCTATTGAAGGTTGTAATCTAATGAGCTTTGATTGCCATTTATTATTTGCTTGGAAAGGGGGAAGAAAGGTGATCCTACCATCAATTATCTGCAACAGAACAGATTATCTGTTTCATAGGAAACCCGATCCTCTCTTGTTTCCTGACCTTTAAGTGTTTCTGAAAGGGAATTGTGCCAGAAATGTTTCTTGATGTTTCCCATGCATTCCTGGCCTGGTAGCATGGCTAAAGGAATGCTGATTCAGCTTTGTTTCTTTTTGTGGAGGCCCCTCTCCATTTATCTCATTTTTTATATCAATGCTTGCCATAGTTAATCTTCTGTGCCTTCCATCACCACCAGGGAAAACCGTTGTTTTCTGTTCTGTAGATGAAATGAATACTTAATTTCATCTGGAAAATAAACTGGCTATTTATTATGTCTTCTACAGGGCTTGATAAAAATCTTGCATATTGGCTGGGTTGATCTGAAAGTTCTGGTTGCTGATTTTTGGGGCCTTTTCCCTTCACTGTGTACTTTATTTTCACTTATCATGGCTGTATAGTTGTAACCTTGTCACTTGAGTATTTGCTGGATTTTCTATTATTCTTGTGAAGTCCATAAAAATGGACTGGTTTTGTAATTTTTAAAACATCTATTCCCACATTTTCAGAGTAGCAGCTTCTAGGTTGAACAAGTTAGCAAGTATAAGAAGAAGCAAGTTGTAGAGAAATAAGTTAAAACACAGATCTGTTTACTTATCTCTTTCTACTAGTAGAGATGAAGTAGCTGGTTGGCACCTAAGTTCTGACATGGTCATTTGCATCCTATTTCTACCTTGCTCTTCTCACTTCATTTTAAATGGAGGCTGCATTTTCATGATATCTTGTATTGGGATTAAGTTCTGATCAAGATTTCCAAGTGGGTTACTTCTAGGATTTTGAAATGTCCCTGTTCCTTCACTAAGGGCCCAAGGACCATTTTTTTAGTCTTAGCCTTGGTCATACTCGAGGGGCTAATGACGCTGGAGGCTATTGGGTATGGATGAGTGATTACCTCCTTGCTTATGTGTTCATGGATAAATTAGATATGCTATGGATATGAAGTTAAAACCTATAACCTCAAAGCATGAAGCTAATCTACACTAAACCATAATGATAAGAGATAAACAAGACTAACATCTATCATTGTATGAACTAGATTAAATCTAAACTAACATGATAAAGTTACTCTCTACTCTTTAGATCACTTAATTAAACATTGAACCTAAGAAAATCAACTTAGCAATCAAAGGTGTAATTAGTTGTTTTATGGTTCTCAAGCTTCCAAGAATGGAGTCTCACCATTAATGGCTTCAAGGCCGATGGTTCTCTCTATTTACTCAAAACTTGGATTATGGATGCAAATGGAGGTTATTAGCTCAAGATCAAATGCCTATTAGCTTAGTTAATGCAAATGAGGTCTAATGCCAATATCTCCAAATGTGAGAGAGATTTGTTATGAAAACAAGGTGTGTTTGTGTGTAAAGTTGTATGGGTAGGTTTAGCCTTGTATTTATAGTTTTCCAAATGGAAGAGTTTGGAATTTGGGTGCATGTGGGACTAAAGCTCAAAAACACTTTTAGATTAGATTAGGATAAACATGCTTTAGGCTTAGTTAACTAGGGTTTAGGCTAGTTAAATTTGATTAGCAAGTGATTAGAGACTCATTGAGAGTTGGGAGGGGTCTGGATAACCAATTGTGACTGATAGATAGCCTACGAAGCCAATAGAAGTGGTCTAGAGAGAACTAGGGAGGTTCTGAATGGTCAAAAGGAGGAATGTTTAGCTAATAAGAGAGATATTAGCAAAATAAGTTGATTATAGGAGGAATACGACTGAAAGAGTGTCGTGAATGGGCATCCGAGAATGGAGCGAAGAAGGGTTGATTAACGAAATGTCGTCAATCGGTTGAATTGGAGGAAATGCTAGGTGTAAGCATATTTTAGGTGTCTACAAAGCGTATTTGTTATATTTTTCATTGGCATTAGTATTAAGCAATTTGGTGGGAATAATTGTTATGTTTTGTTGTTGAGGGGGACTCATGGTACTTTATTATTCTATTTCTTCGTTGGGGTCACTTAAGTGACTTTTAGTCCCACATGGAGCACCCAACTTGGAAAAAGGTAATGAAAAGTTATAAAAGGAAGCGCTTGGGGAGAAAAGGATTCATTCTTACACTCACACATATTTTGTACATTGAGCAATTGTTTGCATTCTTCTTTGCTTGTGGAGTAAAATCCCACAGGAACCCTAGCTTCGGTGGTGAGAGATCCACTCCTAGCTAGTAGGGCACTCTTCGGTGGTGAAAGATCCACCCTAGTTTGTTATTTTGGAGCTTATTCAGAGCAGATATTCAGGCAGATTTTACAGAGATTTCAAGAGGGTTTCAGAGGCCATTTTTAGTACCAAGGTGAGGAAATTTCAAGGGTTTGCATATCAGATTATTCTCAGTATTTAAGGCAGAGTTTGGTGCAGCTTTTGGAGGCATTTTGGTGGATTTCTAGCCCCTTCTATAGGGTGATGTCAGCCCTAGGGATTTGCAGCAGGTTTTTCGAGGGTTTCCCAGTGTTCATTTTCAGATCTGGAGGTTGGGTTCATTTCTATATAATTTGTAGATGTTATTTCCAAAAAATCAGATTTTTATCCATTGTATTCACATAGTTATGAATTTTTGAAGTTTTCCAGCAGTTAGGGCATTCTGAAAATTACTTGGCAGTCATATATTATTCAAAAAAATCCAAAAATATTTTTCTAGTCTTTGTTATCATATTAACAAGCTCTCTATAAAATTTTGTGAGATTTGGATAATTAGTTTACAAGTTATCTTTGTTTTTCAGTTTGTTGCCCTAGTTGGTTTAATTCAAAAAAAAATTCAGAATTTCATTTGCTGCAAATTTTTATATATTTTGTGGATTTTAAGTGATATCCCACAAGGGATATTTCAGATTCTAAACTCATTTTGTGCAAGAATCACTAAATAGCTTTAAGGTTTTGCCCACCCTTAATTTCTCAAAGGAGGCAACATATCATTATGGTCCCTTTTAATTATTACATTAGTCAATTGGGATTGAGTCCCTTCATGATTGCTTATGAGATGGAATTGAAAAGACTAGCAAGCAAGGAGAGGATTGAGTCCTCACCACTAAGGCTATGTAATCTCTTTTCTTTCGTATAAGTACATTAATGCCATCAAATACCTCTCAAACCTTCTTGTTAAGAAATCAAGATATCTATCCAAACACCCAAGTGAAGAGCTGCCCATACATAGTCTGCATTCAATGTAATGCCCCCTTTTCTAAATTAGAAATAATTAATAATATTTTAAGTTAAGCCTAGTCAATTCGCTATTTCGGGCAACTTAATAATATTATTATTAAGATAAAAGTATTTTTAAATATTTAAAGTATTTAGCCTATTCATTATTATATGTTGGCTAAAATAATGAAAAAAAGGTTTGTTGAAAAAGTGCAATGCTGACTTCAAAAGAAAAGGAGAAATATATGTCCCCAAGGAGGCCGGTCCTCTTTGGGAGATCATCCTTTTGATTTTGGGTGCCACCTTTAACTATATAAGGGGGTCACTTGGCTTGAAAGAGGTGATACACACTTTTTAAAATTATTTCTCTTGGAGTTGGAGCATGTTTGGTTTCTCTCTCTGTATTGAGGATGAAATCCCTCTCGGAAAACCTATTGAGAATGAAACCTCTCAATAGTGGGTTGGTTTGAGGACGAAACCCCTCAAGCTTGCAACAAGGTGATCTCATAAGGAGTTGTATTCAGTTTTGAAGGCATTTCCAGCCCTCTCCTAGGGTGGCGACTTGCCCTAAGGTGGTGTTTGGGGTCTTCTAGGGCATGGAAACTTCAAATTCAACCATCATTGTGTTTCTCCTATTTTTAGCAGCTGGAATCTACATTTGTACTTCAATTTGGGGCTTGGAATCCTTCATTTCCAGCCATATTTGTAAGGGTGTTCACTGTTATTATATTTAATTAAATAAATTCCAGCTGGGGTTTGAAGGCTCATTTCTTGGTTTATATTTGTTCTAAAATATTTCTAAAGTTCCCTACATGCTTTGGATTGTGTAAAAGATGCATTTTTGGAGAGATATTGCATTTTCCTGTTGCTGTTATAAAAAAATCAGACTGCTGTACCTTGCTGTCATAAATTTCAGTTGGTTGTCATAATTTTCAGTTTACTATCTATTGGGGTTTGTGCAATTTCCCTTTTGTTTCAGTTAGAGCCCGGAAAGGGGCATTACATTCAACTTATGGAAGCATTGCAATATTTGCCAAGAAACATTTAAGAAGGGACAAATCAATCACTTCCTACTAAAGGACTAAATTTAAAACACATTTAATTCCATTATCCAGCATATTTCCTTAATACTACTGCTATAGCCTATAATTAATGCTAAAGGATCGCACACAGAATTGAGAACTTTGCAGATCTCAGCTAGATCCATTATAATTTTATTGCAACTAATTTGCTAAAGGACTGTGAGGTCACCGCTACCATCTTTACCATATTGTTTTTAACCATTTTAAAGGCAGGAAGGTCAAATTACTATATTAGATCCTCAGATCATTGTGCATACATTTCTCCAAGTATCCAATGAGATCTTCGATATATCAATGGACAATTATACAGAACTCCCAGTTCAATACTGAGAAAACAAATACAACACAGTCATGAAAATGCCAATTTTCTTGTCATAACAGTTTCACATAACAACTACTAAAATAGTTGATATTTCTTTTGAGAATGTGAGAAAAGGTCAAACGGTAGTTTTTATCCCTCAAAATAAATATCAAATATACATCACAATATACAGAATCACTGCAGTTTATAAGGAATGGTTTGCTACAACTCTGCAAGTCTTGATACATTCATTTCCAGCAAGACCGAGCTCTAGAAAAGTAGACTAAGAATCTGGTAACAATTTTCAACTTCCTTTCAACAGTTACTGTTAATTGATAATTCTGACAACAACATAGTTTACATAGCAGAGGGAATAGCTATCAACTCTAATAGTGTTGAACATGGCAATATTTGCCTTGGAGTGTTCCTCAAGTGACAGCAATTTAATGATAACTGAAGCATAATAGTTTCCTT
This sequence comes from Taxus wallichiana var. yunnanensis, assembly GCA_018340775.1. Taxonomy (NCBI): domain Eukaryota; kingdom Viridiplantae; phylum Streptophyta; class Pinopsida; order Cupressales; family Taxaceae; genus Taxus; species Taxus wallichiana. The sequence continues at coordinate 770,819,802 of CM031239.1, read as the reverse complement.
GATATCTTCAAGATAAAGTTGTCATAACAGTAGAAATCCCAGCAATGCAATATAATGATGACTGAACAACATCAGAAGGGAAAGCTGCAGTTAATCCCACTTGTGTTGTGCTCGAATGAGGGAGGAGGAACGGGTCCGTAAGCCCTCCACATGGTGAGAACTCTTACCCATCCCAAGCATCAATTCTAGCATCGCACATGTACATAAAGGGACCAACAGATAACTGAAATAGCAATTACCAAAGACATTGAAACCGGACCTAGGATCCATGCCAAGCAGTCTAGACTTCTTGCAAATAAAACACATAAATTCCACATTCACTATTCACCCAACAAAATAAGAGACCTATTAACTGGTCTAAACACTGTAGATGGGTGCCTCGTGGCCACAAAAGAGAACATAATGGAAACCCAGAACATATTGCCAACCATTTATCTCAGTACTTCATGTACCTTGCTCGCAAAATACCGGCCTAGTATCACATTGCATGCAATCCAATGGCTAAGCAGAGTTCTCTGGACCTCTGCAGACATATTCTACTGCATGTAAGGCCACCCAGGGCCGATAGAATGTGGATATGTTACGTGAAGTAACATCCAATGTGAATAACATAATAACAAACAAATAGCACATCCAAATAAAAGACAATTAAATCCAAACTGGTTTGGTTTCTTGGGAAACCAATAATAGTGATTGCGTGGGTCATAGTTCCGTGCAAATAAAATGAACTTAACTTTTAAATCATTGGGAAGTTTCCTATTTTATTAGGAAGAACAAAATCCAACCAAAAATACCAAGCACAAATGATTAAAACTGCCATAAGACTGTTCCCGTAGATAGACCAAAAAGGGGTAAACAAAACCATATCTAAATGGATACAAGATAATCAAAATGGGATGGGCTGTTGGAGGGTCATTTAGATCTAGGCCTATCAAATATAATATTTTGTAGCACTGTAAAAGCTTGCACAATATAAATGATTGTATACCATCTTGTACGAAAGAAAAAGGCAAAAGAGAATGTAATGCTCTTGGAGCAAGGAAAGAAGATGAACTGATCAGTTAGGAAGATCGAGTAATGAGGAACTATATAAAATAAGTATGAGACTAAGTGCAAAAGATTGGTTTGAAAGTAGTGATAAGTATTCATTGTATATTTGAATAACACAGTAGTGTAAATATCTATTCCCTAGATTATATGTTTTGTTTTTTACATTCTGTATATAATTTCTGGTAGTGATTGTTTTGGGTAATTTCATGCATATGATCTTTCTCTATGTCCTTAACTTTTGCGCAATGACAAATAATCTTTTACATAGTATGAGTTTGTATGCTATCTTGAAGCATTACAGAACGATATATTACTGAAGTTCATCCTTTCGAGAAGAAGTAAAACAAGCAGACTATAACACTAGCACGTCCCGACGAGGAAATCCAGGGACTGCTGCTAACAATGGTTCCATTGTTGGGACCTGAAAATGTTGATTTGGGTACTGAGACAAAGATACGGAGAAATGGCTAGAGGAAAATATGGACCAGTTTGTGGAAGAAGAAGCAATCAAAATAGGAGCCTTTGTGAAAGTAGTAGTGGAAGAACATATATATGGAGATATCTATGAAATATTTTGGTGGGAGTTATCCGAGTTGTTTGCTCCATGGTTCGAACAATATTGCTTCAAGCCCAGAGCGAACAAAGAGTTCAAATTGAATGAAGTTAAACTAGAAAAGCTATGGAAGTTGGACATTGAGTGGACCTGAGCTATAGACTATTGGTTGAAACCACAATAGATGGGTACATATCTGAATTCACTATTCGAAATTATAATTCTTTTGAATTTGCACAAGGAAAGTTTGTTAGAGGGATTAGAGGACAATTTCTTGGAAAGATACCCATATTGGTAAGATTGGTATTGAAAAGGACACGGTGCCGATTCCTCCAACATGGAGTAGTCAGGCAGCATGGGGATGTGATTCTAGGGAAGTGGAAATGAAGGAGAAACGACGTGTTGTGGACTGGGCCCAGTAGAAAGGACCGTAGAAAGAATTAAAAAGGAAGAAAAAGGAAGATATCCGAGCTTCAATGAGAGTTGAGGAAGTGTCGAAGATGTGGAGCATCAATCTCCATCAATGGACAATCTAAGACTTTTGTGGGTAGGAGTAAAGTAGGAAAAAGTCCGAGGGAAAAAAGAAACCTCCAATAGAGGCTAAAGTTGCAAAGGTAATAGTGGAACCGAGCAATTGAGAAGAAGAGAAGATCACCCTAGAAGGGGAGAGAGACCAAGTGACCAAAGAATAGAAATGCGGAGGGAGGAGTTGATTATGAATCCAATGTATGACAAGATCAGGTAGAGATGAGGAAGTGTAATGTCCCATTTTTGAAATAAATAAATTATCATGCAGCAGATTTAAATAAAATAACACCTAGTCAGTAAACTTGGAAAAAATCTTAACTTGCTCAATACGTCACCTTTTGTAATGAAATAAAGTGTGGTAATTTAGAAGGTTAGAGCTTTAAAATGCACTATCAAACGAATATTTCTGAGCATTAAAACTTTATCAAAACAGATTTCGAACCAGCTTCTTTGTACTTATGGCACTCAAAACTATTAATAAAATACCCGTGAGACTCCTTCAATTATAGATCTATGAGTCGCTTGATTAGGAGTAAATGATATTGCAAGTATGGCCCACAATATTCTTGGATCCGTTCCTTAACTCTTAAAAAAATAGATCTCAGCTTCCTCATGCAATTCGCTGCTTTTTTGGGTGTGATCTAATCCTTCAAAATAAACACAAACATGCATATTTAGTTTATCAATAAATGCCAACCTTTATACTCAAGTCGCTGCTCCCAAAAATGTGATAAAAAGGACATGTAAAATCAAATTTAGACCCCAAAGGCAAGTCACTTTATAAACTTTGATTACCATTCAAACCAACATGGATTTCGCTGCCAAGGAACACTAAAAATTACATCAAACTACCTCATACAGATCGCTGCACCCAGAAGCTTTAAAATACCCCAAATCATACTCTAAACCCAATCGATCCACATAATAAAATACTTAAAAATGCATCATAGTTAAATCTGCAAACAGAGATCTCAAAACTCCATGATATCATGTAATCTACAACTTGCCAAGTAGGGAATATATCAACCAACAAAAGAGAATATTCAACTAAAGAGAAATCGCTGCAAGTATAAGATCTTTACACCAAATTTACCCTCAAACCAGTGGCCAAAGCAACATCAGCATTCGCTAGGATTAGAGTGGAATATATATTGAATATTTTACCCCATACAAATTGCTACATGATCAAGAACGATAACCCACGATTTGCACAAGGAATTCACTAGGGTTAAAGAGCATAGATCTAACTTGAATTTGCATAAATCAATTCCAAACCAACTTCAATTAGAATTGTAAATGTAAACTTCAACAATGGAGGAGAGAGTAATCAACATTCATAGGGCATACATCCCATTCTCCACACAGGGAGTAAATTCAAATAATTCATCAACATGCCCATTCAAGGAAACACGACCTCCTTTTATAGAATTAAGAGGTGCAATGTCCAATGACCGACCATTTAATGATCTCTCCTAAAAATAAAATATTTAATGAATTACTACCATGTGCACTTTATTTATTTTTAATTAAATAATAAAGATAACTAGCCTATGTGCACATTAACTATCTAAAGAGCCCTCCAAGGGGTTACAAAATAGATAATAGACATCTTAGGACAAATTTCGAGCTCAATCCTCGAACCCATTGGGTTGAGGGTCTTCAAATCTTCAATGAGGAAAATGTCTCAAGAAGGGGACATTACATGAAGTTCCCCACTCCCTAGGATATGCATCCTCCACCCATTACAAGAAGAGATAGTGTTGAATGTAGTGACCGACGAACAACGTTAGGACATCCGGAATACCATAAAGAAGATTGATGAGAGACATCAATAGTGGAAATCAAAGCAAGGAAACTTCTATTTAGACCAACAAAGCCATGCAAAGCCCATATAAACCCACAATCCCTCATCATCAACCTAGAACTTGCTATTTTCACTTGCACACGAGCTACTGCAAGATTACCTAGAATTGAAATTATACCTATTATTATTGATGATACCGCCTTGAGCCCAAAATACTGAGTAAGACTAGCCAACTCCTCAAGCTCCAACCATAGCATGGAATCCACAAGCTTTGAAAATTCACCTCCCAATGCTTTTTTCACAAGTATTCCTTGCTCACCTAGCTGCACAAGCAGTAATAAGTCTTTTTTTTGCTCAGGTTACGAGGATACCCATCTATAGGAATTTGGCAACCGGAGGTCCTAGTATTCCTCGTGCAAGTGCAATGTCGCTCCACCTAGGCTCATATGTCACCTTGCGCAGCCTATGATGGAACCAATGACTCGGAACCTTATGTAATGACCCTTTTAAGCGCTTCAAACAAACACACAAAATGCAGATCTGAATTTTAAATTGCAGCAGACTGTAAATATAAAACCAGTGACTTTATTTATCACTAAATATGCCAAAAATCGCTACAAAACACTATAAATCAACTCGCCATAATTATATATGTATTTTATGGAATATTAAGAGCCAAAAGTACAAAGAAATGCTAAAGATCTCATTGCTGGAAATTAATTATGAACTGAAAATCGCAGACACAAGAAAATTATAAAACTAGGGCGTAGAACCCTCAAAGTTCACCAAACTCTAGATTCCGGTTTTATAAAATATTATAAACCAGATTATCAAACCAGATTTCTCAAATACTTCACCAAAAGAACCAAACTCTACCCAAGGTAGGTCGCTCCACCCTATATAAATCAAATACCAGCTGGAAATTACAAATATCTCTTCAAATCAGCCCTAGAATCTATCCCAAGCCAAGGAGAAGGGTTTTCGTCCTTCCCTTAACCTCTAGAAGGGTTTTCGTCCTTCTGGGAAAGTCGCATAAGGAGGTTTTCGTCCCCAAATGCAAGAACAAACAGCTCTAAGCTTATTTGCTCCAATAATATAAAATGCGCCAAGTCTAGATAGCAAATGGTGCCTCTAATCTTCTTTTATATCTTCTTTTTGGTGCCAAAGTACAATTAGAAAAGGCCGACCTGTATAAACAAGGAAAACACTAAATAAAAATAAAATATTAGATAAAAACATAACATAATGGTGTTCAAGGTTCTTCTCCTTCATTTTTGCTTCTTTGCCATGGAGAAAGAATGGCAAGAAGACCAAATATCAGCTCTTAGGCGGGAAAAAGGGACATTACACATTACTTGTTGATCCGCGATCCGAAGTGGGGGAGCTAAACTAATCATTGTTGATCACATCAAATGCTTTGAATGCATAGGAGCTTTGTAAAGACGGACTTTGGAATCCATTTATAAGGGTGACTTGAACACCATCACTCAAAACTATGTTAGAGATGCTTTGACTTTGGAATTCAAGTGGAATAAATACATAAGTCAAATTATTCAGACTTGAAAAAAATCAAGTCAAACTAGGAGAATTTGTATTTGATTACTACCATCAGCTTTGAACAAGGTGGCTTTCACTTTTGATGATGATAACAAAGCTGCTTTGTAATGTCCCCATTTTTGAAGACCCTTAGCCTATCATTCCCCGTGGGCTTTAGGGATGTCGCAAGGGGAAAAATATATTAAATAATTAGATAATATTGCCTGGAGAGTGATTTTAATTATTTGACATTATAGAACAATATTTATTTAATTATTTAATATTTATGGAGCAAGTAATGTATATAATTATTTAATTAAATTCCCAAAATGCAAATTAAAAAGGGGAATTAATTAAATAATAAATAGGTGGCTTTTAAACATCAAAATCACCCTTTTTAAAAGGGGGACGCCACACCTAGGGGAAATGAACTTCTTTTATTTAATAATTTCCCTCTCTAGGGATTTCGAATTTTGTGCCTCCTTGCTTATAGAAAGAGTGCTAGGATCATTGTTAGATTCATGTTATGATGATATTTATTTTATGCTCCATGTTTGGAGTTGGGATGCATGCCCATTGATGCTTTCTCCCTCTCTCTTGCGTGGGAAGTTAGTGAGCTGGTTTTGATCAATTGAAGTATTTTCTCTTGCTCCATTGTTGAGTTCTCTTGTGTTGAAGATTGTTATTTGGAGGGTTTTTGAAGTGTAGAAAGAGCTGAAAACTATGTTCCACGGGGACGTGTCCCCTATCTTTTCAGCTTGTCCCGAACCGGGGACATTTCAAACCTCGAGACGGGTAGAAAAGGTCCCCTTCCCGTCCCCAAACTCTTCGAAAAATGCAAAACGCTCGGGGATGTCAAAATTGAACATGGGACTACAGGGAAAGCAGGGGGACGACCGGGCGTCTTTGGTACGTTTAGGGGACTTCTAGAAGTCCCTCGACTGTATCGGGATGCCTAGCCGTCCCTCGCCGTCCCTTGCGCATTTCAGCCTAAAAACATTTAAAAAAAAAAAACAGACTTTTAAATAAAAGTAAAGCAATGTGGGGGCCTACAAGAACCCCTACTTGCATTTCTAAGTGCCCTAAACCTAAAACAAACATCAAAACAAAAAAAAGAAACTCATTTTTAATTTTGTGAAGGAGAAGACAAAAAAAGAGCATAGAGAAGAATAGAGAGCAGCGGTGAGAAGAAGGTAAGAGAGCAATATTCTACTCCATTAGAGGTATGTTTAGGATCCTTTGTTCATTTTACAAATTTGTACAAACCGTTTCTTCATTGTTTCATTGTTTTTTATCACAGTTTCAAGCTTCACAAACTTAGCAAGTTTTTTTTTTTGTATTTTGTTTTCACTTGCGATTTAGTGGGTCATTTGCATTTCCAATACAAAACAATGAGCAGCAGTGAGGGTAGTGAGGGTGAAGAGATTCAAATGGCAATGCAACATAGAGGTAGAGCCAAAACTAGGGTTTCTTCAGGGAGTGAGAGTGTTGCACCAACAATGGGTTCAAATAATCCGTTTGATTGCCCTTCACAACTCCTCAAAATCTATGCAAAGGGGCCATTCAATGCTAAAAAGCCTCTTTCACAATTTGTAACAGCCATTGACAAAGAAAAAAAAAAAGAATCCATGGGGAGTAGAATTTTGACTGCGTTAAAATTGTTTAAATTTTTGTGAATTACTAGGTTTCATGAAGATTCGTCTTCGTCACATGTTCTTATTTTCTTCCCGGTTATGTCGAGCTTCGTTTCACTCAAATCGGAATAAAATCCCTCTTGCTATGAATTTAAACGTAAAAATTATTATTTAATTAATATTAATTAAAAATCGTTCTTCAATTAATTAAATTGATTTTATTAATTGATGGAGATTTTTGATTAAATATTATTATAATAATAATTAAAACTTTATCGGCAAAGTTTGTTTAAATTTCCCAAAATGATCATTCGGCTTCCCGCACCCGTTTTCCCACTTTCTTGTCGAACCGCCCGGTTCCTCCACTGGTGGAAAGTAAGCCGCTATTTGCCAATTTAATAAATTGGCAAATGGGCAAGGATTTTCCCAAATCCCCTCATGGGAAAATTTGATGGGAATTGCCAAATTCTTATGACATTCCCGTTGGCAAAATTCATCCAATCTTCCCCTTTTCCCTTGGCCATTAATGCCACTTCCCATGATTCAAGGAGTTTGTTTTTCTGTTAAAGGGAAGAAGGAATTGGTCACTAACAATTCTCCTATTCTTTCTCCTTCTCCCGTGAGAATTAAAGAAACAATTTGTTATACTCATTTCATTCATGCATTTGAATAAAGAAGGGAGAAACATCATCCATCATTTTAGGGAAGAACTGGAGTTTATTCTTTCTGTTTACACTCGTACATTGGAGAAAGAAAGCCAAACAAACTGGAGTCTATTCAATAGTTTTCACGCAGCATACAAGGAAGGTGAATATTAATGCAAAAGAAATTGTAGTTTCCACGCAGCAGCAGGAGGGAGAAATGGAGGTTCACGTGGCAGAAGGAGCATTCAACAGTTTCAACGCAGCCTGCAGACCTTCACGCCTTCACTAGTTCCATGCCTTTTTCCTTAAGGCCACGTAGGGGAAGAACAGTCATACCAGGTCCGAGCCTGAAGCAGAGACAAACAACCCAACTCCATCAAACGCCTCTCACTGGAGAAGAAGACAAGGAAAGAGAAATCCACACGCCAAAGGAGGAATATCCATCATCTGTCTAGGCAGTCTGAAGGAGAAGAACACCAGAAGCTTTCCATGCATGCAAAGGATGAGAATGCAGAAAGCAATTTTAAATCCCAGGCCAGAGCACTTTCCAAATGATGAGGAGCAGCCTCCAGCAATGCCTGAATGTTTCACACCAAATTTTATCGACCATCTTCATAGGAGTTTCAATGGTCCACAGCTAGCTGCAATTCAGTGGGCTGCTATGCATATAGCAGCGGTTAAAATCGAGTTGGGTCTGCTAGACGGCAAGAACCCTGGCCCTTCACTTTGGTGCAAGGTCCACCAGGGACAGGAAAGACACACACAGTCTGGGGAATGTTGAATGTTATTCATCTTGTTCAATATCAACACTATTATGGTGCACTGCTTAAGAAACTTGCTCCTGAAAGCTACAGGCAATCTTCAAGAAAAACCAAAGTCCGGCACACCATAATGACGAGTTTTAGGACAGAGCTCTATGGGAATACCTTACACAACCTCTTCCAGAATCAGTATGGGGAGCTCGCACACAGGCTTGTACACCATCTATTTGTCTTGTGCATGCAAACAATAATGAGCGATCACTATGGGGAACTTGCATGCAGCTAGCCCTGTGCACTATGCATTTGGATTGCACTCACCAACGATAATGAGTTGTCACCTTGCACGTCTTCTCCAGTCCGCCTTCTATCCAATTGAATCAAATAGCAACCAGAAGAATTTCAATCAGACAGTAATGCGCCCATGAGTGATTACTTGTAAACCAGTTTCCTCATCCAATTGAGACCTGGCAAAAGAAATCTTTATTGGAAAACACATCTTTATTCCTCCCTGGTGGTTGCTATAAATAGAGGGATTGAATATTTTAAGAGGTAACTACGAATAGCCAAAAGGAGGTGGAGCCTAAGTATGATCGTGGTCCATTGGCATCAGGATCAATCGATGATGTTCTTCGGAGTATGGATCGCACACTGTTCCGTATGCTTCCTAAACTTTTCCCTAAACCACGAATGCTTGTTTGCGCTCCATCAAATGCTGCAACAGATGAATTGCTACAGCGTGTTCTGGATCGTGGATTCATTGATGGTGAAATGAAGGTCTGTCGCCCTGATGTTGCGAGGGTGGGTGTGGATTCTCAAAATCGTGCTGCACAGGCAGTATCAGTGAAGTGTAGAACTGAAATTCTCCTAGGAAAGTGCCGTGAGAAAGTAATTGGCTATATGCAGCAGCTACGGGGTAGAGAAGTAAACTTATCTCAGAAAATCAGTGGCCTCCAGAGAGAGCTAAGTGCGACAGCTGCCGCAGGGCGATCCCAAGGAACCGTTGGTGTTGATCCTGATGTTCTGGTTGCACGCGACCACAGTCGTGATCAGTTGTTGCAAAATCTTGCAGCTGTAGTAGAAGAACGAGATAAAGTTTTAGTTGAGTTGTCTCGCCTTTTCATTTTGGAAAGTCGCTTCCATGGAAGAAGCTGGATCAAATCTTGAGGCAAGTTTTGCAAATGAGGCTGAGACTGTGTTCACTACTGTTTCTAGTAGTGGCCGGAAGTTATTCCAGCGCCTAGCCCATGGGTTTGATATGGTGGTTATAGATGAAGCTACAAGCTAGTGAAGTAGGCGTGTTACCTCCACTTTCATTGGGTGCTGCAAGGCGTGTTCTTGTCGGGGATCCACAGCAACTGCCTGCAACAGTAATTAGCCAGGCAGCAGGCATGTTGCAGTATAGTAGAAGCCTTTTTGAGCGCTTCCAACAAGCAGGTCATCCAACTATGTTGTTATCTGCTCAGAATCGAATGCATCCTCAAATTCGGGTTTTCCTTCAAGATATTTTTATCAAAATGAATTAAGTGACAGTGAGAGTGTTACCAAGAGACCTGATGAAGTTTATTACAAAGATTCTCTATTGAGACCTTACTTGTTTTACGATGTAACTCATGGAAGAGAATCTCATAGAGGTGGATCTATTTCATATCAGAATATTCATGAAGCACAATTTGCTTTGCAATTATATGAGCATCTTCAACGGGTCATAATCATGGCAGCATTAGGTCTTTATTGGTAATGGCATTTTCTCATCGTTTGGAAGGTACAATTGTGCTTATTATGGCAAAGCCAAAACATTCTTACTACAAGTGTTATATAATAAGGAAGAACCGTGAGCATTGTGGTAAAACCATTCTTTTCAAAAATGTTGGGTTAAGCTCGGTATTCAAGTGAGTTGAGCCAGAGAAGAACTCAGGGAGTTCGGTTCTGGAAAGAAGGTAAGACGACACGAAGGGCATGGATCGCCATGGGAGTCCGAATTCAAGTTGAAAATGCATGAGCTCACAATCAAGCTAGGAGCGATACGATTGAGGGCTCATTCGTGAGTTGAGTCGTCTAAACACCTAAGTGAAGAAGGAGCACATCTCGAGAATTTCTCATTCCAGTCATCATTCGTCTTTGCATGATTGCCCTAATTCTTCAGGCCTAATCAACAACACAACACTATAATTCAAAGCATTGGTTCATGCGCAAGCACCTGTAATCTATATCACACAATTTCTAGAGGTGGAACTCGTTGATGAAGTACCTCAAAATATACCAGCCCAACTTGTGGAAGTAGTCACAACTTCTCAACCAAAAGTTGATGATCCGGTTCTTTCCCCGCCTACATTTGAAGAATCACCACAAATGGAGAAAATGGCGACAACATCTTTCTCACAACAAGAAGATCCAATTTCAGCAACACCCGAAAGTGATCCCCTTCAGCGTGATGAAGATCAATTCCCAACGAACACGAGAACCATGTACAATGAGGTACTTGGAGAGGTTCCCACCTGGCTACATGATATCCTGATGAATTGAAAGAGGGTCATCAAGCCAATAGTGATAAACTTGGAAGCGATTGCGTAAATGTTAGAATCCATCACTCCAAAAAAGACCAAATACTACGCTAAGGTGTGTGTCAACAAATTCATAAATCACTTCGATGATTCTTCAACACCACTCGTTCACAATGGGGCAAAGGAGATGGATTTCCAAGACTCTGAAGTCTCACAAATTCTTCTCGAGAGATCAACACTTTGGGATGGTAACAAAGACAAAGGACATAACTCCAGGCAGTGAATTGCAATTTTGGCTCTTGGAGATCTTCTCAACGGCGAAAGACCAGAAGTTGGATTCTGATAAACCAAGGTGGCGTAACGACTACGGTCTCGTGACAAATGAATAATTCACCATGGAAAGGTACTCGGAGCATGTGGAGAATTGTGAATGTGAATACGAATGAAGACAAATTTTCTCACACCAGGATATTGCTCAGATAGAGGGGTGGATGAATTGCTCAAGTTTCAAGCTCAACACTCTTGTCATTTGGTGGATTGCAGAGCACAGTCAATGAGTTCATTCCCGTACGATCGGGATAGGCGGACTCTTGGCCCAATGGATAAGGCACTGATCCTAGGTGTCTTGATCTGGGTGGCACATTGCTGACTAGGATGTCTATGTGTGCATACAAGTCATTTAAGTGGGGTCCACATGTACCCATTTCTTTTATTTATGTATTTTTCCTTAAATGACCCTTTAACTTAAGTGGTTTCTATTTTTAGTCACTTTTTAAAAGTTGGTTGAAAAAGTCAAAGTCACTTAAGTGCCCTATTTAATGTGCATTTAAAACCCTAACTACTTTGTAACCAACTTTTGGGTTATAAAAGGAAGTGAGGGGCTCATTTGTAAAGGGTGACTTTGAGAGAGGAGAAGAAAATACTTTTGTGCAAGCTTTGTTTCAAGAAGAAACTTTGTGTTCTTTGTGAAAAACATTTTGGAGTTAATAGAATAAGAACTTTGTGTCTCATTCATTGTCTCTTGTAACATTTGGTGTTCTTATGTTCATTAGATGTTAGGTGTTTGAATCTTGCATGCAAATATTATCTTTGATCTTATTGTCAACATTAGTAATCAGTTGTTCTAGTTCACAGTGATCAAGCTCACGATATCTACTTGCTCATGTGTGTTCCCTTTTACATGTTCTTGTTTGGCTAACTCAAACTCCGTTTTATTTGTGTTGGTTATTCATCTTTTCTCTTCATGCAATATTAGGCTTTGTTTTTACCTAACTCTTGCATGTTCTTTCAGCATTCCATTCCACTCCTTTCCTTCTTTCTATTCCATTTCCTTCATTCACTTTTCTTCCATTGATGTTCCAAAACACCCCCATATACAATTTTGAATGTACGAGATGTAAATACAGTTTTGTTTTCAATAAAGGCAGCCTCACCTTCATTGAGGAGGGACTTCGTTCCCACATATCATTGTCACATGTCTGCTTGGCTCTTATTTTCTTAAAGCTATTGATTGTACAGGAAGAGGAAGGATGCAACCTTCCAATTTCAAATTTTGAAGGATGCTGATAGAGGAGATTGGGCCCTCTCATGTTGTACAAGTAGTGACTGATTTAGCCCGTGTATGTAAGTTAGTTGGCATAATGGTTGAGGGTGCTTACAAGCACATTTTCCGAACTCCATATTGTGTTCATGTTTTGAACAATGCATCAAAGACATTGGAAAGATAGATCGGGTGGAGGCGGTGGTGGCAGAGGCTAGACACATATAGATGTTCGTTTGCGAACCATCACACCTCACTTGCTCTATTAAGGTCTTTTTCGAGGAAGGAATTCCTCAAGCTCATGGACACTAGATATGCTAGCTATTTCATTTTGTTAGAGAGGATGCTTGTGGTGCGGGAGGCTTTGCAATTAATGATGGTTAATCGAGTGGGGTTGTTATCGCCAAAATTGTCAGAGAAAATTGTCAAAAGTAAGACAATTAAATAATTAAAAATGAGAAAATTTTGAAAAGTATTACTTTGCATGGTTCATTGGACTCCTTGTCTGATCGTCTTATTTTTGTGATCGATTCGTTTTGATCGCGCAAAATTGGTCTTCGTTTCGTGATTTTCGGGTTCAAGAACTCTTCCGCTGTCTTCCCGCCAGCTATAAAACGTATTAAAATACATTAAAATAATTAATTAATATTTAATTAATTAATTGCTCCTTGTCTCGATTAAATTAATCACTTAAGGAGTATTTAATTAAATAAATATAAATTAAGATTCATCCGACAAGTTTTGGTGCCGGGAAGTTAGCTTTTGTTTCAACCACGGCGGGTTGGCATCCCAAACCCGGATTTCCACTTTCTCGCAACTTCCTTCAAATTTCCCGCACGCGGGTTTTCTCTTCCCAATTGCCAAATCATGGATTGGCAAACGGGCATAAAATTCCCAATTTCCCACATGGGGAAATTAGACGGGATCGCTAACCCATTTTGCCATTCCCGTTGGCAATTGCACATTTTTTCCCATTTCCCCGGCTGGCTTAAGCCACTACCCTTTACCGGGATGAGAGGAAGTCGAATTAATCCTCGTAACTTCCTCCATCAAACCCGGTGGAAAAAGTCGAGAGAGAAAATATTTTGTTTGACATTATGTAAGAGAAATACATGCGCATTGTCAAGGAAAAGGACAGCAAATTCTTTTGAATGTTAAAGAAATTTCAAAGCCTAAGAGAGAAGAACTCGTGGAAGGTGAAGGCTTTAAATAAAGAAAGAAAATAGAAACATCTTCCAAAAAGATAAGACAAGAACACACGCACTGCTATACATCATTGCAGCGTTTGATGGAGCGCGATCGAGCATTCAGCACAAGCTACAGGCAAAGTTTAGGAAGCATCGCACAAAGGCGCGCGGCGCAGAAGCAAACATGAACAGCAGAGAGAAAAGAGCTTTCCACGCGCCAGAGAAGAGAAGGCGCGGAACACCGAAGCTTTCCGTGCATGCAAAGGATGAGAACGCAGACAAGCATTCGTGGTTTAAGACAAAGTTTTAAGAGCAAACGTGAACAGTGCGCGCCCAGCCATAAAACCCACGCGCCAAAGAATAAAACTCCACGCGCCTGGGGGGGGCAGTGCAGCGCGCATTTAAGGGAATGTTGAATGTTATTCATCTTGTGCGTGAACAAAGGTGCCCAAAGAAAAAAAAACCCACGCGCCCAAAGAAAAACCCACGCGCGAGTCATAGCGCACATCTGGGAATGTTGAATGTTATTCATCTTGTTCAATAACAGTGCGCGCTGCTTAAGAAACTTGCTCCTGAAAGCTACAGGCCATCCTACAATAATGCAAATAGCAGTAGTGCGAGACGCAAGTTTGAGAGCAAAAACGTGAACAGTCGGCGCGGCGAAGCAAACGAAACGTGCGGGGCAAAGGCGTGATCCATACTCGAAGATATCATCGATTGATCTGCGCCAATCATCATTTTACTGTTTGCATTATTTTGGTTTGCTGTAGTTTTTCAAATAAAATAAAAAAAACGACCCAACCGAACCGTGGGCAAGTATGTTTGAAAAAATGAATTGTTTTTGCGACTTGTTATATTCTCGCATTTTCATCGGCCTTCGAAAGAATGCGTAATATTGCGATGGATTGAGTCATGCTATTCAAGGCTTCATAAAAAATTCCCGAATCGGAGATGAAGGTTATTACGGCGCAGAATGAAACGATTCATATTGCTCAGCATTTTATTTTTATTTTTCCCCCTGGAAATGAATTGAATGTGAAGGCCGACTCTGAAAATACCTGGTTGGCCGTTTCGTGTACTACATCCTTGTTACTTGTAAATGATCTCTTTAAGAAACTCTAAAGGGCAATAGGCAATATTTATACCCGTCCATTATGTACATCCAATCAGGCAATAAAAAGTATTCTTTTACCAGGTTCAGAGAAACTTGTTTGCAGAATCCACTGCCGAAATACCGAGGGACAGCAAAGCAAGAATCAGTCTTAAGGGTGTCTCTCGACATGCCGAGGTCTTGAACCTGGGTCATCATCATGGCAGCATTAGGTCTTTATTGGTAATGGCATTTTCTCATCGTTTGAAAGGGACAATTGTGCTTATTATGGCAAAGCCAAAACATTCTTACTACAAGTGTTATATAATAAGGAAGAACCATGAGCATTGTGGTAAAACCATTCTTTTCAATGCATGAGCTCGTAATCAAGCTAGGAGTGATATGATTGAAGGCTCATTTGTGAGTTGAGTCGTCTAAACACCTAAGTGAAGAAGGAGCACATCTCGAGAATTTCTCATTCCACTCATCATTCGTCTTTGCATGATTGCCCTAATTCTTCAGGCCTAATCAACAACACAACACTATAATTCAAAGCATTGGTTCATGCGCAAGCACCTGTAATCTATATCACACAATTTCTAGAGGTGGAACTCGTTGATGAAGTACCTCAAAATATACCAGCCCAACTTGTGGAAGTAGTCACAACTTCTCAACCAAAAGTTGATGATCCGGTTCTTTCACTGCCTGCATTTGAAGAATCATCACAAATGGAGAAAATGGCGACAACATCTTTCTCACAACAAGAAGATCCAATTTCAGCAACACCCAAAGGTGATCCCCTTCAGCGTGATGAAGATCAATTCCCAATGAACACGAGAACCATGTACAATGAGGTACTTGGAGAGGTTCCCACCTGGCTACATGATATCCTGATGAATTGAAAGAGGGTCATCAAGCCAATAGTGATAAACTTGGAAGCGATTGCGTAAATGTTAGAATCCATCATTCCAAAAAAGACCAAATACTACGCTAAGGTGTGTGTCAACGAATTCATAAATCACTTCGATGATTTTTCAACACCACTCGTTCACAATGGGGAAAAGGAGATGGATTTCCAAGACTCTGAAGTCTCACGAATTCTGCTCGGGAGATCAACACTTTGGGATGGTGACAAAGAAAAAGGACATAACTCCGTGCAAAGTGAATCGCAATTTTGGCTATTGAAGATCTTCCCAATGGCGAAAGACCAGAAGCTGGATTCTGATAAACTAAGGTGGCGTAACGACTACGGTCTCGTGACAAATGAATAATTCACCATGGAAAGGTACTTTGAGCATGTGGAGAATTGTGAATATGAATACGAATGAAGACAAATCTTCTCACACCAAGATATTGCTCAGATAGAGGGGTGGATGAATTGCTCAAGTTTCAAACTCAGCACTCTTTTCATTTGGAGGATTGCAGAGCACAGTCAATGAGTTCATTCCCGTACGATCGGGATAGGCGGACTCTTGGCCCAATGGATAAGGCACTGATCTTAGGTGTCTTGATCTAGGTGGCACATTGCTGACTAGGATGTCTACGTGTGCATACAAGTCATTTAAGTGGGGTCCACATGTACCCATTTCTTTTATTTATGTATTTTTCCTTAAATGACCTTTTAACTTAAGTGGTTTCTATTTTTAGTCACTTTTTAAAAGTTGGTTAGAAAAAGTCAAAGGTCACTTAAGTGCCTTATTTAATGATCATATTAAACCCTAACTACTTTGTAACCAACTTTTGGGTTATAAAAGGAAGTGAGGGGCTCATTTGTAAGGGTGACTTTGAGAGAGGAGAAGAAGATACTTTTGTGCAAGCTTTGTTTTCAGAAGAAACTTTGTGTTCTTTGTGAAAAACATTTTGGAGTTAATGGAATAAGAACTTTGTGTCTCATTCATTGTCTCTGGTAACATTTGGTGTTCTTATGTTCATTAGATGTTAGGTGTTTAAATCTTGCATGCAAATATTATCTTTGATCTTATTGTCAACATTAGTAATCAGGTTGTTCTAGTTCACAATGATCAAGCTCACTATCTACTTGCTCATGTGTGTTCCCTTTTGCATGTTCTTGTTTGGCTAACTCAAACTCCGTTTTATTTGTGTTGGTTATTCATCTTTTCTCTTCATGCAATATTAGGCTCTTTTTACCTAACTCTTGCATGTTCTTTCACCATTCCATTCCACTCCTTTCTTTCATTTCATTCTATTTCCTTCATTCACTTTTCTTCCATTGATGTTCCAAAACACCCCCACATACAATTTTGAATGTACATGAGATGTAAATACTTTGCTTTTGGTTTTCAATAAAGGCAGCCTCACCTTCATTGAGGAGGGACTTCGTTCCCACACTGTTGCATGTCATTTGCATGCGTGCAAATCCATATGCTAACAGTTTTTGGCGACTCACTGGGATTCATAAATCGTTAACCAGTGCTTGGTTAAATCTTTATGACTATCCCCTCTGCACAAGCTCCAGTTCTTCAACCGAACCTTGTGCCCGACGAAGATTTCCAAGGAGACATTGCTGCCAACCTTCGAATAGTAGCTTGGGAAAACCGTGAAAGCTTGCAGCAATTTGTGGCTGTTGATAGAGCCATTGACAGAGAAATCTACATCGAAGACCTTAGAAGAAGAGCACCCGCACTCGTGGCCAGAAGACCTCTTGGGCACGTGTTGATAGTTGTTCACCGACGCGGTCCTCTTCCACCCGTAATAATAAGTCAGTATGACCATTACAGGTAACCCACCTATCTTGCAACCAAATCTTGTTTTTGCAGATACTCAAGAAGACATATCATCAGATTTGAGGCAAGCTATTTGGGAAAAGCGCACAAGTAACCATCATTTTCATCTCGCCGCATCAGTACTAGATAACGAAGAAGAGAAAGCTGCGAGAGTTGTTAGAGTTATTCAGGCGCAAATAGCTCAAGAAAGAGAGCAAAGAGAAAAGGCTAGAGCTGGTCGGAACACGCCAGTGATCTCTTCACCATAAATATTCCAAGTTTTAACAAGGAAAGAGGTTTACGCGAGGAGAAAAAGCTAAAGGTAAATCTGACCCTACCTTTGATTTTCAAGGAAAATTTGGTTTCAAGTTATCTCCTCCTAAGAAGAACACACCTCGTAGATCTGCGAGCCTTGCATCAAGTCCTGAAAGAGCAAGCAAGGAAGGAATCACTACCAGTCAAGCACTTGTCCTTGCTCACATTGTTTTACCTACGCATACCACCTTTCCTCCAATGGCAGCCAATGTACCATGGGGAAATGCCATAGGCCCATTGGCCTTACCTGCTCGACATGAACTCCCACGAGGATCAAGAAAGATTCTTCCCAAGTTCGACGGAGATGGGAAGACGTCACCAGAGGATCATATTTCTGCCTTCTTCGCTGCATGTGCTGTTTTGTCAGTAGAATACGAAGATGAATATGAAGAAATTATAGAAGATATGAATAGTCAATCCTTCGCTGTCTTCACACGCTCTCGTAAAAGGACCAAGATACCGCCAGGCGATGATATGAGAGGTTTCCAAGGAAACTCTCAAAGGATCCAAGATAAAGGAGGCTCCTAAAGAGTCCAGAGATACTGAGGTTTCAAAGGTCAAGACTATCTTAAAGAAAGGAGAGCCTTTGTTAGATCAATCAGTTAGTAAACCAATTACTAAGAAAACTTCTTCTTCCACATCCGTATCAACAAAAGCCCGAGACCAAGGTCAAAAGTGTGCCATCATCAAGTTCGAAAGAACTCATATCTGAGACTTCAAGTGCAATTACTTTGCCTAAATTTGATATCATTGATCATATCAATAAAACAAAAATTTCCATGTCGCAGGCAGAGTACTTGAAGTCCAACAAGGATCAGCTCGAGAAGTTGGTCCAGTTTATCAAAGGCGACTCTACTGTTCATTCCTCTAAAGGAATTCTAAAAACTCCCAAAGATGGGAAAACTCAAAATATCAGGCGGCCACTACACCTTCCAAATGAAAAGATCGAACCTTTCTTTGTGTCTTTTCTTATCAACGGATGCAAGTTAAGTAATTGCATTATAGACTCCCGAGCCTCGATAATGTGATGCCGGCAAAAGTAAAGACATGCTCTTGGTTTGACTTCAGACGAGAACATTCGGATCGTGTTACTCTATGGAAACCAAGCAAGTTCCTCTGATCGGGCAGATTAAGGACGCCCAAATGGTTTTAGCCCAATTTCCTCAAAAGCGAGTTAAGGTAACTATTTTAGTTGCTGATATCCCTGCCTCGTATGGAATGTTGTTGAGCAGAAAATTTTGTAGGGATTTGGGTGGTGAGATTCAAATGGACTGGTCTCATGCCATGATTCCTATCAAAGGAGAAATGAAGAAACTTATGCCGGAAGCTCAGGCCAAGTTCACAGTAACTAAAACTGAAGATCCTCGCGCACAGATCCTTTTCCAAGGCTCAAGTATGGGTAATTATATGATGACCACAGAAGTTCATACCCCTGAGATCACTTGCCAAGACTCCAATGAGATCTGGACTCTTGAGTTCGATGGAAGTTGTTGCTCAACGGGCTCTGGTGCAGGAGTGGTGCTCATATCTCCAAATGGTAAAATCTTTCCTTTTTCCTATAAACTCGAATTTTCAAATACTAATAACACTGCAGAGTACGAGGCATTAATCCTTGGCCTCCAAGTTGCAGAAGAGAAAGGGATAAAAAATCTGAAAGTCTTTGGAGATGCGGAATTGATCGTGAAACAAGTAAGAAATCAGTTCCAGGTAAAGAACGATCGTCTGAGACACTACAGAAATAAAGTTTGGGATGCCATAGAATTTTTCGACGCTTTTTCCATTAAATCTGTCCCTCGTGAAAAGAATGACAAAGCGGATTCTCTAGCAGTCTCAGCGTCATTAATGATTCCTCATTCAGATTTTGATCAAGACAAATACACCATTGAAATGGTCTTTAGGCCAAGTGTTCCTGACAATGCAGAAAATTGGCAAGTATTTAATGATGATCAACAAATTATTGCCTTCTTGGAAAAGAGAGAAAATTTTGAACAGTTGTACTTTGAAGGAAGTGATTCGGCATTTCGCGAATCAACTACCTCACCCAATCAGGAAGGAGTTGAGAACGAAGATCCTGGTGATGGCATCATTCAACTCAGAGGAAATAAAATTCCCAAAGGGTTGGTTTCACTCGAAGAACTTTTTGACAAACATGACAGGTTTATTAAAGAGAAAGAGCAGCAGGACCTGCAAATTCTGACTATGAGCAAATTAATATCGGCACCAAGGATAAACCTCGCCTGATCAATATTGGTAAATGTTGCTCGCCTGAGGAGCGCAGGAAATTCATAAATCTCCTTACCAAATATTCTGACGTCTTGGCATATTCATACGAAGATTTGAAGTCTTTCCAACCCAGGGAAATGGAGTATGCCATACCCTCGAAGCCTGGCGCAGCTCCATTCAGCAAAAGCAAAGACAATATAATCCCAAAATTGCAGGGACAATATTTCATGAAGTTCAAAAGATGCTAGATGCACGAATAGTTTTTCCTATTCGACATTCAACCTGGATAGCTAATATTGTACCGGTTCGCAAGAAAAATGGAGAAATTAGGATTTGCGTGGATTTCCGCAATCTTAATCAAAGGCCTCAAAGGATAACTACCCACCGCCACCATGGACCATATTCTCGCAGCAAGAATCGGATCGGAAATGCTATCTATGCTAGATGGCTTCTCTGGCTATAATCAGATTGAGGTGGCTAGAGAAGATCAACATAAAACTGCATTCACTACCCCCTGGGGTACGTTCGCATATAGAAGAATGCCCTTCGGTTTGATCAATGCTGGTGCAACGTTTCAAAGGGCCATGGATATGGCGTTTGCAGATTATAAGGACAAGATCATTGTGATATACCTAGATGACTTGACAGTGTTTTCAAAGAAGCGAGGAGATCACTTAAGAGATTTAGAGAAAATTTTGCAAAGGTGTAAACTTCATAAGATTTCTCTGAATCCAAAAAAATCTGTGTTTGGAGTTACGGAAGGTAAACTCCTAGGTCATATTGTTTCTAAGGAAGGAACTAAGATCGATCCTGAACGCGTTCAAGCTATAAAGAATCTTTCCTTGCCTACAAGTAAACCTGGAGTCCACTCTTTCTTTGGAAAGGTGAATTTTTTGAGAAGGTTCGTGCCAGATTTCGCCGAGTTGACTAAAGAAATCGCTGATATGATGAAAGGAAAAGAATCTTTCAAATGGTCAAAGGAAGGTAGAGAGGCGTTTGAGCAAATCAAGGGTGCTATCATTAAAGCTCCTACATTGGTGTGTCCCGATTTTAAGAAGGATTTTATAATTTATTGTTATGCTTCGCCACACACAATCTCTGCCATTTTGACTCAGCACAATCAAGAGGGGATTGAATCTCCTATCGCATTCATGAGTTCGGGATTCAAGAAACATGAACTTAATTACACTCCTCTTGAGAGACATGCGTACGCGGTGGTAAGAGCCCTAAAACACTTCAGGTATTACGTGTTGAATTCTCACACCAAAGTCTTAGTTCCGGATACCGCGGTGAAATCAATGTTGACACAACAGGAACCGGATCTAAAAGAGGTAATTGGGTCTCCAAGATACAAGAATATGATCTGGACATCAAGCCTACCAAGTTGGTTCGAGGGAGAGGACTCTGCCAACTCATTGCAGAGAATGAACCACGAGTTAACTCTGAAGAAGAACTAGTTGAAGGAAATTTACCATTGGTAGTTTTTGTCAGTACCACGGATGAATGGTATTCTGATATTGCCTATTTCCTCACATACGGTGAGTGTCCAGAAAATCTGACAGCTAAAGAGAAACGAGCAATCAAACTAAGAGCTGCCAGATACGTCATTTGGGATAACACGTTGTTCAAGAAAGGAATTGATGGCATGTTCCTCAGATGTGTTGATAAAGAACAACAGCCTAGGTTGTTGGAAGCCTTCCACAATCATGCTTGCGGCGGTCATTTTTCTAGCCCAGTAACAGCCCATAAAATTCTGAGAGCACATTATTACTGGCCCACTATGTTTTCTGATGCTCAGAAATGGGTGACCAAATGTGAAGCCTGTCAACAATTTGTCGGAAGACCAAAGTTGGCGGCACTGCCTTTGAAGCCAGTTGTCATTGAAGAACCCTTTCAACAATGGGGTTTAGATTTCATCGGGGTCTTGAACCCTAATTCCAGCGCTGGTCATACCCACGTACTCACTGCCACTGATTACTTTACAAAATGGGTAGAAGCTATACCGGTGAAACAAACATCTACTGCAGTAATTTGTGATTTCATCAAAGAAAACATATTGGTTCGTTATGGAATTCCTCACAAGATTGTGACTGACAATGCCTCAAATTTTTCTTCTGCAGAGATGATAGGTTTTTGTTATGGATATGGGATATCTTTGTCTCATTCATCAGATTACTACCCGCAGGGAAACGGTCAGGCTGAATCCAGCAACAAAAACCTCATTACCATTGTGCGCAAGTTAGTCGAAGAAAATCAAAGAACTTGGCACAAAAAGTTATACGATGCATTATGGGCTGACCGCATAACTCCCAAAAGGGCAATCGGGATGTCTCCATTTCAACTTCTGTATGGAACTGATGCTCAAATTCCCGTCACATTGGAGCTACCAATGTTAAAATTAGCTCAAGCAGTTGATGATGAATGCTTCACCAATGCATTAGATAAAAGAGTCATGTTTCTAACCAAGCTTGAGGAACAAAGAAGTCAAGTGGCCAACAGGATCAAGGAACATCAATCCAAGGTAAAGAAGTTGTTTGACAGGAAAACTAAAGAGAGACAGTTTCAAATCAATGATTTAGTTCTTCTCTGGGATAAAAGACGTGAGCCGAAGGGAAAGCATGGGAAGTTTGACTCACTGTGGTTGGGACCGTTCAAAATAAGACACTTTTGTGGAGATAGTACTTACTACTTGGCATATCCTGATGGAACTCATTTGCCTTTGCCCTACAGTGGGCAGTATCTCAAATATTACCAGAATTGAAAACAGGTTGTTCCCTGTATGTACATAGGTATTTAGGATTTTGGTTTGTTTGTTCCTGTTTTTCGGTCTCCTCTCTCGTGTCGCCCCATTTTTGTGCCCCATCTTTCTGTGATCATGTTCATGACTATTTTGGTCTGGGTCCGTTGCTGCGTCCATAAAGTCCTTGTCCCCAATCAGAGCCAGCTGTTATCAGCCAATTTTGACTGCGCAAAATTGTCAAAAAAGACAATTAAATAATTAAAAATGAGAAAATTTTGAAAAGTATTACTTTGCATGGTTCATTGGACTCCTTGTGATCGTCTTATTTTTGTGATCGTTTCGGTCTTCGTTTCGTGATTTTCGGGCAAGAACTCTTCCCGCCAGGCTATAAAACGTATTAAAATACATTAAAATAATTAATTAATATTTAATTAATTAATTGCTCCTTGTCTGATTAAATTAATCACTTAAGGAGTATTTAATTAAATAAATATAAATTAAGATTCATCCGACAAGTTTTGGTGCCGGGGAAGTTAGCTTTTGTTTCCAACTGCCGGGTTGGCATCCCAAACCCGGATTTCCACTTTCCTGGCAATTTCCTTCAAATTTCCCACGCTGGTTTTCTCTCCCATTGCCAAATCATGGATTGGCAAACGGGCATAAAATTCCCCAATTTCCCACATGGGGAAATTGGACGGGGATTGCCAACCCATTTTGCCATTCCCGTTGGCAATTGCCCGTTACTTTTCCCATTTCCCCTGGCAGTTAAGCCACTACCCGGGATGAGAGGAAGTCGAATTAATCCTCGTAACTTCCTCCATCAAACCCGGTGGAAAAAGTCAGAAGAGAAAATATTTTGTTTGACATTATGCAAGAGAAATACATGCGCATTGGTTGAAGGAAAAGGACAGCAAATTCTTTTGAATGTTAAAGGAAATTTCAAAGCCTAAGAGAGAGAAGAATCGGGAAATATATGCGTTTTTAAATAAAGAAAGAAAATAGAAACATATTTCCAAATAAGACAAGAACACACGCACTGCTTATACATACATTGCGCTGCGTTTGATGGAGCGCATCAAGCATTCGAGCACAAGCGCAAGTTTAGGAAGCATACGCATAAAGGCGCGGCGCAGAAGCAAACATGAACAGCAGAGGAAAGAGCTTTCCACGCGCCAGAAGAGAAGGCGCCGAACACCTCTTTCCGTGCATGCAAAGGATGAGAACGCAGACAAGCATTCGTGGTTTAAGACAAAGTTTTAAGAGCAAACGTGAATGTTATAAAACTCCACGCGCCAAAGAATAAAACTCCACGCGCCTGTGGACAGGACGCGCACAGTCTGGGGAATGTTGAATGTTATTCATCTTGTGCGTGAACAGTGCGCGCCCAGCAAGAAAAACCCACGCGCCCAGCAATAAAACCCACGCGCCAGAGTCAATGACGCACACAGTCTGGGGAATGTTGAATGTTATTCATCTTGTTCAATAACAAGCACTATCACGGCGCTAATGCTTAAGAAACTTGCTCCCGAAAGCTACAGCAATCCTACAATAATGCAAACAAGCAGTGGTGCGAGACGCAAGTTTGAAGAGCAAAAACGTGAACAAAGTCGCGCGCGCGTAAACGAAAATGCGGGGCGGCGTGATCCATACTCAAGAATATCATCGATTGATCCTGCGCCCAATATGTCGTTTTTACTTGCTTGCATTATTTTGGTTTCGCTGTAGTTTTTTCAAATAAAATAAAAAAACGCGACCCAACCGAACTGTGGCAAGTATGTTTGAAAAAATGAATTGTTTTTGCGATGACTTGTTATATTCTCGCATTTTCATCGGCCTTCGAAAGAATGCGTAATATCATGCGATGGATTGAGTCATGCTATTCAAGGCTTCATAAAAATTCCCGAATCAGAGATGAAGGTTATTACGGTGCGTAATGAAACGATTCATATTGCTCAAAGATTTTATTTTTATTTTTCCCCGAAATGAATTGAATGTGAAGGCCGACTCAAAATACCTCAGTTGGCCGTTTCGCCGCTACTGTACTACATCCTCGTTACTTGTAAATGATCTCTTTAAGAAACTCTAAAGGGCAATAGGCAATATTTATACCCGTCCATCATGTACATCCAATCGTGCAAAAAAAGTATTCTTTTTACCAGTTCAGAGAAACTTGTTTGCAGAATCCACCGCCGAAATACCGAGGGACAGCAAAGCAAGAATCATTTTCTCTTAAGGGTGTCTCTCGACATGCCGAGGTCTTGAACTGTTATATAATCATCATGAAGCATTAGGTCTTTATTGGTAATGGCATTTTCTCATCGCTTGAAAGGGACAATTGTGCTTATTATGGCAAAGCCAAAACATTCTTACTACAAGTGTTATATAATAAGGAAGAACCATGAGCATTGTGGTAAAACCATTCTTTTGAAAATGCATGAGCTCGTAATCAAGCTAGGAGTGATATGATCGAAGGCTCATTTGTGAGTTGAGTCGTCTAAACACCTAAGTGAAGAAGGAGCACATCTCGAGAATTTCTCATTCCACTCATCATTCGTCTTTGCATGATTGCCCTAATTCTTCAGGCCTAATCAACAACACAACACTATAATTCAAAGCATTGGTTCATGCGCAAGCACCTGTAATCTATATCACACAATTTCTAGAGGTGGAACTCGTTGATGAAGTACCTCAAAATATACCAGCCCAACTTGTGGAAGTAGTCACAACTTCTCAACCAAAAGTTGATGATCCGGTTCTTTCACTGCCTGCATTTGAAGAATCATCACAAATGGAGAAAATGGCGACAACATCTTTCTCACAACAAGAAGATCCAGCTTTCAGCAACACCCAAAGGTGATCCCCTTCAGCGTGATGAAGATCAATTCCCAATGAACACGAGAACCATGTACAATGAGGTACTGGAGAGGTTCCCACCGCAACATGATATCCTCGATGAATCAAAGAGGGTCATCAAGCCAATAGTGATAAACTTGGAAGCGATTGCGTAAATGTTAGAATCCATCATTCCAAAAAGACCAAATACTACGCTAAGGTGTGTGTCAACGAATTCATAAATCACTTCGATGATTTTTCAACACCACTCGCTTCACAATGGGGAAAAGGAGATGGATTTCCAAGACTCAAGTCTCACGAATTCTCGCTCGGGAGATCAACACTTTGGGATGGTGACAAAGAAAAAGGACATAACTCCAGTGCGGTGAATCGCAATTTTGGCTATCAAGATCTTCCCAATGGCGAAAGACCGAAGTCGGATTCGATAAACTAAGGTGGCGTAACGACTACGGTCTCGTGACAAATGAATAATTCACCATGGAAAGGTACTTTGAGCATGTGGAGAATTGTGAATATGAATACGAATGAAGACAAATCTTCTCACACCAAGATATTGCTCGAGATAGAGGGGTGGATGAATTGCTCAAGTTTCAAACTCAAAGACTCTTTCATTTGGAGGATCACAGAGCACAACAATGAGTTCATTCCCGTACGATCGGGATAGGCGGACTCTTGGCCCAATGGATAAGGCACTCGATCTTAGGTGTCTTGATCTAGGTGGCACATTGTTGACTAGATGTCTACGTGTGCATACAAGTCATTTAAGTGGGGTCCACATGTACCCATTTCTTTTATTTATGTATTTTTCCTTAAATGACCTTTTAACTTAAGTGGTTTCTATTTTTAGTCACTTTTTAAAAGTTGGTTAGAAAAAGTCAAAGGTCACTTAAGGCCTTATTTAATGATCATATTAAACCCTAACTACTTTGTAACCAACTTTTGGGTTATAAAAGGAAGTGAGGGGCTCATTTGTAAGGGTGACTTTGAGAGAGGAGAAGAAGATACTTTTGTGCAAGCTTTGTTTTCAGAAGAAACTTTGTGTTCTTTGTGAAAAACATTTTGGAGTTAATGGAATAAGAACTTTGTGTCTCATTCATCATTCTCTCGTAACATTTGGTGTTCTTATGTTCATTAGATGTTAGGTGTTTAAATCTTGCATGCAAATATTATCTTTGATCTTATTGTCAACATTAGTAATCAGTTGTTCTAGTTCACAATGATCAAGCTCTGACTATCTACTTGCTCATGTGTGTTCCCTTTTGCATGTTCTTGTTTGGCTAACTCAAACTCCGTTTTATTTGTGTTGGTTATTCATCTTTTCTCTTCATGCAATATTAGGCTCTGTTTTTACCTAACTCTTGCATGTTCTTTCAGTCCATTCCATTCCACTCCTTTCTTTCATTTCATTCCATTTCCTTCATTCACTTTTCTTCCATTGATGTTCCAAAACACCCCCCACATACAATTTTGAATGTACAGATGTAAATACAGTTTTGGTTTTCAATAAAGGCAGCCTCACCTTCATTGAGGAGGGACTTCGTTCCCACACTGTTGCATGTCATTTGCATGCGTGCAAATCCATATGCTAACAGGGTAGATGGCGAGGCAAACACTTCGAAGGAAAAGGTTTGAAACAAAAGATCCTCGACGATGATTGGTGGACCACAGTTAGGTAAGCTATTGCTGATTTTATATATGTAAGTTTAGTTTTTAATTTTTAAATATTTTTATCCATGTTTATAACTTGTAAATTAGTTTAGTTTTTCATTCTTGAATCTTAATGTTTTCTAATTTTTTTGTAAATTGTTTGCAGATATGTTTGCTCCTTCATCTCACCTATAGTGGGGGTCATAAGATATGTTGATACAGACTCTCCTAGTCTTGGAGAGATTTATGAGACATTTGATAGCATGCTTGGACAGATGAAGCAAGCCATTCATAGCAGGGATCCTACTTTGGGATTTTATGAGGAGCATATTAGGCCCATTGTGACACGGCGGTGGAACACAATGAACACCCCGCTTCATATGGCAGCCTATGCTCTAAATCCCAAATGGTATGCAACACGACCTGGGAGAGTGCCTCCATCTGATGATGAAGAGGTGAAAGAAGGGCTCATGAAGGCCTTTCGAAAGATGTACACTGATGAGGAGTCCACTTTATTGTGGACCCAATTGCTATCCTTTGTCACATCTTCGTGGACCAACATTTAAGCAAGCCGAGGCAAGGATAGAGAGAGCTACATTAGCTCAACTAGACCCTATTGGATGGTGGACATGGCATGGCAAGGATGCACCAGACTTGAGGATTCTTGCCACTCGCCTCCTTTCACAGGTTGCTAGTTCCTCTGCTGCAGAGAGGAATTGGTCCACATATGGCCTCATCCACATAGTTAAGAGGAACCATCTTACCTCTCGACGAGCAGAGAAGTTAGTAGCCGTGCATAGTGCCTTGAGACTTCAGGATCGACAGACTCCAGCCACATGTTGGGATGTTGATCCCGAAGATGCTTCACAGATTGATGAGGAGGATGCACAGGTGGGATTGGTTGGGGTTCCATTGGATGAGGCAGCCCCTCATAGTTCCAGTGACTCAGACTCAAAGTCTGATTTTGATGCCACTTTAGCAGAGTTTGATTAGGGGTAGCTATATATTTTCATTTTGATTTTCAGTTTTTGAGACATTTTGTTGCCCTTGGGCATTTCATTGTAATTGAAACTTGAATCTTATTTGCAATCTCAATTCAACTCCAGTTTTATGTATTAAAGTTTTATGATGTGTGATGAATGCTTTATTAAGTTTATCGATGTGTTACAGTTATACTTATCATTATTCATATGAATATTTGAAATTTGAAATTTCCTATATTTTAAAGGTTAAATCTTATGTGAAATCTTAATTCAACTCTAATTTTATTTATTAAGGTTCTATAATGTGTGTGATGAATGCTTTAGCAATGTTATCATATGAATATTTGAAATTTCCTATATTTTTAAAATTTTCCCTTATTTTTAATAGCCGTCCCGCTGCGTCCCTAAAAAAAGGCCTCAAAACAAATCCATCTCGAAACGCATCCCCCGTCTCGGAAACTTGGTGGAACATAGGCTGAAAATAATTTATGTCATTCCATCTAACCCTAGCTACTTGATTGAGACTTTTGGGGGCTGTTTTGGAGGGTTTTCGGGTGTCATAAAATTCAGATCTTTAGTTCTTTGGAAAGATCTTAATTTATAGAATTATCTGCATTTTATTTGAGGAGAAAATATGGAATATTGAAGGAGTTATGCATTTTTGAATATTTCAGCTGTCTGCAGGCTTTTCTGGGTATGGAAAATTGATGTTTATATCAGATCTGCAATTTGAGGTTGATTTAATATTGCATATGATTTTAGAAACTAGGAGAAATAAGGAGAAGATGCTTTCATAATTTTTGGAGTGGATTTGATGCCCTAAATGTGTTGGGCGACCTACTTTTTAGGTCAAAATTAGGGTTTTGGGTTGGCTGTGCGAAATCTGATTTTTGCATATTGTTCTTCATATTTTTGTGGTCCATTATCCAAAATTTCAGCTCATTTGGACTTCTCTAGTCAAAGATATGAATTTTTAAAAATTGCAGCAGTTTAGGATTTATCTAGTGCAGGTAACATGAAGACAAGATTCCGGAGACTTGGTAGAGCTCTCAAGCACCTACCTCCATCAAAGGATGAGTTGCTCAAAATTCTGGAAGAAGCAGCAAGTTGCTTGGTAACAATAGAGCAAGATGATTATGGATCTATGCTTCTTGCAAGAGATTCCTTGGTGAAGCAGTTGGCTAAGCATGAGTTGTTGGATCACAAAGATGGGGAAGTCAGAATTATGGTCATCTTCTGCATTAGTGAGGTCATGAGGATTGCAGCCCCAAAATTGCCATATTGTGATGTTATCATGGAAGACATCTTTGAGGTCATGGTGGGAAGTTTCCAAGGTCTGTGGGACCTCACAAGCCCTTCTTTTGGTAAGAGGGTTTGCATTTTGAACACTATGGAAAAAGTAAGATTTTGTGTTATAATGATGGATTTAGAATGTAATGATCTTATTTTTCATATGTTTGAGGTGTTTTTGATGTTATAAGTAATGATCATGCTCAAGAGATCATGATTTCCATGCAAGCCATTATGTCTTTGATATTAAATGAATATGAGAGTCCCCCAACACACTTGCTATCTATGTTGGAGGAAGGATTGAGTCAAAAGACATCACGTGCTGCTCATGCACTTGCCAAAGGTGTTATAGAGCAATGTTCAAGCAAAGTAAAGACTATGATTCTCCAAGGTATGAGCTCTTTTGTTGTTGATGGTACATTTTTAACATCTAATGATTGCATGGGTTTGAATGGGTGCAAGAAATCAGATTTGGATGATGAGCATGAAGAGGGCATTAGTGTCAAGCATGTGTATGATGAAAAGGAAATAATGGCTAAAGAATTTATGAGAGAAAAATCAGATTTAGTTCAAAAGGAAGAGCAGGTAGAAAAACCCTTAGATGCAAAATGAGCAAGGTAAAGAGTTGTTTTTGGTTGAAGAGGTTTTGTTGCCTTTGCTCGATTGCATGCACGTTGATAAAATAATCATGGGAGATGAGCCCAAGAGGAAAGAAGAAGAGGCATTTCCGAGCACTTTAGACCATTCTCAACTTGCTGGTCCGTACAGTACTGCTGTACATATGCAGCGAAAAATAGTGAAGGAGGAGCAGCCAAGGTCACTATTGAGTGATCAAACACAAGCTTCAAAGGGGCAGCCAAGGGTAGACCTCAATATGGCCCTAAAGGGGTCTATTTCACCATATCTCCCTCCACATAAAAGGCAACCACTTAACAACTACATTGAGGTAATAAATTATTCCAAGTTTGATTTGGCTAGTACTAATGATGAAGTTGTTGATGAACATGTGCATGCTAAAAAGGAAAAATCAGATTTGAAGGATAGCATTCACCCTCATCGTGAGCCATTTGAAGGACAAGAAGGGAGTGTGAGTCTCATGGTTACTCCAAGTCATTCCCTACATGACATAAGCATTGGTGAAGGAGAAAAAAGGGGTTTAGATGGAGAAAATGATGAAAGAAAGAGCGCTGTCCTAAACTCAGAAATTCTGAGTTTTGTAGATGTTGGGGGCAGCCCAAGGTATGATTATTCATGTTTATTTCCTCCTTATATATTGAGCTTTGATGAATATGGGTATGAGCATGTTAGATGGATGGATAAGAGGTATTTTGGTTATACTATTGTTGATGTTTTTGCTCCTAACACTTGGGTGCATAAGTGTCAACATGGCAAAAGGAAAGGGATGCCTAAGACTCCTACAAACGAAAATCATGACAATAAGCTTGCTGGCCTGTGTATAACAACGGTTATTAGGGAGCAAATAAGCGTGTTTTCTCTTCTAGAATCAAGTTCCAAGGAAGCTCCATGCACATGTCAAGTAAAGGTACATAATTACAAGGTGAGAAGTGATGTTTTATGGTACGAAAATGTAATGAGCAGCCCCAAGCATGATAATTTAGATTTATTTTCTTTATCCATAAAGAAGGTACATGGGCACAATCAAAGGGTTGAAGTTCCGTGGGTTTACGGTGATATGGTTTATGGATGCATGAGTTATGGTTTCTCTTTTTCTTATATGCATGGTGCATCAAAAATAGTGAGATGTCATCCCTCTACATGGTATGAAGAAGTAAATAACAAGTTGTTTGTATTTACTAGTGCTCATGAGATGATTAAGATTCTATTGTTCTCATACCTCAATAAAATTCAGTTTTTTATTGTTGAGGTCATAAAAGGAAGGTATGAGCATCATCTATTCATGTTTGAGTTTGCCACCAAAAGGAAAATATGTATGCTTAATGTTTCCGTAGCAATTTACACTGCTGTCCTGCACATTTTCAGATTGTTGGGAGTTATGTTAGCATGCATGCATAAGGGTTCAGTCACATGGTATGATAATTTTCAGTTTGGGGCATCATTGATGCATGTTACAGGTTCTTCTTTTGGTCATTTAGCACTCCTTTTACATTGGGAACAACGAAAAGGAAGGTATGGTGTTGAGTTGTCATGTTATGTTCTGAGAAAAAAGGGTAAGCATGTTATATTTTCAGCCATGATAGTGAGAAGTGCCACATTTGTCATGACATTCACTTTGAATCAGCTCTATGTCATGCATATGATTGAGTTTCAGCATGTGTTTTCTTGGGAACAATGTATTGAGGGTTGTGATGATGAAGAATGGATCACATGGGCTTCACACGGCATGGTAAGAGTCTCATTTTCGGATGTGCATATGAATGATTTTCAGATTTTTATTATGGGGAGTGAAATTTCATTTGCATGGGGGCCTATTGCATTTACTAGATGGTTGCTCATTGATGTGGGAAAAATAATTTGGAAACATGGTAGTTGCTGTCCTCTAATTTCTATGGATGATATCACCTCCATAATTCAGATTTTTCACATGTATTCGATGACATGGGTGATGGTACTTGATGTTGACTCATGGGTGACTATTTGGGGGTGGAAACCAGCCACTCCAATTCTGATTTTTGGAGATTACAACAACACTTGGGGCCACATAACAGAGTTTGGGGGCAGCCCATACATGGAGGAGTTGTACATGCCATGGAGACACATTGGAAAAGTGTTCTTCAACACTTATTTTTCTAATTTGTTTGTTTCATGCGCAGGTTTGAAGAAGAAATTACAATAGACTACACTCCTAACTTTGAGGAGAATGAAGCAGTCCAAGATAGTGCAAATGCTACTTCACTTGAGTGGCATGGGAGCACGGTTTTTGGAGTACCACATTTTGGACACGGACACATGAGCTTCTTTATTGCTTGAGGGCAAGCAATCTTGGGAAGGGAGGACTGTAATGTCCCCATTTTTGAAGACCCTTAGCCTATCATTCCCCGTGGGCTTTAGGGATGTTGCAAGGGGAAAAATATATTAAATAATTAGATAATATTGCCTGGAGAGTGATTTTAATCATTTGACATTATAAAACAATATTTATTTAATTATTTAATATTTATGGAGCAAGTAATGTATTTAATTATTTAATTAAATTCCCAAAATGCAAATTAAAAAGGGGAATTAATTAAATAATAATTAGGTGGCTTTTAAATATTAAAATCACCATTTTTAAAAGGGGACACCACACTTAGGGGAAATAAGCTGTTTTTATTTAATAATTTCCCTCTCCTAGGGATTTCAAACTTTGTGCCTCCTCTTCTTATAAAAGGAGTGCTAGGATCATTGTTAGAGTCATGTTATGATGATATTTATTTTATGCTCCATGTTTGGAGTTGGGATGCATGCCCATTGATGCTTTCTCCCTCTCTCTTGCGTGGGAAGTTAGTGAGCTGGTTTTGATCAATCAAGACTTCGGGAGAGCACATATGGGAGTACGAAGACAGATGCAAATCTCGTTGTAGTGATGAGAAGAATTGAAGAGCTCTAAGAATGAATAAAAGCCTTGCCTTTTAGTATGGTGGACATGAGTGTGGAGTGAAGAGCCATTGTTGGCATGTGTGCCCCAAGGTCATTGGCTATAAATCCCCAACAACAATCGATAATCAAACAAAATTTTGTGAGATTTGTAGAGTATGGGGTCATCAACAAATATTTTTCATTTGCTTTAGCATTATGTGCTCCGCATTAGAGCTCATTTCACGCTTTCAAGCGATCGAACACCAATGAGTCCAAGCATTGTAGGGGCTTGCATAGTGTTCATGGTCCAAGCCCAAACACAACCTCAACTGCAACATTAATCTCATGCACAAGATGTGGAGATGGTAGCACAAGGAGTTTGTGATCCTCCATCTCAACATTACGGAGGATGCTCTCCTCCCTCTTTGTAACCCTAGATAGGTTGGAAACCTCCTTCAAAACCAATGCAATGGGCTCCGCCTTCCTTGCAAATGTATTATGGAGGGTATTTAAATCAATTGGAGGGGTGGGGTGTTCCACAAAGACAAGGAGGTACACTATGTAAGTAGGATATTAAGGTGCCTACCAAAGAGCGCAAACATGGACCAAGATAACCCCATTTGCCCATTGGTGTTACATTGAGAGGCAAATCACATTTGTGTGTAATCGCGCATACAATCCGAACGTGAGACATATTGCACATACTTTATGGTGGTTGTGCAACACTTTGAATATAGTCCCGCCTTGAGAAGAAGAAAAAGGATAAAAAAGAGCCCAATGTTATCATGGTCAATGTTGTGCCAAGAGAATTTGGAAATCTCCACGTAGTGACGATGTGACAAAGAAAGGAACAAGGGCTAGGCCCATTGGGGATGCCTACTCGAGCCTCGAATCATGAAATTGCAAGCTAATGCATACCCAAATCCAAGAAGAGTGAAGGTTTTACTAGAGGAAGCTATCGCCTTGTTGAATTCCATTCAAAACAAGGAATTTGGGATCGCGATCTACTGCAAATTTATTGAAGTGTAAGTCCTTGGCTAAATTGTGCGCATACTCAAGCTAAATTTATGGTGTGATCTCAACTCTAATAGATTTTCTCAAAATGATGAACGTCTTTGTGCGATGAGAGGATATCTCACAAAACGTTGCCAATCTATCCAAAACTCTTTTGGAGCGTGCAACAAATGGCTCACAGCAGCACCGACAAGCTGGTTTGGAATGTTAAAGTTAATAAGCTTTGGGATGTGGACATAGAAATGGATGTCATCCTCGCATGTAATGAGATTCAAAATGCAATGTTTGACTTCAACAACACATACATGATGCCCTATTCTACATGGGAAGCGATGGGTAAGCTTGTGCTATCATACAATCCTATCACTTTGAGCCTTCCAGATTATGGGTGGGTGGAACCGATTGGTGAATTGGAGGATGTTGAAATATG
This sequence comes from Taxus wallichiana var. yunnanensis, assembly GCA_018340775.1. NCBI lineage: Eukaryota > Viridiplantae > Streptophyta > Pinopsida > Cupressales > Taxaceae > Taxus > Taxus wallichiana. Next base: position 770,785,219 of record CM031239.1, on the reverse strand, counting down.
GGTGGGCGAGCTCAATTTGAGGGGATATTGTGAAGTATTAGATATGTGTAATGTCCCCTTTTCGGGACATTAATTAAATTAAATATTGGAGACCTTTAATCCACCCTTCCCATGGATTAAAGGATAAAAATTGGGAAAATGTCATAACTCTTTTATTTTTAAATTAAATAATTAATTCTCCTCTTATGTTTTTATTTAAAATAATAAAAAAGGGAAATTAATGTTTTAATTGGAGTGTGACTTTCCAGGAAAGAAGGCTATTTTAAAAGTAACTCTCCCACATGAAGATTTGCGCCAAAAAGAGGAGGGAAACTTGGAGATTTGAAAAGTAAAGCTATAAAAGAAGATGGTGGTGACCCCTTGAGGGCATGTTGATGTTTTTATTAAAATTATCTTCATGCTTGAAGAGGGATGTATGCCCATGAGTGCTCATAACAAAGGTGTTTATTCAACACCACCATATTTTGGAGAGTGTGAAGCCTTCTAGTGCTATTGTTGAGTGAATGTATGCATGATATATTCATCCTAAGCTTGGCGACTTGGTTTAGAGGTTGACACATTTATTTGTGGGATAAATCTGCATGTTATTGTTCATTTTTGAAGTGATCTTGGAAGGGTTTGAGGTACTTTTGCTACTGCTGTTCACTGTTGCATTATTCTAGCTATGACGACTTGAATAGGAGATTATTTTAGCATAGATGAGCTAGATCTGAAATCTGGTTTGTGTTAGCTTTAATTTCAGAGCAAAGGGAATTTATTTTGGTGTGTTGGGAAGCTAGAAAAGTGCTGGAAATATTTTAATTATTTTTCTCTAACCCTAGCGACTTGATCTGGGATTTCTGGGCCTGTTTTGGGTGGGTTTGCATGCTCAGAAAATTTGTTTGATAGTGCATTGGAAAGCTCTAAGAATCTAGTTTATTATGCACTTTGTTTCATGGAAAAAGATGGAGTATTGAGTGAGTTATGAATTTTTGAAGTTTCAGTTGTCTGTGAGTTATTTTTATTTAATAGTCTGCTGTAAAAATCTGAACTGGATAAGATTGGGATTCCAATTGATTGTCCCATTTGAGCCACCACCTTGGCTACTTCCAACCCCATTTTTGGTTGTAATTATGCTGACATTGGGTTATTTGAGGTTGAATTAAAAGGATCTAATCCTCCTCTATTCGATTTGTGTTGAAGTTGTTGCAAATTTCCATTTGTCCAAAAAGGGGACATCACAATATGAAAGTAGATGAGAAACAATATCTTGTGGTAATTGGGATGAAACATGCTTATAATGAGAAGATGACTATAAACACCATCACCAATAAGATGGAAGCTCACTTGGAAGATGCAATCATAGTGATTTCGATGAATAAAACAGATCTTTAACCATATATAATCGCAAAAGAGCCATTATTACCATATTTGCATGATCTTGAGAGGTGGTATAAGGTTGCCCACCATCCAAGAAAAGGGTGGCTCGACCACAATTGACTTGTAAGTAGTACCTAGAACTAAAAAGCTAGAGCGGCCGTAATGCAAGCCCCTTGAGATTCCGCAATACTCGTAGGATAGGAACCCCTTTGCGATGGATATAAGTCACCTTCTGTGAGGTCACCTACATGTCCAAAATATAAAATATTTATGGCCTCGCAGAATAGTCTAGGATTACACCAAGCCTAATGGGGAGAGTAGAATTCCTTGTGGATCAATTTCTTTTGTTATTGGAGACTTAGATGTGGACATGAATCATTGGGTGTGTAGAGAACACGAGGTATGACCCATGAGAATGGTGTATGAAACATATAGGCAAATATAATAGTATATTGGATGCCTATCTCGATCAAGCTCTAGAGTCATACGTTAGCGAGAGGTAAGAGTTAGTGCCGTGAACTTTGCCTTGATAATGATCATAGAAATTGGTAGGCTATGCACATAACAGATGACTTGGACTAGGAAGAAGCAATTGAGATGCTCCGTGCAAAATCTGCGTTGTCTACAAGAATAATAGAATAATGGACAAAGTTTGTTGTTGGCGTTAAAGGTGTCTTGAAGTCCATGTGCATGCTTGTGCAGATATTTGGAAGGAGCAACAAATTGATAATAAACCTTTCTGCAAAGGATTTGTTTGATTTGTTGGACTTTGGCTCATGCTTGCTCTCGAGCTTGCGTGTGGCAAAGGCACGACTTTCTTGAATATATACAAAGTGATTCCTTCAACAATGTAAATTGTTGTAACTATTGAAATTTTCCACTCTCTCAACTCATTGTCTTGATCATAATAAAGTTTTGATTTCCCTAACTTCTCACCACTTGAAATCCACTCCCACTTCACCGCATCCATTGAATGCTCCATTACCCCTTTTTTCCTACTCGCAAATATTTTATAAACTCTTGATACCTTTTCATTTTCACTCCTCCCATTCGCTCTCTTTCACTTTTCCACTCTGAAAATGCTTCACGCTCCCTTGCTTCCATTTTTCCGTGCACATCCTTTGGGTGTTTTGGCTGCTGTTTTTTCCTGCCTTTATGACATCTCCACCCCAAAATCCTGCCATGAAGTACAAATTCAAAGGGGTGGAGACAAAATCAAACATTGAGTCGAAATCAAGGGATTTCGGACACAAAATTAGGACACGTGGATTCAAATGTTCTACATCCAACAATGTGGTGGGAGCATCTTGAGTACAAGGTTGTATGATAGGGGATTGGTTCAGCTTGTGGGTTTCTTAATTGCCACTACATTCTCGTGTGAAAAAAATTACAACTTTGAGTAGAACATCCCTTTGATGCGTTCCTTATTTTGTATCATCATTGGTTTCCGCATATTGTATATACAATGGAGTAATACCTTTGGTTATTTTGCGTACATACAAAAACATAATGAAACTTAAAAACAAAACCAAACAATGTGTTGGCGTTTATTCGCTGCCACCCTTATTGGTCTTCAATGCTCGTCAAGTCGACGTTCGCCCCGCTTAGGCCTCCTCCCCAACTAAGCTATATATAGAGTCTATATGAGGCTATAGAGTCTATAGGGGGCTATAGATCCCTTTCCCCATGTGAGCCCCGCCCCTATCTCTTACCGATGGGCCCCTATAGATCCATCTCGGAGAGTGAGGTGCCCCAGCTTCTCTATATAGGGCTTGTGACTAGACTATATTAGCCTACTCCGTCCCTCGGGACCAACAAAGGGTAGTACAGGAATATTAACCTGTTGTCCATCGACTACGCCTTTCGGCCTGATCTTAGGCCCTGACTCACCCTCGGGGTCCCCTATCTATATGGCACTTGAGCATCTAGATTGGGTAGATATCAGATGGCCAACTAATATAATGTAGAATGCCTAACAACTATTCCATACATAGTTCAGTAGTTCAGTTAGTGGAACATAACTATGGATAGGGGTGGGTTGAGATGATGTGGGGCCCCTTATAGTTTTTTATGGCTATCGCTTAGAGCACCTACAAGACCTAAATCATCGACAGGTTCTCCAAGAACATTAAAAATTCTTCCGAGAGTAGTTTCACCAACTGGAACACTCAGTGGAGCTCCTGTATCAATTACTATCATTCCTCTCATCAAACAATCGGGGGCCCCTATCGGGCATCTGCCCACTATCTACAATCGGGGCCCCGGGGCATCGGGAGGCTAGTCGAACGAACTGGTTGGTCGGCTAAGATTCTCTATTGCTAATCATGGTAGGGCTTAAGTCTACTCCCATTGAAATTTCTAGGAAGGATCTTGCCATTCAATTTTTGCAGCGTGCATTCACCATACTCCATAATGCGATGAATGATAAAAAGACACATCCATCAAATATATAGCTTCCCTAGATGTTGTTTGTACCTTGAATCAAACAAAAAGACTATATCACCTTCCTACAAGATCTTGGTCTTAAATGTTTATCATGTCAAGCCTTTTGCCGACTCTTCTCAATTCTTTGGCTCCATCGAGCTAATAGCCTTTTCTCGTCCAACCGCATGATCTCTTGCAGCCTCTCATTGATAGAATGTAGAGCCCCCATATGACTTTCGTGGGATATCCACAAAGTTCGTACCAAAATTTCAATTGGGAGGAGCATCTCCTTCCCATAAACCAATTCAAATGGGGTGTACTTGATCAAATGCTTATAAGTAGTCAAATTTTATGGCGTAATTCGGGATTTCATAGAGAAACTTCCTTCTACATTCATCGATGAACACGGACAATGGAATTCTTCAAAAGATGTAACAAAAGAATTCACCAAATGGATCAAAGAGAATCTATCAAAATCCACTTGGTTTTATTGTTGATACAATGGAGGTCCTTATCGTAGTACGTGATTTGATCAATGATATTGAGAAGGTACAATTGAAGCAAGGGAAGTCACCAAACAAGAATATCGAATTTTTGTATTCACGGGAGACTCCCCCAATGAACAAGTGAAAGACTTTGTGGAAAGTATTGTGGCTAGAAATTGAAGAAAGATGCTGAAAAGGTTAAGCCACTTGATTCGACAAGACGATTGGTTGCTGTTTTCAAAGGATGACTCATCTCTTATGATTGCAACTTAATAAGTGGGATTGTTCAGCTTTATTTCTATTTTCTTCAATTTTTGTAAACGATGTTTTTGAATGAGTTGAGAAGGGGCTTAAGGTAGTTATGTAATTGCCTTTTGAAGGACAAGCTTATAAATAGAGTTTTACAAGGTTGTAAAGGGACATTTTACCATTTAGATACAATTCTAGTTATACAACTGCGTACTTGAGAACTTTGGGTTCAAGGAAATAAATACAGGAAGATTTGAGAACTTTGTGTCTAATTTATTTCTGTTTTTGTGTTATCATCTTCATTTTTGATATTACATAGGTTTTTTCTGGCATATTCTAATTTTCTATGTTATTGTTAAGTGTCATGCTTTTCCAGATTCCTTTTTGGATGTTTATCTGAACTCTTAATTTATTTACTTACATATGCAAGTTTCTTTCTTATTTTGCTTTTATATCTATTCATTTATAAAAATCAAATCTTTGAATTGTACATATATAAAGTCTCTGAATATTTCTTCTATGGTTATGAATTTTCAATAAGTGAGCCTCCCTTAAGATAAAGAAATTTCCCAATTCTAAAATTATAATCACCTAGGGAAAGAGCCAGTTATGATGAATCATAATGTGGGAGGTTGTTAGAGCCACTTAACAATCATAAAAATTTAAAAAAAAAATACCCTTTTAGAGAGCATGATTTTTTTAATATACAGATTTTCTTTCAAAAATTTTGAGTATGTGAAGAATATATTTTTAAGGGATTTAAAATAAGTACTTTTGAATACAAAGGAATTTAAGGCAACCCATTAGTTGAGAATAAAATCACCTTTTATGGGTTGTTTATGTGTCATCATTTCATTGGTTCATTTATTGATGTGACTTACTTTATTGGCTAGTTTTTATTTCATTTTTAACTTTAATTCAAACAACTATTGGTACTTTGTTTCACATAACTACTCACGGTCATTGGGCCATTCGCGGTCATTGGCTCCTTTCCCTATTTGAATTTCAATAGCTAATTTTGTTTACCCTTCTTGTCACAAAGGGGGAATAACTCTAGCACTCTTTGGAGGCGTTCAAAAGCATCTTATGGATGAAAACAAAGTTCCCGTGCGAGGTGATATTCATGTAATTATTGTTGGTGAGTGACTTTCTGAATTTGACTTCCGCAAAACTGTTCTTAGGGGTTTCACATTTGGCAGCATCATGTACACAACTCTTTCATGGTTGGGATTGTAACATTTTTCATCCATTATACCATCGCTACTATGGTTTATATGCTATACCATTTTTGTGCCTTATAGAGAAAATAGCAAGTATGTTACTTTCTAGATGCTACATAGATATATGGTGAGAAATTTTGTGTGATAAGAAGACAGTTTTCTTTCCCAGGTGATCCTGGTCTGGGAAAAAGCCAGCTTCTGCAAGCGTCTGCATCTGTTGCGCCCGGGAATATATGTCTGTGGTAACACAACCACTAACGCTGGTCTTACTGTAGCAGTAATTAAAGATGCTATGACAGGCGATTATGCCTTTGAAGCAGGTAATTGCCTGTATGCTTTTTTGCTTGAAGCTATTTTTTAATTGTGTCAATGCTTGTCTTGGACTTGATTATTAGAGAACGGATCTTGGTGTTTGGGTTTTGTTTTGTTTTTGTAAATTGTTCCCTGCTCTTAGCACCTAATATTTTTAGATGCTTTTCTTGTTTGCTTCAAAATGTGGAACAATGAGGTTATGCTTTACATTGTCCAAGTCAAAATCTCTCCTTGAGATATGACTGTTACCTGTATATACTAATACACAGTAAAGTTTTAATAATAATGTAGTGTTTATTATTTTCTTTGAAAGACCATATTAGCTGATTATCCTTATTGCTAGTTAAAGATTCTTGATAGAGTTAATTTTCACACATACACACACATACACATCACTATGGTTATTCTTATAGCTAGCTAAGACATATTGTGGTGTCATATTATTTCAGGGGCAATGGTTCTTGCTGATGGTGGAGTGTGCTGTATAGATGAATTCGACAAAATGTCTGCTGAACATCAGGTATTTGGTGCTTGCTATTGCAATGATCATTCTATAAAAATACTAGTAGGTCTAATTTCTGGATGGAGAATTTTCAGGCGCTCCTTGAAGCTATGGAACAACAGAGTGTATCTATTGCAAAAGCAGGATTGGTCGCAAGTTTGTCAGCTCGAACTTCTGTTTTGGCAGCAGCCAATCCTGTTGGTGGTCATTACAAGTAATTTTTCATTTGTCATCTTTACATTCTATGTCCGAATTGCGCTACATGCAAAAAAAGTAATCACCGTCTGCATTTGGACCACATTTTTAAAACAATCTAATAGACACTGAAAAGCAGTCTACCTTGTCATTAAACTCAAATATGTTGTTGTCACTGCTTTCCTTGTTTAATGTGCTCTTCCAAGTCCCAACTAGTATGCATTTACAATTTGACATTTTTATTGATTGGTGAATGACTCCTTTTCATTATGGCGGGACCTTACTTTTGGCTTAGATGCTATGACTGAAAGGTATCTATTCAGTCAAAGTCACTATGGACATGCATCTGACTTCAACCATTGAAGTTTTCTGCATGCTGATTTGGAAGTGCCTATTCAAATGATTGATTTTTAAATTGTCCATTGTTATATGTCTTTTGGCAGATTTGAACCTAGGGATTGGCATGAAAGCACCATTAATTTATCGCTAAAGCACAACCAAGCCGACCCAGTTTAACATTTTCCTTTAAATTTGATTTATATATTTCTAGAGGAATATCTCTTTTATAGATGCAAATTGGAGTGCATGGAATGAAATGGGAAAAATATACATCAAGATACAATAATCGTATAAGTTGGAAATTCCCTTCCCAATGTGGTAACACCTTTCTTACCATCTGCCTTTTAATCAAGGTAATTTAAATAGTTAATATCGAAGTGAGCTTCATGGTTTGGCATAACCTTTCTTCGCTTTGGCTGTAGGCCCTTCTAGGTTGTAACAATGTCAAGCAATATCACTAACTTAGTTGACTTGTCTCTTAGCAAAATGCTATTACAAATAAATCTAATTTATGTGACGGATTCCAAGTACTTACTTTTGTAAATTTGGGGACATAATTCAAGTTGGATCACGTCATTTATAAGAAGATGCTTTATAATCATCTCATAATTATAATGATATGTGATTGTTGAAGTATCTTTATACAAGTTGTGTAAGGAGCTGTTCGTGGTGAGCGGCAGAGAGAATTACAGAGTGGGATGGAGAGAGTGAGGGAGGGGCTGTAATCTTTGTAAATCTTCTCATTATAGGTGTTTTTGACTCTGATAGATCCTTGGGTTTGTTATATATTCTACTAATCACAACCAAAGCTGATCATCCCAAGTCCTGCAATTGCATTTGCACTCAAAGAAAAGCGTTTTGCGACCTTGGTTATTCACTCCTTTCAAAATCTCTTTTTTTGTTTCTAGAGCTTGATTGTAGCCAATTCTTTGAATTTTGTAATATTTTCATTATATAGATTTTTATTAAAGATTTTCCAATAGCATTATTGGTTCTCTAGACTTCCTAATAAAATACTAGCCACAAGGGCTTAGATTCTTATTATCTTCAAATTGAGAATGGCCACCATATTCCTTGCTAAGACAGGAGTTGCAGGCTATGTTTTCTTCAGGAGTTGGATACTGAGAAGCACTTCATTTTTAGATGTCTGATAATTATGAGATTCGTGGGAGCTGCTCTTTCTTATTTGGAGACTTTAGGGGGAACATTTCTGTTTTTGTGTTACCATTATGACTAAATAGACCTAGCTTTGTTTCTTTGAGAGTGAATTTCAAGTGTTAGTCACAACAAATGTCCCCAAGCCTACTGTGACTGATCCATCATTCTTTTGTATAGTAATACTTTGTGGCCCTGTTACCATATTTTTCACGCAAAGGATTGCCAAAATTAGCATGTGGCTATTTTTGGAAAAATGGCTATTTTCGAAGATTGGCTATTTTTAGCATTTGCTAAAATAGTGTGTGCTAAAAATAGAAATTGGCATGAGTGGAGAAGATTGGCTATTTTTAGCATTTGCTAAAAATAGCGAGTGCCTAAAATAGCGATTGGCTAAGAAGAGTTTGGCTAAAAATAGAGGTTTGGTTCTATTTTTAGGGCAGCAAGGTGGATAAAAATAATTAAAAAGAGACATCATACTGTCTCATGCGCAGCAGCCTTAGCCAATAAAAACAAAAAAATCAAAAGCAAAAAGACAAAAAATAAAAAGACAAAAGCTGCTGTTCATTTTTTAGAGTTGGCGCAGCATGTGGGAGAAAGAAAGAGATTAATTAAAAGCAAACAAACTTCTATTTTTGGTGCAGCACCTCATGAAAGGGAATTTAATATAAAAGAATAGGGAAAAGCATGCAGCAGTCTTCTAGATATTGTGCAACATCTTATAGAGGAGGATTTTTATTGATTAAATCAATATGCATGTCGCCCATGCACCACAAGGTGAAGGAATAAATTAAATAAAAGAAAATTTGCATGTAGACAGGGCTATTTTTGGAACGCAACAGTCTCATAAAGACTGATTTTTGTAAAAATCATGATCAGATACTACTTTAAGCTGTTTTGCTATTGTAATCTTAGCTTGTACTTGCATCTCTAAATAAAAAGCTCCATTTTACCTTCTCATATTGCTGGTTTTCTGAGTTTTCATTGTGTTTAGCAAGGTATTGTATTGCTTTGGTGTGGAAATTATTCCCTCTACTACTGTCCTTTAACCCAAACCTTTGAATTAATTTTGCAAATTAGCTTAGAGTTGTGCAGGTGTGTGGATCTTTGTATTTTTGTATGCAAAGTACGTATGTGTGTCAAATCATTGGTGTATCACCTCAATTTTCCATTTCCCGCATTCCTTCTCCCTTTTCCTTGTCAAATTTGTTAGTTTTAGGTGATTCACAAGGGAACCAGCCTTCTCTGGAGGTTCACCTCGGCCATAGATTACCCACAACCTTGAGGTGTTCCAATTTTTTCAATAGGAGAGAGAGTACACACACCATTCTCTTTCGTGGTGCACTTCGGGTGACAACAGACCCACAAAAAAAAAAGAATAGATTGACAACATGTAGTGTTGAGATTTCTATGCTTGATTAGACTATTCCTAGTGTTTCCTTTTCGGTGGTTGTTTATTTTGCTTTTTTCCTTTCATCAAGAAATCTACTTTAAAATACAACGGATGATCTACTTATGCAATCGTGCCAATGTAGATTCTAAAATGTAGCTAGATACATCAACATAGATGCAAAATTCTTTATCTTAGTTCGGATGTGATAGAGTGGGAGCAGTTATCAACATTGTTTTTAAGTTTCAAAAGCCTCTTGTTCATTCAAAATGGAAGAGCCAAGCATTGTACACCAATAATCGGCTATGCCTTGGAGTTATTTTTGAGAGATAGCTGAAATGGGAATGCAAAGAACCATATAAGCAACATGGAGTTGATGTGGATGTTATAAGTAACAAGGTTTGGAAGAATATTGCGAATTTACTTTGGTGTGACTTAGTGACAGAGAGGAACAATGAAGTGGCACTTTAGTGTTTAAGCGACATTCGGGAATTTCAAAAGGGATATAACTGGGAAATTTTTGTATTGTTGGGTTTTCAAAGAAATTGTGGAATTTGCATTGGTGTCTCTTTTTTGTGAGAATGAAGCTATGAAATGACGTTTTATTGTTTAAGGTACATTTAGGGAAAAGTTATTAGGTATAATTGGGAAAGTTTGTGGCTCACAAAATTAATATACACGATTGGTAAGGTGTAAATCAAACCGAAATAGTGAGTTCGCGTGCTCTCTGTACATTCAAATTGTAATAAATATATTTCCTAATTACGAGTGGGAAGCCAAAACATTACCATCCGTATTTCAAGTGTGAAGATGGATCAAAGGTCACCGAGATAGCTCAAAGAATATAAAACTCACAAAAATAGCCAGAAAATGCATACTTGAAAGTTGGAATGTAATCTAGAAGGAATTGACATCTCAAGAGAGGAAGTCATTATTAAGAAACCAAAGAGGACATGAACAACACAAATTGCTATGATTACGACAACGCCACCACCCACAATCCAAAATCAATTTGTGAAGCACTCGCATCTAACGAGGTTACTACAAAGAATGGTATCAAAAAGCTAGTCACGTAACCCTCTTGAGTTATGATATGCTTGAAGCACCTAAGCCTACAAATGTGCCATAATACACTTTGGATGCAGAGAAAAGAAAGAAATATATTGAAAAATTGAGAAATACGGGTTATGATATGTAAGGACTGTCACAAGTTCGTGGTGACAAAAATTGTTGATGATAAAGATGAGGATGATTTTGAGGTAGATATACCTCTTTTTACAACCCCTTGGACAAGCATGCTATGAGCATGAGGAAGATCCACTTCCACCTCAATATGAGACCGAGCCACCGTAGCAATTGGTTGAGGAAGTTGTGCATTCGACCATGGGACTAAAATTTTTTGTTGAAGATGGAAGATAGGAAAAAGCAGACTAATTTGAAAGATTTGTTGGAATTTGTACAAATAATAACACAAGGCATTAGGGAAAGGACCACAATAATATGAAAGAAATTAGCTGTATTGTCTCCGCAAAAATATGTTAAAGAAAATATAGGATATTCCTTTTATTATACCATTGAATTTGGAAAATGAAAAATGGAAGAGTACCTGTCGAATATCCATTTTTGTGCATAGGTCATGCTAATATAAGAAGATGGTGGAGTTGTTATGGTAGAAATTAGTGGATGAGGAAACAACAAAGGAAAAAGAGCCCCGCTTTAAAACACAAGTTGATCCGGAATTGGAAAAAGTGAAACCAAGTGACCGATGTGCACATAGGTGAAGACAGAGAGTGACAACATGATTTCTCACCAAATGAGACTTTACTTAAAGCTAAGAATCCTTATACGACAGAGAAATTGGTGGTAGAAATAAAATTTGGGGTTGGGAAATCAAATAAGTCTATAATCGTGTCTAATAAGGAAAAACATGAAATTGAAGATGGAAATAGAGAAATTAAAGAATCCACCCCAAGCACAATTCCAGTCCGATATGATGCCAACTATTGATCTCTCATTAACATGTCGCATCTACATAGATAGGAGAAAGGACTGACACCATTGCTTTCTACATTACTAGGTGTGATGTCGCCTTTTGGGACAAATGGAAATTTGCAACAAACTTCAACACAAATTGAACCAAGAAGGATTAGATCCTTTTAATTCAATCTCAAATAACCCAATGTCAACTAATTACAACCCAAAATGGGGTTAGAAGTAGCCAAGGTTGTGAGCTAGATGGAAGAATCAATTGGAATCCTAATCTTATCCAGTTCAGATTTTTATAGCAGCAGATATTAAATAAAATTAGCTCATAGATAGCTGAAACTTCAAAAATTCATAACTTACTCAATACTCCATCTTTTTGCATGAAACAAAGTGCATAATAAACTAGATTCTTAGAGCTTTTCAATGCACTATCAAATAGATTTTTTTGACCACGCAAACCCACCCTAAACAGGCCCATAAATCCAAGATCTAGTCGCTAGGGTTAGAGAAAAATAATAAAATATATTTTAGCCGTATCCCAAGCTTCCAAACACTCCCAAACAACTCCTTACTAATATATAATTGCTAACATAAACCAGATTTCAGATCTAGCTTATTAACCATTAAAGCATGCCAAAATGCTTTCCTATTCAAGTCGCCATAGCTAAAAATTGCAGCAATGAACAACAATAGTAAAATAACTCAAACCCTTCTAAGATCACTTCAAAAATGAGCAATAACATTCAAATTTATCCCACAAATAAATGCGCCAAACTCTAAACCAAGTCGCCAATCTTAGGATGAATATATTATGCATACATTGACTCAACAATAACATTAGAAGGCTTCACACTCTCCAAAATATGGTGGTGTTGAATAAACACCTTTGTTATGAGCACTCATGGGCATACATCCCTCTTCAAACATGAAGATAATTTTAATAAAAACATCAACATGCCCTCAAGGGGTCGCCACCATCTTCTTTTATATCTTTACTTTTCAAATCTTCAAGTTTCCCTCCTTTTTTTGGCACAAATCCTCATGTAGGAGAGTTACTTTTAAAATAGTCATTTTTCCTGGAAAGTCACACTCTAATTAAAACATTAATTTCCCCTTTTTTATTATTTTAAATAAAAACATAAGAGGAGAATTAATATTTAATTTAAAAATAAAGGAGTTATGACATTTTCCCATTTTTTATCCTTTAATCCATGGGAAGGGTGGATTAAAGGTCTCCAATATTTAATTTAATTAATGTCCCGAAAAGGGGACATTACAGTCCTCCCTTCCCAAGATTGCTTGCCCTCAAGCAATTGAATACATGGCTGATCCATTTCTTTTCCCAAATCATGTGGCCTTCTAGAGAGTATCCGCTGCCATATTATTCTTTCCCTTCACATATTCAATGTCAAAATCAAAGGCTTGTACCTTGCTTACCCATTTCTTGTTGCTTGTCATTCAATTCCCTTTGATTAAGAAAGAATCTCAAACTGTTATGATCAGATTTAACAATGAATTTGCCACATACCAAATATTGTCTAAACTTACTCAAAGCATGCATGATTGCTAACATTTCCTTGTCATACACACTATACCCCTTCTCATGATTTTTCAATTTTCTACTTTCAAAAGCAATGGGGTGTTTGTTTTGCATTAGGACAACCCCTATACCTTCTCCGGAAGCATCACATTCAACCACAAATGGCATAGAAAAATCTGGAACTACAAGTACCGGACAAGAACACATTACCTCTTTCATTTTTTCAAAAGCTTCTTGGGCTGTTTTGGACCATTTGAAGGCCCCTTTCTTAGTCAAATCTGTCAAAGGAGCAGCAAATCATGAGAAACCCTTCACAAATCTTCTATAATAACTACAAAGACCACAAAATCCTCTCAATTGTGTGAGAGAAGTGGGAGTAGGCCAATCCATGATAGCTGCAATTTTTTGTTTATCCACTTGCACACCATTAGCACTAATAACATGTCCCAAATACCAAATCTCCTTAAGACCAAATTCACATTTAGACCTCTTGGCAAAGAAAGAATGCTGCCCCAAAGTAGTCAAAACCAAATCCAAATGCATCAAATGCTCTTCCCAAGTCTTGCTATACACAAGAATGTCATCAAAGAATACTAGCACAAACTTTCTTAGATACTTGCTAAACACATGATTCATGCATGATTGGAAAGTAGCAGGTGCATTAGTTAATCCAAAGGGCATAACTAAGAATTCAAAATGCCCAAAATGACACCTAAAAGCTGTCTTGTGCACATCTTCTTCCCTTACCTTGATTTGATGATACCCGGATTTGAGATCTATCTTTGAAAAATATGTAGCACCATGCAATTCATCAATCCTAGGTATTGGGTACCTATTTTTGATGGTCTTCTTGTTCAACATACGGTAATCAATACACATTCTCATAGTTCCATCTTTTTCTTAACCAAAACCACAGAAGATGCAAATGGACTAGAGCTAGGCCTTATGTGTCCCATATCAAGTAATTCCTTAATGGTCTTTTCAATTTCTTCCTTGTAGACTCTTGGGTGGTGGTATGGGGTAATCATAAATAATGTGCTCAAAACCCCTATTGGGAGGTAACCCATGAGGCAAATCATTAAAAACATGAGAGTGCTTGTCCAAAATACCTTGTAACTCACCTTGAAGAGACTGCTGTTCTGATTTTTCTGTGATAAAACAGCTAGCTGCCCATGCAATTTGCCCTCTCCTAAATGCCCTTTCCATCCTCTTCATTGATACTTCTTGTGGTGCACCATTTGCCAAGCCTTTTAGGATGATTTCCTTGCCATCTTTGGTGAATTTCAGCTCCATGGTCTTGTAGTTTTGAGTGAAATCACCTAAAGAATGCAACCATTGTACACCCAAAACAAGATCAATATCACCAATGTCAACAACATAAAAATCATCAATTACCTTGTGTTTCCCAAGAGTGAGGGGAAGTTGTGAAATCTTTGTGGAACATGGAATAGAGGATCCATCTGCAATAGTCACCTTGAAAGCTTTACAATTTGTGGTTTCCAAACCCATCTTTCTTACCAAGCTTCCATCAATGAAGTTATGCGTGGCCCCACTATCAACCAAAGTAATGACCCTTTGCCCTTGGATGGTACCCTTCACCAGAAAGCATGGTATTTGGGAATGCCGGAAAGAGTGGCAAGTGTGCTCTCCATTTCTTTTTCTTCCTTCTCTTGCACATGCTCAACCACAACCTCATTAGTCCCATTGTTAGCATCATCCAAATCAGAATTAAATTCAAAATCTGAATCAATAACCTCAATAAAATGAATTTGACCTTTACCCTTACAATTGTGGCCTCTTGTCCAAGGAGTCTTACAATCAAAACACAAACCTTTTCTTCTCAACTCATCCCTTACATATTTTTGCATGTTGTTTTGGGGTTGATTCCTATGTGGCAGCACATAGGGCTGATTTGGCCTTTTTGGGGCCTCTTTTGATGATCCAAGGGGCTAACCCCATGTGCTTGCATGGGTTTTTGCAAATCAGACCTTGGCTGCCCTTGAGACTCACTTTTGGACAGTGAATGAGCAGCATTAGTACGCTGTTCTCTTGGTCCCAAATTATCTCTATAAGCTGCACATTCCAAATCTAAAGCTTTAGTAATATCCGGGCATTACTAATATATCGTTTCATCTCTTTCATTTGTATTATAATCCCTTAGCATGCCTAGTGCTACAAGGAGTCTCATTTAGTCTTTAAATGTGCACATAGGTTAGTTATTCTTTATTATTTAATTAGAAAATAATAAAGTGCACATTAAGTGAGTCTTTTAATATTTTAATTAAGTTTTATTTGTTTTCCCTCCAAAAGGGAAAAGGTCGGCCATTTGAATGTTGCACCCCTTATGTTATAAAAGGAGGTTGCATGGCCATTTTTGGGGATGTTGATTTGATCATTTATGTCTCTCCATGCTTGGAGAAATGGGATGTATGCCCTAGCTCTCATTGTGCTCTCTCTCTCTCTCTCTCTCTCATTCGACTTGGAATTGAAGCAAATCTGATTTTGATAAGGATCCATTTGTGTGTGTTGCATCTAATGTGTGGCGAATTGCTCGAAAAATAATTCCTTGCCCTAGCGAATTTATTTATGATGCAATTTTGATTATTATTGCATGATTTTGAACATATTTGTTGGTTTTCAGATCTGCTTTATGTTTTGTAATTAATTTCATAAATTTTGGAGATGATTTGGTGCCCTAAATGTCTTTGGGCGACCTATTTTTTAGGAAAAAATTACGGTTTCGTGTCTACTGTGCAAAAATTAATTTTGGAATATTATTCTTCATATTTTTGTGGCCCAAAATCCAAAGTTTGAAGGTTTTTGCTTGATTGGTTAAGCGGGATATAATTTTAGAAGTTGCAACAGTCTGGAGTTGGATTATTTATTGTTTGTGACACATTTTGATGCTTAAAAATGTGGTTTCAGTTCAGATCTGTTTTTGGCATTTTTGTTCATCAAAACAAACTTTTGGAGGGTGAAAACAATTGAGGGAAGTGCTGGTTATTCATTTATTACTATGCTGCCAGTGAAATGGAAACAGTACGAAACACGGAAACGACAATTTTCAAAAAGCCTTGATACAAAACGTCGATGGAAATGTCCGTACAATATATTATTCCACCTTCTCATGATCACGTTCTTAACTTCAATGTAGAATTTTTCTTCAAGACCTGCTCTTTTTGTTGTATGATGTCTCTAATTTTTTCAAGCATAGAGTCAATGCCATCATAGATCTCCCCTATGCAAGCATTATCTCGTAATCTGCATATGTAATGTCCCCCTTTTCGGGACATTATTAATATTTATTTTTCATTTGCATTTGTACCCCTTGGCATGCCTAGCGCTACAAGTGGGAGTCTCTTTAGTTAGTTTAATGTGCACATAGGTTAGTTACTTTTATTTATTTAATTAAAAAATAAATAAAGTGCACATAGTCTTAGTATTAAATATTTTAATGAGAGTATGTTTTCCCTCCAAAAGGGAAAGTTCGGTCTTTATTGGATATTGCACCCCTTAGTTCTATAAAAGGGAGGTCGCATTTCCTTAGAGGGTATGTTGATTGATCATTTGATGTTCACTCCATGCTTGGAGTTGGGTTGCATGCCCATTAATGTTCTCTCTCTTACGTGGGAGTTATTGTGTTGGTTTGATATTCAATTGAAGTATTTTCATGAGATTTGCAAATCTACTTGTTGGTGATTCTCTTTCTAGCTTTGGCGCCTTTTATTGAGGGTAAAATTTGCATGTTATTGAATATTATGAAGGGTTTTATGGTGTTTTAGATCTGCTGGTTATTGCTGGTTTTATTCTAACTATGGTGACTTGATTAGGGTATCTTTTAGCATGCTTGAAGGATTATTAAGTGCTGGAAATTAGTTGTGCAATTTATTCTAACCCTAAATGACTGAGTTTGGGATTTCGTGTTCTACTTTGAAGGGGTTTCAATTATCATAAAATTTAGATTTTAATATCTTTGGAAAGCTCTTGAATTATAGATTAATCTACACTTTATTTCATGGCAAAGGATTAAGTATTGAGCAAGTTATGAATTTTCCAAGTTTTAGCTATTTGTCTTGGGTTTTATCTACACAGTTTCAGATTTCGTGGGTTGATTTGCATGCCTTCTACTTATCCAAAAATTGTGATCTATAGCTTGTTGGAAAGCTAAAAATATTAAGAATATTTTGGCATGAGTTTGATAGAAAAATAATGGATGGTGAAGGAGTTATTAATTTTTGAAGTTTGCAGCAGTTTAGTGCATTTATAAATTAATTACTTGTTGTAATTAATTTCAGATTTGAAGTGATTAATTTCCTAACTGGTTCTCCCATCTAATCCACCACCTTGGCTCACTCTAACCCTTTTAGGGTTGTATTGAAGCTAACATTGGATTATTTGAGGTCGAACTAGGAGGGTTTAGTCCTTCTAGAGTCAATTCAGTAAAGTAATTTTGCATATTTGGATAATATCCCAAAAGGGGATATTACAACATATCTAATCATAGATAAAATAGGCTCATAAAACTAAGCAAGTATGCAACCTTTGCCAAAGAAATATCATAAAGTATCACCGATTTTACTTTGATGGCTCTTTCGTGTTTGATTGCCTCCACACGGTCCAAACATCATCAATCACCATAATCCTTAAGACTTGCTTTACTTTCACAAGTTGTCTCAAGATGAGCGCGTGAAAAGCAAATCTTGTTTCAACAACCTATTAAAATAAATTAAAGCAAGTTAATAAAATATAAAATTAAATTTAAAAGGAATTCAATTGATAATTTGATATTTCATAAAAAGTTAGCAAATAAAAATTAGAAACTAGGAAATTGTTTGGTTACCTTCAACAACTCCAATGTCGAGAACCTCCTAAAGATAGCCTGGGACATATGATGATTTGTGACAAACATTTGGATCTCATTTGCCTCTATATAAACTTCCTCAATCCATGGTATTTTGCCAATCTTCTGCAGCATCAAATTCAAGGAGTGTACTGCACAAGGTGTCCAAAAAATGTGCTCATATCTCCCCTCAACAATCATCCCTCTGCGCTACAATTTTTGGCATTATGCAGTGATGACTTGGATAACGCTTGTAGGGCCCACTGACTCAATAGCCTCAATCAAAATATTAACAACAAATTGAGCATCTTTCACTTCACCCTCACAATCAACAACCCTTAAGAACATTGCCCCTTTAGGGCACACTACAACAATGTTGATTAGGGGTCTATTTCGGGCATCTTTGCATCTATCCGAAATGATAGATACCCTTGAGTCCTTCCATGACTCCGTAATGGCTGCAAAGAAGTATGTACATGGGCCACTTTTTTCGCTAACAATGTGGTTCTCACCTTCTCATAACTAGGGCTTTTATACCCTTTCGGTGCATCATTAATACCTCTCACCATTTGTGGCCAATAAGGTGAGCGCAACACATTGAAGGGCAGCCCACATGCATAAATGCATCGAGCAACCGACTCATTAGCAACATCCTTTTTCTCATTTGCAAATGCTTGCTCTAATGCGCCTTTGGAAATTCTCTTTCATGACACTCGACAAACACTCTCCCTCTATGGGAGTTTCAACTACAACTTGGATAAAAGGATGGTTTGATGGGTTGGGTGGTTTTTGTGAACCCCTATTTTGCAAAGGAGCAGTTTTAAATCTAGCTCTTGAAGCTTCCATATCAGCCTCCTCTTGCTCTTTTAGATATGCCAATATATGTTTCGGTTCAACCTTGCCACATTTTTAATCCTTGTTCTTGATTTCCCCATTAAATGAGCTTTGAGTCGGGTATAAGAGGATTTAAATTGTATTTTGCAATGATTGCATACCCAAACTTGAGAGCCACCACCAACAAGGTTCTCCACAATTTGCACATGTCTCCAAAGAGGAGCTCTAGGATCCACACCCCCACTTTGGCTTTCTTCCCCTTCCCTATGCCCTCCCACTGAAGCTGAACTGGATGCCATTGAATCAAACTTGCACTGAAAAATAAAAACATAAACTTAGATAACAATAAATTATTAAATAGAACCACACCCTACATATCCTATTTTGCTTTCAATCACCAAGTTCATCGTTCAGGCGTGAGGTGAGAGCATACATAGAGTTCAAATTTTTTAATTAAAAAATACAAAATAAACTTTTTAAGTTTTTTAAAAAAGCAAAAAATAAATAAATTTAAAAGCCCTACACATCCTATTCTGTTTTTGATCAACAAGGTCACCGTGTAGGTGCGAGGTGAGAGCATACATAGAGTTTGGATTTTTAATTTTAAAAAACAAAATAAACTTTAAAAAAAAAAACAAATAAGAATTAAATTAAAAAACCCTACACATCCTATTCTCGCTTTTGATCACCAAGGTCACCGTATAGGTGTGTGAGCCGAGAGCATCCACGAGTTTGGATGATATTTATAATTTAAAAAAGAATATATGCTTTTTATTTTAAAAACGCAAAGAAAATGTTACATTTTTTATTTTTTAAGCATAGAGTTTTAAAATTACTAAATTAAACCTACATATTGACATCATGATCAATGATCACGAATGATGTGTGCATAATGCACACATCATTCATGATCATTGATCACATTAACATTTTCTTTAGCAAAAAAAAACTTGAAAAATACCTAGTTTTTCCTCCTTGAAGTCAATCCCACCTTCCAAATCTGATTTGAAATTCCTCCTTGAAGCCTTTAGCTCTTAGCAACACGTCCTAAACTCTTCCTTCAAGCTGCTCCTTGATGTCTCTTTGCTCTTCACAATGCTAAATGCTAGTTTAATGAAAACTGTATTTAGCAAGAGAAAAATGAGAGTGATTTAGAATGGACCCAAGAGGTCATTATATAGCTTTTAGGAAGTGTGTTTAGCAAGTCTAGGTAGTTGTATTAGGGTTAGGGTTCATTTAATGCAAAGTTTTTTCATTTTTTAAAAAGTTAAGTCGTTTTTTAAAAGTAAAAGCGCATAAAAGGCAAAAACGCTTTCCGGAAGCGGCACGAGCATTTCCGAAACGTTTTTGCCGCTTCCTCCGTTCATTTTTCCAAAATGTTTGAAACGTTTCTAAGGGAAACTTACCCCCTAAGGCGTTTCTGGCATCATAGATTTATTAATTTCTGCTAACCTAGCGCCCCGGATTTGGAAGTTTAGATGCTATTTTTGAAGGGGTGTAAGTGCTCGAGAAAAATCTGATCTTTAGTACATTGGAAAACTCTAAAATTCTAGTTTATTATGCACTTAGTTTCATACAAAAATATGGAGTAGTGATTGAGTTATAAATTTATGGAGTTTTTAGTCATTGTGCAATTGTTTCAAATTAATTCACTACTGTAATAAAAATCAGAATTGAGAAGAATAAAAATTTGATTGTCTCCACCAATCTAGCTCACCACCTTGACCACTTCCAACCCCATTTGGGTTGTAATTGGTTGACATTGGGCTATTTTAGGTTGATTTAAAAAGATCGAATCCTTTTTATTTGATCCTCTACTCTTGTGGGGTTTGTGTTTGCAGATCTGGATACATAGTGTATGAATCATGGGGTTAACAAGTGAAGGAAAAATGAAAATGCAGTTTTACAGATTGGGGAGATGGCTTGATCCTCCACACCTTTCAAGAGATGTGTTGCTTAGCATTTTGGAGGAAGTCTGCAAATTGTTTGTCTATGATAGAACAATCAGATTATGGCTCCATGTTTTCAGCGATGGGCTCTTTGGTGACTCATTTGGCTAGACCCGAATTGTTGAGGCATGATGAGGTGGATGTGAGGCTCATGGTCATCACTTGCATTAGTGAAGTTACAAGGATCGCAGCCCCGAGTTTTCCATACAATGACACCACCATGGAAGAAGTCTTCGAGCTCATGATAGGGAGTTTTCAAAGGCTTTGGGACATCACAAACCCTTACTTTGGTAAGAGGGTTAAGATCTTGGAGAATATGGCAAAGGTGAGAATATGGCAAAGGTTAGATTTTGATTGTGATGATCTTATTCTTCATATGTTCGAAGTATTCTTTGTTGTCCTACATGATAATCATTCAAGAAAATATAAGGGTTGCAATGCAAACTATCATGTCTTTGGTGTTGAATGAATATGAGGGTCCCCCACAACCATTGCTATCCATGCTTGAGGAAGGTTTGAGACAAGAGGAGTCATGTATTGCTCATACTTTAGCCAAAGGTGTTTTGGATCAATGTTCAAGCAAGGTGAAGGCATATATGTTGGCAAGGTCTCCTATGAAGCAAGAAGGATCAGCTCTCCAAGGTATGAGTCCTTTGGTGTTTGATGATAAATTTTTGATATCTAATGCTTGCATGGGACTTGGTGATTGCACAAAAAATCAGATTTGATTCAAGAGGAAGTGAAGGAAGAAGAGCCACCGGATGAAAATAAGCAAGGGAAAGATTCATTGTTGATTGAAGAGGTTTTTTTGCCCTTTGATGATTGCATGCATGATGATAAAGTGATCATGGGAGATGAGTCAAAGAGGAAAGAGAAGCTTGATTTACAAGTTTGCATGGACAAACAAAACGAGGGCAGCCAAGAGGTAATCAATGATCATTTTTGGTTATTAATGCTACTTGGGTTGGTAATGAATGCAAGGATGTGGGGGTGTGTGCCATGCAAGAAGAGACATTTCCGGGTACTTTAGACCATTCTCAGCTCGCTGGTCTGTGCATAACAATAGTCATTAGAGGGCAAATAAATGACTTCATTCACTCAAAAATGAAGTTTAAGGAAGCCCCACACCCATCACAAATAAGGTTGCATGATTCCAAGGTAGAAGGTGATGTTTGGGTTGAAAAATCTAAGGAGTGTGAAGGTGTTCCATGGCACAAAGGTATGATGGGCAGCCCCAATCATGTTGTTTCAGATGTATTGCTTCCTTTCATAAGGGAAATCCATTGGCACAATGAATGGTATGAGATTCCTTACATGAGTTATATTTCTGATTTTCCTTTTTCTTATGTGAATGATGGAGTAAAAACAATGGGGTATCATCATGCACATGCTACCTCATGGTATGAAGAAGTGAGCAACCACTTCGAATTATTTGTATTGACACTTCCATGTACTTGTGAGATGATCAAGTTGAATAATCTATTGTTCTTATATCATGGTGAATTTCAGTTTTGGGTCATAAGGAAGGTTGTTGGGATCATAAAAGGAAAGTATAAACATTGTCTATTCATGTGTGAATTTGCAACCAAGAAGAGTATGTGTATGCCTAATATTTCCATTGATATTCACACTGCTGTCATGCACATTTTCAGTTTGTTTGGAGACATGTTAGCATGCCCACAAAAGGATTCAGTCACACGGTATGCTAATTTTCAGTTTGGAGCATCATTGGTACATGTTACGGACCATTTCTAGGCCACTTAGCATTGCTGTTGCGTTGGGAGCAGCAAAGAGGAAGGTATGGTGTTAAATTTTCATGCTATGTTTTGGAAAATAAAGGCAAATATGATGAATATTCAGCTATGGAAGGAAGAGGTGCAAAGCTTGTCATAAAATTCACTTTGGATCAACTCTACATCATGTGTGTGAATGTGTTTCAGAACTTGTTTTCATGGGAACAATGCATTGTGGGTTGTGAGAGTGTAGTGTTGGCCTTACCTAAGGTGAGTTGGGATACCTTGAGGTCAAATATTTTTATTTACACTGCTGTAATTTATTTCAGCAGTCTTCTTGTGGCTTTTAGAGCCATAAGGCATGAGGATAAGGGATATTTTTCCATTGGTACACTCACACATGGATCGAAGGATGAAGTAGGGCTCACATGGGGACAAATTTGGAGTTGTCAAGCTGCTGATTATTTATCAGATTTTTATTTTATGACAACAATTGGTTTTTGGGAGTTCAAGGAAGTATGGGGCAACATTGTGACATTTGGGGCAACCCATACATGAAGGAGACTTGTGAGCCATTCACACCATGGAGACACATTGGAAAAGTGTTTTTCAACACTTATTTTTCTAATAAGTTTGCTTCATGTGCAGGATTGAAGACATGTGAAGAAAGACTCATCCTACTCACTTCATGAGGGCATTATTGAGTGGGCAGCCTTGGAGCTTAGCAAAGCTCATCCCTTTGATGACCCCATGCCATGTTGAGGACACCATTACTTGGAGCACCAATTACCGAGTTAAGGACCCACTTTTTTGGGTTGACATGGGGGAAGGAAACATGTTCTTCCAAGTGCTTCATCACTTGACTGGCACTGAGCAAGACTTTGGATGCATCACTTCATCTCTTTTTGGGTGCATGATACGTGGATCTATGAGCTTGCTATTGCTTGAGGGAAAACAATCTCTGAGAGGGGAGGATTGTAATGTCCCATTTTATGAGGCATTACTAATATATCGATTCATCTCTTTTATTTGCATTATAACCCCTTGGCATGACTAACGCTACAAGTGGGAGTCTTATTTAGTCTTTAAATGTGCACATAGGTTAGTTACTCTTTATTATTTAATTAAAAAATAATAAAGTGCACATTAAGTGAGTCTTTTAATATTTTAATTAAGTTTTATTTGTTTTCCCTCCAAAAGGGAAAAGGTCGGCCATTTGAATGTTCCACCCCTTATGTTATAAAAGGAGGTTGCATGGCCATTTTTGGGGATGTTGATTTGATCATTTATGTCTCTCCATGCTTGGAGAAATGGGATGTATGCCTTAGCTTTCATTGTGTTCTCTCTCTCTCTCATTTGATTTGGAATTGAAACAAATATGATTTTGATAAGGATCCATTTGTGTGTGTTGAAAAGAATTTCTTGCCTTAGCAAATTTATTTATGGTGCAAATTTGATTATTATTGCATGATTTGAAGCATATTTGTTGGTTTTTAGATCTGCTATGTTTTGCAATTAATTTCATAATTTTTGGAGATGATTTGATGCCCTAAATGTGTTGGGCAACCTAATTTTAGGGCAAATTAGGGTTTTGTGTCTCATTGTGCGAAAACTAATTTTAGAATATTATTCTTCATATTTTTGTGGCCCAAAATCCAAAGTTTGAAGGTTTTGTTTGATTGGTTAAGTGGGAAATAATTTTAGAAGTTACAACAGTTTGGGGTTGGATTATGAATTGTTTGTGACACATTTTGATGCTTAAAAATTGTAGTTTCAATTTAGATCTGTTTTTGGCATTTTTGTGCTTCAAAACAAGCTTTTGAAGGGTTAATACAATTGAGGGAAGTGCTGGTTATTAATTTATTAATTTATGCTAACCCTAGAGCCCACTTTGGAAGTTTAGATGCTATTATGTAGGGGTTTAAGTGCTCAAAAAAATCTGATCTTTAGTTCATTGGAAAGCTCTAAAATTCTAGTTTATTATGCACTTGGTTTCAAATAAAAATATGGAGTAGAGATTGAGTTATAATTTTTTGAAGTTTTCAGTTGTTGGCAACCGTTTCAAATTAATTCACTGCTGTAATAAAAATCAGAATTGAGAAGAATAAAAATCAAATTGTCTCCACCAAACCAGCTCACCACCTTGACCATTTCCAACCCCATTTGGGTTGTAATTGGTTGACATTGGGCTATTTTAGGTTGATTCAAAAGGATCTAATCCTTTTTGTTCGATTTGGGTTAAAGTTGTAATTTTCCATTTGTTCAAAAAGGGGACATTACAATTGTCCCCCTTGTGCTTGCATGGGTTTTTGCAAATCAGACCTTGGCTGTCCTTGAGTTCCACTTTTGGACAGCGAATGAGTGGCATTAGTACGCTGTCCTCTTGGTCCCAAATTATCTCTATAAGCTACACATTCCAAATCTAAAGCCTTAGTAATAGCATCTTGTAAAGAAAGAGGATTAAATGCTCTTACCAAACCCTTCAAAGGCTCAACCAAGCCTTCCGTGAAGAGGACTACCAATCTCTTCTCACTAACATCCGTTACCATGACTGCAATTCTTTGGAAATCCGCCACATACTCCTCAACATCTTGAACTTGCTTGAGTTGTGCTAATTCACAGAAGTGTATCTCCGGATCTTTCCGGTCAAACCTTTCCATGATCTTTTTGCTAAACTCCTCCATGGTGTGGATCAAATCATGCCCTTGTGTATGCATGCCATGGAACCACCATTCATGTGCCATACCCTCCAAATGAAGAGTAACAAACTTAAGGGCCTCTTCTTCATGCATGGGGTTAAGGGAGAAATAGGTCTCCATCTTTTGCAACCATGCTCTAACCGGGATCTTGCTAGATCCATCAAAGCTTGGGAGTGAGACTTTTCCCAACCTTTGTTGAAGGTCCTTAGGGGTTGCTTATTTTCCCTCTTGGGCTTGTTGCCCAACTTAAGAGCACAAAATTCATCAAACCCCAACATATCCCTTGTAGCTTGACTCAAAGAACCATACTCAAGTCTTTGAGCATCAATCAACTCAACCAACGTGGGTTCTTCTTCTTCTCCACTATTGGTCTCCTTAGGTAAGAAGATACCTTTGAAGAACTTGGGAGGGGGTTGTGTAGAGCTCCTTTTCCCACTATGTGAGCTCTCTTCTCCATTGGAATTTGGAGACTTGCCCGTACCCAATGCATCCTTGATAAGCTTGGACATTTGCTCACTCATAGTCTTTTGAAGCTCCTTGCCACAATTCTGCATCAACTCTTGAAGGAATTTCACTTGATCCGAAGTGAAAGCCCCGTCCTCCATTGATTCCTTATTTCTCCTTTTGTAGTACAATGGCTCTTTATCTCCTTGCATCCCAAAACACCCCCACAAGAGTAGAGGAAAGATGTTCGATACCACTGTGATGTCCCCTTTTGGAACAAATAGAAATTTGCAACAAACTCAACACAAATCGAACCAAGAAGGACTAGATCCTTTTAATTCGACCTCAAATAACCCAATGTCAGCTAATTACAACCCAAAATGGGGTTGGAAGTAGCCAAGGTGGTGGGTTAGATGGGAGAATCAATTGAAATCCTAATCTTATCCAGTTTAGATTTTTATAGCAGTAAATATTAAATAAAAATAGCTCACAGACAGTTGAAACTTCAAAATTCACAACTTACTCAATATTTCATTTTTGCATGAAACAAAGTGCATAATAAACTAGATTCTTAGAGCTTTCTAATGCGCTATCAAACAAATTTTTCTGACCATGCAAACCCACCCTAAACAGGCCCATAAATCCAAGATCTAGTCGCTAGGGTTAGAGAAAAATAATAAAATATATTTTAGCTTTTTCCCAAGCTTCCAAACACTCCCAAACAACTCCCGTACTCGAGATATAATTGCTAACATAAACCAGATTTCAGATCTACCTTATTAACCATTAAAGCATGCCAAAATGATTTTCCATTCAAGTCGCCATAGCTAAAAAATTGCAACAATGAACAACAATAATAAAATAACTCAAACCCTTCCAAGATCACTTCAAAAATGAGCAATAACATGCAAATTTATCCCACAAATAAATACGCTAAACTCTAAACCAAGTCGCCAAACTTAGGATGAATATATCATGAATACATTCAATCAACAATAGCATTAGAAGGCTTCACACTCTCCAAAATATGGCGGTGTTGAATAAACACCTTTGTTATGAGCACTCATGAGCATACATCCCTCTTCAAACATGAAGATAATTTTAATAAAATCATCAACATGCCCTCAAGGGGTTGCCACCATCTTCTTTTATATCTTTACTTTTCAAATCTTCAAGTTTCCCTCCTCTTTTTGGCACAAATCCTCATGTAGGAGAGTTACTTTTAAAATAGTCTTCTTTCTTGGAAAGTCACACTCCAATTAAAACATTAATTTCTCCTTTTTATTATTTTAAATGAAAACATAAGAGGAGAATTAATATTTAATTAAAAAATAAATGAGTTATGACATTTTCCCAATTTTTATCCTTTAATCCATGGGAAGGGTGGATTAAAGGTCTCCAATATTTAATTTAATTAATGTCCGGAAAAAGGGGACATTACAGGTTTAGATGATTCATAGGCTAAGCAAGGATCTCGACAAACAACTAGATGGCACAACAATGCGAGATTAGAATGAGGCGAAAGCAAGTGTACAACCTCAACCTGATCAATTGAGTGAAGTGTCGAGTTATCTGCAAGATTTAGCCATGGGGTTTCATAGTTAGAAACATCCAAAGAAATACTCTTACACCCTAAAGCAAACAAAAGGCTAATCTTTTTAGGTAGCACGGTGAGAATTAATTTAGGCAACTTTTGAGGATATTCGGGTGTTAGTTACTTTGAGGGTGCTTGTGCGTATTAGTTAGAGTTAGCACCAAGTAGCCTTGATTTGAGGAAGCTACCGAAACATATTTTAGCTTATAATTATCATTTTGAAAAGGTATTATCCAATGTTGCATCTTTGATGATACCCTTAAACTCATATTTATGTACTCTTTTGGAATTATGAAATAATGGTTCTCTTGATATGTTATTTTGTTATTTGCATTTATAGTTGCTTGATCATTGCTGATATATGTTGTTGTTGCTTCCTTTCCTACATGGTTGTAAGAACACAAGAGACAAAATGCATGTTATTAGAGGTAAT
The DNA here is from genome assembly GCA_018340775.1 of Taxus wallichiana var. yunnanensis. NCBI lineage: Eukaryota > Viridiplantae > Streptophyta > Pinopsida > Cupressales > Taxaceae > Taxus > Taxus wallichiana. Next base: position 770,757,537 of record CM031239.1, on the reverse strand, counting down.
TATCATGGCTGCTCTTGGGGCCCCTTGTATGGTCGTATGTTGAAGGTGACAACCTCTCGTAATGAGATGGGCAAACACCTATAATTAGGATAGTAGAATAAAGTCGATAACTTTTAAGTCATACGAATAGTGGAATGTTCTCCGTTTTTATAGTAGTCAAGACTCACAAAAATAAAGTGCTTGTCATTCTCCACTTTTGGAGAGAACATAGATGATGAATCTTGTCACCATGCAAAATATGGTGTAAGAACACATAAGGTCGAATTTTTGTTATTAGAGGTAATTATCATGGCTGCTTATGAGGGCCCCTTGTTTTGTCCTATGTGAAGGTGACAACTTCGAAAGTGGGAGGGACAAAGTGATCGGGGATCATTTTTGATATCAAAAGTTCCCTAAACATCCCTAAATTGTGTCAGTGTAGAAGATCATTTCGAGAGCTTTCCGACGACTATGAGAATGCGACAAACGGACATTGGGAGCTCTAGTTATGTCTCGGTCAAAGTTTAGTCATGGGAAAGTCAACTTTGGTCAACATGTCAATATTGGACCAATGGCACTGCGACACGTGGCGAAAAGGCAAAGGGAGTCGTTTGTTGGTTTTCGATCTCCGGTCTTCGACAGTCGTAAAATAATACAGCTCGTGGGAGCAAGAGGCTCAACTTTTTTAATGAGGGGAGCCCGACTACCGTGTGGACTAATTTGTTATCGCCGACATGGTGGGTCCACAAGCCACCACGTGGCTTGCCACCACTTGGCTTGCCACCACTCATCAAATTCGCTCGATTTTCCTATCGAGAGACGACAAGTGGACTATGTGTTATGGATTGAGTTACACATCGAGCTAATGACCGAGTTAATTATTTTCTATACCACAATGTATGGGTCGAATTTCTATTATCTTGGTGAGTCCACTTACAACCCAACATACATGCCACATGTCTAAGTCAAAGTGGGTGGGCTTATTTTAAAGCCATGTATTATGCGAAGTGGTAAGTATCAAACCATACAAATCCGCCAACCTAATACATGCCAAAGACCACGTGGTGGTAAGTGGTGGGGGCAAACTTAGGCCCATGCGTGGATGTTTCCACGTGAGAAGGAGGAGGGGGCGGTTAAGCCTCAAGTGGTCCTTTGACCACTATGTATTCGTGGAAAAGGCTTTAATAAAGCCTTAAACATTATCCTTCCCACCAAATGTGGGATTTAACCCACTTAAAAATGCCGCCCAAAATGGGATAATAAACCCATCCCCATGCCACGGCTAGGCTAATGATAGCCTTTAAATATTTTTTAAATGCATTATTTTAGGGCCCCATTTGGGTATAAATAGGGGACCCATTTCTTTGTAAAAGACACAACTTCGAAGCTCAAAGCGATAGCTTGAGGAATATTGCCCAAGCAAGTGGAGGAGAGTTTTATTTTGATAAGACCTATTTATTAGGCTTATTATAAAGTTGTGAAGACCTATTTATTTAAATAGGCATTATTGTGGCTAGGAGTTTTTAATACTACCTAGTCGGCCCATAGCGCCACACCAAATTATTGTGAAGCCTGGAATATCGACCGGAGTGCCATAGGGCATTACGAAGTGTCTGGAAGGCCGATTGAGAACCGGAGGATTCCGAACAGTGGAGTTGGTGCCATAGAGCTTGCCGAATACGCCAAGAAAGGGGAAGTTAGGTGCTATTTTTCACCCTTGTCATCTGAAGGTCTGGATATTCTTCTAAGCAAGTTCTTAATAGTTTCCATTAGGTTTTCTTGTGAAAGTACTATTGTAACTTACAAGTTTTGACTAGTGGAATGGTTCGATAAGAACCTAGAGACGTAGGCAATTGCCGAACTCCATAATCAATCATTGTGCAATTTGTCATTATATGCTTGCATTAATTTTAAATTGATTACTTAAAAGGAGCAAATTATCAGCAAATAAAATAAGCCTATAGGGGTTCGAGATCAGGTGAATAAAAACTTGATAATTTTCGGATCGACATGGACACCTCTAATTAGGATAGTAGAATAAAGTCGATAGCACTTAACTCTATGCAAATGATGTAATGTTCTCCACATTTTATAGTAGTTAGAACACATGAAAAGAAAGTGGTCGTCATTGTCCACTTTTTAGAGGGAACATAGATGATGGATCTTGTCACCATGCAAAATATGGTGGTCTGTCTTAACTTATAATTGATGGGAGCACACGGTTAGCTGGCTAAGGGGGATCCTCAAGTCTTGTGATCAATTGCATTGGAGATAGTCGGATCGAATAGTGGTGCCATCTATAGTTTGAAGAAATGTTGAACATCATTCATCTCAACGCTTCTTTCCTCAATGACATAATTTGATTGAAGAGTTTTTTACAAGCAACTCGACATTTGATTTTCCAAGAAGCTTATCCTCAACTTATGATCTCTTGGAGACACGTAGGAAAGGCTTGTATTCACAATGTTCATCATGATTTTTTCATAAGGAGATTGTTCAATATTTATTTTTGTATTTTAAAGTTCTTATTTCTATATGTATATGATATATATTCAATAAATTTATTATTGTTATTTTTTTCAACTAATGAAATCTTGAAAAATATTGTTGGCGAAATTTTTTGGGTGGACAAATCTATGGACTTCTTGCCAACGCTCTAGGAATCTAAGTCCCTCTACTTGAACGATGCAGCTCCGTGTTTACATGCGCATGTAAAAGCTGTTTTCTGTGGTGGCCTTGTGGCCGAGGATTCAACAAGGGCACTCCACTAACCTGTGCCAAAGCTAGCAATTGCTTCTTTAGAGAGGACTTTGCGAAGAGAACGGGAAAGGGAGCAGGATTAACGTTGTGGGTAGAAAATCAGAGTCCCACACCCATTAACCGAAACTTCAACATGCGTAGATTTAAGAAGAAACAATTTAGCCATTTGCAATTGCAAGACAAGATAAGATTCATTGAATGTAAAATTTTAATTAAACCTCCTAGTCAAAAAAAGGCGGAAGCTCCTCTTTTATTGTAGCTTGAGCAAAATTGTACATGCAAGAGTGGGAAGAATGTATGAAATCATAGTTACAGGGACGGGGTACAACGGGACGGGGGACAGCAAAAAAATTTAAATTTTGGGGACGGCGGGGGATGACTGATTAAAAATATATAAATATTTAAAATAAAAGATATAGTGACTAAATTATATAAATAAGCTGAAATAAAACCATTTGAGATTTAAATAAGGTGAAACTTGAACTCATAAACATCAAATACATTCCTTAATACTATAATATGTCATAAATTGAAAATTCATAATACATAATACATATTTGAATTTTGAATTTGAGACAAGCTAAAATTTGAAATTTCAAATATATTATAAAATAGAAAAGTAAAACCATTCTAAATTACGATTGATCAAGTGACAATAGCTGATATTCATATCATTAATCTCATAGCCAAATACACCAACAATTGTCTATTGTCAATATTACAAAAAAAGAGGACAACTACAAGTATCAAACTAAAAATCAGAATCAACATCTGAAGCAATATCCATGAACTCATCCTCGCTGGTACTAGCATCCTCGTCCTCAAAGGTAAGCCCAATCAATCCCCGCTGCACAATATTGTCCTCTTCAACCTGCCTCGGCTCCTCGGGATCTACATCCCACCGTAATGCTGGAGTCTATTTGTACTCAAGTGTCTTGCGATCTATAAGACGCAAAGCACTATGTATAGCTACAAGCTTCTCCGCTCTCGCAGAGGTAAGCCTATTCCTCTTAACAGAGTGTATCCAACCATATGTAGACCAGTTCCTCTCAGAGGCAGAGGAGCTAGAAACCTAGGAAAGGAGGTGAATGGCAAGTGGTCGCAATAGTCCTGGAAGCCCATACAGTCGCCACCAACTCACTGGCTTCTCCTGTGCTATTGTTACCCTGTCTGCCTTTGCTGATGTTTTGTACCCATCAAGTTCAGTGAAGTCGAGCCACTCCATCTGATCTGTGAAGCCTCTTGTGGAGTGTACATTTTTTAAAGGCCTTCATAAGGCCCTTCTTCACCTCATCATCATCCAATGGGATAACTCTACCTGGCCTCTCCACATACCATTTGGGATTCAGTGCATACACAACCATATGAAGAGGAGTGTTCAACTTCTCCCATCTCTGCTGAATAATGGGCTGTATATGTTCATTATAGAACTCCAAAGTGGGGTCCCTCACCCGAATAGCTGCCTTCATTTGCCCAAGCATGTTGTCAATGCACTCATAGATCTCACCAAGATTGGGGCTGTTAGAATCCCCATATTTGATGACACTAAAATCGGAGCTATGATTGATATGATGTATTTCATATCAACCCAAAATGTTTCCCGCAACACCACTTCCTTCACTCTTTTCCCTTGATCTGTCTTGGACTCACGCCACCTAGTCCAATCCTGTGTCATAATCATAATTTGCAGGGCTCTGTAATTGAGACACTCTCTCAACAAAATAAAATAGGATGCAAAGCGAGTGTCAACTGGTTTCAAAAATTCCTTCTTCGAAAAATTTCAAAAAGTGCCAATGATGTGTGGTGATTACATATGAACTTCTGCACATCTCTGGCCTCAGTCACTATTTGATTAACCCACTGAATCTTCCCTATGTCTTTCAGTGCATTGTTCATGGCATGCACACAACATGGAGTCCAATAAATATGCCTATATTCCCGCTCCACTAGCTTGCCTGCTACTCTGCACACATAAGCTGCATCTGTGACAACCTGTACAACGTTTGAAGGTCCAACCTCCTCAATGGCATCCTTCAAAATCTGTTCCGCTTCCCGGAACAATCAATTACTCTCAAGAAGTATTGTCCATCTTTGCAAGAGACAATGATATTGATGAGAGGACGATGTCTAATATCCGTCCACCCATCCATGATAATGCTACATCCATGTGACACCCATGTCACCTTCATCTCCTCCATCAATAGATTAACCTTGGAATAATTTCTATCCAAGATTGTTGTCCTGAGTTTTGTGTCTCCAGGAGGCACATAACTTGTACCTGCTTTTGCAACCTTAGCCATAGCCTCCTTGTAATAAGGAGAGCGAGCGACATTAAATGGAATCCCAACAGCATAGAAAAATTTCCCAATAGCATCATCTGCCTCTTCCCTTGCCTTTGAATCAAACATGTCAACAACTGAATTTGGGGCTGCCCCCACGGCCTTTCTCTTCCCTCTGCTTTCCACTTCTGACACTCCAAAACTAGAACCAGCCAGAGTATTACCATGTTTGCCAGTCCTATGAGCGCTCAATGGAGTATTAGCCGTAGAACCACGAACTTCTGGCACTTTGTCTGTGGTATTTCCATTGAAGATTCTCACCATCTCAGCTCTCTGCTCTAGTGAAAGGCCCTTACAAGTGCCAACCCCCTTCCTATAAGATGCAACAAGTGTGCATTGGTCCTAGTGATACTGTCATGCCAAGTCAGTGCACATATGTTGCACTTCCATACTTTGCTCCCCCCTCCAGACTTGGGGTTATCAATTATTTGGGCAAATTGTTGCAATGGCTTCTTCTTATCAAATGGTCCAATGGCAAATTTGGACAACATTTGAGAGGGGCAATTGGTAGCACTACCAACTGAACTACCAGTTGCCGCTGCCACTACATTTTGTGTCCCTTCTTCACTCTCCCCCATTGTGGCATCACCAACTCTTCCATGGCCACCTATCTCAACTTCCCGTTCAACCCTCTCCTGCTCTGATTCATGCTCTGATTCATACTCATACTCAGAAGAATAACTCATGGTGATGATTGCTGCAATGAATTAAAAACAACCATAACTATATGATTGATTGATTATGTAATGATTCATGAATTAATTTTTAAAAAAAAGCGTAGCCAATATGCATTTTTTAAATCGTACAAACTATATGCGTGATTATATTGTGAATGTACATGCAAATGTTAAAAACAACCCCTAAAAAATGCAAAATATAATATAAATTTTAAACTAGAAATAAAATGTAATTAAAAAAAAAAGTTAACCATTTAAATTTTAAATTTTACAACCAAACCCTATGCAAGATGCATTTTTTAAAATCCCACAAACTATATGCATGATTGCATTATGAATGTAGATGCAAATGCTAAAAAACAACCCCTAAAAAATGCAAATATAATATAAATTTTAAACTAGAAATAAAAATGTAATTAAAAAAATATAACCATTTACATTGTAGTTTGTACAACCAAACCCTATGCAATATGCATTTTTTTAAATCCTACAAACTATATGCATGATTACATTGTGAATGTAGATGCAAATGCTAAAAAACAGCCCCTAACAAATGCAAATATAATCTAAATTAAAAAAAAAAAAAACTTTAACAAGTATTGTAAGCAAATAAAATTATAAATACCTCTTGTTAATGCTCCCTCTTGCTCTTGCTCTTGCTCTCCCTCTTGCTCTTGCTCTTGCTCTCACTCTTGCTCTTGCTCTTGCTTGGTGTGAATATGAAATGAACCCATAATGTAAATTTATAACATAAAATAGCACTTTTAGGGTTAGGGTTAGGTTAGGAATGTTACTTTTATGCTATAAGTGTTATGCAATTAAAAAAATATTTTTGAGTGTAAAAAGTATGTTTTTAATTTAAAAACACGTCAAAATGCGTGGGGACGGCGGGGATGTCTGGACGTCCCCGGCCGTCCCCCATGTTCCCCACATCCGCGGGCGTTTCCTCCTACCTCTAGTTGTCCCCAAGGCGTTTCCTGCCACAAAGTTCTTGGGACGTCCAAACGTCCCCGCCGTCCCCCCACGTCCCCACGTCCTCGGGACGTTTCCTCCTACCTCCAGCCGTCCCCAAGGTGTTTCCTGCCACATTTGCACAGTAGGAAACGCGGGGAAACGCTTCCCCCGTCCCTGCGTCCCCAGGGGACGTCCATGACGTCCCGGACGTGTCAAATATGGGGGACGCGTCCTTGCGTAACACCGTATGAAATGGGAAGTGGAGGAAAATTAGCTATCTCTTTGCTCCTTCACAAGATCACTCTCTCATGAGCTTACAAAAATGACAACCCCTTGGAAAGAGATTGCCTTCACAATTTATAGAACTTGAAAATGACTCTTCATCTACCCCCAATGACCTTTCACATGCCTTTGCACAACTTATGACTTAAGAAAATATTAAGTCCCTTTTTATAAAATAAAGGTGACTTATTACATTATAATCCTAAAGTCACTTTTTAATTACATTAAAGGCATTATGAAAAAGTGCAACCCCAACGAAGAATTAGAATGAGGAGAGAGAAAGTGGGGGAAGAGAAGAGAGAGAAAGAGGAGAGAGAGACTTGAGAAGGAATGTCGATGAGGAAGAATCCGCCTTTGATGAAAGTCCACTCGATCGTTGTTAGATGTTCCTTCTAAACACTCCAATGCGGTTAACTCTAAATCCTTGAGTGCTTGGTACCATGAGAAACCTTCTTCGAAGGACGACGGTCACTACGAACTAAGTGTTTAGAAACATTGTCAAATGATTCCTTCTGTGACCTTAAGCGTCGCTCATGAAGATCCCCTCCAAGAGATTGAAGCTTTGAAAATAATCTTGCCATGATTCTCTGCAACACTTTTGTCATACTACTATGCTGATTTGAACATCCTGATGGAACACACCATGAACAAAAGTGGGACGACGTTAATCGCAAACTTCACCTCGCATAGACAAATTGAAACATGAAATGAGTGTCGAAAGACACTGTTGAGATCCATGTAAGTGACATCACTTGTTGCTTACTCCTGCATACTCTTACAAGAGGTAAATGATCTGTTTTCACCCCCGTGAACTTGAACTTCATGTTTCTTGGAGCACTTGCTATGTATATGGAAAGAGGGAGTTACTATTTTTAGTAAATGGAAATTTACCCTCTTTTCGGTCCCGCTCAGTGAGTTTAGCCTTCCAAGTTACCCTTGTGTATCTGCTCCCTCTGAAACCACTCTTTGAGATGACTTACTATTTATAGCTAATGCCCATATAGGGAACTTACTATTTTTAGTAAGTGGCCATTTTTACCATTTCACATCACTTTGATAAATCATTCTCGCTCTCCTGGATGTCCTGTGGTGCACACCGTCTTTGCCACATTGCTTACGGAGATGGCTTACCAAAAATAGTAGGTACCCGTGTAGAAGGGCTTACTATTTTTGGAAAGTGGATTCAGGCCTCGGTTTGTGACGAAACGAACTTTCCCGATATGAGTTTTGCTCTACAATGCTTTCCCATATTTTCAGCTCAAACCGGTCAAATTAAGAGATTTTAAAATTATAAATTTTTGTTGTAGCAGAAACTTGGGGTTTCTTTCTTTGCGAAAAATCTGACCCATGCATGCGAGAAATTCCTTTGGGAGATTCAAGGCGCTTGGGAAGCTAGATGTTTGCAAAAATGACATCTCGATCCGTTTAGTAGTTTGTGAGATACGTTCATATCTCCTTCACGGACTTCAGGGTTTTCTGGCGAGATTTCTTCGTTTTTGCTCTTTTTTTGTGTTTTTCTTTGTTTTCAGATCATGGAACATGAACAATATTGTTTGTTGAAGCAAAAATGGTGGAGAGATCTCTGAAAAATTCGGAAACATTCCGACAACATGTGGAGGATGTGGGGGGTGAGAATGAGAAAAATGGCTATCTCCTTCGGTATTTATAGCTTTGGCAATGGAAGGAGAGAGGTGGGGCGCTTTTTTAGCACCTCATGTCCCTTTGCAAAGGTGCAATAGGGACATAAAAATGCACCTTGCCCTCATGAGGACAAGTGGTGAATGATTATTTGTTGAGGAAAGTGAAGGAAGGGGCTAAAACAAGCACTGGGGGCCGAAAAATGGTCGTATGAGGAACCATGAAGCCAAAAGGGGGTGGGGCGCATTTTCTTGTCCTATTGTCCCCTTGGAAATGTGCAAAGGTGCTAAAAATTCGGCCTAACCTCATTGTGACAAGTGGCATGCATGCGGGAGTAGTTGGGAGAGCAAGTCAAACTAGTCAACGGGGCTAAAAGGTGAGCACCAGGTCATATGGGTGACTAGAAGGCTAAATGGGGGGAGGCGCGAATTTTGTGCACCTCATGTCCCTTTGGTAAGGTGCAATAGGGACATAAAATTGCGCCTTCACCTCACTGGACACATGTCCAGTGTGAAAATGGTTAAGTACCGAAGAGCGTACCGTGAGTGCCGACTTGTGAAGGTCCTAACTTGTAATATCCCCTTGTAGGATATTAACTGATTATTATTAAATACTTGCAAAAATAAACACTTAGAAGATAAACCCTCCTAGGTTTACCTCAACGAACCCTAGTGTCAGCTTCAATACAACCCAAATAGGGTTGGAGTGAGCCAAGGTGAGGGTTTGATGGGCAATCCAGTTGGTATTTACACTCCTTTATCCAATACAATTTGCAGAAGTAAAAATAATAAATAATAACTGCTGAAAATTAGCTGAAACTTTGGAAATTAATAACTCCCAAAATACTAACTCTTTTAACTTGAAACCAAATGCAGTAGAAAGGGAAAATTATGAGCTTCTCATCAAAATAAATATCAGATCTTTGCATGCACTAGAACCCACTCAAATCAGCCCCCGAAATTCCAAACCCAGTCGCTAGGGTTAGGGTAAATTGCATAAATAATTTCCAGCACTTAGAACCCTTCAAAATACTCAATAACATGTAAATTTTACCCTCAATAAAATGCGCCAATACCCTAGACAAGTCACCAAAGCTAGAGAGAAAATATCACGCACAAACACCTTCAACACAAGAGAGCAAAATGGAAAGAACAATGGAGTCTTCAATAATCTTCAATAATGGATCCAAATAAGAGAGAGATCAATGCAAGAACTAGGGCATACATCCCATGGGCATACATCCCAATTCTCCAAGCATGGAGTGAAATCAATAATTCATCAACATGCCCTCTAAGGAAATGCGACCTCCCTTTTATAGAACTAAGGGGTGCAATATCCAATAAAGACCTACCTTTCCCTTTTGGAGGGAAAACATAAACTCTCATTAAAATATTTAATACTAAGACTATGTGCACTTTATTTATTTTTTAATTAAATAAATAAAAGTAACTAACCTATGTGCACATTAAACTAACTAAAAAGACTCCCACTTGTAGCGCTAGGCATGCCAAGGGGTTACAATGCAAATGAAAAATAAATATTAATAATGTCTCGAAAAAGGGGACATTACATAACTTTAGCTCCCGAATGAGTTTTCGGGCACTTCTTTATATGATTTTGCATTCAATCAATCTTTTGAGAAGAATGGTGAGGGTCCCAAGGCTTGATTCTGACTGCAACACCTTCGAATTTCTCCTTTTTCTCGGGATCGCCGATTTGTGCATGGAAAGAATGAGATGGACCGAAAAGTGCATGGTGTTTGAAGATGATCTATTTTTTCCACCATGTGGGGACTGAAAGAGCTTTCTAATGATATCTTGTTTGGACCATAACTCATTCCGGAGCTCCCGGAATCACTCCTTGAAGGTCAGGTACTTTTTTCGATGCAAGCTCCTTAGGCCTCAAAACCAACTTTCAATTATGTGGCTCCTAAACCTACAAATCTTTCCAGCTTTTCCCTGAATCAGTCGCACAATGATTTGGACTATTGAATACACCTCCATGATGCATATAAGTTTCCCGTGCCGCTCTTATGATGGTGCACCCGACTTAGAAAGGATGATGAAAGCCCTTTCTAAGCATGCTTGAAAACTGCCTTGAAAGATACTGCTCCAAAAGTTCCTGAATGATTTTTCTCGTTCCTAAATCACCTTGGGGGATTGATGACATTCACGAGATGGACTATCAAGGACAAGGGTGAACTTGACATTGAGGGTGGATTGATCTGGGGTGTTAGTGAAAGGGATGACATGACAATTTTGACACTGGGGTATAGTTCAACTGTTTTTGGGTGAATTTTGCTCATGCAAAAACACATGACAACAAATATATATATTTTTAATTAGATATAAACCATAAGTGGAAACACTTTTTAAAAATTATTAATCAAGACACGCTTGGTTTTAGTTTAGTATAAGTTTCTCATTCGAGCATAAGAAAATTAATGTTTTGGTTTTATTTTCTATAGAGCTTTGGTCCCAACCCAAGCAAAATGGCCAAAGGTGAAAAGATCTTGGTCACAGACCACGACTACAAGCCAACAACAAACCCACAACCACATGTCGCAAGACAGTTTTCTTTTGTGCTTTTTGTGGTATATCAAATAGGTATACTGGATGAAATAAGAAATCACATATTCCAATATTGAGAATATGAAATAGAAATATACTATTAGAGTTGTCAATAGGTGACAAGCTATATATATGAGTCAACGGGCATACATTATAGGTGATAAAGGTTGTGTCTCTCCATAGTGATCCTTAATTACTAATGATGCTTATTTACGTATAATAGGTGGTGGTCCTTGTTGGGACACCCTTATGCTCTTAATGACATGGGGAACATGAGGAACCTGCCACATTCCCTGTGGTTCCCCACATATTGGGGAACTGAAATGATCACCCTTGAGATTTCCCCCATGATCGGGGGATGTTAGGGAGGATACAACATTCAAAGATGAGGAAATCATTTAGATAGGCACTACTAGGAAATTGGAATTTATTTCAGTAGCACCTTTGGATGCAGGGATAAGATGATCCCATTGGTGACCACAAGAGTTGCAAATCGAGAATGGAAATATGGCATTGCAAATCATTTAGTCTTAATTTGTTTTATCTTATTGTCCATCATCCTTAACATTTGAATTTTCTACATAAGCTTTCGAGATTTTGCACTATAAACCATTTGAACTTATTTTATTTGTCTATGTACAGTAAACTCCTTAGGATTTGGTTTTAGATGCCTTAATGCCTACTTTTATCACTGTGGAGTGGATCTATCATGGCAAAGAAAAAACCCTATATTTTTTTGTATAATTGAGTATTTTGTTTGATCTTTTAATTTACTAAGTTATATTCAAGCTTTTGGTCAAATTATTGCTGAGTGACAAGTGGGTTTTAACTGTTTCGCTTTCCACTTTTGAATCATACTTTGGTTTGTCTTCAATGTTCCTTACGTAGGAAGTTGGTCTCTTACTGATGCCTGATCAACTTCCAATCATCTTGACTGATGCGTTGTCTATTTGTTTGCTCTGATTGCTCAATTGTTGTTGGATATCTTTGGCTGCTGAATATATGAGATGATGGGATCATTCATTTGCTATATTTGGTTCTTACAGTAGGCAACTATTTAGTTTCGCATTGCATGTATTTTCCTTTTATAACAAAAAGTTGTCATTAACCATTAATTTGTTTATAGAGTTGATGTCATTTGTTCTGTCAGTCTTCTTGATTCATAATTGAAAATGATTAGTTTTTCAAATTGGGAACTCATTAGTTTGATTGTTGAACACAGCCGTGCAAAAACGGTGAATGAGAACTTGAAGATGAGTGCAGCACTGTTGTCACGTTTTGATCTTGTGTTTATTTTGCTGGACAAACCAGATGAGCTTTTAGATAAGCGCGTATCTGAACATATCATGGCGGTAATCTTTCTTGCCAAGGATTTTATTTAGGTGCTTTATGATCTTGATCATCATTTGCTTTTATATCCTGATTAATTTTGTAATATATCTTTTATGGAATTAATTTGTTTATTTATTTTATTTCAGCTTCATTCTGGTTCTGAAGACCGGTTCAATTCTTCGAAAGATTCTTGTAAGATCTGTTCTGACTATGTCTCCATGCCTGCAGAATTATGTTAAAATTATTTGAGCTTGACCAATAATTAAACTTGTGTTTACAGTATTTCAAATTAATCAAAGTGCAGAGGAAGGCAATTTAAGAAATGGATCACTAGCAGCAAGGCTGAAATTGAACCCAGTTAGAGATCGCGATTTTGTGCCTTTGCCAGGACCACTTCTTCGCAAATACATTGCTTATGCAAAACAATTTGTTTTTCCAAGGTGTTTGGGACAAAATGCTTTTGGTAAACTTTGTAGCTTATGCATTAAACTACTAAAAAGTTTAGTTAGTAAGCTGAGACCATAAATTGGTATTTTTATACATAATTGTAAATTTGACAACAAATGTTGCATAAACCTATGCCAATATTCTGTGTAGAATGTCGTCTACTGCAGCAGAAATACTGCAACAATTCTATTTAGAACTGAGGAACCACAACAGTGGAGCTGATGGAACTCCCATAACAGCAAGACAGCTTGAGAGTCTTGTCAGATTGGTTGAAGCTCGTGCACGACTCGAACTTCGGGAAGACATAACAAAGCAAGATGCTTTGGTGAGTCATTTTGGACTAAGCCTGGACATGTCTGCTATCTATCGAAACAGAAATCAAAATTCTGTGCTTGTTCCACAGTATTATATGTCAGAGAATCTTCTAATCTTGGAACTTCACAATCTTCCACTCTCTTATTTACTATTTTTGCTAAGATTTACTGTAAAAATTACATCTTTACTAAGTACTTACGTTGTTGACCACTGTGATGAGAAATCATGGCAAGTGTAACCATGTTCTCTAATGGCATTCCTACAATGGCAGTCAGGTAGTGTAATGGTGTGAGTCATTCACTTTTATTAGGAGAGAATGTAATGAAGTTTTGAAGTTACTAATGAACGTGGTTTGTGAAAAATATAACGTAAATTTGACCATCACTTAAAAGTTTTTTTCTGTTCTTTTTCTTGAAGAAGTACTCTGTCAAAAATAGAAATATCTTGACCATATTGTAGAGTTTCAGACCCGTTTTTCTCAAATAGACATTACGAGACCAACACAATGGTGTAGCTAGATTGATGCCATTTTTACCACTCTATTCGAAATTGATAAAGAATGTAATGGAGTTATTAATCAATGTGGTAAGTGAAAAATCTAACAATAAAACCTTAAAATTGATATCTCTTGGTGCGTTGCAGTTCACATAAAAACGGTAATGGGTTACGAGTACAGCTCCTGGGTTCTGAAGTTATCCTGAATTCACTTCTTCCTTAAGTTGAATTGGGTGGATTTCTAGTGAGATTGAGTGTATTGGATGACTGAGTAGCATATGAATGATTATATAAATTTTTTCTCAGTTGGAGAGTATTTCTTGAGGACTATTGTCTTCTCTGGCTTGAAGTTTATTGGGGTCGTCAAAGATCTTAGCCGGTATTTGCACTAGGGATAATTAACTTAAATTGAATAAGATTATTTCTAATCTATACGCTCTAATCCACCCTGAAAATTCCTTGGAAAATTCTATTCTAATAAGCTAATTTCAAAATAATTTTGTCATATCATTAGCCAAAGGCTTTTTGTGTTCATGCTCATGCTGTTATGTCAAAAATTCAGACCAACACACATCCTTCAAACGCTAACACCAAACACCTCCAGCTTTGACTGAACTAATTAGGTTTTCATCCTTCCCTAGAGGAGGCCATGATCTCCTCCTAAGGTGTTCAGATGTCTAGACAGAACCCAAATTTCAGGTCTTCCATCATGCATGAAATAACAAATCAAGGCGAGGAGCTACATAATTTTATACAATACCATGCCTAGAGAACCATTACAAGACCATCTTTCCCCTCAAAACAGGAGAATGACTTTGATATTAGAATGACAAACCCTCCAAAGATTTATTTTTCCATGTATGAAATGGAAAGCTTCCTTTGGCTCTTAAAGGAAAAAGCACTCATCAACGATTCATGGGAGCCTTCGAGTCCCAAAGGCTTGGAGATTTGGACTCAAGAAAATGGGAAAGAAAATGGCTTTGTGTAATATCCCCTTCTAGGACAAGTTAGGAAATAATATAAATCTGATCACATACTGCTGGAAAATAATTAATTTTCAAACCCTAACTGCTGCAATTTTCAAAAATTCATATCTTTGGCTAGAGAAGTCCAAATGAGCTGAAATTTTGGATATTGGACCACAAAAATATGAAGAACAATATGCAAAAATCAGATTTTGCACAGCCAACACGAAACCCTAATTTTGCCCTAAAAAGTAGGTCGCCCAGCACATTTAGGGCACCAAAACTACTCCAAAAATTATAGAATCACCTTCTCCTTATTTCTCCTAATTGCTACAATCACATTCAATATTAAATTGATCCCAAACTGCAGATCTGAAATTAATATCTAATTGTTAGCAACCAAATAGCTGTCAGACAGCTGAAATCTTCTAAAATTCATAACTCCTTCAATATTCCATGTTTTCCCTTCAAATAAAATGCAGATAATTCTATAAATTAAGATCTTTCCAAAGAAATAAAGATCTGAATTTTATGATAACCGAAACCCCTCCAAAACAACCCCCAAAATCCCCAAACCAGTCACTAGGGTTAGAGTAAATTGCATAAATGATTTCCGACACTCAATAACCCTTCAATACACTCAAAACAGTTGCCCAAACTTAGCAAAAATAAGCCAACACAGATCAGATCTTGAATATAGATGATTTACCCTTAAAACATGCCAAAATAAGACCCATATCAAGTTGCCATAGTTGGAATAATTACAACATTAAATTCCAACCATAAAGACATAAAAAATCATCACCCACATCCCAAAGCAAGTCGCCAATATTAGCAAGTATGAATCATGCAAAGAACATACTTCAACACAAGAGAACTCAACAAATGGAACAAGAGAGAATACTTCAATTGATCAAAACCAGCTCACTAACTTCCCACGCAAGAGAGAGAGAGAGAGAGAGAGAGAGAGAGAGAGAGAGAGAGAGAGAGAGAGAGAGAGAGAGAGCATTAATGGGCATACATCCCAACTCCAAGCATGGAGTATCAAATAAATATCATCATAACATAAGTCTAACAATGATCCTAGCACTCCTTTTATAAGCAAGGAGGCACAAAATTTGAAATCCCTAGGAGAGGGAAATTATTAAATAAAAACAGTTTATTTTCCCTGTGTGGCATCCCCTTTTAAAAAGAGTGATTTTAATATTTAAAAGCCACCTAAATATTATTTAATTAATTCCCCTTTTTAATTTACATTTTGGGAATTTAATTAAATAATTAAATATATTACTTGCTCCATAAATATTAAATAATTAAATAAATATTGTTTTATAATGTCAAATGATTAAAAATCACTCTCCAGGCAATATTATCTAATTATTTAATATAATTTTCCCCTTGCAACATCCCTAAAGCCCACGGGAATGATAGGCTAAGGGTCTTCAAAAATGGGGACATTACACTCTATGTATGTGCATATGATGCCAAAAAAATTGTTAATGAGTTTTTTTGTAAAGCAAATATAACAGGATCAAGACTTCCAGGAGGTCCATGGTTGAAGAAGGCTGAATTATTTATGAAGCATTGGTCCCTACCTTTAACATCACAGAGGCATGTTTTGGGTTAAGATTACCCTCGCTTCTTACCGAATAATATTAGATAAATTATTATTTAGTTTGTGTAAACTAATGATTATCATGTTTGCTAAAATAGGGTAGGTTAGGCTATTATAAGTGTGTATTGGTTAGGTTTTCTATGGGCTTCAAAGCTTATTTAAAGCAGGCCTCAAAGCAATTTATTTCATGGCTTCTAAATCAAGATAATGTGGTATCAAAGCCACTACAAAAGTTGGAACAATAGGAGAGCTATTTTGTTTTTATGTTGTGAATTGAATCCGAGGGCTGTCTTTCATCCTTGGGTCTATCATGTTATGAAATCTGCATGGCTTTAGATAAATGCGAGCAAAAGACGTTATGAATTGAAGACGTAGGTTAAGAGCATGTTGCGTAATAGTAAATTTAATGTAGAAATAGGTGTGGGCGTAAAAAACACACCAAAGTAAGTGTGGGAAGGAGGGGAACGTGAGAGTCTAGGCATGAAACATGAAGGCATACAAATTTTTCTGTCCAGGATGAAACAAATTGTAATGTACCCTTTTCCGGGGCATTACTAATATATTGGTTCATCTCTTTCATTTGCATTGAACCCTCGCATGCCTAGCGCTACAAGTGGGAGTCTCTAGTTAGTTTAAAAATGTGCACATAGGTCAATTACTTTGTATTATTTAATTAGAAAATAAATAAAGTGCACATAGTCTTAGCATATTAAATATGTTTTAATGTAATGGGAGGGAAACTAATTTAAAAAGGTGTATTTTCCCTCCAAGTGGGTTAATCCCTTTGGGAAGTCTATTTAAGGGATGTGAGGGGTCATTTCACCTCATGTTGATTTGATCATTTATGTCTCTCCATGCTTGGAGAAATGGGATGTATGCCCTAGCTCTTCATTGTGCTCTCCTCTCTCTCTCATTCGATTTGGAGTTGAAGTAAATCTGATCTTGATAAGGATCCATTAGTGTGTGTATTGCATTTGTTGTGTGTGGCGAATTGCACTAGGAGAGTTTCCTTGCCCTAGCGCATTTATTTATGGTGCAAATCTGGTTATTGTTGCATGATTTGGGAGCATATTTGTTTGTTTTCAGATCTGCTTGTGTTTTGCAATTAATTTCATAATTTTTGGAGATGATTTGATGCCCTAAATGTGTTGGGCGGCCTACTTTTTAGGGAAAAATTAGGGTTTCGTGTTTGCTGTACGAAAAATTAATTTTGGAATATTATTCTTCATATTTTTGTGGCCCAAGATCCAAAGTTTGAAGGTTTTTACTTGATTGGTTAAGCGGAAAATACTTTTAGAAGTTGCAGCAGTCTAGGGTTGAATTATTAATTGTTTGTGACATATTTTAATGCTTAAAAATTGTGATTTCAATTCAGATCTATTCTTGGCATTTTTGTGCATTAAAACAAGCTTTTAGAAGGTGTAAACAATTGAGGGAAGTGCTGGTTATTAATTTAATAATTTGTGCTAACCCTAGCGCCCAGATCTGGAAGTTTGGATGTTGTTTTGAAGGGGTTTTAGTGCTAAGAAAAATCTGATCCTTAGTTCATTGGAAAGGGAAAAATCTCAAGTTTATTGTGCACTTTGTTTCATATGAAAAGAAGGAATATTGATTATGAATTTTTGAAGTTTTCAGCTGTTTGCAACTGATTAAAATTAATTCATTGTTGTAATAAAAATCAAAATTGAGAAGAATGAAAATCAGATTGTCTCCACCAATCTAGCTCACCACCTTCACCACTTCCAACCCCATTTGGGTTGTAATTGGTTGACATTGGGCTATTTTAGGTTGATTCAAAAGGATCTAATCCTTCTTGGTTCGATTTGTGTTGAAGTTGTTGCAAATTTGCATTTGTCTCGAAAAGGGGACATCACACAAATGATAATATTTTTGATTGGTGTTTGTTGAAAAGTGTAGTGACTAAAAGTGCGTGGCCATGTTATTAGAGGTGTGAGGAGGAAGTGGCTTGTTGATGGTATGTGAGGAAGGGACGTTCAACAAGCAGAGTGTGAGATGCATTGTTGGAAATGTTTTCCTGTTTTTTGTTTGTCTGTTGGCACTCTGAAAAGTGTTGGTGCGTGGGGACCGAGAAATGTCATCCCGTATGCATATGGTGTGTGGAAGGCATGACCGCATTCACAACAGTTGAAAGCGCCATGCATTTACCCTCGGCATGAGGAGTAGGGTATCTTAACTATGCATGGTAAAACAAATTATAAATTTTTATAAAGTTTTCAAAACTTATAAAAATTGAGGGTTTGAAATGTATTAAGTTCTTTAAAGTTTTAAATTCTATAGAGTTTAAAATTTCAAAATTTAATTAAATATATTTCCATTATGGGCTTCGGATTAGTCTAATACCACATCTCATGATCTATTTGGAGTTTTTCAGCGAATTTTTGCTAGATTAGTGTGTTAGAGTGATTGCAAGTTTAGCTAGGTTTGTTTAGTTGCCGATTGCAATGCAATATTTAATAGTTTTGGCAAGCTAGGTGGACTAGTTTTGTGGTCAAAGATGGCTAGCCTAGAACATTTGCTTTGGCACGAGTGTCAAAAGTTGATCGAGAAAACTTATTAGTTTGTGTAGTCATAATATACTCACTATCTGCAAGTATAGAGATCTTGATCAAATTGTTTTAAACAAATAATTGCGACCAGCAGATGATCCCAAAGACTATGACAAAAGTTGTAAAGAAGCTTTAATGCTTCTAAAGGTATCTCATTAGACATGTATTAGTACTAGAAGCACGAAATGTCACCATACCATCCACAATATGGATATATCTAAAGACCAAGTACTAGACATGAGAAGCCGTGTGATCATTTTATCTAAAAAGTATTTTGGTTACTACTAACCAAGAGGAAGGAGACTCATTCTTTGAATATTTGTTGTGTTTGAAGGACCATAATGATCAATTGACTACTAATGAGAAACCAATAGATGATGAAGATATGGCCCTGGTCTTATAAAGCTTTCCATCATCATTTGATTCATTTGTCGAGTCTCTGCATATAATTTTGGAGACCCGAATGCTTGAATTTGAGAAGTTATCAACACTTCTTTTGCAAAAGGAGTGGAGGTAAGATAAAGAAAATGCATCGACCTCTAACACTTTAGAGAGTACATTCAATGCATGATTCAAAGGCAACGGAAGGAAAAACACCAATTAGTTCATCAAATGACTCTTCTAAAGGCAATAATGCATCAAAGAGCTCAAACTGAAATGTTTTAACTTTTAACTGTAATGATCCATTACATTTTAGGAAACATCATCCGAAGAGACATAGTGACTTGGCATGTGAGAAAGGATCATGACATGTGAATGCTGTGGAGTATGATGAACAAGACGTTATTGGCAAATTTGCATTTGTTGTATCCCAAGACTAGTCAACTTAAGTACACACTATGGTATTTTGACTTTGGTGCATCCTAACACTATACCTATCATAGAGACCGGTATGTAAACTTTATTGAAGATAAGAATAGTAGTGAATCAGTTTCTTGAGGTGATGCTTAGATTCACCATGTTAAAGGTTGTGGATATGTTTGTGTCACATTGACAATGCTTTGTTAGTTATACTTTCAAAATTGTATGATATGTTCCAGACATGAACAAAAATCTTGTCTATTAGTGAGTTGACTAAGAACCTACACTTTGTTTACAATTTCAAGGCAACAAATGTATGGTCAAAACTCTTCATGATAACAAGGCGATTGTTGTTGGCTTAGTCACAAGGTTCGAGTTCGTGTTTATGTTCGACGAGGATAAAGTTTGGTTCAAGTTCGCGAAGAATAAACTTAGAGAAAAGAAATGTCCGTAGGTTCAACCAATTTCTTTTCTATCCTTTGCTTTTGAAACAATGCATAATATGTCATAGGGATAGAGTGGAGAGAGCTTTTGGTCCTCTACTTTAAATCATTATATGTTTATATGTCCACATTTGTAAAATAATGCAAAATCATGTCAAAAACTTCCCATGCAAAAATAATGGATAAAGTTCAAGTTCATGTTTGACGAGAGTAAAGTTCGGAAAAATTCGAATCTTTTCGATAAAATTCAGAGAACCAAGTGACAGAGGATGTTGGTATTTGGTGTCACTCAGATTTCACCCTGAAATCTGTGACTACCCTATCCGAAAAATTTTCGTACTTTTAAAATAATGGGTCATTTTGTGTTTTTATTGCCTGAAAGTTCTTGTATTGCGTCAAGATAATCCTAAAGAGCCATATTAGCCTTTTTCGCCAAATACCCAGATGCCCAAAATTGTTTTATTCTGTCGTCGGGATTTGTCTGCGGGAAATTTGTATTTAATTATTTTGAGCCCCGTATGAGGCTATTTGCGCTCTGTTTTAACTCTATTATGAGCGAATATGTTATTATTCCTATGTGCCAGAAGGGTTTTAACTTATTTTAAGTTTTGGGCTTTATTTGCAACTTTTGGCAATTTTTCGTGTTTTTGTGGTGTCCCGTTTCGTTTTCTGTGAAATTTCTCTGGAGCAATTCCTTTGCCGGGTAAGCCCGATTTTTGGCTTGGAGCAGCTAGAAAACATATACGCACATTATGCCCGGAGGAAGTCGCCATCAGAGGTCTGGATCACTGGGAAAAAGCGAAGTCGTGCACGGAAAAGCCCCTGCGGGATGGGCGCATTTTTGGAAAACAAAGGATTTAAGCTGCGATGGGAAAAATATAAGCCGCAGGCAGGGTGGGAATTTTATACCTGCCTGCAGGGTACTTTTTCCCGTGTTATAAAAGTCACTTAAGCTGCAGTGGGAAAAATAGAGGCTGCAGGCAGGTGGGAATTTATTGCCTGCCTTGCAGGGTAAAAATTCCCATGATATAATAAAAGGAAAGTGACTTAAGTGAAATCATGGGATTTTAGTGCCTGCCTTGTAGGGTAAATAATCCCATTGTCAAAGTCAAATCACTTAAGTGGATCACGGGATTTTGGTGCCTGCCTTGCAAGGTAAAGAATCCCATTGTGAAAAAATTCTTAAAAATAGAATTACATGTGCAAAAAAGTGCGCCCTTTTGGTGAGAGAATAAAAGGATTAAATTGATTATTTTAATTAATTTATTCTCTCAAAAAGTGCGCCCAAGCTTGGAGGAGGTCAACAAGTCAAAGATGGAATAAAAGAAATGAATTAAATGCATTAAATTTAATTTATTTAGTGGCTGCCCTCTTCCTCTCAAAAAGTGCGCCCCATTTGGGTATTATTTAATGTTTTTTAAAGCATTAAAACATTAAATTAATTTCTATTTTCAGTGGCTATGGTCAAAGCACACTGTGAAGCTTAAGTGAAGTGATGTGTGAAGGATTAAATTGGATTAATTTAATTTATTGGATGGCTGTCCTTAAACATGTTATTTTTAAAAGAGAAAAGCATGATTTTTAATTAATTAATTGCCTTTAATTGTTAGGGCAATTATTAATTATAGAATTGTGAAGGTTATATAAGCATGGGCAGCCATATGGGTGAATTATTCAAATCACAGGTAAAGAATTGCAGCCAAGTGGAAAAGTGCGCCCCCATTAGAGGAAGGATTTTGCTCAGACAAGGTGACAACAAGGCTAAAAGCTTCCAGATTTGGCGCATGCTTTAGAGGAGGTTGATCTTTGTTTGCATAATTGTTTCCACAGGTGTTACAGGAGCTCAGGTGTTGATTGAAAGGATTCATGCTCTCTTTATGTGCAAATTAAACACCAATTTTTGGGGCAGCAGGCTTGAAAAGTGCAGATTTTTATAATTTAAATTCACTATTCATGCTCCGGTGGCCATTTTTGTCTGAATAAATTGCAGGAATTCATTACAGGTGCTTTACAAAAGAAAATGAGTTTTTTCCAATGTCAAATACATTGCGAATATCCTCTGGAATTTGAAGAATTGTCCAGATCTGCACTAGTATTGAAGAAATCCGGCCAAGTTAGAAGAAAAAGAATTATTCAGACGAAGATAGACAAAGCCATGGCGAAGAGAGATGAAAAAGAAAGCACGATGGAGTCATGCATTGCTTCCAAACTTGCAGACATAGGAGACACAGATCTCTGGGCCCATAACCTCTTGCTGATTTGATTGATAGATCCAGGGCGGGAAAGACTTCACTCATGCGTGCGGTCAAAAGCAGTGGAATTATCCGAGCTGCAGCTTTCCTATGTACAGCCCAATTGCCAGAGTTCGTGATGGAGTGTGCTAGATCTTATCATCCTTCATCCAGATCAGTGTGTGATGCTTCGGGAAAGACAATAATTCATTTGGATGCAGAGTTCATCAATTATTGTTTGAAGATTCCAGTGCGAAAGGTGGTGAATTCTATTAGCATTCAGGATGCTGACAGTAGGTGGGAGAAGCATAGAGCTGATTGTGTGAGCGTCATGAATAGCCGGTTCATGAAGAAGCCTAGATCTCCTTCAATGTTCCGGAGAACTCTTCCATGGTCCAATTTGGTGCAGGAGGCAGATGATGTCATCAAATTGCTATGCAGGATGAATGGCGAAGCGAATGCCTACACTTTCCGTACATGGATGTATGCTTTCATCAGGACCATTGAAATCAACAAGGTTGATTCTATAATCAATTGGTCGGAAATTATTAGCAACAACATCGGTGAGCAACTTCGGAACGTGAAGCGTACTTTCAACTTCAAGATGACTTCATACTTGGTGTATGCTGCAGCTTCACAAGGTGTCTTTTCCAAGCTGGATAGATGTGGTCTTCTTTCCAAAGACCCCATTTTCGAGTGCTACCGCAGCTTACTGCACCTACAGGTGAGAAAGACTTCAAAGTGATCAACGATGACTTCTTCTACGATTTCATCTGCAGGCTAGACAAAGACTTGAAGGCCAACAGGGTAAGCAAGGAAGCGTGGGAAGCCGTGTCCAAGATTGGCAGTCTATTCATTCAATTTGCAGATTTCACATACCTCAGGGTTACGGGCTTTTCTGGAGAACCAATAAAGATGCCCAGGTACCCGAATGATAGATTGATCACCATGGAGCCGAAAGCGAGCAACTTGTGGAGTTACACGACTTACGAAAGCGGCACAAGTCTACGGGCTTCTTCCCAATCACTGTGGGATATTACAGCTACATTAGCATTCACAGAGCTCGAGGGATGGAAGCGCAAATGTTATCCGAGTATGAGCAAGAGTTCTTCCCTGCACGGCTGAACTTTGATCCATTTGGAGTAGCCAGGAAGACAATCTCCCAGCAGTACGCACATGTGCCTTCGTTAGAAGATTTCGGATGAAGTGCGAAGTGAGTACGAGGTCAAAAGAGAGATTTCAACAGTCTTCAACAAAACAAGTGTTCGACTTTGGACTAGCGCGGATACCTGCGGATCTTAAAGATGATGGGAATGTGGTACTTGACACTTACCATCAAATGGGAGGAGATAAAGCCATACTGCAGAATAACATGGGAGGCTGCAACACAATTGAAGAGAGATCGAGAGCTGTGTTGGTGAATACTTCAAACTGGTTGCTGACGAAGGGATATTGCCTTGATGAAGCATTGATGAATCAAATCACGGGCAACTTCGGCACAGGAGATTCCCTCAAGCGAAAGCATGAAGGAGAAAGCAACAGAAGGTCCGAGAAGTTGAAAGTACACAGAAGATCTCAAGAGAAAGAGAAGATCACTTCTATGACCATAGCTTTGACTCCGGCTTCTCCAAAGACTGCAAGACTTCACCAACTATTGCACCGTAGCAGGGACGTTCCATGCCTTCATTGAATCCGCAACGTTCGTCTTCTCTCCTCCTCACCACTTCGCTCATCACCCGCTCCAAAGGAGATGTTGAAGCTGCAGATGGCAGAGTTCGAAAGAGCTTTGTCCTTGGATGATTCAGAGGATGGCAGCCATGACACTGTGGCACTTTCTGACGGAGAGGATGCAGAGCGGAGATGGTAGTGCACTCAGCGACTTCTCACTCTCCGAGAAGTAATTTCTCGGAATGGTTGGCTTTGCAGTTGGTTCCAGAAGCGAGAATGGAGATGAACTTAGAGGAGCATGACTTGCAGCTTACTCCGGGATCTAGAGCAGAAGAGACAAGGCCTAAAGTTGCTAAAGCAACTTCTAGGTTGATCATCGAGGATTCGGGAGAGAAGTTTGCTGAGATATCAATTCCGGCAGAAGGAAAGATAGAAGAGGAGCTCACGGCAGAAGATGTGACAGTGACCAAGGTACCACTCGGTCAAGCCACCACTGAAGGATTGAAGCAAGACACGCAGACATTGATAGATGTTTTATTCCTTAGGCTTGACAGTGAAAAGGTGGAGAAAGAAGAGCTGCAGAAGCAAGTATCTCAGTTATGTGAGATCATAGCCAAGGTTACTAAACCTTCCATTCAGCCCATTTCAGAGCAGGTGAGTGATCATCTTATGCAGAAATGGAGGACGCAAGAAATCAAGTAAAGACTATTGATGAATGGAAGGATCGATTATTCGTCAAGTTTCGTGACAACTTAGGGAAGTGCCACCCGCTTTAAAGGTTATGAACGATGCAAAGAAATCAACTAAAGCAATCGATGGAAAGCATAGAAGGCATGAATACAAATGCAGAGAGTAACCTGAGTATTTTGGCCGAGATCAACAAGCTGCCGAGAGATGTATTGATTGCGGAACAGATTGTACTAGACGGATCAGTCGAGAAGGGGAAGCAGCTAGAGTTTGCAGTATCTTTCCGCTTGGAAATTTGCAGAGTTTTGCTGAAAAGGATGCAGGCACTTGAGAGTAGAACATCAGATTTACCAGACAGTATCATTTCTTTCACTGAGGAAAGAGTGGACGGAGGTGTTACTTCATACGTGCGGATCGTTTCTAACGAAGTGCCTGATTCCCTGGAAGGTTCTCTTCTGATGGTACAAAAGAGAATTGATAAAGCTACCAAGCCTTTCACGATGAATTCTATCAGTAGACTGGTGGCGCTGCAGGCAGACATTGCGAGGTTTGGGCCGAGTTTGGAAGAGGTGGAAGCGTGCAACAAAGTGTTGAATGAAGGGTTGCTTTGCAATTCGGACGAGGAAGGGCAGTGGCTAAAACAGATGGAAAGATGTTTGAATTACATGTTCGACAAGTATATTCGATATCGGATTAAGAAGAAGATATAAATGATACACAATGACATGACTTCTTCTATTCTTTCTTCTTCTATTTTCTATGTTCCCGGATGAAATTGTAAAACTTCTAAGTTATTGGTTTTACAACCATTACTTGAAGTCATGTGGAACCATTCTATTAGTTAAGTGATACATGTGTCACTTAAGAAGAAGTTAGTTGAGGATGATTGCCAAATGTCATTTTTACTTGTTGTTCATGCTTTAGTTCAGTTTGAGTCTTCTATTTGTACTTTCCATCCTACATTCTATAAGTAGGAGAAGAACCTTTGGGTTAATGATCGATCAGAATTTGTGAGAAGCAATCTTGTGTTCTAGACTTTGTGCTGAACCCTTGAGAGCAACTTGGAGCAAATGAATACAAAGGAGCAGGTTTCCGGAGAACTTTGTGTCACGGTGTACTTTGTTTACTTTTAATCTTAGATTTCTTAATAAACTTTGTGTTATTTTAGATCTAGATCTAGAGCTGCCTTTGTTTTATAATTCTGTGTATTCATATCTATTAAGTTTCTTCTATGTGCATGCAATTAGCTCTGCTATCTACTAATTGGGATGCACATCTTCCCCATTTCTTCTCTGTATTTCCTTTACTTCTTTCTTCTATAACTTTCCTTTCTTAAACAAATGTTTACTTGCTGCGAACTTCTTAGTTATGGTTCATGAACTAAGTGGTTAAAGTAAAATCCCGATAGATAATAACACATTTTTATTGACAAATCGACACGGGAGCCTCACCGGTTAAATGAGGAGATTTATCTCATGACCGCCTAGGTTTGATGCTATGCAAAAATCTAGCCAACAATATTGGTGACAAGGATTGCATAAACTTGTTGATCCCAAAACAACACATCAATATGCACTAACAAAGTAGTAGAAAATAACAATGTGCTTTGGCACGAGAGGTATGGTCATCTAAATTATCAGTATTTTCAATACTTAGCAAGATTAATATGGTCAATGGACTTCCACTGATTTAGGAAAATCAAAATGTACATATAGGTTGTCTAATGGGAAAACAAAGTGATCAACCTTTTGATACTGATAAAGCATGGCAAGCCGCTAATTCTCCACGTTTCAGACAAAATATATGCCACATCCCCCATAAGTATGCACCAACCAAAAAACATAAAACAAAAATCTGAAATGAATAATCTCCTAGAATGTTAAAGAAATGTCTCTTTGAAAGATCCCTTCCCAAATCTGATCCAATTTTTTTAGTTTGAGTCGTTTGACATTTCGTCAAACACTTAGCATGCAACTGCTGAGATCTGATTTCTGATTATTTGCTTGCAGTTTTATACTTGTTTCAATTCTTGTAAGATATAATAGAAGCATACAAAGGAACTACAATACTTATCATAATATATAACCAAGGGAAATCTTTATTTCATTATGCAAGAGGTTTTTACAATAAATATCAAATCTGATCCAAGACTGATCAGAATACAAGAGCTGCTAGATTTTCCATAAAACATAATATTATTTTAAAAAGAATGTATTAATTGCATTCCTGGAAAATCTGATCCAATTTTTTTTAGTTTGAGTCGTTTGACATTTCGTCAAACACTTAGCATGCAACTGCTGAGATCTGATTTCTGATTGTTTGCTTGCAGTTTTATACTTGTTTCAATGCTTGTAAGGTATAATAGAAGCATACAAAGGAACTACAATACTTATCATAATATATAACCAAGGGAAATCTTTATTTCATTATGCAAGAGGTTTTTTACAATAAATATCAAATCTGATCCAAGACTGATCAGAATACAAGAGCCACTAGATTTTCCATAAAACATAATATTATTCTAAAAAAGAATGCATTAATTGCATACTGGAAAATATAGTTAACCCTCCAAAGAAGAACAGCTGCAAGCGTGGACCTAGGAAGGCTGAATCTAATCACAGCTGGCTGGAAAGAGGACTGTAAATTTGTAACAGCAGCTTACACTCAAACCCCAACTGAATAAATCTCCAAAATCTGATTTTTAACATCAAACCCTAGGCGCTCAACTGCTGGAAATGCATAAATAAATTAACAGCAATACCAAAGATTCTGAAACCTCTTTCCAATACCTCCAGATACCCTAAGACCAAGTCGCTAATCCTGGATTATTTTATTTGTTAATTCTGATCCTAAACTCTGAGAATAAACTGTATAGATTTGTGCCAAACCATTGCAATCCCTGAATGGAATTGCCTTTGAATATTCAGAGGTTTCCGTCCCCAAATATGTGAAACCAATAGAGGGTTTTCATCCTCTATGGTTGAATCGAATGAGGGTTTCCGTCCTCAATCAATTTCTTCTAAAGTGCTGCTCCAAATTTGCAAAATCTATCTCTTTGAAGAAATGAATATGAAATCTCCCCCTTTTGTCTCCAATATGGGAAAAATGGTCTTTTTTCATTATTTTCACTTTATTTTAATAAAGTCACTTCAACTTTATTAATTCACTTTAATATTATAAAGTCACTTATAAAATAAAGTTATTTTAATAAAGTCACTTTCATAATAAAAGACATAAAGTGAGCTAAGGTGACTAAACACATGCATTTTCTGCAAATCATTCCCTTACCATCTCCATTAAAATGCGGTAATAGGCCAATCTGGATAACCGAGTGATCTCTTAGGAAGAGAGGGACATTACAGTCCTCCCTTCCCGGGATTGCTTGTCCCCAAGCAATTGTAAAGTTGGATGCTGAAGTATAGACTCTCCTTCCCATGTAGCATCCTCCAATGGCAAATCTCTCCACCTAACTAGGTACTCTTGAATCACTCTACTCCTCAATCCCTCTCTCTCCTATCCAGGATCTCCTCAGGAACTAGATCCAATCTCCCCTCCTCATCCAAGGGTGGCAACTCAACAGAAGAAACCATGTGCTGCCCCAATGCCTTCTTCAAGCAAGACACATGGAAAACATTGTGTATCTTACTTTCGGAAGGTAACTCCAGCTCATAAGCTACCTCTCCAACTCTCCTCAACACTTTGTACGGACCATAAAACCGAGGCTTAAGTTTTTCTGCACCACTCTTCTTGAGAGTACTTTGTCTATATGGTTGTAGGCGCAAAAATACCATGTCTCCCACCTCAAATGATCTCTCAATCTTGTGCCGGTCCGCATACATCTTCTGCTGGTTTTGAGCATGCTGAATATTATCCTTAAGTACCTTAAGGATATCTTGACTATCTTGTAAACACTCCCGAGCCTTAGGAGCTCTACTTGTCCCCAAAAGCCAAATCAATGAAAGATGCCGCATCATACCCATACAATGCTCGGAAGGGGTCATACCAATAGACATGTGGTAAGTAGTATTATAGCAATACTCACACAAATACAACCATCTCACCCATGCCTTCTGCTGCCCCGAAACATAGTTGCGAAGATAACCCTCTATCCATTTGTTCACAATCTTTGTCTGTCCATCTGTCTGAGGGTGATAACTAGTACTCGGAGTCAACTTTGTACCAACCAATCGGAAAAGCTCCTGCCAAAAGGTGCTCAAAACCTGCTATCCCGATCACTAACAATGTTCTTCGGAAGTCCATGCAATCTGAATACTTCACGGAAGAATAAATCAGCCACATGTGGTGCCTTAAATCTGGTTGGAATAGCGAAGAAGTGTGCATACTTCGTCAATCATCAACCACCACATAAATGCGATCGTTCCCTTGAACTATGGGGAGACCTGTAATAAAATCCATCGAAATACTTTCCCATTTCTGTTTTGGAATTGGAAAGGGCTGCAATAAACCTGCTTGGAAAAGTATGTTCTGACTTATTTTGTTGACAAGTCATACACTCACGGACATGGCATAGGACATCCTCCTTGAGACCCTTCCAAGAGAATCTCTCTAACCTATCTGTATGTCTTGAAATACCCCGGATGTCCTGCAAGTGGTGCATCATGGAAGGCATGTAGAATCTTCTCCTTAAGCTTAGATTCAAGAACTAGGTAAATTCTGCCCTTATAAAGAATCAAATCAGCCATCACCTTGTATTGCTCATCCTGAATTTTACCATCCATAATTTCACACGCAAGTATTTTTGGAATACTCAACTAATAGTTGAGATTTCCAATCTGCTGAAATCTCGCTCAAAGAACATAGGGCAGCGAGATGTGGTTTTCTGGAAAGTGCATCAGCCACTACATTCTTCTTACCTTTGACATACTCAATGTCAAAATCATATGCCTGGATCTTACTGACCCACTTTTGCTGCCTCTCATTGAGCTCCTTTTGCTCCAAAAAGTATTTCAAGCTGTTGTGGTCGGTCCTCACCACAAACTTCCCACCTACCAAATATTGTCTGAATTTCGCCAAGGCATGCATAATGGTGAGCATCTCCTTATCATAGGTGGAGTACAACCTCTCATTGTCTCTCAACTTCCTACTCTCATAGGCAATAGGATGGCGGTCCTGCATAAGAACTGCACCAATACCCAAACCAAAAGCATCACACTCCAATATGAAGGGCTAAGAGAAATCTGGAAGAGCCAAAACTGGACAAGTGCTCATAACCACCTTGAGCCTATCAAATACCACATGTGCCTCATTTGTCCATCTAAATGCCCCTTCCATGTAAGATCTATCAATGGAGTTGCGCAAGTTCGAATAGCCTCTAACAAACCTCCCCCGTAGTAACCACATAATCCTAGGAATCCACACAAGTCTGAAATGTTCCTAGGTGGCGGCCAATCCTATATAACTTGTATCTTCTCCTGATGAACCTTGACCCCGTTGGCCCCAATGACGTGCCCAAGATACAAAATCTTTGTAAGTCCAAATTCGCATTTGGACATCTTAGCAAATAGAGACTATGTCTCCATGATGCCAAGTACCTCATCAAGGTGCCTCAAATGCTCCTCCCATGTCTTGTAAAATCAAGATGTCATCAAAAAATACTAGCACAAACTTCCTCAATTGTTTGTTGAAGAGATGGTTCATGCATGACTAGAATGTAGCAGGTGCATTAGTGAGGCCAAATGGCATCACCAAAAACTCATAGTGCCCGTAGTGACATTTGAAGGTTGTCTTGTGAATGTCCTCATCACGAACACGAATCTGATGGTATCCTGATCGAAGATCAATCTTCGAAAAATAGATAGCTCCATGCAACTCATCCAATAGCTCATCTATGCAAGGAATGGGATACATGTTCTTGATAGTCTTCTTGTTGAGAGCACGGTAATCAATGCACATCCTCATGGTCTCGTCCTTCTTCACCAATACAACTGAAGAAGCAAAGGGGCTAGAACTAGGATGGATATGTCCCATATCCAAGAGCTCTTTGATGGCCTTCTCTATCTCATCCTTGAATTTCTTAGGATGGCGATAAGGCATAGTAATCACGGGCTTGGCACCCTCTAGCTCTATGACATGCTCAAATTCCATGTCGGCGGTCTACCTGGAGGAATGTCACCAAAAATGGGCCATGCTTATCCAGTATTTATTGGATATCCACATGAAAGGGCTGCCACTATCTGAAGAAGATTTGGATGAAATGAAGCATTGGGTTGCCCATGCAACCTCTCCATGTCTGACAATGGACTCCATCCTATGTGTTGAAACAACTCTAGGCCCACCATTAGAAAGAGCCCTAAGCACAATCTTCTTCCCATCCGCCATAAACTCTAACTCCATCCTCTTGAAATCCTACACATACCTACCAAGGGACTATAGCCACTGAATGCCCAACACTGTATCAATCTCACCAAGACCAACTACATAGAAATCATCGGTCAATGTGTAGTCCCCCATCTGGATGCTAAGCTGAGGAATCCTCTTAGTGCAACTCATAAAGCAAATCCGTCTGCAACTCATACATTAAACCCCTCAAAGTCCTCAACTTGTAATCCACGCTTCGCAGCCAACCCCTCATCTATGAAGTTGTGCGTAGCTCCACTTTGTCTATCAAACAAACAACCCGCTGCCCCTTAATTACTCCTTTCAGCCGAAAGGGATGATACCTAGGGACTCCTGAAAGTGAGGCAATAGTGACATTGATGAATCCAATGCCTCATCCTCTCCAAGCTCTATCTAGGGGCTGCCCCTCATGTACATCATGACCGCTATCGCTGCCCTCTGAATCTGTATCCGGTAAGTGCTCATCATCCACATCCGAAACCACCTCAATGAGGTGCACCTTGCCTTTACCAAGGCAGCGATGTCCAGGCTCCCAAGGATCCTTACAATGAGAAGCAAAGCTTCTTCCTCCTCAACTCATTACGAGTATCCTGGTCCATCCTTAGGAGGGGGTGCACTCTTCTGCTGAATAGTAGAGCGCTGAAATGGTCTGGAGCCATGTGGGAAACTTCTTATTGGGCTGATAAGAAGTGGGGGATGTGTCCAAATCTAATGCCGTCTGAATGGCATCATGCAACGTCCTAGGCTTAAGAGCCTTGACCAATCCTCTCATCCTATCATGAAGCCCCTCTATGAATAGCATCACTACCCTTTTTCGAGCATCTCCAAAACCATCATTGCTTATGCGCTGAAATTCATTGATGTAGGCATCAACATGTCCACTCTGGTGGAGCTGCCAAATCTCTGTAGTATAGCTCCACGTCCTTGCAATCAAATCTCGCAATCAATCTCTCACTGAACTCCCTGTAAGACCGCAAAAGATCATGGTTCTGTGTGACCAGCCCATGATGCCACCAATCATATGCTACTCCCTCAAGGTGTAGAGTGGCGAACTGAATAGCCTCCTGCTCTTGCATAGGCTTAAGGGTAAGATATGTGTCGAGCTTATGAATCCAAGCTCTGCACTGATCTTTCCACTACCATCAAAGGTGGAAAGAGTCACCTTGTTGGTAGCCTGCTTCAGCTCCCTATTCTGATGTGATCTAGGCCTCCTATCCTGTCTGGCCCTCAAACTATCTCTCCTTTGTGCACAATACTGTGGAAGGGGAAAAACATCTCACATGTTGTGGTAAATTCCTCCACTCATCACTGGTTGCCATAACATTGTCCTGGAACTCCACTCCCTCAAGTGGATCTTCAACCTCCAGTGGGTCATCTCTAGGCAAGAAACTAGGTTGCATAGGCCTATCTGCTGTCCGGGTAGGTCTCCTCTCATCTGTATGAGTGTGCCTCCTCTCATGGCGAGGAGATCCCCTCACACTACCAATCTCGAAGGTGATCTACTTGTGCCTCCTGTGACTTTGACAACTGATATGGATCTATCTCTCCTGTCATATCTATCTCTTGGCCTATCCAAGGCCAACTTGTCCAGAGTAGTTCCCATACGTTCCATGGACTGAATCAACCGCTACTTGAGTGGCTACCATAGTCCTAAAAAGTTCTCTTCCGGATCCTATTGATCAATTCGGGAGGGCTATGAGGATCTTCTTGTCTATCACCCATGGTTTCAGCTCTAACACTTGTTTCCAGACCAGCCTCTTGTTGTGCTCGTGTGTAATATACATGTGTAATATCTCTCGTGTGTGGCCAATATCAAATCAGAACGTTGCAGGCTTGCAGATCATTGCTTTTTGTTTATTTATAAACGTTCTCTCATAGGTTGGGAGAATACAAAGGCTCGATACCACTGAAAGATCCCTTCCCAAATCTGATCCAATTTTTTTAGTTTGAGTCGTTTGACATTTCATCAAATATTTAGCATGCAACTGCTGAGATCTGATTTCTGATTGTTTGCTTGCAGTTTTATACTTGTTTCAATGCTTGTAAGGTATAATAGAAGCATACAAAGGAAGTACATTAGTTATCATAATATATAACCAAGGGAAATCTTTATTTCAATATGCAAGAGGTTTTTACAATAAATATCAAATCTGATCCAAGACTGATCAGAATACAAGAGCTGCTAGATTTTCCATAAAACATAATATTATTCTAAAAAGAATGCATTAACTACATACGAAAATATAGTTAACCCTCCAAAGAAGAACAGCTGCAAGCGTGGACCCAGGAAGTCTGAATCTAATCACAGCTGGCTGGAAAGAATGTAAATGTGTTACAGCAGATTACACTCAAACCCCAACTGAATAAATCTCCAAAATCTGATTCTTAGCATCAAACCCTAGGTGCTTGTTATCAGTCAATTTTGACTTCGCAAAATTGTTTAAAAATAATAAAAAAATGAAAATTTTGAAAATTTTGAAAAGTGTTACTTTGCATGGTTCATTGCCCTCATTGCGATCGTCTCATTTTTGTGATCGTTTCGGTCTTCGTTTCGTCCTTTTCGGCAAGAACTCTTCCCGCCAGCTTTAAATTGCGTTAAAATACATTAAAATTAATTAATTAATTGCTTCTTGTTTGATAAAATTGATTTTTAAATAACTTGAGAAGTATTTAATTAAATAAATATAAATTAAAAGTTCATTCGACAAATTTTTATTGCTGGGAAGTAAGCTTACGCTTCCAACTGCCGGGAAGCCAATTTGGCTTCCCGAACCTGGATTTCCCTTTCTGGCAATCTTCTTCAAATTTCCCGCACGTGGGATTTTCTCCACCAATTGCCAAATCATGGATTGGCTAACAGGCAAGAAATTCCCCAATTTCCCACATGGGGAAATTGAACGGGGATTGCCAGCCCACTTTGCCATTCCCGTTGGCAATTGTCCGTTGCTTTCCCCATTTCCCCCTGGCACTTAAGCCCACTACCCGGGAAGAGAGGAAGTTGGATTAATCCCCATAACTTCATCAAACTCGTTGGAAAAGTCATGCGAAGCTTTGCTTCTTATTTCTTCTGAAGGACATAATATTTTGTCACATCCAACAATCTTCCATGCATTTGTCTATAGAGAGAAGGAACAGCCAAGATCAAACAGCTTCCCACGCATGTCAAGGCAGAAAGAGCACTCAAAGAAAATTAAAAACTCAAAAGGCCATAGCCAGTAAAGGAGGCGTCAGGCATAAAAGAGGAAACTGTCCTTAAAAATAATTTGTTTGGTTGTTTTCTTACACACCAAAAGCTGCGCATTGGGCAGAGGAAAGCAAGAAGACAAAAAACTCATTTCCACGCGTGAGGAAAAGGACAATGTTTAAAAACATCAACAAAGAGCAGCCTGAAGGAGACGCCTTGGGAGAGAGAAATATTAAAAAAAAAAAAAGATTTCACGCGCCCGCTGCTAAATTGTCACATCAATACATCAGTGATTGTTTCCTCCTTGACAAAGCCATTGATCTAGTTGATGAGGCTGGTTCTTGTGTGCACCTTCGCAATGCCCAACTTCTTGAAGAAGCGAGAGAGCTTGACAAAGAACTGAGGCAGATTACAAAAGAGAAGAATGAAGCTGTTTGAGGTCAAGATTTTGAAAAGGCTGGAGAGCTACGAGATCGTGAGATGGAACTGAAGGCACAAACTACAGCAGTAACAGAGAAAGGGAAAGAGAAATCAAAGGCTGAGAGTGAGGCAGGGAGTGGAGGCCCAATCGTAATCGAGGTAGATATTTAGAAAATTGTATCTGCATGGACAGGGATTCCTGTTTCAAAGGTGTCAACTGACGAGTCTGACAAACTCTTGAAGATGGAGGAAGCACTCCATCAACGTGTCATTGGTCAATATGAAGTTGTTAAAGCTATCAGCCAAGCCATTTGTCGTGCAAGAGTTGGGTTGAAGAACCCAAACAGGCCAATTGCAAGCTTCATTTTTTCGGGTCCTACAGGTGTTGGTAAGTCAGAGCTCGCTAAGACATTGGCAGCATACTATTTTGGTTCTGAGGAGGCAATGGTAAGGCTGGATATGAGTGAATACATGGAGAGGCACACTGTTTCCAGGCTAATTGGTTCACCCCCATGATATGTGGGATACATTGAAGGAGGCCAGCTAACTGAAGCTGTTAGAAGACACCCTTATACTATTGTCCTCTTTGATGAAATTGAAAAAGCTCATTTTGACGTCTTCAATATGATGCTTCAAATCCTTGAAGATGGAAGATTGACAGATAGTAAAGGTAGGACCGTGGACTTTAAGAATACCGTTTTGATCATGACTTCTAATGTCGGTAGTTCAGTGATTCTGCAGAAAGAACCTCGTAGATCTCCATTCCTTTTTAACTTCGAGGAGGAGAAGGAGAAGGAGAGGAAAGAAGAAAACAACTACACGAGAATCAAACGCCTTGTCACGCAAAAGCTGAAGTCATTTTCTCGCCTCGAATTCTTAAATCGATTAGATGAGATAATTGTTTTTAGACAGCTCACCAAATCAGAGGTAAAAGAAAAAGAAGACTTTGGCGGAAAGAATATTGAGCTGCAGAAACATGTTACAATGGACACAGAGGAGGCTACAAGATTGCAGGAAGATAAGGATTCTTTCCTATTCTTGGCATTGAAGAGTTACCAACGTTGTTTGGTCACTGGAGACGAGTATGATATGAGAGTGGTATTTCGGCTTGTTTCATTATGGTTCAATTTTTCAACAACTCAGAAAGTAATTGATTCCATGGTCAACGCAATAAAAAGGTTCAATCGTATAAATTTCTTCCATTAGTGTATCAAATTGCATCAAGAATGGGTGGTTCAAAGGATAGTCAAGGACCCCATAGTTTCCAGTTTGCTTTGACGTTCCTTGTTAAAAAAATGGCACTTGATCATCCATACCATACGATATTTCAGCTTCTAGCTCTGGCCAATGGAGACCGAATCAAAGACAAACAAAGAAGTAAGAGTGCATTCGTGGTTGACTTGGACAAAAATCGTGTTGTAGAGGACCTCTTGAATGACCTTTCATCTCATCATCAAGAACTTCTTCAACAGATGAGGCAAATGGTAGAGATCTACATCAAACTCGGCGGAACTCAAAACTTAGAAGGAGGATAGAAGGATAGAACTACCCCGGATATACGTAGTTTTAGGCCAGGGGACGATCAAGACCGTGGTTAAGCTTCATGAAGATATCAGTGCGTATCTGGATCCAATTCTTTCTTTCAAAGAAACTTTTGTTTCTGCTATATCAAATTTGGATGAGATATTGCCCAGTTTACAAGAGATGACAAGTATGGAATCTTCAGTTTTAGCTATTGAAGGAATTCTCGAATTTGAACATCGAGGGACACATTTTCTTTGGTGTCTGCATCTCAAATCAAGAAAACGCTTCTCGAGGATTCTATGATCCATTATGACAGCATGTGCAATGAAGCCTTCACTTCACTCTCCTTGATTCAGGAATTCATGGCTGAGATTCCTTGTAACCTCGTAAATGAGCATAATCAAAGGTGTTCATCGGAGCAGGTGGAAGAACAATTTTCACAATTGTTTAAGGACATGTACACTCCCGCCAACAATTTCTCGTCAGTTTCCATGGAGCGGTGCATCAAATTGAAGAACTTATTTGAGAATGCTCAATCTAAAATTGTTAATTTAAATGATATGCCAAGTAGAATTCTTGAATTGCAGGTATTTTGTGAGGCTATTCTTCGACCAAGTGAACCTCCAGAAGAAGAAAAGATGTTTGAAACTTTGGGAAGGTTTAGATCCTTTCAACTGGCAAAAGCGGCAGATCCTAATTTCACCGGCGGTGCAGGGAGTTGATTTTCTTGGTATCTAACGAAGTGGGAGAGTCCATTTCTCATACGCTTGAGATAGGCGGACCCCATTTCAATGGATAAGGCACTGGTTATTATTGTATATTTTAAAAGGTGTTATTTGGGAAACGATGGTTATTTTAAGTAATTTCTATATTTGGGTTGTCTTTAATAAGGTTGTTGAAAAAGTCAAAGGTTACTTAAGTGCCTTATTTAATGATCATGTAAAACCCTAACTACTTTGTAACCAACTTTTGGGTTATAAAAGGAAGTGAGGGGCTCATTTGTAAAGGGTGACTTTGAGAGAGGAGAAGAAAATACTTTTGTGCAAGCTTTGTTTCAGGAAGAAACTGTGTTCTTTGTGAAAAACATTTTGGAGTTAATGAAATACGAACTTTGTGTCTCATTCATTGTCTCTTGTAACATTTGATGTTCTTATGTTCATTAGATGTTAGGTGTTTTGAATCTTGCATGCAAATATTATCTTTGATCTTATTGTCAACATTATTAATCAGTTGTTCTAGTTCACAGT
Source organism: Taxus wallichiana var. yunnanensis (assembly GCA_018340775.1). NCBI lineage: Eukaryota > Viridiplantae > Streptophyta > Pinopsida > Cupressales > Taxaceae > Taxus > Taxus wallichiana. The sequence goes on along the minus strand of CM031239.1, from coordinate 770,720,040 downwards.
GATCAAGCTCTGATTATCTACTTGCTCATGTGTGTTCCCTTTTACACGTTCTTGTTTGGCTAACTCAAACTCCGTTTTATTTGTGTTGGTTATTCATCTTTCCTCTTCATGCAATATTAGGCTTTGTGTTTACCTAACTCTTGCATGTTCTTTCAATTCATTCCATTTCACTCCTTTCCTTCATTCCATTCCATCTCCTTCATTCACTTTTCTTTCCATTGATGTTCCAAAACACCCCCCACATACAATTTTGAATGTACAGATGTAAATACAGTTTTGGTTTTCAATAAAGGCAGCCTCACCTTCATTGAGGAGGGACTTCGTTCCCACACTGTTGCATGTCATTTGCATGCGTGCAAATCCATATGCTAACATCGCTCAACTGCTGGAAATACATAAATAAATTAACAGCAATACCGAAGATTTTGAAACCACTTTCCAATGCCTCCAGATACCCTAAGATAAGACCAAGTCACCAATCTTGGAATATTTTATTTGTTAATTCTGATCCTAAACTCTTGAGAATAAACTGTATAGATCTGTGCCAAACGCTTGCAATCCCTGAATGGAATTGCCTCTGAATATTCAGAGGTTTCCATCCCCAAATATGTGAATCCAATAGAGGGTTTCCATCCTCTATGGTTGAATTGAACGAGGGTTTCTGTCCTCAATCAATTTCTTTTGAAGCGCTGCTCCAAATTTGCAAAATCTGTTTTTTTGAAGAAATGATATATACCCGAATGAAATGAAAGAAAAAAATCTGTTTTTTTTGAAGAAATGATTCTTTCGGTGTGGAGCAACAAAGAGTATGTGGCTAACACATCCTTAATTTAATGAAAATATTGAACAATGGTGGGAAGAAATGAAACACATCAATGTTCATGCTATGTTCAATTTTACATCCAAACTCGCTCTCTTGAGAAGTAGAATGAAGAGCTGGAACATAAATGTCTTTGGAAATATATTCACTCAAACTACAATAGCCATACAAAGACTGGACCAAGTCCAAAGACACATCAGAGATCGGCGATTCTCTCTTGCCGCTGTGGATCAAGAATAACAATTAATCAATCAAGTGGCAACAATTGAAAGGTAGGAAGAACACTATTACAGAAACACATCAATGTTCGTGCTATGTTCAATTTTACATCCAAGCTCGCTCTTTTGAGAAGTAGAATGAAGAGCTGGAACATAATTGTCTTTGGAAATAGATTCACTCAAACTACAATAGCCACACAAAAAGACTGGCCCAAGTCCAAAGGCACATCAGAGATCAGTGATTCTCTCATGCTGTTGCGGATCAAGAACAGCAATTAATCAGTCAAGTTGCAACAATTGAAAGGTAGGAAGAACACTATTACAGACAGATCTAGGAAACTTGGATTTTATTGGAAGACTCAAATACTGCCTTCCACAAATCAGTCTAAAATAGACGACTTCTGAACACAAAAACAGAAATCATAACTGAGCAAAACCAGATTCTGCACTCTTCACTAAACAATTCAGATTAATGCTACACAATACTTCCAAAATTTTGTACAAGAGGAGGAATCTAGACCAGTAAAAACTCGAGCAAGAAGCACACTTCTCCAAAAATAACCCCAAAACTTTCCAGGATAAGGAAACTGATGAATAATTAGACCTATTGTAGAGGCGGAGCTCATAAATTTTCGTAGTTCAAAAGGAAAAATCTCTTAGACCGGATGGATTCTCAGCCCTTCTCTATCAATCTTTTTTGAGGTTTTAAAGAAAGATCCACTTGAAGTAATTCAGAAGTCAGAAAGGAAGAAGAATGCTCACTCAAACAAATGTGACAAAGCTGATATTAGTCCCCAAAGATGCAAACACTGGTTCTATGGCTCTAATTCAAGCCCATCAGCCTTTGGAATGATTTTGAAACATTAGGCAATAGCAAGGAGCCTTAAATCTTTAATTTTGTGGTTCATTTCAAACACGGAATCAGCTTTTGTCCATGGCCGCAAATTATAGATAACATAGTAGCAGTTCAGGAAATAATCCATTCCACAAAGCACCAAAATCGACTTGGCGTCATCCTAAAGTTGGATATGTCAAAGGTCTTAGACCATTACGATTGGGATCCAATAGCATAGAATTTTAAGGTATTTGGTTTCAGTAAGCCTGTGATGAAATAAGTGGAAAGCTGCTACGCCAGCACCTCCTATACAGAATCAATAGATGGTACAAGAGGAAATGGTTCAACCCAACTAGAGGGTTAAAGCAAGGAAACTCCTCAGTCCTTATCTATTTATAGTCATCGGTGAAAATCTGCCCCATCTTCAAAAAGGGATGCAATAGAAAGGTCAAACTCATGGGCTGCTTGCTATTGATGGAGCTAAATTAGGCTATCAATTTACCGATGACACAATTCTATTCTTAACAATAAGGCAAAAGGACCTTGAAAGTCTCAAGACGGCTCTTCAAGAATACTAAATCACATGAGGATAAATGATCAATGCTAGGATATCAACATTTCTGTTTGCCAGTTTCCCTCCAAGAAAGAAGCAAGATTTTCTCAAAATCATGGGATTCAAGGAAGGAAAATTCCAATTGTATATTTGAGATTACCAATAGACTAGAAAGCAACCAATGTCATTTGGGAGCAAATATAGAAAAATCTGGAATAGAAGCTGTCCCACTGGACAAAAATAGTTCATGCTAGCTGGAAGACCACAATTGATCCAATCTGTTCTTCAAGCTGTACCCATGCATTTGATTACCCTCATCCCAATGATTGCTTTGGTAGAGGAAGAGCTTGTCACTATCCAAATAAGATTCCTTTGGTAGGGAAAAATGACACTTACAAACATACATTGGTAGCATGGACGACCATCATGAAGTCAAAAATCAAGGAGGCTCGAATTCAAAAGCATTAGGTTGCTTAACCACTCTTTCCATACTCGTTTGGCATGGAAATTGAGATAGGTAGGAAATCAACGATGGGCTGCCATTCGCCAGTAAAAATATTTCCATACTCCAATGTTGAACCAATACAAACAAACTTAAGGCTTCCACCATCAACAATAACAAAACAAATAAAAAAATGTTAAAATATAAGAGCATTATATAGTGTTCTTGTTCGGTTATGAAGTTATTCCTACCTCTAACTACCAACCGTTTTTGGAACCACCTCTCTCTAAATAAATATACCATGTTGTGTCCATTACGGATAGTGTGCAAATTTTCCCTTCTCTGATTTCTTTCTTCTTGCATATGTGTAATATCCCCTTTTGGCGTGTTATTCAAATCTACAAATTAACTTGTCCAAATCAATCCTAGGAAGACAAGATCTCCTTAGTTTGACTTCAAATAACCCAATGTCGGCAATAATTCAACTCAAAATGGGGTTGGAGTATGCCAAAGTGGTGGGTTAGATGGGAAAACTAATTAGAATGCTAATATCACCCAGATCTGATTTTTAACAGCACTTAATTAATTAAATAAATATTCAAACTGCTGCAATCTTCCAAAATTATTTCCCGCTTAACCATCCAAGCAAAAATTCTCAAACTTTGGATTTTGGGCCACAAAAATATGAAGAACAATGTCCCAAAATCAGTTTTTGCACAACCAACATAAAACCCTAATTTTGCCCTAAAAATTAGGTCGCCCAACACATTTAGGGCATCCAATTAGCTCCAAAAATTATAAAATCACTTTCTCCTTATTTCTCCTAATTTCTACAACCAAATCCAATATTAAACTAACCCCAAACTGCAGATCTGAAATTAATATTAATTGTTAGCAACCAAATAGCTGACAGACAACTGAAATCTTCTAAAATTCATAACTCCTTCAATACTTAGTGTTTTTCCATGAAACAAGATGCAAAATGAACTAGAAATTTAGGGCTTTCCACTGCATTAAGAATCTGAATTTTTTGAGCATTAAAACCTTGCCAAAACAACCCCAAAAAACTGATTTCAAGTCGCTAGGGTTAGATAAAATTATATAAAATAATTCCAGCTCTTTCTAACCATCCAACACACCCAAAATATCCACCCTTGCACTGAAATAATTAATAACACAACAGATTTTAGATCAAGCTCATATGGCATCAAAATATAATGAAACAAGCTCCAATCCAAGTCAATTTGGTAAAATAAATTGCGTAAGCAATAACAATCCCAAAAGAACTTCAAAGCCTTCACATACAATGCAGATTTACTCTTAAATAAATGCACCAACACTCTAAACCAAGTCGCCATGCTTAGAATGAAGGAACAACACATAGATTCATCAACAATGATTACGAAAGGCTTTAAGCTAGGGCATACATCCCATTTCTCCAAGCATGGAGTAATTTCAAATTTTCAATCAACATAACCCATAAATGAAATGCGACCTCCGTTTATAGAACTAAGGGGTGCAATGTCCAATGACCGACCTTTTCCCTTTTGTAGGGAAAACATAAACTCTCATTAAAATATTTAATACTTAGACTATGTGCACTTTATTTATTTTTTAATTAAATAAATAAAAGTAACCAACCTATGTCCACATTATACTAACTAAAGAGACTCCCACTTGTAGCGCTAGGCATGCCAAGGGGTTACAATGCAAATGAAAAATAGATATTAATAATGTCCCTGAAAAGGGGACATTAGAGTCCTCCTTCTCGGAAATTGTTTGCCCTCAAGCAATAAGAAGCTCATAGATCCATGCATCATGCCCCAAAGAGAAGACGTGGGGTGGTGCATCCAAATCCTCGATCCGGTGCTCGTCAGTGGCCAAGTGTTAGAAAAAACAAGTTTCTTTCCCTCATGTCAACCCAAAAAGATGGGTCATCAACTCCTTAACATGTGCTCCAAGAGATGTGGTGTCACTGCATTTCACCTTGAAATTTGCACGACTACCCTATCCGAATTTTTTTCTTACTTTTAAAATAATGGGTCGTTTTGTGTTTTTATTGCTTGAAATATCTTATATTGTGTCAAGATAATCCCAAAGAGCCATATTAGCCTTTTTCGCCAAATACCCAGTGCCCAAAATTGTTTTATTCTGTCGTGTGGGATTTGTCTCATGGAAATTTGTATTTAATTATTTTGAGCCCCGTATGAGGCTATTTGCGCTCTGTTTTAACTCTATTATGAGCAAATATGTTATTATTCCTATGTGCCGAACGGTTTTAATTTGTATTAAGTTTTGGGCTTTATTTGTAACTTTTGGCAATTTTTCGTGTTTTTGTGGTGTCCCGTTTCGTTTTCTGTGAAATTTCTCTGGAACAATTCCTTTGCCGGGTAAGCCCGATTTTTGGCCTGGAGCAGCTGGAAAACATATACGCACATTATGATTGGAGTAAGTCGCCATTTGAGGTCTGGATCACTGGGAAAAAGCAAAGTCGTGCACGGAAAAGCCCTTGCGGGGATGGGCGCATTTTTGGAAAACAAAGGATTTAAGCTGCAAGGGGAAAAATATAAGCCGCAGGCAGGGTGGGAATTTTATACCTGCCTAGCAGGGTACTTTTTCCCGTGTTATAAAAGTCACTTAAGCTGCAGTGGGAAAGTTAGAGGCCGCAGGCAGGCGGGAATTTATTACCTGCCTTGCAGGGTGAAAATTCCCATGATAAAATAAAAGGAAAGTGACTTAAGTGAAATCATGGGATTTTAGTGCCTGCCTTGCAGGGTAAAGAATCCCATTGTGAAAAATTCTTAAAAATAGAATTACATGTGCAAAAAAGTGCGCCCCCTTTGGTGAGAGAATGGCAGCCTTAAATTGATTATTTTAATTAATCTATTCTCTCAAAAAGTGCGCCCAAGCTTGGAGGAAGTCAACAAGTCAAAGATGAAATAAAAGAAATGATTTAAAAGCATTAAAATTAATTTATTTAATGGCTTCCCTCTTCCTCTCAAAAAGTGCACCCCATTTGGGTATTATTTAATGTTTTTTAAAGCATTAAAATATTAAATTAATTTCTATTTTCAGTGGCTATGGTCAAAGCACACTGTGAAGCTTAAGTGAAGTGATGTGTGAAGGATTAAATTGGATTAATTTAATTTATTGGATGGCTGTCCTTAAACATGCTATTTTTAAAAGAGAAAAACATGATTTTTAATTAATTAATTGCTTTTAATTGTTAGGGCAATTATTAATTATAGAATTGTGAAGGTTATATAAGCATGGGCAGCCATATGGGTGAATTATTCAAATCACAGGTAAAGAATTGCAGCCAAGTGGAAAAGTGCGCCCCCATTAGAGGAAGGATTTTGCTCAGACAAGGTGACAACAAGGCTAAAAGCTTCCAGATTTGGCGCATGCTTTAGAGGAGGTTGATCTTTGTCTGCATAATTGTTTCCACAGGTGTTACAGGAGCTCAGGTGTTGATTGAAAGGATTCATGCTCTCTTTATGTGCAAATTAAACACCATTTTTTGGGGCAGCAGGCTTGAAAAGTGCAGATTTTTACAATTTAAATTCACTATTCATGCTCCGGTGGCCATTTTTGTCTGAATAAATTGCAGGAATTCATTACAGGTGCTTTACAAAAGAAAAGGAGTTTTTATCAATGTCCAACACATTGCAAATATCCTCCGAATCTGAAGAATTGTCCAGATCTGCACCAGTATTGAAGAAATCTGGCCAAATAAGAAGAAAAAGAATTATTCAGACGAAGATAGACAAAGCTATGGCGAAAAGAGATGAAAAAGAAAGCATGATGGAGTCATGCATTGCTTCCAAACTTGCAGACATAGGAGACACAGATCTAGGCTCGGAACCTCTTGCCGATTTGATAGATAGATCCAGAGCGGGAAAGACTTCACTCATGCGTGCGGTCAAAAGCAGTGGAATTATCCGAGCTGTAGCTTTTTCATGTACTGACCCAATTGCGAGTTCGTGATGGAGTGTGCTAGATCTTATCATCCTTCATCCAAGTTAGTGCGTGATGCTTCGGGAAAGACAATAATTCGTTTGGATGCAGAGTTCATCAATTATTGTTTGAAGATTCCAGTGCGAAAGGTGGTGACTTCCATTAGCATTCAGGATGCTGACAGTAGATGGGAGAAGCATAGAGCTGATTGCGTGAGCATCATGAATAGCCGATACATGAAGAAGCCTAGATCTCCTTCAAAGTTCCCGAGAACTCTTCCACGGTCCAATTTGGTGCAGGAGGCAGATGATGTCGTCAAATTACTATGCAGGATGAATGGCGAAGTGAATGCCTACACTTTCCGTACATGGATGTATGCTTTCATCAGGACCATTGAAATCAACAAGGTTGATTCCATAATCAATTGGTCGGAAATTATTAGCAACAACATCGGTGAGCAACTCCGGAGCGTGAAGCGTACTTTCAGCTTCAAGATGACTTCATACTTGGTGTATGCTGCAGCTTCACAGGGCGTCTTTTCCAGGCTGGATAGATGTGGTGTTCTTTCCAAGGACCCCATTTTCGAATGCTACCCATGCACTTCATCGCACCTACAAAGCGAGAAAGACTTCAAAGTGATCAATGATGACTTCTACGATTTCATCTGCAGGCTAGAAAAAGACTTGAAGGCCAACAGGGTAAGCAAGGAAGCGTGGGAAGCTGTGTCCAAGATTGGAAATCTATTCATTCAATTTGCAGATTTCACATACCTCGGGGTTACGAGGCTTTTTGGAGAACCAATAAAGATGCCTGTATCCAAATGATAGATTGATCGCCATACGGAGCTAAGCGAGGCAACTTGTGGAGTTATACGACCTTGATCAAAGCGGCACAAGTCTACGGGCTTCTTCCCAATCGCTGTGGGATATTACAGCTACATTAGCATTCACAGAGCTCGAGGGATGGAAGCGCAAATGTTATCCGAGTATGAGCAAGAGTTCTTCCTTGCACGGCTAAACTTCGATCCATTTGGAGTAGCCAGCAGACAATCTCCCAAAGAAGATGCACATGTGCCTTCATTAGAAGATTTCGGATGAAGTGCAAAAGTGAGTACGAGGTTAGAAAAAGAGATTTCAGCAGGTTGTCAAGAAAGCAAGTGTTAGACTTTGGACTAGCGCGGATACTGCAGATCTTAAAGTTGATGGGAATGTGGTACTTGACACTTACCATCAAATGGGAGGAGATAAAGCCATACTGCAGAATAACATAGGAGGCATGCAACACAATTGAAGAAAGGTCGAAAGCTGTGTTGGTGAATACTTCAAACCGTTCTTGTGAAGGGATATTGCCTTGATGAAACATTGATGAATCAAGTCACGGGCAACTTCAGCGCAGGAGATTCCCTCAAGCGAAAGCAGCAGGAAAGTCGAGAAGTTGAAAGTACATAGAAGATCTCAATCCAAGGAGAGGATCACTTCTACGATCGTGACTTTAACTCCAGTTTCTCTAGTACCCAATGCGTCACCAACTATTGCACCACAACAACAGGATGCTTCCATGCCTCCACTGAATCCAACAACATTCATCTTCTCCCCTCAGCCACTTTGTTCAGCACCTGTTCAGGAGGATACGTTGAAGGCAGATGATGGCAGAATTTGAAAGGGCTTTGTCTTTGGATGACTCAGAAGATAGCAGCCATAACACTGTGGCACTTTTTGACAGAGAGGATGCAGAGTGGGAGATGGTAGTGCACTCAGTAACTTCTCACTCTCCGAGAAGTAATTTCTCGGAATGGCTAGCTTTGCAATTTGTTCCAGAAGCGAGAATGGAGATGAACTTAGGGGAGCACGACTTGTAGCTACTCCAGGATCTGAGCAGAAGAGACAGAAGGCCTAAAGTTGCCAAAGCAACTTCTAGGTTGATCATCGAGGATTCGAGAGAGAAGTTTGCTGAGATATCAATTCCGGAAGAAGGAAAGATAGAAGAGGAGCTCACGGCAGAAGATGTGATAGTGACCAAAGTACCACTCGGTCAAGCCACCACTGAAGGATTGAAGCAGGACACGCAGACATTGATAGATGCTTTATTCCTTAGGCTTGACAGTGAGAAGGCGGAGAAAGAAGAGCTACAAAAGCAAGTATCTCAATTATGTGAGATCATAGCCAAGGTTGCTAAACCTTCTATTCAGCCCATTTCAGAGCAGGTGAGTGATCATCTTATGCAGGAAATGGAGGACGCAAGCAATCAAGTAAAGGCTATTGACGAATGGAAGGATTTGATTATTCATCAAGCTTCTGTACAACTTGGGGAAGTGCCAACCCGCCTAAAGGTTATGAACGATGCAAAGAAATCAACTAAAGCAACTGATGGCAAACATAGAAGGCATGAATACGATTACGAGAGAGTAACTTTGAGTATTTTGGCCAAGATCAACAAGCTGCCGGGAGATGTATTAATTGCGGAGCGGATTGTACCGGATGGATCAGTTGAGAAGGGGAAGCAGTTAGAATTTGCAGTATCTTTCCGTTTGGAAATCTGCAGAGTTTTGCTGAAAAGGATGTAGGCACTTGAAAGTAGGACGTCATCCTTACTCGACAGTATCATTTCTTTCACGGAAGAGGATGTGGTCGAAGGCGTTACTTCTTACGTGCGGATTGTTTCTAACGAGGTGCCTAATTCCCTGGAAGGGTCTCTCCTGATGGTACAAAAGAGAATTGATAAAGCTACCAAACCTTTCACGATGAATTCTATCAGTAGACTGGTGGCACTGCAGGCAGACATTGCGAGGTTTGGGCCGAGCTTGGAAGATGTGGAAGCATGCATCAAAGTGTTGAATGAAGGGTTGCTGCAATGAGGACAGAGAAAGAAGTAGTGGCTAAAATAGATGGAAGGATGCTGAATTATATGTTCGACAAGTATATCATATATCAAAACAAGAAGATGTAGACATTACAGCTGGCATGACTTCTTCTATTCTTTCTTCTTCTATTTTCTATGTTCCCGGATGAAATTGTAAAACTTCTAAGTTATTGGTTTTACAACCATTACTTGAAGTCATGTGGAACCATTCTATTAGTTAAGTGATACATGTGTCACTTAAGAAGAAGTTAGTTGAAGATGATTTCCAAATGTCATCTTTACTTGTTGTTCATGCTTTAGTTCAGTTTGAGTTTTCCATTTGTACTTTCCCTCCTACATTCTATAAGTAGGAGAAGAACCTTTGGGTTAATGATGGATCAAAATTTGTAAGCAGCAATCTTGTGTTCTAGACTTTGTGTTGAACCCCTGAGAGCAACTTGGAGCAAAGGAATACAAAGGAGCAGGTTTCCGGAGAACTTTGTGTCACGGTGTACTTTGTTTCTTGTTTTTAATCTTAGATCTCTTAGTAAACTTTGTGTTATTATAGATCTAGATCTAGAGCTGCCTTTGTTTTATAAATTTGTGTGTTCATATCTATTGAGTTTCTTCTATGTGCATGCAATTAGCTCTGCTATCTACTAATTGGGATGCACATCTTCCCCATTTCTTCTCTGTATTTCCTTTACTTCCTTCTTCTATAATTTTCCTTTCTTAAACAGCTGCTTACTTGCTGCAGAACTTCTTAGTTATGGTTCATGAACTAAGTGGTTAATGTAAAACCCTTGATAGGTGATAACACATTTTTATTGGCAAATCTGACACGGGAGCCTCACCGGTTAAATGAGGGAGATTTATCTCATGACTGCCTAGGTTTGATGCTATGCGTAAAAATCTAGCCAACAAGATGGTGTCCTCAACATGGCATAGAGAGTCATCAAAGGGATGAGTTTTGCTAAGCTCCAAGGCTGCCCACTCAAAAATGCCCTCATGAAATGAATAGGACAACATCTTCCATCACATGTCTTCAATCCTGCACATGAAGCAAACACATTAGTAAAACAAGTGTTGAGAAACACTTTTCCTCTTTCTTCTTCATGTCTCCAAGGCATGGAGAGCTCCCAAATCTTCCTCATATATGGGTTGTCCCCAAAATCTGTTGTGGCTCCCAACACTGCTGTAATCATGCATTCTTCCTTCAAAAATCAGAACTAGGATGGCTGGTTTCCATCCCCAAATATTCACCCATGAGCCAAAATCAAACACCAACAACCATATCATCAAATGCATGGCAAAAATCTGAATTATAGAAGTGATAGAGAGGTTGGTCATAGTGATGTCAATCATAAAAATGATGGGGCAACAGCTACCACGTTTCATAATCTTTTCCCCAACATGAAAGAACATCAATCTAGTGAATACAAATGGCTCCCATGTAACTGAAATTTCATCCTTAACCATAACCAACTGAAAATTATCCATATGCACAAAATGAAAATGAAATGCTCGAGAAGAGTTCACGCCATGTTCCTACACTTTTTAAAACTTTCCATTGAAGCCCAAATGCAAGCAACAACAACCAAACATTCCCAATACATAACCTTTTGAAGCACATTAATCAAACATCCAAGTGGAAGACATAATTGTTGTTCAAAATCTAAAAATGGACTTCTTACCATCCAAGGTGTAGTCCATGTGATCCATCCTTCCTTCAAGGCTTCCGAGGAGATAGGAGTTAGCATTATTTGAAAAAAAAAAGAGATGATATCCATGTATCCACATAAAGCTTGTAAAACTCAAATTCTTTCATCCCCTTATCACATGAAGCAACATATGCAAGATGACACCACAAATTTCCTCTTTTTCTATGCTCAAAAAGAAAGAAGAAAGCTGAAATATAATGCATGCTTTTATGAATATCATCATGCTCTTTATCTTATGACATCATGCTCACATGATAGTGGTACTAGTTGTTGGATCATTGACTTTGGCGCATCCGCACACTTTTCATGTCGCAAGGACTGGTATGTTTCCGTTATTGTAAATATATGTTTTGAATCAGTAGTATTAGCTGATGGAGAATCACTTGCAATAGAAGGGATATGAGATATATGCATTGTATTGAATAATGCGCATAAAATGTTGGTACGAAATGTTAGATATGTACCTTCTTTACAAAAGAGTCATCTATCTATTGGTCAATTAACTGAAAATCCCAATATTTATGTGGATTTCTGTGGGAAGAAGTGTGTTGTCTTTGATGTGAATCGAGTTGAATGATTGCCCTTGTTTTTGGGAAAGGTGACCTATATCGGCTTGTTGATCCTGCTACTGATTAACATGAATGCATGTGTGGAGGGCAACTCCACTATACATGATATATGGGAGGCCGACATGCCTTGTGTAATATCCCCTTCCCAATCGAAGACCCTTAGCCTATTTTGTCTACCCGACGGCTAAGGGGAGATCCTAAGGGTGACTTAAGTCAATTGTAAGTTATTATAAAGTGCCATTAATAAAAAAAAAAAAATATATAGAGCACTTATAATAATTTATGACTTAATAATTATTAAATCTAGGATGGATAAAACTCAAATATAATTTGTTATCCATCCTAGGTGAAATGACAACTTGCCTTAGAAAGGGAAATGAGAAATAAAAATCCATTTCATTGTGTATTCCACCGTAGGAAAAATGCAACCAGCTTTGGGAGGGTAAAAAAGTATTAAATATCTTTTATAATCTCCCTAATGGAAATAGAGGGTGGAAAATGTATAGAGAAATTCAATGAATGTTGATTGGATGATTAAGAGGTTGCCTTTGGGTCTCTTCTTTCTTTATAAGGAGAAGTCGAATTGCTTAGGCATTCTATGCTACGACAAGTTTGATAATTTTCAATTTGTGTGTTAAGCTTGTAGCTTTTGCATAAAAAATTCTAAGGACGAAAACCCTTAGTATTTTCCCTCTTGTGGACGAAAACCCTAAGAGTTTGAGAGGAATTTCTACACAGGATTTTTCATAGAGCTTGCAAAGATTTCTATTATTTCCAGCAGTGTTTATTGAAGATTTGCAACAGTGAATAAAGTAGATTGGTGAAGGGTTTTGGAGTTAGTTGCATCAGTTGTTATTCTATTTTACCATATGTAGAGCGACCCACTTTCTTGCAGATTTGGGTGCTTTGGAGGTACTTAAAAATCTGATTTGCATTGCTATATGACAACCTGATTTTTATGAATTAAAGCAGTCAGTTTTCCGTAATTTTGGGTCACTTTTAGTGCCATTTTCAGACCTGTGCATGGCAGCGTGTTTGTAGACTTGAATTAATTAATTTCAGTCCTGTCTTGCATCTGAAATATGAGTTTTAATGCATATTTTAGCCTCATAATTACATGGGATCAGATCTGGGTGGAATTAGTTCAATGTGAATGCTGATTTGTATGATTTTCTTCAACCACCCTAGTCTCATTTTGCAGATTTTAATTCTGTTTGGTAGAGTTTAATCTAATAATTATTTGATTATATTACATCTGGGGTTTGGGATTGCTATAAATGCAATTTGGGGTCAAATATATCCATTTGGGGACATTACGGTTGGGAGGATGGATTTCCTCATTCTAAAGAACAATTTCCGTGAAAGTTTTAGTTCCTCCATAGAATCTTTGAGAAATTTAATGAAAAATGTTTTCTAATTATAGTCCTTTAAACTATCAATTGGAGTATCTTGCGAATTGGTAAACCGATTGATGAAAGGGGTTGTAATGTCCCTTTCTAGTGGTCAGTGAATCAAAATTAGGAAATAACACAAACCCTAATGAGAGTTATCTAATTTATATAACAGGTCTAAAAATATAAGAAACCTTAGCAACGAACTATATCTACACTTTCAGGGCATCAAACACCCTCCAAATAAGTTGAAAATAGGTATATGCATTCTCCAACATTTTATATTCAATAAATGGAACAAATGCTGAGCTAAGGTACTCCTAAATATGTGCAAATTATGAAGTTATACGCAGTTGTAATTAAATAAATGACAACAGAAATACAACTCACAATAATGGCTAGAAATGGAGATTCCAATCCCCAAAAATATCATAAAAGTGTGAAATCAGCCTAAAAATTATGAGGAAGATGAATATCAACTCCAATTGCCAAGATGTGCCCTAGAAGGCACTCAACTCCTCCAAGCAAGTCACTACCCTAGGAGAGGGTCCAAAATTGATGTAGAAACCTTAGTAGCTCTTCTTCTATCAAACCCTAGCTAAAACCAACAACATCACTTTTCTTGAAGCACTTAGGAACCACCAATTGAAGAGTTTTCGTTTTTCAATTTGAAGGGTTTTGTCCTCCTTGTATGCCATACCAAAGGGTTTTCTCCCCTAGTGGAAGGAATTAAGCATTCGGCCCAAAAACCATGCAAGTATAATTTTTATGATAAGATAGATTCCCAAAATGAATCCAAACGACCTGTTTTATACCCATTTGGTGGTGCCAAAACCAATAAGAGAGTTTGATCCAGAGGATACCCATAGGTAAGAAGTTCTACACACTCTCCGAACTTGCTTGCTTACGAAAGAGCTCGATGAGAGCTTTCCAATGCATTTTGAATGGGACAAACCGAACTTTAGATGTTGAAGTTACGGCCCACACAAGATTTGTAGTGATAGGCAAAAGGGAGCGGGATGTGCAACGACCACTAGACTTTCCGTGTCGACCAATGGCATGTCGACACGTGGCAAAGAGTGACGCGCAAAAATAGGTTTCAATTTTAACCTTTGGTCTTTGACAGATCAAGATGGTCAAATGTGGTGCCCACATGACACATCGATCTAGGGCCCCAATAGTCGGTGGGGTCCACTTTTTGTTAAGAGAGGGACTCGGCCACCTTATCACCACAATGACATGTCATCGAGCTCATTCCCACATCATCACCGAGCTCTTATAATTAGTGGGTCACATTTGCCAACTCACCACATCGACAACCAACTTGGCGAGCCGGGAGATCGAGCTAGAGGATCGAGTTGGGTTCGAGCTAATCAAGCCCAAAGACCGAGTTCGAGATCAAATACAATTGTCGAGTCCAAGATCAACTCCACCAAAGTAAGCACCCAAGTGCATATGTTAATGCCACCTCACATTGTTATTGCGCATGCCACAAAGCCCAAGAATATTCAATGTGTGGCCGAGTTAAACCAGAGCACATACCTATATACGCAAGGGGTTCTTTGACCATGTATCATGGGATATGGTTTTTAATTTAAAACCTATGTGCTATCTTATTCCCACGAATGTGGGATAAGAATAATTCCATCCTAACCTAACCTAAACACATACACGCCTAAAGTAAATCTTCCTGCACTAGACCACGTGGAGAAAGCAAACGGAGGGGGTGGCCCACATGGTTGGTTAAGCCTTTTTAAAGGCTTATATCTTGTGTGCCCACGTGAAGCCTATATGTGGAGAATGGTGGAAAATGAGTGGAAATACTATTAGGCTACGAGATAATGTAATATCCCTAAAAATATGCTCGAGTCATTTCGAGTATAAAATGGGATTTATATCCCTTATCCCTATATGGGAATTTTTAATTACAAAGGATATTATTTATATCCACTTAATTCGGGCCCCTAAACAACTATATAAAGGGGTCCCCACGGTCATCAGATTCCAAACACACTCGAGCTTCTTAAGCCTCTCAAGTTCGGAGACTCAAGTTCGTAGAAAGGAGCTCAAAAAGTTGGTGCGGAGCGTGGGAGAGGAGATTTGGGTGCGAGATGGCCCTTTCAAAGATAAAGGAGAGTAATGGTCCTTGTTTCTATGGAGACGGAGATTTTTTTAGCCCGATATTAGACAGAGATTATAATTACCCTAAAGAGCCTGTATTATGGAGAATCAAGTACTAGATACCATTGATATTGCGAGAGAACTTGAGTAATGTCGTAATGGGAGACTGAAACCTCTTTCGTTCATTATAGAGAACATTGTAGATTGCTTGTTATTTTACGGAGATTATCCGCCCGTCACTGGAGAATTTTGTATTGCCTCTAATCAGAAGAGACATTGTAATAGCTATTACGGAGCGTATTTACCCGTTTCAGTAACGGAGATATTGTAAATGCCTTTTGTTATTGCAGAGATTGTTGCACGCTGTCGTCGCCGCAGAGAGATTGCCCGTCAATATGGAGATTATGCTCGTTGTCGATCACAGAGATTTGATAGCTCGTCATTACGAGAGATTGTGCCCATCATCGGTGCGGAGATTATAGTGCGTCGTCATCATGGAGAATTAACCGTCTGCATCGCCATGACGGTGCTAGATTGTGGGCAGGTGTTATCGTCAACAGAGCCAAAGCTTTCTGGAAGGCGTAACAAAGGTATTTTTTTTGCAAACCAAATGCATTATTGATATGAAAATTGTACTAAAAGCATATTTATGTTTGTAATAGAGTGGTTCAAGAGTTTTTCTCAACCCGGAGACGTAGCCCAACCTGGGTGAACTCCATTATCAATTAGTTTGCGTGTTCTCTGTTCTCATCGCTTGCCCATTGTTTTAAATTCAATTTTTATTGCTGATTTTAATGTATGCCACTTTTTACAAGAAATTGAGAAATGGGTAAATGTATGCCAATTTGAATGCGAAATAGCTAGGAAATTGGGAATTGAAAAAGTATTCGGAAATGGAGAAACCGAATCAGTTTATTGGAGCCCGTTTTCAGATCGAGTCTTCCCCATGACCGACCTCATAAGGATGCTTGCTTTTAACTTTATCTTTGTCTTTTCACCTCTTCAACCCAATTGACTTTGACTTGTGAAAGAAACCATGAAAGAAAATGCAAATGCTCATGAAAATGACAGAAAAACATGACAAACACTTCCCTTGTTCACTTTCTTCTTGCCTACAGAAGTGGAATGGGCTAGAAGTCCTCCAATCATACTAGTTTGAAAAGGTGACATTACAGTCCTCCCTTCCCAAAATTGTTTGCCCTCAAGCAATTTCAAGCTCTCATGCCCAAGTGCCATCATACCAAGGTGAAGGAACATGTTGTAGTGCTCCCATAATCTAGATCCTGTGCCTATCAAATGAAGGAGTTTTTCCCAAATAAACTTTGATACCGGCTGCCCCTTTCTTCATTGAAGTCCTCTTCATCTTCAAAAACAACAGTAACAACTTCTTCCTTTGCATACTCAACTATATAAAAGCCTTCCAAACTGTTGTAATCTTAGTCATAGAGCAAGAAGTTGATGAATAATCAACAACTTGACAAGCTAATCCATGTCCCAATGTGGCATCCTCATTCTTCGTTCCATCCTTGTCAACTAAGGTGGAAGAACACTCCATATTCCCAAATACAAATGCAACTGAAATTAGGTGGGGGCTGCTAGAAATGATGACAACAACATCAATGATGGCAGTTTGGCTCATGGCTGCCATAAAAACACTTCCTTTCTCACTTGGGGTAGATAACACCTCATTCCCCAACTCTTGATTGCATTCTTCACTCAACGACAAACTCGGAAAGGCAAACTTGAGCATCATGCAAAACTGATCCAAAGTCAAACACCTAGAGTTACCTTGCTGTAGTGGCCTCTTTGGCTGCCCAAAAGGTGGTCTAGGCTGCCCTCTTCCCACTATCCTAGGTTGGGTTGTACCTTCCTCAAAGCCTTTATGTTTCACTCCCAATCCAAGTATTGAAGGGACTCTATTTCTATGCAAAATGAAACCTTTTGCAATCAAAAACTTGCCATCCTCCATTGTGGCATCTTTATCTTCAATTACAATCCCATACCTTTTAGCATATGCTCGGGTGGATAACAAATTCAGTTGCTCTTTCTTCTTTATTCCTATGCCTATAGAAAGAACAAACACATTAAAAGCAACAAGAGCTCCCAATTTCATTTTTTTATGCATCGTAGGTATGGAAACTAGCTCTCTTCCATGGCTTGCATTCTCGTCATTATTTTCAGTCAAGTGATTGAATCCTAAAATCCCAACCATGTTGTCCCAAACACAGCTGAACACATGCTTTTTCTTCCCGAAAATCAGAAGGATAGTAGCTTGGATCCTTTTCATGATAGCTGAAAACACATCAACGATGATAGTAGATTGGAAACCCTTCACCCTCATGGTTGGATACTCATCTCCAGCTTGGTCTCCAAAAGATGCTCCAAACTAATCTCTTCAAAATTTGGTTCGAGCAGAATTTATGAGTACTGGTATGTAAGTATGACAACCATACTTTGCTCAGAATTTCTTCCCAATCAATACCAAATATGTTGGAACATTGGCCTTAATTGATCTCAATGAGTGAACCCTCTTACATACAATTTTAAATGAAAAGAATGTCTTCAAACCTGCCCCTCTATTGTTGTCCAAAGAAGATATGCACAACCCAACACATGAAATTGGGGAGAACATCCCATCATGGTTGTAGCATTGCATTTCATTATTCAAATTCAAAATTGTAGTGACCAACAAACACCTTGTGATAGTTACCCTTACCTTGTCAATGTCACTAGAAGAAGAGCACCTCTTCCTTATGATTGAAATCCACTTGGTGGCTGCAAATAGAATGTGGAACCAGCTGAACATGTTGGTCATAACAGCCACAAGATTCGAGACAACTCCCACAATGATTCGGGGTTCATGATTCACATTTTCCAAGCTCATCTCAGTCATGTTAGAAGGATGAATTACACCACAAAACTCCCATTGAATCCATGTCTCATTAGGCATTCTTGCTAGGTATGTTTTAGAGAACCAATCCCAAACAATGGCATGATACATTACTTCACCTCGGTTCATGAAAACTGAATTATTGCATACCTTGTAGCAAGTTGAATTTATATTCCATGAAGCTGAATTTGTATTTTCAATGGATGAATTATCCATAACCTTCACATACATCCAAAAGTGGCAATCTTGAAAGTAACTTGAGTCCCATAAAACCATAGCAAGTTGATTCATACAATCTTGATTATAAAAATAACACCTAGTTTGCTTACCATTCATCTTCCCATCAATTTCAACACGCTGATCAAGATAAGAAATATATTGCAGCGACATAGGAGGAATTAACAAATCTGAAATATGATCATTACTATCATACCTTAGGTTGTCCTCAACATGTTCACCTTCCTTTGCTGGATGAGGAATGATTGAGATATCTTCTACACTTCCGACCTTGTGACTCAGAATTTCTGAGTTAGGATCAGCCTTCTCCTTCACCTTAGATTCAACAAGTGAAGCTCTTTTCGCCTTGGCTTCAACCATATTTTGTTGACACCCGCATGGAACATCTTCATGGTTCTTGCCAAAGTCATAAAATTCCAGCAAGTTGAACATCAACATTATCATTCGACAATTGGGCTTTAACCACCAATTCCCCTCCACAATTTGGCGTATCATATTTCCCTTCTTTCTTGGGCTCATGCTCCATGGTTTCTTCATCAAACACATGCCCCTTCACACTACTGTCCTGAAAATCAGTCAATGGCTCATCCCTAGGAAGAGTGATAGGTACTTCTAGGGTTTCCATGGGCTGCTCCTTTCAATGCCCAACAACTTCGAGTGTTCTTCTTCTTCCTTGATCATAATGGAAGGATTCTTTCCCTCTAGGGCTAAAACATCTTTCCCAATGTCCTTGGACATAGCTCGGGGTTTAGACTTTGGTCCAATTCCCACTCTACCTTTCTTCAACCCTATGAACTCAACGAGTGATATGACATCACAAATCTTCTTTGGAAGAACCCTATACTCCTCATAGTTGTCCACAATGTTGTGACCCATTGAATGTTGTGTTTCAACCACCAGAATGACTTCCTTTCTTGGGAGGAAGGTAGGTCGGACTGACCTAGATGAAGAATCTCTCACGATTCTTGATGGCTGAATATTATTACTTGTCCTTGAAGAGCTTCCTTCACCATATGGATCAACTATGCCATCATATTCGCCAATCTTTCTCGCTACTGGGAAAACTTTTCAACCCTAACATCATCAAAATTAATGTTCACCATTTTATCTTATCCTTCTAAATGAATATCCTCCAAACTAGGAGGATCGATGCTCTGATACCATTGTAATGTCCCTTTCTATGGCTGGAACTGAAAAATAGGGAAATAACACAAACCCAAATGAGAGTAATTTGATTTTTATAACACAGATCTGAAAATATAAGAAACCCTAGCAGCGAACTGTATCTACACTTTTAGGGCATCAAACACCCTCCAAATAAGCTGAAAATAGGTATATAAATTCTCCAAAATTCTATATTCAATAAATGGAACAAATACCAAGCCAAAGTACTCCAAAACATGTGCAAATTATGAAGTTATACCCAACTGTAATTAAATAAATGACAACAAAAATGCAACTCACAACAATGGCTGGAAATGGTTATTCCAATCCCAAAATATCATATAAGTGTGAAATCAGCCTAAAAATTATGAGGAAGATGAATATCAACTCCAATTGCCAAGATGTGCCATAGAAAGCACTCAACTCCTCCAAGCAAGTCACTACCCTAGGAGAGGGTCTAAAATTGATGTAGAAACCTTGGTAGCATTTCTTCTATCAAACCCTAGCTGAAAACCAACAACATCACTTTCCTTGAAGCACTTAGGAACCACCAATTGAAGAGTTTTCGTTCTTCAATTTGAACAAGGGTTTCGTCCTCCTTGTATGCCACACCAAAGGATTTTTACCCCTAGTGGAAGGAATTGAGCATTCAGCCCAAAAACCATGCAAGTATAATTTTTATGATAAGATAGATCCCCAAAATGAGTCCAAGTGACCCCTTTTATACCCTTTTGGTGGCACCAAAACCAATAAGGGAGTCTTCCCTCATGATCGACCTCATAAGAATTTTTTCTTTTAACTTTATATTTGGCTTTTCATCTCTTGAACCCAACTGACCTGATTTATGAGAGAAACTATGAAAGAAAATGCAAATGCTCACGAAAATATCCGAAAAATATGACAAACACATCCCTTGTTCACTTCCTTCTTGCCCACGGGAAGTGGAATGGGCTAGAAGTCCGCCAATCATACTAGTTTGAAAAATCGGACATTATAAGGGTATTGACATATCTATTATAGAAAGACATAATACTCGTTGCTTGTTTTCAACAACAAAAGACTGTAGCATGATGTGACTACCAGTTATAGGAATGCATACAACATCTGATTTGTAATTTTTAAAGAAAATTGCCTTGTTGGAGATTAAATGTAGATTTGATTTTGCCCATACTCAAACTAATTGATTTCCACAAATGGCAGTGGTATTGGAGTGTTTTAAGAGTGGTAGAATGTGCATTAGAATAAGTAATTACTTGGTGAACCATAAACAAGTAGAATGGAATGGAATCAAGCCACCCGACACAACTGCACAATATTCTTTCCTTTCTAAGGAGCAATGGGGCAATACAAAGAGTTTGTACATCTCACACTCTCGATGTCTTATATCATCCTAATGTTGCAGTGAATGAAAAGAATTACAAGGAACATAAAATAGTTGCTACCATGAACAACTAACTACCCACTATGACTCTTTCACATATTTATAAAATTTCTTAGAGAAGCCGAAGTCGTAATTCATTACAAATATGTAGGCCTATTAAATAGGCAATGCATAACTACATGGTGGGAATTGTTGTAACCACTAAGCTTATTCAAGGCTAAAGACAAGCCTACGAACAACAAACCCAACAATAGGCAAGTAAATAGTGTAACAAACTTAACAAGCTCATTAACACATAACATAACACTATGACCAACACATTAGCTTATTTATTCTAATACCCTCCCTTAATGACTAAACCGAAACAACTCCAAGCTTATCTCTGAATTTTACAAATTTATCTTTACTCAATGGTTTAGTCATTATATCAGCTGGTTGTTCAAAGGTAGGACAATAATAAAGACATATGTCTTCATTATTAACCAACTATTGGATGTAGTGGTGGTGAACTTCAATGTGTTTTGTTCTAGCATGAAAAACAAGATTCTTCACCAACTTTAGAACACTCTGGTTGTCACAGAAGATAGGTGTGGGTGTAGATGAATCAAGTTGAAGATCCTTTATTACTATTTGAATCCACATCAACTCACTAGCTGCACTCACAATTGCTTTATACTCAACTTCAATAGAGGACAAGGCAATTATGCTTTGAAGCTTACTCTACCATGAAAATACTCCTAAACCAAGAGTGAAAACATAACCTATTGTAGATTTTCCTAACTAACTAATCCTACCCAATTTGAATCAGGATACGCTTTGAGGTTAAAATCAATAGATTTCTTGTATAGAATGCCAAATTCAAGAGTTCCTTTGACATATCTAAGAACTCATTTTGCAGTTTGTCAATGTTCTTCACGCGGTTAGGACATGAAGTGCGAAAGATAACTTACTGCAAAACACAAATCCAATTCAAGTGGTAAGATAAATCAAACTACCTACTAATTGCCGATACATTATTTCATTGACCGGTGGTGAATCAGTGTTAGTTGAGAGTTTTGTCCCAACTTCCATAGGTGTAGTTGTTGGATTGCAATCATACATTCTGAATTTTTCTAACAAGGATTTGACATATTTTGTTTGAGATATAAAAATAGTATAACCAAAATTGTAACACTGCCAAAATTCTACACCTAGACAATATTGAAGCAATCCTAGATCAATCATTTCAAATATAGAATAGATGTTGTCTTTCACTTGTTTAATCAAGTCATTATTGCTTCCGGTGATGGCAAGATCATCAACATAGACAACTAGAACCACTATGTCATCACCATCCAACTTAATATAGAGAGTAGATTTTGAATTACTTCTTTTAAAACTAGACTCTAAGATATCTATCAATCTTAAGTGCATAAAAGGACTTCCCTAACTTGCAAACCAAATGCTCTTGTCCAGAATCTCAAATCCTTGTGGTTGAACCATGTACACCTCTTCTTCCAAGTCTTCGTTAAGGAAAACACTTTTGACATCCATCTAATATACCTGCCAACCAAACTGAGTGGCAATAACAATAACCAACCTGAATGTTACCATTTTGATTGTAGGAGTAAAAGTTTCTTTATAGTCTACTTATTCCTATGCATATCCCCTAAAGAACAAGACGAGCTTTGTATTTATCTAAAGAACCATTTAACTTACATTTTACCTTATAAATCCATTTACAACCAATGGATTTCTTACCTTGAGGTAGATCAAACAAAACCCAAGTGCCATTTTTCATTAATGCATCATACTCCACCTTCATGGCAGATTCCCATTCTGACTTTCCTTTGGCTTCAACAAAATTTTTGGGTTCAAAAATTTGTGAAACAACTGAATTGAGAGCATAATTTACTTGTTCATCATTTTGCACTTTTTGTTTCCTAGATCTTGTGCACCGTCCTTCCATGGTTGTTGGATATTCATCCTCCACATCTTTCAATGTGGTATAGTACCACTTTGGTCTTTTATGTTGACTTATCTGATCTGACTATGAATCATTGGATTTTTCCATGGGACTAGATTTCTCTGGTGCATGTCTTTTGAAGTCCTATTCAATTTTAGTGCTTGAACTTGATTCATAATTATCGTCAGTAACTATTCATAGATTTTTACTAATATCAGTGGGTTTTCCATAACTTGAGAAATGTGGAATTTTCTCATCTATTTTCACTTCTCTACTTATAACAACATTATTTGTAGAGATATGTCATGTCCCTTTTTGGAGATTAACGAAATGAAGACCTTAACCCATTCTTCTCCCATGGGTCTAAGGAAAGAAGCAAGGGGAAGACTTGGACGACATTTTCTAAAAATATATTTTCATTATTATCATCTATTCCTATCGGGAAGCCAAGCGCTCCAATATACAAACTCATTTAATTAGAATATAAAGTATTTTGAGGATGTAGGCTCCAAATACAAATTAGATAATTAAAAGGTACTTATTATAAGGTCGGCCATAAAGTTATGATGTAGCACCCCTTATTGCTATAAAAGGCGGTTGCTTGGCCATTTGATTATCGTGTGAATTATATTCTCTTGGAAAGATTGCTTGTGAAGCATCTCTCTACCTCTGCTAAGGACGAAAACCCTTGGAGAGTCTTGTGTGCGGACGAAACCCTTCACCAAGTCTAGGGAAGATTTCAACACGAGAGTCTTCACCCCCTTGAGAGATTTCTTTGTTGTTATCTTAATTTCAGCCTTAGGCAAGTTTCCCTAAGGAGCTCTTTGGGTCAAATATTGAAGATGTTGCTTTCCTTTTGTTATTGATGCAAAATCGGCTTCCTTCAAAGTGGAGTGACTCATTTGTGGAGTGATTTGGTACATTATTTGGCTGTTGTAATAGGGTGCAACCGACATTGAATGGTTTAAGTATTCAAGGTCTTCTATGTGTTTGGATTACATCATCTCATTGCATATAATTTATAAGGGTGAAATCTGGTTTTACATTGAAATTTGGAGGGTTTTGGTAGGCATAATCAGATCTGAAAATATTTATTTATTTCTGCAACAACTAGGGTTTGAAGGAAATTCATTCCAACATTCCTAGGCTTCCAAAAATTATAATTCCTTCACCAATTGATTGTTGAGCTTGAATAATAATTTCATAATATATTTGGAGTGATCTTGCATGGTTTTTAGGGCATTTCCAAGAGGGGCGAATTGCTTGAAAGGCAGGTTTGGCATGTTTTGGTGGATGTTTGGGCAAGCTGATTTGATATTTGCATTCATCATATTTTTAAACCCCAAGATCCCAAGTTTCATGAATTTTGGAGCTTCCTAGGTTAAGTTATGAATTTTTAAAGTAACTCTGCAGACAAGGGTTTATAGAAAATTCATATCTTCATTTTTGGGGCACTAAAAATCAGTTTTCTTGCATCTAACAATTGTTGGTTATTTCTCATAAATTTTGAGCATATTTCCTAAAGGTTTGAGTGAGATTTGTGCCTAGGAAAATGTGTTTGACTTCTAATAAGAGGTCGCTGCCCTAGGAATGGCATAATTTGCAGGTTGCAGGGCTGATATTAGTCATTTGTAACAATTTATTAATATGATTTTTAAGTCACATCTCGTCTCTTTGGTCATTTCCTGAGTCCACCTAAAAAGGCACATTATAGTGGTATCAGAGCATCATCCTCCCAACATTATTGAAGCAATGAAAACAAGTTAGAAAGGATCGCGAGAACACAAGGATAACGGATGTACTAGATAGGCTTACCCTAGCCATCCAAAATATGCAAGGTGGTGGTTTGCTCAAGCGTAAAAAGGGTTTCAAGGGTTGACAAATTGATAGAAGAATACCAAGCCCATCAAAAAGAGCTGTGTGATATCGTTCCCTTTGTGGAATTCGTGGAATTAGAGAACAAGAGAGTGGGCATTGACATAAGGTCTAAAACCAAACCACACCAAGGAGCCACCCGACCCTAGAAGGTAAAACCATTCCCTCACGAAGAAACAGGTAAAGGAGCATGTGGTGGATCAGTTACATGATGGAGAGGTTGGCCATCCCTCTAAGGCAAAGAAGGAAGAAAAATCAGCTCTGCAATGTGTTGAAGAAGATCAATTACCAAAAGGTAAGGAAAAGACTACAACAATTTTTCATGAGGACCACCAAAGGTATGAGGATAATTTAGAATTGTTGCTTTCTATTATGCCATTTCATATTTACACCCATGGGCAATTTGTTGGCCTTGGGGCAAGTTTGATGCTCTGACAAATGGGTACTCTTCATGATGCTCTGCAAATAGGTAGTCTTCATGATGCCAAGAATGGAGACAAATCGGAATTGCGAAGGGTCAATGGGCCAAAGGTTTTGGGGTGACCTTGTTGGAGGCCATGTATATGAAGTGAGTGCTTTTCCGGGTGCCTATAATCACTTTCAATCTGTAATAACCCCTTTTTAGGGTTTTTAATAAAATTTCAGAATTCTGGTTATTAATTGCAGCAGACTGAATTTTTATTGCAGCGGTTAAGATTCTTCAAATAATGTGGCCAAAATTGTTACAAACACCTTCAAATATTAATTAAAGATTTATATATTATTTTTATGGATTTGTGAGCCCAAATCGAATAGGAAATTTCAAAAATAGCACTGCTGGAATATGCTTTAATTCTGGAAATCGCAGCAGCAAGGAGGAGTTCGATTTGGCATGAAATAATGCTCCGTAATTCACGAAAATTCAGATATAGGCCTTCTAAATTAAGACAAATTATTTTCAGTTGATATTCTTTCTTCAAGTACAAATAGTTTAAAGTCTAAGTGAGAGGTTTTCGTCCCTCACAAAGACCTCACTTGGGGTTTTCGTCCCAAATGGTGAGATAATGAGAGTTCACTCTCAAAAGTCAGATTTACATATAAAGTCGATATCCACAAATGAAGCCCATGACCCTAATTCAAAGGTTGGCGCCAAAATAGAAAAGACATGACCCTTCATTATGCCTTATAATTATTTAATTTGTCCTTATCTTGGCCGACCCTCTTAATAGTCTTTTGATTTCTTCATGGCCGACCCATACATTTCTATATAGCTTACTAAAAACATATTAAAATATTTGATATTACTTTCTCCCTTATTTTCTTAATTCACCAAGGAGAAGAAATTGCCAAAAGCCCAATCTTATTCTTTGAGTAGGAAAAAGGGACATTATAGTCCTCCCTCCCCAAGATTGCTTCTCCTTAGCAATCACAATCACCTGGATCCTGCATGATCCTTGTAATCTTCATTTTTGTATTGAAAACTAATAGCTTCTTCTCATTCACGTTGCAAAGAGAAAGCATGTCAAGAATGAATTTAGTCTTCACACCATCATTCGGATCTGCTACCATATCACTGATATTGCTACGATGGGAATCCAACCAGCCTGAAGCACTATCTTCTTTCCCAATACTTATTTTCTGCAATGAAGGATGTATGCAGACTGCAGTAGATTGTATGTCTTTACTGAGTCTGGTCCCTATATAGTCTTTCATACTCTTCAGTGCTTCTTGCTGTGATGCATTGAGTTTTAAAATCACTGCAAATTCTGTAAGACCAGTTAATTTTTCAAGAATCTCTCCCTTATAATGGTGGACAAAGGGTGAAAGCAACTCTTGAAGATTACCCACAGCGGATGCTTTCATTTCATTACTACTAGTCTGCAAACAATGCTCCATTTCCTCACAGAAGATCCTTTGAATCATATAATGTTTTCTGTATGTTATTTTTTGATGTTTTTCACCTTCCAATATCCGTTTGTAAATTCTTTCGAAAGATTTCTCTTTAAGAATATCAGGCCTTACAAGTCTCAAAAGGTTAAAGAGCTCTGTAATATTATTCTGGAAGAGAGTACCTGACAAAAGCACCCTACGCTTGGTATGTATCTGCATGAGAGCATTCAATATGTTTGTTCCACTATTTCGGGGAAGTGCCCTTTATCTAAAATGAGCAATCCAGGACATTCTAAGAGAATTTCCCGGCTTTGGTGGCTAGCTTTCATATCATTCCCAGGCTTCTCAGACACTATACTTGAGAACTGAGCATAACTGACAAGAAGAATGCTTTTCTTTTCTCTCCATTCTTTCAATATTTCCAGCTGGTTACATCTTGATGGTTCTAACCTGTTGTTGATTTCATAGAGGTTATACAGAGGAACTTCCTCTATTTCCCACTCCTTAAATTCCTTCATCCATGTACATAGCATACTCTTTGGTGCTACAATCAAGGGCCTCTCTTCTGGGTACTTAGCTAAAAGACTCTGAATAAAACTAACTACAAGAAAAGTCTTACCAGTTCCTGGAGCATGTGCCAAAATGCATTCCCCAGGCTCTTCAGTTATTAAGTTTTTTCTCAAGAACTCAAAACCAGCAAGTTGGTGGCGTTGCATACGCTCTTTCAATAGTGGATGGAGAACAATGTTCCATACAAGAAATTTTTGTGCTCTTTCCTTTCTGTCATGCATCTCAATTATATTGCCTTCTGGAAAAATCGTAGCATCTTCATTAAAGTTGTCCCTGGCCTGATGTGACCTCCTACGTGCCTTTGACCACTCAAAGTCAAACATTTCTTCAGCTCTTTGGCCAATCAGCCCACAAAATCTGCAAACATGACCAAGATCCTCTTTGTGAAGGAACGAATGATTACAATCTGGTTCATGTTTATTTCCCATCTCTATTTCATTCTCATGGGGGTTCTTTGAACACTCAAAAGATGTAAGCATTTGCCTCCATAAATGAAAATGATAAAAGGCAGCCCGCTGGTCCGTTTGTAGCAGCAGGCAATACAGAGCCCAAAGATGAAGAGTCAAAAGTGGACAAGAGCAACCAAGATATTCCAAGTATCGAAGAAGATGAAAGCCTTGTTGCAGGTCCGAGGATCGAAGACATCTCAGATTTATTGCTTCATAGTTTATCATCACAAAGAGTTTAAAGTCTTCAGTTGATTTCCTTTCTTCAAGTACAAATATTTTAAAGTCTGAGTGAGAGGTTTTCGTCCCTTGCAAAGACCTCACTTGTGGGTTTTGTCCCAAATGGTGAGATAATGAGAGTTCACTCTCAAAAGTCAGATTTACATATAAAGTCGATATCCACAAATGAAGCCCATGACCCTTATTTATACTAATTCAAAGGTTGGCACCAAAATAGAAAAGACATGACCCTTCATTATGCCTTATAATTATTTAATTTGTCCTTATCTTGGCCGACCCCTTTAATAGTCTTTTGATTTCTTCATGGCCGACCCATACATTTCTATATAGCTTACTAAAAAACATATTAAAATATTTGATATTACTTTCTCCCTTATTTTCTTAACTCGACCAAGGAGAAGAAATTGCCAAAAGCCCAATTTTATTCTCTGAGTAGGAAAAAGGGACATTACACAGTCCGCTAGAATTTTCAGGACAGCAACTAAGAGTAAACAAATTAATTTTTTGCTCGTGATCATAGAAAGAGTCTATTACATCACCCTATGTGATTACATTGCTTTGACTATCATGACAGTTATTCTAACAATGGTGTGAAGATGAAGGGTACCAAGGGGAAGAGAAAGAGCTTGAATTGGGAGGTGAAATTAATAACATTCAGCTGGCTGGACTGTTCCTAATAGCAATCAATAACAATCAAATTAATGACATTTTCAGTTTGGGAGAGGAGCCCAAAGATGTTCCCTACAAGAGTGTTATACCTAACTTGGGATCTCTAAGTTACAAGATGGTTAGAAGCAACCCAAGGCATATAAGTACTTCAGATTCACTGCTTACCACTTTGTCATTTCAGATATGGGGAGTGATCATAATTCATGCTTGTTGTGTCCTATGAGACCGCTAATGGGATATCTTTTTGCATAACATGTGTCAAGGGATGATCAGGTAAGAAGTACCTTTTGTGGCAAAGAACATATGGATGTTTGGATTTAATCTCAAGATTGTTTCCACATACAAAATATGAGTGTTGTGTTGAACCCTACAAAAAGAGGGATTGCTGATTTCAAAATCAGTACGGGGCACAATTCTATCATGGTATGTTATGGGCATCAAGAACATGATGAAAATTCTGATTATCTTTTCCAAAGATTGCTAACCCATGGTTCTATGGAAGGACTGGAGAGAAGAGGGAAAAGAGGAGCCATCATTATGGAATTGTGGTTGTACATATTTTAGGCATAGGGGAAATTGATGGTCCATGCACAAAGAAGATATTCCAGATGTTTATTCTCATAGAAAGTATGATTTTGAAGGTTGCAAAATTTGATTTTTGAGATATTGAACTTGTTATCAACTATTTCAACTTTCCCTACACTATGTCTGCTGCCATCAATAAGAGGACACCCATGAGAAGAAATAATTTCCAAATTCCCAAAGCATTTTCAGCCATTGGGGATTGGTCCCTTCTCACCTCATTCATCATTGCAAGGGCAACAAGGTGTTTGATACAAGAAGATGGTAAGCATGACAAAAATCATTTGGTTGTTGATCATAGCATTGCTGTCATACGCACTTCCAGCTTGCACAATGACATATTTGTAAGCATACAAGTGGATTCAATCATGGGAAGTGTTGGTTTTCAGCTCATAGCATTGTTGGCAATCAATATAGGATCATTTCCAGCTCCTATATCACTTTGGTATGGGTATCATCATGCATCTCATACTACAAAGAAAGACGAGGTAAGAAGCCCATCTTTGATTCAATTTCAAGTTTGTTTCCGTATGTGGGATATGGATGTTTTTGCGAGGCTTGCAAAAGGAGAAACTTTTGATTTCAAGATCAATACTACTGATGATTTTATCATTATGAGTGTCGGGATGAGGGAAAGAACAAATAAATCTTATGGGGAACACAAGCAATATAATCATCTTCATATAGGAGGTTGTTTGCACCATTTTTATGCCATGCAATTGATGTGTTTGGGTCATCAAGGTAAGGATTGTAATTCTGATTTTTCAATCTATGGTTCCTTGAAAGAACCAAAGGGAATGTGGGATGATAAATACTTTGACCCAAGGGTCAATTTGAGGGCTGTCCAATAGAGGAGGCCTGCTGTTTGGTGCATTTTCAGTTTGGTCTTTTCAAGATTTTGGAGCATAAAGGGACATCTTAATAGTTGGGAGTTGTATTCACTACACACTAACATGCTTGGACTATTCTATGCAAGTAAAAGTGGAATTCCAGCCACCTTCATTCTGATTTTTGAAGGAAAAAACAAGATTACATTGGTGTTTGGGACAACATGAGGGAAATTGGGAATAACCAATGTTTGGATGGTAACTATGAGGCCTTGGCAAGCATAGAAGAAGAGCTGGTCATCATACCCACAAAGCAAGAATGGATGAAGAAGGGGACACATTTTTTATTTAACGAGTTTGCTTCATGTGCAGGTACATCAAAGAAGGAGCAGCTGAGATTTATTTGGGATCCGGGTACTTGTAATTGCTTGGGGACAAGAAATCTTGGGAAGGGGGACTATCATGTCCTTTTTGGAGATTAGCGGAATTGAAGACCTTAACCCATTCTCCTCCCCGTGGGTTTAAGGAAAGAAGCAAGGGGAAGACTTGGATGACATTTTCTAAATAGATATTTTCATTATTATCATGTATTCCTATTGGGAAGCCAAGCACTCCAATAGATGAACTCATTTAATTAGAATATAAAGTGTTTTGAGCATGTAGGCTCAAAATAAAAATTATATAATTAAAAGGTACTTATTATAAGGTCGGTCATAAAGTTACGATGTAGCACCCCTTATTGTTATAAAAGGAGGTTGCTTGGCAATTTGATTATCATGTGAATTCTATTATCTCTTGGAAAGATTGCTTTTGTAGCATCTCTCTACCTCTCCTAAGGACGAAAACACTTGGAGAGTCTTCGTAAGGACGAAACCCTTCACCAAGTCTAGGAAGACTTCAACACGGGAGTCTCCACCCCTCGAGGGATTTCTTTGCCGCCGTTATCTTAATTTCAGCCTTAGGAGAGGTGCCCTAAGGAGCTCTTTGGGTCAAATATTGAAGATATTGCTTTCCTTTTGTTATTGACAAAATTGGCTTCCTTAAAAGTGGAGCAACTCATTTGTGGAGTGATTTGGTACATTATTTGGTTGTTCTAACAACAAGCACGAACAACGTTGAATGGTTCAAGGGTCTTCTATGTGTTTGGATTACATCATCTCATTGCATATAATGTATAATGGTGAAATATGGTTTTACACTGAAATTTGGAGGGTTTTGGCATGGATTTGAAAATATTTATTTATTTATGCAACAACTAGGGTTTGAAGGAAACTCATTTCAGTATTCCTAGGGTTCCAAAATTATAATTCCTTTGCAATTGAGTACTAAGCTTGAATAATAATTTCGGAATATATTTGGAGTGATCTTGCATGGTTTTTACGGCATTTCCAAGAGATGCGAATTGCTTGAAGAGCAGGTTTAGGATGTTTTGGTGGATGTTTGTGCAACTGATTTGATATTGGCATTCGTCGTGTCTTTAAACCCCGGATCTCAAGTTTCATCAATTTTGGAGCAACCTAGGTAAAGTTATGAATTTTTAAAGTAACTCTGCACACAAGGGTTTATAGAAAATTAATATCTTCATTTCTTGGGCAATCAAAATCAGTTTTCTTGCATCTAACAATTGGTGGTTGTTTCTTATAAATTCGAGCATGTTTCCTAAAGGTTTGAGTGAGATTTGTGCCTAGGAAAGTGTGTTTGACTTCTCCTAAGAGGTCATTGCCCTAGGAAGGGCATAATTTGCAGTTGTAGGGATGATATCTCACATCTACAACAACTTATTAATCTGATTTTTAAGTTTCTTCTTAGCTCTTCGGTCATTTTTGACATTATAAGATATCTAGTAATCTATATGCTTTGGATTTGCTCACTATAGCCCACAAACATGTACCTTTTACTTTTAGCATCTAAACCACTCGTTTTTTCGTTAGCAATTAATGCTAAAGCAATACAACCAAAAATATGGAAATCACTTACATTAGGCTTCTACTTGATCATGGTTGTTTAGGAGTGATATTCTCGCACACCTTTACAGGGACTTATATTCGGGATGTAGACCGCAAAGATGATCGGCAACTTCGCCGAGTACCGAAAAGGTACATATCTCGCTTTGCACTATACATTTGGCCATCTTCATAATAGTTGTATTCCTCTGTTCCACGACTCCATTTTGTTGTGGAGTGTAAAGAGTAATATATTGCTTGTGTATACCTTCCTGTGTCTACTATGGTTTGAATTGTTTTGAGACAAACTCGCGTCCATTATTAGATCGAAGTGTTTTAACTTGTTTACTTGATTGTTTTTCAGGCAATGTTTTCCATGCAGCAAAGTCAGAAAAATATTATGATTTCTTATTTAGGAAATACACCCACATTTTCCTAGATAAATCATAAAAATCAACAAGAAATAAAGTGCTCCAGACACTATACAAGTTTTCATTGGACCATGTAGATCTGCATGAACCAATCTTAATACATTCTTTTCCCTCCATGCTTTATTAGTAGGAAAATGATGTCTAATTTGGTTACCCATCTGGCATCCTGTACAAAAATTCTGATTCTCTTGAATTTATGAAAGTCCATTCGTCATTCTAGTTTTATTCAACATGTTCAAATACTAATAATTAAGATGACCGTATCTTTCATACCAAATAGTACTAGTATGCTCAATTGATGTTAACGCATGGTGTTCTGCTGATTTAGGATCTACAAGCTTGTATAATTGTCTTTCTCTAATGCCAATAGCTACCATCTTATCATTAAGAGTAGAAACTTTATCTTTTTTTCCTTCACATTTCACTACGAGCGTTTTTTCTAGTGATTTCACTTATAGAAAGGATATTCTTGTTCATATCTCGGTACATATCTAACATTGCAAAATGTATATTTGTAATCTTTTTGTAATGTGATTTGAACATCACCACATTCCGTAACATAATGTGTCCATCCATCACCTAAGGAAACTCACTTATTGTATCTTATGATTCCAAAGACCGAATTTTTACTAGTCAACTTCGATCATTGTCAGCGAGTGAGATGTTGAATGTTAGCCATTTTGCCTAGTTTTTCTCTAAAACATTTAAATTTAGAAAACTAGAAAGGCTATCACAAAAAATTCTTTTGCACATGGATTCGACACCTATATTGGACATTACTGCTAGTTCTCAACTTTAAACTCTTTACGGTTTATGAGAAATTAAATTAACCGATTTCTGCAAAATTGCCTTGAAAAAACGGAAAAATTAAAATCTCAAGATTTACACTCGTTTGCATAAATTTCTCTTGCATTTGAACAAACACATCAAAATGGACAATGTAGCAAATTCTTGGTTGTTTTCTCCTTCCGGTTTTTGGCTCTGAATTAACCGTTTTTCAGGAAAATTCTAAAGGCAAATATTTAATTTTAAAAAAAGTTTATATTCAATAAACTTTTTAAATAAATTACTATTGCCCTAATTTTTATAAAACTTAAAAACTTCGCTTAAAACGATTGAAACTTTTATCCTCCAATCATAAAACAACTCGTAGTTGTGGAATATGGTGTTTCACTTCAGTATGGTGCCTCTTTCAGATGATTATTGGATCAAAATAGGAGATCCAAGACAGCAATGGAGTCCTATTCAGTTATATTTCCTCATTAGAAAATAACATGAGCAACAAATTGCCTCATTTCATCGTGGCATGGCATTCACTTTCTTACAAAATGCATGTTAAAACAAAATGTATACTCAACAATTTAAATAGAACAGAAAATAGAGATAATATACTCCTGCTGGCCGTGCTCTAGAATAGTAAAAACCTCACCATTGCTCAAAACACCTCTGCAAAATGCCTTGGAACAACAAAACACCTTAGCGAAATTCCTTTGAACAGCAAATGCCTCACCCTTGGCACATTCTTCTTTCACAGAGAATGCTTCTCTCTCATACAAGTTCTTCGCTGAGTGCATTTATTCACTATGCTTCCTCCTTGACATGATCTCCTTCCTCACGTGTTTGTTTCAGGCCGCAAAAACCATTAGCTTTGAATACCATAGTAAATTTAGTAGAGAAGCCACAAGCCATAATTCATTACAAATATGGAGGCCTATTAAATAGGCAATGCATAGCTACATAGTAGGAACAACTACAACCACTAAGCTTATTCAAGGCTAAAATAGGCCTATGAACAACAAACCCAACAATAGGAAAGTAAATAGTGTAACAAGCTTATTAACATGTAACATAACACTATTACAAACACATATTAGCTTATTTATGCTAATAACATTCACCAATTCACTCCCACACTCGGTGATCATTGATACATGACCCTAGATCAAATTCCTTGGCTCATAACCCTTCTTATAGCTTCTTGAGATGTCCTTTCAAAGACCAAAGTTTCTTGAAGTGCCAAAGATGAGAAGTTCAATTCCTTCTTTTCGTTATTCGGATTCTTCAACCGTTGCAAGTGAAATCATTGTTTTAGATAGACTGATTGTTGACATTACAAAATTGCTACTATTTGCAGATTGGTGGTTTTGTTGTTGTGCAGAAATGCTCAATTTGGGCCACCTTTGGTGAGTGAAACTGGTTGCTCTCTAGGTCCTTGGAGTTTACTCGTAGTTTTGATGTTTTTTTGGATCCCTACGGATTACACCTCCTCCCTTTGGGTGACTTTTGGTCCCACAAATGCTTACTTGTTCACGAGATATAGAAAGATCTCTCCCTCTACCTCTTTGGAGCTTAAGAAACGCTTTAGTTCTTTTAAGGAGACGATTCCCAACCTTCCTATTTTCATGAGCCTTTCCTTTGATTCTTTTGTAGTTTTTACAAACCAACTTTCTCACACCTTCCTTGTTCAGCCCAAGGTGATATTCCCACTTTGCTTATTTATTCCAAGAGTCCAAGTTGGAAAGTAGTATTGGAATCCTCCTCCCGCAACATGGAAGGATCTTAAGGAGATGGACAACTTCAAGAAGACATGCTCAAAACCTGCAATTTCACTTCCCCCATGAAAGAATGGTGTCCAATTCTTCCTCCTCACACACCATGGAAAAGTGAGTTGATTTGCCTTTCATAGAGTTGGTTGTTCCAACCTCTTACTGCTCCAATGTAATGTCCCCTTTTAGAACAATTTAGAAAATGGGGAAATATTTGTTGAAATCAAGCAAAGAATGGATAAACCATTTTGCTTCAACCTAACATATCCCAGTGTCAACTATTTCGAAGCCAAATGGGGTTGGAACTAGCCAAGGTGGTGGGATAGATTGGAAGAAAACAATTGGAATTCAAATCAGATTTTTAACAGCTGAAAAATAATTAATAATTACACCCCAACTGCTGCAATCTTCCAAAATTATTTCCCGCTTAACCATCCAAGCAAAAATCTTCAAACTTTGGATTTTGGGCCACAAAAATATGAAGAACAATGTCCCAAAATCAGTTTTTGCACAACCAACATAAAACCCTAATTTTTCCCTAAAAATTAGGTCGCCCAAAGACATTTAGGGCATCCAATTAGCTCCAAAAATTATAAAATCATACTCCTTATTTCTCCTAATTTCTACAGTCGTTTTAAGCTCTCTCTGTTGGGGTGTGTTTTTCTGACTAACTAAGCCCTAAGTATTGAAATTTTTGACTAACGCCATACTTTGAAAGCTCTTTGTTGGGGTGTGTTTTTTCCTTCGTCCTTCTTGCTATGTAAAATAAGTGGTAATCGATAAAAATCTGAAAACATGCTATTGACTGCCCCTACTTGTTATTCCCAAGTGGATTTGCTACCCCATGCTCACCTATGATGGGTATGAGGCTCCCAATGCTTACCCATGCAAGTGGAGTTAGTTCCCTATTTGCTTTATCAACAACCGGAAATATACAACAATTTGAAGGTTTATTTGGAGTGCTATTCAATGCCCATACATGTGAATGCAACTCAACATCATGTTTGGAAATCATGTAAATGCTCAACCAAGAGTCAAATGAAATTCCCTGACCTCTACTTGCTTGAAATAGTGATAAAGACTCATGTAAAAGTTGTTCTTTCCTTCTTGATTCTTGTGCTTTGGTAGGCTTTTCTTCCCCTCTTGTTTGTGGCTGCCCATTCTTGCATTTTCCATTCTTTGGGTGAAGATGTGGATGGAGTTTCCAACACTTTCCATTCCAATGCCCACTAACCTTGCAATGAGTACAGAAATTGTTAGACTTGCACATGTTCATATCAAGTGGCTTCTTACCTCCTTGGATTGTGTCTTGGCCATCCTCTTCTTGTTTTCTTGAAGAGTGGATTCTTTCTTTCCCATCTCTCCAAAAGAGCTTGGGCTCCTTAGTGATGGTTTTTCCG
Organism: Taxus wallichiana var. yunnanensis; assembly: GCA_018340775.1. NCBI lineage: Eukaryota > Viridiplantae > Streptophyta > Pinopsida > Cupressales > Taxaceae > Taxus > Taxus wallichiana. The sequence continues at coordinate 770,683,560 of CM031239.1, read as the reverse complement.
CATGTAGCATACAATGGTTACTCTTCCCACAATAAGTGCAAGGAACAAGATACCAACATTCTTGTGCTACATGACCTTCCTTCTTACAATTTAAATAAAAGACCAAAGGCTTCTCTCTGCGCATACCTTTTTGGGCTGTCCCCGTGCTTTTTTTCCTTTCCTCCTTGAACTTGCAAGTGATGAAGTTGGTTGAGCGTAATCTCCTCATTTCCTCTTTGCATTTGCATCATGTTGATGGAGTAGTGATGCATTATCTTCTCCTTCATGACTTGAAGGCTTCCCTCTCTTTAGAAGCGCTTCTTTGTCCTCTTGAGGTAGACTCATGCTTCCCTCTTCTCGTCTCGATTGCTGTCCACTCTTTAGAGAGCTTACAAAGTGATCTTGAGGCTTTACAAAAATGATATCAAAAACATTTTTATCTTCTTTGGGCTGTCCTTGGTATGTAGATGGTGTGGAGTTGTTCATGGAAGTTACTCTCTTGCTTGGGCCATGCTAAAGAATTCTCCAATCTCCACCATATCCAAGGCCTCGTATATTGAGGTATTTCCCGAACCATAATGGGATTGAATTTTCCTCGACCATCATTGGCAAGCCCTTTTCTATCATAAGTTATATTTAAAAGAAACTTCGAGCCAATAACTTTAATATGCTTCTCACGATTTGCCAATAGAATCATTCATCATTACATTGGAAGAAAGAACATGTAATGAAGTTCTTAAGATGCATACCTCTATCATTGTTTCACAAATGGAAATGATTTTAGAGTGTGTTAGAGTGGTAGATTGTGCCTTAGAAAAAGCAATTACTTGCAGAACCATAAACAACTAGAAAGGAATGGAAACAAATCACACAACTTGGAAAAAGGTAATGAAAAGTTATAAAAGGAAGCGCTTGGGGGAGAAAATGATTCATTCTTACACTCACACATATTTTGCATTGAGCAACTGTTGTTTGCATTCTTCTTGCTTGTGGAATAAAATTCACACTGAAACCCTAGCTTCGGTGGTGAGAGATCCACTCCTAGCTAGTAGGGAACTCTTCGGTGGTGAAAGATCCACCCTAGTTTGCTATTTTGGAGCCTATTCAAAGAAGATATTCAAGCAGATTTTGCGATATTTCTCGGAAAAGTTTTAGGACAGTTTCGAGGCCAATTTCAAAGCACTGTGGTGTGGAAATTTCAAGGGTTTGCATATTAGATTATTCTCAGTATTTAAGGCAGAGTTTTGCGCAGCTTTTGGAGGCATTTTGGTGGATTTCCAGCGCCTTCTATAGGGTGACGTCAGCCCTAGGGATTTGCAGCAAAATTTTTGAGAGTTTCCAAGTGTTCATTTTTAGATTTGGAGGTTGGGTTCATTTTTATATAATTTGTAGATGTTATTTCCAGAAAATCAGATTTTTATGCATTGTATTCACATAGTTGAGTTTTGAAATTTTCCACTAGTTTAGGGCATTCTCAGTAATGTCCCCAAATGGACATTTATTGCCCTAAATGGATTTTAGGCAAATCCAAACACCACAACCACTTATAAAAATATATTTTTAGTCACTATTATGTAGATCTGGAATTTATTTTAGAAAATGCGACTAGGGGTTTAAGAGGAATCCACACAAATCAGCAATTACATTCATACGGTATACCATTCACTTCAAACTGATTTTTTTTTAACAGCTCATGCATGCATAAAAATACGGTTTTGTGAAGGTAAAATAGGCCGCAAAAATTTATATAAGTCTGCGGACTTGCTACCCCTGAAAGTGAAAAAATGGCACTTTTATTTATCCAAAAATTCAAAAATGATTGGAGATGATTCATAAGCCCGATTTTATACCAACAGACTTAGGTTAGTCCACAAATACCCTAGAATGTCATCAATACATCCAAAATATGGGTTGCTCCACTAGAGGTAAATAGAATAAACACTCATTTGCAATATTTCTTCAAACCCTTTCTTAGAAAGTTGCAAAAAATCCTTCGTACAACTGCTGGAAATGACTAAAATCTGTGTAAGCTCAATAGAATTTTCTGAATAGAAATTCCTCACATTCTCTTGGGGTTTTCGTCCACAAGAGGGATGAATCCTAAGGGTTTTCGTCCTTAGAAATTTTAAGCAAAAGATCAAGCTTCAACTGCAAATTAAGAAAATATCAAATGGTCATAGAATGTCTTTCTACAAGTCGACCTCTCCTTATAAAGAAAGAAGAGACCCAAGACAACCTCCAAAATATCCAATCAACATACAATGATTTTTTCTATGCATTTTCCACCCTCCATCCTTTCTAGGCCAAGTCGCATTTTCCTTGGGAGGATAACTTTTGACCCATGACTTTTGCCTTTTTCTATTTTCTAATTGCTCCTCAAGCTGGTCGCATTTTTCCATAGGGATAAACAATTTAATAAATGCTTTTCTCTTGTTGGCTCTTTCTATGTTTATTTTATTATTAAGTCTATTATTTTATTATAAGCATTTTTATAATGTCTATTTTATTTTTTTAGCACTTTATAATAAAGTAATAAAACTTAAGTCTCCCTTTTTAATTCTCCTTAGCTGTCGGGAAGACATAATAGGCTAAGGGTCTTTGATTGGGAAAAGGATATTACACATTCTAAAAATTATTGGCAGTTATATATTATTCAGTAAAATCCAAAAATATGTTTCTAGTCTTTGTTATCATATTAACAAGCTCTCTATAAAATTTCATGAGATTTGGATAAGTAGTTTGCAAGTTATCATTAAATTTCAGTTCACTGCTCTAGTAGGTTTAATTCCAGAAAAAAATCAGAATTTCATTTGCTGCAATTTTTTTATATATTTTGTGGATTTTAAGTGATATCCCACAAGGGATATTTCAGTATGCTCATCAAAGCTTGTGAAATACACCCCTGTTTCTACCCTCCCCCACGCCCTAGTTTGCAATAGTTGGTTGCTTTCCTTAATGTTGTTTGTGTTTTCTGGGTTGTAGGAGCTGAGTTATCATTCTGGAAATGCATTGTTGTGCAGCTTTTTCCAAGCCACAAAAATCATTTTTTCCTTGGTGGATTTGGTGACATGCAATTATTCCTTTCTTTAGTATAATCTTCTTTTAATCATAAAAACTAAAAAGCTATTTTTGGATAATATTAGTAGATAACACTCACTAGATACCATATACCTGATGGATCTTTCAAAATATTCAGTGTTCATGCCATTTTGGTCTCCTAATAAATATCTCCTTATTCTCTTGTACTAATTAAACCTAAAACGTTAACAAGTTACTAAACCCTACAATAACCTCCTAGCCACCATGCTTCCACAAGGAACAAAAGGAACAAAGAAACCAGTTTTTATGTCGTTTCTCCATTTCTTGTCATTCTTATAAAAGTATATACAACTTTTATATAGACCTAGGACCATGATTGACTCTCGTTTTCTTCGTTTCTAGGTTCCCATTTCTGATACTTAATGCGACATACAAGAAATGCCTCCAAAAGTTTGAGATTTTATTATAATGGTTCTTTGCTGTTTCAATACACTTTATTCCATTTTACCCTCTTTTATGGAAAAATCGTTAGGATGGGTATATGTTGATCATTTATGCATTTCTTGCAAAACTTTATAAGCATCTTACTTCATGTGCATTTCATTGTGAAGGCTATAATTCGATTATATTCCTCTTCAGTAAAACATATTAATCAAAGAACAGTCATGTACTGAACTTGTAACTTCAATCTATCCTGGATGTGAAATTATTTGGTTGGGAACTAACCAAAAACCTGCAAACTATGCTGGCCACATACTGACCAACTTGAAATATAAAGTTGCAAGTTTTAAATAAATGACCTTGATATTTTTGTCTTGCTTGCAATTGTGAATCGACATCAGCGCTGAAACCTGATAATTTTGAATCTAGTTAATAATGCTCCAAAATGATTTAGGTAGTCCTGGATTATTCATCAATTTTACTTTCTGTTGAACATTTCTACAGATTTAGTTTTTGTCATAGTCACCTAAGTCTCGGGAACGTGGCGATAGGGGGATGGAGTTTCTGGGACAGCAAAAAGATTATTAAATTTTGGGGGTGGCTATCAAAAAAAATATAAAAATTAATATTTAAATATTTTAACTTCAATGAATTTAGGGATTTAAGCTGTATTTGATGTATTTCAGGTACTTTCGAGATTATAATTCAATGTTTTTGGTAAAAATAACAGCTTTCTAAAAGTAAAAAATACCAGAAAACTTTTGAAAGGTTGTTAAAAAATAGGGGACGTCCCCTCCAAGTCCCCAAGTCCCTGAAACGTTTGGGACGTCACCAAAATCTAAGGGACACGCCCCACGTGACATTGGTTTTCGTATGGTATCTGGTTTGTCCTTTTTTCTAGCAAATTAGATATCTTTTGTACCTTTCAATTTTTAGATTGATTGGGAAACACTTTTGTTTTCTCAAGGCGGGGAACCCATGAGACATGTCCACCTAGTGAATTGAACTTCGATCACTCCTAAGATATTCAAATCCTATACCATTAGATCAGCATCGTAAGGGCTTTGTAGCTTTCAAGTTATTAAAACACAAGTTATTGCGGGGACGCGTCCCCCCCTATTTTGACACGTCCGGGACGTCCCGGACGTCCTGGGGACGCGGGACGTGGGGGAAACGTTTCCCCCACGTTTCCTTTTTTTTTTTCTCTAGGAAACGTCCCGGGGACGTCTGAAGACGTTGGAAAACGTCCCGGGGACGTGGAAACGTGGGGGGGACGTGGGAAACGTGGGGGGACGTGGAGGGGACGTGGGGGGACGTGGGAAACGTGGGGGGGACGTCCAGACGTCCCCCATGAATTTATTTCCTTTTTTGGCATTTTTTTCATTTTTGGTGAAAAAATCACAAGTACAGAAAAAATTTGCCATTTTTGGAAAGGGTCCGGGAAGATGTAGCAGCAAAAACTTGCATGTGCCATAACTTTCATTCTGTGGCTCCGTTTCAGGTGTCGTTTTCTCTAAAAGTGCATATTTTCTTGAGCTCTATGCATTGATGGCAATATTTTTCTTATTTTCATAAAATCAATTTTTGCACCTTTTTGGACCAAGCAACTTCTTGCAAACTTCTGAAAGAATCATGAGTATTAAGGAATGTATTTGATGTTTATGAGTTCAAGTTTCACCTTATTTAAATCTCAAATGGTTTTATTTCAGCTTATTTATATAATTTAGTCACTATATCTTTATATTTTAAATATTAATATATTTTTTAATTAGCCGTCCCCCCGCCGTCCCCCCGCCGTCCCCAAAATTTAGAAATTTTTTGCCGTCCCGGAAACCCCGTCCCCCCGTCCCGCCGTCCCCCGTCTCGTAACTATGTTAAAACACTTGATCTCTCCTTTTCTAAAGTGTACTGCGTTCTAAGTACACACGTCTCTTTTCTAATGCTTCATTCTTGTTTATTTTTCCTTTTTACAACTCATTTTTGGTGCCTTTTTTTTGCATCTTATATTTTAGTTGGGGTGATTTGTAGAGTCCATGCTTATTGTTTTGCATTTTGTTCAAAACTTTAGTTTTGGAAACTCTTAGAGCCATTGGTTGTACTATCCAACTATTGTCTACTTCTGTCACTTTGTTTACAATCTGGATATCTACTAGTTCATTCATGTACTGTAGATCATCAATGGGATTTGATTTTCGTCTTGTATAAGCACCCAACTGCATTCTTACTTTTTGGATGTCCTTTCAAACTGCATTCTCGTCTAGTTTTTAGTTTCATTTTTATCATTATTTTCACCTGTAGTATTTTACTTATCTAATTCAATAATTTTAAGACCATAAGCCTCTTGATTTTATGCAGTGCTGTCAACCTCTGGCATAAATGAATTGGAAGTCTGTATCCTTAGAGAAGATTTAATGTTTGTTGACTACTGTGTGAAATGCATTGGATACTGTGAGTCACATATTGGTTGTTGTCTCCATCAACTGATTTTGCAGGATGTTGTGGAAATTATGAAGGAGTCTTTATATGACAAACTTGTAGATGAGAATGGATGCGTTGATTTTGCACGTAAGTGGTGGAATGAGTCAACAAAAGGAGGCAAAACGCTTTCTGAGTGCTCTTCAGAGACGGTCTGAATTACAGCAGAAGGCCTGCTTTTCAATTTCTGTAAGTGTCATTAGCTCTTTTTGGATATACAGTCTATACAAAGTCAATTATCTATCACTTTTATTCCACAGGTCCAAGTTATGTGTCAACTGCATACGAAATATAAATGCAAGACTTGTTTTTCTAATGTTCCCTATCACTTTGGAATATTCAGTTGCTGCATAGACATCTATAAGCTTCTTATAACTTTCAAACCTTCTTGGTCAGTAATTACATAACATATATGCTCTATTTAGCAGGATTAAATATATAAGATACTAGACTATATGCAAACCATCTTTGGTTTTGGATTTGCTAAATTCACATTTTTGGGATAACCTTCAGCTTAGTTGCCACAACCGAGGGGTGTCTCTTCCATTAAATTCACACAGGACTTGCACCTGCCTTTGCCCATCGTGGCACCACCTAATTTGAACACTTTATCATGTCTCCTGGAATTTGAGCCCAAGGCTCCATTATGAAGTCAGTGCTTTTACCACTTAAGCTCATTCCATTCAACATTTATGCATAGTCTTTAATGCATAGAATTTACAATTGATCGACTTTCCAGTTATTAGTTGTTTCCAATGTATTTTAGTGCATATTCACATCGTAGCAATTGCTATTTTAAGCACTATGTATAACATTCACTTTTTTGGTGGTTAGGAGCTTTATCTTCTTGCAGATGAAATAAGCCTTAGGGTTGGAGATGTGGATACTCTCATTGAAAATCTCAACAGTGCGGGGTATTTGCTTAAAAAAGGACACAAAACCTACCAGGTTTGTATTATATGTACAGCACACATTTTCTTTACTATTATTGATAAATTAAATGATATCAAATATTTAAATAATTCAGATGTTGATGTTCAAAATATGTTCTATGGTTTCTGTTTTATGTCACCTTACACTTCTAGATATTGAGATCTAGACCATCCATTAAAAATCAGCATGAATCCTATTTTTTTAAGAAATTTGTTATTACATCCTTTTATCCAACCTTTGAAAACCAAATATTTGAGGTCCCTATTGTGTATTATGCATTCACTATTTAGTTTTCTGCCTTTCATCTTGTTGGCATGAACAGTATTATGAAACTTTAACAATAATTCAAGCACAAATAATGTCAGACATATCTTTAGTTGTACTTTTTAATTGTGACAGTGAATGAGGTCCAAGGAACCCAAATTTCTTCTCCCTGCTCTTATCTCCATGCCTATACGGCTATACTCAACAGCATTACTAAAACAAGGAATTGGGTGACAGGGACTAAGATTTAGATTCTCCCCGAGGGGGTCAAAATCTCCTTAGATCCAATATTTCCTCAAATTGAACCCAATCCAAACTTCAAATCTGTAGCCTCCAATTAAATGGTTATTCAAAGCAGATAAACTACAAAGTGTAATGTCCCTTTTTCCCACTTGAGAGCTGATATTTGGTCTTCTTGCCATTCCTTCTCCATGGCAAAGAAGCAAAGATGAAGGAGGAGAACCTTGAGCACCTATATGATATGTTTTTACTAATATTTTATATTTTCTTTAGTGTTTTCTTTCTTATATAGGTCGGCCTTTCTTTTTTGTACTTTGGTGCCAATTGAAGGATATAAAAGGAGATCTAAGGCATCATTTGCTATCTAGACTTTGGCGCATTTTATCTTATTGGAGCATTGCGAGCTAGGAGCTCCTTGTTCTTGCATTTGAGGACAAAAACCCTCATATGCGACTTGCCTAGAAGGACAAAAACCCTTCTAGAGGTTGAGTGAAGGACGGAAACCCTTCAACTTGACTTGGGGATTGGTGTAAAGGCTGATTTGAGGAGAAAATTGTCATTTTCAGATTGTTATTGATTTATTTCTAGTGGAGCGACCTACCTTGAGTAGGGTTTTGGACATTTGGTGAACTATATGTGCAATTTTGATTGATAATCTGATTTATCATATTTTCTAAGGCCGGAATCTCAAGTTTGGTGATTTTTGGGGGTTTCTAGGCCCTAGATCTACATTTTTCTTGTGGCTGCAATCAATTGGTTATAATTAATTTCCAGCAGTGTATTTCTTCAGTATTTTCATTGATTTTGGCTCTTATAGTTGCATAATGTGATGTCCCCTTTTTGGGACAAACGGAAAATGCAACAAATGGATAGAAATCAATTCAAGGAGTAAATTCTTGTGAATCAACCTCAAATAACCCAATGTTGGCTAACTACAACCCAAAATGGGGTTGGAAGTAGCCAAGGTGGTGGGCTAGATGGGCGGATCAATTGAAATTTAAATCTTCTTAATTCTGATTTTTTTAACAGCAGTAATTAAATAAATCAAGCTTGTAGACAGCTGAAAATTTCCAAAATTCATAACTTCATCAATACTCATTTTCGCATGAGACAAAATGCACAATGAACTTGGGTTTTTTCCCCTCCCAATGAACTATAGATCATATTTTTCTAAGCACTTAAACCCCTGCAAAATAGCACTTAAAATTCCAGATCTGGGCGCTAGGGTTAGAAGAAATTATTAAAATATTTTCAGCTTCTATTCTCATCCAAAAATTTACCAAATTACATGCATGCACTCACAAAAATATGAGAAACCAGATCTGAAATGAAATCACATCATTTGAGCATTAAAATGTGCCAAAAACCGCTCTTTCCCAAGTCGCTATAGGTGGATTTATTTCAGTAGTGACTAGCAAGGATAAATAAGCAAAAATAATGTTTCTTTTGCATTCAAACTTGGCACAATAAGTTGGAAATTAATTGTAAAACACAGCAGATCTGAAAACCAACAAATATGCTCCCAAATCATGCAACAATAATCAGATTTGCACCATAAATAAATGTGTTAGGGCAAGGAAGCTCTCCTAGTGTAATTTGCCACACACAACAAATGCACACAACACTAATGGATCCTTATCAAGATCATATTTACTTCAACTCCAAATCGAATGTGAGAGAGAGAGAGAGCACAATGAAGAGCTAGGGCATACATCCCTTGGGCATACATCCCATTTCTCCAAGCATGGAGAGACATAAATGATCAAATCCAACATGAGGTGAAATGACCCCCTCACATCCCTTAAATAGACTTCCCAAAGGGATCGACCCACTTGGAGGGAAAATACACTTTTTAAATTTGCAATTACAAGTTGGATAGCCAAGTGGCCCCTTTTACATTAGTTTCCCTCCCATTACATTAAAACATTTAATATGCTAAGACTATGTGCACTTTATTATTTTCTAATTAAATAATAAAAAGTAACTAACCTATGTGCACATTTTTAACTAACTAGAGACTCCCACTTGTAGCACTAGGCATGCCAAGGGGTTACAATGCAAATAAAAGAGATGAACAAATATATTAGTAATGTCCCGAAAAGGGGACATTACACAATATATTTATAAAATTATGGCAAATGAATTTGAAGTGGTCATAGTGTTTTGGCATATTTTGGGAAGAGTACAGCTTCATTGTTTTTGCATTTTCAGTCTGCTGCAATTAAAAATCAGATCTGATTATTTTGGGGGTTTGGCTAAATTATATTGTTTTTGGTTAAACCCTTGAAAGGGTCATTACATACAAAATGTTTTGCAAAAGATCATGCTTATTGAATGATATCAATGCCAAATTTTTGCACAAGGAAAATGGATGCTATGAAGATGGATGCCCCTCCCAAGCTCTCATTCTCCATTGATGAATTGGAAAATAGGGTATGCACCTTAAAAGATGAGTCTCTATGGTTCCGTTTCATGGGATCTTATCCTGGATTAAAATCTTTTAAAATCAGGGTGAAGAAAATTGGAACCCTCTGGTTTTGAGGACATCTTGATGATGCCAAAAGATTATTTCATGGGTATTTTGAGCGCCAAGCAGGAAGGAGACAACATTTCAACTAAGACCCTAGTTCGAGAAGAAATCAAGAATCTTTAGGAAAACTTGATCCCGACCTTCAATCCAACAGAATATCTCCCTAGCATGGTGCCTTTATGGGTGAGTCTTAGCTTGTTTCCAAGTGAATATTGGCATGAAACTTGCTTTAGAAAAATAGGGTCAGCAATTGGAGAATACAAAAATCCATGGATGCTCGACTATGCGAGAATTTTCATCAACCTAGATATGGACAATCCCCATCTAGATCGAATCTTCTTGAAACTAGCCTTTGTTTAAATTAGAAAACACTTCAAGTGCAAAGAATTCAAGAGACAATGGAGCCTAAATCATGGATCATTTGGAAATTCCAAAGCTGTGTCAATTTGTTTTGGAGATCTTCTAAAGGAACCAATTTCTTCAAGAAAACAACAAAAATCTCAACAAAAGATTCTTCAAAACATCCGAGAAAAGGTTGAGGACAAGGACATTGAGGAATTTATTATACTTGTTATGAAGAAAGAACTAAAATTTGTCGTTTTCTCCTTGAACTTGGAGAAATCATTGGGCTTAGATGGTTTAATGGTACTATTCTATCAAACTTTCTCGGGAAACAATAAAACTAACTCGGTTGCTCTCTGTTGAAGGGTCTAGAAATAATAATTGAATGCTCGGCAAATGAACTATACCAGTTTGGTTTTAATCCTGAAAACTAATATGGCACATAAGATAGATTATTTAGACCTATAGCTCTTTGTACCATACAAAATAATCTCCAAGATGCTTGCCACTCACCTAAAGTCTCTTCTCTCCATGTTGATCTCAATCACCCAATTGGTTTATCCCACGTAGGAAAATATTTGATAGTATCATTGTAGTCCATGAGATAATCCATTCTTTAAGAACTAAATAATGGGCGGTATAATGATCAAGTGTAATATCCCCTTGTGGGATATTAATGATTTATTATTATTTACTTGCAAAAACCAACAACTTAGAAGATAAACCCTTTTAGGGTTACCTCAACTAACCCTAGTGTCAGCTACAATACAACCCAAATGGGGTTGGAGTGAGCCAAGGTGAGGGTTTAGATGGGCAATCCAGTCGGTATTTATACTCCTTTTTCCAATATACTTTTGCAGAAGTAAAATAATAAATAAAACTGCTGAAAATCAATCAAAACTTTGAAAATCCATAACTTTAAAAATATTAACTCTTTTGATATGAAACCAAGTGCAGCGGAAAGGGAAAATTATGAGCTTCAATCCAAAATAAAAATCAGATCTTTTCACACACTTGAAACCCCTCAAAACAGCTCCCAAAATCCCAAACCCAGTCGCTAGGGTTAGGGTAAAATCTGCAATACAATTTCTGCACTTTTCTCTCACTTTAAGAGTCAATAAAATGCAGTTCCAGATCTGCAATTAATAAATCCAAACAACAGATTTATAAATACTGAAAAATCACTCCAAAATACTCTTAACACATGCCCAAACAAGTCGACTTCATTAGATAAAAACCAGCAGCATGTAATGAAAGATAATCATCATAAATCACACTTCAAACCCTCAAAGCAAGCTCATATCATCTCCAAAAAATGGCGCCTTGTATATATATAATGAGAAATGATTGCAAAACTTATTACTTCAAGCTTTCATGGGCACACACACTTCACAAATGGTGGTGTTAATAAACACCTTTTATTTTGATCATAAGTGGGCATACATCCCTTCTCCAAGCATGAAGATAAGTTTTTATAAACCGTCAACATGCCAAAAAAGGAGTAGCCACATCTCTTTTATAGCTTTTGCTTGCTCATCCTCCAAGGTTCTTCTCCATCTTTGGCGCCATCATCTAGGAGGAAATATCATTAAAAATGTGCCTGAAAGTCACCAACAACAAATATTAAATGCATAGGGATATTAAAAAGATGCTCATATGGGTCGACCCATGCTTAGGAATAATCACTTTATCTCCAATATTAATTATTAAATGCTTCCAGGAAAATGCGACTTGCCTAGTCACCTGATTTACCTTTAAAATATGTTTTTATTATCTCTAGGTGAAGTCGAACTTCCCCTTTTATTTCGATTTGCACAATTTATAAAATTTCATTTTAAAATTATATGTGCAAATCGATTTTACCTTCTTTTTAATTTTTAATAAAAAGGGGGACATTACATCAAGTTAGATAGCTCCAAGGCCTTAGATGCAATTGGAATCTTTTCAGAAAATGTTATCCTCCAATTTTTTTAATACATGGGTAATACATTGGATCAATAGTTGTATATGCATCTCATGGAAAATGTCCACCAGAAGAAATGAAGAGAAAGCGGAATGCACACATTGTCATTGTGTGTCTGTCATTTTATTATGTGAAAGATGGTTACAAAATGGTTGAAGTAGTTTCAACCATTTATTAGTTAATATTTAACTAATATTAAACTATCACTAATAACTAAGCCTTATATTTTAATACCCCCTCTTAAGGCTTACATTGAAAAGAAGATAGTGTTGGCTCCCAAAATAACACCCCTAGGAGATGAGCAACTAACCTGAGTGGGTTGGCTTTGAGAGAATGATGAACAATGAAAAGTTCTTTGTCATTGATAGCCGAGGATTTTTTCAACACTCAACTCAATGACTCAAATCAAGGAGGTGATTAGGAGGCACCTTCACAAAGGGGATGGCTTTACCCTGCTACTTCTGGCTCTGCCTGGACCAAGGTGAGAGGACCTATTTGGGTGATTTGAATAAAGGAAAATATTTCATGGCTTGGTTTCCTTTATGGTTGGTGAATCTTAATTTGAAACAAGTGCAATAATAGATACAATATTTCCCTCGAAAGAGTTGGCACTTGATTTATTGTAAGCACTTGATAGTCAAATACAGATCTAACAAACGAGATAATGAACAACTTCAAATATTGCATTTGCATAACATTGTTTGGCCAAGGCTGTTTTGAATGATATTGGATCACAAACTTGGCGGGTTTCTTGGCAAAGCTTACTTGGTAATAGACAAATTTTAAGCTCACTTTGTAGAATAAACATATGTATGGTTTGTAGGTATGATATGCTTAGTAGGTATGTAGATAACTTGGTTGTTTTTAATTGGGATTTGAAGGGGGAGGGCAGCTGCTTTTATGACTTTGGTACATTAATGTTCCCATGGAATGAATCCATCCTTAACTGTGATGCTTGAAAAGAACAATCAATTTAACATGATCTGTGAAATAACATTTGCATTCATTGATACTCAACTTGCACAAATGTTGTCTACAGTCTTCCCAATCCTAACTACAAATCATGGAGTTAGAGCTGAGATAAAGCACTTGTTATATTTGTCTTATACACCCAAAAGACCCTTAAGGAATTACAATAACTCTTCAAAAGTGATGTTGCCTATAGGATTTTACAACTGATTTTAACCATTGCCTAATATACACTATTCTGCAATAATCTCACAGTAACCAGAAGAATAAAACAACTAAGAAAGACCCTTGTGTACTTAACAAAGTAAAGCTAATGCAAGATAGTACAGAAACAATATTGCATTTTTCATTCCTTTAAAACATGAGAAAGGGAAAGTATAACTTGATCAATCACAGAGAGATTTGTTCTTGTAAGTTTTGGCTAGGGGACACAAACAAATGCCCTCAAAACTTATTAATGGTTGTACAACGCAACCACCTTAGCTCTTCCTTACAGACTAGATACAAACAACTGCTTGCTTTAAAGCTAGAAATCAAACAAAAGCTGAACTAAATAAAAAAACTCTACAACTACCCCCAATCTGCCTCTTTGCACAAAATGGCAGATTGTTACATTATATAGAAGATGAGAAGGAGAAAGAAAGAAGAAAAATCTGATTTCCTTCTACAACCACCAACAAGAAGCATTAAAATCCTGCAAAGGAGCATGGGTTGCCTGCCAAAATCATTCATTCCTTCTGTCTTGCGTGCACAGAGAGAAAAACAGACACCATACTTCATCAATTCGGGTGGTTGACCAATACTACAACTACATCTTTAATGTAAAATACATTTTCTGCTTTTTCTCCCACCAACTGTCATCAATTTTTGAATTTGATGATGCCAAAGTGAAGGGCTTGAAGAGACCTTTCCAACGATATAAATTTTATAAGATTTGGAGCTTTGGATCGAAAGATATGGCCCTTTGAAGTTTTGCATGCCGGGAAGCAAACATGATGCAATGGAATGGCGGCCTTTGATTTGTTTGGGGATTGCCTCTTGCCAACGTGTGCACTGCTTTTCCATTTTTCCATGTGTCGGTCTTTGATTGGCTCGTTGAGTTAGGATTTACTTCTTTTCTTTCCTTTCCTTTCTTTATTCGGGTAGGTTTTCCTTAATAAAAAGCGAGCCAATAAATCAATGCCACATTCTCCGCCTTGTCAGATTGTCCTTTGCTTTGACTGATAGGGGCGAAGCAAGAGCCAATACGAAAGCTCCACGATTCGTCGTAGTTTACCCTTTTTATAGCCCCTGACTGACCATTGCGAAGCGTGAGCCAATAAGAAAGCTCCACGCTCTTCGCAGTGTCAGCGCTTCTTATAGCTCTTCTTCGATATCTTTGTGAAGCTTTAGCCAATGAGGAGGCCCCACTCCCACTTTGCATTTTATCTTTTCTTTAGACCGAAAAATCATGAGCGTGAGCCAATAGAAAAGTTCCATGCTCCTCGAGTCTATCAGTCTTCCTTGCATCATGTTTGCTTTTGATTGGTTCGGCTTTCGCATCGTTACCTTTTCCTTTTGGGGGACTTAAAAACTTTTGGCTTCCTAAAAAGGTTGCCACATATCCCTACTTTGACCTCGCTCTTCTGCCACTTTTCACCTCCAAACTTTTCCACGTTTCTTTGACCTTAACCCTGTGAGATCCAGAACTTGAAAGATTATTCATTGTGGCTCATTTCGTGGACTTGAGGTCCGTGAGCCCAATCACTTTGAGGAAAGTCGGAATCCCGCCGAGTGGCCTCTGTCCGAGTCGTTGATTTGCCTCCACGTGTCGGGCGTCTTGCTGGTGCTGAAATTGACGTCCAAATGAACATCTTAGTCTTCATTAAAATGGCTAAGTCCATTTTAACCAAGCCTTCTCAACCAATTTTGTAGCTTGATACTTCGTGGTCGGGTTGCATGTTTTTGAGCCTTCGTAGCGCTTGGATCATTTTGTGTTAACGGCAGTTCTTTGTGAAAAATGTAAACACAAATCCGATCACCGGTAAGCTGAAGCTTTCATACTTTGATAAACTAGACCATTAAACCAGTCCCCCAACATTTTTGTTGAATCTTCTCTTTTATCTTACTAAGGCATGAGATCTACAAAAATTGACACTTCTCCTTGACTCAGACTAATCTTTGAAGCACGGGAACAATATGAAACACACAAAATCAGTTAAATGCACGGGAGTTTATGAAAAAGACCAGCTCAATCCAAGGAACTGGATTGAGCTCCAATAGATAGAATCACAATCTTCAAAAGCTTTTATTTTGAACAACAGTTCTAGTTTTAGATAAAGCTCCATCAAGTTGCCTCACTAACCCTCGTAAATGCGTAGTTCCCAAGTTCTTGGATTCCACCTCCCTGAACTCCCGAATTATAGAATCTCCCAAATTGTTGGACAACCATCCATATTGAGCTACTCCCACAGTGCTCCATCAAGTTGTCTCATGACCCTCGTAAGGTAAATTCTTGAGATCCATAGACTCCCGAACTATTTGGACAACCATCCATGCAGAATGTTACCTACTCCGAATCCCTTATTGTCTTCAAAACAATAACTTCTTAGAGTACATATTCATCTTCTTCTTGATCAATAAACATCTTCAACGCCTAATGGATGAACAACAAATGCTACATTATCTTCTTTCGGATTATCTTTTTTTTAAACAAAATTTTATTTCAAAAGAAAAATATGTGTACAATTTCAACTATGCCAGCCTAGAAACTATTGGACCAATCTTGAGCATTATAAAACAAACCAAAATTAATACAAATCACGAGGGATAGTCAAGTTTCACAATAGCTCTCATATCTTCCTGATCTCATTGAGGCCACCACCAAGGAGGGTCTCCATAACAAAGATATGTCATGATTATCCAAAGCCCAATTTATTAAAGCATTTGCCACTTGATTTTTTTGCCTCGAGGCGGCATCCTAACAATAATCTTGGAATCAGATTCCACCTGCACTTGAGTCCACCCACACTTAATGGCCTCTTGCAAACCTCTGTAGATAGCTTTGACCTCAGCAATATTATTGGTAGTGGTTCCCAGATTTTCAGCAAACATGAAAGTAACTTTCCCATCATAAACTCTTCCAATACCCCCATTGCCGCCTTTCCCGATTCCCCCTGGAAGCCCCATCCATATTCAATTTACCAAACTGCACAGGAGGAGGAACCCATTTTTGTTGTTTATCTTCTCTCTTTTTTATTTTAAAGGCAGGAAGAGTGGAGCTAGTAGACTGTAATGATAGTTGATTACATATATTAACCCATTTCGAGTAAGAGTAGAGGGAAGGGAAACTTTTTGCTTTATAGTTTCTGCCATATTAATTATAGTCTTTTGCCATACATACCCCCTCTTTGTAATCTCTTGCTTAAAAATTATTTTATTCCTTTCCTTCCATATATTCCAAATTAACAACGAGATACATGTCCATAGCACGGGAGTAAATTTTGTCCTTTTGGGATACCTTCTTGCCAATCTTTCATCAATTGCTCAAGAGAATGAATTCCATGGTAATGTATGCCAAACATATTTGCAAGAGATTGCCATAAAGGTATAACCCACAGACAAAGGAAGAAAAGATGATGTCTAGTTTCCTCATCACTCCAGCATAAAGTACATCTAAATGGCCCATAGAAACCTCTCTTCATAAGTCTATCTCCTGTGCGAATTTTGCCATGTGCCAAGAGCCAAAGAAAAAGCTAACCTTGGGCCACATTAGTAGGCTGCTATATCTGCTTAAACATAGCTTGGAGGGGATGAGGGTTTCTTCTAGTTAGCGTCTCATATTCTGAGTGCACTATATATTCTCCTCCTGAAGTATTCCCCCATCCTATCTAATCTGGTTCATTAGAAGAGTAGAGAGACTACCTTTTCAATATTTGGTTAATCAAGGCTTGATCTTGCTGCTCAAAAGAAATAGGCCATTCATGAGTAGGTATCCAACATCTGCCCATTTCCCAAGGTAGGGATGATTGTCTAGTATAATGCATGACTCTTGTCCATCCTTTTTGATGCATTGCTTCCATAACATTATGTAAGTGCGGAAATTGCTGGATTAAAGGAGGTTGGGCATCCCATGAATCCAACCAAAAATATGCCTCGATGTCCATTATTCACTATCCAAAAGACTTTTTTTAAATAATGCATTCCCCCATTTTAAGAACTGCCAGAATCGGAGATCCTCTTGTTGGAAGAGCACATCTAATAATAAGTTCTGGTGGCTAATTTTCCAGATATTTGCCTCGATATTAACATCCCATAAATCATTGGGAGATGTGATAAGCCTCCAATAAAGTTTACTAGCAAGAGCCTAAGCTTGTTTAGCTGCTGATTTGAAGCCTAATCCACCTTCCTTTTTAGGACGACAAAGAGTGTCCCATTTTACCAAGGACCATTTTTTCTGATTTTGTGTCCCATTCCACAAAAAGACCTAACAAATAGCATCAATTCTTTTCAAAATTGATTTAGGGATATTAGGATGGATGAAACATAAACAGGAACCGCTTGAAGTACAACCTTGACCAGAGTCATTCTACCTACTGTAGATAACCATTTGTTGGTCCATTTTTGTATCTTACAATTTATCTTCGTGATTATCCACTCCCAATCTTTACTCTGCTTGGTATAAAGAGGAACTCCCAAATACTTAATAGGAGAACCTTTTTTGAAATGGAAGATCTTGAGAATTTTCTCTTCCTGTTGTAGAGAGCAGTGAAAGAAAATAATACTACATTTTTCTTCATTGATCAGTTGGCCAGTGGCAAAAGAGAAAACTTGAATGATTTTATTCAAATGCCTAGCTTTTACTTGTGGTAGCCTTCCCCCAACGTAGAATCATCAACAAACTGCAAATGGGAAAGAGGCTTTATAGATTTGGCAAGTTGCACACCTTGTATTCTTTTTTCTTGACAAGCTTTATTCGCTAGTCTTCCCAAACATTCCGCCAAAATAATGAATAGAAAAGGGGACAAAGGATCTCCTTGTCTAATACCCCTAGAAGCTCCAAACAGGGTAGTAGGTGTTCCACTAAGTAATACAGAGAAAGAGATTGAAGTTAAACATGCCTCTATCCATTTAATCCAATCATCAGAAAAACCAAATTTAGCTAAGACCTGACTGAGAAACTTCCAATCCACTCTATCATATGCTTTGGATAAATCCAATCTAATAAACATAGAAGGTGATTTCTGGAGATCCATAGAATGCAAGAGTTCCTGGGCCAAAGCAATTTCATCATGAATCTGGCGTCCCGAAACAAATCCACCTTGTTCTGGGGATATAATCTTATATAGAAGAGGTTTTAGCCTTTCTGCCATAACTTTTGTGATAATTTTATACAAAACATTGCAAAGCGCTATAGGCCTATATCCCGAGATCTCTGCTACATCCTCGAATTTCAAAATAAGAGTGATAAATGTTTTGTTTATTTCCTTGAGCATAGCCTTTGATAATCTAGCCTCTTCCATGACCCCAAGTAAATCCAACTTTATTGTGTCCCAAAAAGTCTGATAAAATTCAATCGGAAACCATCTGGCCCAGGAGTTTTTCCTTTTCCCATACTGAAGACAACTGTGTATAACTCCTGCTCGTAATTGGTTGTATAAGTTGTTCATTTTCCTCTTGAGAAATCAGCCTAGGCAAAACATCTAACACTTTTTGCTGGTTCTCTAAATTAAGAGGTTGAGCTGTGAATAAAAAAAAAAACAACAATACAAACTTCCTATTTCATTTATTCAAGAGAATAGGTCTATAATCCCCTGTTTTCTTCAAAGAATGAATATAATTATGTACCCTTCTATGAAGTAATGATTTATGGAAAAATGCAGAATTTTTGTCTCCTTCATTTAACCATTGGATTCTAGATTTTTGCTTCCACATTATTTCCTCTCTAATTTCCCATTCATCAATTTTGCTTTTAAAGAATCTGCTTCTTTTTGAATAATATCACCTATATTTCTGATTTGACGCATTTCAGAGTTGATCTCTTCCAGTTGTTTCAGAATACCTGTTTTCTTAGCCTTAATGTCTCCAAACTCATTCCAATTCCATTTCTTAAGTTTGGTTTTAAGATAATCCAACCTTTTAACAAAGGAATACATCTGAGTACCATGTCTTGGCTTTCCTTCCATCCACCACTGTTGAATACATTGTCTGATATTTTCATGTCGCAGCCACATCAATTGGAATCTAAAGGGCACATAATGCCGAAAAGATTTCCCTATCTCAATAGACACAGGCCAATGGTCTAAGCCAATGTTATTCAGAAGTTTTGCCTTAGGAACAAAATCTTTTAGCCACCATTCTTCAGAAACTAAAAACCGGTCAAGTCTTTCCGAATACATTGCTGGCCTTGCCTTCTATTATTCCATGTCATAACCCCATTTCCAGTTGGAACATCCGTAAAGTTGTAGTGATTGGATCTGTTGAGACATAATTGTAGAACTAGCATCCAACTGTTTGTTCCCACCTTGTTTTTCTTGTAGATTGAGAATAGTATTAAAATCTCCTCCTAAGATAAGAGGGGTCCCTGTAAACAGATTAGCCATACATGAGATCTGATTCCATTGTTTTTGTTTAGCTCCCACATCCCACATCCAAAGGGGCATAAACATTTATAAGCACAAAATTTTGGTCATCTACCTTAGAGTACATATGAGTTAAGAGTCCTCCCTGAATAGCACATGAATTCAACACCATGACAGCCTTTGGATCCCATAAAGTAATAATACCTCCGTGGATCCTACGAATTTAGAGCTATATAATGTGCTTTAGGCCATATCCTCCTAGAAATAGCAGCCATAAGATCTATAGAGGCTTTAGTCTCTTGAATAAAAACCACAAAAGGGTGATTAGTGTCAATCATTCGTTTTATCTCTTGAACTTTAGATGGGCTTCCTTTTAGCCCCCTTATATTCCAAGTAATTATCTTCATGATGGGGTGTTTGGAAAAATTGGGATAAATCCCGTACCATCCCAGCATTACTCAACTTCTTACCTTCATTTTGAAGAGATACTTGACTTGGTTTACATCCTGGTTTGATATTTTTATCAATTTTTATCTTCTTACTTTTATCCTGAGCAACACCCAAGTTGGACTCGTCAATTTGCTTACCCTTATCTTGATCAAATAGAACTAACACTTTATCCATATTTTCAGGTACCACTGCCTATTGATCTACATCCGAGAACTTGTCTTGATATTTGGTTTTCCGTTGATACCTCTGTATAGTTCTCCCTGTAATGTAAGGATTTTATTTTTGTTGAAAAACTACCAACCGATTTTGATTCTGATTTTTGTCCTTTTGCTGATCCATGTTTTGCTCCTGTTGAAAAGACTGATTAGGTTGTGTTTCTGGAACTTGGGATTCCATTAAATCCTCATTTCCTTCCTCCTCTTGTAGCTGTTGCAAGCTAACAAATCTATTGTGGCTACTTTCCTCCATTTTCTTTGGAATGTCCTCTCTGGCTGTCTTTTTTCCTTTTGGTTTGATAAATTCTTCATGTTTCCTCTCATCGTCGGTGGTATCTGGAATTTTGAGAGGATAATCTGACCATATGCCCATATTCATGACAATTTTGACAACGAAAGAAATGTTTTCATAGTCAAGAACTTGTTCCCATATCTCATCTTCCACTGCCAGCGATATTTTTTGTGGTAATGGCTGATTGAGATCCATTAGCACACATATGCATGCATAAATCATTTGTTCCAATTTCATTGAGGCATCCGCCGTCATCATATAAGTTCCCAGAGTATTTCCGATCTCCATGAAAACATGTTGATTCCAATATTCAGCTAGAAGACCAAATAATCTAACCCAAACTGTGCTACCGATGGTAACTCCTCCTCTGCTTTAAACATTGTATGCCATGGTTTCATAAACAACCTCGCTCTTCCAAAGAACCATGGGCCTCCTTGAAATATTAATTCACGATCTAGAGATGAGGCAAAGAAAACAAGGAAATAACCATTAGGGTATACTGAGATGGTATACTCACCTAGAGTCTTCCACTTTTTTTTTGCCCATTCTTTGAAAGCTTGCAATGATGGTCTGAATCCCATAAAACGAACAATTAATCCTTTGTTCTCCAAGTCATCTATTCCACTTTGGACATATGCTCTCTCCATCTTTATAACTCACGTTCCATCAGATGCTTTCATGCACCCATTTGAATTTTTTTCGGGATCGAATCTAGGCATCCGCAACAAAGTTTTTAGAAAGTTTCTTCCTTGCAAATTAGGTTTTGAATTCCTTTTGAGAATATCTCTGAAGGTTGGTGCCTAAGATTCGACAGATTGGAAATCCCTTGCCCCCTTACAACTGTCGCATGTCACTTTTTTCACTAAAATATAGTCTTGCAAAAAGGAGGATTTTAATCAACCCAAGATAAGCACCTTCAATTCGCATGCGTTAGGCATGACCAAAGGCCAAAAATGCCGGAATTGCAGGTGGGCCAGCATTAGCCACCCTACACACCAAGGTTGTTCCGACAAGGATCTACAGGTTCCAAGAATGCACAGGTGAATAATGTTATACGTGAATTGTTCCAAGACAAAACAATGCAAGCATACAAGACTGCAAATTACGAAAATACAAGAGAGATAATTGCAATAACACGAAATAGCTCTAACTCAATACAATCAAATAGAATAATGCAAGAGATGTACATATAGGAGGTGAATGTGTAACCTCCTCCTAGAATCATGGCAATCTCCACCTAGAATAGTGGTAACCAACACCTAGAATGGTGTAGTCAAGTGGTAACCAACACCTAGAATAGTTGAGTGGTAACCAACATCTAGAATAGTGTATTCAAGTGTACACCTAAGCAAGCATATCCCATAAGTGTAGGGAAACTCCAAGTGAGGTGGAATATTCTGAGTAGGATAATATAAATAGAGGAAAATAAATCCTACACTAACATGACTTTTTTATTCGTTTGGCTTAGAGGGAAAAATACCATCGGGAAATGCAAAGTTTATGATAACACAATCAAACAGAATGTCGTGGGATGGATAAATGCAAAGGATTTTATAACTCCAATAGATGCATCTTTCGATGTATCCCAGGACTTGATTTACCAAATTTGTATGAGTATAGAAGTAGTACAGGGAACCCTTGGAATACTAAAAGAGACTCGCCTAATATCTCCCTCAATATTTAACTCTTTTTGCCTGAAATAAATTGCAGTTGGAAGATAAAATTATGATCTTTCAAATGAACCAACAATCAAAATTTTTAACCAACTATAACCCTCTCAAATCAGCCCCTAAATCTGCAGATCAAGTCGTAGGGTTAAGGGAAAATTAGAAAATTAATTCCAGCCTTATTATTCACTTCCCAAAACTCAAAATCACCACTTTCAGATCTGCATTAATTATTTTATGACAGCAGATCGAAAAAGACCTTCAAACCCTTCCAAAATATGACAGAAATTCACCCAAACCAGTCGATTTATTAAGAATAAATTCCAGCAAGGTTAGCAGCTCCAAATATCATGAAATAAAGTGCATTTGCAATAGAATAATGAGCAAGAACAGTTCAGATTTTATTCTTGCCAAAAACCATTCAAAAACACCATAAATCTCCTTCAAATAAGTCGATTTATACCATGACAAACCAACAGCAATTTCTAGAATTTATTGATCAAAAGATAGCTCAAAAACTCTCCAAATAAGCTCTCAAACTCACTCAATAATGGCGACTTCACATATATTGAATAAAAATGCAAATAACTTATCAATTCAAGCTCTCAAGGGCACACACACTTCACAATGGGTGGTGTTGATGAACATTTTTGTTTTTGATCACAAGTGGGCATACATCCCTCTTCAAGCATGAAGATAAGTTATAATAACCGTCAACATGCGAAAAGGAGTGCCCATCATCTTCTTTTATATCTTTTCCTTGCTCAATCTCCAAAGTTCCTTCTCCATTTTTGGCGCCAAAATCTAGGAGAGAATCTTATTTTAAAAAGTGCCTAGAAATCACACTCAAAACAAATATTAAATGCATGGGAAAATTAAATCAAATGATGCCCATATGAATCGACCCATGCTTAGAATAAATCAATTTATTCCAAATATTAATTATTAAATAATCCCAAGAAAATGTGACTTGCTTGGTTACTTTATTTACCTCCAAAAACAAATAATTATCATCCCAAGGTAATCGATTTTCTCTCTTATTTTTGATTTGCACAAAAAAATATTTTGATTTTTTTAATTTCATGTGTAAATCAATTTCCCTTATTTTATTTTTTTATTTGAAAAGGGGGACATTACATCAAAGTTATACATATCACTCACCAATACCATTTCTCATAAGCTGTCCATCCATTTCAAAGAGGAGCTAGTTTGTGATGTAGCGCCAATTGATGCTTGTATATAATCCTTGGGCATGCATACATGCGTAGGCACCATCGTGTATACATTGTCCATCCTAGGAGTATCACCATCTCATGGGCAGTAAGAGATACAGAATTCCTGAAGTGATTCCACACTCTAAACATGTGCGAACTTTTGAGAAGCTTGCAACACACTCACTGCCTACATCACAACCTCCAGCAGTAGAAACATATCAGGTTGTGGAAACCATGTACACCTAAGACTTTCCATGTTGGTATACAAAGTTGTCATGATAGGACAAAGTGATCCCAAAGGCAAGTGGTTCACCAAGACGTAGCTACAAACCAAGCATCCACACTTGCTTCCTAGGGTCAACGCAATCGAGACAATTGCTTCTCAAGAATGGGCAAATGGCCAAAAGTTAATTACATTAAGGAGTAAACCGAAAGATCCAAGCAAGATATCTGCCATGATGCAAAGTAACTAACAACAATATCAACATCAGATAGGCTAGCACAGGATTAATTATCACGAGCAAGAGAGAAAACTTGTCCTAAAGGGGATGGGTAGCCCAAGCTTCGCTGGAATAAGATGCTTTCAAAGTGAAGTATGTTATTGTCCATTGAACTGTTGGCATTGTAAGTCCCGGCTTGAGTAGCTTGGCATTTGGGAGGTGGATCATTGTGTTTACCAATTGTCCTTTGGCATTCTCAGTATGGAGTAAATATTACAGCCACATGAAACAATTGGCATTTCAAGTTGGAATGAATGGCAAGCAATATAAATGCATTTGTCTAACAATGGTCAAATGAAATGATCTTCAAGCATTCTCAAATTTTTATTCTAGCATGCATCAAGTATAGTGTTTTCTTCGACATCAGCACTAGTTCATGAAGAAAAATTACTTTTGGAGGATCCAAATTACTCCTATAAGACTAAACCCATATCAAGAGCATAAATGTGGCTCCTTTAGGAAATTGTATCCATTCCGATCACTAGAGTAGTTTTCCATACCTAACGAGGATTAGAAGAAAAATATCTTGGCTCAAAGAAAATGTTGTATAAAGGTAAAGGTAGCTTTTTAGGTCAGTACCAAGTGAGACACCAATTTGGTTAATGAGAGCCCCCTTCTAGAAGTCTGGAAGGGGTTTGTTTTCCATTTAACTTAAAAATTGACATATTGTTCAAAATTTATGTTCTAGGTTTTGACCTCGTGACCAAGCTCGGTTATAAACTTGAACCATCCAATCCACCTTTAACCATATCAGAAGAAAAATATCATGAGGTTGATGCAGGCTTTCCTCAAAAATAGATTTAATCATTTTACAACTGTTGTGTCATTCGTGTATTGTCTCTTGTGAGTTGCTTGTATTCATGTATGAAACAAAACCCTCATGTATTCAATTCTCATAAGTGACATTGTCTTATAATCTCAGATAATTTGAAATAAGTATGTGAAGCTTGTGTGCGCATTTCTTTTCAGGTGCTTTCATCTTCCTATTCTGGAACCCAATTCAATGGTCAGGCACGGTCAAGATGTTAACATGCAAAAGGCCATCTTTTAAGAGTATAATAGCAGGTATCGTAATTTTGTGAACTTAAATTCATTTGCAAGAAGATTGCATGGTTGAGAAAGCTTCAGTTGGATGGAATTTCTGTTAGTGACATGATACATTTGGTTTACCACTGTAGAAATGATTTGAGACAGAGAGGTAAGCTGATTGTTCTGTTCTCCTCATAAGTAATGCCAATATGCATATTTGAATTACCACGCATTCAGAACATGCTTTAGAACCCTCTGCATATTGTCAGGAATCAAACAGTACACTAATCAGAACTGCTATTGGATCTGAGAGATTTTAAAAAGGGGCAGATAATGTCTATAAGGAGCAGTAGTTACTAATTATAATGGGACAAAGGATGATATGCTAGTCACATTAGTAGTAGGATTTGTAGGGAGAAAAGCATTCCACACCTTGAGCTCTGAGAAGTTCCTAACATACTGAAATGAACAGACATAATTTATGCTAAAATATTCTTTTACAAATAAGACAAAAGATCCTCAAAATAAAGTATTGTAGTAGAAAATTCATTGGCCTAGAAAGAATTGTAGAGATAATTTTGAGTATGGATTGTGGATTTAGACAAAGTAGCAAGGGATACCCAAAATGACATTTTATGGAAAAAAAAAAAAAAAAGAACAGATCACTTGTTAGCCAAAAATATCAGTACTAAAATTTATAAATTATTTAAAACTTTGAATGTTATATAATTTCTTGTATGTTTTCATGTTGCAATTCAATTTGTTTTTTTTTAACCAACAATTCTTTATATATAATCTTTTTGATAAACAATTGTGTTGTAGATAAAAATCTCCTCCATTTTAGGAAAAAAGTAACAATATTCGTATGGGACATCTTTAAACATTTGTGGGAGATCTATTATTGGATTGAATACAAAGTTACATTAGCACTAATAAAACAACTTATTTGTTAAAGAATTAAGTGTGTGTGTGTGTGTGTATACTTATTTGGTATTTATTTTTATTGAAATAGAAGAAATAGTACACCTAAAATTTTAGAATTTGAAAATTTTTAATAGATATTTTTTCTCTATAATAAATGACTTCCAAATACAAGGTATTCACAATTTTTTTGTCTGAGAGTTGGTGTCTTTTGTTATGCTCAAACTTGTATAATGTTGCCAATTGGATTTGAGGACAAAGCTAAGGTTTGAACTATTCCACCAAGCTTGGGCACACTTCTATTTAGAAGGATGAAATGAATAATAGCAATCTTTGTTCACTAATTTTGTTTGTGGATAGCAAGAGGTTTAAAAGTACTTTAGAAAAAATAAATTATATTGATGTCCACAAATGACTAAACTAAGTCGATAGGTTTGGAAAGCACATTCATTTACAACATATAAATAGAACCCTAATAAAACACTAGAAAAATAACGACTAGAATTAGCACTTGAAGGTGCTTGTGAATGGTTGATAGGGACCAATATTTACAGCCCTATTAATTTGTGCTTGCACACTTATTTGTTATAAGGAATTATGTGCAATATTGTACTTAAACAAACACCTTTATGTGTTGATTCTAGTTTATATTATGTGTAGTATATGTTATATGTGTATAACATTTGCTTTTAAATGATACGTTAATTTACAAATGTAATGTTTATGAAAAATGAAATGCCTTATTTTATAGTGGTATTAATTAGAATTTAATTCTTCGTAACAAAAGTAAAAACTAAACCACTATACCAAGTCAATTCAACCATTAAAATGATTCAAATCAATCAAAAGTGTCAATTGTCTCACCTTCTTGCAAAACTACCCAAAGAGTGCTTCTTAAGCAATCGCCACTGGTGAGTTCATAGTTGGATCAAACTACAACTACCAAGAACAAACTAAACACGCTTCCAAGCACCCTTTATGCCCTATATGGTGTATGTAAAATTTCTTGGCTCAAGTCCTTCCCTAAGTGCATTTTCCACTACCCCTCCTTACATTGTCTAGCCTCCTTCTAGCCTTGCCTAAACACCTTTTCTCGAGATAACTTTTGATATACTCACTCATTCAACAAACTAACACATGTTAGGGATACCCATTTGGCTAACTCATTTGTATGTGGAGTTTCATAAGGTCTTCCTTCACAAAATTTTCTCCAAACTCATTCATTATTCCTTGTTCTCTAATTAGGTCTCTAGATTGTGTTAACCCTAGGAATCAAAATTGTCATGAACTATAGAAAATCTAGAATGTATCAAGCTTTGAAACCTTAAAAATTAGTGAAAGGAAGGTGCGGAGATTATCTGTCAAGTTTTTAGATCCTACTTCAACCATTAAGGCCTCCAAATAACTATTCTTCATCAAACCCTAGGTAGGGTTTCCAATCAACCGGTAAGAGTATTATTGCAACCAAGTGAACAATACTCAACTTCAAGAATGGAAAGTTCTCCCGACACTTATCTTGACTTCCTCTATGTGTTAGATTTGATAGTAATGCTTGGTTTATCCTCCATCTACAAAAATGGCATCATAATTCTCTACTTTTCCCTTAAGAACAGGGGCTTCTCGGTCTCTCCTTTGGATTTCTAACAACTTTTAATCAAATACACACACACACTCTCTCTCGGTTTTCTAAATATGTCATAAGGTCCGAATCTTCATTCTTGAACCTAATAACTTGACAATGAGGATTCATAATCCATTTTCCCGTGGAAACAATGCAAAATGCTCCTTTGTCCCTTTAGAACAAAGTTTCTTATGTCTCCCAAGGGTTTCAACCAATTTTAAAGTCTTCTCATCCTTTGTAAGGATCTTTGAAGGTTTAGTAGGGTTTGTGTATCTTATCAAATGATTTAAAACTCCTTTTACCTTGAATCTCCCCTTCGAAACTCATTTTAACTTCTCTTTAACTCTAATTATGTTACACATGCACTCTCTGTCACATATTTCATAAGGAGTGTCAAAACAAACAATAACAAAACCAAACAAATACATACATGTAATGATATGAACAGTGTTCTAATCTTCCTACCAACCTTGAAGGTCTCTATCAATGAGGTTCACAAATTGTACACATGCATTTCAAAGCTACAAGCACCAAAAACACATAATGATATTGTTACACAATTTGTTTGCAAACAAAACTTCTTCTTTCTTTGAATCTTGGAGCTCCTCTACCTTCTCATTTGAATGAATGAATAAAATCAGTTACAATTTTCTTATATATGTGTTCACAAGTCCCTTAAAACGAAATTGAGCTCTTTGGGCCCTTGGTCTCATGATTTACTCTTGACACTATACTAAGATTTTGACTAGAACTCCAAGGTCTAAACTCTTAAACACACATTTATGACTACTAGACCTCTATAGATCTTATCACATGCTTGAGAAACCATGAAAGGTACATTAAAATCACCTAACCCAAGCCAAAAGGCCTTCAATTTCAAATTAGCACTTTTGGAGGGAAGTGCATAATTCAATTTTTGAAAATGCTAGGTCAATTCAAACACACCTATATGACTCTAAAGGACCTCGTGAACCTACCAACACACCGATAAGCCAAAATTTGGAGATTAAAAGCCATATTTACATGATTGGAGTGATGCTCTTGCATCATCTTCAAATGTAGCAATTCATAAAATATGTAGAAACTATGAAGGTCAACCAACATAAGAGGTGTTAGTGGGTCAAGTGCCCCTAATATTCAATATATCTAGGAATAGAATAAGTGACCTTAAGGCAGGGGAAACACTATACAATACTCCTTAATGAAGGAATAATTGGAATGCCAATTTGAGGGGGACACCTCCAACTTCTACAAAATAGAAGACTTTACACATACATGACATACAACATAATGATATGCATTCCTTTAGAAATGCATTATCTAATTATTACTTAATATAACTAATATTGCAAGTTATCTATTTAACCTTATATATTATAACCATATGACTAAGGCATATGTGTGCCACATATCAACATCTCCATCAACCCATAAACATTATAATATCATATCACTAGATACATAACATTCTATAAATGGAAGGGAACAAGAATGTGCAAGACATATGTCCATTTGATTATTTCCTAGCACTTACTTAATTGAGCTAGTGAGTAGTTTCTACAACTCCATTGTCCAAGGAGCCAAGCTTGGCTCTATAGGAGCTTAGTGGAGTCTACAAACTTGGCTATGATATGTCATAGGATTGAATTCCTTAGAGAGTTTCTACAATCTTTTCATAAGCGTGTGAAAAATGGATTATGTGATTGTTCTTGAGTTTGTAATTTTTCCCATATTAATCGAAGTGTTTCTAAATTTTTTTATAAGTTGTTAGGATCTAACTCTAAGAATTGTGGGATGTATAGTGTAACACATCCCTTAATTAAGACCCCTAAATATGATTGCATCATTTTTGGTCGGCCAATTGTATCATAACATAACAACTTGAATACTTCTCCACACACATTTAAACAAGAAGACAATCATTATCACCAATAGTGCACAAATGTGGAGCGGGGGGTTAGTCCATGTCATGCTTGGGTTGTGTCAAATATTTTGAATCTTTTGGATACATAAATACTCAAAACATGTAAGTTGTTTATATATCAATTGCATAAATAACCAAAACCCAATTTAAAATGTGGTAAGAAACTATGATGTAAAGAATAATAACATAAACACTTTATGTAAATTGTTTTTACACCCATTTTCAAGCATATAGACACATGTCGTCACATAAACTAAAAAAATATACTTTGCTAATACATTGACAAATATGTTGTATTTTTAACGAGGAAATATAATTTGACATCCTCGTGTCTAATGGCATGAAGGGATAGGTGTATGCATTATCATCACATTTTTAATGCCCTTGTCCCCACATAAAAACATGGCTAACGTAATTCACATCCATACGGGTGAGGGCTATGCTCCCCAAAGAATGCACCACATACATCCCAACGACCATGTGAACCATCATGTTACCCATGATGCCATCCGAGCCACATGGCGCAACAGCTTAGGACTTAGTTTTTTTGTCTTTGAAAAACCCATTGCATTTTTACATTGTGTTTTTCAACAATGTTGAAAAACAAACCGTGTTTTTCAACAACGCGCAAAGAGACCCAGGTTGGGGTCGAACCGGTGACTTGTAGGTTTCAAACACATGTTCCCCACCGCCCCCTACCACCACCCGCCATGTTGCATTCTAATTGCATTGCACTTTGTTAAAAAAAACAGGAAAACACCGACGTGGCCGTTGATGTGCGGGGCCCACCAAAGCATGTACCGTGTGTGCATGGTTTGTCTTTATGGGTCGATGGGATGTATGTGGTGCATTCTTTGGGAGGATAGTCATTGGCCATCCATACATTGTTGCATAGCCGACACATGTACATTGGAGTCCAGGGACCCACACGGGGACTCATTGTAACATATAGATGGCTTAATAATTCCACATCATGCATATTTTCCATGTTATTTATATGCATTTGAATATAATAATAAGCAAGACATCCTACTACATAGGTTAATTACTCCGAGTTAAATTTCACACTCAACCTTGACTCCTAGTTAAAATTTTAACAAGATACATATTTAAAATTAAAATAAATTTTTGATGATATATATTTAAAATTAGAATTAGAATTTAGCAACATTTACATGTTTATCCACAATGCATTATGAGCTACATTCGGAGAAGAGGAATCCTTATTGAAGTCTCGAAATAGTCGTTAACCAGGGAAGCAACTTGCTTCAAATTCTTTAAGCAAGGAGTTCAAGCTAAAGTGAAATGGTTTACGAAAAATTAATTAACAACGTTTACAAGTTTATCCATTAAGGGGGGTCTAGTATTTAGTATTGTTTTATCAATTAGGGTTTCTAGGGTAGAAGAATCCATTCTAAGTTTACAATGCACTACTAAGGGTGTGTGGTAGTTAATAGTGTTTTATGAATGAGGATTTTTAGAGTAGTAGAAGCAATTCCAAGATGCAAATGCATATCAACATATTCATAACACAACCAATCAACCATTGTGTTAGGAAGATGGCCACTTTTATTGTGTCATCGCCTTATTTGCATAAGGATCATGGTAATTTGAGGCATATATGTTGTTGTGGGCCAAGCCTATCAACCAAGGTGGGATTAGTATTTTATTGAATAAAGATGTTTAGAGTCGTAGATGTAATTTCAAGATTCATTAAATAAATATATCCGTCTTCAGGTAGTAAGGCATGTATTTGGAGGAAATTGCTTGGGATTTTTATTATAAAGCTATAGAGGAGGGGAGAGAGGAAGGTCGAGCAAGTAAACTTACTTGACCTATAACCAATCAACCACTGTGTTAGTAAGAGGGCCACTTCCATCATGGCATCACCCCTATTGATATAAGGATCGTGGTACATATATGTGGGAAAGTTGATTGACATTAAAGTGCAATACATTTACCAATAAACATGTAGTGTATAATTAGAATTACACTTTAAAAACAGAAGCATATTCAATTACTATCTTATTTACAACTTAGCAATTGATATGAGACTTTGTAGTCAATTGTCACAAGCATACATCAAAATCGAGATTTTTTTTACTAGCATACAATGAGAACACAACAACTCACATAAACTTGAGTACTTTTCCATACTTTTGATAAATGCTCTCCCAAGAATGTTGATGCACTTTGTTTGGAATGTCAACTCACACTCATGGGACCATCAAATAACCTTTTCAAAAACCTTCATACATGAAATAATGATTTTCTAACTTTTCTCATTAGGTTTGAGGCTTTAAAAAGGATGAGGATCATGATAGATAGATATAAAGTTTAATAACGCTTGATGAAGACAAAATAGTCTATAATAGCCATAACATCCTTTTTATGGTGTGCATGCAAGAGGTCTTATCAACACACATTTGATATCATACATCTATCGGATTTGGTACTTGTTGTGGCTACATTTTCCTTATGCGTAAGTGATACCAAAGTGATGTTTCATCCCTAAGGTCACCTCATGTTGTCTTTTTGCTCAATACGATGGATATTTTTTTATGATTGGACATTTAGAATGTACAATAGTGGCACCCAACCTAAAACAACATGGGCGGCCCTATTGCGGTCATGCGGCATGCGAATCAGACTAAATCCTTGGTAGGATCAATTGAAATGGTTTCACCAAATACAACAAACAAACATCCATAAAGACATAATAGGAAGTGTTTTTCCATGATGTTGTAATTGTAGGTGTCATGTTTAATATGTATGTCAAACATGGAAACATACACAGGGCATGTGAATTGTTTGACAAAATGCCCCAGAGATATGTCATCTCATGGAATGCAATGATTGTAGGATATTCACAAATTGAGTTGTTGAAAAGGCCTTAAGAACATTTAAATTCCAAAAGGGGAGGTTTGGTAGATAAATGTCAAATGTTTGACCAAATGACGGAATGTGATATCTTTTCATGGAATATCATAATTGCAACATTAAAAGGACATGCTCATCCTCAAAAGCCATTGCGATTATTTCACCAAATGCAACAAACAGATATCCAACCCAATCATCTCAACTTTGTCAATATACTCATGGGTTGTAGCAAAATAAGATTTTGCAATAGCGCATGGACATCCATCAAGGCATAATAGGAAGTGTTTTTTTGTCGAGAAGTTGCTACATGTTCACTCCTTCCCATCACACCTTAAAACAATTTAACATAACACATTTCACTGCAAATTACAACTCCAGCAAACTTAACATTGTTAACCTTTTCGATATATTTTGCAACACATGTGTAATTGCTAGTTATGGTTGTTATTTCGGTGAATGAGGAAAGATGATTTACAATAATAAGTTGATATTACATAAACTCCATATATTTTATTTCATTATAATGTTTAAAAATTCTATTGATTTCCTATCTCGTTTCAAAGAATACGGCAATTTACACCCCCTTAAAACACTGCCAAATCAACAACCGCCCCCGTTGCCAGAACAAATGGTCACACAAGATCAAAGAAAAACAAGTCAAAGTTTTTGTACAACAAACCAGACCTAAAATCAAACCGAAACATAGATATTCCTGTTATTATTGTTTTTTTGTTAAGTTTTACAAAAACCTGTGCATTGCACTTATTCAAAAGGGATGAAAATAGAGGGCTAAATCCCTCCCTCTGAAAAAATCAAGATGAACCCTTTTTGTTAAATTGAAGATATTGCTTTTATTAGAAAACTATTAAATCAAATCATAAGAAACTTAAGGAAGCCTGTATGGGAAAGAGACACTAATAATTATAGTTAAACGCTATATTAATTTGTTGTTTGATGTCATCCTTATTTTATCAATAACAACAATTAAGTCCATGACGATCTGTTCCAACAATAAAGAAATACAAGAACAAAGATGAAGTTGTTAAATGGTTAAAGAGGAAGAAAGCATGACTATTTCTAGTGTACAATCGTTCCCAATGATTTTTCTAAATCTCGAATAGTATAATCAGCTGAGTAGTATTCCAAAAGATTGAGGGAGGGGAGGGGAAGAAGAGCAATGAGGACTTTTTTTTTTTTGTTTGTTGGCTGAATTCAATGGAAAATAGATTAAGAATTGAGAACCAAATAGCTATTTACATCCTCGTATACTTGTATAAATATAGTTTTTAAATATATTTCTTTGACAATCATTCTTGTCTCAGTTATACAAAAGGACGTTTGAAGTTGTACTCCTTTTACCTCCCTTACATACATTTATTTCACCCACTTTCCGTACTCTAGATACCTTTCAATCTTGGAGTTACTAAACTAATCTGTACTCAACATTCTTGGAAAATGACATTAAATTTCATCAGTCATTTGACTACATTCTTGTCTAACTATAAAAGAAACTATAAAAATTAAAATTTACAATCAAAAACAAAAAATTAGATGACCATTCTTGAGCCGTATTTTTGAAAGTTCATCCTATATTAGCCTATTAACCATTAAAACATAAATAGAGGAGTTAAATCCCAAGCATTGGCTTGAACAAAAATAATCATTTTGAAGAGTTCGTGAAGATCAATTCATGTGGCAAGTAGTATTGTAACATTTTGTAGCAAAAATATGAGGATTATCAAAAGTAGGGGCAATACATGATATTGTAATGCCCATTGTATAATTATCAAGGCCATGTGCGAAAATCCCAAGAGGAAGCATGGTACTCCCTTTGGAGCCTCTCTTAACATCAAAAGTTAATGAAACCCTTGGGGCACGAGAAAAAGCTATTAATTTGTACCAATGTGCATGACTTAGTAGGCGCAGGAGCTAGAAAACTTAACATGTTGAGATGAAGAAGATTCATGATGACTATAATGAGACCGAGGAGGTTGAGAAGCCCTATTTGTAGTATGCATATGAGTTTTAGCTTGGTAATTTGTCCCCATTTGTGTGTAAATCAATAGTTTTTGAAGGGCACATAATGTCCATGATATTTAAGAGGGTCAAAAAGGAGGTAATAATTTGCAACCCTAAAGGACCTACAAAATTAGGCATAAAGCAATAACATCTTAGTGAAAAAGAACGAACCACCTCTAATTAGGCCAATGGAAGAAAAGGGTATAGAAATTCCAAAAAAATGTATAACCATGATACCTACCTCATCTTGATATAAGAACATCCTTTGATCTCCAAGCTATCATGCATGGGGAGATTAATGGATCATCCTTCATATGAGTTAAGCATTGTTGGGAATAGATTTAGTAGTAAATGTAAGAGTCCATTTGTTGTAGAGCTTAATTTACACTTCGTGAAACAATTTTGTGTTTCATGAGCTTTGCAGTTCATTTTGAAATTGCATGAAGTTGGATGAGTCACACAAGCTTGGAAACATTTTGCAAGCTTAAAGTATGTGTTGGAGCTTTACAAACTTAAACGGGATTTGCAAGCATAAGAAGACCCCAACTAACTTCTCAAGCCTTGTTTCACTTCATAAATCTTATCTTCCCATCTTTACAAAGTTAATAACCACCATTTATGGCGTGTTGGTCTACCAACCCAATTTCTTCAAAGGTGTTTGTTTCAAATCAAATCCATCTAGGAGTTTTGGAAAGTATTGATTCAACATCAACATCATCACTCCTTGTCTCAAGGAAATTTCAATAACTTTTTAGCATCCAAACACCTTTCTTAATAGAGGTGTTACGAAAACTTATTCCATTGTGTAAGTTGCATTCATAGTGGATCATGTTGTGTAAGCTTACATAACTATCGTCATTGTTAGGTGCGACAAGTCAATCAAGACAAAGAAAATAGCAATTGTTGAAGAACACAAGCCACCACTTCTTGGAGATGTTACTTTACAAAAAGATGTGATCAATGTCATACCATAGGATCATTGGTCATGTAGATATAGAATCTATCAGGAATCTTTAATAAATGAAAAAGATCAAGCATCATGCAAAGAGATTCATAATAGTTGCTCAAATACTTTCTTAACGTGTGTAGTTAGTGTTCTACAAATGGATACTAAATACTAGAAAATGGCAGTGCACATTTCATCATCAACTCCTCTTTGACCCAAGCTTTACATTACTTAATATGAAGAGCCCCGTACTTCTAGCATATGTATTACATGGACGTATCCGATACCTATAATGCCAAAAAGAAAAGGGTGCATTATTTTCGAAGCTGATTATCTAACAACCAAGCTCTATATGCCCTACAATTATAAGTTTATTTATAAAAAAAATTAGATCATGTTGAAAAAGTGATCCCCTCACTTTCAAAACAATAATTCATTTTCGTGGAAACTATTCATTTTTTCATTTGTGTTGATAGACGACTCGAAATTCAAATCTGTACTTTGTTGGTTTACAAACCGATACACAATGAGAAGGAAGGCGATAAAAGTTTTACAAAACTCAACAAAATTAAATGTGAGTGTAAAGGTCCCATAAAGCACACGTGGTCATTTTCATTGAAGTTAACCATTTTTGCATGAGGCAAAATTTGGTCATCAACCCACAAAATAGAAAAAAGTAAGAACTTTTCCAAAACCATGGGGAGGATAGAGAAATTCGAGAGAGAAGGAAAACAAGATAATGGAGGAAATGAGATTGGTGTCCCCAGATTTCACCCTGAAATTTGGGACTACCCTATGTAAAAAAAATTCGTACTTTTAAAATAATGGGTTGTTTTGTGTTTTTATTGCCAGAAAGTTTCTGTATTGTGTCAAGATATTCCCAAAGAGCCATATAAGCCAATTTCGACAAATACCCAGATGCCCGAAATTGTTATATTTTGTCGCTGGGGTTTGCCTGCGGGAAATTTGTATTTAATTATTTTGAGCCCCGTTTGAGGCAAATTGTGCTCCGATTTAACCCTGTTGTGATCGTACATGTCAATATTCCCATATACCAGTAGGGTTTTAACCAGGAATGAATTATGGGCTTTATTTGTGACTTCTGACAACGTTTTGTGTTTTTGGTGTTTTCCCATTTTGTTTTCTGTGAAATTTCTCTGGGTCAATTCCTTTGCGGTTTGGTCTAATTCCTTGCCTGGAGTATCTGGAGATCACCTATGGATGTTATGCCAGAAGGAATTCGCCACAGGAGGTCTGGTTCTCTCTGAAAAGACGAAGTCATGCACGAAAAAGCTTCTTCTGGGCAGGCCGCATTTTTGGAAAAAGAAGACTTTAAAGCTACAATGGGATTTTTGGTAGCAGCAGTAGGTGGGATTTTTGTACCTACCTAGCAGGGTACTTTTTCCCATGGAAGCAATGCCACTTAAGTCACAATGGGAAAATTAGAGGTAGCAGGCAGGCGGGAATTTCTTACCTACCTTGCAGGTTAAAATTCTCATTGTGAAATAAAAGAAAAATCACTTAAGGCATTGATGGGATTTTCTTACCTGCCTTGCAGGGTAAATAATCCCATTATGAAAGTCAAACAACTTAAGTGGATCATGGGATTTTTGGAGCTGCGGTGCAGGGTGAATAATCCCATTGAAAATTGGCTTTTAAAAATAGAAATTGCCTATGCCAAAAAGTGTGACCCCTTTTGGGAAAGGGCAAGTTTAAATGCATTAAATTAATTAATTCCTTCTCCAAATTTGGCGCCCAAGCATGTGGAAAAGTCAACAAGGGTAAAGTGAATAAAGGGAATTAGAATTAGAAGTTCTAAAATTAAATAAATATTATTTATTTAATGCAGCCTCTTTCATGTCAAAAAGTGTGCCCCATTTGGAAGAAGAATAATACTTTTTAAAGTATTAATTGATATAATTAATTCCTATTTTCAGTGGATGAGGTCAAAGCATACTTTGTGAGGCTTAAGTGAACTGGAAGTAGAGAGCTAAAATTAAATAAATTTAATTTATTTAATGGCAATGTGAGCATACACAAAATAGGTGCCCCATTTGAAAAAGAAAACTTATTAATTAATTAATTAATTGTCAGGAATAGGAGGGGCAATAATTAATTATAGAATGATGAGGGTTATATAAGCAAGGGCTGCCATAAGGATGAATTAATTAATTCTTTAGCAAGGAAGTGCAGCCCAGACAAAAAGTGTGCCCCATTTGGAGAGGAATTTTGCTCAAAAGAAGGTGTAATTACTGCTGGAAGCTTCAAAATTTGGTGCCTAGGTTTGAAGGAGCTTGA
Organism: Taxus wallichiana var. yunnanensis; assembly: GCA_018340775.1. Lineage (NCBI taxonomy): Eukaryota > Viridiplantae > Streptophyta > Pinopsida > Cupressales > Taxaceae > Taxus > Taxus wallichiana. The sequence goes on along the minus strand of CM031239.1, from coordinate 770,645,849 downwards.
TTTGTGTCTGAATAATTGTCTGCATAGTGGTACAGGTGCTCAGGTAAAGTTGGTAAAATTCATGCGTGCTTTGCATGTAAATAAAACATCAAATTTTGGGGCAAGAGGCTTGATATATGCATATTTTTATGATTAAAATCCACTGTTCATGTTCCAGTTGCCATCTTTGTCTGAATTAATTGCAGGAATTCATTACAAGTGATTTTATAAGAGAAAGGGAGCTTAAATCAATGTCCAATACATTGAACATATCCTCCGAATCAAGAATTATTCGATCCGCACTACCTGATTGTGAAGAATTCCGACCGAATAAAAAGAAAAAGAATTGCTCAAACAAAGACAGATACAATGCGATGGCAAAGAGGGATGAGAAAGAGAGCACATCAGAGTCATGCATCACTTCTAAGTTTGTTGACATTAGAGATACAGATCTAGGTCCGAAACCTCTTTCTGAATTGATTGACAAATCCAGAGCTAGAAAGACTTCCCTCATGCGTGCAGTCAAAAGCAGTGGAATCATCCGAGTTGTAGCATTTCCATTCACAGCCCAGTTGCCAGAGTTCGTCATGGAGTGTGCTAGGTCTTACCATCCATTATCCAGATCAGTCCGAGATGCTGTGGGAAAACAATAATCCGATTGGACGCACAGTTCATCAATTATTGTTTGAAGATTCTCAGCATGAAAGGTGGTGACTACTATTAGCATACAGGATGCCGACAATAGATGGGAAAAACATAAAGTTGACTGCATAGGCATAATGAACAACAGATACATGAAGAAGCCCAGATCTCCTTCCAAGTTCCCGAGAACTCTTCCACGATCCAATCTGGTACAAGAGGTGGATGATATTGCCAAATTGTTATGCAGGGTAAATGGCGAAGCGAATGCTCACAACTTCCGCGCATGGATGTATGCTTTCATCAGACCATTGAAATCAACAAAGCAGATTCAATAATCAATTGGTCGAAATCATTAGCGACAACATTGGTGAGCAGCTCTGGAATGTGAGGCATACTTACAGCTTCAAAATGACTTCGTATTTGGTATATGCAGCAGCTTCATAGGGGATCTTCTCCAAGCTAGAAAGATGTGGTGTTCTTTCCAAGGACCCTATTTTCGAGTGCTACCCACAACTTACTGTACCTGCGTGTAAGAAAGATTACAAGGTGGTCAACGATGGATTCTTCTACGAATTCATTTATAGGTTGACGACGATCTAAAGGCCAACAGGGTGAGCAAGGAAGCATGGGAAGTTGTGTCCAGGATTGGTAGTATCTTCATTTAGTTTGTGGATTTTACATACCTCAAGGTCACCGGCTTTTCTGGAGAACCAGTTAAGTTACCCAGATATCCGAGTGATAGATTGGTCATCATGGAGCTGAGCAGACAACTCGTGGAGATGCATGACCTACAGAGAAACGACACAAGTCTATAGGCTTCTTCCTCGATCACTGTGGGCCATTATGGTTGTCAGAGCATTCATAAGGCCCAAGGAATTGAAGCGGAGATGTTCTCTGAGTACGAGCAAGAGTTCTTCCCAATGACGGTTGAAATTTGATCCATTTGGAGTGGCAAAGAAGATTTCGGATGAAGTGCGAAGTGAGTACGAGGTTAAAAGAAAGATTTCAGATGAGGTTATCAGCGTGGCAAGTGTTTGACTTTGGATTAGCACGGATACCTTAGATCTTAAAGATGATGGGCTGTGTTACTTGACGCATACCATTGGATGGGAGGAGATTGAGTCAGTACTTGGGAGAACGTAGGGGCTGCCATACATCGAGGAAATGTATGTTGCTGTTCTAGTCAATACTTCAAACTGGTTGTTGACGAAGGGATACTGCCTTGATGAAGCATTGATGAATCAAATCACAGATGCTGCTTTGGCGCAGAGATTCCCAAGAGGAAGCACAGAGGAGAAAGCAGGAAGGCCTGAGAAGATTAAAGTGCACAGAAGGTCTCATTCGAAGGAGAAGATCACTTCTATGGCTATGATGTTAGTTTCAGCTTCTCCAAGTACTTCACAGACTATTGCACCTCAGCCAGATATTGTCATTCCTCCGTTGAATCCGACAACATTCATCTTCTCTCCTCAGCCACTCCGTTCAGTGCCTCTTCCTGAAGAAATGTTGAAGCTGCAGATGGCAGAATTTGAAAGAGCTTTGTCTTTGGATGACTCAGAGGATGACAACCACAACATTGTAGCAGGTTTCCAGATGGAGAGGAATCAGAGCACGAGATAGTGGTACACTCGACAACTTCTCATTCTCTCGAGAAGTAATTTCTCAGAATGGTTGACTTCACAGTTGGTTCCAGAGGCTAGAGAGGAAATCAACTTGGAGGAACACGACTTGCAGTTGCTCCTGAATCTAGGCGGAAAAGACAGAAAACCTAAAGTTGCTAAGGTAACTTCAAGGTTGATCATTGAGGAGTCGGGGTAGAAGTTCGTTGAGATGTCAATTTTGGCAGAAGGAAGAAGGAGGATGAGCTCACAGCAGAAGACATAACAGTAACTAGAGTACCCATAGGTCAAGCCACCACATAAGGATTGAAGCAGGACACACAAGACATTGATAGATGCTCTATTCCTTAGGCTTGACAAAGAAAAGATGGAGAAAGTTGAACTTTAGAAGCAGGTATCTCAGTTGTGCGAGATCATTGCCAAGGTTGCTAAATCTTCCACTCACCCATTTCAGCACAAAAGTAGGTGAGTGATCATCTGATGTAGGAAATGGAAGATGCAAGTAACTAGGTTAAAGCTATCGATGAATGGAAAATTCGATCATTTGACTAACTTCCATGTGAACTCGTAGAGGCGCCAACCCGTCTAAAACTTATGAAAGATGCATCGACTAAATTTGAAGCAACTAGTGACAAGCACGATAGATATGAACACAATTGCTGAGAGTAACCTGAGTACTTTGGCCAAAATAAATAAGTTGCCGAGAGAGGTGTTGATTGTGGAATAGATTGTGCCCAACGGATCAGTTGAGAAGGGGAAGCAACTTGAGTTTGCAATATCTTTCCATTTGGAGATCTCAGTAAAATTATGCTGAAAAGGATGCAGAGCACTTGAGAGTATGGCATCATCTTTACCAGACAATGTCATTGCTTTCACTAATGAGGAAGTGGTCGGAACGTTACTTCATACACAAGGATCATTCCTAGCAAAGTGCCTAATTCCCTGGAAGGATCTCTTTTGATGGTGCAAGGGAGAATTGATGGAGTTGTTAAGCCTTTCATGATGAATTCCATCGTAAGTTGGTGGCACTGCAGTCAGATATTGAGAAGTTTGGGCCTAGCTTGGAGGAGGTGGAAGCATGTATCAGGGTATTGAATGAAGGCTTGCTGCAATTCAGGATAGAAAAGGAAGTTGTGGCTAAGACAGATGGGAAGATGTTGAATTACATGTTCGACAAGTATATTCAGTATCAGAACAAAAAGAAGATGTAGATGTTACAATTGGCGTGTCTTTTTTTCTTCTACTTTTCTTCTTCTATTTTCCACGTTCCCAGATGTAATTGTAAAACTTTAAAGTTATTGGTTTTGAAACCATTACTTTAAGTTATGTGGAACAATTCTATTAGTTAAGTGACAGATGTGTCACTTGAAGAGGAATTAGAGGGGGATGATTGCCAGATGTTATCTTTACTTTTTGTTTATGTTTCAGTTCAGTTGAGTTTCCCATTTGTACTTTCCCTTCTACATTCTATAAGTAGGAGAAGAACCTTCGGGTTAATGATCAGAATTTGTAAGCAACATTCTTGTGTTCCAGACTTTGTCTGCAAACCCTGATAGCTATTTTGAAGCAAAGGAATACAAAGGAGAAGATTTCCAAAGAACTTTGTGTCACGGTGCATTTTGTTTCTAGCTTTTGTCTTAGATCTACTTATAAACTTTGTGCTATTTTAGATCTAGATCTGAAGTTGCCTTTGCTTATAATTCTGTGTGTTGATATCTATTGGTTTCGTCTTTGTGCATGCAATCAACTCTGTTATCTATTGATTGGGTTGCACATCTTCCCTATTTCTTACCTATGTTTTATTATTCCCTTCTTCTTTAAATATTTTCTTTCTTTCAACAACTCACTTTACTTGCCGCAAAACTATCTTGCTATGGTTCATGAGCTACATGGTTAAAGTAAAACCCCCAAAGAGATACTAGCATATTTTATTGACGAATCTAACACGGGAGCCTCACCAGTAAATGAGGGAGATTTATCTTATGACTGCCTAGGTTTTCAGCTATGCAGAAAATCTAGCCAACAGAGATAAAATTGGGGCATACAAAGAAGAGAACTTTTTGAGTGAAAACAAGGTCGAAGTTGTCATGAAGACATGAAAATAAATTCAAAAATTGATAAACACGAGAATTTGTGCAATAATATTATATTTTAGACCAATTATCAATAAACATGCACCAACGTTAATCATCTACGTAATGCCCCACATTAATGTGTGTGCACACATACATATCAAATTAAAACAAACAATAATGTGGATATAAAATTGACATAGTCAACTCTTTACATCCATTCTCATTTGTCTAGATTTTTTTCATGCAAGAAAATAAGAGTGAATCAATAATTTAAAAAATGTAAGGAAGAAACTACTTAAAACATGAAAATTGTAATACAAGGTAATAGGAGTAAATATACTTGAATGGGTTAAATTTTTCTACATGTTGAATCGAACGTAGTGTCTTGTGATGAGACCAAAACATCTAAATCAATTATTGGGACATGTCTCACAATGAAACCAAATTGGCTTTATATGTTCTAGGTATGTTCTACATTATCTCGATAAGGAAGTAATGGTTATGTCATGTCTTAGAGAAGAAAATTGTAGGCTGGAGATAAAATCATCTAAATATCTAACCCACTTTTGAGTTTTGGGATGAACCCAGAATCACAAATCTCAAAAAAAAGGATTGCATGCACCATGTATATGATATAAAAATAAAGCTCTAATGTAAACATACATAGATATCAATGTGTAAAGCATGTATGTAGCCATTAAGATGCCCTTTTATCACATATAAGTATAATCAATTTAAACACAAGTGATGTAAAATAATTCCCAAAGATAGACAAGATGTTATCAATGTAGGATAAAAAGAAAAGGTTCCCTAAGGTAGAAAATATTTAATCGGTGTAGGCTCAAGGTGGGCCATGTATAGCAATATAAGATTAGAAGTGTGAATAATGCCCCAAGATGGGCAAGATATAGTGGTTCAAGGCACATCTAGGGGATATGATTCAATGTAAGACCTAATACAATCTTAAGACAAACAAGAAAAAATATATGCAAGGACATAAAATAAAAATAAAAATAAAATAAAATAGGAAAGACAATATACTAGACTCCCGAGAAAGGAAAGTGTCAAATCAAATAATCGAGATATAACAATCAAAACAACTAGATCCAAATCGAAAAGTAAATAAAATCAATGAAATAATCTTAGAAAAATGGTCGGTCAAAAGGAAAAGTCAAGAAATAATCACAACAAAGGAATAATCAGTGTTAAACAGAGAATCTACACAAGTACATAACATTAATTGGGTTTTTCTAGGTTTATCCTCCAATGTGGCTAGGGGATATGCCCTTAAACCAAATTTCTTTGTGATAATGAAGGGATCCAACCAATTAGGCTTAAATATCCCTTTTAGTTGCTCATTTGTGTTGATTTTTGCTTTATTTTCTATGAGCATCTTATCACCAACTTGAAAATATCTTGATATTATCTTTTTGTGACAAGCCTTTTTAGGCAATTTGCTAAACTTTACAATTCTTAATGGCATGAATTTGAATCTCATCCAACATTTATAACCAATGGAGTCTCTTTTCTCGATAAAGTGTGTCATCAATAATACTCTTTAGTGATATGTTGGTGTGTGTCATATTCACACTTGTGAAGTCCACCTTAGGTAGTGTTGTTACCAAGGTGAGATTTATTATGTGCACAACATTGGTAAATACACATTTAAGTGGTAGTTATCCTCACATGTGTGAGAAGGGTGAGGTGTAACTTGGGAAAGATCATATCCCACCTTTCACTCAACCAATAACAATCTATCACTCACCTCTTAATTTTCCTATATAAGGAACATTTGTGTCCTTGTGGAAAGTTAGATTGGAGCTTAGAGTCATCTCCAAAGTTGGTGGAGATGTAGTCTCTTAGGGATATTTTGTCTACTAGTGCAACCATTGTTGGTTACACACACATATGCATTGTATATTTTATTTTAGTTCAATACAATATGTTTTTTTGGTGAATCTCTTCCTCTCGTCTAAGTACTTTGTGTGGATGTTTGCATTGCAAAGTTTTCTTGGGCCCTCCTCAATTCATATATGGTATTAGAGCCAGATCTATAATCTCCATCTCATAATTTTCTCAAATCTAGATTTTTATTCAGAGTTATTTGCATTATTGATTGCAAATTTGAATGAAGAAGATTTTTTTGAAAAGATTTATAACTTTTTTCATTTTTGAGTTGTGGATTTATGCACCTTCATCAATTTTAGAATTACCATGCTTCTTCCTAATCCCCTCGAGCATTTTTGGACAAAATTACCCAATGGGTATTATGTTTAGCCAAAATTGTTATTATATGGTTGTTTTTTATTTTTTCAATTTCTAGAAAATCAAAAAAATATGGGTGGGATCCATTATTTTTTTAAATTCTACTTAGAATTTTTTTTAAAAAATAGATTTTTTGGAGCATCTGGTTATTTTCTATGATTTTTTAAAAATTCATATCTACAAGGTAAGAAAGGAGCATAAGAGAAAATAGTTGAGTTTTTTGCATTTTTCTGCAAAAACATGGGTTGAAAGTATATTTTTTAGATTATTCTCTTCAAGATATTTTTGAAAAGTATTGGTTCAAAAGACGGAGCACTAAGGCTCCTATGGCATGCATTTGAAGTTTCAACACAATTCTAATGATTATGAATGCTCATCATCATTGGGGATTTTTACATGCTACACGGTCAGCCCTTAATCACCCATTCGACCACTATCTAGCCTTGTTACCTACACTCAATTCCTAGCCTTTGCCATATGACTTCCCACTAGGTGTTTTTAGCCCCGAGGGCTAGAATTTCACCATTGAGCCCTTTTTTGGAGTACATTTCTTTCGAGGCTCATAACTTTTGATCCGTAAATCCTACAAAGATTATTTTTTTACACCTTGCCTATGGTTTTGGGATCTACATGATGGTGATGTTAATTTTTGCGTTTTGAACATCCATATTTCTAGAATTAGATTTTTTTGAATGTTTAGTGATAAGATCATGCATTTTGGACCATGATGAGGTCATAACTTTTGACTAGTAACTTGGATTACATATTGTTGTTTTTGAAGTGTGTATTTTAGTTTCACAATCTTCACAATTGTAACTTCTATTTATTATGATGTTGACTCAAATTTGAATTTTTCCACCTTAATAGCATATTTTATAAACTACAAATAATATTGGGTGGTTTTTTAGATGTATTTGTACTCGCGATGATTTATAAATTTCTATGGGGATTTATAATTTGTCTACCTTCATGCGTGTCTCTAATATTTTACACTTCATTTTTGCATTTCACTAGTTGAGTTATTCGTGTGGCATTTTGGGCACTCTCAGTAGAGGATTGTGTTGTGCTTTTTGCACACCTACCATATTGACATTGTTTGGAGATTTTTAGTTGTGTTGTCTTCACTCCTGCAGACAACATTATGGGGGGTGTTGTGTATTGTTAATGCTTTGTTGGTTGTTTGAGTATGTTATGTTCCTTATGTTTGTTCCTAATGGATGCAAAGGTTGGTTATTTTTTTCGCACTGAGCATATTTGTGCCCGAACCCTAATGAGGTTTTCAAAATCATTTTCGTTGCCAAATATGTAATTAAGCCAACCCTTATGTGGTTTTCAAAAATTACAATAGTTTATGAGACAACATTCTTAGGTGGTTTCAAAATTTCAAACAATTTCAAACCCAACCTTTTTTGGTTTTCACCAAACATTTCATTTAGAAGGAGCATGTATCTATAGTCACTCTTATTCATACAACCATATTCTTGGAAGCTAATTTTAATTCATTCCTTTGAAGGCTTCATCAAATTCAACATGCATCTACTTCAAAAATTCATTTTTATTGTTGCTCTATCATTATATGTGAGTACCTCATCGGGCCTAATTGTTGGGACCCATATTTATGAGCATAAGGCTTCTTCTCATTTACCACATCACCTAAGTTGATCTTCAAGGTTGTGTTGATGTTTTTCATATTCACACTTGTTGTGAAGTCCACATTAGGTAGTGTTTTTACCAAGGGCGAGATTTATTATGTGCACAACATTGGTAAATGTACATTTAAGTGGTAGTTATCCTCACATGTGTGAGAGGGGTGAGGTAACTTTGGAATGATCATATCCCACATTTCACTCAACCAATAACTATCTCTCACTCACCTCTTACTTTTATTATATGAGGAACCTTTGTGTCCTTATGGAAAGTTAGATTGGAGATTAGAGACATCTCCAAATCTAGTGGAGATGTAGTCTTTTAGGGAGGTTATGTTCTAGTGCAACCATTGTTGGTTGCACACACATATGCATTGAATACTTCCTTTTAGTTCAATACAAGGTGCTTTTATTGCTAACTCTCTTTCTCTTATCTCGAGTAATTTGTGTAGATGCTTGCATTGTAGAATTTTCTCGTCCAAACGTTCCTCAATTCCTATATGATACCCTTAAGAAAGGAATTCCGGTTCTAGAAAAAAATACTTTTTCTTCATAAGCTAGTGAGTAGGGAGTTTCCATCATAGCTATGGGGACACTCATGGATTATGCTAATAGCGCGTAATGTATGTGGTCATGGAAATCATCACCATGTTTATGTATAGTTTAAGATAAGATACCGGCAATAGTCCTATTGGAGGCTTCTCCTTTACCATTTCCTTGTGGGTATAAGGGTTGGAGAACGTATGCTTGATTTTCTACTTAGTACAAAATTTATTGATTGTTTATTCTTGAACAATGAATCGTTATTAGTGAATATAGGACAATAGGAAAAATATGGAGATAATATGTGACATAAGAAATTAGCACGTTTATTTCTATATGGTGGACTCGAGGGTACTACTTCAACACATTTAGTAAAATGTTTTGTGGTTGCTAGTAAACTTATGACCTTCCGAGGATGATGGGTCAATTTTTATGACTAGATCAAACAATAGATTATGGAAAATAACCATGGTGAAAAAATAGGGTGTGGCTCATGTGATGGGGTATGAGTAATGTTCTTATATATTTGGCATTTATCACACACTTTTACATATGCATGATAATATCTTTTTATTGTATTTCAATTGTTTCCTATCCTTCATAAGTTACATGACATGGATTTTCTACTAAAGTTTCCTCCACATTCTCTACTATGGACTTCTTGTAGTGCAATTTGAGCAATGTCATGTCTTATACATTGTAGTAAATGTCCATCAAAATATCTCTTGAAAATTACAACTCCAATTATGACATATTTAATAGCGTATGTGCATAATTTTATGCATTCAATTCTAAAGAATCAAGTGCTAGTACAATTTATTAGGATAAGTAATTTCGTATATCTTAGCACCATTTTAATTTTACTCGTGTCATTATCTAATGTTAGGACTAATATAGATTTTTAAATGTTTATTTATGTAATAGGTTGTGTTAATCCCTCAATAGTTAATATAGTGTGGTCATTTGCGAGATCAAAAGGCACTTATGAGGTCATACTAACCATAACATCTATGTGTCGATTATGTCTTCTAGGATTGCAATCAATCTTAAAATTGTCAAATTATGCCACCAAACTATATACTAAATTTGTGAAGGTTTCATTTTTTTTTAATGTTTTTTTATAAGCTCCATAACTTGATTAGCCACAATTCAAGACTCTAATGAATGATAAATTTCACATTCATTGTACGTGTTATGTGGAGTCTTAGAATTGGTGCTTCATATTTAATGACATTTTTGGTACATGTGCTTCTTTTATCACCAGACATCAATTCTTTCATTGGACTCAACTACACATGATAATAAGAACACATTTCACACTATGAAAGCTTATCAATCAAGCTTGAAATTGAGAGTTGAAGTGTAGAGAGGACAATGAGCACCTCATTGATGAGAGAACTGTAAAATTCAAACACATGGTTAGATAATACAAAATAGGAAAAACAAAACAATAAACTCAAAGAACGCATATATGTCAATCAACCTCCACATTATATCCAAGATATACAAGAATATTACATATATACATCAAAATCATAATATAATATGTGTCATGAATGACTAGATTACAACATATTACAACTACATAAAAATATCTTGTATATCGACATATCCCTTCAAACCATAGCTTAAAATCCTCACCTTTCTTTCTTCTTTGGAAAACATCCATTTAATATCAACATTTCAAATATAGAGCCTAGAGGGGTATTTGTATTTTACATGGATCCTTGTCCTTTCTAATTAACATATGAATATTCCATAAATATCCTAAATACTTTTGGAAGTTGTCTAGTTAGTGTTGAGTTTTCATGAACTCTATATTTCTAGAAGCCTCCCACATGTACTTGTCTCTTAGGAATGTGATTGTTTGACATGTGTCATCTTAGTTTTGATTATGTACAAAGCATATACATTGTTTCACGCATATCACCCATGTGGGAGATTCATAATTAGTCTTATCATGTGCACATTTACACAAAATCAACGTTTCCCCATACTAAATATTGTGTTTGTCCCCAAACAAGATTTTTCTATTTATGCCTTTTTTTTGTGCATGGCCAATTCCTTTGGTAAAAAAATGTAAGCTCTTCTTCAAAATCTATTTATCACGGGAGTGTGGTTTCCACCTTATCTTAATAATTTTGTACAACTATAATATGTTCTTTTAATACCTCTAGGTCTTCGAGGCATTTTCTCAATTGCTTCCCCTCATTCCTTCCTTGAAGTGTCAATACAACCGATTTTTTCTACAACTTTCATTTTTTTGCCAAATTCTTCATTTGGTGCTTCTCAAACTACATCGTCATTTCTTATTTCTTATTCACCAACACTTTCTCAAACATACATTAGGATCTCTTACTTTATTCAACGTCCTTTGTCATAAAAAATTGTTACCCTAATTGTTTTATGATTTTTCTTATCTTTAACTACATGCTTATTTACATATTTATCCATGAACTAAAAAAACAAGAACTTGTCACAACACTCTTAAATGTCTTCTAGAGGCCTTCCTCCCCTTATTCATTTCTACTTCCAAACCATCCCACTCCTCGTGTATGGCATTAAACTTTCATGCACATAATTTTTCTTTTGGGGGATGCACCGACATTGCTCACTTAACAACTTCAATAATGTTGCATTGAATATATCAACTATGACATCCCACTTATGCATGGTTCCTTCATCAATTTTGGTCATACCTTCTCAATCATGACTCTCAACTCAGCCTAACCCTATATGTATGCACACCATGTCAATTTGGGACTTACCCAAATTTATTTTAGTAATTTGGCCTCCCCAAAACCCTCAACCTATGATCCCAAATATATGCACCTTTGTACATTGTTAGCATCCAACTTAATGTGTGGTAACTCTACTTGCTAGATGATAGAAAAAAATTGGGTTTAACTTTATCGCCTAATTTGTTAATGTTGTGTCATAATGCTCCATTACCTTCTCTACCCTTTTAACAAGTGTAGACACCTATATATGTTCTTTGACACTTTGACATCATTATTGTTGGCACATTTTGATAGACATGGACGATTGACATATATTTGATTATGGAGCACACTTTCCTCTATCGAGTTTATTGATCCATTTTCTTAGCCACCTTCAATTGCTAATCATACTTATTCAAGATTAACTCGGACTATGTCGAGAACACCTTAAGAATCCTAAACTAACATTCTCTTATCATTACATCATTATTTCCAACTCTTGGATAGTATCAGCAAATCTTGACACTACCATCTTTCAATAGTGTCCCGATACTAGTAGTGTCTAATATCCCCCACTAGTTAGTCTTCAAATTTGGACATCTCTATTAGGTCGGCTGTAGACACATTTCATGGTTCGATTGTGGTGGGGAAGTAACAAAGAGTCTTATATATACAAATGAACCTTAATTTCATTCATCACATCTCACACTCTTTGATGCACCTAGAATTTACCAAGAAAAGCCCAGGCGCGTTGACACATCACTCGGCCCGGCACCGAGTGCTCACCCGAAGCGCACAAATGTACCAAGCCCCTCTTTAGGGTTGTGGTTGCAGGATGTCAGCATGATGAAGACTTAAAGCATTTAGATCCATGACTATTATATCATTCTACAAAGTATATCCAGATCTAGATCCTAAAGAATCATGAATCACATGACAAACATAGCGAAATCATTTATGCAGTAATAAACTAAAACCATGATTAACACCTTGATTCAGCTAATAACCTCCATTATATTAAATACAGTAATACACATAAGATTATTCAATAGATAATACCATAGTTTATGCGCGCATCAGATTTGGCAGCATAACCTCACAATAACTCAGTTCTTACATCCTATCTTTGTATATCTCTATATCTTACTACACAATTCACTACATATTTATAAGAGTGGGGACTTGCCCTTCACCACTTATCTATTCCCAAAATAGGTCACATGATATTATTAGCCACACGCCATTACAATAATAGCCACACATGCAAGTGCACTAACAATAGATTTCTTCTAGTTAACTACCAATAGTAAATCTATTCTCAGCTTGTACCCATGCAAAGTGCTTCATAGCCGATCCTCCAAAAATAGTCAATGGTTGTCATGCAAGTATTTAACCGGTTTGTGTGTTCGGCATGCCATCTCCAAAAATAGCCCATCATCGTGAAAACAACTAAGTCTCGAATATGTCTTTGTCTTCAGCGTGTGATTCCTTCCCGATCCTCCCGCGCTTTTGAATGTGCTCTTCTCTTCTGCGTGGACCTTCTATATGTTTTTCACTAAGTGTCATATTTTGACTGACCAACATTACCCCACACTAACTGCATTGCCACCCCTGCAATGGTTGTCTCAAAAATGAATAAAAGAATATGAATAGAAGAATAAAAAGATTTTTATGAATAAAAGAATGACTTTACCGTCTAGCATCCTCTGCTTCAACCAGAAGAGTCAACTATGGATATTCTTCTTTTATTTCCGCCTCTAAAGTCTGTCAATCATTGAACGTGGCCTCTACCTTTTTCGGATATCTACTACAATTATTTCTTGCTCATCCCTTGCAATTTATCCTTTCTCATTCTCAGTAAGACCAAAATAATCTTTTGGACATTGCAGTCATTCTTCCTTCTAATAAGTCCATCTTTTGTGTAATGAGTTTCCCAAGCTCATCTAGCCTTTCCTTGTGTGGTTCTTGTGTTGTTGTAAGGGCCTCGCGCTTCTTCTTGACAAGTGCTAATCATTTTGTGTGGCCCAAGGTCTCATCTTTCATGGCTTTTAGGACTTCATTGTCCTCTATAATGGTCCTGGTTCTTATAACAACTTCGGGGTTGTACAAATATTCAATGACTTGATCTACTTTCTTTAGCTCCCCTATGCTCTAGAGCAATGCCTAGCCTTTTCCCTCTTCGCTTATTATGTTGGATCCTTTGGTGCTGGCATGTGCAGAGGTTCATCTTCAAGCACTAAGTCCACCAAGGTTTGTACATAATGCATTGCTGAAGGAAACATTTTGGGTACCTTAGGCTCTAAGTGTGGCTTTTATTTCATGATATTGTCCCCAATTTCCTTTGCCATCTTGATGAAAATAGTGTTCTCCTTCTGTGCCAAGTATTTTTCTTACTTTAGGCATGTTATTTCTACATCCTTAGTTTTTAGCTCTTCTCTTAGTGCCCTAATTGTTGCAGCCTTATCCATATTTCTTCATGCCACCTTTGTCGAGACTTTCACCAAATCATTACTCACTTGCTCATCTGACATAACAATAGGCTTTATTGTTATGTGTTTAGACTGAGGTGTCTTCTTCAACCTCCTTGATACACACAACTCTTCACATACATAAAAGTTTGGTTCGTCCATGTGCATGTGCATAGACCATGACAGTTGCTTCCTTGTGCGCATGGTTGCCATATCTTCATCCATCAGTTCCCACCCATACAACTCCTTTAGTGTTACTGTGATTTGCAAAAAGGAACGAACAATTTTACATGTGTCCTCAGCGCATAGCCCATGATTGATGCAACATATTCTCCACTTGTTCTCTTCGATCTTGGCCCCTTAGGAACTTGAGCTTCAAGATTTGGAGCTTGTTTTGCTATGCCTTGAGCAGTCTCGTGTGTTGTCTCATCTGCCTCCTTTTCTCCTTCTTCTCTATCCTTCATTTCTTCATCCTTTGGTTCTTCCACATTCTCTGGAGGTGTAGGAGAATTGGGTGCGCTCTCCTCAGACTCTTCTGCCTCCTTGTTCATCTTCAACTTCCTTCTTCTCTTCTCAGTTGTCTCCTTTTGTGGAGAGAGTCGAGGTGATCTGTGCATTGATTTTGGAGTAGCACCTTGGGTCATTGTTCTCCTAAATACCCTTTTGAAGCGGTGTTCTCCTTGACTGCATCCAAGTCCTCATCTTATCCCTCTTGTGGGTCTTTGGGTGGGGTAGTTGCATGCTCGGCTTCTACCCTATTTGTAGGTTGCCTCTTGTCTCTATGCTCCAAACCACCACTATCTTCATGCTCCTCCTCTTCATCATCTACTTCTATTGTCTCTGTGGGCTTAGGTGCAGGAACATTTTCCATTGTATGCTTACCTTTTGGCGGCCCTGGGAGCATGAAATCATTCTCCACATACTTATTGTTCTCCAGCTTGGGCTTGAGTTGAAGGTACACAAGCGCTTTGCTCCAACATCTCCAACGGCCAAGCTTATTGGCTTCATGCTTATTATATCTGAGATAAGCCTCTCAATGTAGGTAGTCCATCCTGGATATACATATGTATTTCTCAAAGCATGTGGTAGTCACAATCTACCTTGTCTGCATTGAAGCTTAGGTAGCACACATCCAAAAATTGGTGAACTGATGCCTAGAAATATCATGTTGTGAAGGCATATGGTAATTTACACCATGGGATCCAAGCCCCATCTTTCATGGCGAACCATGTGATGCAAAAGTTTTGGTATACTACGAACTGCACTACCTTCCCTACTACTGAAGGTAACTCCTTTGGTATACACCATTCTTCTTCAAATGCTACGTGGAGCCTATCATACCACTTCTCCTCCCTTTGCTTGAATGGTCCGCTCATTGATCCTTTGCACAAGTATTTATTAAATCTTTCTACCAGATATTTTTGTTCCATGGGGTACTCCCAAATCTTCTCCTTTGGCCCATCGGGCACTCCAATCTCCATAAACACCAAAGACAATAAAATAGCACCAAAACTTATTATGTCACTTGCACACGCTTCTTCAATGATTTTATTTGATATGTGATCCACGATATTGTAGATCACTCCTTGAGACATCTTCCTTGAAACGTACAACCACATTGTATTCATTTGCGACCACCTTTCTTGGTCATTCAGCTTTGTTACAAGAAGTGTAGTTTCCTGCACTACTGGGTACTTCTTTAATTTGTCGATGTCCATGCTTCCCGAACCCTTAGTATTCCCCACCTCCTTCCTTATCCCCGGGATCATTGTTTTATCTATTAAGTCACTCTTTAGATCTAATCCTAAGGCCCTTAGTCTTGTCACTGTTGAAATTAAGGCAGTTTTGATTCTAACCCTACGTTCGGAAAAGTAGAAGTCCTCATGGACTCTTCTCATCAACCATCGATACAATGGTTCATACTTTCCAAAGTATGATAGCTCATACAACTGGTAGACTCCAATCTGCTTTAGTAACTTCTCACCAGCGTCATCGTACACTGGCATATCTTTTGTTGTGCGCTTGTTCATTTTTGTGCTCAACAACGCATCTAGTTCCTTCTTATTATCTGATGTACGATGGTTGTAATCATTGATTTTACATTTATGGATGTGGGAATCCCATTCTTGTCCCATGATCACGCCCTTTGATACTGCATTTCTAAGAAATTACTCTCGGGAGAAATTTCTTCTTCCACTTCGACCTTCTTCTTCCCTTTTTCTCTCTGATGCGGGTTCTTTCTTGATGCCATTTGAAAAATCTCTCTTTTCTACCCTCTGTAATCGAGTAAGTTGAAACCCTAGTTCAAATATTCATGCCCTAGTGGAAATCGCTTGCCTAGCTATTTTGTAACACATCTCCTCCGTTCAAACCCTTTACTTATGGGAATGCAAGCTTCTCCTACACACAAGCCTTCTCTCCATGTATGGTTTCACATTCTTTGCACCTCAACATGATTGCTCAGCTCATTTGCACTTAGCTCTTTTCAAATTCTCTCAATTCCAACGGTAAAAATGAACTTGCATCTCGTCCTTATATAGTTTTTCAAAAAGTTAGTGCATTTATTGCTCCTTCACCTACCAACAATCCTCATTAATTGATCATTTTTTCCATTTTCCATGTGGTACATCTTCGTGCCCCAATCATAACCTTCTAGTGCACCCTCCTACCTTCTTGCTGCAAACTTCTCTTCAGCACGCTTCCATGCACCCAAGTACCTCGTCACTGTGCCTTCCACTGGTAGTCTTCACGGCCTCCGCTTACCTTGTGTTATATTGTTCCATCATTTATCTCCATCTATGGTCATCTTGTCTAGAAGCAATCTCTTTTCTAACAATTCTCCAACTTTGAATAGCACCCATAGTAGTTTGTTCCTTTCATGTGTACTTATTTTCAATAGTCTTGTACCTGGATATCAATAACCACCCCACACTAAGGGTATGTGCAGTCCTCTGCACATAAAAATTCTTCAAATAGTAATTAGCTTCTAGCGCATAAATGTGCTTATTACATAAAAACACCAACTAAATTGAAAAAACATAGCGACGAGGAAGGAAATACATTAAGGAAAATACAAAATTGAAAACCTAATCTAAATGAAAACACTGCCTTATTACAAACACCAAGAAGATTTATTTATAGTATGGCTTCATGTTACTCCCATTGAAGTAACTGCAATAAGAGTGTGCCATCAATCACTTATAATTAGAACGCACATGTTTCAAGTATGTGAGTGATAACATATGGCCCCAACCAATGTACCTTGAGTTTTCCTGGATGGCGCAAAAATTTAGAATCATAAAGGAGCACCATTTGTCCAATTGTGAACTTTTTATCCTGATGTGCATGTCATGCCATGCTTTCTACTTGGCCTTTTCTTGTTTTTGACTCCAATGTGATATTGTTAGTCACTCATCCAACTTAATTAAATTTTCAATTCATTCGTCTAATGCTTTGGCTCATCACCTAAACCTCCAGCGCTGCATACGCAAAGATGGTAACATGAATTCCATAAGAAGAACTGCTTTACGCCAAACACTAATCGAAATGGTGTTTCTTTGTTCAACCTTTTATATGTTATTCGATATGCCCAAAGGATCAGATACTTTATCATCCCAATCCTTTCGTCCCAACATCACATATTTTTGTCTGCGCTCAAAATTTTGTTGAAAGCCTCGTAGTCCCATTTTCCTGAGGATGATATGGTGTAGTCTTATGGTGTGCAATCATGAATTCATCCAATAAAACTTTGATTGTCTCATTCAAAAGTGTGTGCCCCTATCACTAGTCAAACTTAAAGGACATTCATACCATGTAATAATATTTTCCCATAGAAACATAGTTGTTGTAGCTCTTTGTACAATCCTTTGTAAGGGCCGCTTACGCCCCTTGTCGGATAATCTGTGTAAGTAATGATGTAGCGCGATCCAATTCTACACGCGGCTAGTGAAATAAGACCAACAAAATCTATAGCCCATTTCTCAAACGGATTTGCACTAGGAATAGGCCTTAATAGCATCTCATCTCATTGTCTCGGTTTTCCAAGACGCTGACAAAGTGATCACATGCCTTACAAAACTTCTTACAATCTTTATACGGGGTCTCCCACCATAATCCAACGAGTAAAATCTTGCACGCAAAGTGGCGTCACCTGCGTAGTGGCCACACTGTAATACTACCATGAGCTTCCTCCATGATAGTCACGTGTTCATGTTCCATTACACAACAACAAAATACTTCATCCCGACCTAATTTGTATAGGTAATCGCTAATCAACATATAGGGAGCCGCGTATAGAAAGTGGTTTCTTCTCTAAGGATTTCATTACTCTCGTGTCATACATGTTCGTAGAAAGACATCAATGTTCTCTAATTCAAATGGCACTCATTGTAACCTATATAACTCTACGTCGGCATGGTATCTTAAATTACCTCGTGCTTCTTCTCCTCACTTTAATCTAGATAAATGGTCTCGGTCCAATTACTTTTCCTGGTTTTATCACAACTGTGAAATAAAGTTATTGAAATAAAAGTACCCATCTACATATACGCTCCAAGAAACGGGCTTATTTACCAAATACTTCAATGCCATGTGATCTCGTATAAAAGAAAAATTGTGTAGCTAGTAGATCTTTGTTAGAATTTATGTAGTGCATAGATCATTGAAAAATCTTCGCGCTCTATAGTTTTGTAATTTTGTTCTACAGAGTCAATTTTCTACTAGAAAAAAATAGGATGATCTATAATACCTTCTCCAAGCTGAGAAAATACCACACCAATGGTCATGCCAGAGGCGTCCACATGTACATGAAATGGTTGGTCCCAAGAAGGAAAATGCAGAATAGGCGCGGTAGTAAGTTTCTCCTTTAATGTCTCAAATGCACATTGTTGCGGTTCTCCCCAATAGAACATACCTTTTCCTTTCAGTAACTCCTTCAAAGGTGCAACAACCTTGGCATATCCCTTTATGAATTTCCTATAATACCCTGTGCGACCCAAATATCCACGCACCTCACTTTTATTGATAGGATATTTTAGGCCTATAATGACTGTAACCTTAGTTGGATCGACCAACAAACCTTCCTTACAGATTATGTGTCCTAACAATATTCCAAATGGTGTAGCAAATATGCACTTCTTGATGTTCAAAGAGATACTCAACTATCTACATCTTTCAAACATTAAGCACAGATTGTCACAATGATCTTTAACTAATCCATACACCATCCAATCATCCAAATAGACCTGCAAGAAGTTGTGAATAAATTCCTTGAATGCTTGAACAACTATGCGCGAAAAAACATCAGCGCGCGTTTTTTAGACCAAAATCCATCACAAGATAGGCGAAGCTACCCCATTCAAAGATAGTAAAAGTAGTCTTTTCCCGATCCTCTTGGGCAATCCTAACTCGATGATACCCAAAGAACCCATCTCAGTAAATGAGTATATTTCACTCCTACGCAACACCTAGTATTTCCTCAATATATGGAGTAGGAAAGGGATCAGTCACACATGCAACATTCAACTCCCCTCGTAGTCCACATAGATCCTAATATGTCCATCCTTCTGAGATCTTGATCACCATTGGATTAACCTATTCGACTCATCCAGGGCTTGATGATTCCAAACTTCAACATTTTGTCAATCTCTTCTTTGACCTTTTCACGCAATTTGGGGTTCATCTTGTAGGGTCTCTTTCTAATTGGGCGTGCACCCTCTTTAAGATTTATCCTCATCTCCCCTAATGATTCATGCACGCCTTTAATCTCATGGTACCCCTGAGGAAATAAATCCTAATAATCCCGTAGTAACTCTATGATTTTTTCCACTTTAGATTCTGACCAATAGTCTTTAATTATGGCCTCCTTAGGCTCAGCATCTGATCCAATATTCACTTTCTTTGTCTTTATAGGTTCATGATAGGCACATGTGGTCTTATCTACACTATCCAACACCTCACACCTACTTGTTGAATGGTTTATATCCATATTTTCTACTTCTTCGTCATCCACTAAGTAGACCATTTTTCCTTTTTCTTTCTCAAGGCAAGCACACTGAAGTAGTGTGGCATCGGCCTTTGTTTCTTCAACAAGACACACTCCTGAGTTTCCTTCATCCAATAACTCCTGAAGGAGTTCTTCAGCCTTGGCACTATCTCCCATAGTTAAGCGCTTTATGAATTTTAATGCTTCTTCCACCAGAGGCTTGGTAGAGAAGAAGTCAAATGTCTGAGTCATTCCAGCAATTAAATCCTACCAATTTCCAGTCTCTCTATGGAGTTCTACATATACATACCAAGCACGCACACAACCATGTAAAGTGGAATAAAACTTGTGCACCCAGAGTGAAGGTGGTAAAGCTTCCCGCCCCTCTGTCCAGATTCTCTCACACTTCTAAATGTGGTGTTGAATAGGTTGATTACCATGATAAGTACATATTTGAGTAGGTGCATTGATTCTCAAGAACCTTCAAACTCCTCTCGATTTAGATCTATATTTGCACAACTACAGAGGTTCGGATCTTAATCTTACTCTAAATCGCAAAGAGACAGGATAGAAATGCAAAAATTGAAACTAACTAAAGATGGTGATGCACCAAAAGGAGTGGTGAATATTTTTGTCATGCAAATAGACACAAACCAAAGATTACAACATAAAACATACATAGGCCGATAAGATATAATTTAGGGTCTCGAAATGAAGCAAATAATACAAACAAAGGATCAAACCCATTCACAAAGCTTGCATTATCATTTCCAATGTCAAAACCATCGCATTACAACCTCGTAGAGGTAAAAAGTTGTTACAATTCTTTGAAGAGGTCTCGATTCTTGCAAAATCACTACTGGAGGTGAAAGAAGAAGTCTGCTATGCCAAAAATGTTCCCCTTAAAAATGAGCCAAATCTGGCTTTTACATTGCATGGGTCGAGCCTAGGAGAGAGAAAACGTACAAAAACGTGGGAGCCCATTCCTCATTGATTGCAAATGCATTAAAATGGCATGGGGACCTTACAAACCCATACCCTGTCATTTTTGACCGAAATGGAGGAGAATGCGACCCATTCTGCATTAAATTTGGTCGTTGAAATGTCACTTCTGGCCATGGACACGCGTCAGAGCCATTTCTTAACTTTCTCTCTCCAAAATGAACCAAAATTCAAGATTGACCCCAGAATCATGTAGAGAATTTTATAAGCTTTCCAATGATATAAAGAACGTGCAAATCCGAGCTCTGGATCGAAAGATATGGCGATCTGAAGATTTAGGGCACAAAACAAAAAAATGGGTTTTGAAATTTTTTCCCACGCTCCGCCACCTGGACGACACGTGTCAGGCGCTGATTGGATGAGCAATTCTCTCTCCTTCCCTTACCCGCGAGTTTTCCTTGAAAGTTTTGACTTTTTGTAACTTTTGGAAAAAATTCATTTTCCCCGTGCCCCGCCACTGGGACACGTGGCATGATCTCGGTCGGAGGACAGGGGCGGGTCATCCTTCACCTTTTAGTTTTTGGCCAAAACTTTTGCCAAATTCTCTAATTCCTCCCCGAGCTCCACACTCCCCTTCTCCTTAGGACACGTGTCCTCTTTTTATTGGCTCGGGCAACACTTCAAACCTCCCCTTTGAAATTTTGGACGTTTTCCCTTGTGACACGTGGCGTTTCCTGATTCGTCCTCGGGCCTGCCGGATTTTCACGTCCCTCGCGTCCCTTTGGCCCGGTTGTCCCAAACTGTCTGGGACAAATTTCCGATCCGCCCGATTCGGCTTCCTTGTCCCTCTTTCGGCCGAAGACACGTGGCGTTATTTGATTGGCTCTCGGCTCCTTCGCTCTCCGCGTCCCACGCGTCCCTATGTCCCAACTGTCCCCAAAGGCGAAAGTCCCCTGCTTCGCCATTCCGGCGGTTCAAGTCCTTCGCGTCCTCACGCCCTCATCCCCAAATGTCCCAAATTGCATCTGCTTTCGCCGCAATAGCTTAGTCGATTTTGTTTTTACCTTCGGCCGGTTCGCCTTTCGCCCGCGCGTCCCCATGTCCCAACCTGGCCCCAAGCCTCTTTGCCGCATGACCCGCCGGGCTTTTCGGCCGATTTCGCGCCCCGACGTCCCAACTGTCCCAAGGGCCGCCTGGACTAGGACTTAGCCAATTTTCATGATTTTTTCTGGCCCAAGCTTGTTTTTTGCAACTTTTTCACCCTTTTTTAGAACTTGCTCTTTTCTCCTTGGACAGAGAGTTAGAAAAATCCGAGGGGACCCTAGAAACATGATTTTTTGCCTTGAATCAATCTATTTGCCTGGACTTGAGGAATTTAATGCATGTTATCAATTTTACCCTGGGGGGTGAAAATTGGATAACAATTTGGCGACTCAACAGGGTTACCTGCCTGCTAGGTAGAAGATACCAGTTGCCTGAAGCAGTCCATTGGGCATGGAGTCATCAAATATTCTGTTTAGAACCCCAACTGACTTAGAATGTGCAAGGAGGAAGATGGAATATCACCTAATGGAAGCAAGGACTGCAAAACATCTCCATGGACAACAAGCTATGCCAAAGCACTTAGGGAAAACAAAACTAACCTACAACAAAACAATGTGCACAAGCACTTGGAGGAATGAAAATCTAATCTAATATTTACAAGGTAGTGAATTTCCCTCTAGAAGCAACGCTTGAGATAGATTCCATTGACTAGAATCTGCAGTTCTTCACCATCCAATGAGGCCAATTGGAAAGCATTGTTGTTCTTGCACTTCGTGACCATGTATGGGCCACTCCAAATGGCATCAAATTTTGAATGCCTTCCCGGTTTTGCTCTATCCACATCCCATTTCAACACTAGATCTCCAACTTGAAAAGATCTATCCTTGGCCTTCTTATCAAAGGTCTTCTTGATCAAAGCTTGATCCTTTTCCATTGCTTGGGATGCCTGATTTCTGATCTCTTGCAGCTCCATCAACTCTGCATACCTCACCTCCATGGGCTCAAACTCTAGCAACTCCAGCTGCTTCATGAGTTCCAATGTTGGCAACTCAAGTGACATGGGCAAGATTGCTCTCTTCCATGTAGACAAGTTTGAATGGAGAGTTACCCGTGGATCTTTTGGGAGTTATCCTATCAGCCCATAAGGCTGATTTCAGCTTGGTATGCCAAGACCTCTCGATTCTCATCAAGAGTCCTCCTAATGATCCTCAACAAGTTCTTGCTTGTGGACTCCCCGCCATTACCTCGAGGGTAATAGTTTGATGAAGTGCTTAGGTAGATACCGTTCTTGATAGCAGCCACTCACACCTTAGATCCAATGAATGCCAATGCATTATCGTAGATTATTGTAGCAGTACACCAAATCTGGTTGTTATCCCCTCATAAAAGTCTAAGATGCTAGACTCATTTACCTCTTTGAGTGCTACGCTTCATCCATTTGGTGAAGTAGTCCGTGGTCACAAAATCCATTTGTGCCCTTGGCTTGAATTGGGATTAATGACTCCAATGAAGTCCAAACCCCATTGCATGAATGGCTGGTCAACTGAGATTGGATGTAATGGAAGGGCAGCAAGTCTCTCTTTTCCTATGAAGAATGCACAATTCTTACACCTCTTGATCCATGCATAGCAATCACTGAAGATTTTAGGCCAATAATAACCAGCCTTCATGATTTTTAGAGCTATCACTCTTGGTGCAAAATGACCACCAGCTGGTCCACCATGAAACTCTTCCAACACCCTTTGAATCTGATTTGTGCTAATGCATCTCAACAACACTCCATTCACATCTTTCTTGAACAAAACTCCATCAACAATGGCATACGGACAGCCTGCAATCTGAAGTGTCTCCTTTGGGTCTTGTTCATCTCCGAGGGCATAGGCCTCGTGCCTAGGAAGTGTATAATGCCTGGGTCCAACAAGGAGTGGGGGCAGCATTGTCTTCTTCTTGATTGCCACTTGGCTCATGGCTGTCCCGATCACAAAACAGCCTCTTCTTCATTGCATACTTCTTTTTGCTTCCCCAAAACCAGCTGCTCACACAATCCTTTCCTCTTACCAGCTTGGTGATCTTGATCTCAATGTCATACTCCATGACACGGGTGATCCAACCTACTCTTTTCTCATTCAAATCCTTTTTTGAGGAGGAAGTCCTTAACCCCAAAGATGTGAGACCAGCAACTGGACCTTGTTGTTTGAGACTAAATGCTTGAATTTCTTCAAGCTTCGACACCGCAAGTACATGCTTCTCAATAAAAGAGTACCTCACCTCATAGTCATCTAGGCTCCACTCAAGAAGGCAATTGGCTGCTCATCATTATCCTTGTTCTCATTGTACCAAAATGGCGTAAATAGTGTCATTACCTCCAAATGCATAGAGGATGAAATCCTTGGAGAAGTCCGGGTTGATGAGAGTTGGTGCTTGAGAGATGGCTTCTTTGATTGCTTCAAAACTCTCCTTACCTTCTGCTGTCCACTTGAAAGCCATGCTCTTCTTTAACATTTTGGTGATGGGCTTGACAAGGGCTGCAAAATCTGGGACAAACCTCCGAACAAAGTTTATCCTTCCCAAGAAACTCTGAAGGGCTTTCTTGTGGCTTGGCAATGGTAGTGCTCTTATGGCTTCAACCCTCTCTGGATCAATTGCTAATCCTTCCTTGGAGACAATATGGCCAAGGAGCTTTCCTTCATGTGTAAGAAAGATGCACTTCTTAGGATTCAAAGACACTCCAAATCTCCTGCACCTCGTGAAGACTTGCCTCAAATGAGAGAGGTGGTCTGCTGCATTTTTGGAAAAAATAGTGATATCATCAAGGTAAATCAGCACCACATTGTTAATCAAACCTTTGAATGCCATGTCCATTGCCCTTTGGAAGGTAAAGACTAAGCGCTTGGATAGCCCAAATGGCATTTTCCCGTATGCAAAAGTTCCCATTTGGTCAGTGAAGGCTGTCTTGAATCGGTCCTCTTCCTTCACCATAATCTGATTGAGCCTCGAGTAGCCATCAAGTAGTGAAACCTCTCGAGCCAGCCACAACTTGCAAGATTTGCTCCATGGAAGGGAGTGGGTAATGGTCCTCGAGAGAGGCTCTATTCAAGTCTCTCAAGTCAACACACAATCTGATCTCTCCACTCTTCTTTTCTCGATCGAACTAAGTTGGCAACCCAACTAGAATGCTTGATTGGGAATATGATCCTCGACTCAATCAGCTTGTCCAATTCTTTCCTCATGAGAGGCTCCATGTGTGGATTGACTGTCTTTGTTTCTACCCGACAGCTTAGTATTTGATCCAATTCAATGGTATGCTTGAGCTAAGTTGGGATCAAACCTTTCAAGTCTTCATAGCTCCAAGAAAACACGTCAGGGAACTCTTGACACAGCTGTATGAACTCATACCTTTCTTGTTCAGTTGTCATCCTTCCAATTTGCAATGGTTTGTTCTCTTCTACCAAGATGGATACTGAATCCTCTCTCTTACCCGAATGTTTGCTTTCTCCTTTCTAAACTGGTCATTGGGGTTAAAAATGGACTCCAAAGTGATAAGTCCTTGGGCAGCTTGTTAGTTCTCAGCTGTACTACTTGGTCACCATACTGCTGTTCCAATTTTTCTTGATTCTTGGCTGAGAACTCAGCTTCTTCTTGCAAGAAATGGATGATTTGCTAGTCATTTTCAAACACTTGCCAACTAACATTGTTATCTGGCACTGAAGGCCTCACAATCACGTGGATGTTTGGCTGTACCTTGTCTTGTTGAATGCTTTCCACAATGTCAAAGGCTGCCCCTACTGCTGCAAGCCTGTCAGCAGCTTGATTCTCTTTCCTTGAATGGATTTGATGCCAAAACCTCAAAATCTTCCATGAGGTCCCACACCTGTTCTTAGCACCCGAGTAGATCATTCTTGGTAGCATGTGTCCCTTGACCTGATTTACAATCAATTCACTGTCACCAAAGACTTGCAAGTTCTTTATTTTCTTCTTTTATTGCCCAATGCATCCTCGCACTAAGGCTTCATATTCAGCAGTGTTATTGGAGCATGCAAACTGAAATCTAAAAGTTGAATAGTACTTTACTCCTCGAGGTGAAACAAGCATGGCTCCACCTCCCCGCACCTTATCTACTCCTTGATCCATCAAAAACAGCTGCCATACCTCATTGTCATCCTTTGTGGTTTGGCTTGGTGATGCTAGGAATAGGCTGATTTTCTTCGTGTATGCAATAAACTCCCAGCTCGATTCTTCTACTTCTTGATAAGGATCAAATGCATGTACCTTGTTTTCCCATTCATCAAGAGTTAGATCTGGGATGCTTCCAACCTTAGTGTCAGCTTCATCAGAGCTTGGGTGATCTTCTTGATCAAATGTTGAGCAATTGGCATTAATATGACTTGGAGTGTAAGGCTCAATGTGGAAGTTTGCAATAGGTTCTGACCTGATTGTAGCCTTAGTTCCATACCTCGTTCTGAATAGCATGTGTGACCAATCAGCAGACAAATATCCCCCAATCTTGGTCATGTGAAGTCCTCGACAAGCATAGGGCAAAGAGTGGTGGAAGGTCTATGACTGATACATCTTGTAAAACAACAACATTTGGACATGCATGCAAGGTAAGACTCAAGTTTCTAATCACTCCAACTGTTGCTATTGCTGTCCCATCCAGCTGCACTACCCCTTTGGATGTTGTTTCATACTGGAGCCCTAGCTGATCAGCTATTTGTTTAGGCATTACCGAGCTACTTGCCCCGAGAGTCTATCATGCAATTGTGCACTAGCTGATTTCCAATGATCAATGAAACATAGAAAGGAGGGGGCTTCAACATTTTACCTTGCTGTCCTCCATGATTTCCCTCAGGCTGGGCAGCATTTGTGAGCACTTTGTCTTGCATCTGAACTTGCTGATTTGAAGTTGGCCAGTCCTTCATGGCAGCTTGCAGCAGATCTCTTTGGCCTGGGATAGATAGGGATTCCCACATTGATATATTAACATTTGTCTTCTTCATCTGATCAATGATACTGAATGGTGATGAAGGATCTCTTTGTTGTCCCTTGGTTTGCACATTCACTCCTTGCATGTGGGCAGCAACAACTGGTATTTGAGTTGTCTTCGGGCATGTTCTTGGGTGGCCTTGTGCATTTGAAATTGGATTTTGTTTGCCAACCACTTGTGGAACCATAAAGGTCGTGGATTGGTTAGGGCTAATGGCTGTTCTTCACCCAAATTCCTCCTTTTGACCTTGTGTTAGCTGCAACACCTTGAGAAACTACCTGTTCATGCCACAAAATCCTCTACTTGCCAATTTACCAATGTGGTGTCATTTGGGGCTGATCATTTGTTGGAATGTTTCTTGTTGTTGGTTGTTTCTCGACTGCCCTCACCCTCCACACCAAGAGTCGTCACCATCAATGCTTGATTCAAAGCACCATCAAGCACATGGATTGGTTATGAGGCTCATTGCATGGAAAACACCAATCATACTCCTGAGCAATGTTGTTTTGTGTTGGCACCAATGCCTTAGAGGCAGATATGGCATTTGGATTATAGGGCTGAAATGGTCTATTGGCAGGAGGCCTTGTTTGATTCATATTTGCAGCTGGGTTAGGTGGCCTTTGTGGTTGGTATGGCTGCCTATTAGGCTGAGCTTGGGGTTGATAAGAAGGTCTAAAACCTTGGGCTTGCTGCCTTTTGAGAGTAACCAGCTCATTGCCTAGGTTTTGCAATTGCTTCATGACTTCTTGAAGCTCATTTGGGGCACTTGGAGATGAAGTGGAAGCTTCATTTGAACTCTGATTTCTAGGAGTGGGAGAAGGAGCCAAACTAGGTGCTTGATTGGTGTTTGGGCTCTCTAAACTTGGAAACAATGGCATGGGAGGTCTAGGGGCAAGTTTGCCAGCTTGGATCAAACAATTTTCAGCCCTAATGGCAATGCTATAAGCCATAGGGATAGTTATGCCTCCCATGGACTGAATCAACATAGAAATATCATAATTTAGAGCTTTGAGATAGTAGAGAAAAGCACCTTCATTGTTGGCCTACCGCCACTAGAATTCTCTCCCCAAGTCTTTTGAAATCAAGTTGAAATCGGTCACCGCCTTGCTCATCGGGAGCTCTTTGATGGTTGTCACTGCTCCAAAAGAGACAAGTTGTCTCCCTTTTCTCCAAATTGCTCATGAAGTGCTATACACAAATGATTCCAATTTGTGATAGAACCACTCCAAGGCTCCTAAACCATTGCAATGCTTTACCCTTGAATGAAGATGCCAAGAACTTGATGTACCACTTGCATCTCATCGATTTCATGGATTGCACAAAGGTTAGCAATATCTTTAACATGATCACCTGGAGTAGTCTCGATTTTCTCCAAAGAAGTAGGGAATGTTCTTCAAGGCTGCAATAGGAATTGATGTTGTGCATTGAGGGCAAGTGGGTGCTCCTTGCTGTGAAGTTGACGTAGGGGTTTTTTTGTGCCATTCTAATTGGTCTTAAAACCCTTGTTGACTGAATGAAAGGCCTACCAGGTGGAGGAGTTGAGAGAGTTCTGTTTGGTGGAGATGGAGACCTTTGAATCCTTCTTCCTCTTTGCCTTCTTCTTGGAGATAATTGTAGGTATTCAAACAACACTTCTTCTTCTCCAACTCTTGACCTTGTGGTGATTCTTCTCATGAGTTTTCAGGCCTGCACTGCTGAAACCAGTTGATTCTTCCCCTTGGAGTCGCCAGATATGCAAATAATAGCTCTTTTTAAGCAAGAAAATTGCAGCAGATGCACATCAACTTTGTTGCAATAAAAATGAGACCTCTAGTCTCCCACCGGCATGTGCAAAACTGTTGTTGCAGGATCACAACACCCCTGGATGCAAATCAGGCTTCTAGGTTGATCACTCTAGCATCCAGTGTGATTGCACAACATGGAAACCTCTCTCCAAGTGTGGGACTTGTGAAACTGAGAGAGGAATCTCCAGATTAGAGGTTGGTTCCTCAAACTCCTCTGATTTAGATCTATATTTGCACAACTACAGAGGTTCAGATCCTAATCCTACTCTAAATTGCAAGGAGACAAGGATAGAAATGCAAAAATTGAAACTAACTAAAGATGGTGATGCACCAAAAGGAGTGGTGAATATTTTTGTCATGCAAATAGACACAAACCAAAGATTACAACATAAAACATACATAGGCTGATAAGATATAATTTAGGATCTGAAATGAAGCAAATAATACAAACAAAGGATTAAACCCATTCACAAAGCTTGCATTATCATTTCCAATGTCAAAACCACTGCATTACAACCTCAGAGAGGTAAAAAGTTGTTACAATCTTTGAAGAGGTCTGATTCTTGCAAAATCACTTGCTGGAGGTGAAAGAAGAAGTCTGCTATGCCAAAAATGTTCCCCCTTGAAAATGAGCCAAATCTGGCTTTTACATTGCATGGGTCGAGCCCAGGAGAGAGAAAACATACAAAAACGTGGGAGCCCATTCCTCATTGACTACAAATGCATTAAAATGGCATGGGGACCTTACAAACCCATACCCTATCATTTTTGACCGAAATGGAGGAGAATGCGACCCATTCTGCATTAAATTTGGTCACTGAAATGTCACTTCTGGCCATGGACACGCGTCAGAGCCATTTCTTAACTTTCTCTCTCTAGATTGAACCAAAATTCAAGATTGACCCTAGAATCATGTAGAGAATTTTATAAGATTTCCAATGATATAAAGAACGTGCAAATCCGAGCTCTGGATCGAAAGATATGGCGATCTGAAGATTTAGGGCACAAAACAGGCAAAAATGGGTTTTGAAATTTTTCCCGCGCTCCGCCACCTGGACGACACGTGTCGGGCACTGATTGGATGAGAAATTCTCTCTCCTTCCCTTACCCGTGGGTTTTCCTTGAAATTTTGACCTTTTGTAACTTTTGGAAAAAAATTCATTTTCCCCGTGCCCCGCCACTTGGGACACGTGGCATGATCTGGTTAGAGGATAGGGGCGCGGGGTCATCCTTCACCTTTTAGTTTTTGGCCAAAAATTTTGCCAAATTCTCTAATTCCTCCCCGAGCTCCACACTCCCCTTCTCCTTAGACACGTGTCCTCTTTTTATTGGCTCGGGCCAACGCTTCAAACCTCCCCTTTGAAATTTTGGATGTTTTCCCTTGTGACACGTGGCGTTTCTTGATTTGTCCTCGGGCCTGCCGGATTTTCGCGTCCCTCGCGTCCCTTTGGCCCGGTTGTCCCAAACTGTCTGGGACAAAAACTTTCGATCCGCCCGATTCGGGCTTCCTTGTCCCTCTTTCGGCCGATGACACGTGGCGTAATTTGATTGGCTCTCGGCTCCTTCGGCTCTTCGCATCCCACGCGTCCCTATGTCCCAACTATCCTAGTGTGAAAGTTCCTGTTTCGGCCGATCCGGTGGTTCGTGTCCTTCGCGTCCTCACGGCCCAAGATGTCCCATTGTTCCGCCGCCAAATAGCTAGTCGATTTTGCTTTTACCTTCGGCTGGTTCGCCTTTCCGCGTCCGTGCGTCCCCATGTCCCAACCGTCCCAAGTCTTGCATGACCGCCCGGAGGCTTTTCTACCGGCCGATTCGCGCCCGACGTCCCAATCGTCCCAAGGGCCACCTGGACCAGACTTAGCCAATTTTCATGATTTTTCTGGCCCAAGCTTGTTTTTTGTAACTTTTTCACCCTTTTTTGGAACTTGCTCTTTCTCCTTGGACATGAGAGTTAGAAAAAATCCGAGGGGACCCTAGAAACATGATTTTTTGCCTTGAATCAATCTATCTTGCTCGGGGCCAAAGAATTTAATGCATGTTATCAATTTTACTCTGGGGGGTGAAAATTGGATAACCACCCACCAACACGTTGTTGTCCCACATAGTGTATATGCTAGCATATTTCATCTTTCCAGTGTATCTATCCATTGTTCTTCCATGGCGCGCAAGAATACCATAGGATCTCCTTCTTTGGTGTAACAAGTGCTTGATTTGTTACCTATTCTCCCGATCAACGCAATTTGCTTGACCCTAGGAAATATGCACTTTACCTCACACCCTACAAACCGATAAGTGATATGAGCCCAATTATCACAAGCAAAACTTGTAGTGTCCCTAATAGATTGTGCATCCTCCCACTAAAGGATTATGTCCTTACATGGCTTAAGAACCTCTAGATCCCAGATGACGCGTACATAAATCCTATTTAGGTTTTCTTCACTCAAGGGCTCAACATAGGGTGCAGATTTTCCATCTGTTAAAGGGATAATAACTCTTTCCTCCTTGTTTTCAAAACTAATATAACCCTTGTTGAACCGAAGATCAACATTATTTGCATAGCACCAAGGACACCCCAATAGAGTTGGGAAGCTATCTGACTCTGCCAGCGCTAAAACCTTAAAATCTCCAGTGAACTTGGCTCCTTATATGGTAATGGATGCATCTTTTAAAACTCTTATGGGAGTGGCCTTAGTCCGGTTAGCCATGAATAATACATTAGAGGATGGCTATAATGGAGGTCTCCCCATTTGTACCCATGCATCTAAGGTAAGAACATTGACTTTCGTGCTGTATCAATTAGTATATTACTCAATAGCCACCCATCCACAACAACATTTAGATTTATTTCCTTGTCATAATCTAGGCTATGAGGGGGAAGATTTACATCTGAAGATATGTCGTTCGGTCTCAATATTTACGCGTGGAGTGTTTCCTTTTAACCAATTCCCCAACAGTGGAATGATATTCTCTTGACGCAACAATTTGCACACTTCTCTCAAGTCATCCATATCAGTTTGGATCGTCTTTGATGCTTTCTTTTCTCCATGTTTCGTTATTGATCCTTAAAATACCGTATTTCACCCTAAGGATTCCCGAGTACCTCTATGGTTTCCTAGTAAACCTCCTTCTCGGTGGGTGGGATCGGGTACCGTGCATGTAGAAACTCCTCCTTAGTGATGGTAGGCTTCATTGCGATGCTTCTTTGTGCGCATGACTTTAATGTGGGTCATGATCTTTACCAATGCCTCGAATTCGGTTCCACTTGGGTATCCACCGATTTTCCACAACGCATTGTATCCTAACCATCCTGCACCTTTTTTTCATGTTTATGTTGTTTGCTAAGATGTTCATATAATTAGGAACTCCTCATAACTATGATTCTTTCCATAGAAAGAACATGTAATATTCTGAGGAAATTCACACTGTAGTCATCAAGACATCTGCATGTATAACATGTTCGAAAGGAAACTCACATCTTCCACCACTACATCCTTGTCCTTTGAATCCATGATGGTATCTTTGACCTCTATCATGATCGCCTTTAAAACTCCCTTCATTATGATCATAATGTACTGATTGTGTTCCCGATCCCGATGCCGTTCTTGCCTTTAGAGTTATCTGAAACTCATGTCTCATATACATCAATGTCTATAGCATCATGGATCTAACCAATTAGTTGGCAGGATTTTTGTGTCATGAGTCATGGACCTACAAATTTTGTAGTAGCATGAAACATTCTTCCTTATCGTGTGTTGTAGTAATGGGTAGCGGCTAGCATCATGGTTTATATGGCATATCTCGCAGTCAACAACAACGAGTGTCTTGATCTACTGAGGGACAATTATCCTTTGTGTGACCTTCCAATTTGTAATCATGCACCAAATCCTTGTGCACATCTCATGTGCTGAATTTACCGATAGTTTCTCCAACTGCTTTGCCATAGTTGTGATCTCAGTGCCTCTAAGAATGGTCTCACCCCAGTGTTTATACTTCCAACTGCCTCAGTGCATAAGGTTGCTTCAA
Source organism: Taxus wallichiana var. yunnanensis (assembly GCA_018340775.1). Lineage (NCBI taxonomy): Eukaryota > Viridiplantae > Streptophyta > Pinopsida > Cupressales > Taxaceae > Taxus > Taxus wallichiana. The sequence continues at coordinate 770,613,132 of CM031239.1, read as the reverse complement.
GTGCCTCGCATGGATCAGTGTATGTTTTATGTGATAACGCCCTCCTAAAAGGTGTAATCAGACCTCCAACAAACCATTGTGCATGTTGGCTTGCATGGATATCATAAAACAACTTGGATAACAGTGTTTTGAAATGAGCATCATACTCTCTAACACTTTCAGTAGTGCCTTGCTTAATATCCTTGAGCACACTTATACTCTTCTGCTCAAACTCTGGGATGTGAAACTCTTTAAGAAAAGCATCTTTTAAAGTTGCATAGTCTATGCAAGTTTGATCAAGGTCAAACTTTATGTACCAATTGTGTGTGCTCCCTTGTAATGTAGTAGCAAATTGACTTTCCCTATGCTCAGAATCCATGATTCCTTTTACACGCCATAGTATTTCACACATGTGCATGTGTTTAACAACATCTTCTATGCCCCTATACTATAGGAGATGAAGAGACATCTCCATGTAAATATTTTGGGGTTGGTGTGGACCTTGCCCACCTAATCCAAAACCTCTTGTGTTTCCTCTACCTCCAGAACCACCAGATCCACTGGAGCTAGAGCCACCTATACCTCCTAATCCTAACCCCATAGCTAGAGTCGAACCAGAAGATGTACTTCCCTGTGTCCCAATAGTAGTATTGAATTGTACCCCAACAGTATGCGAAGAGTTATTACTCCCAGAAGAGAGTCCAAAAATTTACACGCCTAAATTATATGCGTATGATACACTCAAAAAGGTACTCCCATATAATAACGAAGTCATTTGCGCTGCCATAGTTGTGCTTTATATTTGACTCACTCCTGCTCTCCCACTACCTAAATTAGCTTGCTAATTGTTTGTTTTACTAGATGTTGGAAAACCAAGCGCAAGGGCAAGGTTACCAGGTGGATTCAGATGCGTGCCCGCGGCCCATGTCATCTCTATTGATGCACTTCTACGTGAGGCCGAGGAGGGTTCCCTGTCATGCTTTCTCAAATGGGGGAGTTCCTAATGCTCGGGTTCCATGTGAACTTCAAACCCTTCCCGAACTATCTCTCTCCACAACGTCATTCGCTCTGCAACATCTCATTACTTCTCTATCTCCCTGTCGCGCGCCTCATTATACTTAAGCCACCTTTCCTCTCTTTTCCTTTCTATCGCTATATTTTCCATCTTTCACCAAACTCTCTTTGCTCTACATGTGGTGGGGTTTAGTTTGCCATTAGTTTGTTCTCCAACTTCGGGTTACTTATCGAATTTTGATCGCGGTGGAATGCCTTGCATGTAAGTTCCCACAGGATATCATAAAATATAGAATTCAGCTACCTCTGGGCATGAATAATTGGAAATTGAGTACTCCAAGATATAAGCTGTTCAAAACACCATGTATCCATAACGCAATTCCAAATTAGATCAGCATCATAAAGGGCCTAAAAATCTTCTTGCGTCCAAACAAGTGTGTGATACCTCTAGTTCCATTTAGACACATAAAGCAACCACCCACTCATACGGTTATCTGGAAATATAGCAAAGAAGCTCTCTTACAAACAATCATACAGTCTAAAGCTATATGCAACAAGAGTACTTTAACCGATCTAGTAGTTGATCAGAATTATTTTTATATTTTCTAGGGATCTCTTTAATGTCTTAAGGACTTCTTGGTAAAACCTTATTCAAATCAAACTATGAAAACTTGCTGAAAGTAAAACACACTGAAAGCTTGCTGAAAGGAAACACACCATGCAAAAAGGAAACACACTTGCTGTTGGAAAATAAACACACTTGCTTTTGAAAATAAACACACTTGCTTTTGGAAATAAACACACTCAAATTAAAATGCTTGAAAACAATTGCAAGAAATATAAAGATTTATCTAAACACCTAGAGAACAAGTATACAATAGAGTTTAACTGAAAGAACTAAAGCAATACAAAATTAATAGATCTAAGCTATTTGCTGAAGAAATATAAATACCAAATAAATGAATATCCTGGTCCTTGGGAGTGGGCCCTTGCTCCTCCTTGAATCAGATTTTAACAACTCAGAATTCTCTCAAATCAGAATGGCTATTTTATTGATGAAAACATTCAGTATTACAAAATGTACTGGATCTAGATACTTAATCTATTTCTTTTCTTCCTATATCTCTCTCTATATCTCTATCTCTCTATCATCTATCTAATGTAGTCTGCTTTTATATACATTTTACAATCACAGTTGTCTCAATGATTCTGATGAAATCAATCATGCCCAAAATAGATGTTGAGTCAGATGGCAGTTGATCAGATAGCTATAGGATAACTCTTCCTGGATCTACATTCAGAAATCTTCTCATCCTTCATGATTGAAAGGGTCATAGATGCAAAATCTCCGGATGTGGTTTAAAATAGATAACTCCCATCGGTTCCAGAACTTTGGAGAAGTTCCAGAACCATAGGAAATTGTTAAGAACCAAAACCTGTGAGAGTTCTGGAGCTATCCCCAGAGTTCCGAACTAAGTCCAAAAATTCCAGAACTAAATTCTGGAGTTCCGAACTAAGTCCAAAAGTTCTAACTAAATGATGACTGTGTGATGGAGTTCCGAACTAGCTTGGAAGTTCTAGAACTAAGTGTGTAGGAACAGATGCTATCAAAAACATACTAAATGCCACCTACTTCATTTCCTCGACTGATTAGACCTCTTTATTACAAAACTTGAATTTAAACACACACTATGTTAGGAATTTCAGAGCTTTTAACATTAGGATCACAATCAATCAAAAGACAGATAGTTACATCCTAACTCATATCAATCAACTAAAAGTCACACAATGCAATCAAACTTAATCAAAAGGAGAGTATGATGAGATCATATATTATACATTAATCGACATATTATGCCTCATCATTTCCCCCAAACTTACTTGTTTGTAAGTCCCTTTACAAACTCATTCTTCAAAAGTGGGATCATATGTTCTACATTCCATTTGATTGCTCAGATCAAATGGCTGAAACTAAATTTTCCAATGCTTAAGCTCAGATGTACTGTACCCAACTCCTTTTTCTATTTTCCTCTCCCACTTTTCAAATTCAGTAGGGTCTTGAGGTTCTCTGTTTTGCCAAGGAGACATGGGGGTGAGAAGTAGAGGTGGCCTTGTTCACATTCCCATCCATATTTGGTCAGTAGGTTTCATTGACTTGGGGAATTATTGTGCATAATGCTTTGGCCCTCTCTAAACTCCATATCAGATTTGTAGGGGAAATTACTTCCCTTCTTTTCAAAGCAACAGTAAGGAGTTCCCACCTTTTTGAGCATCCTTCATAAATATCTTCAAATTTTTCCTCCTCATAGGAGGTGAAGGCATCAATACTCTTTTGCAGAATGGCAGGGTAATGTGTCTTGAATCTCCTATCAAAGGCATGAGTTCTAAAATGTGTGAGGAAGGTAGAAGGTTTACCATAATGAGCTCTCATGCAGAGGCCTGTTGAGTTGGCTTTCAATAAAAATTCAGATTCTCTTTCCTTCCATGCAATTTGGTTTTGCAAAAGAGAGACAAATGCATTGAGCTGGCTCTCCCCTACATATAAGTTAATCATAAATCCTATGTTTTTCTAGCATATAATTGCAAAGATAAAATTCACACAGAGATTTTTCTGCTTCAGGGCTGGATAGAGAGTAAGCTGCCATGAATTCAGATTCATCTTGTAGTTCATGTGGAAGCCCACATGCAATTCTTGACAACTGCCCAAAGGAATGAACTACTCTTCCAAAAACACACTATATGCAGAGAAGGTCTCCTGCAGTAAGCAAATTTCTCACTCATAATACAGACCATATGAATTTTGGCAAGACATTTATATTTATTTCCTTCCTCCTTATAAAATTTTTCTTCCCATTCCTTTCTTTCCTTCATCTCTTCCTCCATCTTGGTCTTTAATTCCTCATTTGATGTTTTGGCTTCTCTGAGCTCTCTACAAATATCATCCCATTGTTGTTTCAGTGGAAAATAGGTCAACTCAGTTTGTGCAGAGGCTGTGGACACAACACTCTATTTTCTGGAAGTCTGGAACTCTTCCTCTTTTTCTATCAGTACTTCTTGTTGCTGATAATTCCTCAGCCTCTGGCCGCAAGCTGAGTCATAGCTCATTAATGAGAGTGTTTCCTTTGTTCCAATTTAAGTTTGAGGAAGTCCAATTCCTCATCTTTTTCTCTGATAATGAGCTCTGCTCTAGACAAGAACAGAGCCTGTTTAACTTGTTGTCTTTCCTCTTCCTCTGAAATTATTTGAGGAGTTTGGCATTCTTCCTCTATTAAAGGAAATTTTCCTTTTCTTATCCTAGATGCCAACTCTTCTTCTTCATGTGGCACTGCTGAAGGTTCAACCAACTCCTGAAAATCTTGATCATCAAATCTCTCTTCTCCTCTAGTCCATTTCAACATGACTTGGCTGTGTGGAGTCATGGCCATGCTGCCCAAAATGTCAGCAGCTTCCTCTTCCATCCTTTCCTACTCACTCCTTCCTTCTGGAGTTCCCCTTGACCTCTTATGAATTTTTCTTATCTGGGGAAGTTCAACATGCCCAGTAGTGAATTTCCCTCTAGAACTTCTTCTTACTATTCTTTCTTGTTCTTGTGTGGGTGAGCTATCACCATCAGAGATAGATATTGGCTCTTCTGAAGCTGCTGTGGAAGAAGGAATTTCCTTCACAGTATAAAAGGCTCTGTTGTTTTTATCTTCCTCACCGACCTTCTTTTTTGGTATGTTTTCTCTTTCCATTTCCCTCTAGTCCTTCTACAGGGGCATCAATTTCTAGATTAGCTGAAGGAGAGAATGGGGCTGGAATTGTCCTTCTCATAATATTAGGGTTTTTCTTGAACTTGCCAAGAAACTTGTCCCAAATTTCTTCTCCATTCTTTTTTGACAGAAATGGTGTTGGCATATCAAATGAATTAGACCATGATGCCTAATTGTTCCAACACCCCAGGAATATCTCTGAGCCATGGTCTGAATGGAATAAAAAAGAAACCCTGGGAGGTTTATTATGTATTCAGGCTTGGTGGCTCCATACTTCAGATATATGAGCATTTTTAAGACTTCTTTTCCCACATACCCAAACTGACTCATCACAAGTTAAATATTTTACTATCCAAAATGCTACTACCCTGTCAAAGGGTTTGGGAAAACTGGCCCTTCTGACCCCTTTTATGATTTTCTTTGTATTATAGATATACTCGGGTTCAAATTTCTTCTTCTTCTTGCAAAGAGACTTCAACCAGCTTCTTTCAAAGTCCCCTTTACAGTTGTGGGACATGAACAATGGGTACTCTAGACACATTACTTACAGTATTTACAAAAAAAGGAATAAAGACATTTCTTACTTTTGTTCTAGACTCTTTCTAGATTTATGATGAATTCTCTTACCAATTCATCATTATGCCTTGAAAATTTCTTCAGGAATTCAAGCCATCCTGCATGCTCAAAGATGGATGCTACTTCTTCATCTCATGAGTAGCTGGGAATCATCCTCTGGTTCTGATTTCTTCTTAATCCCCATATCGGCTTGAGTTTTGTCTCTCTTGATTTTGTGTGAATTGTTAGAGGCCTTCTTCTTAGCTGTGGAACTAATGGCTTGGCTATGGAACCTCTTTTTTAGCTACGGAACCTTATTTTTAGCTACGAACTATCTAATTCTTTGTTCTTTGTTGTGGAATACAAACTCAATTCACTGCTCCTTCCTCAAGATATTTCTACAATCTTTATTTCACTTGATGTTTGCAATAATGATTACTAATGATAACCATGCCACCACTTATTCCATCCAAATCAATATCATGATTACACACTTGTAATCATAATGTATAAATAGATGACTCATCATACCTACTTTTAAATTAAGTCACATCACACATGCAAACATTTAATCAACCCTAAATAAGTTAAAAGACATAATTACCATCCTTGATGATGTAAGCCTTTTTGCTATGATGACTCATCATTCCTACAAGTGGAACAAAACATGATTAGATAAGACAACTAGAATTCAAAAGAATTCCTTTATTTGAACTAGCCAAAAAGAGGTCAACCGCCATTTGTTGGTTTTCAATTGACTCGAGAGAGAATTTTTTTTTTTTTTTTTTTTTTTTTTTTTTTTTTTTTTTTATTTTTGGGGAAGAAGATGCCATTTGCTGGTTTTCATCTTCTTCCCTTTATTCTGGATCTATCATCTGATTATTTGATCATTTTGGAAGAACTGAGTTCTTCCATATGATCAAATTCTTTGTCTGCTTCAATCTTCCTCAAAAATTCATTCTTAGTGGGAGGCTTCCTATAGAGTTTCAGCCTATGTCCATTGACCAAGAGTGTTCTCGCACGCTGCCATCAATGGGAAGTAATCAATAGAACCATTGTCAAAAATTTGATCAATCTGATAAGGTCCCAACCATCCGGTTCTCAATTTTCCTCGAACTATTGGTACTTAGAGTCAAACAAGAATGCCTAGTCTCCTACTTTGAATTGTCTTTTCTTGATATGTATGTCATGTCATTGCTTCCTTTTCTCTTCTCAATCATCTCTCTCTCACTAAGTGCTTCCAACCTTAATTCATCCAACTCATTGAGTTGAAGGATTCTTTCTTTTTGAGCTGCATTTAATTCAATTCCCACCTTCACTTGTCCTCAAATGTCTAAGTTCAAATTTATAGCAACAAGGGATTTTTCCCATAGACTAATTCATATGGTGAAAACCCTATTGTAGTTTTCCAAGTTGTATTATAAGCCCAGACAGACTTCAGTAGTCTCTTTACCCAATCTTTTCTCCCAGCTTCAACCATTTTGGTAAGGATGTTCTCCAATTCTCTATTTGTTACTTCAGCTTGTCCATTTGACTATGGATGGTAAGGAGATGACTTCCTATGATTGATTTGGTAATACCTTGTGAAATCTTGGATCATATTAGACATGAATTGTGGTCCCTGATCTGAAACTATGCTCCTTGGTGCTCCAAACTTGATCATAATTTTGTTCCAAAGGAAATCAACAACTGCTTCCTCAAAGGGCATTTGTCAATGCCTCGCACTTCTACCCATTTTGTCACATAGTCAATACATACAAGAATATATTCCTTCCCTTGTGAAGGAGGATTAAAGGGACCAACAAAATCCAATCCCCATCTCTCAAATGGTTCAACCACAACTTGAGGCTGAAGAGGCATTTCATTGGTGAAAGTTGGTTGTCCCATCCTTTGACAAGGATCACACCTCTTGATATATCTTTTCACATCCTTGTATAGAGATGGCCAATAATAACCAATGCAAGTATCTTATGAGTTGTTCTTTTTACTAAATAGTGTCCTCCACTTGGTTCATCATGACATGCTCTGAGGATGTCAAAGATTTCATCCTCTCTTACACACCTACGCAAGACAAAATCAGACCACACTTAAATAGAATTCCATTTAACCATTTGAATTGTGCACTAGTTTTAATTAACTTCTTTATTTGTTTCTTAGTGAAAGAAGGAGGGAACTTCCCTGTTGCAAGATAATTTTCCATATCAGCAAACCATGGTGTACTTGCTGAGATTGCAAATAGTTGTTCATCTAGGAAAGTTATCCTCGATCGATCTTGTTCCCTGCGTGGTGGTTAGTCTTGACAAAAATCAGCTACCACATTAGATTTACCTGGATTGTCCACAATGGTAATATCAAATTCTTGCAAAAGTAATAACCATCTAATGACTCTTCCTCCAACCACTAGGTTTGTTCATTAAATACTTAATTGTTGAATGATCTGTGTATACAAATATCTTGTACCTTGTAATATAATGTCTGAATTTATTGATTGCATAAATTACAGCAAGAAATTCCTTTTCAGTGGTGGTGTAATTCTTTTCAGTGGGAGTAAGATTCTTGCTAAGATAGTAAATGGCATACATCTTTCCTTCTTCATCTTTTTGTCCCAATACTACACCAATGGAATAATTTGAGGCATCTTGTTTGATATGAAATGGATTTTCCCAATTAGGACCTCTCAATATTGGGGCACTGATTAATTTGTTTTTAATTTCTTCAAAAGCATGCTGGCACTTTTCATCCCAAAGAAATTCACAATCCTTGGTTAGCAAATTAAACATGGGGGCAGCAATTTTACTGAAATATTTTATAAAGCATCTATAGTACCCAACATGTCCTAGAAATGATTTGATATCTATGGAGTCTGAGGGATAGGTAAATCTGAAATGATCCTAATTTTGTTTTGATCCACCTAAATTCCTTTTTGTGAAATATGGTGTCCTAATACAATTCCCTCATCCACCATCATCAAACATTTTTCATCACTAAGAGACAGGTTGTGTTGTTCACATCTTGTTAACACTCTATCCAGATTTCTCAAAGCATCTTCAAATGTATCTCCATGTACAATGAAGTCATCCATATATACTTCAACACAATCATTTGTTAGATCAACAAAGATTGCAAGTACAACTCTCTGGAAAGTTGCAGGAGCATTGCATAAACCAAATGGTAACACTCTATAGGCAAAGGTTCCCCATGGACATGTAAATGTAGTTTTGTCCTGATCCTCAACAACAACTCTGATCTGATTATACCCACTAAAGCCATCCAAGAAAGAAAAGTATTGTTTACCTGAAAGGTTATCTAGGACTTGATCTATGAATGGTAAGGGAAAATAATCTCTCATTGTGGCTTTGTTTAGTTCCCTATAGTCAACACATATTCTCCATTTTCCATTCTTTTTGGGAACAATTACAAGAGGAGATACCCACTGGCTATCTGAGATAGGGTAGATGAAACCTACTTGTAATAGTTTTTCAATTTCTTGTTTGACTATATCCCTTAAAGTTAGGTTAATCCTTCTTTGAGGCTGCCTAACTAGTTTAGTGTTTTCAGTATAGATGTGATGAGTGCAGATACTTGGATGAATCCCCTTCATATCTTTGTAATCCCAAGAAAAATCTTTAGTATGATTTTTTAGAACATCAAACAATTTAGCTTCTTCATCCTCCTTCAACCAACTATTAATGTTTAAAGTTTTACCTGGTTGAATTTCAACATGTTTGGTTCCAATATGTGATGAACTATTTGTGGAAAGGGTTTCATTAAAGTATTTAATGGACATGCATGTGGTAACAACATATGGTATGTAGCAACATCTCCAAAAGTTCCTTGAGACAAAATACTGGAAAAAGGACAATAATGAGAATTATGATACTTATCTCTTTACAAGCCAAATTCCTCATCACTACTACTTTCCAGAAATTCTTCACCACTTCCTGATGTACTTGAAACTAAAGCTACTGATTCATCCTCTCCCCATGAGAAATCTCATTCCTCCGAGTGAAATCATTTTCAATCAAAGAGAATTGTTGTTGTCATGGTTCCGAACTAACTGTGGTGGTTCCGAAACTATAGCCGTAGGTTCCGAACTAAGTTCACGGGTTCCAAACTAAGTTCTATGGGTTCCAGAACTAAGTTCATGGGTTCTAAAAAGTTCACTATTTCTGATTACACCAAAGACAACAGGTTCTCATCCAATGGTGGATTAATCATCTCTTCTACTTCTCTTACATGATCCTGCAATGTGATCATAGCCAAAGAAGACAAATTTTTCTTATTAGTTTCAGGAGAATCAACCCACAATTGTTCATGATTGTCAATAAAAGGTCAGTGTAGTAGGATATAAGGAAATTTGTTTAGAGTTCTTACCATTCGAGATTGTCATATCACCTAACCTGCAATCTATCAAAGCAAAAATTGTAGCTAACCATGGTCTACCCAAAATAATGGGATAACCCAATGTTTTACCTTTTGGCTGCAATATAAGAAAGTCAACTGGATATTCCCATGACTCTACCATAACCACCACGTCTTCAATAATTCCTTCTAGTTTTGCTACAGACTGATCTGCCATCTATAATATGGTATTAGTAGGTTGTATACCCATTAATGGTAATGTTTTCAGAGTATCCACTGTCATTACATTGATAGCAGAACTCCCAAATCTATCAAAACATTATGTACATCCTTATTTCCTATAGAGATAGAAATAACAGGACTTCCAGGATCTCCGTATTTGGGAAGTAATAGTTTTCCTACTAATAAATCAACAAGTTTCCCATCTACTTTGATAGTCTTGGGATACTGTTTCTTTCTTCCAGGATTTTTCATGCATAACATTTTGATTAATTTGTTCAATTCTGGAATATCTTTAATTACTTGTAATAGTGGTATTTCAATATTCAATTTCCTTAATTCCTAAACCAATTCAGACTCCTTGATTTCTATATCTTCTTTTTAATCTCTCAGAAATGGAGTCTCAGTAGTGTTGCTATCTGGCTCCTTTTCTTTTCTTTCTATATCCTCTTTTGGAACAACAGTACTAGGGATTTCATTTTCTTCTGTCATTTCAATGATTATAAGGGGTGGACTGTTAATGATTTTCCCAGATCTAGTTTGAATATCCTTACAATCCATAACATGTAAATCAACTAATTTTTCTAGTTTTGTTCCATAAACAGAGTTGTTTGTTTGTTTCTTGGATTTGCTACTGGCTGTGCTGGCATTTGTGTTTGGACTACATTCTCATTTTGTGAATTTTGTGCAGGGGATCCCATGATGGCCTGTTGATTCTGATTTGGATATGTTCTTCCTTGGGAATAATTAGGGTTCCATCTAGGTTATGACCAAGCATAAGGATTTCCTTGACCAACCCATGGTTGTTGATGTCCCTGAGCATACCAGCTTGATTTTCCCAATCTTGAGGGTTCCAAGTTGGTTGAGGTACCCAAGGTGGTTGTCCCCAATTTTTGGTACTACTTGAGCAGCCCATGGCATTGTCCATGGATTAGGAGCTGATCTTGGCATAAACTACCCTCGTTAGGTTGTTTCTGAACAAAATTCAATTCTTCATTGTAGATGAGGCACTGGTTTGTTTAAGCTGATTTTTAATGACATGAAGTAAAGAACAAACATCAATATCATGTTCTTTAGATTCACAGATAAGACACATTTCTATTTTATCCAAAGGACAATCTCTTAATGCATGCTTCTTCCTACATCTAGGACAATACATAGCCAATGGTTCAGTTTTGGAATTTTCTTTAGCTTGTAATCCATCCATAGTAGAGGTTAATTACACTAAAATGTCTATTTTAAAGTTTTCTAACTCATCCATTAGTTTGTTCATATCTGGATTCAGACTTTTCACTGATTTTCCTTTTCTAGGTCCACCTCTTGTTCTGGAATAGCTTCTACAAATCTCTTTAATTCCATTCATTCTTATCTGATCAATGTCTCCCCCTCCTATCAAGTTAAGGGCTTCTCTAGATTCATCATCCAAACCTTTGAGAAAAATGGTTTTACTTAATTCCTCTATAAGCACAAATCCACATCTTTTTGCTAACAAAGAGGAATCTATCTAAATAGTCTTCTATGTTTTCATCCTCTTCCTGCTTGATTTTGAAGAATTCTTCCTTCCTATTTCTCCCTCAAATAATCTTGGTATTTATCTAGGAAGGCAGTCTCCATTTGTGCCCAAGTGCTAATAGAGTTGGATGTTAATCCCATGAACCACCTCATTGCTTGCATCCTTCAAAGTGGATGGAAACAACTTGAGTTTTTTATTATCTGTTTTATAATAATCATAGGTCCGACATAAAGACCTTGAATTCAAATAGAAATTGGTCAGATCTTCAGATGACATCCCTCTAAAGGTGGGTAAATGTGCAGTGAGATATTTTTCATTGATGTGTCATCATCTCCCAATTGTATTGATAGGTAAAGGTCCTATCAGTACTCCTCAACTTCTCGTGCCATTTCAAAAATATTTTCTAAATTTTCCTCCCAATCAATGTGGTAAGTCAGATGCTTTGGGGAAGGTGAAAAATCAGAGTAGGAGGTTGACTACTCAATTGAGAATCAAAACTTACCCTCAATGGATCTTGGGTAATAAGCCTTCTCCTAAAAGTTCTACTCCCTTCAGGTGACTGATCTAAGAATTCCAAAAATGGCAATTTTGTTTCTTGTCTGACAGGGATGGTGGTGCCTCCAATTCTTGATCAATTTCCTTACTTTGACTAGAGGATGTTATGAATTCTTGTGAAGATTTTTTTGGAAGGAATCTACCCTGAGTCTCTTGGTCTACTCATATATTTTGTGATATAGTAGGGAAGATTCTTCAACTACTAGATGTATGTTTTGTTGCTCTTGCTAACACTTAATTAGAAAATTCCAACTGGTGTTCCCCGAAATGGCACCAAAAATGATGGGTGTCATCATTCCCTTCATTTAATCAACTTCTTGTTGATGTCATATCAAACCAGGGGTGTGTCTAAAGCTATATGCAACAAGAGTACTTTAACCGATCTAGTAGTTGACTGTAACTATTTTTATATTTTCTGGGGGATCTCTTTAATGTCTTAAGGACTTCTTGGTAAAACCTTATTCAAATCAAACTATGAAAACTTGCTGAAAATAAAACACACTAAAATGCTTGTTGAAAGGAAACACACCATGTAGAATGGAAACACACTTACTTTGGAAAATAAACACACTTGCTTTTGAAAATAAACACACTTGCTTTTGGAAATAAACACACTCAAATTAAAATGCTTGAAAACAATTGCAAGAAATATAAAGATTTATCTAAACACCTATAGAACAAGTATACAATAGAAATTTAACTAAAAGAACTAAAGCAATACAAAATTAATAGATCTAAGCTATTTGCTAAAGAAATATAAATACCAAATAAATGAATATCCTGGTCCTTGGGGAGTGGGCCCTCGCTCCTCCTCAAATCAGATTTTAACAACTCAGAATTCTCTCAAATCGTAATGGCTATTTTATTGATGAAAACATTCAAGATTACAAAACGTACTCGATCTGGACTTAATCTATTTCTTTTCTCTTTCTATATCTATCTCTTCTATATCTCTATCTTCTATCTATCTAATGCAGTGTCTGCTTTTATATACATTTTACAATCATAGTGTCTCAATGATTCTGATGAAATCAATCATGCCCAAATAGATGTTGAGTCGATGGCGGTTGATCGTATAGTCAGTAGGATAACTCTTCCTAGATCTCGCGCTCGAAATCTTCTCATCCTTCATGATCAGAGATGCAAAATTTCTGATGTGGTTTAAAATAGATAACTCCCATCGGTTCCGGAACTTTGGAGAAGTTCTAGAACCATAGGAAATTGTTAAGAACCAAAACCTCGTGAGAGTTCCGAGCTATCCCAGAGTTCCTAACTAAGTCCGAAAATTCTAAACTAAATACTGGAGTTCCGAACTAAGTCCAAAAGTTCCGAACTAAATGATGACTGTGTGATGGAGTTCCGAACTAGCTTGGAAGTTCCGAACTAAGCTATGTAGGAACAAATGCTATCAAAAACATACTGAACCACCTGCTTCATTTCCTCGACTGATTAGACTTGCTTTATTACAAAACTGAATTTAAACACACACTATGTTAGGAATTTCAGAGCTTTTAACATTAGGATCACAATCAATCAAAAGATAGATAGTTACATCCTAACTCATATCAGATCAACTAAAAGTCACACAATGCAATCAAACTTAATTCACCCTTCACCGCTTATCTATTCCCAAAATAGGCCGCATGTTATTTTTAGCCATGTGCCATTACAATAATAGCCACACATGCAAGTGCACTAATAATAGACTTCTTCTAGTTAATGCTAGTGGTAAATCTATTCTCAACTTGTACCCATGCAAAGTGCTTCATATTCAATCCTCCAAAAATAGCCAATGCTTGTTGTGCAAGTCTTTAACCATTTTGTGTGTTCGGCATGCAATCTCCAAAAATAGCCCATCATCGTAAATATGGCTAAGTCCCAAATTTGTCTATGTCCTCAGTGTATGATTCCTTCCTGATCCTCCTACACTTTTGAATGTGCTCTTCTCTTTCGTGCAAACCTTCTGTATTTTTTTCACTAAGTGCCATATTTTGACTAGCCAACACTCTTAGAGCATCCTCACAGATATTGGAGATCATTATACAAAGGTGAAATTTCCAAAGAGAAACCCTAGATTAGTCCACTGAGTTAAATTTTTATACAAAAAGGTCAAATTTTCATGGTGTCAATTTTCAAAGTATAAAGGTCGGATCACATCTCGATTATACATTATTTTACACATTTACAGATAAACATAAGTGGGATAGCTATGTGTGGTTTGAGCCTCTTCAAGTAGTGGTGTGCAAACAACTATTAACCATCACATGGGTGTGTTGAGGTCACTTCAGCCCAAAATGCTAACCTCTTTTTAATATATCTTGTGGTCAAACATGTGTAATTAGGATTTGGATAAAAGGAGATATCAATATGCATCATCACATAGGATTGAAGAGCTTGCACACATCAAAAACTAGATTGCAGACATAGGCAAAGGTTTTCTATAAGCTTTAGGCCCCACATTTCTTAATAACGTTGACAGTGAGACCCATACGAAGTGTTGTATTTTTTAGGTGTTTGACATTATCGGAAATGTTCAAGAAAATTTAATATCCATATCTTGCATCCGAGCATAACAGAGCATTGATAAGCAATTCCAAATAATGTGGCAACATTAGATATCCACAGACACTTAGCATTACCTAAGTATGTTATCATTCTATTGTATTGGTAATTATAAGTCGATTAATTAAAATATTAATTATTCCTTAACAATTCAAATTTATTGTATTTATAGGCCATCATTTATGTAATCAAAATTAACACATTGTTTTATTTATATTTTGTACTATTTTGTGCAAATAATAAAAATAGATGGTACTTTAAAACTTGGTTCCAACCCCAACTATTTTATCATGGTTTCCAAATCTCCTAACAACAGGCGTAAACTATGTTGGTCTCCGAAAATCTCTTTTTAATGAGCCTTACATTTTATCTTGTGCTTTATTATTATGCCAAGGCATTCCGTTTGAATGAGGAGTTCATGTTTCGATAACGGTCAAAGATCATCGGCCATGAACCGAGTATGCATCGATGCATGGATGCTTGAGAGATTGTTCAATTGAATTAAAACTAGCAATCGCACATGATTTGTGTGATGTTAACACCAAAGGGTAGCATAATACATGGAACCAATGCATGGAAGCCATCGGTCTTATGATGAGGCACGTATGCAACCGGTGTACTTATTGTCAATAGTTAGAAAGGGACAGGGGGTATAGTGTGCTTGTCTTATCATTTTCAAGTGTGAGCCAACACATGAGAAGTGCCAATGCAAAATAAGTTAGCGATGTTCAAGACCTTCAAGTAGTTTGTCAAATGAGAGAAATATGGCTCTTATTTTCCATTCGAAAGGGAGATTCGAACTAATTAAACATGAAAAATGTACTTTGTAATGTATGGGCGGAAAGAGGTTGTTTATTTTATAAAATTAAGATATAATATGTTTAGTGTATGTTTAATCAATTTGTGTCTTGCAAATTGTTGACATGGAATAATTTCTTACTAAAAATATGCAATCTATTAATAATATTCAAATTTAAATTAGAGTTCAAATGTGAAAAAATGTTAAAACAAATCTCAAAACTCAATTCCGAGAAATCTCCAAAATCCATTCATACGAAAAAACTAAATACATAGGTAAACAACTAAAGCATTGGATGTGGGTGGTCCTGAAGCTGGTTTGACGAGATTCATGCCTTATTTGTAGAGAATTCAACGCGCATTGCTTTCCTTTTGTGTTATTATTTGCAACGATTGCATGTCCGAAGGTATAAGGAAAGAATAAACGACTAACAATGGGATTCTAATGGTGACATATAAATTCTGAATTACAAAGCGAATAAGCAAATTTTACAAATATAACTAACTGCAAAGGCAATGATATATAAGCTCACGAGTTGTATACGCTCAACATAGATATAGAGCGATAACGTTATTTCTCGAGTGTGTCATGAGAAATCGAGTTCAAGGTACATTCAATAGTCAATAATGAAGAACATGCAATATATCTTCCACAATAGAACCTTAATCACAAAATTCAAACTATGTGTTCTTCATCGTACAACAAACAAACTCCCTCTTTTTCATTTTTTTATGTTAATATTTCAAGGAATTTTCTTTGTTGTGATTATCACTATAATAGTTACTTTTTGTTTGATTATTCGAAAGGAAACGCTCTTTTAGATGTATACATTTGGCTCTTCCTTTTTTTAAGTAAATTTTTTACACAATTCAAATTTGGTCTCATCCTGAGAGGAATCAATCATGTTTGCCCATAAAATTTAATATTGAAACTTTAATATTACAACAATCTTAGTTTTAATTCCTGCAAGCAATTAAATTGTGAATAAGAGAAAAGTAAGGCTTTTTTGTTAGTATTGACCACCCCTAAGGCGGAGCCCTTAGGAATTATTAGCATCATTGTTAAGAGATCATTGCTCAGTAATTACAAAATTACTCTAATTTCAAAGGGCCCAAATTACTTATTGATAAAAAAATTAAGTAGTTCATTTTAAGTCAATTCAAAAATATAAACACTATGAAATTGTTATCCATCATCTACTCAATTGAATCAACAACCCAAATTATTATAAATATATACACATGTCAAACAATGATTCACAGTTCTCGAAGGTTAAACAAGAAACATGATACTGACTTGGATGTTGATACCACTGATGATGTGCATGGCGAAGATTTCATTCATACATGGACATTGACATGGAAGACCTCATTGTGAAAGGATTAAGATACATTTTAGAGCGCCCTAGGCTTGCCCTCTCCAAAACACGTTTTCCTATGTAATAACACATGCCAATGTCAAACAATGATTCACAGTTTCTCGAAGGCCAAATAGGAAACATGATACTTGACTTGGATGTTGATATGGTTGATGACATGCATGGTGAAGATTTCATTCATACATGGACCTTGAGTACGAGAAGACCGCAACGATGGAAAGGATTAAAATATGTTGTCAAAGCGCCCCAAGCTTTCCCTCCATAAACATGTTTTTCTATGTAATAACACGTGCCAATGTATCTTTTGGAGAAAATAACTCTAGCTAGAGAATCCCATACAACCAATAGCCATCAAATCAATAACATACATACAAGACACGTAGTCGAAAGGATATCGATAAAATTGAAAACATTGGTGTAACTCTACATGTTAAAGAATGGACAATTATCTTCCTTCACAATTGAAATACAAAAAAATAATGAGAATGATTGTTTTTCATATTTATTTTGCACCAGTAAGTAACCATGCTAATCATTTGTATGTGAGGATAATAAATTTTACAAGGTAATTGCTAATCATGAAATGACAACCTCAACTCTTTGTTGTAGGGAAATTTTTGTCTCCACATTATAACGCACCTCGCCCACATATGGTCATTTCCGGCACAAAACACACCCCGCCCACGTCTGGGAATTTCCGGCACAAAATCGGAATCGCAAAACACTCGTATATGCACTTGAAAACTGCATCTTGGGTTCATATTGGAAATGGAATGGAAACACCTCTGTTGTTTCCATTATCTGCTCAAAAAATAGTATCAATATATACACCTCTCATACCATGGTTCACAATTGTCGAGGACAAGGATTAAAATCTTATGTCGAGCCCCCAAACTTTCACTTTGTAAACACTCCTTTTGGCTATCGAGTGCCCTGGCTCGCCCTCTGTAAACACATTTTTCTCGTGTAATAACAAATGCCATTGTCAAACAGGAAACATGATACTAACTTGGATTTTAATACGGTTGATGACGGACATGGTGAAGATTTCATGCATACATGGACCTTGAGACAGAAGACCTCATCGATAGAAAGGATTAAAATATGTTGTCGAGCGCCTGGCTTTCCCTTTGTAAACATGTTTTCCCATGTAATAACACATGCCAATGTATCTTGTTGGAGACAATAACTCTAGTTAGAGAAGCCCATACAACAAGTGGCCATCAAGTTAATAACATACATACAAGACATGTAGCCAAAAGGATATCCAATAAGATTGAAAACATTGGTGTAACTCTCAAAATTTAAATTGAAAATTAAAAAAGAGGTAAAGGTGTAAAATCACCTCAAAGTAGATTCAAAATAGTAACATTCAACTAACAAAAAATTACCTTACATGCACGATATGCCATTCACCTTCTGACAAATACAAACAAATTTTTGTCTCTGTCTGGGGCGGCGAACATTTTCCATGCCAAAGTTTAGTTACTGACTAGAAGTCACTTGTGGGCCCTCCACGTAAATATTTTTTTTTTTTTTTTGAATATGATTAGACAATGACTTTAGAAAATGACAATGTAAAAATAAAAGATCTGATAGTTACATAATAAAATAGTTTTACTCATGCTCTCCCACTTAGGTTAGTATAAAACCTAAGTGGGAGAGCATGAGTAAAACTATTTCTATGTGCATATTCCCCTATGGTAAAGGACCTCGGACGTTTCTACAATCTGTGCTAAATTTGACGTTTGTTTGGATGTTTTTCCAAGGCAATTAAACGTGGCGTCTGTTTTGATTCGGTTTCGATGGGCGTCCAAATGCCATTTTTGTGTTTTTCTACATTTTGCAGTTGCATGTTATATTTTGTGATTGGGTTTTTCATGAAAAATCATCTGCAATTACTATTCCACTATGAGGAAAGTTTTTTTAGACATTGTTGAGCCTGACCGTCGAACAAGATTTTTTTGTGGACTTCTTCACAAATCAGTGTAGGCTTCCAAACTCCTGCAGCTCTTATGGTATCTGCGACCGGCCAAACAGCTCGGTCAAGAGTAGTCCCGCGTTTCAGCAATTTCCCAATATATATACACCTCTTCCTCTTAATATCCGTCACAAATTCATTATGAGCATTCTCTCTCTTCTCTCTTTTCGCGCAGCTTCCTCTAGAGGTATGTATTGGGTGTTTTTTTTGTTCTTAATTTCTGAATCGGGTTAAACGACATCTTTTTATGTTCAGTGCTTTCCTTAGTGGAGATGTGTGGTTTATAAGACAAGATTTCTACACAAGTATGTGTGAGTATGTGTGTATGTGTGGTTTATATTGAGTTGCTCCATGTCATAAGAGGTTCTTTGATAGTTTATGATTATGAAAATGAGGGGCTTAATAGGATGGTGGAAAGTGCAAATTTAAAAGGAGCCAAAACCATGGCCACCTGTTCAAATGGCCTTCCTTGAGGGCCTGTTCAGATGAGATGAAAAGAGCTTTGATGATGAAGAACAAGAGGAAAATTCCAAAGGAAGCCACTGTTGAGGGGTTGTTTGTATTTTATGTGCAGTCTAGAGTAACAGGGGCTAAGTATTCTTATCAATGGATGAGTCATGCTTGGAGGAATGGATGGCATGTGATGTTGGATGCTTCGGCTTTGGGTTCCAGGGACATGGATTCCCTTGGCCTCTTCCTGTTTTTGCTAGAGTTTATCATCTGCTCATTTTATAAGGTTTATGGTGAAGACCAAACTGGATTTGGATGTCTTTTTGTTAAAAAATATGTGATTTCTTGTTTGCAGACATCTTCAGCTGCAAGGGGGATTGGAATGGTGAAAATAGTGCCCATATGCAAAAGTATACCACTAGTCCCTGCGAATGATGAAATACAAGACGGTTTGTGTTTTGAAAATCTAGATGCCAATGTGGGAATACTGGAGGTTCCTGATTCGAGATTGAAAAATAAGCAGCTTCTCTCAACATCATTCTCTGGGCCAATTTCTCCAATTTATAGAGCAGAGCAAGCTTAGAAGAGTGTGCTTAAAATTACAGATAACGGTCAACTTAACAAAAGTGATGCAGAATCCTTCACAGAAATTGATTTTGAGAGTGAAACAAGGAGCTCCTGCTACCATCATGCTAGAATTTCATTTGATTTTTCAAGCAGCTCTTCTGATGGTGATGTCAACTCTTTCAGAAAAAGAAGCGGTGATAGTGAATATGAGAGAAGCTCCTTGAATCAGGAAATTTTGGAAGTAATTGTAGAGTTGGAGGAAAAAGACAGAGAACCCATTAGCCCATAAATAATTGTGACAAGATTCACAGATCCTTCAGAGGACACTGGTAAATATTATCCTAAAGCTCCACTTGGAGAGAAACCCAAATGCATACAAAATTTGAGAGAGAATGGCAATGTGGTAACCATAAGTTCCAAATCTCACATCTTCTTTAGGGGCCTTGATCATGTTGATTCTCTAGATCTCCACCAAGCCAACATTAGGCTCACATATTTGATAAATTGGTTTGTAAATGCTTTGTCAAAACTTTTCCATCCACCTTGTGAGAATCTCTATCATTTGGTAAAAATCTATGGACCTAAGGTGAAGTATAACAGGGGGCATGGTATATCATTCAACCTCTATGACTAGAAAGGTGAATTGGTTGATCCCCTACTTGTGCAGAAACTTGCAGACAGAAGCAACATATCATTGGCTTATGGTGTTTTGAAAAGCATCTGGTTTCAAGAAAAATATGAAATTGATAGAACCTCTGTAATGGGGGATTCCAAGTATTAGGGAAGGACAACAAAGATACCAATTGTGAGTGCATCCCTTGGTTTTGTGACCAACTTTGAAGATGTGTATAAGTTGTGGGCTTTTGTTGCCAAGTTTTGGATGCATATTTTGTTGAAAAGGAGAGGTGGAGATACAAAGCCCTCAATCGAGAAAACAATTGAACTCTAATCACAAGTTCTAGCATTCGTCATTGCCTTAAATTTTAGGTGGTAAATTCTATCATAGACATTTCTGATTTGAGTGTGAACATGAACTTATAATTGAGGTGTTATTGAGCTCTATGTGTACAATGCAATGATGATGTGACGCTAGATTGAGCGTTACGATTGCCCAATCCATTCTTTGGGATTGAATGTGAGCAATTATCGACATTGGAACCACTTTGAAGGCGGTCGACATTCACAACTTTCTCCAGAGTTCCCTCGCTTGCAAATCTACACATTTCACCTCTTTTTCATTCGAAAGGTACTCAAAAATGGTGCACGTACCAACACTTGGAACAAGAAGAAAGGAGGAGTCAAGACTACTATCCCTCAACCCTTTGTAAATACAACCCTCTACTTTGATAGCACCTCCACTACTACTTTACTCAACACTTCTTGTATCCAAAGCGGCATTGTCGTTCAAGGGTATCAAATGTAATCATGTTTACTGAAAATAAAATTGCCCACAAAAGGCTACCATTCATGATATAAATACTGCAAATGTATACATGTTTCGTTATGTGTATGGAGGTATTCATGTATCTGATGTTGTGATATATGATTTGCAACTTTATATGTATGAATCTGTAACAAAATTAAATGTACACATACAACCTTTCAATGTAATGTTTCATCTATATTCCTACACTACCACTATCAATCACATGCCTTATCGAGTGTACAAAACAAGTTTTTTCAACAAAAGACCAACCAAACAACTGATGCAACACTAACACAATTACCCCGAAATAAATACAAACCACATCAACTATAAAAGTAATTAACTATCGAAAACGGTATCAAATGTATTCATGTTTAAAGCAAAAAAAAATGGCCACAAACGACTACCACTCATGATATAAGATTTGCAAATGTATATGTATGAATTTGTAACAAGTTTGAAATGTAGAGAGAACCTTTAAATTAAGTGGTTCATCTATATTTCTACACTTACAAAATCAATCACACCCCTTATCAACATCAACTATAAAAGTAATAACTATCCCTCTAAATCAAATAACATATCTTGTTCACATTGCATTTGTGCATGAGTACAACTATTTCTATCTCTATTAACAATTATGATGCGATATTTAAAATTAAATTACTTTACCACAAAAAATTACATGGCTAGAAAAAATTTAGGTTTTTCTACCTATGTGGAGGCGTGAGCTGAAAAGTTGGCTGAGTATACACGACGGACTTTAACGTGTCCACTGCTATGTTATGATCGGAGGGTGATGGTGACATTTGGCTTGTTGTGTTTTAGTGTTTGTGTTTTTATTGGGATTGTTGCATATTATTACACCGAAGGTGTTCAAGTTGAATCGCGAAGGGTTTGCATTGGCTCATGGACATTGAGTGAATAGAAATTTGGGAAAAGATTACTTTGCATAAAAATACAATTGTATGGATTTTCTACCAACGTGTTGGATTTTTTGAATGGTTGCGAAAACATTTTTTTACCGACCACATTTTAATATGTATACAACTTTTTTACTATTACCATATTAAAAAAATTAAAGAATGGTCATTTTCATTTATTAGTTGCAAATTAGTTATTTGTTTTTATTTACATCATATTCTATCATAATTTTGTTTTAATATTTAAATTTTAAATAATTTCAAATAAAAATATATTGAGCGGAGCATTTTAATTTGATATTGAGAGGATATTAAATTGTTATCATATCAGTGTTTAAAATTTATGTTATAATTGGTTATATAATTAAAAATAAAAAAATACAATCGTATGGAAACTGTTCGATTTTCTTCCCTTTTATATTTTTGCTAAGATGTGTGAATAATGACACCAATATCAACATACACTTGTTTGTGCCAATAGTTTACTTCCATCTAACACAAGGAAACATTTTACTTGACGGAACTACTTTACTATTAACCATTCCTTACCATTTTTCATTGAATATTTTCAAGGCATCATGCACATGTGTGTCGGTTAAAGCATTTTGAATGGAAGCTGACAGGATGTGGGTTGTTACCAAACTCTGATTTGATTTTGATAGGAAGAGATAATTTTAAAGTATATGCCTAATTTTGATGAAATGCTAGATTTACGTACTCTGCACCAATTGGACATGCAAATGCAAGTAATCGTTGACTTACCAAGCCTTCCGTATGGCTTTTAATAGTGGTGCAATGTTATTCTTAATATTGCTACTATTTTTATTAGGTTATAACTCATATTACATTTTGTAGATGTACTTGTCATCTTTAGGGATGGAAAGACCCCAAGTGCACATCTTTTGATCCACAACCTACAACATGTTGCAAAATAATAGAAACACACCCACAACTAAATAATTCTCCATTGTGTCGAAAAAACACATACTATAAAATCGACACCATCGCTTTGTATATTTTCCTTTCCTTATGACCATATTTGTGTCGTAAAACAATTTTTGAGTGCTTGTTATTTAGGAGAGGAGGTCCCACAAAAGGGTCCCTCATTCCTCATTCCTCCTTGGAAAACACCTTTTGTTATTTTTCCTCACTTGTTCTCCTCTGCAAACCCCTGTAAAGCGATTCTTCATCTTCATCTGCGCTTCGGTTGGGATCATGCTAGCGTTAAAGATTACACTTTCACTAAGTTCAACTACATCTAACAAATTTATTCCATTTGAGATTTCCACTAAGTTTCGTAATTATTATGCATCAAGCACTTACATTCCACGATCCATCGACTTGCTTACATCTAGCATCTCCTCGCACCACTGACTGGATCACTAGAGTTTTCATCTTCCTTCATCTCAACCATCATTACGCATTACATGTGGTGTTTGAACATTGCATTGGTCGACTTTCCAAATAACTAGATGATGTTGGATATTTGTGTCCCTATGCCTTCAAAAAGGGTAGTCATCTCCTCCAACTATCCTCCATCGAAATCCATGCATTCAACATATTCCATGCCTTTAGATTTGTTGGCTCCTTATTAGATTTTACTCTTCCCATTGAGTTTCGAATTATAATTTTCTGACCATCCACCAAATTAAAATCTTCAAATTCAAATGTTACCTATTTCTAACCTTGGATGACCTTGACGATCAAAGGAGGAAACGATGTGCATGAAATTTGATTCCATCTTTTGCCAATGCCTCAACCATTACTTACACTAAAAGCATTTCAAAATGCAAGTCTCAATAACTATGTTTGTATCCCTCAATCTCAATAATTATGTTTGTATCCCTCAATCTCCTTCTTTGTTACCCTCTTCCTCCTCCCTTGCTTATTTCCCTCAACTATAACTTCTTTGAATCATCCTCTTCGGCGTTTTCATCGCACATTCCACGTGTGATTCTTAGTTCTACTCTCATTGGATACCTAACAATCTTCATGCAACAATCTTTCATTTACACATTTTCCACACAAGAAGCATACACTAAGTCCTTTACACATAACGCTACCCAAAAATTCTAGATTTGACTAGAAACTCTCTTGTTTGCATGAAAACAAATGACAAAAAAAGTGATTTTAATGAAAGAAATCTTTAAAAAGAATAAACCCTTTGGGTTCTAATTTTTAGTTGATGACCTTATTAATCAAATTTTTATGTGATTGTTCATGATAGGACTTGACCCTACTCGCATTAAAGTGGTCTAATAGAATATCTTCATGTAGTTTGTGTAGCATGTATACCCCGTTTCTAAAATACAATTGATAATATAAGGACACATCCTCCTAATGTGCAAATTTCTTTAACTGTTTCTTATACCTTGAGTCATATGTTGATATCCTTACTTTCAACACATACCAACTTTTTCATAAAGTGCTTAGCATGCCAAGTGTTACGAAAAATTTTCTCAACTCCTCGGCTCCATCGTGCCAATGGTATATTTTCTTCCGATTTCATCTTTTCCACAAGTCCTTCATCAATTGACTTGTAGTGATCTAAACTTCATGTACGATAAATGTGTAACGATGGTATCAAAAACTCCATTGGCAACACGGTTTCATGGTCATACACCAATGAAACGATAATATATATGTATTTAATGTAATCTCCCTCTTTCCAAATGAACTAGGACGAAGACCTTTGGCCCTTTTTTCTACACGATGGTCAAGGAGGTATCCAAGGTGACTAAGTTTTGTTATTTTATTATATTGTGCAAATATTTTCAAAATAACATTATAAGTTACACATATAATAAATAATAAAGCTTATTATTAAAATAAAATACCAAAGTCAAAATATAATTAAATTTAATTGTATTGTGGTGGAAAATGCGACTTGCTCTTGGGATTAAAAATAGGTAAGTGTGACAAATGACCCATAAGGAAAAATGCGACCAGCATAGGGAGAAGGAATAATATCATTGGCTGATTTTGGAGGTGTTTATTTGGTTGTTTTTCCTTTATATGAGCAAGCCAACTTGATTGGGGGATATCTAAAATTTTATTATCACATTTACATTCCTAAGAGCTCCCGACTTTTATCAAAATTCCAGGGCGAAAACCCTTGTGGATTTCATCTCTTGCACAAAAACCCCAAGGGATTGGGAGGGATTTCATTGAAATTCCCCAACGTTCATAATCAGATTTCTAGAACAATTTCAGCAATGTTTTGTGGAGGTATTTTCAGGTGGTTTATTGCAGCGGTTGGGTCGATTTATTGTGCCTTTGTTTTGGCATCATTTCTAGAGATATTTCCTTCAAAAATAATTGTCAAATATTCTCCATATTGTTATAAACCAAATCGTTGCAATTTTATATTTTTCTCAAGTGATATTTAAAGGGTGCACCTAGAGAAGTTGGGCCACACAGGTATCATACAAGGAGGCAGGATCACATTATAGCTGATTTGGATACACGAAGTAGTGTTGAGACCATGGCCAAGGAAGAAGGAACACATAGCCCTCCATGGAGAAAACCAACTGACCCAAATCGTGAAATTTTCAGAGGAATGATTGATTCCCAATAGGAGATGATATAGACCATGAGACAGATGATGGAGAGTATGACTATGGATAGGCCAAGAGATAGGCATGATAGAAGGGAAAGATCTGCATCCTTGGCCAGCAGCCACAGAAGGCACAACAGGGCACCTATAGAGGTGGGTAGCGTGAGAGGTTCCCCTCGCCATGATAGGAGACATACAGAGGAGGGGAGATCCACGAGGGGCGAGATAGACCTATGCAGCCTAGTTTCCTACCGAGGGAGGAGCCACCATTTAATTGAGGAACCACTTGAGGGCACGGTATTTCGGGATAATGTGATGGAAGTTCATGATGATTGGAGATAATTACTCACGGAGGAGGTACGTGATGCCTTTTCCCTTTACCAAGTATTGTATTCAAAGGAGAGAGAGTCGAAACCTGACAGTGCGAGGCCTGGGCCCAATGGCAGGCAGAGAATTGAAGCAAGTTATCAGCAAGGTGACCCTTTCCACTTTTGATGGTAGTGGAAATATTAGTGTCGGGCATGGATTCACAAGCTTGATACATACCTCACTCTCAAACCTATGCAAGAACAGGAGGCTATTCAGTTTGCTACTCTACACCTTGAGGGAGTGGCATACGATTGGTGGCACCATGGGCTTATCACATAGAGGAATGACCTACTATGGTCATATAGGGAGTTTAGTGATAATTTTATCGCCATATTTGATTACAAAGATGTGGAACTTTATTACGAGGATTTGGCACAAACTTCGACAGAGTGTGCACATTGACTCTTACATCAACGAATTTCAGCAGATTGCAATGATGGTGCCAAAGATGCCCGAGAGACATGTGGTGATGCTTTTCATTGAGAATCGGCATGAGAGGTTAAGAGGATTGGTAAAGGACCTTAGGCCTAGGACATTACACGATGTTATTCAGACAACATTAGATTTGGAGACATCCCCCACTTCTCACTAACCTAGTAAGAACCCTTTCATGAGCTCCAAACCATTTTAACATTCCACTAATCAGGCGCAAAAGTGTTCCCCCTCCTAGGATGGATCAGGAGACTCAGAATGATTTGAGGAGGAAGAAACTTTATTTTCATTGCAAGGACCACTGGGAGCCTGGACATAATTTCCTTGGAAAGGAAAAGTGCATCATATTGAGGTGATTTAAGATGTAGAGGCGAGTCTTTGCTAGATGTAGATACGAGAGGACATAGATGATGATCATGGTGCACAATAGGAGCAGCCCTAGGTAGAGCTTGGAGAGGGAGAGACATCAAGCTCAGGTACTATTGCTTCACTTTCTAGAGTCCCTAGGTACCACCCCTTTCGTTTGAAAGGAGTACTTAAGGGCCATCGAGTTGTCTGCTTGATTGATAGTGGTGCTACACACAATTTTCTTGATGAGGGATTTTCTTTGAGCTGCACTAGACGGATTTCACAACTTAGTATCCAGCTAGGGGACTACACATTGACAGATGACTTCTACATAGTTGGACTTGGAGAGATAGATGCAGTTTTGGGTATTCAGTGGCTTCAGTCTCTTGGGAGATATGTGCAGGATTTTAGACGAGATGGAGTTGGAGTTTATGGCGAGATGGGAGGCCTAGGGTTGTTTCAAAGACATCGGATGGAGTCTATCATCAGTCATGGAGAGGTTGCATGGGCAGCCCAATGTTTCATTTCATCCAAGTATTCTTCAAATGGTGGATAGGATTTGCATACAACTATTCGACCATATTGGATAGTCTGGGTAGGTTTTTGGTGACATTCCTCTAGGTAAACCGCTAGATAGGGGGTTTGATAATGTTATAGAGTTGGAGGAGGGTGTCAAGCCTATGATCACTACACCTATCGTTGTCCTAAGAAATTTAAGGATGAGATAGAGAGGACCATCAAGGAGCTTCTTGATATGGGGCATATCCATCCTAGTTCTAGCACATTTGCTTCTTCGATGGTGTTGGTAAAGAATAAGGATGAGATGATGAGGATGTGTATTAACTATCGTGTGCTCAACAAGAAAACAATCAAGAACATGTATCATATCCCTCGTATTTATGATCTTTTGGATGAGTTGGATGGGGCCATTTACTTTTCGAAGATTGATCTTTAATCAGGGTACCATCGATTCGTTCAAGAGGAGGACATTCTCAAGACAACATTCAAATGTCACTACAGGCACTATGAGTTCTTAGTGATGCCATTTGGTCTCACTAATGCACCTACCACTTTTCAGTCATGCATGAACCATCTCTTCAACAGGCAGTTAAGGAAGTTCGTGCTAGTTTTCTTTGATGATATCTTGATCTATAGCAAGACATGGGAGGACCACTTGAGGCATTTAGATGAGGTACTTGGTATTATGGAGACTCAATCTCTATTTGCTAAAATGTCCAAATGTGAGTTTGGACTTACTGAGATATTGTATCTTGGGCATGTCATTGGGGCCAATGGGGTCAACGTGCACTAGGAGAAGATACAGGCTATGCAGGATTGGCTTTCACCTAGGAACATATTAGAGTTGTGGGGATTCCTAGGGCTATGTGGATATTACAAGAGATTTGTGAGAGGCCATTCAGATATTGCAGCACCATTGACAGATCTCACGCAAAAGGAGCATTCAGATGGACAGATGAGGCACAAGTGATATTTGAGAGGCTCAAGGTGGTGATTAGCACATGTCCAGTCCTATCTCTTCTGGATTTCTCTAGGCCATTCATTTTGGAGTGTGATGCTTCGGGCTCAAGTATTGGTGCAGTTTTGATGAAGGATCGCCATCCCATTGCCTACGATAGTAGGAAGTTGAGGGAGAATGAGAGGTTGTATTCCACCTATGAGAAGGAGATGCTCACCATCATGCATGCATTGGTGAAATTCAAACAGTATTTGGTGGGTGGGAAGTTCGTGGTGATGACCGACCACAACAGCTTGAGGTACTTCTTAGAACAAAAGGAACTCAATGAGAGGCAGCATAAGTGGGTCAGCAAGATCCAGGCCTATGATTTTGACATTGAGTATGTCAAAGGGAAAAAGAATGTAGCGGTTGATGAATTTTCGAGGAGGCCACATATTCTTGTCCTATATTCTATGAGTGATATTTCGATGATTTGAAGTCTCAATTGTTGGTCGAGTATTCAAAGAACACATTGGCATGTGAGATCATGGATGGCAAAATTCGGGATGATCATTACTTGGTTATTTTCGATTTGATTTATTATAAGGTTTTAATTTATTTGGTACTGAATCTAAGCTTAAGGGAAAAGTTCTACATGCACTCCATGATGCACCATTAGCAAGACATACGGGAAGGTTAGAGAGATATTATCTTGGAAAGGTCTCAAGGAGGATGTTGATGGTATATTCGAGAGTGTGTGACTTATCGTGAAACAAGTCCGAACCTACTTTCCTTGTAGGGTTATTGCAGCCCTTACCTATTCTAGAGAAGAGGTGGGAGAGTATATCGATGGATTTCATTACGGGGCTACCGGTTTTGCCGTGGTATGACCGCATTTATGCATGAGTAGTTGACAGAGTTGACTAAGTACGGGCATTTCTTTGCTATTCCAACCAGATTTAAGGCACTCCAGGTGGCTGATTTTTTTAGGAGATATTCAGGTTGCATGGGCTTCCGAACAATAATGTCAATGATCGGGATAGCAGGTTTATGAGCACATTTTGGTAGGAGCTCTTTAGATTGGCAAGCACTGAGTTGACTCCGAGCATGAGCTATCATCAGCAGAGAAAATGGGCAGACAAAGATTGTGAATAAGTGGATTGAGGGCTACCTACACAACTATGATTTAGGACAGCGAGAGGGCATGGGTTAAGCAGCTTTATTTGTGTGGGTATTGTTACAATACCACGTACCATATGTCCATCGGTATGACCCCTTTTCAAGATTTTTATGGATATGATGCGAGATCCTTTGTGGATATGGCGTTTGGAGACATGAGAGCTCCTAAGGCTCAAGAGTGCTTACAGACAGCCGTGATATCCTTAAGATCCTTAAGGATAATATACAAAGACATGCCCAAAATCGGTAGAAGGTGTATGCGAGATAGGAACAAGATTTATCGATCATTTGAGGTAGGAGATATGGTTTTTTTGTGACTTCAGCCTTATAGATAGAGCACTCTTAAGAAGAGTGGAGAAGAGAATCTTAAGCCTCATTTTTATGGTCCATACAGGGTGGTGAGGAGAGTTGGACAGGTAGCCTATGAGTTGGAGTTACCTTTTGAAAGTAAGATACACAATGTTTTTCATGTGTCTTGCTTAAAGAAGGCATTGGGGCAGCATGTGACTTATTCAGTAGAGTTACCACCATTGGATGATGAGGGGAGATTGGATTTGGTTCCTAGAGAGCTTCGGATTTGAGAGAGAGAGGAGGTTACTGAGAACAAGGTGATTCATAGTACTGATTCATTGGAAAGACTTACCTTTGGAGGATGCCACTTAAGAGGGTGATTCTATTCTTCAAAGACCCAACTTTACTACAGTTTCTTGTGGCAACCACCTCCGGGAGGGAGGACTGTAATGTCCCCTCTTTCCAAATGAGCTAGGATGAAGACCTTTGGCCCTTTGTGTCTACCCGATGGTCAAAGAGGTATCCAGGGTGACTAAGTTTTATTATTTTATTATATTGTGCAAATATTTTTAAAATAACATTATAAGTTGCACATATAATAAATAATAAAGCTTATTATTAAAATAAAATACCAATGTCAAAATACAATTAAATTTAATTGTATTATGGGGGAAAATGTGACTTGCTCTTGGGATTAAAAAATAGGGAAGTGTGACAAATGGCCCATAAGGAAAAATGCGACCAGCCTAGGGAGAAGGAATAATATCATTGGCTGATTTTGGAGGTGCTTTTTGGGTTGTTTTTCCTTTATATGAGCAAGTCGACTTGCTTGGGGGATATCCAGAATTTTATCATCACGATTTTCATTCCTAAGAGCTCCCAGCTTTTATCAGAAATTCCAAGGACGAAAATCCTTGTGGATTTCATCTCTTGCGGACGAAAATCCCAAGGGATTGAGAGGGATTTCATTCAAAAATTTCCAGCGTTCATAATCAGATTTCCAGATTAATTTCAGCAGTGTTTTTGGAGGTATTTTCAAAGGTTTATTGCAGTAGTTGAGTCAATTTATTGTGGACTATTTTGGCATCATTTCTAGAGGTATTTCCTTCAAAAATAATTGTCAAATATTCTCCATATTGTTATAAACCAAATCGCTGCAATTTTATATTTTTTTGAAGTGATATTTAGAGGGTTTTGTGTAGATTAATAATCAGATTTCAGATCTGATTTCAGAATTGTTTTGGCTGCAATGAATTCTATTTTTTGCATATTTGGGTTTCTAAAAATATCAATAATCATTTGGGATTGAAAGAATAAATTTTGAGTAATATTTGCATTGAGATCCAACTCATACCCTAGTCGCATTTGATAGAAAAGCTCCAGTTTTGCCCTAGTTTATTTGTCGGGGTTTCAAACAGTTATATTTTATCATTTGCAAGTCAATAAAAATCTGATTTAGGGTAAAAGAACTATTGGGATATTTCATTTAACCTCTTGTAATTCATTTGGTAAGGCCATAATATCTCGGACTCTTAATCGTCCCAATGTTTCCTACCAACATTGCAAATCTTAGTGAGTGTTTTTCACAAAATTTTGTTGAAGGCTTTAACCATTCCATTTGCTTGTGCGTGATAATGCATCATCTTTTGATGTGCTATCGACATTCTTTCAATAAAATGTGCACCATTTCTACAAGGAAATGAGCACCTTCATTTTTGGTAGATTTTGGTTAAACTCAATGGACATCCATACCTCGATATTATATTTTCCCACAAAATATCGCAACAATGATTGTTGTACAATCTTTTATCAACGTAACCTTTGCCCATCGCACTAAAACTAGTCTTAACTTGTTATGATATACCACACACCAGTCCTTTACAAGTGTGGATTAATTTGTCCCACAACATCAACTCGCCCATTTTTAAATAGTTCATGCACGAAAACATGAATTGGTGGCATCTCATCTCTTCTATTTGGTTTTCCCACTCGAGGGTAAATCGCACTTTTGTGTTGTTGGATTTATTGATCATCTGCAAAGGTTTTCCCAACTCGACATATTGTCACTTTGAAACTAAATGTTTGTACGAAATCCTCCTTTGTTGCCTCCCAATCCAAAATCTTGTGAGTCATTTCACTTTGAATACCATGCACATGCCCAAGTCTTCAAAGTCTCATACCACAAATGCACCCATAACTCTCTTATGATTTCACACTTCTTCACAAGCCTT
Organism: Taxus wallichiana var. yunnanensis; assembly: GCA_018340775.1. Classification (NCBI taxonomy): domain Eukaryota; kingdom Viridiplantae; phylum Streptophyta; class Pinopsida; order Cupressales; family Taxaceae; genus Taxus; species Taxus wallichiana. The sequence continues at coordinate 770,581,235 of CM031239.1, read as the reverse complement.
CAAATGTTCACCGAATATGTATCTCCTATTAAATCGAAGTTTTTTTTTTTGTTACTTCTCTCAAACCTAGAACATGTGGCCTCTTTTATTTTTTTCCCATCCTAGTAGATTTGATTGATGCATGGTCCACCATTACACAACAATATTCCACATGGTATGAGACTTGATGCAAAAACCCTAGTTGTATCCCTCGATTGGCTTTCAAGTCATCAACATACCACTTTGGTCATTAAGTCATGTGTAGAACTAAACTACGCACAATAAATACCTACACATCACATTATGTTGGCATATCGGTTATGATAGCGCTTGAGTCTCACACGAAGTGCATAAAAACATCAAACACCTCATTGTATGGGAGAAATGCAAAGATCAAATGTGTGCACTAAATGATGCCAAACAAATAATCCGCAACATAACAATAAATAACTCAAAGAACACACATATCAATCAACCTCCATATTGTATTCAGTATACACAAATATTACATCCATAAAACAAATTTCCTTATACAATCTATGCCATGTGTGACTAGATTACAACATATTACAATTGCATACAAACAGCTCGTGTGTTGGCATGCACCTTCAAACCCACACCTTGTTTGTTTCTCTACAAAATGTCCATGTAATGTCATCATATAAATGAAGAGCCCAAGTGAGTATTTAGAATTTTCCATGGACCCTTGGCCTTGCCAATTAACGCACATCTATTCCATGAATCTCTTAAATACTTTTGGAAGTTTGTCTGGTTTGCACTAATCTGTCACATACTTAAGGTTTCTAGAACCCTTCCCCATTTGCACTTGTCCCCTTTTGATCCCAAATTATCTGTGGGTCCGTGTGATTCTGTAACATACATCCTCTTAGTATTGTTAATGCATAGAATAGATACATTGGTACATTCATCTCATCCACAATGGCAGTACATAGTCTTATCATGTGCGGCTTTACCTAATGTCAACAATACATGAAAAGCTCATTTTATTAGCTAGTGGCATAGTCTCTACTTGGGAAGTAATCAATATTATCCCTGCTCTAACCCCTGAAACACATTTGGAACCATCAAAGTACATACGTAGCCCATGCGTTCATTTCTTCAAGGCACATGACAAAATCATTTGGAAATATGTCATCAATAGGAGTATGATTTAATAGGAGAGCCTCTGTCAATTGATCTACTAACTTGTTTTACCAATTTATGTGATACAAACTTGAGGTCAAACTCCATTAATAACACTTGGTTATTCTTTCAGTTAAATATGGTTTAGAAATCATCTACTTGGAAGGATGAATGTTGGCGATGACATGTCTCTCATTTTGAGCATATAATATGTATATTGTCTTTTCCATTGAATTGTAATTTTTCTCATTTTCTGCTAAATTCTACTGATGTAATATATTGTTCTTTCTTTATTGTTATCACCATGTTGCGCAAGCAAATTTCCAAGAGAATGTAAAGGAAAAATATTCTATCTGAAATTAGTGGCATCATAATTGGGGGATTGGCTAAGTATTGTTTGATCACGCCAAAGGCCTTTTGGTAATTGTTATACATTTAAATTTAGTAGCTTTTCTAAATATTTTTGAAAATGATTTGATTATCAAGGGTTTGGCTAGGGTATTCCTTGATCGCATCAAAGGTCTTTTGACAATTGTCATCCCATTTAAATTTAGTGTCTTTCCTAAGTAGCCTTGAAAATAGTTTAGTTTGCTTAACTAGTTAAGCAACAAACTTGCAGATAACTTGCATGTTCTTTTACAGCTCTCTAGTTGCTTGAGGCTCCTAGGAGGGAACATTTCAACAGGTGATTGTATCATCTACTTATGTACCTCTTGTAGGGATAATGAAACCCAACAATTTGTCTTTGGTAGCTTCTTCAACCAAATTAAACCCAAAATACCAACCAAAAGGCTACTTTTAAAATAGAACACAATGGTATGTATGGTATGCGGCATTGGATGTTGATGGCCAATGTTACATGATGTAATAAAATTAGGTGACGTTCGAGAAAATTACATAGATGTCATTTGATATTCTAAATTTTATATACACATCAAAATATTTGTTTTATATTAATTTCTAGAAAATTTAAATAATAGTTTTAAAATAAATAAATAATTATATAGTTTTTAAATTGAAATATATAATTATAAAATTCTAATATTTTTAAATAGTTAGTATAATATAAACATCATGCTAAATAAAATGTGTTATAGAAAATTTAAATTAGAAAAAATAAAAACATCAAAGAGTTGAAAATTATATTAATCAATTATGCTTTTAGGAAATGTTTTGTGTCATTCTTTGCTTTCCCCTCTCCAAATGTCATAAAAATCAATGTTAAAGTAATCAATTTGATTTAGAAAATGAATTCCAACTACCAACTTAGGAAACTCTAAGGTCAACTTTCAAATTTCAACCTTCTTACAAAATCACAAATCTATTACTATCGGCTAATTTATATTTATAAGAAGTCAAACAAATAAAAATCAAAGAAAACAAACTACAAATAAAAACCAAAAAATGAAAATAAAATAAAACTAATTAAAAAGCAAAATTAATAGTTGTTTCTATTTTATCAATAAGACATTAAGATGTTTATTATTATTTTTATTTCATTTTCATTAATATTAATTGTCATGAATCTCACGAATTCACAATATATAATATTTAATCTAAAAAAATTACACTTAATATAATTAAATTTAGAAATGTATATATCCATATTTTTATATACACTATGTATATATGAGAGGTAAATTGTGAACATACATTTACTTTTTCACTCGTCATATTTTTAAAAATGACTTTGTATTATGACATCTAAAATAGCTGAAAATGTCTAAATGCCTTGAAAAATCTAGCATTGATTAGTATGTATGGTTGTTTGCATGTAAATTGAGTACTATAAAGGACACCCTTGTGAACATAACAAAACATTAAACGTGATCAAATGTGAGAAAAACTAGTATTTTGCAACAACCCCCAATTAAGATAAAAGTAAAATTAACCCATACATGTAGCAAAATTGAGGAAATGAAAGACAATGTATAAGTTCTTTATTTACTATTGGAACTACCCTTTATATTAATTAAAAAATAAAGAGATTTACATAATAAGGGGTGACTAGAAACTCACAATCCCACAAAATGTGACAAGGGCATCGACAAAATAGAAAACATCACATAGGCTACATCAAAACACCCAATGGGCAAACAAAGAGCACTTTGGAAAAGATCAAACCAACTAGAATCAAGCACATGTTGTGACACTAGGAGGAGGGGGAGGATCATCCCAAGGAGGGATAAATGCCCCACTATTAGGCTCAAATGAGGAGAATCAACCATCATGATCCTGAAACCGCATTTGTAAAGGAACCATAATTCCCCATCCAGGGGAGGTGATTTAGAAATAGTTTGTAAGCCGGCGGCGGAGAGCCCCACCGTAGAGAATGGCAATGCCCTTCCTCCTCGGAGGCTGGCTCCACCAGTCAAGATGAGGATGGAGCTAAAGGGTGACCTCGAGGAGAGCGGAATGGTGGGCTGCAGAGTGGCTTCTTCGACACGGTCCTGTAGGTGGCGATCGTCGAGGTGGCGATGGCCGAGGTGGTGGCGGTGAGGATCCGACAAGACCCAACTCATAGTACAAGTTGCACTCCCCAATGATTCGAAGCTCCTGTAGATGAGAAAAAAGCTGCAAGGAAACCTTAGCGGCTTGAGCTTGAATTTGTATGTGCACAGTACAAAAAATGACCACTTTGTCATTAGTGGAAAAAAGTAACAAATTGATCTTTCTTGAAATTAAGGCATTGTGAGTTTTTTAAATATGAAACAAATACATGCATGAAACAATTTCCAAAGCGTGTTGATGTAATGAGGCCACAAGGGCTAAAATCACCAAATAAGGCCAGACGCTAGTGAAATAATTCAAGATGGTAAGGCTGAAATAAAGAATGGATCCAATTCTAGATAGCCTGAGCGCAGGGACAAGATAAGAAGATGTGCTTAAATGACTTAGGGTGAGAACAAAAGGACATTTAGGATTAGGGATGCCAATATGACTAATTCATTCTCCCACAGGTAGACCTTGGTAAACCAGACACCAAAGGAAATGATTAACTTTGGGCTCAAGAAGAGAATTCCAGTACGGGAAACCTAGCAAAGCCTAGTGGAATCTGCGGAATGTAACCCCCACTCGGCATTGAGATTTTCAATGGTAGGCGAGAGCAGGTTCAACAGATGATAGATGGTTCTAGTGTTGTAACAAAGGAAAGTAATTTCCCTATTCCACCACCAATCGCGCCACCAAGCTATAGGAGGTTTAAGCCCCACTTGTGGAGCATAACATCCAGCAGGAGCTCCTGAATTTTACAAGATAGATGAGAGGTCCGAATTATCAAGATTGAACTTCGTCTTGAGCTTGGGCCAAGAAATCTAGTCTCGGCGGTTAACCAACTCCTGAATGGTATGAATGTCCTTGCGATAAATCCGGAGAGATTTGATGCCCAGGAGTTTCAACAAGCAGAAGATTACCATCAGTGATGATGGGAGACCACCAAAGATTCTGAGAATTAAAATAAATCCCTGTGTAAAAACCATCACTGACCTAGTGCATCAAAGGCTTAACCAGCTCAAGGCTTTCTAGATACTTTTAACAACAAAGGTACTTGTAATTTTGATAGGAGCCGATGTGATAATAAGAGTATGCGAGTAGTAGACATGGTTAAAGGCAAGAATCTTAGTACGCATTGGAATTTACCAACTAATGATAAGGGTTTGGAGGACCACGTTGCAAGATGCTCCAAAGGATGAAGAATGAGGGTGGAATACACGTGCAAAATAGCTCACTTCACCAAGAAAGGAGTTGCCATAAGGACAAACTTGTAAGAAGAATGTGCATGCATAGAAAGCTCAAGATTCGAAAATGGAGGGGAATAGAATGCTCTTGGATTGCCATGTGAGTAAAATAGCTCTCCATGTAAGAAAAGATTCCTCCATAATGGAGAAGAGGAGTTACTTTCCCAAATGGGAATGTAACTCCTATGACACACTTACACATATGACAGATTTTGTAAGAGAATCATCATAACTAAAATGACACCTAGATCCATGTCCACCTAAGTGAGATGACTCACATGGTGTAGGTGGAAATAACACTAAATAATTAAATAAAGTGATCAAAAAACACCTACACCAACACCCCCCCTTCATCAAACTAGGATGGGGCAAGGTAAGTCAACAAGAAAAACATGAAATGGATCCTGTCTATAAGCACGATGAGGTACCCATGCACAAAAGGTCTCAAGTAGTTAGGGGAAAACCCAATGGGAAAAACCTCAACTTACAAGAGATAGCAAACAAACTCTCCTAAACTAATAAGAAGAAGGAGAGAAGAAGGAGTCTATCCTGCCTCCCAAGAAGATGATCCAGTCATGAGCCACCCTGTGCTGAGTGAAGAGGAAGAGGAACCCCAAAGTGCCAAGGTGTTGTTCCAATCAAGGGAACAATGCTCCGTATGTGAGGTGGAAAATCCAGCTGCTGCATGAAGAGATCCTGAAGTGGTGGCAATGAAGGAAGGTGGAATGCCTGAACCTGTGAAGAAGTGTACCCAATGCCTGATGAGTCCTGAATCATAGTGTCGGCTCCCTGAAGTGTCTGAAGTGGGCTAGAAGTGGGCAGATCAAGAGACAACTCCTCAAGATGTGGCAAGTGATAAGTGGATGGTGGAGGTGGGTCCCCATCATCATGGCAATCAACTATGCTAGAAGAGATGTCCAAAACATCATAAATGGGCTCAGAAGTATCCTCAAGTCCAGCTGAGTCGGATGAAGAATTTGAAGGAGGAGAAAAGTGAGAGAATGAGTACACCGAGTGTGATGGTCAGCTATACCAACTGCAACAATAGCATCACTATGGAGCTCCCTAACATAAACTGAGTCCGAGTGAACTCAACTCGCAAGCCCTGTCCAAGATGAGTGATCTGATAGACTGAAAGAAGGTTTGTTGAAAGTAAAGGGATACTTAAAACATTATTGAAAGTACCACCACTTACTTCAACTGATCCTCTTCCAAAAACTTGTGTAGTGGTGTTGTCACCAAGCTGAATAGAGGACATGTCACATGGCTCAAGTGAATCAAACTCAATGTCTGATGATGCCATGTGATGAGTTGCACCCAAATCAATGATCCATGTAGGGGTAGGTGGCACAACTTGTCACTAGAGCTCTTCCCTTTGGTTTCTCCTTGTTGGATTCTTTTACTTTTTCTTTCTCTTGTACTTTCTCTTTTTCACTCTCTTTTTCCTTAGAACTATCGTGGGATGATGAAGGTGTTTTGAGAGAATCTGGGACTCCAATATTGTGCTTCTCAAGCAGATCAGTGAGGAGAGCAATCTTTTTCTTCAAGAACTTTTCTTCATCATGCATGCCATGGCAGTATCCACATTTGATTCATTCTTTGGAATTTCGGGAGGTGGAAGAGGAGGTGGAAGAGTTGTTTTGGGGTTTGTCCTTCTTTTCATGATCCAGTTTCTTCTCCTTAGAAGCTCTCGGCTTTTCCTTTCCAGCAATGAGAGCATGGGATTTTGTGGATTTCAAGCTACCCATTTGAATCAATTTACTTTGTTCCCTGATCAAATCTGCAATAAACTCATCAAGAGAGGGCATAGACCAACTTTTTCCAAGTGCCCTTTTTGTTGCATGGAAGGTGGAGACAAATACGGAGTATTCGGGACCAAGTTTGGTAAGGATGGATAAAATGAGTTGAGATTCCTTTTTCTGTATTCCACAATCTTCTAACTGCAATCTGAGTGATATGAATTTGGAGAAGAAGTCTTGAAGGGTGTCAAAATCATTGGGACTAAGACTTATTAGGCTATTCTCAAGTTCATGTCCCCGCATTTCATCCTATTTCCCAAAAAGTTTTTTTGGAGAGTATCCAGAACCTCTTTGGGTGTGGTGGAAGAGGAAATGTGAAAACGCAACTCTGGAGATACACACATGGTCATGAACCCAATGGCTTCATCACACTTATCAAGCCATTTTCTCTGTCTCTTTCATCATCAGGTTCAACTTGTAGACCGGTGGCAATGCGGAACAATTTCTTTCCTTTTAAGGTAGTGTTCATAGCATTCATCCATTCTTGATAGTTGAATGGGGTTAGCAAAGGAACACCATGATTATCCATGACAGAAAAGAAATGTGCGAAAAAGGAAAGATACCCCCCAAAAAGTGGCACTTTATAACATAGTTGTTTTACAAAACTAATATTCCCATCATGTAGATTGCAGAAAAACATCCAATTTTGACTAAAGAAGTGCTAAAAAAGGAGCAACGAGTCAAAAGTTATGGCTTAAAGAAATTCCCGCAACTGATTAAAAAAGCTAGTTAGCCCTGCAAAACATTAAAAAAGTGCTCAAAAACATTCAAAAGGTATCATGTTTGTGCCCATTGGAAACAAAATCAAATTTCAGAGGGGGTTTGTTTTGACTACGAGGGGGGATTAGCCTCCTGCCAATCCCGGACCTCACCCTCCGTCTTCGACACTCGAAGGAAGGGCCACCAATACAAGTAAAATGCCCAGATTTTTAAAACAGCCAATAATATGAAATGTTTTAATACCTTAAAACATTTAGAAAGAGGTCTGATCTGATTTAGATTACCTTCAAACACTCCCGGCGTTTAAAATCCATTCAACTTGGTTTTTGTTTGACCGAACCAAGTCAGGTGCTCAACTTGGTTTTTGGTTTTGCTCTTTGTAATGCGATTTACATGTCACACAAAAGCTCGAACGATGGTGGAGAGAGATCTCATCGTGTTAATCGATTGCTTCCAACACCCTCCCCCACAATGGAGCGATGGATGCGACCACGTGAGCTCAGGGCCCACCACGTATACACCCAATTAGGCCCAACGGCATTAAGAGCGCATGACACTGGGGAATTTCCCGGAAGGTCACCCATCCCAAAGCACTACTCTGGGGAGTGTTGCACGCTTAACTTGCCAGGCTCTGATACCAAATGATTTGCCGTCACACCAAAATCTCGAATTGATGGTGGAGAGGGATCTCATCGTGTTAATTAGTTGCTACGCCAATACCCTCCTACATGATGGAGCCGGGTATACACCCAATCAGGCCCAACGGCATATTAAGAGGAAGTGACTCTGGGAATTTCTTGGGAGGTCACCCATCCCAAAACTACTTTGGGGCTGGTGAGAGAAGAAGCTAAAAAACGGGTCTGCAACTGGTAAAAATGGGTCTACAACTGGTAAAAATGGGTCTGGTGGAATAGGCACTGAAAAGGATAGTTGGAGATCAAGTCTGAGGCGCCAAAAGGAGCATGAGCACACACAACCAATAGCCAAACCAATGAACCAATGCTGGCCAGTCCAAAAACATGAGCAAAGAAGTTAATCCTTGCAGCCCTTCACTATTGAATGAAGACTCAAACCGCACCCCCTTCTTTGAACCTACAAATGTTGAATCCACAACCAACAAGAAGCACACTAACAAACCACCAAAAAATAACCACAAGAATCTGAAATATGCAAGTAAAGCACATGCAAAAGCTAAAACTTGCACAAGCAACTACATGGTGGAGCAACAATGGCGAGCAATGTGATTCCAGTCCCCAAGCTCTGATGCCATGAAGGAGTGTAGGACGAGGGTCTGGAAGGAATACACGTGCACCAAACAGCTGCACTTCACCAAGAAAGGAGTTGCAAGATAAGGCAAGCAAACTTGTAAGAAGCAATGTGCATGCATAGAAAGCTCAAGATTCGAAAATGGAGTGGAATAGAATGCTCTTGGATTGCCATGGACCAAAAAGAAGAGGAGTACAAATAGGGGAGTGAATGTGTAACTCCCATGTAAGAAAAGATTCCTCCATAATGGAGAAGAGGAGTTACTTTCCCAAATGGGAATGTAACTCCTATGACACACTTACACATATGACAAATTCTGTAAGAGAATCATCATAACTAAAATGACACCTAGATCCATGTCCACCTAAGTGAGATGAATCACATGGTGTAGGTGGAAATAACACTAAATAATGGAGCCGTGAAGCCAAACAAAATGTGTTGTGGCACTTTAAAACCACAAAACATTATGTTCATATTCATCAATAGTAAGAAAAGAATCATTAGTGAAGTGACCATCGATAATTTGTGTCACATGATCAAGAAGGACAATCCACCGAATGTAACCTTGAGTAGCCCGATGGGAAATTAAATATCCCAGTGTCAAATAAGAAGAAACAGTAGCTGGCACAAGAGGGCACCCCTATCGATAGAACAAAAAAGGTTGATGGTAGTGGATTGGTGATCATTGATGATGAGTCAAGTAGAAACATTTAAAAACAAAGTGTTGATGGCGATATGAAAAAATCACCAAATTTGATGGCTTTGAGCATCACAAGGATGAAAGGCCATTCTATACGATCATAAGCCTTCTCGAAATCAATTTTAAGGAATATATGTCATTATGAGGAAATACGAGCCCATTCCATGCCTTCCCAAATAAGCAATAATATTATCCAAGATGTATCATGCTTTCACAAACCCAGTCTTGCTCAGACAAATAATTTTGGGCAAAAGATCAGCAATGCAAAGAGCCAACGCCTTAGCAATAATTTTATAAGAAACGTTAGGCAAGGTGATGGGCTGCCAATTATTCATTTTCTTCGGTTACCACTTTAGGGATGAACTTGATGTTTCCTTGATTGATGAAAATCCCAAGAGATTGATTCTAGAGAGCTTCATTATAGACATGAATCGAGATCGGGCCCCACAAAAAACTAATTTGCTTTGTAGAATTCCCACGGAAACCATCAAGACCGGTGAATTTTCGTTAGCAACACAGAGCAATGTCATATGGAGCTCTACCAATGTGAGAGGGGTGTCACACCGAGCATGATCTCTGGGAAAAATCTTTTTGGGCACCACATCAATACATCTCTGCAAGGAATCCACTCACTCAATCGAATCCTCCTGAGCTTGAAAAACTAGACGGTAGTGCTTGACAAAAGCATGAGTGATCTCTAGGAGCTTAGTGAGCCGTTGGTGAAGGAAGCATAGATAGTTTTGATCTGTCGACGAGTAATTAAACTAAAACGGAAATATTGTAGTATAATTTGATGTTATGTAAAGCAGTAAATAACAGATAAATAAATACTGAAATATAACCAAGCAACTAAGTAAATAAAATGTGAAACCCTAATGTGCAAAGAGGGTTAAGAAGTCCTTAGCTGATTCACGAGATATGTCGGTATTGTGTCACAAAGGAGACCGGATGAACAAGAGGAGGAAACAACCACACCAAGGCTCGAGAAAAGTGTATATTTGAGCTATCCAAGTAGAGGCGAGGTGCTTGAAAAGGATAGATACACACAGGGGTGCCACAGTGCATCGAAATAACTAGGAAAGGTCCTTTGAGGTGTCATTGAATGATCACATGTGTTTGCTTCCTATTGTGTGAATGTCGTTAAACTTCATTGGATGTCGTTGCAAATCAAGATGGAGGAAACACTTACAAAACCCCAAGCAAAGCATCAAAACCCTAAAAAAGAAAGATGCATATGAAGGGGTTGGACTTTCCTCAACTGCCAAATAGATGGACTTATCACTTAGTGTTGCACTACATCTTAGACCCAATGTAGTTCTAGGTGTGTGTGTGTGTGTGTGTGTGCGTAAATCATGCCCTAGGTGCTCTTGTGTCAGTCACACTTTGTGAGAAGTGACCAATAATTAGATGTAGAATGTAAATAGATGGTGCATGGAATAGAATTAACTCCCCTCCTATGAAGTGTGATGCAAAAAACCAACCTTGTGTCCCTTGTGATGGAGCTAGATGGATGCAAATGGAGTAATAGAAGCCTTTGATGGATGCAACCTTAGGTGATGGTAGTAGTGCTTAGTGCTTGGTCCCTCATTATGGTTGCATAACTTTATATTTATATGGTTCTCATGTTGTAATTTCATAATTAACCTCGAAAAGGCCGACCACAAAAAAAAATGAAAAGCTCAAACGGCTAGAAAGTGCCCAAAAGATGAGAGTAAAGTGTAAAGAGGATTAGGACACCCTAGAGGGGATCGGGGCATCAGGGTGCACCAATCGGACATAGAGAAAACACACAATATGAAAATATGAACAGTGCAAGTGTGGGTGTAATATCGAAAATAACGATAGAAAGCAAAGTAAAATGGCTAAAGACATGGGTTAATTAGAGGTCTTTTTCACTTAAGAACCATATGAATAGTAGTATGAGACTAGGACTAAATATTTACCCAAAGAACATGATTTAGTGACTACAAAAAGCATGTTTGGCCATAGGGATTTGAAAAATATTTTAGAGGCTTTGTCTCCCACCCTAAGTCAATGAAGCCTCGGCCGGATCTGCTGCGCACCACGAGGCCAAGTGAGATTCGATAAGCTTGAGCTTATGTCAAATATCGAGTTGTTTGGAGTTGAAGATGAGTATCAAAAGGGTTTTCTCGAGTAACATATAAATCCTTTTGAATTCTTTATGTAGAACCGAATCATCTCGCTTACGGAAACGGGCCACATGTTTACCAAACTAGCGGAGGAACCGCGCGGTGCACTAAATCATCGCCTCCCACCAAGAATTCCAACTAGCAACAAATAGTGGATGTGATGCCATGTTCCAAACTTTAGAAATGAGCGGGACTACTCCAGGATGACTCAAAAGAGAGATATTAAGATAGAATTGATTATTGGGCACCTTGGGACGGGCCCCCTGCCAAACAACCTTAAACGTGTAATGTCCCTCTTTCTCGAGATAATTTTATCGAAGACCTTTGGCCTATTTTGTATACCGACAGCCAAAGGATGATCTCAAGGGTGACTTAAGTTGTATTATTTCTATTATATTGTGCCAAAAAAATTTAAAAACATTATAAAAGCACATATAATGAATTAACAAAGCTTAACATAAAATTAGAACCTAGAAAAGTGCTTTAAAAATAAAGCACTTATTAAAATTGTATTTTCTAGGAAGGAAATGCAACTTGATCAAGAGGATAAAAATAGGAAAAAAAAGCACCACAAGTTGATTGGTGGATTTTTAGGTTTCCATTGGGCCACTTCTCTTTAAAAGGAGGAAGAAATTGACTTGTAAAGGCATTCCAAATTTCATTCGATATTTTCTCACTTGTATTGAAAGCTCTGAGCTTTTTGCAAATAAATCCAAGGACGAAAACCCTTAGGATTTACCTCTCTTGTGGAAGAAAACCCCAAGAGCATTGAGAGGGATTTCTACTCAATAAATTCCATTATTCTTCACAGATTTTTATCATTACAACAATTTGGGGTGAAGAAATAAAGTGCGATAGTTGTTATCATATTTTCCAAGTGTGGGGCGACTCACTTTTTGGATGTTCTATGTTGTTTAAGAGGTATTTTCAGATCTGATTTGTGTGCCATCTGTTGTGCTGTCATTTTGGGCTCAAAAGAAATTAATATCAGAATTTTTAGGAGGGTTTTAAGTGTATTTTCAGTCACATTCAGAGGGCAGATTTCTGAGTAATTTCTAGCTCTTATTTTGCTATTAAAAAAATTGGTATTTTATTTGTATATGACTGGGAAAGTCTAATATCAGTTTAGCATTAAAAATAAAAATTATTTGTTATGTTTGTGGAGATCTTCCAACAAAACCCTAGTTGCCATTTTTGAAGATTTATTGCAGTAGTTAAGTTGATCTTTGCATGGTCTTGTATTTCATTTCCAAGTCTGTTTTGACCATAGAAGAAATATGTTTTGCATATCATTGTTGTTATCTAACGTGTAAGCAAGGATCCAAGCCCCAATCCAATCAAAAATTAAGGACATTATAGGTGGGGATCTTTTAGTGGTATCGGCGGTTGTTCTTTCCAATGTGGGAGTTAAAAAATTGATTATATCGATCTGCGGGGTTCTTATTTGAGTCTATGTAGCCACGTGAGATTGGTCCACGAGATATTACACACGGAGACAAGCACGACTTAAAACAAGTGCTAGAACTGAAACAATGGGTGATAGACATGAAATTCCTCCTCAGGATGATCCAAAGGTGGATCCGGACATATAAAATTTTCAAGACTATGGTAGCCACTCGGGAGAGCGATTGATTCGATTCCATGGAACATATGGGGACTATCTTTGACAAGTTGGCCTTAGATAGGCCAAGGGATAGATATGACAGAGAGACATATCCATATCAGTTTCCAGTAGTCACAGGAGGCACAATAGATCACCTTCGAATATTGGTAGTGTGAGGGGATCTCCTCGCCGTGAGAGGAGACACACTTAACAAATGAGGAGGCCTACTGGGAAGCGAGATAGGCCTATGCAACCTAGTTTCTTTCCTAGAAATGAACCACCGGAGGTTGAAGATCCACTTGAGGAAGTGGCCTTCCAGAGAAAATGTTATGGTAGCTAGTGATGAGTGGAGGAGTTTACCACAGCATGTGAGGGATGCTTTTCCCCTTCCGTAGTATTGTGCATAGAGGAGGGATAGCTTGAGGGCTAGACAGGATAGGAGGCCTAGAGCACAGCAGAATAGAGATGAAGCAGGCTACCAACAAGGTGTCTCTTTCCACTTTTGATGGTAGTGGAAAGATTAGTGTCAAAGCTTGGATTCATAAGCTCGACACATATCTTACCCTCAAGCCTATGCAGGAGCAGGAGGCTATTCAGTTTGCTACTTTGCACCTTGAGGGAGTAGCATATGATTGGTGGCATCATGGTTTGGTAACCCAAAATCATGATCTCTTACGGTCTTACAGAGAATTCAGCGAGTGGTTGATTGCTAGGTTTGATAGGAAGGATGTGGAGTTGTACTACAGGGACTTGGCTCAGTGCCCGGATGGGACATGTTGATTCATACATCAATGAGTTCCAATGCATAGCAGTGATGGTTCCAGAGATGCCGGAAAAGCGTGTGGTGATGCTCTTTATAGAGGGACTACATGATAGATTGAGGGGTTTTGTCAAGGCTCTTAAGCCTAGAACTTTGCATGAGGCCATTCAGACAGCATTGGACTTAGACACTACTCCTCCATTTCAGCCCCAAAAGAAAAATGTCAAGAATGAAAAATCAAAACAACATGAAAGTGAGCAGCCCACTTCTTCAAAGGTTGAATCTACACCAAAGATGGACCTTGATACGAAGAATGACCTTCGCAGAAAAAACTTATGTTTTCATTGCAAAGATCCTTGGGGACCGGGTCATAGGTGTCTTGGAAAGGGTAAGATACATCTCATTGAGGTTGTTTCAGATGTGGATGATGATACTAATTCAGAAAATGAACATGGACAACCAAAGACCGGTAAATGATGGTAGCCTCACTTATCTTTCAGGAGCACCAAGGTATAATCCATTCATGTTTGAAGGTACAATGTTTGGGTGTAAGGTCATGGCACTTCTTGATAGTGGATCTACACATAACTTCTTGGATGAAGGTTTGGTAAACAAAAGAGGTTTGCATTGTGATAATTTTGAAGGCTTTGATGTAACTACAACAGGTGGTCTCACTATTCCTTGCAAGAAGAAAGTAAACAAAGTTAGCATTCTATTTGGTGAGTATACACTTTGTGATGACTTCTATGTTATTGACTTGAAGGATAACAATGTTGTGCTTGGTATGCAATGGCTACATTCACTAGGAAGAGTCACCCAAGATTTGCAAGCTATGGAGTTGAGTTTCCAACATGAAGGGAAACAAGTCACCATGAGAGCACTCAAATACACACTGCCCCATCAAATGACAACCAAGTCTATGATAGTTATGGACCAGAAATCATCTCATGAAGACATCTATGAGGATTTTTCATTACATACCAGTATGGGACAGCAAGGACATGATGAAGAGTATGGAAAATTGGGGGCATACTTGAGGAGGATTGTGGCACTTTTCATGAGTAAGTTGCATAAGCTTCCTTTTGCAGACCTTGAGCAGTTTGGTATAGTGCATATGAAATCATTCAAAAATCTTAGGTTGATTTGGGATCCGAGGATTGATTGGAATGTAGATCTGATATTGCTTGGGGGCAAGCAATCCTAAGAAGGGAGGATTGTAATGTCCCTCTTTCTCGATAATTTTATCGAAGACCTTTGGCCCATTTTTTCTACCCGATAGCCAAAGGATGAGCTCAAGGGTGACTTAAGTTTTATTAATTCTATTATATTGTGCAAAAAAATAATTAAAAACATTATAAAAGCACATATAATGAATTAATAGGCTTAACATGAAATTAGAACCTAGAAAAGTGCTTTAAAAATAAAGCACTTATTAAATTTGTATTTTCTAGGGGAAAATGCGACTTGATCAAGGAGGATAAAAATAGAAAAAAAAAAAAGCACCACAAGCTAATTGGTGGCTTTTTAGGTTTCCATTGGGTCACTTCTCTTTAAAAGGGGAAGAAGTCGACTTGTAAAGGCATTCCATATTTCATTTCATATTTTCTCACTTGCATTGGAAGCTTTGAGATTTTGCAACTAAATCCAAGGATGGAAACCCTTAGAATTTACCTCTCTTGTGGATGAAAACCCCAAGATCATTGAGAGGGATTTCTACTCAGGAAATTCCATTGTTCTTCACAATTTTTATCATTCCATCATTTTGGGTTGAAGAAATAAAGTTCAGTAGCTATTATCATATTTTCTAGTGTGGGTGACTCACTTTTTGGATGTTCTATGTTGTTTAAGAGGTATAGTCATTTTGGGCTCAAAAGCAATTAATATCAAAACTTGTAAGAGTGTTTTTAGTGTATTTTCATTCACATTCAGAGGGGTAGATTTCTAGGTAATTTCCAGCTCTTATATTGTTAAAAAAATAGTATTTTATTTGTGTACGACTAGGAAAGTTTGATATCAATTTGGCATTAAAAAATTAAGATTATTTGTTATGATTGTGGAGATTTTCCAACAAAACCCTAGTCGCCATTTTTGAAGATTTATTACATAAATTTAGATGATCTTTACATGGTCTTATATTTCATTTCTAAGTCTGTTTTGACCATAGAATAAATGTTTTGTGCATATCATTGTTGTTATCTAATGTGTAAGAAAGGATCCAAGCCCCAAGCCAATCAGAAATTAAGAACAACATAGGTGGGGATCTTTCAGGTGGTCTAAAAAAAGCACCTCAGACCACACTTTGACAATGGAGGAGCCTTGCGTGTCAAAATCAAAAAGGGTTGTTGTGAAAGAAGTGCACGGTCAAGTCTTTTTAAAACCCGATCATATCCTTCTCAAAGATTGGTCCAAGTGAACCAAGTTTGGGCTTTAAATTCCTACTGCCATCTGAGCAAAGAATCGAAAAGACCCCAATGGATTTTAAAGTAATACCAGGCACACGCTCGTTGATACACCAGCGCATAAGAAGGGTGCCACATTTATCATCCGAGTGCTCCACCATATTAAAGTTGCCACACACGAGCCAATAAGAAAACATTAAGTTATCACCTAACCATTTCCATAAAATTGTTTTTTCGAGCCATCATTAGGGGCATAAACCTGAAGAATACCAAAAAATATATCATTAATACTCATAATCACCCAAACAGACCTATTACTAGGATCCTTGCCCAAGATAGTGATTAATGCCAAAAATTTCAACGAATGGAAATGCTAACACCACTTCTGCCATCAATATGTTGCGTGTGAAAATGCATAAAATATGGGGCAATGCAAGTTAGAGTATTCTAAAGTAAAAAACCAGAAATTTTAATTTCTTGTAAACAAATAATATCTAAACTGTCAATAAGCTAGCAAACTAAGTGAACAAAGAATTTTCATGAGGGCTCTTTCAGACCCCAAACATTCCATGACATGAAATTCATGAAAAATTCGGACATATCAAATTCCCCTTGCCCATTAGGAATTCCATCCTCGGAGCCAAGAATGAAAAAATTATTGGCAAGAAGAAGTTGGTCTGAATTAGAATGCTCAACGTGAATGAAGTGGCATTTAGCCCCATTATCCCCTCGCACGCCACGTGAAACCTCTCGGGGTGGATTGCATGAGCTTCACAGAGGAAGATAGGTTGATGAAAATTCTCAATGTATCGAATTGGCAGGGGAAGATAGGTTGATGAAAATTCCCAGTGTACACAATTGGGCGACTTAGCCTAGCTTTGTGAGGGTTTAGAAGGAATGGAAACCAGTGGGCGAGGTGGCACCACACCTGGCTCGTCCCTGGATGGAGGAGGACAAGAGGTGGTAAGTGAAACCTCAACATAAAGTTTCGAACCAGAGCTCTTCTTAGTCCCAATCACAGTCCAGGCATCAGTTGGGGGTCACCTTTGGGAATCGAACTAGTGGGTGGTGATGGTGTTGGCTTAGAGTGAGCCAAAAGCAGACAATCCCGAATGCGGTGGTGCAGGGCCTAACGGTGAAAACACGTGTTAGTGAGGTTGAAATAAACCACTTTTTCGAGAGATACGCAGAGACCCACCTTGAATATCCAAATGGTCCCATAAATCTTTCGTAAGGTCCACTTCGACACACACACACTATCACCCTACCATGGGTTTCACAATCTCTGCAAGAATGACCAGAGATGAATAGGAAGGCCAAGAAGTTCAATCCAAACTGTTATTTTTAATGAGACTTGGCTAGTGGGATTAAAATTCTGGGTCCATGGTGAAAGAATAAGCAAGGTATTACATAAGTACTAACATGTTGCCTTAGACAAGAGGGATTAAAGCTAAGAAGGCTCACGAAAGGAAAACAGATAAAACCCCTTGGTGAGGTTACAAACACTTGAAACTAGAATACCGTTAGACTCTAATGGTTTTTCCTCCGATTTACGGGTAGGCTTCTAAGGGTATGCGGCCACGAAACAAGCAATAAGGCAATGGTTTTAATACTTGTTGACCACAGGATCTAAACATTCATCGAAATAATTACATCCGAGGGGATTCCGAGTCCATGCTTTATCATAAACTTTCGGCACAAACTTTCTTGCGTTTGCGAGCCATTTCCACCCGTTGCAACAATTGTTGCAATGGGAGGAGAGTTGATCGTTTATGAGATATACACCACCTCGGTAGTGGGAAAATAGACGGAAGACACTACGATATAACCAACAGAGACCTCTAAAAATCTATGGACACACACCACAATGAAGTATGCCAAGTGAAAAACATGGAAAACCCTAGCAGAGCCGAAGAGCCAAACCATTATAAGTTCTTTATTTTAAAAAACCACACTAAAATTGGTATAATGGTATTAGTATTGCCAAAGAAAAATTCTAATATAGGCCTTATATTTGTTTAACTAATTGTTATTTTTATATTTTAAACCAATTGGAGTCTTATTGTTTTCATTAAACAAATATACAATTTTCACATTAATAAACATTAGTAAACCTACACATTTTTACCAAAACAATTACAAAAATGTATTTATCTTTAATATGATTGGCCTATAAATCAAAATGTTATTCCAGCCTTGACATTTTCAAGAAGAGAATGATTTCATTACATTTATTGTACTTCTTGACATTGTGGTGTGAACCGTCTGCATGAAGTCATTAAATATCCAAAGAATGGATTCAAGTGTAAATAAATTTGGCAAATTCTATAAAAATTATTGTAAATTTAAGATTACCAATAGCAAAAGAATCTTGTTATGAGACCTCCGTCTCTTTGACCTTTTTAGCAATAATTGCACCTGTACTAACAAATGTTCACATTTAAACAATTTTTTTCTGAAAAAAAAAAAACTTTGATTTAAATGTTTGAATGCTTACCATTGCTGAAAGAATTTTGTGAAATGAGATGTGAAAATGTGTATAAGAAAGGATTTCATGGAACTATAAATGTGCGTAGAAAGGGTTTTGTGGAAAATATGAAGATACTAATGGCTCTATCACAAATTTATAGCAAAATATTACTTAATTGAAACCATGGTTAAATGACTTCACCAAGATGGTTTAATGGAGCCAGAGTTTCTAAGAATGGAGCCGGCGGTTTCTAAGAATGAAGCGGGTGGTCACACAAGCGTAGTCGGTCTACCGCGGGCTGCGAAAAGTTTGAATTCGTTAATCGGCCATTGCCCATAGTTTAGTTTCATTTCAACACATTAATGAATTGCCATCGATACAAACTATAATTTTTCTATGTAAACTAAATATGTTTAGCTTTCAAAGAAGAGATTAATGCCAAAAATAATTTCTTACAACATTTCTTCTTCAACATCCACTTCCTTGAAATTTTTGCTTACATTTGTTAAAACAGGTTTGAAACAATGCATATTTCCAACGCCTCAATCATAATCATACAATGCCAATGTCGATGCCATCCATTTCCAATCTCAATCTCAATCTCACACTATTATGTTGAGAAGGTCGGTGAAGGCGGCGTTACTCATTCTCCTTACTACACACTACCCCTGTAAACTCTTCCACATCTCTTCAACTATTATAGACCTGCACTTCAAAGAAATCCCTTTCAAATGGTAAACAAATCCACTCCCACATCGATGATAGGGAATTCAAGTTTCCCACATGTAAACTTCTATGATAAGTGCATATTTTTAGTATATGCACGAAGTGTTGAAAAATGACTGAAGAAGAGATCATTATAGCGTACTTAATACATGGGCTTTCTCATGACACATCAACATTGTTTTACCAAATGCAAGCAACAAGTGTCCAACCGCAGGCAGTCGTCTTTTTAAGCATCCTACCAACATGCGTTGTCATTTTAGTTGTGGGAGTACTTAGCAAATATAGTTTCTCTTGTTGTATTATCTAAAACATCTTCTTATGTATTTGTATTTGTTGTTCACCTAGGGTGATATCCACATCAATTTTTGGCTCTCCAAGGAGACTATATCCATCTCTGCACGTAGGTTGAAAAGATGTCAACTTTTTCCCTTAGTTATTTCTTGGTCTCTTTGTCCTTATCTATTTTATGGAAGAGACCTCCAATTGAGTGTTAATGTTTGAATGTCTTCCATGCTCTAAATATTATGTATTTATGGTGTCGGCGCATGTGATGGGTATTATACCTACGATATTAACTAATAAGGTGGATCTTTTGTTAATACCAATTATATTTATTTATTGAATATATATCCTATACTTATTAAGTCGATGCACGAGTCCTATAGGGTCAAGCCTTATTTTCAGGGCGTGCTACTAGAATATTTTCTCCTTCACTTGGCCCCCATTCTCAGGAACGGGGGCTGTGAAACCTTTCGTGAGGCCTCCACATGGTTGGGTGGAAAACAACATATTTCACCATGAGTATTCCCTGGAGACTCTAACCTTAATTGGTGGGGTTAGTATCGCTAGATGTGATCACTAGATGGTCTATGTTGCTTGGTATCTTTTGTGGGGAGGAGCTTCGAGACCAAGTCACACTAGTGGTCACTCTATCGAGTTGAACCTAGAGTCAAGTGGTGATCTCAAAGACTACACTTGCCCTTGGCGGCTGAACAAGGGACTTTTCCGAGTTCGGAAAACTAGGAAACTAGTCCATGGGTTAAGTCCAACTGTTAGTATTTTTGGTGTAAAGCCACTTGTTATGATGAAGATACCATAAAGAAACTCTAATTATCCACAAGGCAATCTCTGCTCTTAAGAATAACAATATCCAATTATCAATGAGAATAAATTACATGGTCTATCTCGCATAATTCTGAAATAGACCATCCACTCTATTGAGCCTCTCTTAAATTGTTTTGGTTGACGGTGAGGTTCAAAACCAAACCTAGAGTTACAACTGCAAAAGCACTAGTAGTTGCATGCCAATACCAAAGACAAATGGTTGCTTCATCAACTTCTCAATATCTCGTGAGAACCATGCATACAACACATTTAGTACCAAAATGCTTTACTTAAAAAAGACTACATTTTTAGTAGTCAAATGACTGTATGGGGAAAATGCCTACATTTCCTTTCCATCCACCCATATATCTTATTAAATCCACCACTGGTCTCCAACATATTCTTCAATCAAATTATGGAAATGAACACAATCAACTTCATTTGCATTGGTCTTTTCATCTTTTTCCTTATTGTGGTGCTTCACTTTCCAAAAAAATTATAGATAAATTTTACAAAAGGAGATATTATATTGTGCCATCTTGTTTCTCTTGCTTGATTTTTCCTAATTTTCCGACTAGAAGAATCTCATAATTTAGGCCAATTTAGGGGTAAGTGTCATCTTCAGAAACACTCCTCAACTCCAAGTTAAAGCCTAGTAGAATGATCACTAGTGGGACTTGGTCTCTGTAGCTCCTCCCCACTAAAGATATCGAGTAGCATAAACTAGCAAGTGATATCTCTAATGATATTGATCCCTCTAATTAAGGTTAGAATCTACATGGAACACTCCGGTGGAAACCATTGATTCTCCACTCGACCATACAAAGGCCTTATGATGAACTCTCTTGTTTGATAACAAGGGCCAAGTGGAGGAGAAACTCTTTTAGTAGCATGCCTAACACGATTATGCATTGACTTGATAATGGTTAGCTATGCTTGATGCCTTAAAAGGTATCCCTATGGCGTGTCCCCCAATTGTCCAACCCTATAGAGATTTCTAATAAAGGGGTAGAGTCATAACTAGGAATTTCACCACAAGTGCAAAGCATGCGGTTCCCTTCGATGCAGTGATTGCCTAACCAATATAATAGACGGCATTCGCCCTAATCCCCACTAAGAACCATCGAGAAAAACCTTCTTACTAGCATCCGTTGGGGTAACACACCACAACTCTTGCAATATGTTTCGCCATCCAAAGCATGCGACCTTGCATCTCATAATCGATATATTGGCACTTAAGGATGAGGTGCAAGAGAGAGTCCCCTCCAACATCCTCACACAATGGGCACTTACTCCCTAAGGCAAGATCCACTAACCCAATCCTAATTGCACAACTACTAAGGACAAACCCTCCCACCCTGGCATTGAGGAGCCAATAAATAACTTTAGCCGACACATTCTCATAACATTGAGCCCACTTGATGTAGCTTTGTGTTTCTTCCAACTTGGCCTGCTTAAAGAATCTTAGAGAATCCTGAAGCCTGAATTTATTCTCCCAAGCCACCCAAACCTCTTCATGCACCAGAAGGTTATTGCTAGCCCTAGGTACATTCTTCTTGAGCCACTTAGTCGTTATGTGAATCTAAGTCCATATTTCACCCACCCCGCACAAATGGTTATGATTAACAAGATCAGTGCTACACCCTTAATCTTATATCTTACATTAGATGTGTATGGCCGACTTGTGGCTATCATAACTTCTTATCATGTTATATCTCTTTCATATATGTTATAATCATTAGTGGGTCGGCCTTGGTGATGGCCATAACATAGGAATAATATATATAGGAGTTAGAATGTAGTATTTGATCATCATATTGAGCACTTGAGTCTTATTGTATGGTTTGGAGGTTTCCCCCTCGAAGTGGCTAAGTTATTCTACTTGCATATTGTGATCATTTCTCTACATTTTGGTGTTCTTTGGTGTTCTATTTCTTTGGTGTTCTATTGCAATTTTTTACCACGGTTACGACACATTCCAAGTAAGGTCCTCTGAAAATTTCAGAATTTTTGCTCTATTTTGCAAAATTTATAGCGATTTTAGGGTTTTTCATAAATTTACTCTATAGGCTGCAAATTGTGGAATTTTTCCAATTTATTTACATTTTCAAAAAGAGGATAAAAAATTAGTTTGAGTTTGTTCTTTGAATTTTTTCATATTTGGTCAAATTTATCTCAAAACCCCAAACCCTAAATTTTGGCCTTGATCCCTAAACCCTACTATTCTGGGGCATCATGGTGGGGCCTTCCACAAGAAGCAAAAAGAATCTTGTCACTCTAAGTAAAACCCTAGACAAGGATGAGGTAATAGTTGAGGAGTTGGAGTCATAAGGGGTAACTATGGTATCCTCAGTGCAAGGGTTTACCTCGGTGGATCATAAGGTAAGCCAACTTGAGTATGATCTGTGAATCCTACAATTTGAGATGGCCAATAAAGGAGATGTAGAAAAGATCAATCAATGATTGGATGATATCATGCAAAAATTAGTAAAAATCTAAAGGTTCATCATCATCTTCCAAATCAGCCTCAACTCAATCATACTCAAATCAACCAAGGCGGATCTTCAAGTCAAAGTAGTGGACAACCTAGCCATGGTGGATCTTATAGCCAACCCAATCCAAATCCAAATACTCTGTAGGCCCGAAACATGATGTCGAAAGTGGAAATGTGTAAGTTTGATGGAAAGGATCCACTCAATTGGATTAACCAAATGGATAATTTCTTTCATCTACATCAGATCCCATCGAGACAAAAGGTGACTATGGCATCCTTGTACCTTGAACCTGACCAATTTGTTTAGTATCGATGGTTATGTTCTCAAAGGAGGAAGAATGGTCTCGATATCGCATGAACAATTTTTACCAAGAGCTGAAATTGCAATATAGTTCTAATGTGTCGAGAAGTACTTCATCCAATTAGTAAAGTTACAACAAATGGGATCAGCAAGGATTATGTTCATCGGTTCTAAAACATATCCTTGCATGTGGAGAATATTACGGAAGGGAATTTGAATGACCTATTTCTTGGGGTTCTTAAGGAACACATTCAACATGAGGTACGTATGTTTAATCCACTTAAGGTTTATGATTCTATTATCATGGCGCGTAAGGCAGAGGAAAATTTTCTTTCCAATAGGAGGTAGACTTTCACTAACATCAAATACCATATCACCCCAACACCATCATTCCCTCTGCCAATTCAACTATCACCTCAACAAATTGAAGAAAAGAGATCAAAAGGGTTATGTTTTAACTCGACAAAGAAATATGGACTAAGACATAAATCTATTGAAAATGATTTTTTCTACATTGAGGGGCCCAATGAAGAAAAAGAGAAGAAATAAGATGAAGAGGTAGAGGTCATTTTCGGGACAGAGGAGGAGTTAGGAGATCCCCAACCAATGATCTCATGTCATGTAATTTCAACTATTAGCACCCCCAAACCCTCAAAGTGGTTGGATTCTTGAAAAAAGAGGGTAACAATGTTAATTGACTCGGAAGTACTCACAACTTCATCAATCATAAGTTGGCAGTGCACTTGAATTGTTTTGTTTATCCAGCTCCTAAATGTCAAGTAATGATTGTTGATGGGGGTATTGTTAGTTGTTCAAGAAATTCCATAACATTAAACTCACCATGGGAGATTACTTGCTAAATAGCCCTATATATGTCATTGTCATGGTGTTAGGAATTAGAGAACAAATATGCGAAAACAATTCCTCAAATCACAGCAGTAGGAAACTATATAGCAGAAGTATACATGTGGAAATATAACAGCATAAATAAATAATGCACAAAAGAAGACAAGACAAGATTTAACGTGGTTCACCCAATGTGGGCTATGTCCACCAAGAACTTGCTCGATTTTATTATCAACAAGAGTAAAACAACTCTCACAGATCTTCTCTCGCTTATGAACTCATAATAGAATTCCAAAGATGCTAAACCAAATCTAAACCACAATTGACACCCAATTGTTTAACCTTGATCACCTCTTGATCACTAAGACTCAAGACCTCTTGAACACACAATATATCTTCAAGATACCCTAACACCTCTATTTATAGGATTACAATTCTTTAAGAAGTCCAAAAAGTCGACCTAGAAGTTTGAAAGTCATGACCTTTCATCTTCCCACGGCTGGAAAAGAAACGTCGTGACCTTTCATCTTCACATGGTTGGAAAATAAATGGTCATGACCTTTCATCTTCCCAATTCGAACTCCACACTTCAATACTGATTTGAGAAGACCAAAAATAGGCTCCACACCCACACAATCTCCCACTTGGAGACTATTCCTATTGAGAAAAGTTCTCAACCCTTCATTATCAACCATGAAGGCCAATCAAAGTTGAACAAAACTTCAACTTCTCCCTTGTGACCGCCTTGGTCATCATATCCATAGGATTCTGACTAGTATGAATCTTTTCCAGCTTCAACTTATCTTCTTCCAAAGCTGCCCTGATGAAATGATATCTCAGCTAAATGTGCTTCGTCCTAGAGTGAAAAGCGGAGTTCTTCACTAAATGAATAACACTCTGACTATCATTGTGTAGTCTCCTAACTTCTTGTTTATGACCCAAATCATCTCCTTTCTTGCCTCTCGTGGCAGCAACATACTCAGCCTCTATGGTTGACAAAGCCACAACCTTTTGTAACCGTGAAATCCAACTCATCGATGTATCAATTGTAAATACATAACCTGGCGTGCTCCTCTTGCTGTCCAAATATCCTGCCATGTTTGAATCTACATAGCCACGCAATGTAGTGTCCAATCCACCGAAACACAATGTTGCTCCCATGGTCCCTCTCAATTATCGAAGGATCCACTTTCTTTGCTGTCAATGCTCTCTACTACGGATCACTCATAAACTTTGCTCACTGGTCCCACTTTGCATGGGCAATGTCAGGCCTAGTGCATACCATAGCATACATCAAGCTACCAACCACTAATGAGTACGGTACCCTAGACATCTAGATTTTATCCTCCTTAGTCTTGGGACTCTACTCCTTTGATAATTTAAAGTGACCTACCAAAGGGGTACTAACCAGTTTAGCATCCTGCATACTAAACCTTTCCAAGACCTTCTTTATGTACTCTTCTTGAGATAACACCAGCTTCCTCTCTTTCATGTTCTAAGTTATTCTCATACCAAGGATTTGTTTTATCGCCCCAAATCCTTCATAGCAAAGGAGTCACCTAGTTGCTTCTTGAGTACCTTTATTTCCTGCATGTTCTCTCCTGTAACAAGCATATCATCCACATACATGCACATAATAATATAACCACCATCAAGACTCGGACCATTGCATGTACATCAAAAAACTTCTAGATGTATATGCAATGGTATGAGTGACACTGGAATAACCTTGCTCATGCATAAAATGTCAAACTTCTTGTACCACCATGTCATGGGGATTGTTTTAGGCCATACAAGCTCTTCGCATTTTACACACTAACCTCTCCTTCCCTTTGACATCATAACCCTGTGGTTGTTGGATATACAATTCCTCCTCCAACTCACCATGAAGGAATGCAGTCTTTACATCCAACTGCTCTAAGTGCAAGTCTTCTACTACTACTAAACCAAGAACAGTTCTAATAGAAGTCATTTTAACAACAGGAGAAAAAATTTCATCAAAGTCTATACCTTTCTTCTGTGCAAATCCCTTGACCACCAACCGGGCCTTGTATCTTTTCCTGCCTCCATCTTCCTCTTTGATTTTATACACCCACTTGTTCTGTAATGCTCTCTTTCCCTCTAGTTAGCTCCACCAGATCCCAAGTTTGATTTTCCATAAGAGATCTATGATCTTCATCCATGGCTTGCTCCCACTTCTTCCTGGCATCCACCTGCACTACTTCCTCAAAGCACTCTGGCTCTCCATTGTCAGTGAGCAATAAATAATTCAAAGATGGAGTAAATTGTTCAGGTTCCCTTCTTACCCTAGAAGACCTTCTCACCTCAGGAGTTTGGGGTTCTGATGAGTAGGTTCTCAATTGGTCATGTCTTAACATGTGGCACTTGAACCACCCCTTGGACACCTTGTTGTCTGCAATGTCCTCTAACACTGTGTATTATTTCTTTGATTCCTCTTTTTGTTCCTACAACTAATATTTATACATGACTTTTTCATTAAAGACAATATCTCTAGACCAAAATATTTTCTTGTCCTTAAGACTCCAAACACGGAAACCAAAGTCTTTCTTTCCATATCCAAAAAAGGTGCATTTCTTAGACTTAGCCTCTAACTTGGTCCTATCATCTTTATCAATGTGAACAAATACCTCACATCCAAATCCTCTAAGAAATGAGTAATCAATTTTCTTACCAGACCAAGCCTCCTCAGGTGTACCTTCATCCAAATCCATAGAGGGTCCTCTGTTAATCAAATAAACAATTGCGCTCACTGCTTCCCCCAAAGCATGAGTGACAGCCCCACATATAACCTCATGCCCTAGCACACTCCATGATTATCAGTTCATTACATCGACACTCCATTTTCCTATGGAGTATTTGGAACCGTTCTTTTCTTGTGGATCCCATTTACCGAACAGTAATCAAGAAATTCATTGCTACAATACTCCCCTCCATTATCCAACCTGAGACATTTCAACTTGAGACCTATTTCATTCTCAACCAAGGCTTTCCATCTTTTGAAGGTTTCAAACACATCAGATTTCTTTCTAATGCAATATACCCAAACTTTTCTAGTTACATCATCAATGAAAGTGACATAATAACATGAACCACCAATAGATTTTACCTTAGCTAGCCCCCATACATCTATATGCACTAAATCCAACTTACCCTCCTTCCTGGTAGGTCCAACCTTAAGGAATCTCACCCGCTTATGTTTTCCATAAACACAGTCCTCACAGAAGTCTAAATCTAACTTCTTTAATCCAGGCAACTTGTCTTTTATAATCTGCATGTCCTTTTGACTCATATGACCGAGTCTCTAGTGCCACAAAGTTACATCTCCATCTGTAGCAACTAAATTTCAATAATCAACACCACCGCTTAAATACAAAGTACCATTTTCTTACCTCTTGCAACCACAAGAGCTCCTTGTAACCTTCCAAAAATATGTTGTAAAACTGACCGTCTGAACCATCACTACCCACCACCCGTTGATATCAAGTTTTGCCTCAACTTAGGCACATGCCTGACATCCTTAAGTAGTCATGTGTTCTCATTCTACATTTTCACCCGAACACAACCTTTCCCTACTATTCCGCATGGTTCATCATCACCAAGATATACATGTCTAAAATCTCCTTGAAAAAATCGGTAAAGTAATGTCTATGTGGGGTGGCATGGAAAGAAACCCCTGAATCTAACACCCAAGACTCAAATATTATCTAAAGAAAGAATTAAGGTATCCCGACAAACATCACCTGCTACCACATTTACCTCTTTAGTTTCCTCCTTGTTCTTCTTATCCCGAAGATCCTAACAATCTTTCTTAACATGACCAACCTTCCCACGGTGCCAACATTCTAACTTACTCTTGTACTTTGACCTTCCACAATCATTTGACTTCCCATGGTTACCTTTCCCTTTGTTATTTGTCTCCTTTGCTCTCCACCATCAAAACATTTCCAGAAGTAGAAGAATCTCTAGTGCTCTTCCTTCACATTTCCTTGCTTAGGATCACACCTATTACATCCTCAAACTTCAACTTTGAATTATTAGAGATTGAATTACTTAGTGCCATAACCAAATTGTCCTAGCTATCTCGGTAAGGAGCAAAAATCAAAAATCCCCGACCTCATCATCAAAGTCAATTTTTACCCAGTTTAACATACTCAGAACCGTATTGAATTCATTCAAATGAATAAAGCAATAGAACCATTCTCGGACATCTACATATCAAATAAATTTTTCATTAAAAATATTTTATTAGAGGCAGAGGGTTTTTCATATAACTTCCTCAACGCACTCATGAGACCTTCCATGGTCTTCTCTTGTGATATGTTCAAAGCAACCAAAGATGTAAGGCATAACCGAATTTCCCAGAGTGTCTTTCTATCCAAAGAACTCTCAATCCTCATCCGACATGGTTTTAGGTTTATTTGCTTCCACCAAAGGAACATGGAGATCCTTTTGATATAAGTAATCCTCCATTTGCATATTCCATAAACCAAAGTTCTTCCCATTGAACTTCTCAACCCTTGATCTCGCCCTCATCTACCATAGGTCCCACTCAAGCTAAACTTTCCTGCGATTTGCCACTTTAGCAAAAAACCACCAAAGCTTCGATACTAGTTGTTAGGAATTAGAGAATAAATACGCGGAAATAATTTCTCAAATCCTAGTAGTAGGAAACTATATAAGAAGTATACATGCGAAATATAACAAAGATAAATAAATAATGCACAAAAGAAGACAAGACAAGATTTAACGTGGTTCACCCAATGTGGGCTACGTCCACTAAGAACTTTCTCATATTTTATTATCAACAAGAGTAAAACAACTCTCATGAGTCTTCTCTCGCTTATGAACTCACAACAGAATTCTAGAGATGTTAAACCATATCTCAACCACAATTGACACCCAATTTCTTAACCACGATCACTCTTGATCACCTCTTGATCACTAAGACTCGAAACCTCTTGAACACATAAGATATCTTCAATATACCCTAACACCTCTATTTATAGGATTACAATCCTTTAAGAAGTCTATAAAAGTTGACCCTAGAAGTTTGAAATTCATGACCTTTCATCTTCCCATGGCTGGAAAAGAAACTATCATGACCTTTCATCTTCCCATGGCTGGAAAATAAACGGTCATGACCTTTCATCTTCCCAATTCGAACTCCACACTTCAATACTGATTTGAGAAGACCAAAAAATAGGCTCCACACCCCAACACATGGGAGGAGCAAACATTGTGTTATGAGTTCAATGACTTACCACCTTGGGAACCATTGAGATGAACTTCCAAGAGTTGTTCATGTGTTTTCAGTCAAAAGGGAGGAATTTTGAACTAAGATTATTAAGAGCAAAGTCCCCACAATTGGTGAGCTCTCACCATATGCAAAAATGCTTTAAAAAGGCACGAGAGGGTTCGTGGCACAACTATTTTCATTGGAAGCACATCGAGTCAAATGCATTTATACCATCATATATGCAAGTAGTTATAGATGAGCACTCAGTTGTGTTTGGAGATATGCCAAAGGGTTTGCCTCCAAAAAGAGACCATGATCATGTCATCTAGCTAGTACCAGGGAGCCAACCGCCCAACATTAGACCTTATAGGTACCCATATGTGTAAAAGAGTGAGATTGAGAAGATAGTACAAGAGATGTTAGAAGCAAGAATTATTCGTCATAGTCAGAGTGCTTATTCTTCTCCAATAGTTTTGGTGTGTAAAAAGATGACAATTGGCACATGTGTCCTGATTATAGGGAACTCAATAAGTACACAGTCAAAGATAAGTTTCTTATTCCTGTAATTGATGATTTGCTAGATGAGTTGCATGGTGTTGTTTACTTTACAAAACTTGATCTTCATTCTCGGATATCATCATATCAGAATTAGGGATGAGGATGTTCATAAAACAACCTTCCGGACACATGAAGGCCATTATGAATTCTTAGTAATGTCAATTGGATTCATAAATGCACCCTATGTATTTTAAATTTAGATGAATTTTATCTTTAAGTCATTCCTTTGGAAGTTTATTTTAGTGATCTTTGATGATATATTAATATACAAACAAAACATGGGAAGAACACTTGCATCATGTAAATAAGGTGTTGGAAACTCTTGAACAACATCATCTTTATGTAAAGCCCTCTAAGTGTTTTTGGAGTCAAGAAGGTTGAATATTTTGGTCACATCATCTCTTATGAAGGTGTTAAAGTGCATCCTAACAAGATAAAGGGCATGCTTCAGTGAAAGGTTCCAAAACCCCTAAAAATCTTCAAGGATTTTTGGGGCTTACATGTTATTATCCTAGATTTGTAAGTAATTATCGTAGCATAACAACACCATTGAAAACTTTATTGAAGTAATTTTTTTGTTGGGCCCTGAAAGATTAACTAAGTCCAAAAGGGCGCATAGGCGCGCGAGGTTGAAAAAAGTGCGCAAGATAAGGCGTGCAGGGAAGGGTTCAAGTAGGGTTTTGGTAGAACCCGGGATGCGCATCTGCAGTAGAATCTGGGACTTAGCCATTTTTGACCTATCGGGTAGGACACAAGAAAAATGTGACCCGAGTGGATAAGGTGCCGACTGGTGACAGGGTGGCCTAGAAGGAATATACTCTATGGTAGAAGCTTCTAGAAGGACATCATGGCAAGGAGTGGTGAGCTCAGGCCTAGAGGAGCATGCACCCATGGAGGACCACATTCAGACACTTGGTGACAGATCTGAGGCTGCAAAAGAATGAGTTGGCAGTTCAGGAAGGCTATATATACAAGCACCTACGAAGTAAATGAGAAGAAGAAGAGGAGACAAAAAAGTGGATAGAGGGTGGAGCTCTGCAAAAATACTGCAAGGACTCTGTTAGCTTGGGTAAATAAGCGTAGGAAATGATGTATCAAGGGTTTGGGGGTTATAAATTTTCTTTTGAGAGCCCAGATATATGAATTGAGTTATAATGCATGACTGCGGTCTACTCTTCGTGACATTCTATAATGGGCTTAATGAATGTAATGAGGGTACCAATTTATGTGAATATGAACATTAATAGTTCTAATGCATACATGCTTCTTCATAGCTCTTTTTCATTTATATGAATGCTTGTACAACTTCCTTTTTTTTTGGTGTAAGTTCTATAATCTATTAAGCACTTTTCTATCTGGAATGACTACAAGGATCTAGAAGCCGTTCTAAGCTCTATGGTGCTTGTATGTCTTATTTCCTCTCAAATCTCTTAAACTCATATCATAGATGATGTTTCCCACTAAACTCACATAAAGGAGAGACTCGGCACCCACGCATGCCTTGGGTGAGTGTCTAGTGCCCTCGGGTGATAGGCCAATGCACATGGGGTTTCCTTGTTCTTTGATGGGTGTAAAAATGACTACATCTTGGTTACATTGCCGAATTTCGTACTTTTAAAATAGTGGGTCATTTGTTGTTTTTATTGCACGAAGTTCTGTACTGTATTGCGTCAAGATAATCTGAAGAGCCATATTAGCCCTTTTCGCCAAATACCCGGATGCCCAAAATTGTTTTATTATGTCGTCGGGATTTATGTCTGCGGGAAATTTGTATTTAATTATTTTGAGCCCGTATGAAATTTATTTTTGCTCTGTTTAACTCTATTATGAGCGAATATGTTATTATTCCTATATACGGAAAGGATTTTAACTTATTTTAAGTTTTGGGCTTTATTTGTAACTTTTGGCAATTTTTCGTGTTTTTGTGGTGTCCGTTACATTTTTACGTAAAATTTCTCTGAGCAACTCCTTGGCAGGTAGCCCGATTTTGGCTGGAAGCGGTGGAAAACATACACGCACATTTTGCCGGAGGAAGTCATCATCAGTGGATCAGGAAAAAAGCGAAGTCGTGCACGGAAAGCCTGCTGAGGATGGGCGCATTTTTGGAAAACAAAGGATTTGAGCTGCGATGGGAAAAATATAAGCCGCAGGTAGGATGGGAATTGTATACCTGCCTGGCAGGGTACTTTTTCCCGTGTTATAAAAGTCACTTAAGCTGCAGTGGGAAAAATAGAGGCTGTAGGCAGGTGGGAATTTATTGCCTACCTTGCAGGGTGAAAATTCCCATGATATAATAAAAGGAAAGTGACTTAAGTGAAATCATGGGATTTTAGTGCCTACCTTGCAGGGTAAAGAATCCCATTGCAAAAGTCAAATCACTTAAGTGGATCATGGGATTGTAGTGCCTACCTTGCAGGGTAAAGAATCCCATTATGGTGAAAATTCTTAAAAATAGAATTACATGTGCAAAAAAGTGCGCCCCCTTTGGTGATGGATAAAAATAATTAAATTGATTATTTTTAATAAATTCTATCCTTGGAAAAAGTGCGCCCAAGCTTGAGGAGGTTGAAAAGTCAAAGGAGGATTAAAAGAAAGCAATTAAATTAATTAAATTTAATTTATTTAGTGGCTGCCCCTCTCCTTGGAAAAAGTGCGCCCCATTTAGGAGTTATTTAATGATTTTAAATGCATTAAATCATTAAATTAATTTCTATTTTCAGTGGCTATGGTCAAAGCACACTGTGAGGCTAAAGTTAAGTGCTGTGTGAAGGATTAAATTGGATTAATTTAATTTATTGGATGGCTGTCCTTAAACATGCAATTTTTAAAAGAGAAAAGCATGATTTTTAATTAATTAATTGCCTTTAATTGTTAGGGCAATTATTAATTATAGAATTATGAAGGTTATATAAGCATGGGCAGCCATATGGATTTATTATTCAACACACGGGTAAAGAATTGCAGCGAGGGAGAAAAAGTGCGCCCCCATTAGAGGAAGGATTTTGCACGAGACACAAAGTGCTAACAAAGGCTAAAAGCTTCCAGTTTGGCGCATGCTTTGGAAAAGGTTCATCTTAAATGCACAATTGTTTTCCACAGGTGTTAAAGGAGCTCAGTGTTGATTGAAAGGATTCATGATCTCTTTATGTGCAAATTAAACACCATTTTTGGGGCAGCGAGCTTGAAAAGTGCAGATTTTTATAATTTAAATTCACTATTCATGCTCCGTGGCCATTTTTATCTGAATAAATTGCGGGAACTCATTACAGGTGCTTTATAAAAGAAAAGGAGTATTTATCGATGTCGATACATTGCAAATATCCTCGAATCGAAGAATTGTCCAGATCTGCACCAGTATTGAAGAAAGCAGGCCAAATTAGAAGAAAAAGAATTATTGAGACAAAGATTGATAAAGCTATGGCAAAAGGAGATGAAAAAGAGAGCACGATGGATTCATGCATTGCTTCTAAACTTTCAGACATAGGAGACACGGATCTAGGCCCAGAACCTCTTTCTGATTTGATTGATAGATCCAGAGCTGGAAAGACTTCACTCATGCGTGCGGTCAAAAGTAGCGGAATTATTCGAGCTGCAGCTTTCCCATGTACAGCCCAATTGCCAGAGTTTGTGATGGAGTGTGCTAGATCCTATCATCCTTCATCTAGATCAGTGCGTGATGTTGCGGGAAAGACAATAATTCGTTTGGATGCAGAATTCTTCGATTATTGTTTGAAGATTCCGATCGAAAGGTGGTGACTTCTATTAGCATTCGGGATCTTGTGGTAGAGTGGGAAAAGCATAGAGCTGATTGTGTGAGCATCATGAATAGCCGGTTCATGAAGAAGCCTAGATCCCCTTCCAGGTTCCCGAGAACTCTTCCACGATCCAATTTGGTGCAGGAGGCGGATGATATTGTCAAATTGCTATGCAGGTTGAATGGTGAAGCGAATGCCTACACTTTCCGGACATGGATGTATGCTTTCATCAGGACCATTGAAATCAACAGGTTGATTCTATAATCGATTAGTCGAAATTATTAGCGGCATCGACATCGGTGAGCAAGCTGCGGGCGTAAAGCGTACCTTGACTTGAAGATGACTTCATACTTGGTATATCTTTGCGACTTCACGGGTGTCTTTTCCAAGCTAGATAGATGTGGTATTCTTTCCGAGGATCCCATTTTGAGTCTTTACCCACGACTTTTGCTGCGTGCGAAAGGACTTAAAGTGATCAGCGATGGTTTCTTCTACGATTTCATCTGCGGAGTTAGACAAAGACTTGAAGACTCACGAGTAAGCGAGGAAGCATGGGAAGCGATGTCAAGATTGGCGATATATTCATCCGGTTTGCAGATTTCACATACCTCGGGGTTACGAGCTTTTGGTGAACCAGCAAAGATGCCAGTACCGAGTGGCAGTTGATTGCCATGGAGCTAAGCGAGCAACTTGTGGAGTTACGACCTTGATCGAAGCGGCACAAGTCTACGGGCTACTTCCCACTCAGTGGGATATTACGATTGCATCGGCATTCACGAGCTCGAAGAATGGAAGCCTGAAATGTTGTCAGTATGAGCGAGAGTTCTTCCTGCCTGCGGCTTAATTTTGATCCATTTGGAATAGCCGGGAAAGACAATCTCCCGGAGTACGCACATGTGCCTTCGTTAGAAGATTTACGGATGAAGTGCGAAGTGAGTACGAGTCGAAAGAAAGATTTCAGCGGTGTCGTGCAAAGCAAGTATTTGACTTTGGACTAGCGCGGATACTGCGGATCTTAAAGATGATGGGAGCGTGAGTCTTTGGACACTTACCATCAAATGGGAGGAGATAAAGCTCTCTACGGATAGCGATAGCGGTGCATGCACAATAGAAGAAAGATCCGGAGGCTGTGTTGGTGAGTACTTGAGCTGGTTCTAACGAAGGGATCTTGCCTTGATGAAGTATTGATGAATCAAATCACGGGCAACTTGGCGCGGGAGATTCCCTCAGCGAAAGCATGAAGGAGAGAGCAGCGAGAAGGTCAGAGAAGTTGAAAGTACGCGAGAAAATCTCAAGAGAAAGAGAGACCACTTCTCGACCATAGCTTTGACTCCGACTTCTCCGGTGCCTAGTGGATCACCAACTATATGCACCACAATGGCGGCGAGATGTTTCCATGCCTTCATTGAAACCAACCAGCAACGCGTTCATCTTCTCTCCGCATGACCACTTCCGTTCGGCACCGTTCGAGAGAGATGTTGAAGGCTGCGAGATGACGGAGTTCGAAAGAGCTTTGTCCTTGGATGTTTGAGAGGATGGCAGCCATGATCTTGTGCACTTTCGATGGAGAGGATGCGGAGCGGGAAATAGTAGCGCACTCAGCTGACTTCTCATTCTCAGAAAGTAATTTCTCGGAATGGTTAGCTTTGCGATTGGTTCGGAAGCAAGAATAGAGATGAACTTAGAGGAACATGACTTGCAGCTACTTCAGGATCTGAGCAGAAGAGACAGAAGGCCTAAAGTTGCTAAAGCAACTTCTAGGTTGATCATCGAGGATTCGGGAGAGAAGTTTGCTGAGATATCGATCCCGGCGGAAGGAAAGGTAGAAGAGGAACTCACGGCGAGAAGATGTGATGACCAAAATATACCACTCGGTCAAGCTACCCTTTGAAGGATTGAAGCAGGACACGCAGACATTGCTGGATGCTTTGTTCCTTAGGCTTGACAATGAAAAGGCGGAGAAAGAAGAGCTACAGAAGCAAATATCTCAATTATGTGAGATCATAGCCAAGGTTGCTAAATCTTCCGTTCAGCCCATTTCAGCGCAGGTGAGTGATCATCTTATGCAGGAAATGGAAGATCAAGCAATCAAGTAAAGGCTATTGATGAATGGAAGGATCGATTATTAAATCAAACTTACGTGCGGACTTGGAGAAGTGCCGACCCGCTTTAAAGGTTATGAGCGATGCGAGAAAATCAACTAAAGCAAGCGATAGAAAGCATAAAAGGAATAAATACGATTGAGAGAGTAACTTTGAGTGTTTTGGCGAGATCAACAAGGCTGCCAGGAGATGTATTGGTTGCGAGCAAATTGTGCGGATGGATCGATCGAGAAGAAGCGGCTAGAATTTGCGGTATCTTTCCGTTTGGAGATCTGCGAGTTTTCTTGAAGAGGATCGAGGCACTTGAGAGCGAGAACATCAGTTGCCGGATAGTGTTATTTCTTTCAGCGAGGAAAGAGTGGATGGAGGTATTACTTCATACGTGCGGATTGTTTCTAACGAGGTGCATGATTCTCTGGAGGTTCTCTTGATGGTGCGAAAGAGGATTGATAAAGCCACCAAGCCTTTCACGATGAACTCTATCGGTAGGTGGTGACACTGCGACGAGACATTGCGAGATTTGGGCCAAGTTTGGAAGAAGTGGAAGCATGCGTGAAGTGTTGAATGAAGGATTGCTGCGGTCGGGACGAAAAGGAAGCGATGCTAAAAGCAGATGGAAAGATCTTTGAACTATATGTTCGAAGCAAGTATATCGGATATCGAAACAAGAAGAAGATGTAGATGTTACAGCTGGCATGACTTCTTCTATTTCTTTCTTCTTCTATTTTCTATGTTCCCGGATGGAATTGTAAACTTCTAAGTTATTGGTTTTGCAACCATTACTCGAAGTCATGAGGAACCTTTCTATTAGTTAAGTGATACATGTGTCACTTAAGAAGAAGTTAGTTGAGGATGATTGCCAAATGTCATCTTTACTTGTTGTTCATACTTTAGTTCAGTTTGAGTCTTCTATTTGTACTTTCCCTCCTACATTCTATAAGTAGGAGAAGAACCTTCGGGTTAATCATCGATCAGAATTTGTAAGAAGCAATCTTGTGTTCTAGACTTTGTGCTGAACCCCTGAGAGCCAATTGTTGCAGAGGAATACAAAGCGGGTTTAGGAGAACTTTGTGTCACGGTGTATTTTGTTTCTTGCTTCTAAATCTTAGATCTCTTAATAGACTTTGTGTTATTTTAGATCTAGATCTAGAGCTGCCTTTGCTTTATAATTACGTGTTCAAATCTATTTGAGTTTCTTATGTGCATGCAATTAGCTCTGCAATCTACTAATTGGGATGCACATCTTCCTCATTTCTTCTCTGTAATTCCTTTACTTCCTTCTTACTTGTAATTTTCCTTTCTTAAGCAGTGCTTACTTGCTTGCTGCGAGAACTTCTTAGTTATGGTTCATGAACTAAGTTGTTAAAGTAAAACCCACGATAGATAGAAACACATTTTTATTGACAAATCGACACGGGAGCCTCACCGGTTAAATGAGGAGATTTATCTCATGTTGCCTAGGTTTGATCTTTATCTGAAAAATCTAGCCAACGATTTTAGCGACTCATTTGAGAAGCAACTATCTTTGAAGATCAAAGCTTTTACATTGAAGATCAGTGTTTTCCATACAAATCTCAACACAGGCTGAGCGTCCGTTCACGGATCCGTGAAAGCGCGAGGAAGGGCGGATCATTTCTTCCGACTGCAGGAGCAATTCAATTTCAATCATCCTCCTCAAGTTAGAAGCCGCAGATCTAGTCTTTCACCAGGAAGGAGAGTGCACACCCATCCAGATCCGGATCGTATTCAGCATAATCCGTCGGCTGGAATTATCCAACAAGTCTATCAAGTCTACACAAGGAGGAGACGTGCTCAAGCTAACATGGCGCACCAAATTGTACCTGTTCCATGGGGGGCGGCTTTTGGACCTCTCAACTTGGCTCCACCTATGCACGATCTGCCAAAGGGATCCAGAAAGAATTTTCCGAAATTCTTTGGAGATGGAAAGCAAAACCCGGATGATCATTTGGCGGCCTTCTTCATATCTTGTGGTGTGCTTGCAGTAGAGCATGAAGATGTCTCAGTCAGGCTATTCATTGAGACCTTACATGACTTGGCTGGAGAATGGTTCTATCGGTGGCTCCACAGCACCATAACCGATTAGGCGTATCGTGAACAATTTATCAAAAGATTGAAACTGCGAGAGGACACGAGCACGATGATCACCCAGTAGCGATTGAAGAAAGAGCGAAGCGAGAACATGCGGGACTTTATTGCAAAGTTCGAAGGATTTTGTATAAAATCCCCACTTACCTGCATTGAGCGACGAAAATCAAAAGGCGTTTTTATAAACGCTCTATTGCACGAAGTTGGATATCGGTAAGAAGAAGGCAAGACACAATAACTTTCTTTGGATGCACAAAATCTGCCGTGGAGGTTGAAGGCGACTTGATCATGGCTGGAAAACTCAAACAACTATCTCCAAAAGGTGATGGGGCTTCTTAGTACATCGATCCTTTGTTGCGAAATGGCTAATGACATGCTGCGAGATCAAGCGAGATCTCTCAAGCGGGGAATGCACCCCCTCGAGAATAACTCTATCCGGACCTTGATGGTCAACATCAAAATCAAAATCGAAAGCAGACTTGCTGCTGCTGCCCACGAGCGTTTGGCAATAGAAGGCTGCTCGAGGAATAACTTGGAAACTAATGAAGAGGATCTCGACATTGATGAATCATTTGATGATGAAGACTTTATAGATCCCTCTGGCGACTCCAATATTGGTTACCTGGACTACGAATCTGATGAGGGCTATTATGAATCTTTTGAAGATTACGTGGTCACACTTTGCGGTGTTTACAGGTCTCGAGACACGCGAAATGCCGAAGCATCCTGGCAAGCGGCGGAAGAGAGAGATGATCCTGGCCCGGATGTTACTATCTTGAAAAGAGGTAGTATTCTTCCTTCTTCATTAGCGCCCAAGGAGAAATATTCAAATTCTTTCAATTCACAGCAAAGAACCAACGCACATCCTGCTGAAGCAAGTCAAGCTTTTGACATAATTGATCACATCAAGAGAAATAAGGTCCAAATGTCAGAAGCTGAGTATTTGAGGGCATTTCTGATCGAGTTGAATAGATTGGTCAAATATGTGCAAAGCAATGGTCTAGCCCAGCGAAACAATAATCCACGGGGTATCTTGTCGAGTCAAGATTACTCCACCTTGAAATAATGCTGCTGCAGTTCTTCTTCTTCCACCCCTTCTCCTGCTTTACATCGGAAAGGATTGAGCCATTCTATGTGTCTTTGCTCATCAGCGGACATAAGCTAAGCAATTGCATCTTTGGATTACGGAGCTTAAACAACGTCATGCTGCCAAAGTTCTTTGATGCCTTGGGTCTTACATTGTGAAAACCATTGGAAGATGTTATTCCATGGAAAGGCAAGTCCCTCTTGTGGGGGCAAATCAAAGATCGCGGCGAGCGTGCTTCCTTCCCAGACAAAAAAGTAAAAATGACTATCCTTGTAGCAGACATTCCAGTCTCTATGGCATCTTATTGAGTAGAAATTTTTGCGAGGAGGCTGGGTGGAGAAGTGAAGATGGATTGGTCTTGTGCGCACATACCAATCGAGGAATAAATCGGAAAGTGGAACACGAGAAGAAATCTAAGTACACGTGTCAAAAAATCGAAGATCCTAGATCTCGAGATCTTGTTTAAGTCGGATCACGAGTCTATTACCTAGAAATGGATAAAGAAGAAATTCAACCGGTGATTCGAGAATCACGTCAAATCGATAACAAGATTTGGACTCTGGAATTTGATGGTAGCTGCTGTTCATTTGGATCCGGTGCAGGTGTTGTTCTTATCTCTCCTGAAAGGAAGGTGCATGCGCACTCCTTCAAATTGATGTTCGAAAATACTAACAATACGGCTGAGTATGAAGCATTGTTGTTAGGCATGGAGCAGGCGAGAACAATGGGAATCAAATTATTACGCGCAAGAGGAGATGCTGAGCTGATTGTAAAGCAGATAAGAGGCCTCTACCAAGTCAAAAAAGACAAACTGCGGCACTATAGAGATCGGGTCTACTCTGCTATCTTGGATTTTTCAGCTTTCTCGGTATCTTACATTAGAGAGAACAAAATTCAAGAGCTGATTAACTTGCGATTCTTTGCAGCCTTGTTGAATCCGGATCAGCCCCTGCATTCTTTAGGCGGGGAGATTCTGAGGTGGAAATGGTTTTCGCCCAAAGGTTCTGACAGCGTCCAGCTGATAGCGAGGTTTTCAACGATGATACAGTTGCTGCATTTCTCCAACGAAAGATAACTTTGAAGAAATCTACTATGAGGAAGCAATTCACCTCTAGGCGGAGACCAACTTCGGAGAAATGGATCTTGCGCGTCTCGGGAGAGTCGGGAGATTATCAACTAAAGGAAATAAAATTCCCAAAGGCTTGGTATCTCTTGAGAAATGTTTGATAAGCATGATCGAATGCTTAAGAAAAATGAAGAAAATGAGGAAGGCTCTTCCTCCGACACACAATTACTAAATTTGGGAGCTAGCAATGATCCCAAATTAGTAAATCTGGGAAAGAGTTGTTCGGAAGCTGAAAAGGAAGCTTTTACTAAGCTTCTTAAGAAATACATGGATATTTTTGCCTGGTCCTATCAGGATCTAAAAACATATCAGCCTGCGGAAGTTCAACATTACATCCCACTTAAATCAGAACAGAAGCCTTTCAAGCAGAAGCTGCGGCGGCACAATCCAACCATTTCAGGAACCATCTTTGCAGAAATCCAAAAGTTGTTAGATGCGAAGATTATCTATCCCATACACCATTCGGAGTGGTTGGCCAACATAGTCCCTGTAAGAAAGAAAAGTGGTGAGATTAGGTTGTGCGTGGATTTCCGCAACCTTAATCAAGCTTCATTGAAGGATAACTACCCTATCCCCATCATGGATCACACTCTGCAGGTGGTCACTGGATCTGAGATGCTTTCCATGCTTGATGGCTTCTCAGGCTACAATCAAGTCAAGGTTGCCGAAGAAGATCAATACAAAACAGCGTTCATCACACCTTGGGGAACCTTTGCATACCAGAAGATGCCATTCGGCCTGATCAATGCTGGTGCTACATTTCAAAGAGCTATGGATCTAGCCTTTGCTCATCTCAAAGATATAAGCATAGTTGTGTACTGGATGATTTGTGAGTCTTTTCCAAAGACGAGAAGCACACATATTTCAAACTTAGAAGAGGTCTTCATCTGATACATGAAGCATGGTATTTCTTTGAATCCTAAGAAATCTATCTTTGCTGTAACTGAAGGAAAGCTGCTTGGGCACATTGTTTCCAAAGAAGGAACAAAAATAGATCCAGAGCGTGTCAAATCCATTCAGACATTACCTTTGCCCACATCCAAAAAAGGAGTTCACTCTTTCTTTGGAAAAGTGAATTTTCTCAGAAGATTCATTCCTGACTTTGCTGAGCTAACCCGTCATATTTCAAATATGATGAAGAAGACACAAGATTTTAAGTGGAGCAGCGAAGGGAAGGAAGCTTTCGAGAAAATCAAAGAGGCCCTGTCAAAAGCACCAGTCTTAGTCTCACCTGACTTCAGTAAAGAATTTATTCTTTATTGTTATTCTTCCGAACATACTATGTCAGCAATATTGATGCAGAAAAATCAAGAGGACGCAGAAGCTCCTATTGCTTTCATGAGCACGCCTCTTAAAGCCTATGAGTTGAAATACACTCCAATGGAAAAGCACGCATATGCAGTAGTGAAGGCATGCAAGGCATTCAGGTATTATATTCTTTCCTCGCACACTATGGTTTTGGTTCCAGATACTGCAGTTAAATCTATCCTTACTCAGCAAGAGTTAGGATTATTGAGAGGCACGTGGGTGACAAAAGTTCAAGAATATGATTTGGATATTAAACCAACAAAGCTGGTTCGAGGAAGAGGTCTGTGTGAACTAATGACAGAAATTAAAGCATCAGTACCTGAAGCAGATCAGGATGGAATAGATGAAGATTTACCTGCAGTACTGTTTATAGATCTGGTAGAGGAATGGTACAGTAACATTGCTTACTTTCTAACGTATGGAGAATGCCCAGATCGACTTTCCAGAAAAGAAAAACGAACTATTAAATTGAAGTCAAAAGATTTTGTGCTTTGGGATAATGGTTTGTCTGAAAGGGAATTGATGGTGTATTTCTCGGATCGTGGATAAAGCTCAACGGGATCAACTACTACTGCGATTTCATGACATGGCTTGCGGTGGTCATTTCTCGGCCAGTCACTGCGCCTGCACAGATCCTTAGAGCAAGGTATTCTTGGCCCACCCTTTTTGAATCTTTGCGAATGGGTAGCTAAGTGTCAAGCATGCCAACATTTTGTTGGGCGTGTGAAATTACTGCATTACCCTAAAACCCATTGTGATTGAAGAACCTTTCAGCGGTGGGGTATGGATTTTATTGGAATGATTAACCCGGCTTCAGGCGCGGTCATCATTACATTCTAACAGCTACTGATTATTTTAGTAAGTGGGTAGAAGCTATTCCTGTGAAGAATGCCACTTCCGCTGAAGTGTGCAATTTTATAAAAGAAAATATTATTGTCGGGTTTGGCGTACCCGGCAAAATTGTAGCAGAGACAACGCTCAGAATCTTTCTTAGAGGAGTTGGTGGAATTACTGCTACACGTATGGGATTGACTTGTTCATTCCTCAAACTACTATCCCACGAGGAATGGTCAAAGTGAATCTAGTAATAAGAACTTAGTAACTATCGTGCATGAAACTTGTGAGAAAATCAAAGGACTTGGCATAAAAAGTTGTTTGATGCATTATGGGCGATAGGATCACACGAAAGAGGCGATAGGCATGTCCCCATTTCAGGCTGCTTTATATGGAAGAGACACGGAGCTGCCTCTCACCTTGGAATTACGCCCTACGACTTTAAAAGCCACAGGAAGATTCCACGTTCACGGATCTTTATTGATAAAAGAATCATGTACACAGTGAATTGAGGAAGTGAAACTCAAGTTGCGAGATAGGTTGTGAGCATCGAGAGGAAGGTGAAAGTCATCTTCGACAAAAATGCCGGGAAAGAAAGTTTGAAGTTAATGGCCCAGGTCCTCTTATGGGACAAAAGAAGAGAAACAAAAGGCATGCATGGAAAGTTCGATTCACTATGGAAAGGGCCTTTTGTAATCAAAAAGATCGCGGGAGCGAGATAGCTTCATTCTTGCTCATCGGGATGGAGTTGAATTGCCGTTGCCTTTGATAGGCAACACTTGAAGGCTATTAGAACATGAGAAGCGAGGTAAAACTGTATGTACATAAATAAAACCTTTGTTTGTTTTCCTTGTTTTGTCTTGTTTTGGTGTTGTGTTGTGTTGTGTTTATGCTGCTGACCCCGTGCCCAAAGGACAAGATCGAAACCGGAGATCTCTTGGGATCTCATCTTTTCCCTTTGTCATTACGACAGAAAAAGATGTCCTGAGCGGAGCCAGTGGTGTCACTCAGTTTCACCCGAAATCTGTGACTACTAATTTGAAAAAATTTCGTACTTTTAAAATAGTGGGTCATTTGTTGTTTTTATTGCACGAAAGTTCTGTGTTGCGTCAGATAATCTGAAGAGCCATATTAGCCCTTTTAGCCAAATACCCGGATACCCAAAATTGTTTTATTATGTAAGTCGGGATTTATGCTGCGGGAAATTTGTATTTAATTATTTTGAGCCCGTATGAAATTTATTTGCGCTCTGTTTAACTCTATTATGAGCGAATATGTTATTATTCCTATATACGGAAGGATTTTAACTTATTTTAAGTTTTGGGCTTTATTTGTAACTTTTGGCAATTTTCGTGTTTTTGTGGTGTCAGTTCATTTTACGTAAAATTTCTGGAGCAACTCCTTGGCAAGGTAAGCCCGATTTTGGCACAGGCAGGTGGAAAACATACACGCACATTTTGCCGGAGGAAGTCATCATCGGAGTGCGGATCAGCTTTGGAAAAAGCGAAGTCGTGCACGGGAAAGCCCCTGCGAGGATGGGCGCATTTTGGAAAACAAAGGATTTGAGTGCGATGGGAAAAATATAAGCCGCGAGTAGGATGGGAATTGTATACACTGGCGGCGAGTACTTTTCCGTGTTATAAAAGTCACTTAAGGCTGCGATGG
The DNA here is from genome assembly GCA_018340775.1 of Taxus wallichiana var. yunnanensis. Lineage (NCBI taxonomy): Eukaryota > Viridiplantae > Streptophyta > Pinopsida > Cupressales > Taxaceae > Taxus > Taxus wallichiana. Next base: position 770,537,240 of record CM031239.1, on the reverse strand, counting down.
GAAAAATAGAGGCTGTAGGCAGGTGGGAATTTATTGCCTACCTTGCAGGGTGAAAATTCCCATGATATAATAAAAGGAAAGTGACTTAAGTGAAATCATGGGATTTTAGTGCCTACCTTGCAGGGTAAAGAATCCCATTGCAAAAGTCAAATCACTTAAGTGGATCATGGGATTGTAGTGCCTACCTTGCAGGGTAAAGAATCCCATTATGGTGAAAATTCTTAAAAATAGAATTACATGTGCAAAAAAGTGCGCCCCCTTTGGTGATGGATAAAAATAATTAAATTGATTATTTTTAATAAATTCTATCCTTGGAAAAAGTGCGCCCAAGCTTGAGGAGGTTGAAAAGTCAAAGGAGGATTAAAAGAAAGCAATTAAATTAATTAAATTTAATTTATTTAGTAGCTGCCCCTCTCCTTGGAAAAAGTGCGCCCCATTTAGGAGTTATTTAATGATTTTAAATGCATTAAATCATTAAATTAATTTCTATTTTAGGTGGGTATGGTCAAAGCACCTTTGTGAGGCTAAAGTTAAGTCTTTGTGTGAAGGATTAAATTGGATTAATTTAATTTATTGGATGGCTGTCCTTAAACATGCAATTTTAAAAGAGAAAAGCATGATTTTTAATTAATTAATTGCCTTTAATTGTTAGGGCAATTATTAATTATAAATTATGAAGGTTATATAAGCATGGGCAGCCATATGGATTTATTATTCAACACACGGGTAAAGAATTGCAGCGAGGAGAAAAGTGTCGCCCCCATTAGAGGAAGGATTTTGCCTGAGACAAAGTGCTAACAAAGGCTAAAAGCTTCAGTTTGGCGCATGCTTTGGAAAAGGTTCATCTTAAATGCTGCACAATTGTTTTCCACGGTGTTAAAGGAGCTCGGTGTTGATTGAAAGGATTCATGATCTCTTTATGTGCAAATTAAACACCATTTTTGGGGCAGCGAGGCTTGAAAAGTGCAGATTTTTATAATTTAAATTCACTATTCATGCTCAGGTGGCCATTTTTATCTGAATAAATTGCGGGAACTCATTACAGGTGCTTTATAAAAGAAAAGGAGTATTTATCGATGTCGATACATTGCGAATATCCTCGAATCGAAGAATTGTCCCGAGATCTGCACGGTATTGAAGAAAGCGAGGCCAAATTAGAAGAAAAAGAATTATTGAGACAAAGATTGATAAAGCTATGGCGAAAGGAGATGAAAAAGAGAGCACGATGGATTCATGCATTGCTTAAAACTTTCGGACATAGGAGACACGGATCTAGGCCCGAGACCTCTTTGATTTGATTGATAGATCCAGTGGAAAGACTTCACTCATGCGTGCGGTCAAAAGTAGCGGAATTATTGAGCTGCGGCTTTCCCATGTCTGACCCAATTGCGAGTTTGTGATGGAGTGTGCTAGATCTTATCATCCTTCATCTAGATCGGTGCGTGATGTTGCGGGAAAGACAATAATTCGTTTGGATGCGAGAATTCTTGATTATTGTTTGAAGATTCGATCACGAAAGGTGGTGACTTCTATTAGCATTCGGGATCTTGTGGTGAGTGGGAAAAGCATAGAGCTGATTGTGTGAGCATCATGAATAGCAGTTCATGAAGAAGCTAGATCCCCTTCCGGGTTCGAGAACTCTTCCACGATCGATTTGGTGCGGGAGGCGGATGATATTGTCAAATTGCTATGCGGGTTGAATGGTGAAGCGAATGCCTACACTTTCCGGACATGGATGTATGCTTTCATCGGGACCATTGAAATCAACAAGGTTGATTCTATAATCGATTAGTCGAAAATTATTAGCGGCGACATCGGTGAGCAAGCTGCGGGCGTAAAGCGTACCTTGACTTGAGATGACTTCATACTTGGTATATCTTTGCGGCTTCACGGGTGTCTTTTCCAAGCTAGATAGATGTGGTATTCTTTCGAGGATCCCATTTTGAGTCTTTACCCACGACTTCTTTGCACTGCGTGCGAGAAGGACTTAAGTGATCAGCGATGGTTTCTTCTACGATTTCATCTGCGGGTTAGACAAAGACTTGAAGACTCACGAGTAAGCGAGGAAGCATGGGAAGCGAGTGTCAAGATTGGCGATATATTCATCCGGTTTGCGAGATTTCACATACCTCGGGGTTCAGCTTTTGGGTGAACCAGCAAAGATGCCCAGTACCGAGTGGCAGTTGATTGCCATGGAGCTAAGCGAGGCACTTGTGGAGTTACACGACCTTGATCGAAGCGGCACAAGTCTACGGGCTACTTCCCACTCAGCTTTGTGGGATATTACGATTGCATCGGCATTCACGAGCTCGAAGAATGGAAGCCTGAATGTTGTCAGTATGAGCGAGTTCTTCCTGCGCGCTTAATTTTGATCCATTTGGAATAGCCGGAAGACAATCTCCCGAGTACGCACATGTGCCTTCGTTAGAAGATTTACGGATGAAGTGCGAAGTGAGTACGAGGTCGAGAAAGAAAGATTTCAGCGGTGTCGGCAAAGCAAGTATTTGACTTTGGACTAGCGCGGATACTGCGGATCTTAAAGATGATGGGAGCGTGGTCTTGACACTTACCATCGAATGGGAGAGATAAAGCTCTCTTCTGGGATAGCGATGCGCGCGGTGCGGCCACATAGATAGAAGAAAGATCCGGAGGCTGTGTTGGTGAGTACTTGAGCTGGTTCTTGCTAACGAAGGGATCTTGCCTTGATGAAGTATTGATGAATCAAATCACGGGCGACTTGGCGCGAGGAGATTCCCTCAGCGAAAGCATGAAGGAGAGAAGCGTGAAGAAGTCAGAAGTTGAAAGTCTGCGCGAGAAAATCTCAAGAGAAAGAGAGACCACTTCTCGACCATAGCTTTGACTCCGACTTCTCCGATTACCTAGTGGATCACCAACTATTGCACCACGGCGAGGATGTTTCCATGCCTTCATTGAAACCAGCAGCGTTCATCTTCTCTCATGACCACTTCGTTCGGCACCCGTTCGGAGGAGATGTTGAAGGCTGCGATGATGCGGAGTTGAAAAAGCTTTGTCCTTGGATGTTTGAGAGGATGGCAGCCGCAATCTTGTGGCACTTTACGATGGAGAGGATGCGGGCGGGAAATAGTAGCGCACTCAGCTGACTTCTCATTCTCAGAAGTAATTTCTCGGAATGGTTAACTTTGCGATTGGTTCGGAAGCAAGAATAGAGATGAACTTAGAGGAACATGACTTGCAGGCTACTTGAGGATCGGCGAGAAGAGACGAGAAGGCCTAAAGTTGCTAAAGCACTTCTAGGTTGATCATCGAGGATTCGGGAGAGAAGTTTCTTTGAGATATCGATCCCGTGCGGAAGGAAAGGTAGAAGAGGAACTCACGGCGAGAAGATGTGGCGGTGACCAAAATACCACTCGGTCGAAGCTACCCTTTGAAGGATTGAAGCGGGACACGCGAGACATTCTTTGGATGCTTTGTTCCTTAGGCTTGCAGATGAAAAGCGGAGAAAGAAGAGCTACGAAAGCAAATATCTCAATTATGTGAGATCATAGCCAAGGTTGCTAAATCTTCCGTTCGGCCCATTTTTGGCGCGGTGAGTGATCATCTTATGCGGGAAATGGAAGATCTGGCAATCAGTAAAGGCTATTATGAATGGAAGGATCGATTATTAAATCGAAACTTACATGCACTGACTTGACTTGGAGAAGTGCCGACCCTTTAAAGGTTATGAGCGATGCGAAAAAAATCAACTAAAGCGGCGATAGAAAGCATAAAAGGAATAAATACGATTGCGAGAGAGTAACTTTGAGTGTTTTGGCGAGATCGACAAGGCTGGGAGATGTATTGGTTGCGAGAGCAAATTGTGCGGATGGATCGGTCGAGAAGAGAAGCAGTAGAATTTGCGGTATCTTTCCGTTTGGAGATCTGCAGAGTTTTGCTGAAGAGGATGCAGGCACTTGAGAGCAGAACATCAGATTTGCCGGATAGTGTTATTTCTTTCACTGAGGAAAGAGTGGATGGAGGTATTACTTCATACGTGCGGATTGTTTCTAACGAGGTGCATGATTCTCTGGAGGGTTCTCTTGATGGTGCGAAAGAGGATTGATAAAGCCACCAAGCCTTTCACGATGAACTCTATCAGTAGGCTGGTGACACTGCAGGCAGACATTGCGAGATTTGGGCCAAGTTTGGAAGAAGTGGAAGCATGCAGCAAAGTGTTGAATGAAGGATTGCTGCGGTCGGGACGAGAAAAGGAAGCGATAGCTAAAAGCAGATGGAAAGATCTTTGAACTATATGTTAAATAGTATATCGAGATATCGAACAAGAAGAAGATGTAGATGTTACAGGTGGCATGACTTCTTCTATTTCTTTCTTCTTATTTTTCTATGTTCCGGATGGAATTGTAAACTTCTAAGTTATTGGTTTTGCATGACCATTACTCGAAGTCATGAGGAACCTTTACATTAGTTAAGTGATACATGTGTCACTTAAGAAGAAGTTAGTTGAGGATGATTGCGAATGTCATCTTTACTTGTTGTTCATACTTTAGTTCGATTTGAGTCTTCTATTTGTACTTTCCCTCCTACATTCTATAAGTAGGAGAAGAACCTTGGTTAATCATCGATCGAAATTTGTAAGAAGCATCTTGTGTTCTAGACTTTGTCTTTGAACCCACGAGAGCCAATTGTTGCGAGAGGAATACAAAGAAGCGGGTTTAGGAGAACTTTGTGTCACGGTGTATTTTGTTTCTTGCTTCTAAATCTTAGATCTCTTAATAGACTTTGTGTTATTTTAGATCTAGATCTAGAAGCTGCCTTTGCTTTATAATTACGTGTGTTCAAATCTATTTGAGTTTCTTCTATGTGCATGCGATTAGCTCTGCGATCTACTAATTGGGATGCACATCTTCCTCATTTCTTCTCTGTAATTCCTTTACTTCCTTCTTACGTAATTTTCCTTTCTTAAGCAGTTCTTACTTTCTGAGCTTCTTTTATGCTGCTAAAGAAACTTCTTAGTTATGGTTCATGAACTAAGTTGTTAAAGTAAAACCCACGATAGATAGAAACACATTTTATTGACGAAGGAGTTGAGGTTGAGGGTAGAGGACATGGAACCTAGCGATCTATGCTTTACCCCATCTTGGCAATCATGTAAAGAGAGACCCCTTGGCTTTGCAAGATGAGAGTTCATCGCGTGGAGAGACAAGATTCGTTCATACGTGGAGAGTCGTTGGCGACGTATCTGAACCCACCTAGTGACCAAACCTTGGTGCTTGTTTTTCTAGATCAAGGAAGGAGTATCGTTGACCCAGATTGGTATCGAGTGGAAGTGCGGATCTGCACCCGGGAGATCTGATTTTCATTTCCCACTTCATGGCTACACATATTCTAGTAGTTGAAGGAATTTTTGGACAAGGAGCAAGTACACAAGCCTTCGGTCTTGCGTCTGCAGGAGTGGCATAGGGTACACTTTAGTGGCGGTGGGGCATTATCACGGACCATCGGCGTGTAATTGGTGAAACCTTGGGACCACTTGGCATGACCACTACATGACTTTAGTGGACTGGTGGATCTGCGGTGGGTCGGGAGGAGCAGGACCTAGTGGATCCATTGGATCACGGTGGCTTAGGAGGCACGAGGACACAGTGGATCACGGTGGATCCGGTGGCGGAGAAACACCGGAGGGACAGGCTGCGCTTAGGAGGACAAGAGGCCCCGACCACTCCCTCAAGTCTTCTTTAAGATGTCTTTACATTTGCCGGATTATAGATGTATTGAAGATGCTATAGAACATGTTCACAAGTGTGAGTTCTTTATAAGCGCGCAAAGGGATCACGGCAACCCGGAGAGGAAGGATAGTTAGTTTGAAATGACGTTGCGAGGCGCGCGCATAGCTGGTATAGGAAATATGACCCTCATCAAGCTGTGGTGGATTATGCTTGATTTAAAGAACACCTTAACTTGGCATAATTCCACATCCACGAGTTTGAACAAAGAGCATCAGCGCCACGAAGGAGATTGACGAGGAATGGTGGAGAGTGTGCGGGAGTATGATGCACGATTCGAAGACCCTCTTGTTCATATGACATTCACCCTTCACAACATGCTTAATGGTTTGTTGGGGGTTGATAACTCCATTTAGAAGATTTTTATCTCATAAAAATTTCACGAGACCCATGTGAGTGTTGGAAGCTACTCTACGCATTGAGGCTATTGGAAGTGTTGATACTTAGTGTTAGCTTGTTCTGGAGGCTCAAATTGTTGTTATGGCTAAGCAGGCTAGAGAATTTGTCACGCAAACTCGGCCCATGAGACTCGCATGATCGTACATGGTGTCTGAGTTGTGAAGTGGAGGGGCATGTCGAGGATAGTTTCCCAGGAGGATGGTACACCCGTAATAATAGACTATGAAATTTTCACGGGGACCATGATGCACGAGTAAATGTCTTTTATTCTGACACACAATTGAGAAGAATGTGTCTTCCTAACTTGTAATATTTCCCTCTGACCCATGATACTAAGGATTGTAGGCTTATTGACTAGATCCACGAGGCCATTGATCATGGGAATTGCGCTGACCAGGCATTACCAATAGTTCTAAAGGTGATGATAGTCGTTATGAGGAGCGTGTAGATGGAGGCACGCATGGAAGGGATTTCTGAAGGATTTCGTGGTCATGGTAACCATGGAGGAGGAAGAAGTGAGTTCCCACGTGGAACTGTTTTAATTGTGGGTCTATAAAGCATTACAAACAAGAGTGCCCAGATATATTGCAGTGATCATGGTATGGGAAGAAGCACAAGTATGAGGACTGCCTAAGTTGTTTGAGCACATGAATAAGCGGCACCGGAAAGATAAGTGCGTTGCGATGGTAAGCATTAAGAAGATAGACACCTGATGGATGCCACAGGTGACATGTGATGCGGGTTTGAAATCTGTTATGGTAACAATGAGAGTAGAGGCCGCGTGCACAAAGGAAATACCAGGCGAAGAACCTAGTTTGAGGAAGAAGTGGTACATGGGAAGTACCCGGACCTTACACATCAAAAGGAGGAGGTATATCGAGATACCATGGGCGTCATTTGGAGTTTACGGGGAGAAATCTAGTGTCTACGGGAGCGGTGCGAGAAGATGGAAGCTTAGTGGAAGGAGGAAAATAAAAAAAAAAAGGGGATGTTAAGTTACATCCTACTAGGAAGCTTGTTGCGCGTTGGTGGGCAACGCATTGGGATAATCTCTTGGAATGGCGCGAAGTGAAATTGTCTTCTTTGTTTGTTTCTCTAAAACGATGCACCTGACCCATCGAGGACTACCATGGTAAGGATCCCACCTCTTTCCACATCCAAGCATGTGAGAGGGTGCAGAGAAGGCACGAAGCTTTACCACCATCTCTATGGGTGCACAAGCCTGTATTCTACCTTTGTAGGGTTGTGCGCACGCATGGTACATCCATTTTGAGACACAACTTTGCCAAATAAGGAATTGGCGAAGAACTAGCGGTTGATCTCATCCAAGCATTTGAGTATCGAAGCACCAAACCATCATTGGATAAGGCATTGCGGGTTTTGAAGTGCCTTACCATGGGGATAGTGCCATGGCGAGGAAGCTAGAGCACTCTTGGACTTGCTTGGTGAACCGAGTTTGGAGGTGCACTTTGAAGAAGAGGAAATAGAGGAGGTTCGGTTTGAGCACGCGTGTGTGGAAAAGGAGAAATGAAAGCTTGTATATGTAATTGATGGGGAGGAAGCGAGAAGCTTGGATGTTAACCATTACAGCAGGGGCCTTGAGAGGTAGTGGGCGGTCTTGATACTCGTGTGCGCGCCTACCATGAACCTTTAAAAATTAAAAATATTAACATCGGCTCAGGAGAAGAACCTAAGGAAGCTATCATTTGGAGATTATTGGTGAGAGAAGGAAGTCTCTAAGATCATTGATCTTTACGTGAATTTGAGGATTTATTCCGCGGGTATCGTGAGCTCAAAGGCATCCACCATTCCTTGGGGAAATGAGGATAAAGGCGAAGGACGGTGTGTTCTGGTCGGGAAGAGACCTACCGAATGAATCATAATCTGCGCATGAAGGTCAAGTAGGAAATAGACAAGATGATAGCGTCGAAATCATAGAAGGCTGTTGAAGAATCGGAGTGGATAAGTCGAATGGTAATTACCATCGAAAGGATGGGCGGATTAGGATTTACGTGGATTATAGGGAGTTGAACACGGTTTGTGTCATCGATCCTTTTCACCCCCTTCAACTTGAATAAATTTTGGAGGGAGTCATTTGGGCCGAAATCTATTCCTTTACCATTGGATTTTCGAGGTGCCGCTTGAGTCAGTTACTGAAAGGAGACACGGAAGACAACTTTCGCCATTGAATGGGGAAGTTTTGCATACGGTCATGCCCTTTGGGTTGAAGAATGTGCATGTTGTTTTCTTGGGCATAGTGAGTACGAGGCATTCGAGGACTTCATCCTAAATTTCTTGAGGTTTATACGAATGATTGGACCGTGTATGGGTAGTCGAGGACCATTGTGACAATCTAAGGTTAATGTTTGAAAGGTGTCGGCGATTGAGGATATCCCTCAACATTAAGAAGTGTGTCTTTTCTACCTCCTTTGGAATGTTATTGGGGCATATCATATCTAAGGAGGCCTTGCTAGTATATCTACTAAGGTTGCGATTATTGTGGGATTGGAGGACCTACTAGCCAAGCGCGATGCGTGGACTTCTTGGGCATACGGGTTATTACGGAAATTCATTAAGGGTATGCGAGATTGTCGTGCCTTTGGAAGAGTTGCTCGAGACATAAAAGTGCCTTTCATTAGGGAGAGGCGTAGCGAAGGCATTCGACACATTGAAGGATAGGCTTGTCACCGTGCCTATATTACGTTTCCCCTCTTGGGATAAGCCCTTCCATGTTCATGTGGATGCCTGCGGAACAGCCATTAGAGCGATGCTTACCACAACTTTGTGAGGAATTGTTGATCACCCTCTTTGTTTTGCAAGAAGAAGTTGACACCGGCCTATGAAAAATTACACTACGACTAAGCACGAAGCATTGTCGATGATCTCGTGCTTCACAAGTTTCAAGCAGTATCTATTGGCAACTCCTTTGTATTTTACACCGACCACATGGCGTTAAAATATTTGGTGAACAAGCCCGTCCTACAAGGGTGCATATGTTGGTGGGTGCTATTATTTCAAGAGTTTGAGTTCACAGTAGTTGTGAAGCTTAGGAAAGAGTAATTGTGGACTTGATCATTTGTCAAGAATTGATTCGGGGAGGATGCCTGAGAGCATTAAAGATACTATGCAGGCACGCGTAATTGTTTAGGTTGCGACATGCGCCCTCGGATTTGGAGAAATTGCAGTATTTCTAAAGGAAGGTGTGGCACTGGAAGGGATGAAGACCTTGGAGAAAAATAAGTTAGCTATACGCACCACGCCCTACATGTTAATTAATGGAGACCTGTACAAAATGGGTCGTGATGAGGTTCTGCACCGATGCGTGCTAGAGCATGAGCGTGTTCTATAATAGAAGAAGTGCATGGTGGGATTGTAGGAGGACACTATGCGGGAAATGCAATCTGCGCGGAAGATTCTACTCGCAGGGCTTTGGTGGGAGACCATTTATCAAGATTGCATAGAGTTTTGCAAGGCCTATGACCATTTCCAGCACCTTGGCAAACTTGGAAAGAGGGATAAAATGCCCTTGCGACCAATACCAAGAAGCGCACCATTTGAGAAATGGGCTATTGAATTTTCAAACCAATCTACTTGGCCAGCGCAAGGGAGTAGTTCGTGGTATAACATTACTTACGCTTGATTATTTGTGAGGTGGGCAAGCATTGCCCACTAAGGATTGTCACATTGCTTCTGACTTCTTTAGATTTTTTATGGGATAACATAATTAGCGGTATGGATGCCCATTGAGCTTGACAAGTGATAGAGTGTACGCACTTTCTCAATGAAAGCAGTCGGGATTCTATTATCGGGATTCATGGTGGCCCATCACAAGACTACTCCCTATCACTCTCAAGCAAATGGAACTACTAAGGCGTTTAACAAAATACTTAGTCACACATTGGTAAGAGACTTTGTGATGTTGGTAGATAGGATTGGGATGATAAACTATCGATCATTCTTTGGGCATACTGAAACAACCTATAAAAGGTTGAATAAGGCCACACAATTTCATTTGGTGTTTGGCGCGAGAGGTTGTCTTACTTAGTTGAATTTATGGTACCTTCGTTGTGTATAGCGTGCAGGAGGGTTGGATGATGAACAAGCGCTAGGAAGAGAGAGAATTGATGAATTGATGAAGGCTGGATGAAAGGCGATCACTAGCAGTGGAGCCAACAAGCTGAAAAAGTAAAGCGAAGGCATGGCATGATTGCCACATTAAGAACAAGAAGTTTGAGGGTGGGTAGATGGTGTTCTTTGTATGATTCAAAGTTTACTGCGCCACCTTAGGAAGTTAAAGGTCCATTAGTTAGGTCCTATATAATCTCATACATCCTTGATTCGGGCTCGTGCTTTGATTCTGAAGCAATGGATGGAACAAAATTACCTAGACACTTGATGGGAGTAGGTTGAAGCCCTACTATAAATAAGGCTTCTTGGTGTTTGTAAATAAGGCATTTTTGCAGATAGATTAAATTTCCTTTATGCATTTCCTTTCTTGTGTTTCCCTTTCACGTTGTTGTTTTGTTTTGTGCCTTGGCGCAGTAACCTTATTACTTTTTGAGGGTTTGAATGTGCGAGGGACCATGCATCGTTTTAATGTGGGGTGGAGTAATGTGAAGGAAAGCGTGGGGAAAGTGCGAAGGATTGTGTTATAAAGCCGGTCGAAATGGCCTGTTGAAAGAGGTGCATGAAAGAAAAGGTGGAAAAGGATCATTGGTGTCGAGATAAGGCTACTTTCGGATCCCATCATCTGAAAAGGAGGAAGAAGCACAAAAACTACACGAGCTAGGCGAAAGCAAAAATCATGACGAAAGAAGTGCCTTGGAGCCGGTGATGCACGTGCGAAGAGTCTCTATCAAAGATGGATTGGTTGTGCACCAGAAGGTTGGAAGATTGTCCACGCAGGGTTGGGCGCATGAGTTAGGGTGCAAAATTCGGGATTTGTTTGAAAAAGCCACATTAAAAGTTAAAATTATGGTGGTAGGTGAAGTAGCATTTAATGCTTAAAAATAGGAAAAACTATAAATAGAGGTTCAGACATTTCATTATTCACTTTGCAATATGAAGAGAAGAGATTTTGTGAACTAGGGTTTCCAGAGTTGATCCGTGTGAAGAAAAATTGCAAGAATTTGAGCGTGAGTGACCAGTTTGGATTTGAAACTAGAAAGGAAGTGATTCACGGGCGTGGGAAGAGTTGTGGAGAAGCGTTGTCTGGTGAAAAGAGATTTCAGTTAGGGTTTGGTTTCTTAGGGCACGGGTCGAAAAAGAGTTTCTTCACCAGTTTGAGATCTAAACTTGGAAAGGGGTAGTAAAAAAAAGCAAGTGAAAGAAGTTGAAGTGTTAACATAAACAATGGCACCCAAGAAACTAGTTGGCACACCTAAGAAGGAAAGGGAAAAGGAAAGAAAGCAAGAAATTGTTGCGAAGTCTGAAATGAAGAGTGGTATGCGAAATGCGGTACCCGAGAGGAGTATTGCTTGGGCGAGAATGGGAGTCCCATTTAAGAAAAATGTCGATAAATGATTACATCATCGCTTAAGCATGATCGAGAAGGAAATGGTGTTGGAGTTAGTGTGCTTGACAAATAAAAGGACACTAGAGGTTTTCCCATCTATAATGATGAGGTAAAAGTGAAGTTGGAGAAGTTAGGATTATTACTGACTCTTTAAGTTGCCCTACTTTGGAAAGCTTAAGTGCTATATCGATGGTTGATGTCGCGCGTGCATGAAGATTACTTTCACTTCGCAGGGTGCAAGATGTACATTACCCCTCAGCTTGTTTCACATTTCACAGGCCTCATCTGTGAAGGAGAAAGTTTGGAGGGCGATCTACGTGACGAGGAGGTAATTAAGGAAACCGTCTCTACTTATGCGTACGAAAAGGGGTCGAGGTACTTTGATATCACGGACATCGAGGACCCATGATGAAGATGGCCGTGCACCTTGTGACAAAGTTAAATGGCCATGAGAGAGATGGACCCAGTAAACAAGTCACGGATGAATGTTTGCGGGAGGATTTGGGAGGGCACCATCTCTGACTTGTCTCCATTCATCGCGAGATGAGATTATCGGCAGTATGCGAAAGGTGATAACATCCTCTTTGGTAATGTCTGTTAACCATTGTGTTCTCGAGAGATTGGAGTGTCGGATCACAGTGAAAAATTCATGTGGGAGTACCCTGCTGAAGACCCTTCGCCCGCGAAGAGGTTTGAGAAGTACACCTGTGATAGTATGATGGTCATGCATGAGAACTGGAGAAGTGGTATAAGCACTGAGGAATGTATTCGGGGCGGAATGGAGGATCCACTGAACAATGCCGGCGACCACGAGGAGAAGTCGAATTTGATGTGTACAACATTTCTACGCCTTGGCAAATTTAAAATGATAGATGAGACATGGAGCCCATGGTGCAAGCTCCCTTTTTCCTTCACATCTCAACACTTCCAAGTGGGAGTGAACAAGTTCAAAGAGTCCAAGAAGTTGAAGTTGGACCTTAGTAATCTGGACCGGGACCACAGAGAAATGCGCAAAGGGTTGGTCTACCCCAACAAGCATGCGTACATGGAGAAGTACGTGCGCATGAGGTCGAATGGTGAAACCCATGACTTTTCCCATTGCAGGAGGGTCCGTGGTGCGAGTATACCTCCACATAAGACCCAAATTTGAGAAGGGTGCGTATATAGAGAATGCAGGTGTCCATACATGCGGATCAACTAGCGAAGAGACCCGCACCCAAAATAGGAGGAAAAAGAACCAAAGAAGAAAGTACGAGTGTAGTGGATACACGGGCAATAGGTACCCACAGGAAAAGTGCGAACAAATATGTATTCACGCGAAAAAAAGTCCATAGTCAAAATACATCGGGCCAGAGAAGTCATTAGACAAGGATTCATCGGAAGAAGTAGAGAACAGTCACCTACTGCAGGAATCTTTGGTTAGGAAGAAGCGAAAGATGATAGAGGAGTCGGATTAAGTACACTTTGAGAGTTTGAGGGCCTACCAGGTGAAAGGGATGATGATGAGGAAGATGAGCCTGAGGTAAACCAAGAACAACCTGTGTTTAGTGTACATGACTCAGAGGAGGGAGAAGGAGAGAAGAATGAGTACATCTTTGCATGGAGAAAGGGCAGCCAGGAGGAGGAAGGCACCCGGGACAAGGAAGGGAGCGAAGAGGTAAACAAGGCGGCGGAAAGAGAGGCTGAGAAGATCATTGAGACCTTGGTGGAAGAGGAGTTGGAATGCAGTCTTTGAGCTGGTGATGAATGAGGATAAGGAAGAGAGCACGGAAAAGGACCACGGCAACATTGGAGGCCCCACTTTAACTGTAAATATTCCTAAGAGGCACGCGCACGGGAGAAGCGCGTGGAGGAGAAGCGAGGATGGGTTATATTGATGACCCCAACAAAGTGTTACAGCGCGCTTCTAGAAGCACTATACCACGGAAGAACTTCTAGCTGCTATGGAGTCATTTGGCGAAGGAGGCGCATACCCAGGACAGGAAGATGCTCTCTTGGGCATTTGAGTCCCATATTGATGAGCCATAGTTTGAAATATACCAAGGGGAAATCATACCAACACCAAATTCTAAGGGAAAAAACCCCTTGGTAAATGTCAGTGCTCTTGGATGAGAAATTATGTAATGCGTTGGCTTGAGGTCGTGGTTGAGATTGAGGCTAGGCTCTTCGGAAGAAATGACAGAGTAAGATTTCTAGAGGAAAATATAGAAAATAAGGAAGAGGAGCTGGTTGAGAAAACTAAGGGCTTGAAACAAGAAGAGTTGATCAGCGCCCAGTTGCAATGTGAGTTAAAGGACGAGAAGGCTAGAGTGTGTGAAGTATACAAAAAGGTGGAGTCCATTACAGATGCAATAGTGTTGAAGCATCCGGACCTAGTGCCTCCCACGTAGAAGTATGGATCTACCCTGGAATGCTTGGAGGACTTAACAAGAATCCTCACCATGGAGAGGCAGCCGCTAGCCTTGGAATCTGCAGAAGAAGTGGCCACGCATTTAGAAAAGGAGGATAAATTGAAATTCATGGCGCTCATAGCTGAATATAGCAAGGTCCTTGTTGATGTAAAGATTGCTTCTCGGAGCTGCGAGGACGTGCCACGACAATGTGTAGACAAAGACAAAGTGGCGAAGCATGTTGGTCACCAATGATGAAGCGAGAACTTAAATAGTTCTATGAGAAGAATAAGGGAACAAAGCGAGTGAGAAAAGATCCTCGCCGAGGTAGAAAATAAATCAGAAGCTATTGAGGCCTTACGGGGCTCAATTAAAAACTAGCTAAAGGAACTATACTGCAGTTACACAAAGGATGGATGCGTTTTGGAAGATATAGGCAAGAGTTAGAAAATTGTTGACACCATGAGCACCTGAGGGGATGGGCTGGGTTTTGATCAGTGAGCGCTTTAGTAGGTGATCTTTGCCGAGAGCACGAGAATGAGAGTCGATGCCTAGAAAATTGGAGGTAGGCTTGTAGAAGAACTTTCCTCTCTTATTGCTTTAAGTAGAATCATTCCCCATTCTTCCTTCTTTTCTTTATGTATTCTTTATTCTTTGAGGAAGTTTAGAGAAGCGAAGAATAGGTAAAGCTGTGGGGTGATGTTGGGCCCATGAAATATCAAATAAGTCAAAAGGGCGCATATGCGCGAGGTTGAAAAAATCACACAAGATAAGGCACGCAGGGAAGGGTTCAAGTAGGGTTTTGGTAGAACCCAAGATGTGCGCCACGGAGTAGAATCAAGGGACTTATCCATTTTGACCTATCGGGCGGGACACGAAAAAAATGTGAGTTGAGTGGATAAGGTGTCGGCTGGCCAAGGTGGCTGGAAGGAATATAATCTATGGTGGAAGCTTACAGAAGGACATCATGGTAAGGAGTGGTGAACTCGGGCACAGTGGAGCATGCGCCCATGGAGGACCACATTCGGACACTTGGCATGGATCGAGGCCGCGAGAAGAATGAGTTGGCAATTGAAGGCTATATATCTGGCGCTACTAGAAGTAAATGAGAAGAAGAAGAGAGAGAAAAAAAAAAAAGATAGAGGCGGAGCTCTACGAAAATCTTTATGAGGACTCTATTAGCTTGGGTAAATAAGTGTAGGAAAGGATGTATCAATGGTTTGGGGTTATAAATTTTCTTTTGAGAGCTTAGCTATATGAATCCGAGTTATAATGCATGGCTTTGTGGTTTGCTCTTTTGTGACATTATGTAATGGGCCTAATGAATGTAATGAGGTTACCGGTTTATGTGAATATGAACATTAATGGTTACGAAGCATACATCCTTCTTCATAGCTCTTTTTCATTTATATGAATGTTTGTTAATGTACAACTTCCTTTCTGTTTTGGTATAAGTTCTATAATCTATTAAGCACTTTTCTATCTGGAATGACTGAGGATCTCGAAGCTATTTTGAGCTCTATGGTGTCGTATGTCTTATTTCCTCTCAAATCTCTTAAACTTAGATCATAGATGATGTTTCCCACTAAACTCATATAAAGGAGATACTTGACGCTGTGTCATACCTCGGGTGAGCACCTAGTGCCCATTGGATGATAGGTCGGCGCGCATGGGGTTTCCTTGTTCTTTGATGGGTGTAAAAATGACTATTTCCATTGAAATGCGAAGCTACCAAAGCATTTGAGAAGATGAAGGAGGCCATGTGCACCACTCTAATTCTAGCTACTCCATAATTTTCCAAAACATTCAGCATTGGGATGTGATGCTTCATGGTATGGTATGAGGTAGTACTCGTGCGAGAGGGTCATCTCATTACCTTTGAGAGTCATCAATTCAAAGGTAAGAATATGTCAAAACCAAATTATGAGAAGGAAATGTTATCCATACTTCTTGTAGTAAAGAAACAAAGACCATATCGATGGACAGAGACACTTGAAAGTAAAGACAAGTCATGATAGTTTGAAATGATTCTTAGAGCAACGTTTATCATTTGAAGAATAGCAAAAAAGGGTCTCAAAAATGTTGGGGTATGATTTTGAGATAATCTGCAAAAAGGGAAGGAGAATAAAGTTTTTGATGCTCTATCTCGGAAGGGCGAGTCGATTGAGACATTGTTATGTGCCATATCTATATTTTGCGAAGATTAGGTTGAGGAGGAAAGGTTTGAATGACAAGATGACCCAAGTACACAAAATATCATTCGAGAATCTCCAACACGATCCAAGCATGCCGAGAAAAAAATGTATGGAAAGGGATGCTTTATGGTACGAGGATAGATTATACCTATGTAAGAACTCAACCCTAAAAATAGGGTTCTATATGAACTCAATGCTTCTCCGGTAGAGGCATTCTCGGTTCTTAAAGACTTGCTATCTAATCAAACAAGATTTATTATGGGAAGGGATAAAATAGGATGTCCAAAATTTTGTGGCAAAATACATGGTTTGTATGCAAAATAAGGTTGAAACAATTAAGTCCATGTGTCTTTCTGACCCTCTATTTATTCCTAGTCGGAGGTGGTGGGCGAGGTTCCCATGGACTTCATCACATGATTACCTAAATTAGAAGGAAAAAAATGTACTCATGGTTGTGGTGGATAGACTCACCAAATATGCCCATTTTTGTGCCTTGTCACACCCATTTGTCACAAGTACAGATAGCAACAACCTTCATGGATACAATTCAAAAGCTACATGGGACACCAAATATTATAGTAAGTGATCGAGACCATATATTTACTAGTAATTTTTGGATTGATTTGTTTTCATGTTTGGGTACTCAGCTAGCTCAGTAGCTCTTCTTATCATCCCCAGTCTGATGGGAAAATTGAGGTGGTAAACAAGTGCTTGGAAGGATATCTTCATTGTTTTACCTCAGATAAGCAAGTGAGATGGGTCCAATGGCTGCCACTTGCAAAATGGTGGTATAACACTTCTTTCCATACTTCATCTAAAATGTCTCCTTTTTGGCATTATATGGGTACCATCCACCATCCATCACCTCATCCTTGAGAGGCCAACCAAAGGTTAGAGCAGTTGAAGAGCACATTCACCACCAACAAGAGGTACTTTTTAGTCTCAAGGAGAACTTGGCCATGGCACAAAACCACATGAAGCAACAGGTTGATCAACATCGCAATGAAAGACATTTTGAAGTCGGTGATTGGGTTTTTGTGTGTTCTGACCATATAAGCAAATGTATTTGAAACAACAGATAAGGATAACATGCTTTCACTTGAGTATTATGGCCCTTATCAAGTGTTGCGAAAAGGCTGATCTTGTAGCATACAAACTAGAACTCCATCAGACAACTGACCAGAATACATCGATCTTCCATGTTTTTGCTTGAAGAAGGTAATCGGGCAAAGGGTATCATCCTGAAGACGGTGTTTCTTGAGCTCGATGAGGAGGAAGAATCATCTTGAAACCATAATGCATCCTCGAGAAGCGCACTAAGCGATTGAGGATAAGGGTCATTATTGAGTATCTAATCAAGTGGAAGAATCTAGACATTGAAGATGCAACATGGAGCGATGCGACATTCCTACACAAGTATCGAGCTTATGACATTAGGGACAATGTTGCTCAGAAGGAAGGGCATGATACGTCCTTAATCCTATATCTTATGTTAGATGTGTATAGTTGATTTGTGGCTATCATAACTTATTATTATGTTGTATATGTTTCATATATGTTATAATATCATTAGTAGGTCGGTCTTGGTGATGGCCATAACATTGGAATAGTATATATAGGAGTTAGAATATATAGGAATTAGAATGTATAGGAATTAACCATCATATTGAACACTTAAGTCTTATTGTATGGTTTGGACGCGTTGCCCCCTCAAAGTGGCTAAGTTATTCTACTTGCATATTGTGATAATTTCTCTACATTTTGGTTTTATTTGGTGTT
This sequence comes from Taxus wallichiana var. yunnanensis, assembly GCA_018340775.1. Taxonomy (NCBI): domain Eukaryota; kingdom Viridiplantae; phylum Streptophyta; class Pinopsida; order Cupressales; family Taxaceae; genus Taxus; species Taxus wallichiana. Next base: position 770,519,200 of record CM031239.1, on the reverse strand, counting down.
CTATTCTTGTTGATATTCATATCTAAGTAATTTCATTACAATCAATAATGACAATCTTAAGTCCCTCATACTTCTCTGGGGCAGAGCCCACTGAACCCGCATTGAAAATAGGAATAAGGAAAATATTGAGTTTCTTGTGCATGATTGCTTGCCGATAAGATTAGAAGTGGAGGACTTCCCAAAATCCACGTCATCCCTTCCACTACTACTCTTCGTAGGGAGTTTTGCTTCGCCACATCAAACATCTCAATCACCTCTTGTTGTCATGTTGAATGTCTAACATTCAAAATTGAAAATTTTGGTCATGACAATTAAGCTTAAACGCCATTTAATGACAACCCACGTAGTCACTTCGGGTTTGTGGCATCCTCATTATATTTGAGAGAAAAGTGCTAACATGGTTTTCAAGGGTGTTTCATGTGCGAGGAATGGATCGAGTTGAATTCACGGTAAGACTAAGCTTCGAGGTGGAAGAGTACTCTCGGGGCACTAAATTGGCTTTTTAGGCATATTGCGGCATGAAGACACCCTCAGAGCCCGACTAGAAAGGATCGACCCATCTGGGATTAGTGTAGGAGAGAAATGAAGTGATCTAAGGAAGTTTAAGGAAATTTTGTGATGGCGATTGACATTGGGAACAATTCAAGCAAAACTAGGTTGTTTCGGGCACATGGAATGAAGGCTTGATGGAGAAAGTCCCTTGTTCTAAAGATTTTGGGAATTTGAAAAGATTTAAAAGCCCATCAAATAGTCAATGGAAAGCTCTTTGAATTATCCACATGATGGACACATCAATTTTCTCTAAGTCTTGAAGATCTTTCGTGATAGCTCAAGTCAACATTGTTGCTCCTTGGTGCCCGAAAAGGGTGAATGGTGTCATAACTCAAATTGAAAGTTGAATCAAGTCTTGAAAGTTGTGAATTCTTTGGAGTCAAAATCATATAAGATTTCTCGTCTAAACTCTAACTTTTGCTCTTGGAGCCGAAAAAGTGACCTCTTTGTTCTAATTCTACATTGGGATGATGACATCAATGTCACTTAAAGCCTTGAGTGCACTTTTGGACCATGTGTGTCCCCTTTACTTTGTCCCGAGGTGCGAGGAGACATGAGGTACACAAAAGTGTGCCCCTTATGCATGTTTTTCTTTCGTCACTTAAAACTTGTGACTTGGGTGGTTAGGTAAGCATAATGCGAAAGTCGGACCCCCTCCTCATGTGAGTCTCACCCTTGGCGCATTTTTTGAGATAGTGTGTCCCATTTTCTTTTTCCTAAGGTGCGAGGGACATAAGGGACAAAAAAAGTGTGCTCCCCTATCTCGGTTAGCCCCGAACATGAAAAACAAAAATTGAGCCCCAAGTGCTAGATTTCCACGCCCCTCCACGCCTCTCATGACAATTGGCATGATCTAATGTAAAGTGCATTCTTGTGTCCCTTTTGTCCCTTTGCCCCTCTTGTCCCCTATGTTTTAGGATGCATCTCCACTTGACCCTCATCGACCTCGGTTAAGCTTGTTTGGGTTAAGCATGAATTAAGGTTTGCAAGTGAAATAGAAAAGCCTCATGTTGAAACACTTAATTAACCATTTTTAAGTTTTAAAGCTTTATTTTCCATCTGAAGCTCTCTCCCATGTTATTATGCCAAAGACCTCATATCTTGAAAATGGAAAGTTGTTCATATATCTCAAACCCTTTGTCTAATTTCTATGAGATTTTAACAATAGCTCCTTACAAACATCTTGCAAATGATTCTAACCTTGCATCCAATGGTGGTCTACATTATTTTTAAAAACTCATTTTCAAATCTATGGTGTTACAGCGATTGAAATACTCTAAAAATTGGAGCAAAGCATCCTTGTAAAATAACAAAACTTTTGAGACCACTCTTATTCCATTACGAAACCAGGAAGTCCCACTTTTAAAACTAGCAAGTCTTATTAAGTTTCACAACCTATAAATAGTAAGTTCTACAAACAATTCATTCTATGAGTTGTCATTGCTCCTTGCACATCAAGAATACTCAAAAGTGCCAAATTGAGCAACTGGTAACTAAAATAGACTTCTCAAACGAAGAATTACTAAAAATAGTAAGTGTCGGAATATTGATCAAGGAACAATGATGTTGACTTGCCCATGTTGATGGAAGAACACCTAGATGTGTTTTGACATAATCATAATTTGACAATATACAATTTCATTTGAGTATGGGAATAGTTTCTCTATTTTTTAGAAGAAGGCCTTTTTTAATGAAGAATGGATGGACAAGAAGGTGTTTGAGTCTCCCAAGCTCTGTTCCATTGAAGGACGGAGGTATCTTTGTCCAAAGGTGAATTTTGAAGTCACGAGGAGTAAGGTGATGATCTCCATATTCCAACTCCAACCTTGTGTTCAACTCTCTTTCCTAGTGGAGGCAAAATAGGACCCTCATGTTTGCAGATCAAGAATTCATCACGAGTCCAGTTGGTGCAAGTCTCGTAGCAGTGTTTTTGAACACTTATTCAATGCTTTGGAATGTGTCTACATCTCACAAGAAGAGGAAGTTGCTCGATCACGGTGTTTTCAAGGTTAACATGAGGTCGAAGGAAAGAGCTTCATTCTCGAGACATTCTCCCAAGATTCATCAAAAGCGGACTTTTCATCAACGAAGCTTCCCCATCTCTACGAATTTCCACTTCTCTCTCTTCTTCTCTCCCCCTCCCTCTCTCTCTAACATTCTATTTCTTCATTGGGAATGTACTTTTTCACTCTTTCGTCTTATTCACTTAAGTGGCCTTATTTTGCATTATAAAGTCCCTTTTCAAAAATAAGAAAAAGACTTAATTTGATTCTAGGGAATGTGAAAGGTCACAAGTGGTGGTGAGGTGAAAAGTCATCTTTGTAAGCTATAAATTGGGATGATCTCTCCATTCCAAAGGGGTTAGCATTTGTTGATTGTTGTTAACTCTTGGCCTTTGTTTCACTACTATTGCAAACAATAACCTATATTCTTCTATCTCCTTGCATGTGTTCTTCTACTTTCTCTACGTTTCAATTTTACAAGCATTGTAATCTTGTCTGAACCAAGAAGAAGCTGTCTTTAATTAATGAATCAAGTAGAACTTTGTGTCTCTGATTCATTAGTGTTGCTATTGCTTACATGGTTGATTTTTCATATTGAATGTGGAAAAACTCTAATAAATATTGGTGAAAATGCAGGGAGTGCGTACTCACAATCTTAACCCCTTCTCTATGTTTTCCTACTTCCCTTTACCTATTTCGAGTAAATTCCTATCTTGTACATTGTCAAGCCACATCTGCCACAGAGTTTAATGGAAGTACTTTTGTGTGATCCTCGGTTTAGCAAGCCACCCACCATCTTTTTTTCCTACACTCAATAAATGAGAGTCTCCCCATACCCGAGGAGGGACCTAGCCCCGTGATCATTGGTGAAAATCACTAATTTGTCCTCCAACAAATAATTTCACCAACACCTATGCACCAAACGTGAACACTAGGTACACTAACGCCTTGAAAGTAAGGATTTTAAACCACCTCGGGATTCTTCGAGGGGCTAGGAAGTGTGAAACACCATTAAGGTTTCTACTTCCTGGCACTATTCTTTCCTTGATGATTCTTTCTATAGATAATTGTGGATCATTCTCTATCCACATATAGTTGTTACATACCCCAATCTTACGGCTCCCAATCGAAACTCATGTTGCTAGAGTTCTTCTTAATTGCCAAAAAAATTCATTACCTTGCACTTGTTAATGTCGCATTCCATCCCTATTTATCTCTCCAAACTTGAATCTTACGTGGCATTTCCTTGAGGTCTCCTATAAAAATTTTCATAGCCACCAAGTCATCTGCAGAACATCAACCCAACAATAATAGCTTGATAAGCCCAGTACCGCCACGCCCATCCCCTCAAAATCATTAATTATGTCATTTATGAAGATGTTAAAGAGGGTGGGCGGCTTGGCAACTCTTGGTCTTACACCTCTTTTCACAAGGATGGGAGATGACAACAAACCTTCATACCTAACCCGAACCAATGAGCCGTTATACGAGTTCTAGAAAGAAGTGGAAGGCCTTCCCCACTCCCGCCCCGAGAAGCTTCCTAAACAATGCCTCGTGCGGGACCATGTCATAGGCTTTCTTAAAATCTATGAACACCATGTAAATAGGCTTCTTGTTTGTATTTGTTGGCATTTTGGGAACTTAGCAGAAAGATTTACGTGAATGTTGGAATTATGTGTGGATGTTGAGTTATTTCAACACCTCTCTTGATTAGACAACTTTGGAATGCGATGAGGATGATATGATGCCTTGACATCAACTAATTAGGTGACTTGGATCAAAGCGGGGCTAGAAGAGCACAAGTATACAATCTTCTAAGATCTTGTTGATCAATGGTTTCGGCCGTTGAATTTAATTTTCCACATTTAAGTAATCAATAATTTTGTTGCGGGAAGTCCAAGTATTCAATCTATAACATTCGGAAAGTTGATGTATCATATTATTAAAAGCCATGTGTGCATTCATAAGCATAATGTTTTGTAATCCATGTGCATTCGCAAGATCAAACTTGCAATGTAGGAGGTCGATAGGCCGACTCCCCAAAGCGAGAAATAAAAGATCTAGAATTGGTGTAAACCACAAAAAAATTGTGCATCTCATACTCAATAGTCCAAAACTTGAGGTTATTGAATAACGACCTTGAATGTATTATATTGTTAGGCACGCACATGTGCATTCACAAGCATAATATTTTGTAATCCATATGTGTTCACAAGACCACACTTGCATTATCACAGTGTCTGTGAAGCATTTACAACTTTGCCCAAAGACAAAATACTAGAAGATCTAGAATTGGTACTAACCCACTGAAAAAAATTGTGCGGCGCATTCTCAAAGGTCGAAAACTTCATGTCTCAGAAAAAAGCCTAAAAATAATGATTCACACATGAGCCTTTATCCAGGACATTACTAAATGTGATAAAAACATGAAGGAATTGCCTTCCATCATGCGAGCAGATCTGGAACTGGAATGAAAGCAAAAGGAATAAGAATAATATTTAATAAATATAATATAAACAATATAAACGTAAATAATTTGGATGTTAATTAGATGAAAAAAAAATTATTGATCGGGGATTGGCTGAAATTACTAAATCACGATCTGGCATCTACAAACTGAAAATTTCATTTTAAATTATACCTTTAGATCATTTTAATATGAAAGAGTTTAATTTGCTTCTATTCCATGGAAGTTCTTGTTATCCAAAATAAGCCCCTTGCTTATTTTTGGTTAACCCCTTCATTCCTCCTTGCTGTGTGCCTCGAGTCATGAATTTTTCACTTTCGGGCTCTCAAAATGTTATCGAAATGGCACCATTGGATAAAGCTCATTCTCGAAGCTTTCCCAGGAAGGTAAAGTTTTCCTCCTAACTCCATGTATTTTTGAAGTTATGGCTCGGTGGAGTTTGTGTGGGAAATTTTCCACTGGGCGATTCAGTGTGTCGAAACTACCACGTCATCATCGTGGCATCGGGTGGTGGGAGAAATTTTCAAAATTTTACCAAGTATTGGTGCAATGGGAAAATTTCCCATGGAAGGCCCACGGCGAATGGGAGCACGCCACGTCGGCAAAAGTGGTGGGAGGAGTCAACTTAGAAATTTTTAACAAGTGTTTGGCGGGGTTCGAGAAAAAATTTGCCCAGGGCACGCCGGCAAATAAGATGAGGCCACGTGTCGAGGCGGGAGGAGTTAGGAGAATTTTCCCAAAGGATTGGCGCAAACAATTTTTTCGGCCCGCATCCAATAGCATTGTGCCACATGTCCTTAGGCCGAAGGAATGTCGGGGCAAAGGAAATATAAAAAATTGCCAAAGTGTTTGGCGGGGCGCAAAGAAGAAATTTTGCCCGAGGCCACGCTTGAACTAGTGAGATCGCACCACGTGTCTTGGGCGTCGGGTTCGAGGTGCGAAAGGATTTTCCTTTTCGCCCAAGTTTGGAAAATTTCAAAAGTAAAGCCCGCCCCCAAAACCCGAGCCAATGGGAGGAGGCCACGTGTCACAGGGGCCGTCGGGGTCGAACCGGTGGGGAGAAGTTGGGAAATTTTCCCAAAGGTTAGCACAAAGGAAATTTTAGCCCCAAGGCCCGCCAACCAACAGAACCACCACATGTCCTCAAACCGGTGGAGCACGGGAAAAGTTGGGATTTTTTCCAAAGCAAAATCAAAGGAAAATTGAAGGAAAGCCCGCCCCCAAAACCCGAGCCAATAGGATCATGCCACGTGTCCACGTGGCGGCAAAAACACAAGGCAAGCCGCGAGAGGAAAATGAACATGAAAGGCCCGCGTCGATGGGGTTGTGCCACGTGTCGGCTCTTTCAAGGAAGATGGTCAACAATGACGGAAGAGTTGAGAACAAAGCTTCGTGACCAATCAAATCACGCCACTTGTCCTCGGGTCATCCAATGGCGGAGAATTTTTGGAAAATTTTCCCAAAGCCACGAGCGATGGAAAATGAAGCGAGGAAGGGCCCATGACCAATCAAATCATGCCACATGGCACCGGGCGGTGGGGCACGGAGATTTTGGAGAAATTTTCCCAAATACAAAAAAGTGGGAAAATTTCAAATTTTTGGCAACCCAACCCATTTTGGCCATGTTTTGCCTTAAATGTTCATAAGGGCATATCTTTCGATCCAAAGCTCGATTTTCGCGTTCTTTATATCAATGTAACGTTGGTGAAATTCTCTACATGATTCGGGGTTGATTTTGTGTTTTGGTGGAGTTTGGAGAGAAAATTGGAAACGCCTCGGCACTTGAAATGAACAAAGCGACATCAACCACCATTTTTAATGAAGTATGGCACGCATTCTCTCCCAGCATGGTTAAAAACGTCGAGGATGGAATTTTGAGGGTGCCCATGTTGTTTTAATACCATTTGGTTGGTGGTTGAAGCATCTTTCATGTTTTCCCATGTTTCTCTCTCCTGAGCTCGAATGGGCATTGTAAAAGCCAAAATGGGCTCATTTTTGAAACAATTAGACATTTTTCTTGCTCTGCAACTTCTCTTTTCTTCCTCATCAGGTAGATTTGTGGAGTTTTACCTTTTCACACAACTACAACATCTCTTTTTGCCTCTTGGCCATTGTAATGCACTGTATTGGACTTGGAATGATAATGTATGCTCTGTGATTAAAATTTTCTCAATCCTTTCATATGTTTATCATTGTTTTCCTGATCTCTCATTACATTTTGGCAATTTGTGCATGTTTTGTGTTTGTATTTCCTTGTGAATTGTGTATGTTTTGTAGTAGCAGGTGTCTACTACTCCTTTGGTGCATCACCTTAATTAGACTAGGTTTATTCTTTGTATCTTCTCAACCCTGTCTCCTTGGCAAAGTTTGATTAAAATATAGGTAAACCCTCTGCAGAATGTTATGCACACACTACGAGAGGAGTCGAGAAACCAGCCTCTAATCGGAAGATCTTTTCAGTCCTACAGCAATTCCCACACTTGTGTGAAAAGATCCAATGTTGTGCAATCACACTTTGGATGCTAAAATGTCAACCAAAAAATCTTATAGAACATCCAGAGGGTCCTGCTGATTTGCACTAACAGTTCCATTTTTCCAGAATGTATCTTGATTTTAGCCCTATTTCTTCTTACTTTCATGGCTTTTAGTTTGTCATAGGTGTATCCCATTTTTATACACTTGAAATATATGACTTTGTACTTTTCAAAGTAAACAATCTTATGCCTAAAACAACCAAAACAATTGCGATAAATCTTAAGTGCATAGTGCTGCACTTATACTTCCCCTCACGAGTGGCAATACAATATCTCCAATTTGTCACTTTGGGCAAGTACCTACATGCTATCAAGAAGCAGTAACCTGTAAACTAGGAATTCCCGTCTATTTGATGTAATGAAAAATGATAACTAGAAAGAAAAATACAAGATCTCTGGAATTGGCAGATTGAAACAGTCTCTCTTTAAAAAATGAAGGAAAGACCCTGCTCTTAGCAGAAGAGTCAATCTTACGCCTAAAACAACCAAAACAATTGTGATAAATCTTAAGTGCATAGTGCTGCACTTATACTTCCCCTCATGAGTGGAAATACAATATCTCCAATTTGTCACTTTGGGCAAAGTACCTACATGCTATCAAGAAGCAGTAACCTGTAACCTAGGAATTCCCATCTATTAGATGTAATGAAAAATGAAAACTAGAAAGAAAAATACAAGATCTCTGGAATTGGCATATTGAAACAGTCTCTCTTTAAAAAATGAAGGGAAAGACCCTGCTCTTAGCAGAAGAGTCAATATAGAAATAATAAAAGACAGGTTTTTCATTAATAAAATAGAAAAATGACATGTGAATTGCCAACTGAAATTTGTTGATCTCAAAAAGAATAAAGAAATTACATAATCCTGTAGGATCACATGGAACAAGGGCAAGACAAATAGACCAAAAAGCAGCTACTACTTTCTTCATAGTTCCTTTTGGCCTCCCGGTAATTCAAATCGGATCCCGAATCTTATCTGGTTTCCAATAAAAGCTTACAGTATGCAATGCATCCCTTGATGAACCTTAAAGGGCAGATGTGACTGCCTCCAAAGAGGGTGCAGATTCCATCACATGCAGAACCCACATAGGAACTCTCTAATTTTGAATTCACAATCATTTGAATCGCCGTTTTGCTTCACTGTATAGAATTACCCCAATGACCGTGAGGGTGTAACCAAGCATTCCTATAAAAGATACAGGATTTCTGAAAAGCAAGATAGAAACTACTACTGCCACAGCTCCTTTGCATTGCCTAGTACCTGTAAAATAAGTTGGCACAATTTTATGAAATTCTTCACATTCTAAACATAAGTAATCCTTGGAGGAGAGCTTTCTTCAATCATATACTGACCCATCCAGCAATCTCCAACAACCTCAAATACCATACATTGGTATAAATTTTAAGAAAATAAAGATGATAACTTTATTGCCTATCGCCTAATTCTCAACGTAATATGGATATAATGCAATGAAGCAAAATATTTTGTAGGATTACCTGAAATGCTTGAAGAAATGATTGACAAGCAAAAAGGACAGTTCTAATGGGGCTAGTAATTATCAAAAACTGTGAGGTGCATCAATTTTAAATAAAAAGGAATGCAAAATTAAAATAGATAGATAAAAATAACAGGAAAAAATACATAGAACAAGCAAATTTATGGCTTGCAAAACTACCCTTGAGAAAGAGCTTTGCAGAACCACTTGAAGTTTATATCACGAAATAAGAGATTCAAAATACTGATTCAGATATTATAAATTGAAATTGCCACATGAAAAGCAGACTTATTTCATGTAATAGATATAAATTCAAATAAATCAACTAAAACCCAGAACATGTTTTCTGTATAGGGGCATGTTTATAGTTTTAAAAGAATGTTAAAAATAAAAAATATGGCCAATTTAAAGCTCAGTAAAGTAATATTATTGGGCAAAAACAAAACGTGGTTGAATGATAAGAAAAATCCTCATCTTGATAAATGTAAACTTTATCAGTGAAGCAACTTTTTTCCCGTCAAACCTGAGCTTACTTGAGGCCACAATGACTAAACATTTAACATGCAAATTCATATCAGCCCTTTACAAATGCTGCTCATGTAAACAATGAAAGTGGCCAAATCATATAACTATGCATTAACAACACAAATTCATATCATTCGGTACAAATCCTGCTCATGCAAGCAATGAAAATGGCCGCCATTTGAGCATTGAAAAAAATACAGAAAAGGCCAAATCAAATGTTTTTATCTTCCATTAAAAATAAACAAAAGATATCGTAATTGAAGGCTTCTGTGAGCAATTTAATTAGATTACTAGTTTTTTTGGGATTTTATTTGTGTGATCCATTGAATCTGAGCAAATGTAAAGCCAAACCTTATAAGTAGGCCTCAAACACAAATTCACCCCAGCGCTCCTGTTCATGTGAACAGTGCGGCCATCTGAGAATTGAAAAATATAAAAAAGATGTATCTGCTCTTAAAATTACACAAAAGATATTGTAATTGAAGGCTTCTGCGTGCAATTTAATTAGATTTCCGTTTTTTGGGGATTTTATTCGTGTGTGTGTTTAAGTCATCTCATGATGATCTCCATGAGCAGTCATTACCTAATAACATTGTGAAATCCCAAATAACTAATACTCTAATCAATATTGTGAAAGGTTATAATAGCCTATCATATTGTGACAACTATATATTAGTTACTGGCTTACTCTAGAGATGGCCACTTTAAAGCTCCGTAAAGCAATGATCTTGGACATAAAAAAATGTGGATAGATCATTAAAAATTCCTTCTAACGTGAACTTTATCAGCAAAGCAATGTTTGTTCCATTGAATCTCAGTAAATGTAATGCCAAATCTTATAAGTAGGCCTTAAACAATCAGAACATACAAATTCACCCCAGTGTTTCCATTCATGTGAACAATGTGGCCATCTGAGTTTTGAAAAATATACAAAAAGACACATCTGCCATTAAAAATAACAAACAAGATTGTGTTAAGGTTCTAATAGCCTAACATATTGTAACAACAATATATATTTATAGGATTCCAGCTAAATTGCTACCTTGGGACCCTAGTCAAACATCAGTGTGGTATATACTACTGATTAGGCATGTTTTTAGAGTTAAAGTTTTCAACATAAGGTCTCGCAATCCAACAAAAAGTTCAAAATCCAAAGTTATAATTTGAAAGGCAGATGGAAAGTTTGAGACCATCTTGATTATTCACATGAATATATATGCTGTAACAGGTGTTTCTCAGGAAAGGAAAAATCTTGGAGAACGAAAAGCCCAGCTGAGTTGAATAAAGCAGCCATAGTACGTATAAATGTTAAAACCGGATATATTTAATAAATAAAATATTTCTAAAATGTTTTCCTAAAACAGACTATGCAAATTGATCTCTTGAGATGTTAAACATTATTATTTTAAACATTACTGTCTAATTAGTTAGTGATTAGATATTAATTTACATTAATAGTGGCATGCTTCAAACAAAACTAAATTAGGTTGAGGATTTTAAATAGTGTTCTCAACATAAAAATATTTTCAATATATCAAACATGTCAGAACTGCATTCTAGTAAGTTGAAACTTGGAAGTAAATCTCTCTTGCCCTATTTTCTTGCAAAACCAACTACATTGCGGAATAAATACAGAAAGATACTGCCATCTAGCTTCAGTTGACAAGAAAAACAGCTTAATCAATACGAAATGAAGATCCTTATAAAAATCCGAGGAAATCCCTATTTGCTACCATGATTCTTGCAGTGTCTGACTAATCTGGGTGGCAAAATACTTTTGTGACTCAAAAGATTGCCTTCCATATTCTGAGCTCAATTGTCTGTCATCCTAGAGTAATTTATTATTCTGAAGTCTGAAAGTTACAAATATACAAAGCCATATTAGGCAACTTGGGTAAGGCATGGATTGCAGCATCAAATACTGGCATAAAAGGTGCTCTTGGCATAGAAAACCTGAACTCTTCTAAAAGACATGCCAGATACCAGCCAATTAACAGCATAATTTTATCCCAATCATCTTAGGAGATTGCTGCATACAAAATTGCTTGCTTCCTAATTAAGACTGTGTGAAATAAATATTACAAATAGCATAAGACAAACACCCTAAAGAAACAAAAGAAACAACACATGGGAAGGACCAAATGGATCTATTGCTACGATTTTGATTTTGATTTTGAGCAGGTGATGTACAAGGACAATGCTTGCACCAACTTATTCATCCTCCAAGTTAGAGCCTCAACCGTCTAGGGAATTACCCCAAACGTGCGCTACCGCTGTGGTTGCATCCAAACTGCCTGTGATCCCACTGTCCAGGGATTGCACTAACACGTGAACAAGCACAAGGGTCATCCGCCCCCTGCACCTGAAACATGCGCCTGGTAACACTCATATTACTATCGCCTTTGTGTACCCAACAATAAGGTTTTCCCTACCCAACTGGGCATTGGCTCATTGTATTAGAAAACTGGTGACATGAAAGATTAAGCACAAAGTGAACTCACAAAGATAAGAAAAACTCAGGATAATCCAAGGATGAACAAGACAGCTTTTGGTTGAGTGACAGTATTCTTCTGAACTGCGAATGATACGAAACATATTCAAGTAGGCCAAAATGTAGAGAACTGAAGATTTAATTGAGAGCAAATGAAGTGAGATGGCAAAGAGAAGTATTCAGACGGGCATGCACTTGGTCAATTGCTCTCAAAGATAATTGAATTGAAAAGTCGATCATTATTTTCAAGTATTCAAGTATTGATTTGACCAAATTGCATTCTCAAGTCGTATGGGTTGTAGCAACAGAAATAGGTCAACTGTAATCAGATTACTCATTATAAATGAGGTAGTTCAATAGATATTGTTTCTATGGTGAAGTATCCAATATATGATGTGAAATTAGATCTCTAACATGTTCACCAAACTGAGAGATGAATCTAAGGCATAATATGTATATCAAGGTGGACCAAGATGTATCCAACTCAGGGCTCTGTAGACCTTCAAGTCAAACCCAAAAGAAATGATCAAGGAAGAAAGCATTCACATTAGCTTTCAGATAGTTAATTGTTGTGGAAGATGATTAATTAAAACATGTATTATTTTCAAGAGCCATAAGACATAAAATCGTAATCAATCATCCAACATTGCATCTCTAGTCATGTGACCTAAGATAGATTGTGATCAGGTTGGACAGTACTAGTGAGGAAATGCAATAGATCTTACTTCAGTGGCGAATTGTTCAGTACAAAAGATATTACACTGTACCCCCTCTGCTTTTGCTTAGTGCTTGGAAACTTTGTATAATGTAACAATTGGCTTGAGTAAGCCCACGGACAGTTCTAGTGTGTCAACAAATGAAAAAAGTTGTTTTTTTAATTCACCAGATACATGTCAGTTTTCTCAAGCAAATGAATCGGCATGCAACATGTGCAACAGCAGAAAACAATTCTAGAATCACAATCAAAAATTTAGAACAGGCTGACAGTTTAAAGTTACACAAGGCTGATTGAAATGAAGCTAATAAACGACTCGATAGCTCAATATTTCTGTTAACAACAGCACAAGAATAAGAAAAGAATAAACTGTACGCTTAAAACACCAGAACTCTGATGGACAGAAATCAACATGCAGGTGGAATGACTGCATTGAATCTTATCTTAATCTGTTTCAATTGATTAAATCTTGACCCTAGGCTTTGAGAACATGCAGGGAGTAATTAACCTGTTCAATTCATTCCCGCTGCAGGAAAACAATAGAGCAAATACATAATACATATCAACACACACATATATATAATACATCAAAGGGCATGACCTCTCAATTAGATTAGAACAAAACCTCTTGTTACTATTAACATTATTAGTTTTTCAAGATTTTCTAGAGACAGTTGGGCATGAAGATGAAATGATGTGGGATCATTGAGGCCAAGAATTGTTTGTGAAGATCATGCCAGGAGTAATCCAAAGTGGTTCGACTGTTACAGATTTGGTTACTTCTGTTGATCAGATTAATCAATATAAAAGGATTCAACAATGCAGTTGAATTAAAGTTTCAATATTTTCACGGTCCATAAGATGGAGAACAGGATTCTGGATTTGGAACTGCATGAGAGTTTTTTTAAATCGACACGTTTGAATCGACACCCATGATTCATCATCAGTAACGACCATTTGAAAGAAATTACGAATTGAATTATAAGAACAATTATGCAGATGTAGATTGTGTGTGGTTTACCACAAATAAGGCATTGCGTGTGGAACAATTGTTTATACCTCCAAGCATAAGAGTTCGCAATAAAGATCAATGGAAGAAGAATTTCAAGGCAGATCATATTTTTCTATAAAAGTGACTAGTATCCCTAGCTGGCTACTTCAGAAGAGCCAAAATAATGCAAAAGCAAATTAAAGCACATGTTATCCAGTTTTCTCTAAACACAATCTCTGAGCCACTGTCCACTTTAATTGATTTGCAATGTTAGCCCCACAATCAAGATAACCTAGATCTAAAGGGAAAACTACATCTGAAGATAGTTGCTGCAGTCCCCAGTATAACCCTACAAATCTGACCAGCGTCAGGCCATGAAGTCCATATTCTTATAAGAGCTTGTGTTGACATGCAAATACAAGGCAGAAGTAGAACTACCCACATGAAACAAAATTGTCTACAGAATATGGACATGCATAGCTTTCTACATATTATTAAAAAAATGCATTAAGACCAATCAAGCACATCTTCAAGTAAAATCTAAACAAATTTCAAAGTTCATGACTAAAAACTAGTTCAAAATTTGTTCTGAAGATAGCTGGATGGTGGATACTTAAAACTACTAATCGATGGTAAAAATCATTTCATCATAACGCATAAGAAGGGAACAGGATAAGTTATAACTTAAAGAATGCAACATACCTGGAGGAGTTAAAGCACTAGTGTGCTTGGTGACCAAAAATTTGTCAAGTTCACAAAATACGCTAGGGCTGAGTTGAAAAGAAGGTAGAATACAATTTTCACGTCCTTTCTTGCAAGTGCTATGGTTATCCCAAGCACATTAGGTTCCATAAAGTAGTGTTGCAGGTAGCAGAACTACTACTGCAATAGGAGCCATATAAAGAAGCAGATTCATGGAGCTCAGCTTCTCCCTGTCATTAGTCACAACAAACAGACAGAGAATAAGATATTCTGATGCTTTTAAATATTGAAAAAGGGCATGTTACTCAAAATACTTCAGAACATCAAAAGTTAATTTTTACATCCCGTGATAAATTTTGCAGCAAAAAACTGATATACCATCATGGTGCGGGTGCATTGCAGTAGTTTTCTTTACAAGAAAGAACATTTTTATCAAATACTGTGTTTTGTTAATGCACATTCTTATGCTGCAGAGAGGAATACTTTGTTAAAGGGCGTGTAATTATATTGTTAATTTCAATAAATAATCTTGTGAGATGCCCAAATAGTAGTACTAAATTCTTTGCATGCTTTTTAAACACAGTTCTCGGGATTTATAAGATGTACATTGGACATACTGCAAAATACTAAATCAGATATGTCAGGAGGTAAATAATTTGCTGATGTCCAAACACCCCATGAACATTCGAGCTTTTAGTTCAATCGATTCTAATCTAGGCTAATTCTGCTTCAGATGTATTTACACTACATTCCTCTTAGATCCACGAACAAAATTGCACAGAACACAAGTTTGAGGAGCTCATATCCTGTTCAAATATTTCAATCAACAGCACCACATCTAGCCAATCACTAGTGAAACCTGATTCTTCTATCATATGCAAGTGAAACTGATTGATCAAAAGCATTTTCCATACTCTTCAAAACATAATACATCCTTTCCACATGGCACATGCTTTATTATAATTCAAGATGAATATTGCAAGTATACAAACACTTTACCATGCCAGTGTTTAAAGTCATCAGGAAAAAAAGAGCATTCAGGGTTTCCTTCAGTAGAAAGTTTGGATTACAGGGGAAAAATTCAGTAGCATGGAAAAGAAACTTCTCCGTTCTTGTTAATTTAATCACTTCAATACCAAACACCACAGACGCTTTTGTGCATGCTAGTAATTACCAATTATTTCAATTAATGGAACCAAATCTTAGCAAACAGTTACAAATGGTCTAAGAGAAAAAAGGAAGAGCTTGAGTTTTTAGCACAATACCCTTCAGAAGATAGTAAAAGCCCTGAAGAGAAAAAAGGAAGAGCTCAAGTTTTTTTAGCACAATACCCTTCAGAAGATAGTAAAAGCCCCTGAAGCACGGATTTGAGAGCTCTTGCAGCAGTAGCTGAAATGCACATTATGAATCCATAGAGATGAAAACTTGGCTCGCCCTTCAAAAACCAAAAATCAGAGTCACTTGTAATGATGTAATGCTCTTTAACACAGCAGATTGTACTACAAAATCCAAAAAAACAGAGTCACTTGTAATGATTTTAATGCTCTTTAACACAGAAGATTATACACAAATAAACATGAGAACCAAAAAATACATGCACTGAATGCAAACTATTACATAAAGGCAGCAACATGGAAAACATTAAAAGAAAACAAAAGAGCAAACCAACAATCTAGGCATGCTCTGTCAAATAATGCAGGTTATCCCTCATATTCTTTTAATATAATTGTAAATACAAAATAAAGATACAAAGTGAACAGAAGCCCCTCCCAAACACACACAAGCAGAGGTCATGGAAGCCAGTTTATTTCTGCCAACACACATTCACATGAATGTAAATGTTCGTATGAGTATGTGTGTATTCGTCTGTGTATACATGGGATGGGTGGATCAGCAAGTCTCAGTGTGCTCCAAACTTAGTCGTGAGGTCAAAATCTAAGGAGTACAAAACTTGAACAATGTATTCAACCAAAATCGATAAGGTTTCTCTTTTTTCTTCTACAAAGGGGCACATATGGCCCAGAGGCACTGATACTTCCAATGTACATGCGGCCAGACTGGTACTCCCAGTGTATATGGATTGACGAGGTTTAATTTACTCACAAGCTTGGTACTGGGTTAAAAGAAATCCAGGTGTTCACATTTGAATAAATATAAATTAGATGGAAAGAAATTCCATAGTGGGCATTCAAACTGGAATTGGAGTCTCATAAAGCAAATTGGCATCTGATTTGCTATAATGAAATAATTTAATTACATGCACAAGACCCAGCATTTGCGTGTATATACAAAATATACACACATTTATGTATATATAAAGTGTGTCTATATATATATATATATATATATATATATATTGAACAGAGAATCTCCTTGGCACAAGCAGGGGACATGGGAGCCAATTGTATCTCTGCCAAGACACGTGTGTGTGAATTTTACATACATGTACATATTCATGTAAACACATGAATATGTACATATAACACCACCCTGACAAGTATATATACAGGGACATACAACATATATTCACACACACACACACACATTAGTTTCATAAAAAGAACAGGTGGGAAAATAGAACTGACCCCGCTGGCAATGATGACCCTGTGACAACAGGAACAAAAGCGTAAGATATGTCAGCCAGGCCTCCCCCTTTCACAGTCATGACATAGGCAAACACTGCAGTAAGAATGGCGTAAGTGCCCCAACTGCCTGGTTAAATGACACCGGCAAAAACCTCAACGAGATATTCCACCCACAACAGACGTGCAGAAAATCACACTGGTGCAGAGATTTTCATGAACTGGACCCTTGACCTAATTGTTTGCATTGGGACCATCTTCATCCACACTATGCCCACATAGCTCAGCAAAAGAGCAGGCGGTCATATGGCACATGGTCAGAAATATAGGGGAACCTGAACCCATAGTTGCTGAGAAGATATTTGTTCAGCAGCAGTACCCTATGTTTGAGCAATACCAGGCACCCACTAGGCCTATGGTGAATACCCTGCTCTTGAAGAATTTGCAGATTGCTTGAGGGGATTCGATCCCCTGACCGAAGGCAACAGCTTTTCCTTCTCCTGAACCAGAGGATTAGCCATTTTCAGATCCTCTATGATTAGTACAGATCTATTTAGCTACAAATACACAGATCTGCATTGTGGGTATTGATTAACTCAACGAAGACTTATATGGGTATTACTTATTTTAATGTAGGCTTTTTGTGTGGTGTTAATTCAATGGAGGCTTGTATGCATATTGGTCATGGAGACCTCTCTGGTTAATAATGGTCAATTCGAGGGAAGACTTATGGGAGGAGGTATTCCTCAATTCAATGCCGGCTTCTGCGGGCATTTATCAATTCAATGTAGGTGATGTTGTTATTAAGTCCTTAGAGGCCTCGATCCCAGAATGATATTATAGAGGAGAGGATGGCATCGGTTGGTGACTCTTGGTAGTGAAATAAGGCCACAATTCTTGGCTCAACAACCTGGAGAGTTTTATATGGAGTGAATGCCCAGGAAGCTCTTTTTGGCCGATCGACGATCGACGATCGACGATCGACGAGAGAATATGTCGGTGTATGGAATTTGCTTTGGTCTCATATGCTTGTTTAGCTAGTGTAGAGGTGCGCGTCACACACTACCAAATGGAAGGTGAAGGTCAATGTGTTCAAGCGGTACCTAACTAGTGGTTTGGAGCTCTATTTTAAATATTAGTTTGATTTAAGAGGAAAAAACAATTTTATTTCTTATTTTGTCGTTTAGTGAGAAAGAAGTGGTTGTTTCTACCAACTAAACCACAAGCCACGAGCAAATAGGCCATTTTCTCTTTTCTTAGCTTTTATAAAATGGGGTTTTAATTATTATTGTGGAATTGCCTTTTTATTAGAAAAAAGTAAATAGGAAATTCTGAGTAGAGACGAGCGGAATACTCACGGTCCTCACAAAAAAGTTAAAAGCTGAGCATCTGAAAATGCCCGAAAGGCAGTGATGAAGCACTACGAGGAGCCAAACCAAGAGAACTATATAAAACTAGAGAACATTAAGCACGTGTCGCACGCTCAGGGAGGAGGAGGAGGATCATCCTGAGGAGGGATGAAAGCTCCACTCGATGGCTCGACGAAAGGAGGATCGGCACCGCCTGACCATCTTGATTGGGCGTTTGCATTTGCGAGAGGCACCATAATTCCCCAACCAGGAGGCGGAGAGCTATGGCAAACATCTAAAACTCCGTGCGGAGGAGGCCCTGCCTGAAGAACCTCTGCGGCCTTCCCAGAGTGGAGGACTCCCATCTCGGCCACTAAGAGGCGAGGTGAGAGAGCTGCCACCCCATAGAAGAGCGGGCGGTGTTTTGCAGTGACATCTCTGATACGGAGTCACTTGCAGTGGCAGCGTGGCGTGAGAGAGATGGTCGAGATAGGCGCGTGCAATGAGTCGGGAGGACCCGAGCTCATCGTGCGAGAGCACTCCCCAGGTGTGCGAGGCAATTCCTGCGTGTGAGAGCAAACTCCAAGTATTTTCAACTTGAGCTTGAATTTGTATGCACACAGTGGAGCAAAATAGCCACTTTATCATTAGTGGAAAATCACAAAATTGATCACTTTGGAATATATATTCGGTATTACGAGCTTCCCGGGTTTGAAAGAGAATACTGAAATCCTAAGCATGAATTACCATAGAGTGATATTAATAAACGTAGGCGAGGCAAAATCTCAAAACGATATCGTCATACCTGCGATAGAAAATTGAAATCGGGGTGGTAGGGTTAAAAATAAGCGTATGAATCGAAACAAACAGCTTGAACATGTGGAGCAAGACCAAAACGAATGCTTAGATGACTCAATTTGAAGACAAAGGGACGTTTCGGATTGGGAAGCCCTAATGTAGGTAAGAAGATCGCATTGATGGCAGAGACCTTGATAAAATAAGGCACCGTACGAAAATGGTTGACTTTTAGGATTTAATGAAGGTTCCCGAAGCAGGAGAAGGCTATGAAGCTTGAGTAGTTAGGGAAGATTCTGAGCCCCAGCATGGTGTTGAGATTTGGAAATGGTAGTGGCGAAATAAGACTCAAATGAGCTGGTAAATGGTGCCAGCGTTATAGTGAAGAAAGGTAATATTATGAATCCGCAGCGATCATTCAATGCGTCCAGGAAGGTTTTAAGACCCAACTTATGACGCTGACATGAGGCATCAAACTCTTGAATTACATGGATAGAAAAAAGTTTTGAATTAGCGGCTGAATTTCATCTTGAGCTCGAAATTTAGAAAATCCGAGAAGCAAATCTTGAATAGCGTGAATCCCTTTTAGAGATAAGCAGAGAACTTTGATGCTAGAAGTTTAATGAGCGGGATCTTATCTTCTTTAATATTAATGGGAGACCACGGATATTTTGGGAATTGAAAGGCAGTCGATGTAAATCATCTCGATCAATATGAAATACGACTTCCTGACTTGAGCCTTATTATGCTTTGTCGAAAAACTACAGTATCGATAATCTTAAAAAGGTGTCTTATTGATAATTAAGATATGTAACCTATATTATTCCGGCTTATCTTTTACGTAAAGGAAACACTTAGCAATCCGATAATAAGCCAAATTTTTTCCAGCTTGATTACGAAGCGGCCTTACCCATTTAGAACATCTGTGATATTTCTTATACTTAATAGTAAC